>OX235266.1:9186395-10546675 GCA_944472135.2 Trichobilharzia regenti
AGCACTATCTTCCACTGAAATGCGAGGAACGATGACATTAGGAATGTTTAACAGACGGAGAATAAAACTCAACACAATAGTTTCATGTGGTAGGTAACAGGTTATAAAAGTATACAGTGACTACTAATACCGATCAACTCTAAGCAAAATGGTTCAGAATGTATTGCACATGCAGTTCTAACTTTCACTCATTGATGGATTAATCGTAATAGAATGTTTAATAATCAAATGAGTTTTTATTACAAATACTCCATCATTATGAAAGATATTGCTAAAAAAATATCACAATTCATCTGGCTTCACAGTATGGTTCCTTTTTCGTATAAACTTAGACCGTACCATGTTTGACTAATTCTAAAATGTACACAATCATCCCTAGAAGTTTAAAAGTCAAAATAATGTGAACAAGCACATGTAAGTCATACATTTTAACTATATTTAACAAAACAAGATTTTGAGCGAACAATTGTTTTCGATAACTTCTTCTTCTTCAGGCTCTACAGTTAGTTATATATCCATGAATAATAGAGTACATATAGCCAGCCAATAAAGTCAAATGGAAAAAAATAATATCAGAAACTGTATTGGGGTGCATGTGTAAGTTGAAATGACAGTCCATTAGTTAGCATAGTCAGTCAATTAAATGTGTAGTATAGGGTGTTTAGTCAGAAAAATGTGATGAAGTGTGGCTGAACAATAATTGGGTGTTGTTGTTTTATATAGTTAACAGAATACAAGTATCCTTGGGGTGAGAAAAATGCGATAACCACAAAATACACGCAAAGACACGTTAACAAAGGAGGTACTGGATGTGAGGGCTGACTGATAATGTCTAATGATAAAATAGAGAGGCTAAATTGTAAATTGTAATAAAATGCTACAGAATCGGTAGGCTTAGTATAAAATCATAAAGGTTGACAAAAAGTAAGGGTAACAATGAGGTGAAATAGACTGGGTGAAGAAATGGATAATAAAGACATGATATCACAAAATAATGATAATAATAGTACGAAAAAATTATGATCCTGGTGTCCTTATAGTGGGTCAGGGTAGACAAAGAGAGTGAATAAGTTTTTCCTGTACACATAGGTCTGGCCTCTCTCTATTAATCTCTAAAGCCTCAGCTATTGCTAGGAGGCGTAATCGTGTGCCTTTGGGGAGATTGCTCGTACCCGATACGCAACTGTAAATGACTCATCTACTTTGATGCTGTGTTCGCTATCCACTAGATGAGACAGAATTGCACTATTAATTGATTTGGTTGTTCTTTTCCCAAGCCAAACAGGAATATGTTGACGAGTGCGTAGAGATAAATTCCTCTGGGTACGACCTATATAACTAGCTCCACAGGAGCAGTTAAATTTATATACACACATTGATGTCGCCATTTTGGGCAATCTATCTTTAATGCACAGTGTCAATATTGGTTTGGTTGAGAAGCTGACATGCAGTTTTGTGGCATTAAAAGTTCTTTCAATTGATCTCGTTAATCTACGGTTTAATACGTCGCTGGCTATATCGCCTTTGAATTGTACATTTAAGTAAAGCTTTTTCTTACTTACTGTGTCTCGCTTAGTTTTATGTGTAGTTTCGTAGATATACTTCTTTACAAAGTTGGTAGGGTAGTCATTTTGTAGCAAGGCGTTTGTAAGATTTCTTATTTCATCTTCAATACAATCCTCGGTACATATGCGTCTAATTCTATGACTAAGACAGCGAATTAGGTTGCGCTTATATTGTATAGGTATGAAGCTATTTAACATTTGAAGAACACAGAATTCAGCGATAAAGCTCTTTTGAACAAACTTATTACCATATGTTAGGCGACTGGCATCAATCAACTTCCTAGACCAAAGAAGTTCAATGATTGCTGGCACTTGTCAACGAGGCGTAGCTACACACACACTTGAAGAAACCAATGTCTCCTATGAGATGTGAACCAACGTCACCATGTGCTGCATTCAGAGACATTACAACTGCACTATTCAGGCCCACTATTGAATTCCTGTACAAGTTTAATGGATAGATGAACCGGTCACCAGGAAGCAATCAGTGTCGCGTGTCTAGTCAGGCATGGTTTATCAAAAGTGAAAGAAAGCGTATGCAAACATCTTTCCTAGAATACTCAATCTATTTCTGTCACTCTACCAACCTTGAACAATATTTTAAGGTCATCTATCAAAATGACGCTGACTTGCTACATTTTCTTTGTCCCAAACTTTTACAAGGAGTGGAGGCCCTCATTATTCATGAACTCAGACCAGACATTTGTTTACCAAAAAAGTATGTTCCACCAACATCCCTACGTTCACCCTATATGGATAAACACTTAATTTTTGTTTTGTTTGTTCAATTTCTCTATCATTCCCTCATTTTTATGATTTGTATTATTTTTGTGTTAGATGTTTGGAGGCAATCAGTGGACAGGAAGCCCAATCACACTCAGGTTTTGTGCTAGTTGACACTCAACAGCCAGCAAGGCGTATCTGTAAACTTGAAGGAAGTCATGTCCCCTGTCTGAGATTCGAACCCGCGTCACCCAGTGCCACCTGAAGTCAGAGACGCTACCACTGAGCTCTAGGAACTAGCGGCTGAACTCCTGTAGGACTGTAGTGGGTATTTTGATTGAAACCTAGTAACTACTGTGATGTGTTTAGTCTTTTCTTTGTTCTAGACTGAATTCTATCCATCAGGTTTGTAATGTGGTCACCATTCTAGGTTTTAACTTTTGTAAAGTCTCCAGTATTATTTTATTTGTCGCATTTATAGCATGAAATCTATGTTACGTAATGCTTTCATTCGCTTACTAACCCTATTCATAGATATAAGAAAAGAACTTGCGCTCTGCAGTAGTGTATAATTCCATCAGAGTACACATTTACGTGTGGACACCTGAGATATGGAAAAAGTAATGGCAATAAAATCAAAAGATAAATAATAATCGAATTCTATAGATATAGTTTGGAAGTCATTTGAATGCCTTGTTAAGATTATGAGCAATAAATTGTGCTTAAAACCTATCTCTGTGTGTTCTCATCAAATACAATTATTCTATGATATAATCAATCGAAGTAATCCGCAGATATACCTTCTCTCTCTGTCTTTCTTTATTCGGCAGTGCTTGTGTGAAAGAGTAGCTTCTATTCCTCAAAAATATCCCGGCTCAAAGTGGCTACCCAACACGTTTTGTTGAAAAGAACATGAAACCTAAACCTAAAAGAGAAAAATGCGATTCAGCGCCAAAGAAAACGCTGTATCTAAATATGAATTTCAAGAAGATTTGGCTACTGATATCCTGAAGAAGACCTTCCGTGCAGCAATACTAAGAGTGACATTCTCTAGCCGTCCACTACTTCGAAACAACGCAAAGAACACACTCTCGCATATAACCAATTCAATGTGCATATACCAGTTCACTTGTTCGTGCGGAGCTAAGTACATAGGTAGTTGTATGTGCGTCCTTTCAAAACGTGTTCAACTGAGAAATTTCCTTGAATGTTCAACACTTATTATTGATATGTAAAATTGTTTATATTGAATACGAAGGAATTTTAAGTGAACACTGTTTTGTTAAATCAATATTTATACGATAATAACGAAAATAATGACAATAAGGAAACGTAATGGAGAAATGTGCCACGAATTACATGTTGATAGCAGAATGATTACGAAAACAAATATTTAGATAGACAGTAGACTGAGATTTAAATAATAAAGTAATAAAGTACAAAATATGTTGATATGCCGAGTTTGAATAAAGATGTAACAATATTATGAAACAGTTGATGAACGAACTTACGTGGAATAACGCTCTTGTCAACGCCAGAAACGAGTTCTCATCAGCGCACTAACTCATTGCATTAGAAAAACCTGCAGCAGCGATTGCATCGAAGAGGAGCTCCTATTCCTCAAAAATATCCCGGCTCAAAATGGCTATACAACACGTTTTGTCGAAAAGAACATGAAAACTAAACCGAAAAGAAAAGAATGTGATACAGCGCCAAAGAAAACGCTGTATGTAAATCTGAATTTCAAGGGAGATTCGGCAGTCAATATCCTGAAGAGGACAATATCCAGCTCTTTAAAGAAGACCTGCCTTGTAGCAACACTAAGAGTGACATCCTAGAGCCGTCCACTACTTCAAAACAACACGAAGGACAAACTCTCGCACATAACCAATTCAATGTGCATATACCAGTTCACTTGTTCGAGTGGAGCTAAGTACATAGGTAGTTGTATGTGCGTCCTTTCAAAACGTGTTAGAGAACATTACCCAGCGTGGCTGCAAAGAGGAGGCACAGTTTTATTTAGAAGTGCCATTATTGAACATCTGGTCAACACCTCCCACAAAACATCTCAACTGATTCTTTCAAAGTAATTTACAAAGTCAACAGAAACCTACCAAAAGCAGTATGTGTTTCCGACTTCTCTGTACTGCATAAGCCCTTGCAGTATGCATCGAGACGCTGGAGCTGTGTGTTCAAAAGAAATTAGTTCAACCTCTACAACTATCATGAACGTATTTCAGTATGTCCAGTTAGCTTACAATTTTATTTGGTCTTTTTTCGTTCGCTGTTTGTGTGATTCTTACTTCCCATGTCTTCATTCACTTCACTTAATTTCTTCAGTTATAAAAACAGTGATTTTCAGTTTATTTCCAAGCTTTTCCTGCTCACATTTATAATTCGTCTAAAATAACTATTTTACAATTATATCTGTGCAATTTTTGTGTTTCTAAGGCTCTCGTAATCTATATTCTCTTCACACCTCCTAACTTCCATTCCAAGTTAAAACTATTATTTCAATTTTCTTTCCATGCTCAATTTTTTACACATTTGTTATTCGTTCGAATCACGCGTTAATTTTTTTCTAAGCCTCTCGTAAACCAGATCTAGTTAAAAATTACTGTCACCTTTTATTCGCCGTCGTAACTATGTATCCATGGAAAACAATGTATTTAAATGAGATTGTACAGCTTTTGAAAATGAAATCGCCAAAAAGGCAGATATCTTTGCTGAATTTCGTGTTCTCTCTTCTTTTTAATGTCCTTAGGGGTTTTTTTTTATTCAAACTAATAAATGGAACTCGTTGTATAAAATTCCTGCAACGATGTCTACCCAGAAAATCAGCCACATCACTGAATCAATTAGTGACGTTACCTTAGAGAATGGGGATAGAAATCTTCATAATTAAATTCTACGAGAAGTGTCTCACGAAATCCTACTGTCCACGTCAGATCCTGAAACTTATCAGATCGATTGAACTAACTATAACTAGAAAGAATCTGCGTCGTATCACCAAATCGTATATTGGTCCATTTCAGAAATATATCAGTACTTTGAGGTCAGATCAAGTGAAATTCGGCTGTCTACTAAGAAGTTTCAATCTGACTTGTTCAAGAAAATTTATTAAACTTCACACAAGACTTACAACATCGAATTCCCATAGAATGAAACTCCGTAAATCTTTAGTAATAATAATAATAATAACTTACTTTATTCTAAAAGCAGTACTTATAATACAGAATGGAATTCTTGACATTTGTCACAATATTGCATCCAATTTACTCAAAATATAAATAAAATTAAAACAAAGTAGCCAGAGAAATTTGTCCACATAGACGGTATAAAGTCAAAAATATTCGAAGCATGAACTGAGAATATTAAATATTATAATAATAATAATAACAGTGAGTTTGTTTCAAACGGTAGTGTCGATTCAGTTTGCAAATTTTAGCATGTTATAGAGTATTGAATCTAATGTTCTGTTGATATAGCAGCATGGTGAGGCGAAAGACAAAATTAACAGTTATAACACAACTTAAATGGTGTTCACACTTATGAAAAAATAAACAAATAAAAACAAAAACAATTGAGAGGATTATAAATATAAGAAGTACAATAACATTAAAGGTGATGTTGTGCAAAGAAGGTTAGTTCGTTCATGCCTAACACTATTTTCATCATATAAAACACATGCTAAATATGGTATAATGGAATTTTTATACTTAGAGGTGCGTGGATAAAGTCTTCTGAAAAGACTTCTTGTTTTACCTGAGAAGACACTAGGTTGAAGCTGCGGGTAGAGTGGGTGCTTACAGTCTGACAAAATTCTTTTAGCAGTTTTATTGCATGAAATCAAGTGCTCACAGGTGACAATGTCAACGATATGGTCTAATGGGATGACACTCGCCATACTGACAGTCACTCTTTAGAGTTCTATGAAGTACGACATAGTCTTTTTTAAGCAATCCAGGAAGAAGGGTGAACAGCAAAGAAGAATAGGTAAGATAGACGAGTTGACAAACTGTAAGAAGAGTGTTTAGGTTATGCCTGAGTGCCTTAACTTCTTAATATGAAAAGTCAGACGAAATATTCTTTTAGAAATCGGTAAGACATGGGAAGACCAGGATAGGTCAGAAGAAAGAATCAACCCAAGATACTTAACCTCAGACTTAGTTTCTATCATCAATTTTTCAAGCGTCATAGGAACCAACAGCTTCATTAAACTTTCTTTTACATCGGAAACTGAAATTAACAGTCTGGTATTTGGAAGAATTTAGTTTAAGGATATTAGACGAAGACCATCCACTAATTCTTGATAGTAGGATCAAGACTGCACGAGAAACGCTCACCATCACCGGAAAAATGCAACTACTATTTATCGGAAATAAAAGTAAACAAAGTTGAGACTGGAGCACTGTCTCTAGGATACAAGTATCCTGCACCAAATTTGTTTGTCAGCAGAAGTCTTACAGAAACGCAGTCAGAACATTTATACCACCAGCTACCTTATTTGAAACCCATACACGAGGATAAAAATGTTTGGTTCAAATCCAAAATGGTTGATATTTCAAAACAGTATCATATTTCTCCTCCTGCATAGACAAAAATGTCCGCGAAAAGCGACAGGCTACTGTAGCAATATTGCATTCCTATTTTTCTGATAGAATGCAGTATACTGTATATAACGGCAAATCTTCTTCTACCTCGCTTACAGAAATCCGGTGTTCCACAAGGTGCTGTCCTCTCTCCTTTTCTTTTTTCTTTCTTCCTACATGACCTGCCTCATTCAAACGAAACTAACTTTGTCAAATATGCAGATGATCTGACTGTATCACTGCCTATCACTTCCGAGTCTGACAGCTCCAAACTTAATAGCTTTCTGTTGGACATCAACAACTGGTTCAAGTCAAATGGTCTTATATTAAATCCTTCCTAATGTCAGGCACTTGATTTTACTTTCAAGCATCGACGTGACTTACTTGAACTTGCTAGTTCCCATGACGCCTGTAGCATAAATGTCACAGAAACTGAAACCAAGTCAAGCATTAAATACCTTGGACTAGTTCTTTCCTCTGACCTTTCATGGTCATCCCATATCTTATCTATCTCTAAAAAAATGTTTCGTCTTACCTTCTACATTAAAAAGTTAAGACAATCAGGTATCAACCAACCTTTAGTTTTGCAACTTTTAAACTCCTGTATTTTACCTATTGTACTCTATTGCTCTCCATTAATCTTTCCTGGGCTTCTCAAAAAAGATTATATCATATTTACGAAGAGTATTAAATGATGTGAGTAGAGCTTGTGGTCTGCCACTGCATGAGCTAGCTAAGACTATAGTCAAGAGGCATATAAATTCCTGTACAAAGTGGGCAAAGGCTATACTGTCAGACCCTCTGCACCCCCTTTATTCACACCTATCCCCCTGTATCTCATCAGGTAGGACGAGAAGTCAATATAAAAAGTTATATGCTCGTACCACTAAGTATAGAAATTCTACAATACCCTATTTAGCCCGTACTTTACCTGACGATGACTCTGTCAGACGTGAAACACATAAGTTACTATGTAATTAGCATAGTGAATCGACTCTTTCATCGTTCATCTTTCTGTATTTTATGGTGTCACACTTTCTATCGTTTAGTTATTACTCTGCTATTTTATTTTAGTTGGTATTACTATTATTACTACAATTTTGTACTTTATACATATTTTTCTCCGTATGGCATACAGTATTTTGCTATGTAGCTGCTATAACAATCGTTTTATTACTATTATGTAATGGGTATTTTTAATTTTTGTTGTTGTCGTTTTTGAGTAAATTAGATGCAATATTGTACTGAATGCCGGAAATTCTTTGCTGTATTATTAGTACTGTTTTTGGAATAAAGCAAAAATTATTATTATTATGTCCAAGTTAATAAGGAGGACTGGTTGCATGGAATCTCTTGCAATCCCTATCTACAGTCTATTCATTCGATGAACTACGTTTCATTTTTTATTCTTTTTTTTATTCTTTTTTTATTTTTGATTACAGCTTGATTCCACACCGTATGTTTTGGTACAGGTATGGAATTTTCAGCATGGATATCGGTAGCCCAAATTTCGCAGGCCGACCATAGATATCAGGTGTGCGTCGGTGGCAGGGAATCGAACCTCGGACTATGTGCATGGTCGGCGAGAGTCCTAACCACTGTGCCACTGACGCAAAGTTGTATCGCTTGACATAGAGATAAGTCTATATTCACAAACAGTGATACATGTACGACTGCGAATGAGTAGAAATTTGATCACGGCCTGATATCAGATAGAAAATGGCTAAATGCCAAATGGGACTACTGGACACCTGTTTTGTACTAGTGTGGGACTGATCGAAAGTATCCACATAAAAGGGTTTCCAACCCAAAAACCTTTATGGGTCACTAAGTCGGGTCTCAGTGGCTTCATATTCTATGAACTAGGCATGAAAATGGAAGGTCCTGGGTTCGAAACCCGGTGGGTGAGTACAGCCGATGAACGCCAAACTAGGATGTAACAGCTAGCTGTCCGGTACTCCCTATTGGTTTTCAATAGTTCTCTAACCTATATCAATCCGTGGTCAAACGTAAAATAAGTTAAACCCCTGCATACATACTCTTAAAAGTATATTGATTAAAAAGGCTCTCTTCACTAGTGTCACAATGGAAATAATAAATTATACAAGATCCTACTCAGTAAACTTTTAAAATCCAATGGCGTTTATTTTAAGTGTCTCATTTTCGGTAATGGATAGCAAGACATTCATTCTGTCCTAAATTATACTAACGTTTTTGACAGAACTGGTCAACCTTATACGTAATTTTATACCTTTCACACTTATTTTACTTTCTACTTACTACTTGCAAAAGGAGGGTGAGGCTAAAGACAAAGATTACACAATCAGATGAGAGATGCAAAGTGACTAATAAGTTAGGTAACTTATTAGTCACTTTGCATCTCTCATCTGATTGTGTAATCTTTGTCTTTAGCCTCACCCTCCTTTTATAATCTATAATTTTGTTTGTCTCTTGTTTCTATGATTTGAGTTCAACTGAGTACATTGTTTACCTAACTTATTAGTCACTATGCATCCAACGCACATCCCATCTTTATTATGTAACTCCCTTACCATTATATGCAAACATTTATTTTGTTTTAACTTGAACTGCCTGTGTAAAAACTATACAAGCGCAATTTTCTGAGCACTGTTCACTAATTGTGGAACTTCCTGTCAACTGACACCATGAAAAAAGATTGCAAGTATGTTAAAACGTTTCTCTACATAACCTCATAATTTATTTAGGCTGTAAGCAGCTGACGAGAAGCCAGCGAAATAAATGATGGTACCATGTTATTCTGCACAAATCAATGTTGTTCTCGCTTTATTCAAATAAAAGTGAGTCACTTCGAAGGTGACATAGAAGCGGTCGTGTGAGGAGAAGTAAACAGCTTTTAATAGACAGAAGACCAGTAGTAGTCTTCTGACTATTAATGTTCGAATAAGAATTTTTCATGAATTAAAAAGTAGCAAGGACCCTTTGACAGTCAAGGAAGTCAATGGGTTTCTATGGTACTCTGTCAAACTTGCGATAGCGAAAGCGAAAATTACTTTTTCCAATGATTGTATCACCAATCGGGATTATTTAAAATGGTTTTGGAAAGCGCTGAGAAGAAGTCACATATATCCCAACACTAAATCTCCCCGAAGACATGCATTGAATCTTATCAACTCTTTTAAAACACGTATTCCAGAACTACAACGTGACATTCCACAACAAAGGTCTCCAGCCCTCCACGATCTGCTACCTAATGAAACTCAGAGGTTTACGGAATACGTCAACACAGTCACTGAAAACGGGCACAATCTGCTATATCCCAACTCACACAAAGTCTCAAATCCATCAAAGCACACAAACGTTTCCTGAAGACCCTTCGAAATTCGTATTTAACTACTTTTCAGTAGTTTTATCCAACCTGCAGTTGGAAGCCCTATCCATGGGTTCAAAATTCTGCGAGCTGAACTACTGGTCTTCTGTCTATTAATGTTCGAATGGGAATTTTTCATGAATTAAACAGCTTTTATCCAATCGTGCAACAAGCTGGCAGAAGAAGCATCAAAGATAGGACTTCAAGTGAACATAGATAAAAAGAGGTGATGAAGATTATTGGCCAACAGCAACAGCAACAACAACAACAGACAACAATCAGCCGGCATATGGGAGGAACCTAAAAGAAACAACCTACTTCACCTACCGACCTACCTACCTGGGAAGCATCGTTTCAACTACAGGCCAACGGAACTGACGAGGATATCAAAGCCAGAATCGGAAAAGCAAGACAGCTTTCATTGCCTTAAGTCTGTGTGGAGGTCAACATCACTCAGCATAAAAAATAACATCCGGATTTTCAACTCCAATGTGAAGTCAGTGCTTCTATACGGATCAGAGACTTGGCCGGCGCGTCATAAAGAGCATCTTAAACAAACTTCATACCTTCATTAACAATTGTCTTTGCTCAATACCACTCAAGATCAGATGGCCGGCCAGAAAAGATCAGCAACAGGGAGGGATCTCTGGAAATGAGCGAACCAACACAGCAGGAACCGATTGTGAAACAAATGTGCAGGAAGAAATAGAGGTGGATTGGCCATACACTGAGGAAACCATCAAGTGAGTGACATCACTGGACAAGCCATAGCTCGAGTGGAACCGATAGAAGGGAAGCGGCGAGTTGGTCGTCAGTGAAGGGTGACAACTTGGAGGAGGTCATGTAAGGAGGAGATGAAAGCATGTGAGCAGACTTGGAGTGGAGTGGAAAAGTTGGCAGAAAACAGAAGGCAATGGAGACACACATCTGAAGCCCTATGTTCCTCTAGGAATTAAAGGATACAATAATAATAATATCCAAACATGTAGTCAGCCAGACAAAGGTCCATGGATTACACACTGAAACGTAGATATGTTTCTGAATAATATACCAGTTAAACGATGACATAAACTTTATTACAATTCTCACTGCACGTAAAACGCTGATAAATCTTAAAATTCGAGATAAAAACAACCATTTTTAGAAAAAAAAGTAGTTGATACTTTATTTTCTGAGGTAATATTTATAAATTGTTAAACACTTATCAAACCAAACTTTTGTTAAAACATTATCTTATATTGTTTTGTTTTGCGTGATGAACAGAAATTATCATTCCATCCTTCGTTTTTTTAACCCCCAACTGTTGAATTCATGTCATTGTCTAAAAGGTTTATTTTTATACGAACGGAAAGATGTTTAAGGTAGGCAGGCAGGTGGGCAAAAACCCTTTACTTTAATAATAATAACCATAATAATAATAACTTATAATCGATAACATATTGTATAAAATGGAACACATTTCCCAGACATAAAAGTGGGTGTAAAGGCGGGTGGGGGTGGGGGGTGGAAGATGTTGACAGGTATTATGAAGTCGTGTTCTTTCTTATCCTCCTCCCTTATTTTTTGTTCAAGATCCTATCGAATAAACGTCGAAATTAGACAACGCTAACAACGAGAAGGTAAACTGAGTGTAAAACTTCAGTCGTAGGGTATCTCAGTACTGTTTTTGATAGACAATTACCTCAAATTTTGACATTGGATTGCAACACGCAATACACTTCACGAAGGAATGATAGATCACCTTGAAAGGAAAAATTTCCTCACTATTTTTTCTTCTTTATTTAAAGGTAAGAGCCAAATTTTGTTTCTTTTTCCTTCGTTTTTCTACTCAGGAAATGAAACATTCTGTGATCAGTTAAATTTTTAATAAATAGAATATTTAAAACAATTAGTTCGCTTTATGAATTTAGATAAAGCAATTAAGAAGATGTAATTTGAATGGTACGTGTGGACACACATACATAGGGAGGACTCATCGATCTCTGCAAGTAACAGCTGGCTTCATAGCATATTCTTAAATGGCTCTAGAAATAAATTGAATCATACTGCTGTCGACGCCAAGTAAAATCCTGAGTCGCGACCATCCTGGAGAGAATAAAGGACGCCTGGATACTGAACTTCGACCAGAACAAGCTGGATTCAGGAAAGGCAAATCATGTACTGACCAAATTGCAACTCTACGCATCATCATCACAGAACAAAGCATGGAATGGCAATCAAACCTCTCCCTACCTCAAATTTATAGACTTTGAGACGGCCTTCGACAGACAGCGTTGACGGTGAAGTAATTTGGAAACTACTTGAGCACTACGGGTTACCTCAAATATTTATCAACCTTATTCAACAGCTGTACGACAACGGTGGAACATGTCAAGTGATCCATAACGGAAAACTCAGCGAGGCGTTTGGAGTAAACACAGCAGTCAGACAAGGTGCTTGACTATTATCACCAATGATATTCCTAATTGTGGTGGACTGGATTATGCGTCAGACAGTGAGTGGGAAACGAGAAGACAGAGTTATCCTGGACCGACGTGAAGAACCTAGAAGACCTGGATTTAGCGCGTGGATGATTTATGTTTGATGTCACTGTCACAAAATTGAAGACTTACAAGCGAAAACCGACAAACTGGTCGAAGAAGCAAGTAGTGAAGACAGGACTCCAGGTGAACATAGACAAGATGGAGGTTATGAAAATATCCAGCCAACCAACAACAACAAAAACAGCGGTATTATCCAGCGCCGATCACCATCAACGGGAGTGATTTGAAAGAGGTTACTTCATTCATTTACTTATCTGGGGAGCATTGTCTCAACTACAGGACGTCGGAACGGACGAGGATGTCAAATCAAGCGAGAATCGGGAAGGCGGGCGAGAAACACATTCATCAACCAACCTGGAACCAATCTGGAAATCTTCATCACTCAGCATCAACAACAAAATTCGGCGGATTTTCAATACAAACTACGTCAAGTCAGTCAACTCTTCTATACGGATCAGAAACTTGGCGGGCGGGTCACAAAGAATATTTCCAACAGCCTGTTGCAGACCTTAGTCAACCAACAAATGTCTTCGCTCTATACTGAAGATCAGATGGCCACCAACAAGGAACTATGGGAAAAAAGAAAATAAAACAAGAACCAATAGCCAACCAACAAATAGGCAGGAGAAAGTGGCGATGGATCGGACACTCGCTGAGGAGACCGCTGGGTGACATCGCGCGTCAAGCCCTCGAGTGGAACCCAAAAGGGAAGCGGCGAGTGGGTCATCAGTGCAAAGGTGACATGGAGGAGATCGTGTGAAGAGGAGTTTAAAGAGTTTGGACTAACATGGATGCAGGTGAAAAGCACAGCGGAAGACAGAAGCAATAGGGTGTCGTCAACATATCGACAATAATAATCGAGTTGGTTTAGTATCTCTTTTAAAAGACCATTTTCCAATTTAGATAGAAATATGTCAGCTAATAAGGATCCAAGGGGAGAGACCATAGCAACCCCATCTATTTGGTGGTAATACTCCTTATTAAATACAAATTGAACGTTCATAGTTCATTTTAGTAGTAACTCTTTCAATTTTTTGGCGTCTTCTTATTGCTTTATCTAAATTGAATATTTTGTAGTGACACGATTAGCACAAAATATGAGTTACACACTGAATTTTAGAATAAAATGGCCCGTCGGAATACCTCAGAGGATATAGTAGGAGAGTTTAGGAGCCAAGGAGGAAGTATATCTCCCTGGAGTATTGGTTCCCACCCCCAAGTCATATATTCCTAGGACCGACATCCAGAAAAAGTAGTGTTACCTCCCTCAACTGACTTATTCGATAAAGCTTTAGACAAGTACAGAAATTTAGTAGAAAATAATTAACATATGCTTGAAATCTTTTTTCCTCAATCAATAAGTCTCGCATCTGATATCCGAAATGGATCTACAGTTCTTGACAGAAGGTATTTTGACCCTGGACTTAACAAAGTGAAGCTTTAAGCATAATAATTAAGGGCAGATTATTTACGATCACTTCAGTCTCACTTATACCAAAGATGCATTAGTTAGTATTGATGATTTAGCCAGTAGAGGTTTTTATTGTGCTAGACAGACTATGAGTTATATGTTCACTCTGTAAGGGCTTATGATACTATCTTTGTGCTCAGACTCAAATAGAAGTATGTCTGCGGTGTTTGTGACAACTGACGCTTGAAATTATTCACAAGTATTTATAGCATCTATCTCAATGGTTCAGCGGTAGAATGCTTATCTGATAGGCCCATGTTCCTAATTCGATTTCCGACTGACATACTGCTAAATGTTGTCTAATTTCCTACACGGTAGTAAGCGTAGTAAAGAGGGAAGGTTTGGCGTGAGACTAGTAGCCTCACATCAAGGGTTTGGCAGTAAAATGCAAGTCAGGCACACCCTAACGCGGTCCGGGGTTTAATCCCTGGTCTACAAATTCCTGAACCTAACTTTTCTCATTCCCTTCCATTCCCAACGAAACGTAGGGCTTCAAGGTTGAGCTTTGAAGTTTGAGTAGCAGTGGTATCTTTCTGAAAATTTGGAGTTACTGGTGTCAGGCTCAATCTTCCCTCTTTACTGGGCTTACTACTGGCTGAGTGGGGTTCAGGAGTGCGCTGGCTGATAATCAAACCCCGAACCACATGTTTGCTTGGTCAGTGTCCTATTACTGAACCACTGACTCACCTAAACGCACTTGACCGGCATCTATATGTGTGAAGAAGGAAGATAAAGGCTATCAATCTCACTGCATAAAAACCACTACCGTTGCTAAGGTTTCAAAGATCCAGTCCGAAACCCTACGTCCCACTTGGAACGCAAAGGAACAACCTCCACTGAAATTCAGCTACAATACAAATAACGAAAAATAAAAAAAAATGAAAATCTCATCTCACTCAGTGATTTTCTCAGTGTATGGCAAATCTGTTTCCGTTTTATTCTATATATTTGACGACAGGATGTTGGCAGATTAGTTGCCAGACTTTTTCGTTGCTCATGTCTTCAGTATGGTTGCAGAGAAGTCAGCTCTTCTAAAATTCTGTAACCTGATGGAAATGTTTTTTTTGTGATGCGTATAGTATATCTCTGAATCATATAGAAGCATCGACTGATCTGACGTTAGTTTTGAAGATGACAATCTTGTTTCTTATGCTTAGAGTATCATAGTGTCGCATTGAATTCAGATTAAAGGAAGTCCCTCTTGCTTTTTAGTTCCCGACAAACTGTGACATCGTTATCTGTGCCGCCTGTTGTTGAAATGATGCACGATGTATCATGGGAACAGGTGACTCTCTTTAGATTTCCTACGGTCAAAGTAACTGATGCTTGATCCTTAGTATATATATACTGATCGATATTTGGTAAGACGGATTATTAGTCAGGCCAAGTTAAACTTTAATCACCACTAACTAACTACCAGTGGATTGCGTCTGCACCACTGACCTAGAATGGCCCAATGAGTTTTATTCATTGAGTCGAAGCTTCTGTTTCGCTTGATTCGAGTCAAATGCCTGATGTAGCGCAGTTACGTTCACTGATGACTCAGGAACATTTTTAGCCAGATGCCATCATTTCTTGATCCAAATTTTGTATACATGTAATCACTGGGTTTTAAAACAGCCTATGAGGAATACGACTACTGAAACTCAAAATAATCTCGTATCAAGAGTTCAGTGGTGTCAGTACATCAGGGATATCGCATCCTGGAAATTGGAGAGGCTTACTTCCTTATTAGGATGAGAAGGTGTTGTCGAACATGTGGATGAAACTGTCTTGTTAAAGAAAAAATACAATCGTGGTCAAGAACAGCGAATAATCCTTGGATGACTGGTTTATTTCATACCTCTCTACAGTGATTATTCATCGAAAGGATAGCACTTCAATATCTAACAGTACTCGAATGGTGAAACAAGGATCTACGATACACACAGATGTGCGGAAAGTCCTTAACTCTTTGTCACCCCTTAGATATATTCACCAGACAGTCAACCATTCCAATGATTCTGTGGATCTCATTACAAGGATACTCACCACTTTTATCGAAGAATTTTGAGAAAGGTTAAAAAGCAATTAGAATCACTAGTGGATCTCACAAGGAATCCATTTATAGTCATTTAGATGAATATATATATATATATATATATATATATATATATAGGATATGGTGTGACATTTCATTCGATACTCCTATGCTAAACTGGGGGATGTTTTTATTATGTATGAGTGAAAGATTTCCTCCGTAACAGTTTAGTACAGTTTTAATGCATTTTTCATAAATATATGTATTCCATGCCCACAAATGCCTTCTTCATGTGATTGGTGCGTTCAAGGCCATCCACTGCTTGTTAGTTACAGGCGCTTAAAGTTTAACTTTGCCATTAGTCAGTAGGCAACTTTGAATTATAAAGAGTGAGATTGCGGTGGTATGTGCTGAAGATTCTGTAAGCAGTATGTTGTGTGTGTGTGTGTGATGACTAATACTAGAATATTAGGTAGTGAGGCGCCATAAAAGCGATAAGAAACGATACAGAAAAAGAACACGAATGAAAGACGAAAGAAGTAGAATATGAAGAAAATGGGCAAATGAAAATCTCCCTTTTAAAGTTTCTGTATTTTGCAATCACTACACGATATTTTACTGAACAAATAAGTCAACCATTAAATACTGCCGAACACTGGCATTATATTATTAAGTAAACAAAGCCTTGGGGTGATCAGAATGAAAGTTTGTCATAACAAGACTGAAGGACGATTAGCCATACCTGCAAGGTGTTTATTTAACTACAAGCCTTAGGGTGGATGATTCATCGACACGGAGTGTGAATGTTTATGAGTAATACATGAAGTAATGTGAATACCAAAAATTATTGACAAGGGATTTGCTATTCCCAAAAATTTATATCAGAAATTCGAGATTATAACAATCTGATAGCTATTATATACGTTAAATTACACCAGAGGCAATTCAAAACATGAATGAACGTGAAATATAATTCTGAACACACACACACTGATGTCAGCTAATGGTGAAATCCTCCATGCAATCAAACAAAACCCCTACAAAACCAATACTTGAAAATTAATCTGATGCTCACAAGTGACTGGCCGTATTCAGGCAGTTAATCTGGGGTTTTAGTGGGAAGCCGTGACCAGTAGGGTACAGCAGGTCAAAGATGAGGCAGTTACTCATCGAAGAAGACATTGCGAAGTGGTCGCACTATATCGTGAACTGGCAGAAGTTAGAATTCAAGGACCATTGGATCGAGTCCCAGTGGCTCAATGGTCTACGAGCTCGCCTTGTAACCAGAAGATCCTGGGTTCGAATCCCGGTGGGTGCGTACTGCTGAAGAGTCCCAAACTAGGACGAAACAGCTGTCCAGTACGTCCAGCTGGTTTTCCAGTGGTTCTCTAACTGATGTCAGCTCATGATTAAATCCGCCATGCAATCAAAGCACGAATGAGCAAAAAAAATTATAATAATGAACTATACATTTGAGTATAAATCATAAATGTGTGAATAAAACAATTCCAACAGTGGTGTGAACACGGGCAGTAATTTTGCTCGAAATAATACCAATAAAAAATTATCATTGTGTGTAAACTATTAAAATATAATTATACTTTATTTGATCTAATCCACAATGCTCAAAACTGTTTTGTTAATTGCTGATAATGCTTATATTCATTTAGAACTCCAACTTAATTTCGTATTCTCTTCTTTGTTCTTATGTGAATCCTGTGAAAAACTCAATCATCAAACTATTCATATTATTACGTAACTTCTTTTTCAAACAACTGTTTGTAACAACTCATCACCTTTGTTATTACCCTAATTTCATTAACACTCAATTTTTTTTTGACTGATTTTGTATTACGCAACTCCAGTTACCAATCTTCACCTGTCTAGTTAAAATAATCACAACCAATTGTATTTTTGTTTGATAACCTTAATGTACACATACATACAAAATAACTCGTATATATATATATATTTTATTTTTATTTTATTTTTGATTTACAGCTTGATTCCACACTGTATTTTCGGTACAAGTATGGAATTTTCAGCATGGATATCGGTAGCCCAAATTTTGCAGGCCGACCATAGATATCAGGTGTGCGTCGGTGCGGGCTCGAACCCCGGACCATGTGCATGGTCGGCGAGAATCCTAACCACTGTGCCACCGACGCCATATATATATTTGCGAGTGTACAGCTAAGAAAATGAATTCGCCGCTGAAAAGAGACTCTTCGCTGAACTACGTGTTCTGTTTTCATTAATATGGAAACGTGTAGAAAAAATCGGATGTTGGTGAAACAGCATGGATACAAGTGTCAAAACAAATTAGCAGTGTAGTAGGTGGAAATATTAAATAGCTGGTTAGTTAAGAAATACTGGCAACAGTTGGACCTAAATTATACCCAAAGTAGAAATAGGGAAGATGGAGAATTTTCTTCCGTGTGTACATAATTCAGGGTTTCCCATCTAAACTGCGAAATTCTTAACAATGCAACGTATTCAGAAGTTTACCGTTTTCATGGGGGCTTCTTTTGACTTTGTAGATAACTTCGAATGAATTCGTCTTACGCATACTGAGTGACCAATGTTGAATATATATTCAGTCATATAGCACTCTTTATTGATCCACTGTTATCTCTTCGTA
This sequence comes from Trichobilharzia regenti, assembly GCA_944472135.2. Lineage (NCBI taxonomy): Eukaryota > Metazoa > Platyhelminthes > Trematoda > Strigeidida > Schistosomatidae > Trichobilharzia > Trichobilharzia regenti. The sequence goes on from OX235266.1 coordinate 9,205,300, forward strand.
GCCAAGCGGGATAATGTTTTTTGACATTTTTCGATAAAACATGCATCGAATGACCCATATATCCTGCTCCACATGAGCAAGTAAAATTAATTTCTTTTCTGTAAAATGTAAGTGTACATGCGAAGTATTTCATCTTACACTTACACCAGATGACAGATGGTTAAATTTTCACCGCCTTTTACCATTTAACAATATGCCAACAATCTTTCCGGTTACATGATGACTTACAGAGTCTACAAAAATAGACCAAAGCATTCGTTACAGGATTCCATCATGAGCTGATATCAGTACGAGAACCATTGGAAAACCAGCTGAGTGTACTGGAAAGTTGTTTCGTCAGAGTAGTTTGGGATTCTTCATCCCTAATCACTCGCCATTATGGTTCGAACCTAAGACCTTCTGGTTACAAGGCTATCGAGCTCGTAGACCATTAAGCCACCAGATCCGCACCGAATGACCCATCAATTCTAGCTTCTGCCAATTCAAGACATAGCGAGACCGCTAGTCAATTTCTTCCAAGAGTACTTGCCCTCACACCCACCGGATCTGCTATACTTTACTGGTCATGACCTCCTACTAGAACCCCAGGTAACTACCTACCTGAATAGGGACAGTCGCTAGTGAGCACCTCATTGAAGTTCAAGTATTGGTTTGTGGAGATTGGATTGGTTAGTTACAGGATTTCATCATGAGCTAAAGTCCCAAACTAGGGGGGACAAAACAGCTGTTCAGTACTCCCAGCTTGATATGATTATGAGCAATACATTGTGCTTGAAACGTGGCCATCAGTAAACATTACTGTATAACACTATGAGACGACTTTTTCGAAAAATACATTTTACCCATAATGGAATTATACTCTACCACAGTTGACAAGTTTTATTCTCATATCAATGGTACTCCCAGCTAGTTTTCCAATGGTTCTTTAACCGATGTTAGGTAATGATGAAATCCTCCGACCAATCAATCAAATCCCTACAATCAATACTTGAAGACTTAAAGTTTTTTATCAACGTAATTTCTTCGACTTAACGTAAATACTATTTCATTAGTATACAATTCGTGGATGGTGGCTAGCAGTGGAATCCAGGATGCGCATTTCGTCCTATTTGAGACTCGTCAGCTGGATGTGCCTGCATTTCTCAGTGAGCGACGGTGTTCACACTGAGGCTTGAACCCAGTGCCCATAGTTGCAAACGCCAAAGCGTTATCCACTAGACCACTTGGGCTACGAGAGCCACCTCTTGTGCAACGGGTCATATAATTATTGAATTGAATTTGTGATTTTCCCGTCGATTGATTGGACCGAAGTGCTCGGTCTCAGGTTGACATGTCGGCTTCTTGTGCAGATGCTTCGACGATGTCTGGGTATTTGATTAGAACACCATCACTCACTGAGAAATGCAGGTACATCCAGCTGACGAGTCCCGAATAGGACGAAATGCGCATCCTGGATTCCACTGCTAGCCACCATCCACCAATTGTATACTAATCAAATACCCAGACATCGTCGAAGCATCTGCACAAGAAGCCGACATGTCAACCTGAGACCGAACACTTCGGTCCAATCAATCGATGCGAAAATCAAAAATTCAATTCAATAAATACTATTTCGTCGAACAAGATTTTAATCTGATACTTTTGTTTCTCCGATCACTAAAACGGCGAATATCATAATCTCTCTATCTATTCTCATTCGTCTTCAACCCACATTAAATGAAAATCACAAAACTTCAGGACTTTATGAAAGTAGACTTTTTATCCGTAAACCATCTGTTACTTTTGAGAAATTTTTGAAAAAAAAACCATAAATTCAAACAATAGCGTATTAAACGTTACGAGATTGAACGCTTAAAACTATTGTGTTCTGTTGTCTTATTTGTGAATTCAGAAAGAGAAGCTTTAGTGTCTAGAATGTGTATACATTCTGATTATTTATGGTGTTCCGATAACACAGACCAAACATGTCCTTCCAAAAGAATGACCTTGACAAAAGAGAGAATTTCATTTCCTTGCATGGATGATGTCATCATGAACTGACATCAGTTAGAGAACCACTGGAAAACCTGGAAGTAATTCTCAGATGTTTCGTCCCAGTTTGGAGCTCTTCATCAGTACGCATCTACCCCACTGTGGTTCCAACCCACGACCTTCTGGTTACAAGGCGAGCTCGTAGACCATTGAGCTATTGGGACCCGATCCAATGGCCCAGGAATTCCAAATTCTGCCTATTCACGACATAGTGTGACCATTTCACAATGTCTTCTTCGATGAGTTACTGCTTCATCTTCAACCTGCTCTACCCTACTGGTCATGGCTTCCCAGTGAAGAGTCCCAAACTAGGACAAAACAGCTGTCCAGTACTTCCAAGTTTTCCAGTGATTCTCTAACTGATGTCAGCTAATGATAAAATCATCTATGCAATCAAAAGAAATGCCTACAAAACCAATAATTGAAAATTTCATTTCCATTCAACAGGAGTCTATGAAGAAGGGTTCCTTAGAAACGGTGTCGAGCAGTATGACTGCTGTTTTTGTTTTTCTGAAACAAATTAAGCTACCAAATGTGTCTAAGGAATTTGAAAACGGGAAGAAAAAATTTCAAATTCCGTTTAATCTCCCCCATTTCATCGTTTCAACTCTCTCCTGCTTTACAAGTAATGTATGCCCATTATGAGCACAAAAATTAGAAGTCAAGAAATTATCAGTTATCAACGTTTAGGTGAGAATGAGATAGATTTTAATTTTGGCTATGGAATGTTATATGATAGATCTTTGAATTGTTTAAATATATATTCAGTTTGCAATGGTGCCTCCTTTTACACGTTGAATCTCAAGTTAAAAGAAGACGAAAGCGATATCATGTGGAAGATATATTACAACAACTGTGAGAAATAATATATTGATCAAAGTGGACGCCTTCTTTCTCTGATCATCCATAAACAAAAACTTCCTGACAAATTTTATGACATTCATTCTCTAATACTCGAGCCTACAAATACTCAGGGGGAAATGTAGAATTCTAGACAAAGCAAACAGCAGAAGTATCAAGGAATTTCCAGGGAGGCTTAAAATCAGACGAATCTGCAATAAACATACACTGTGATATAGATAAAAATTATTAACCGATAATACAGGGAGTCAAATGAACATAAGGTCAGCCAAGTAATTATTACCAATACATTTGGACTCGAAGGTCAGAATATATCCAAAAACAACAGCAATGAAGATCAAGGTTACCAAGAGAGATGACCAGTTAACTCATAAAGAATTCCAAACGGTGGTTCCTTATTCAGATATGTACTGAAATGTTGTCCAGAAAGATAGCGACATCTTCACGATTAAACCACCCAGCATACAGAACATAATCGCACTAATAATAATAGTATTACTCCCTTGGATTCAGAGTGGAACACAGTGTAACAACACATCGTTTTATTACGGAAATCAACACGTATTTATATATATTTCCTGAACAGTATTATAGCTTATTCAAGTAGACAAACGCAGTCTTCTGATTGGTTGTTTCGGGTAACCTCAGAAAGTGGAGCCATCTATCTGCAAATCATATTTGCCCACGTTTAAGTCTGCTGTGATTGGTTGTTGAATCAGCCTTGTTCATATTTTCTCATGGCCAATATTAGTGACCTAGATAATGACGTAAATTAATGTCTACCAATTGGCTGGCAGCCTGCTCTCGCCACAAAAGGGCTACAACAAAATATCTTCAATTTGTTGTATAGTCTGCTGTCCTTTTCAGCTGGGTCGACGACTGCCTAGAATCTCTTGTCTTATCCTCTTCACATGATTTCTCTATGTCACTCTCGCACCGACGACCTACTCATCGATTCCATTGAGATTTCACACATCAGACGGTCTCCTCAATGTATGCACGATCCATCTCCATTTTCTTCTCTTATCTGTCGATCAATCAATCAGTTTTGGGTTGGTTCTGTCCCAGTCAGAGCTTCTTCTTGCTAACTCCTTCTCGTCAACCAGCCATTTAATCTTCAGTATGGAGACAGCAAGGGAAGGCAGCTGTTTTTAAAAGTCTAAAACGGGTTGGAAATCCTTTTCGTTATGCCGCGCTTCTGATCCGTATAGATGAACTAAACTCACATTTGTGTTGAAAATCTTAATCTTTTTCTTTGTACTGGCTAAGTACAGAATATTTCCCAAGGTGTCTTCTTGATTCGTTCTGGCTCCGACATCTTCATCGGTTCCGACCGCCTGTGGATGAAATGATCCCTGCTACCTAGATAAGTGAAGGAAGTAACCTGCGTCAAATCTCTCTCTCTCTGTGTGTTTGATTGCGAATGGTGCTGGCTTTTACCGGGATTAGTTGGCTGGTTATTTTCATCACCCCCGTCTTCTCTATGTCCACTTGGAGTCATGCTTCTCATGCTTAAACACGAATGATGTCCTCAAGTGTCTTCAATCTCTCAAGCCTACTCAGTCCCTCGGTCCTGATGGTGTTCCTGCTGTTATCCTTAAGAGTGTGCCGACATCTTGTGTTCCCCGCTAACTGACATTTTCAACGAATCGTTTTCCAAAAGTATTATACCTGAATCATGGAAAAACATCAAGATCGTTCCAGTGCCTAAATCTACAAGTGGACCTAATGTTAAGTTTAGACCCATTTCAATTACCTCACCCTTTTTGAAAGTTATGGAAAGACTTATTTTACTTAATCTTGATCCCTCTTTAAAACCTTTCAACGACCCCAACCAGTTTGCTTATAAACATAGTAGGAGTACGTTAGATGCCGCTGTCGTCCTCCACCATAGCATAGTCTCTAGTTTAGATAAAGGAGCTAAATACGTTCGCTGTGCCTTCCTTGATTACACATCTGCATTTGACTCTGTTCCCAGGTCTCTCTTGCTAAGTAAGCTTGCTGCAACACAGGCTGAAAGCTGGACAAATAAGTGGTTGCATTCCTATTTTTCTGAAAGGAAGCAGTACACCGTCTACAATGGAAAATCCTCCACTACCTCACTTACTTTAGCTGGTGTTCCTCAAGGTGCTGTTCTTTCTCCCTTTCTGTTTTCGTTTTTCTTACATGACTTGCCTCATTCTGATGTAGCCACTTTTGTTAAATATGCCGATGACCTCTCGGTTTCTATGCCTGTCAACTCTCAGTCAGATTGTTCCAAATTAAATAGCTTTCTGTCGGAAATTAGTCAGTGGTCCTCTTCAAACGGACTTAAGCTTAATCCGTCTAAATGTCAGGTAGTCAATTTCACTTTCAGACGTAAATGTGACCTACAGCAACTAGTTAGCTCACATGGCCCCACTCTCATTGACGGCACAGAGGTTGAAAATACATCTATGTCAAGTACCTTGGGCTGAGTTTTTCCACCGATCTTTCCTGGTCTTCCCACATCTTGCTAGTTACTAGAAAGATGTTTCGCTTAACGTTCTACATTAGGAAATTTAGGCAGTCTGGCATAAAACAGTCTTTACTTTCTCAGTTTGTAAATTCTTGTATTCTACCCATCCTCCTTTACTGCTCCCCATTAGTCTTTCCTGGACTACTTAAGAAAGACTTTGCTTCGCTGAGAAGGGCACTAAAAGCTGTTAGTAGGGCAAGTGGGATATCGTTAAACCAACTGGTGAACACTATTGTAGATAGACATATTATGTCATGTAAGAAACTAGCGAATACAATATTGTCGGACCCCGAGCATCCTCTCTATACGCATCTATCTCCTTGCATTTCATCTGGAAGAACTAGAAGCAGCTATAGGAGGCTATATGCTAGGACTACCAAATACAAAAACTCCACAATACCATATCTGGCACAGCTGTTATGTGATGAGAAATCCGTTAGGTATGACACGATAAACTTACTGCGGCACTCTAACAAATAGTCCATTAGTTTTTGTTTTCCTTTCCTCGTTACTATACACTGTTGTTCTCATCTCTACCACACATCAACTTTATATTTCAAATCCTGTGGTGCATTGTTTGAAATGAAATACTCTACGTTGTTTTTTTTCTTAATTTTATAATTTATTTATTTTTTTATTTATAACTAATTTATTTTTATTTATTTATCTTTGATTTTTAAAAATCTTATATAATTTATGAGGTAATTAGATGCAATATACTGTAATGCACGCTGAAAATTCCATACCTGTACCACAAATACTGTTTGGAATAAAGCTGTTATTATTATTATTATATGTCTTCGCTGCTAGCCCCTCTTCTGCCTCTTCGCCTGCCTCTAAGTCTTCGAGTCTGTGTGACATTAAACATAATAAAGTTAGGACTATAAAGACCTCTAACGTTTTAGTTAGATCAGCGTCACTGAAAAGAAAAACTGGTTTCAGCTCAATCGACGTCCATTCACAAATAAGATAATTTACCAAACAGGTCTTGATCATTATATCATTAAACATCGATTAATGTCTCACTCACGTCTCAGATGGCAAACATACAGTATTTATAATGTCAAGTACAGCTGACTGATATGATTAGCTGAACGCTATTGGAGTCAAGTAACCCAACTGGTTGTTTGGCGTCGAGTTCAACAGCAGAATACTCAGCTTTAAAATTAGCCTGAAGAGACAAATAAGTTTAAATCACCCCCAAAATTAGTGAGCTAATTGATTCCACTCAATATTCACTTGTTTATAACTTTAAAACAAGAATTTTCTCATTGTAGTATAATAAGCATCTCTTCAAGTGCTTTTCACCCATCTAAATTTATTCATACATATATATATATTTAAAATGTTTACAATTGAAATATATTCCTGGTAGGTATTATTATACTTGATGTTCAAAATAGATTAATTTCAACAAAATGCCAAACACTCAACAGTTTATATTTAGAAATGAATAACAAAAGCCTCTTTTTTCCCCTGACTTAAGTGGTTTAATTACTCATCAGAGCTAAACAACCGGGTGTTTTAATGAAGCACAGGTAAATTTAGCCTTATATTCTGCTATTTGAATATAACTGAGCTGAATAAAAAATATATATATCAAAACATTTTCATCCGAAGTCTTCGTCTCCACGGCTTCTCTGTGGGTTATGTTATTTGTCATTTGTTGTCATCCATTAGTAGTTTCCTTTATTCCTCTACGTTCCAAGTGGAACATAGAGCGTCAAACCAGAGCTTCAAAGTTTTCGTAGCAGCAGTTTCATTTTAACTGGTTGTGGTTGCTAGCTTCACGCTCAGCCTTTCCACTTAATCGACCTTACTACCTATTGAGTATTTATGTGAAGAACAATTTTAGCGTACTTGAGAATGTGATCTGTTATCGATTAAGAGGAGACTGCAAGCGTAATAAAGGAAAGATCAGAAGATAGAATGACGCCTAGGTATTTAATTTCTGACTTGGTTTCTATTTCAGTGCCATCTATCTATGTTGCACACCTCGTGAGTGATAACCAGTTTGTTAGGTCAGATTTATGCCTAAAGGTGAAATTGACTGTTTGGCATTTGAAGGGGTTCAAGGTAAAACCGTTTTTTTTGGACCACTGGCTGATTTCTGATAAAAAGCCATTTAGTTTAGAGCAGTCACTTTGACATTTGACAGGTAAACACACAGTTAGGTCATCAGCATATTTAACAAAATTAGTGTCATTTGAAGATGGTAAGTCGTGTAGAAAGAAAGAAAAGAGAAGTGGGGAGAGTGTTTCGAAGACCTGGACCACGAGTCACGAAACGAATTTCAAACTGGTTATGGATTTTTATCAACAGCGGATTTGATTCGATTCAATTAATTTAATTTACTAGATTTCCCACGAACTAACATTAGTTAGGGAGAGCAGCTGTTTTTTTCCTATCTTGTGACAGATAATTCAGACGTGAGCACTGACGACCCCACTGGTGATAGAACCAGGGACTCTCAGGTTAAGATACCGAACTCGTTGACCATTTAGACCCATAAGGCCGAAATCAATCCCAATTCCTACCAGAAACTCAAAACCTTAGTATAATTTTGCAGCTCATCGACGGCCACTGGATATATATGTACTGAAGCTATACTGGCCTGTGGGGTCTAACAATTCAAGGTGTTAAGAATCCTCATGAAAGGCACCGGTTAAACCAGAGCTACTTCACGAGTTGACGAAGTCATAACTCATAAGCCAATGAGTTCACTGGCTGAATGGTTGCTTAACCTCAAGGTATCTGGTTCGACCTCTAGTGGAGTCGTGAGTGTAAACTGCTGGTTTCTAAAATCGGATGAAAGAGCTTTCAATTGTCTCTTTGACTGATATTCGTTTAGAAAGGAAAATTGAGTAAAGAATATCCTTTTCCGATAATTTCTTCTTCTTGCTCTACAATTGTACATATGTTTGCATACATAGAATATATTCTAGAATAATCCTCATTAACAATATTGGTGTTTTTTAAATAATATCGATTTGTTAAGATCACAGTGGAATGTAGATTCCAACAACCAGCCTCAGCACAATGTAGTAGATGAACTCTTAACGTAAAGTTAAAATTAGTTGGTATGCGGTAGATGACCTGAAGGCAGCCTTGTTAAAATCAATCTTATGTTCTGTCTCCACGAGATGAGATAGAATAGACGTATGAATGCATTAAGTTTGTCCCTTACTTAACCACGGAGGACGGTCATTGGAAATCAGATGACCAACACGCCTTATTGCACGACTTATGTAACTGGCTACACAGGAGGCATTTGAACCCATTTGACGGGAGGGTAAGCGTCCCCTTTGAATCCAAATTCAAGAACACAAATTAGCTGTAAAAAGATATGATATATATTCTTTGGTATCAGTGCATGTAGATAATTATAGGCACCGATTTGTTTGGGATAATGTAAAAATCTTAAATAGAGGAAACACCTTTCAGAATATTCACTTAAAGTTGTGTCTTCGCTTCTTTCGCTGCCAACATGTTAATTGTGGCCTGCAGATTAAGTTCACGTGATATTAACCACAAATCATCCGCGAATACAAGATCTTCTTGATTCACATGCTATACTGCATTATTAACTATTTTCCATTGATACATAGACTGATTGGTTTGCCGAATACTGTGACCAACCCGCGTCGTTGTCTCGTCTCTCCAATTCCAGCGAATAGGCGGTTCAACTTTTATATTTTTTTCTTTTAGTTAGTTGAAGTTTCTCTAACGATAAGGTTGATTTTGCTGTGATAGCGTGGCTAGTCCTTCATTCTTCATCCTCGCTTAGGATAGGCTAAATAGACTAGCTGAAATCTAGTTGGATATGAAGAGCAGAGTAGTTTTTTTTCAAAATTCATTCTCGAATAAATAGAAACATCTTAAACTAATAAATAGTCGAATTAAACAAAATTTAACACATTCAATATTCAATTGAAATTCATTTTGTAACATAAAAGTCATAAGATATATAACTTTTTTTCTCTCTTTTATTTTATTTGTTTCATTCATTCTTACCAATTTTTTTCGCTTTGAGTACTTACTTCGAGTACCAATTTTAAAGACAGAAGTTGAAGTACTTAAGCGTTTCTAATAGGTAGGGCATTTTTGTCGTCTTCCCCCACCCGCACCACCACCACATCAGAAGTTGCTCTCAAACTAACTTAGGATAGATAGAGGAGACAAGAGAGAGGGAATCGAAAAGTCATATCCACTAAAATACAGTATATATATATTTTTTAAATGATACTCAAAGGGCGGTTATTTCACTTCAGAAAAGAACTAAAATCTATCACTCTTCACACCTCACAGTTATTCAATTATGCTGACAAATAAAGAGTATATCATATGAGCAACATAACTACTCTGTGTAAAGCTAATCCAGCCGTGAAATTGTGAAAATCAATATGCATTCTTTGATCCACTTTCGAGTTTACCAGTATATGCGAAAATACCTTCTTCTACACTAGGAGAAGAAGAACAACGTGCCATCATTATTTTGCTCCTTTACGTTCCCAGTGTGTATGTGGCACAGTGGTAGAATGCTTGCCAACCATGTATGTGGTTTTTGATATGATTCTCGGCTACTGATGCATTCAATTATCTCGCTAAGCCAGCAATAAGACTGGTATAGAGGGTGTAGGGTGTTGGACATGAGACTAGTAACCTCATCACTTAAAAATAAACACCACTGCTACCAAATCGTCAAGTCTCTATCTTGAAGTCCTGTGTTCCTCTAGGAATTAAAGGAAAAAATAATACTATTACATTTTCAGTGGAACATAGGGCTTCAAGCAAGAGCTTTGAAATTTCGGTAGCAGGGGTATTTATTTTTACGAGATGGAGTTGCCAGACTCATGCCCAACGCCCCCCCACCCACCTCTTTAGCATTCTTATTAATGGCTTAGGTAAAGGAGGTCTTAGTCTGCCGAGGAACTAACCCCGAGCCACATGCATGGTTTACAAACATTCTACCACTATGCCACCGACGCGTATTTCTGAATGTGACGAATCTGTTCAAATAATGATGGATAAAAAATATTCTTTTAATAAAGACTTTACTTTAGATGTGCTGAACCAGAAAAAAACCCACCATCAAACCTTTATATCATTTGTTTCGTGTAACCGTCTTAGCTGAATCAATTCAAACCTCCCGGACTCTAGGTGGCTACATGGACGAACTGGTATCTCAGTATATGAAGCAATGACAACTCGATTCAAGTACCCCTATAGAAAAGCATCATGCACCAGAATATTGATGTACACAGCTGAGGTGTCAGAGATGGGAAAAACCATAAATGCTGGATTTCACATCTAGCCGCCAGTGATCAATTAACATCCAAGAGTATTTTTTCTAGTCACTGAAATGTTACAATGACTAATTAGACTGAAAATGTCTAAAAACAAACCAATGCAGAAACTACGGGGACAGAAGTAGTTACTTTTTACTTTTACTTCGGGAGGATGAGCCGGCTTCATGAACCATGAAGTTTCATGGGAATTGGGTACGAGTGATGTCCCCAGCATCGCTCGGCCTTTGTTTGAGAGTGCAGCTCTAGCCTTTACACAACCAAGTGTGGCCTACAAGGCAGTAGGAGTGGAGTAGAGAGTCCACTATCCATTGGCAGCCGGTGACCGGAGTTCGGTTCATTCGCCTTTTTGAATGGGGCCAGTCATCCAGGGCATCCAATAAGCTCTTTGTCCATACGTCTGCCGGTGAGCTCCAGTGAGCTTCATACGCCAGTCGTTGGAGGTTTGGAATCAGGGTTTAGACATCTCCCCTAGACTGTCATCCAATGGACAGTCAACCCGGTGAAGAGCGCCGGGCATCCGCTTTCGCCCTTTCACTTTGGTGAAAAACACCTCCGCCACGTGAAGGCAGTGAGTAGGACTTCCTCAGGAGAGGCTATGTAAGACGCCCGGTCATATGGGAGCATTTCAAGAGGTGTACGAAGGGGTGGCCAACCCGCAGCGCAAGACACCCACCCCCGACCATCCTGAGGCTTTGGAGGCAGAAGTAGTTAGAAGATAGGCATATAAAGTGAGGTTAGCTTTGGAGGTATGTGAAAGGTCATGCGAAAAGGAAGAAAAAAAAGGAATGGAGAGAGTATTTATAGTCTGTATGACAGCTAAAGCTCCTATTTCTCAAAAGCAGCCTGGTTCAAAACGGATACCCACCACGTTTCCTGGAGAAGAACATGAAACCAAGGCCACACTTCAGTGTAAAAGAAAACACTTTATTTTATTCTGGAATTCAGGGGAGACCTAGCAGCAGATATCCTTAAAAGGAGAATCTCCAATTCCCTGAAGAAAACTTTTCCTGCAGCAACTCTAAGAGTGAGTGATATTCTCTAGCCACCCACTCCTTCGGAGCAACGGGAAGGACAGACTTCTGCATATAACCACTTCAATGTGCATATATCAGTTCACCTGCTCGTGCCGAGCTAGATACATAGGTCGTTCTATGCGGGTCCTATCAAAACGTGTTAGAGACATCATCCAGTATGGCTGCAAATAGGAGGCATTGGTTCAATCGGAAGCCCAGTAACTGAACATCTCGTCAATACCTGTCACAGAATCTCAACTGACTTATCATTTAGAGTCATTTACAAAGTAAACAAAAATCTACCAAAGGCAGTCAGTGTGTTTCCAACTTCTATGCACTGCAGAAGCTCTCGCCATAGGCATCGAAAAGCCGGAGTTATGTGTTCAAAAGAAACTAGTCCACCCTTTACAACTACCATGGACCTAGTTCAGTGTGTTCCCTTATCCTTCAGTTTTTTTGGTTTTGTATTGTTCTCTTTGTGTGTAATTTTCTCTCTTTGCCTTCACTTAATTCATCCTATTTTTTTCAGTTATAAAATCAGTTATTTTAAGTTTGTTTCCATGCTCTTCCTGATCACACTTATAATCAGTTTAGAATAACCATCGTACAGTTATATTCTAATCCTGTGCAATTTTTTGTTTCTATGCCTTTTGTAATCTATATTCACACCTCCTAACTTACATTTCAAGTTGAAAATTTTGATTTCAATTTGTTTTCACGCTCACTTTGTTCACACCTGTAATTCGTTCTATCCCTGCGTCTCCAAGCCTCTTGTAATTCGTATTCACCTTTAAAATTATTTCTGCAGTTATCAAATATTAATTTGGCATACGCTGTAACTGTTTTCTAATCCTATGCAATCTTGTCTCTAAGCCCCTTGTAATCTATATTCGTACCTACAAACCTTCTTATCAAGTTGAAAATTATTATCACCTTCGTTACTATGTGGAATTAAACAAATAATAATTGTATCAATGTAAAATAATCTATATAAATGCGATTGTACATCTGCTTTTAAGAATGGAATCGCCGAAAAGATCACCATCTTTGCTGAACTTCTTGTTCTCTTCTTTCATATATTATTTTTATGATTATTCCTTCAATTTTGATGTTTGACTACTCATTATAATTAATCAACAGTAAACATCACAACGATATCAATGAAGTGTGGCACTTATTAAAATAGAAATTGCTTGCCTGACTAAGTCTCACAATGTACAAAGTTCTTGCACTGTAAATGTGACCACCACAGAACATAAACTAGAATCCAGATGCACTTAAGTAGGGTGTTGTGGGCGAATGTTAACTTGACTGCTGGATTGCGCGGCTTGACACCAAGTATAAATTACCATCTTTCGTTAGCTGTGTGCTGAATACTGTAAACCTCCATGGTAATTTCATAGTAATGAACAGCTGTCTTGCCCTCCCGATCTTGGTTACTTAGACACCTCTGTCTGTCTGTCTGTTTTCGACATAGAACTTTGCACAAATGTGCGACAGTTCAAGTCGCCACACTCTGTGTAGCACGCGAAGCAAGAAAAGAAAGTACAAGAAAAGCATAACAGAAACAGTGAGCAGAGGTGTGATACAAAGGAGTAGTAAAGAAAAACAAAACAGTTTCATTGGAGATCATAAGTCACAAGGAGTGGATGCATCTGCGCCACTGAAAACGATTTTGAGCCATGTCACCAATTGTTTCCAACCATAGATTTTTACCGTCTCGAGGACCCCAGCCTGGAAGTCTACACCTTCCTACGTGACTTAGAACATTTGTTGTGGATTTCATTGACTGGTGAAGCCAAGTTTTTGTTTGACCGCCGCTAGCTTTTTTCCAGCCTGACCCTATATCCGCTAACATTGCTCGTCGAGGGAGGCGATGACTTGGCATACGTAACACGTGTCCTAACCATCTCAGTCTTTGTAGCTTCACGACTTCGTCGATTAATTTCACCTGTTTACCTAGAACTCTACGCCTAACCTCAATGTTGCTCACCTTATTATGCCACTTTACACGGGAAATAGAGCACAGGCACCTATGATCAAAGACAGCTAGTCTTTTCATGTCTTTCACTCTCAGTGGCCAGATCTCACTCACAGCTATAAAGGGGGACGGAGCGGACTGATGAGCAATACACCCGCCCTTTGGTTGATAGTCGAACATCTCGTCTAAGCCAGAGTCGGCGTTACTTAGACACCCCATCAATCCTGCCTGTAGTTGAAAAAATGCTATCTAAGCTAGTGAAAAGCGACAACGTCCTAAACAGCTTACTGGTATTTTTGACTATTTATTGTGAATACGCATTTGATACTTTAAGTAGACGAAACTGACGAGCTCATCATACATATATCTCATTCTGAACCATCTCAGAGGGTTGAATCAACTGAAACCACTCGGATTTTGGGTGGCTACTTCACCGAGCAGGTAATACATAATTGCGATTTGCGAGTTACACACTATGAGGCTAGGAATCAATATGGTTTCATTCAGAAAAGGAAACTGATTGCTACCCCGACAATGAGTTCCACTTCAAACTAGCGAAATGGCTGATTAATATTTAGATTACTTCTATTAGATTAGCAATCACTATCAGGTGACATAAATGATATGTGAATGCTTCAGCAGTATATCTTCACTCAACGTTACGATCAATTTAACCAACTTCACGAATCTCCACCACCTTTTAACATCATCTGCTGCATGTCACACTGAAAGCGATACCCAACGCTTTCCATTTTCGGTTACCCTCAAGGGTCTATCTTCCATGTGAAACCATTTGAATGTTTCCTAGCATACATTCAATCCACCTTTATTACCTTCTGCGATTTACACAAGGGGAAATTTCACAGTAGCTCCTAAGGGAAACTAAAAGTGTATGTTTCACCAGTTACAGTATCAGTGAAAGCGATTCTCAGTGAACTGGAGTTGACGTTCCTCACTAAGTGACACAGTGTATATAGCTTTAGTGCTGGAAACGATTACCACTTTGGAACAACATATCACACTAGAATTCTGTTGCGTCCAGCTAGGGTAGTCGTAAGCAGAAACAAACTTGTAACCTGGATCTCACAGACATTCACCAACAATTAATTAACATCCAACGGTATACTTTTTGGTGGACAAAACGTCGTAATGACTAATTATTCCGTAATTTAACCTTTGATTAATGATGTAGCATAAATGTTAATGGAATTCTGTGTAAGTACCAGTTTCATCTTCGTCTCTGCAGTCCTCTTTGTTATGTCAAGCTTGTTCATGCGTAAATGTTTGCGAGAATCAGTCCTTTTTTGAAGATTTACTCACCCCTTTTGTCATCCTTATTATATGATGAATTTTCATCATCATCATCATCAAATGAGCAGTGTTGACTGGGCATCTGCATTATCTACCATTTTATGAATGCGGAAATAGGTTCACTTTGCAGCACATAACCTAATGATCAGTGAAGCATAACAACAGAGAGGACAAGGAAACTGTTGACAAGTCATCTGACTCCATAGCACAGTTTAGAAAGCAAGGGCATCATAATTATATGGTGAGAGTTACATAACTGCTCAACAATAATAATAATGATAGGATAAGCACTTTGACAGAAAAGTGTATTAACATCGAGGATTTATAGATATTTCAGTGGAGAATTCATCACGAAACAACATCACTTGGAGATTACACAAAACTCAGGTAATATTGAGCATCTGTTTTTCCTAGATTGAGTTTCTTCAATACTGCACACTAACGACCTCATCCAACAGGAGTCCAACCTATTATCTTCAGGTCAAGATATTAAGTTCATTGATCGTTCAGTCACTTAGACTGGAACTCAATGATCTGTGAATTGCAACTGAAGACCCTTGGTCCAGTCCTCCATGGAGCCATAGGTGCATACTTTTGGATAGTCCCAAATTAGCACGAAACAGACGTTTACGGCTGCTTGTTTTCCGTTGATTCCTAAATGATGGTGCTTCTTTAATAAATCTACACTGAAATGAATCTAAATGCTTATAAAATCCTGTAATATAAAGTTAAATATCTGTTCACTTAACGATATGAATCACTGAGAGAACAATAGGAATGAAGAAAATAAACAATACAGAAACTTATACCGTATTAAGCTGATGATATATACCAACTGTCAGTTCACTGTAAGTCTATTTAGTCGACTTGAGTGATACAACTTCACTCGTTTCCTGAATTCGACTGCTAAATATTACTTAATATACATCTAACATGTGACTTTCGATAACAATAAAGCAAGTGTAGAGATGTTTTACAGACCAACAGAGAATCATGATGAGGTTATATAGTACTGCCAAGAAGCTGAGGCTATACGGCAGAGTTTCATGCGCTGATCTCTAAGTGCAAACATAAGACTTTCAGCTGTGATGTTTCAGTAGCGTTTTTTTTGTTTCTTTTTTAAGCGGTGGGGTTTCTAACTTAATAACCAACCTGACCTCTTTTCTTGGATGACTATTGGAGAGTAAATCAGGCTGTATCTAGGAATGAAGTATGTGCTAGTTGTCATTCAATTAGTTAATAAACAAACATTTCTATATAAGACAGTCAGTGGTTTTTTTGACACTTCTGATGTATGAATGTGCTAACATCAGCTTTTGCTGAAATTTAGACAATATATATACTCTCTCCATTCCTTTTTTCTTTCAATTTGCCTGAACTTCCATATTCTTCAAAAGCTAATCTCATTAAATATACCAATGATCTAACCATTTCTGTCCCAGTAGTTTCTGCATTGGATTGTCCTTATGCGAACAGAATTGTGTCTAATGTTAACAGATGGTCTTAAACTTGATCCATCTAAGTGTCATATTGTTGGCTCAATTTTCAGATGCGAACGTCACTTACTTGCGTGGACTAATTCATGCACATAATCCCAGTAATGCGTTGTGGCATAGTGGTTAGGACGCTCGCCAACCATGCACATGGTCCGGGGTTCGGTCCCCGGCCACAGACGCACTCCTTCACCTCGCTAAGCCAGAAATAATGCTGGTAAAGAAGAAGGTTGGGCATGAGGTGGCTAGCCACCTTATCCGTAAAATAAACACTGCTACAGAAACTTCAAGCCACTAGCTTGAAGCCCCACTGGGGAACGTGAACGCAATACTGATGGCAGTGTGATATGGATTAAATCGAATATCTCTCATCTCGGCATCAGTTTCGCTTCGAATCTCTGTTGGTTTTCTCACATCTTGTTGATTAATGTGAAAATGTTTCATTTAAATGTCTGCATAAAGAAGTTAAAACTCTTTTCTGGCATAATTCAACCTGTTTTTATGCAATTTGTTAATTCAAGTATTCCCTTCATTTCCTTCACTGTCCACCATTTTATTCGTCACTGGACTTCTCAAAAAAGAGTTCATCATACTACGGAGATTACTGAATATTGTAAGTTGGGTTAGTGATGTGTGCACCTTTCACTCAGCTAACTGACATTGTTGTCGTTAATGAGCACTTCAGTCCCTGCAAACATTTCGCCAAAATTATCTGTCTGATACATCCGAACATCCTCTCTACTTATTTTAACTTTTTTTTGTTGTTTATCTTGTCGTAAAACCAGAAGAAACATCATTAGAAGCATTTCAGTTCATAAAAGTAAATACGAAAATTCTACCATACAACCATATTTATCACGGTTGGCTGTGTATAAAGAGAAAATCAGATTTTAGAAAACAACATATAAACCTTTTAAATCAGTAACTGAATTGCAAAGTATAAGCAAAGATTAGTAATACGTGTATTATCTAATTTAACTTGGTTATGTTCTCACCAACAATGTTCATAGTGGCTTCATTATTAATATTATAATTACCATTATTATTACTATTTTAAATCTTCTGTATATACATATTTATGAAAAAAGCTAGATTCTTGTATCCTGCGTAAAAATGCTGAAAAACTCATTTTGTATAATTAATATTCTTTGCTGGAGTAAAGTTACTATTATATAAGTATGTTCACACTGTTTATGTTCCAAGTTTAAGTATGTATGTAACCGTCACCTAGTTTGATATGACCATAAATACACCTGGTGTTCCACCCAGGAATTTCCTACCTAGTCGATTCTCAAGCTTATTGTTCTGTCGGCTATCAAGAATAACAACGACAACACGACACAATACCACCAAGAAGGCGATGCAAGAAGAGAAGACTGACTGTTTACGTGGAGACCTTTAACTGCCTATTATCAACGGCTAAATTATGATTGACAATGCCTATGCTTTAATTAACCCTGAGAGACATCAATGACATTGATAAATTAAACTACTAAACAACCAAAAGGATTTTAGTGGTCATAAGTAGGGTGAGAGAAATACAAACAGACATGGACTTGTAGAATATTGGGTCTACATATATCAATATTTCCGATTATACCGAACTGGCTAATATAACACACCATAAGAAGCGGGTAAACGAGCATATCTAGGGATGACAAGAAGACACTAGGTCTGAACTATGCAGATGACTGATGTGTAGTGTCAAACAAAGCCGACCCACGGGCAAAACCCAGAAAATTGACAGATAAGGCAGAGAAACACAATTACAAGTTAACATTAGAAAACACAGCGGTGATAAAGATAAATATAAGCACCGGTCACTATCAGTGGGAGACATCTCAAGTGAGTAACCTCTGTCATTTATTTATATCAAAGACTGTCAAGGTCTAAAAAAGTTAGTCAGGTGTACACTACTATAAAACCAGTGGGGAGTTGTACTGCACACAGTCTAAGAAACAAGATTTGGGTTTGTCAACACTCTTATCTCAAGTCATTCAGTGATTCTATATAATTTTTAGAGGCTTGGCTGAAGTGTCACCAGAAAACATTTCTAGCATACTACTTCAAAATTTCATCAACAGCTACCTACGCATCACATTGAAGATCAAGGGGTGAACCACATAAGGATAGACAGTGTGGAACTCTGATAGTCAAAAAAAATGATTTAGCAACCTATTTTCAAAGGAATGTGCAAGAGGGAATGGTCTCAGTTAGACATATGCTGAGGAAACCGTTGAGTGATGTCTCACACCGTGTTATCGCTCGACTGGAACTTGAATGTGAAACACTGAGTTGGGTATTACTTCCAGTGTGACAAGTAGATGATCGTGATAGAAGAAGATGAAATCAAAATGTGTTATTGAAGTCCTGTGTTCTACCTGAAATCCAAGGGAATAATAAAATAAAACACAGTATTGTGTTCCCCAAAAGTGAGACATAAATCGTGAATTTCTTCGTATACTTACACTCGTTTACCAGCATGCAGGTAGTCTCTCTGACAGTAACCCTAGTCTATTTAACTTCTCAGACAATACTTATTACAGTCATTATGAAAGTACATAATAATTCTGCATTCGAATGCGAAACTTAACAGGTCAAAGAAATTAAAAAAAAGTGGAGAAATAAGCATTTCTTCCTTCTGGACAAATAATGAACAAAATTTCCCATGAAATATTCAGTAAATATTCTCCGAACCTTTTTTTTCGAGGAAAAGTACAGGACAGTCCGTAAATTATAGGCAACAAAGATCCCTGAAAGCCATTAAAACAACCAAAAAAAAACCTTTTACAAGATAAATATTCAGAAAAGATATATAAAAGATGGATTATACATCCATTGAGTGGGCCATCTAATGGCATGACACGTCATCAAGACAGTTGAATGGAACCTAAACGTGAAGCTGTGAGCTCAGCATCCCAGTGTGATGAAGATACAAACTTGTAGGCAATTGTATAGAGAGATGGAAGTGATTCACAGAACCCAGTGGAATGGAGATGTGTTGTTGAAGCCTTAGGTCATAGTCAGAAAGCAAAAACATTGATGATAAATAATGTCGGCTATCTCAGGAATACGCTGGCCGACGGATAAGAAGACTCTAGAAGATCTGGATTTTGGAGACGACAAATGTCTGATGTCACACAAACTCGAAGACTTGCAGGCAGGCAGGCGAAAACCAACAAACTGGTTGAAGAGGCTGACAGGCAGTGAAAACAGGACTGCAGGTGAACACAGAGAGAAGACGGAGGTGATCAAGATAATCAACCAATAGAAACAGCCACAACAACCAGCACCAATCACCATCAACGGGAGACATTCACCAGGGATGCCTCTTTCAATTATCTGGGAAACGTCGTTTCAGACATCGCCGAATGACATCGCATGCCAGCCAGGCCAATGCTCGAGTTGAAATGCCAATGAAAAGTGATTAGTGGGTCGTCAGTGTGATGGTGACATGGATGAGGTCGTCTGGAGAAGAGATGAGAGAGTTTGGTCAATCGTGGAACCAACTGTGAAGAGGATGGTAGAAAACAGAGCAAAGTGGGATTGTGTTGTCGAATCCCTATATTCTACTCGGAACGCGAGGGAATAATAATGATGATCTCATAACTACGAAAAACTAAGATTTTCTTCTCGTATATCTTTTATTACTTCTGGAAGCTCATGAATGATCTCCATCCAGATAAGAAGAGTCTCTTTTCGTTGGTGAATTCATTGACTTAGCTGCACAATAGTAATTATATGGACGAATTTTTGTATGTGTGCATACATTAGGTCTGTTGAATGGAAGCAAAATAAGTTGAGGTTACTGTTGTCAAGACACATAGAAGAAGTTGAATAGTATGATACAGTTATGTAATGAGATGAATAGTTTAATGAGTGAGTTGTGATTAGGATGCTGATATGTATCCATATATATATATATATATATGGTGATCTCTCTTTCTGTTTGCTCGCTTAGTCTGTGACCATTTCACTTTGATGAACCTGTCTCCTTTAACAACGTATATTCTCCTTATATTATATATAATATGAGTGTTTGTTGACAGTCCGTTGCTTGGTGACATATATCCATATTATATGTGTGGTTGTTGACATGTCTGCTATATTTCGCTATGTATATATGGATCGATACTTCATTATAACTAGTCATTCATGTTAAGACTAATGGTTTGTTCACACACTTGTCTGGACATTCATATATATTTCGCTCTCACAATCTTGTGTGTCCACTTACTTTGGTGTGATACCACTTATTGCTTCTCCTTGTGTTTGGAAAATAGAAGTATCATCGCAAACCTAGTGGTCTTCTGATTTCCGTCTTCCTTGCGTCAGGACTATTAAATTCTCAACCAGTACATAGCAATAATTTGGTGACGAGTACATAACAGATGCATATAGAAACAAAGGGAAAATATGGAATTATATAAGAGTTCTAAAAATTGCAAATGTTATCAGGGGGTCAGAAAAAGAAGTGGTTGGATGACTTTTTTTACTTTTGCATGCATAACTCTGGTTTCTCCAACCGAATGGTAAGGGCTTCAGTAACAAAAGGAACGAAAGTGTATTGCATTTGATAGGTTGTTTTTTCACCTTGTCGAGTACTTTGAAGGAAAAGAGGCGTTTGTTGACATGGAATGACCAGTGTTGTTTGATGAGATGTTCGATTATCGAACTCCTTATACAGCCACTATAACCTTTTGCAACCATGCTGGATAGTGTTTTTGAATCCTCATGTAAACGATATGTGTTGAGTGACCAATGCACCTGGCTCCACAGTAACAGGTGAACCGATATATACACATAGAAACGGTCAAGCGTGGGTTCTTATCCGTAAGGCTTCTGCAGATCAGCGGCCGACTGCAGAACACTACTTATTGCGCTGCTGAGAGGAATGTTCTTTACAAAGATGCTGAAATTCTTCTCTTGAGTATATCACAATTTAAGTCCCTCTTGAAATTCGGACTCAATATAGTATCTTTCCTGAAACAAAAGATGTAGGCTTTCGTGGAACATTAGAAGAAGGTGGGTCAGGACTGGAAGGTGAGAGATTGTTGCTCTTTCGTAATGCATGAATATCAGAACCTCTCGAAGGTGTTGATTCGACCAGGTGTGTCTTTCTGCAAATTAATCAGCCGTTGATATTCATCAGCTATGTCATGTAATGTTAACTTAGGATTTTTCTAGCTGATTGAGCAGTCGAGTTCGGATATCTGTGAAACGAGGAGATTGAAGACTGCATATGAGATCAAGGCTTTGAATTGATCATCTGTTAAGGGCTGAGTCGAAATCTCTCACATTCACGGTTGACTGTGCCAACGTGAGTAAGAAAATCATCATTTTCATTCATTATCAGCTTGAGGCAACGATAACGTATGCTGAATAATGAGGAGTGGTCTCCAAAATGTTCACGCAGCAACTTTATTGTATCATCGAACACTTGTCACGTGGTTTTTATTAGGTTCCAGTACTTTCATATTCTGCGGGACCCAATTTACGTAATAACACTCGCACCTTCCAGGCATCGTCTTGTGAGGCGAGATCAACTGTGAATAAATCCTCATAACGTTGATACCATGTGTCAAAAGTGACATTCGCCTCTGGATCATAATTGAACTGTGAAGTACTATTCACAATGCCGTCGACAGCTGGTAGAATGGTATGGTTCCGATTGCTTGAAGGTGAAGTTGAACCAGTCTGTTGGTTGACGAACATTTCCATTAATTTCATTTGTTGTTCGAATAGTAATTCAATTTAGAAGAATCCATAGTTTTCCCCGTCGCCAAATTATTGTTATTTACTGGTCGAGTATTTATTAGTCCTGACGCAAGAAGGCGGAAATCAGAAACCACTAGGTTCACGATGATACTTGTATTTTCCAAACAACAAGGAAAAATCAATGTCACACAAGAGTGTGAGAGAAATATATGAATGTCCAAAAAGTGTGTGAACACAAGTGTGTGAGCGAATGTTCAAAATGAACGAATCAATAGACAGTCTTAACATGATTGACTAATCATAATGGAATATCGATCCATATATACATAGCAAAGTATAAGAGACTTTTCAACAACAAACACACATATTATGTGGATACATATCACTCTGGACTTTTGGTTTGATCTTCTGGTCAACGAATCTTGGCGAGTATCTGCGATTTTCTAAAACTTTGTTTTGTCTAGTAAAACATTTATTAAGGCGAAGTGATTTATCAGTGGTGCTTATTTAACAAATTCTTGTTTCTTTCTTTTGTCGTTTTCAAGTTCTTGCATTGCAGTTGACCTAGAAACATCATCTCATGCAAACAGGCTTTTTTTAAAAAAATATCAAAGTTATTGAGCATGCAATTTCACGCTTTGCTATTTCAATATCTGATTCCCATTAAAGAAAAATTGGGGTTTTTTGTCTGAACTTTGTGACATCAGCATCTCTTTATAGAAAAATTACAATTAAAAGATTTCCTGTATAAAGAAACATGGTGTGTTATTAAAATAATTTCATCAGAGTGCTTTACAGGAAGATAATCTACAAAATACCTTTTTGTATGTATTTCCAACTTTATCTAATAGGCCAACTTGATTGCATTTAGGTTTATGCAACCAACTCTAATTGTCAGCATGGCTCTCCATCATATGATGTTCTCCATGTCACACTTCAACTCAATTTCAATTCATTGTTTCCCATACTGTTTACAGTCGACAGGCCGTCTAACATGTGATGGTACACAACTTTCCCCTAAGCTTATGTTTAATCAATATCCAGTTCGTTTCATATATTTAAGTGCTGGTTGGCAGAGATTTGATTGGTATCAGAATTCCATATAATCATATCGATATGATTATGAGTAATAGTTTATGCTCAAAATGTCACCAGTTAATGTTGCTGTACAACAAACACTGTGTGACTTATCAAAATGAAATCTTATCTATAATATACTCTACCACAATGCCCAAATTTTATTATTATTATTTATTATTGTTGTTCCTTGGGTTCCTAGTGGAAGATAGGGCTTCAACTGCATGACTCCACTTGCCACTTCTATCTTCTGCTGTACTTTCACCTGCATCCATGTTGGTCCATACTGTGTCAACTCCCCTTCACACGATATCCTCCATGTCACCCTTGGAAGTCCCACTCGCTCCTTCTCTTTCGGCCTGGTTCCACTCGGTTAATGGCCTGACGCTCGTGCGATGCCACCCAGTGACCTCCTCAGCGAGTGTTCAATCCATCTCCACTTTCTCGTGCATATTTGTTGGTTGGTGATTGGTTCTTGATTTGTTTCTTCCCACAGTTTCTTGTTCGTGATTCTTTCTGGCCATCTGATCTTCAGTATAGAACGAAGACAGCTGTTGTTGTTGATAAAGGTCTGCAACAGGCTGTTGGAAATATTCTTTGTTACCAACCCGCCAAGTTTCTGATCCGTACAGAAGAACTGACTTGACGTTGTTTGTATTGAAAATCCGACTGAATTTTGTTTTGATGCTGAGTTACTATTTATTATTGTCCTTTAGTTCCTAGAGGAACATAGGGCTCCAGCTGCATGTCTCCATTGCGTTCTGTTCTCTGCTAAAGTTTTCACCTGGCTCCCGTCTACCCACATGCTTTCACCTCCTCCTCACATGACCTCCTCCAAGTCACCTTTGCACTGACGACAAACTCGCCGCTTTCCTTTCGGGTTCCATTCAAGCTGTGGACTGGCGTGTGATTTTACTTGGTGGTTTTTTCAGAGTATGGCCAATCCTCCTCCATTTCTTCCTGCATATTTGTTTCACAATCGTTTCCTGGTTGGTTCGCCACTGGATATCTCTGTTGCTGATCTTTTCTGGCCAGCCATCTGATCTTGAGTAGTATTAAGAGAAGACTGCTGTTGATGAAGGTCTGTAGTTTGTCCGAAGTGCCTTCATGACACGGTGCCAAGTCTTTGGTCCGTATAGTAGCACTGACTAACTTCACATTGAAGTTGAAAATCCGGATCTTATTTTGCATCCTGAGTGATATCGATCTCCACACAGACTTAAGAGTAATGAAAGCTTGCCTTGATTTCCCGATACTCGTTTTGATATCTACATCAGTTCCATTGTGGGTAAAATGATATTTCTTAATATTTCTCCCATTTAAGTCGATTGTTGTTTTTGTTGTTGCTGTAGCTCTTGGTCAGGAATCTTTACCACCTCTGTCTTCTTATGTTCACCTGAAGGCCTATCTTTGATGCCTCCTCTGCCAACTTGTTGATTTTCACTTGTATATCTTCCAGACATATATCATCGGCGAAATCTAGATCCTCTAGGTTTTTTGTGTGGGTCCATTTTTAATGCTTTTCTCCTCGTTGCCTCGTCACAGATATTATTCTTGTATTAACTTCATTTGTAGCATTTTCATTATTTCTACTGGTTTATTTATTTGTCTATTGGTAAAAGGGAAATAAACTGTGGCAACATGTACAAAGCTGGAAATTCCATCCTTAATGTCTTTATTATTTACCTGGAATAAAACACCAAATGTCATTATTAATGCATAATTATTTGGCGATTCATTGGTAGAATGCATATGCATATATTTTGGGTTGGATTCCCGAACGACTTACTTCGAAACCTCGCGCAGTTTAATCGCTGACATTAAGCTAGGCATTTAAGCTGGAGACATAGCTACTGAAACTTCAAGCCTTCAGACCCATGTTCCAGTGGATTACAAGGAGGATTAAATATCCATCTGAATTCAAATGTTGCTTTGCAGGGATTTGATTGGTTTCAGGATTCCATCATGAACTGACTTCGATTAAACAACCACCGAAAAACCTGGGCGTGCTCAACATCGGTTCCATCAACCTTCATCAGTACACATCCACCAAAGGGGTCTGAGAGCAAAACCTTTCGCTTAGAAAGCGAGCGAGCTGGTAGACCACTAAGCTACTGGGAGCAGATCCAATGACCAGACCACGAATTCTATTTTCTATCAATTCACGATACCGCACAACTGGCATTAGCCACCGTCATGCATGGTGAATACTAGCGACTTGTCCGATTCCGTCAGGTACAGCTACTTGGGTGTGAAGACAAATAATCACCGATGAATTCGGGTAGTGTCAGTTGCGTTATATCGTGAGTTGACAGAAAAAAGATTTTATTCACTGGCTAACGGATTAGGTTCCAGTGGCTTAATGGTCTTAGAAACGGCTCCCCTTGTATTCTGAAGGTCCTGGGTTTGAACCGCAGTGGGAGAGGTGTATAGTACTGAACAGTCCTAAACTAAACTGAAAAAACCACTGTTGAGCAAGCTCAGCTTTTCCAACGGTGGTCTAACTGACACCTCCTCATGATGAAATCCTGAAAGTCATCTAAATATTCAACACATAACGGTATGTTTGAGTCAATATAAACTCTTTACTCATTAAAAGTAAACTATCGAAGTAATTGTCATAAGCAGCTTTGACATGTGTGTTATCGCTTCTAAAGACATACCTGTTATTCTATCCCATTATGCTATATGAGACTGTAACCTTTAATTCTAAGGAGATAAATGAAACGAAGAATAGTCATAAACTGTAGTCGCCTATATATACTTTAGATTATAAACATTTACGTCAACAGTCTGACGACTACTCACAATTCATCTATTATGCATCAATACTAAATGAAACAAATACCTAGGCTTAGTATTAACCTTGTTTACCGATAAATACAATGACAATTTACGATAGCAAAAGAGTATTGAGTTTTGAGGATACAACCATTTATAAGTTAATCATTAATTTATTGGCAAAACAAAGAGCTGAATGAAAACAATCCTAAAATAACTCATTTTGTTTTGGAACTGCCTGCTTTTAGATCTGATAGGCTTACAGTTGCACGCTACTGAAGATGGAATACTCAACTACTCTTTTGTAGGGATTCGATTGACTGGCTAGAGGATTTATTCATGAGCTGACATCTACTCGACAACCATTGAAAGGTTTAAGCGTCCTAAACAGCGGTTTCGTCCTACTGCTTGGGTCCCTTTAGAATCACGCACCCATCTGTAACCAATCAGTCAAATCTCTACAAACCAATATTCGAATATCAATAGATGCTCACTAGTGACTGATCCTATTCAGGTAGGCAGTTACCTGGGGTTCTAGTGGGAAGTTGTGAACAGTAAGTATAGCCATGTCGTGAATTTGCAGAAGTTAGAATTCATGGACTGGCCATTAGATCTGGTCCCAGTGGCTGAATGGCCTCTGAGCCAAGTAGCCAGGAGGTTCTGGGTTCGAAACTCAGTGGGTGCGTATCACTGAAGAGTCCCGCACTAGGCTGATGAACAGCTGTCCAATACTCCAGGTTTTCCAACGGTTGTCTAGCCGATGTCAGCTTGTGATGAGAGCAGGCTGCTAGCCAATTAGTAGATATTATTCTACGTCAATGTCTAGGTCACTAATATTGGCCGTGAGAAAATATGAACAAGGCTGGTTCAACAACCAATCACAGGAAACTTAACGTGGGCAAATATGATTCGCTGATAGATGGCTCCACTTTCCGAGGTTACCCGAAACAACCAATCAGAAGACTGTGTTTGTCTACTTGAATAAGCTATAATACTGTTTAGGAAATATACACAAATACGTGTTGATTTCCGTAATAAAACGAACTGTTGCCGGCCCTTGTCTTCTGTTGTTACAAGCTCATGATGAAATCCTTTAATAAGATGAAACAGTTTTTCAATGAATCTTAGTTTTCAATGATTTCTAACTGATTTCAATCCGTGACAATGAAATTAATCCTCATTTTTTTAAAAAAGCATCATCTAAATGTAAATAAGTTTCCTTTATTCCAAAAAGCATCTAAGAATCACTGACCACTTCAAATCCAGATGAAAGTTTATTTAGCACCCGTCAACCTAGCCCAGACAGCACCAAGCATATAATAAAGTGAAAGTGTGGGGCGGATCTATCAACCTAATTTCTATAGAAACAACACCACCTACAGTGAGTCTTCAAAGTTTAAAACTTGAAAATTTCTGTTCCACAGTCAAACCCAAATTCCTAGATAGATGCAATTTTCATACAAACTGGGAAATCTCGAGTAACACTAGTTACCAGCACTTGACAATTAATTATAAGTGGATTTACTGTCCCTCAATGTCATTTATTATATATATAGACAGAGTCGCTATTAAATGTTTTAAACACTGTTTGAAATAGTAAAAGCTTTCTCTTTAACGTTAAGTCTTCTCTTTTGTTTTTGTCTATGTTGGTGATATTGTTGCTGTGACTGACTTAAGGGTGGTTTTCATGGAGGTGAAATTTCACCACAGTTTCTTTATTATTATTATTATTATCATTCCCTTGGGTTCTGATTGGAACATCGGGCTTCAACAACACATCTCCACTTCCTTCTATTCTCTACTGTCCTCTTCAGCTGGCTACCTCCGCGATTGCCCATAATCCTTCATATCCTCCGCCCGATACTATCTCCTCCATATCAACTCTCACTCATTTGTCACTTCCCATTTAGAGTACACTGGAGCGATGGTTACGGGCGTGCTGTCATTCAACAATCTCCTCAACGTATACCCTATCCATCTCCATTTTTCCCTAACATTATTCAGCAATCGGCTCTCGCTTGTTGGTTTGTTCCCCACTGGCGTTTCTTGTTGCTAATTCTTCCTGGCTGGCATGCTGGCCATTTGATCTCCAGTATGAAGCCAGTTAAGTGGTTATTTGTTGATGAAATCCTTTTCTTTACACTCTGCTACGTTTCTGATTCGTATAGAAGAACTGGATGACTTCACTGACATTTGTGTTGAAAATCCGATTCTCATTCCTTGTGCTAGCTGAGGGCAGACGATTTCCAAACTGGTTGCAGGCTGATTAAGATGCATTTTGCATTTCCGATTATGGCTGGCTGGCTTTGATATATTCATCCATTCCGACTGCCTGTGGTTGAAGCAGTGCCTCCTAGATAAGTGTATACCAACTCACATCAACTGCTAGTGGTGCTTGCTTATCGAATCAAAGTAATCCAAACATCCGGTTGTCGTTTTGCTCCTTTTGAGGCCGAGTTCATTAGCCATGTACCAAGTTTTGGCAGTTCATCCTAATGGTTAGCCAGACATTGGGTTCCTTTAACTAACTTGGCGGTTTGAACTGAATCAATCCGAGTACACTGCGCATGAACCTGGCTCTAAACGAGCCAACAGGATGTCCACTGTTCAGATCACGTCTCTCTGGCTAGCTAGCAAGCACTACTCCTATTCATATGAGCAGTGTAAAACTACTCATTTCAATCAATCAGTAGTACATAGTTTCATGGAGTAATTTTCATCAGCACATCATGTCAGTATTGCCCGTAATCTACTAAGTCGTATTATGGGTCATATGAAACACAAAAACAGACTTTAATGAAATAATGTCTTCTCAGAATAACCAGAAAGAAGACGCATATGGGCTTTCCCTCGCTGGCTCAATGGTAGAGAACTCTCCAACTATTTCTATCATTTTCCATCTCCTAGTCACCTCACTTCAAAACCTCGCTCAGTTTACTAGCAGACTATAAGCCCAGAAATTAGGGATAGCTAAGCAAAGGGTTATCAGTCCCATCCCATAAAAACACACAACACTACAGCTATTAGAATTCCGAAGGTACTCTTCGATCCAAAACAGAGACTAATCTTCTGTGATGTTTTGTTTCGTCCCAGAGAAATGCACATCAGTAGTGAGGAAGCCAGTTTTAAAAAGATATAAGAGTCAGTTTTGCTAACCAAAGAAATAACTGGCTGCTTAAAACAATAAGAAATAAAGAAAATGTGATATGTCTTGCGCTGATTGAGAATTCAGGAAGCCTGGTTATTATTCAAGGAGGCTGACAAGCAGTCCTCGATTTACTACACAATACACGGTAGGGTAATTAACCGTCCCCTATAAGCATTCGACGACTGCCACTCAGCTACAAAGTTCACTCTTGAAAGTGAAAACGAATCTAAAATCCTTTTTCTTGATGTTGAAGTTGAACTTACAAGGAGTGCTGACGGAACTTTAAGAAAGTCTAGCCATAAGAAGCCTATATGGAACGGCCAACTGACAAGCTTCTACAGCTGGGTATCAATCAGTAGGAAAAGAAACTTAGTTAGATCCCTTGCTACTCGCGTCCGACGCATCTGCAACTATGATACCATGGAAGAAGAACTACACTTCCTGAAAGAAATCTTCATAAAAAATGGTTATCCACCAAGATTTACAGACAAAACAGAAAATCTAAGAGCAATAGACTCCATCCGTGCCAAAAAGGATACCTTATATGAACCTCGACTTCAAAGGTGACCTACTCAGTGATGTCCATAGGAGGGGAATTTCCACTTCTTTAAGAAGAACTTTCCCTCCGGCAACACTGAGAGAAGTGTCTCCTGTCGCCCGCTGATCTGCAGAAACCCGAAGGACTAGATCTCGCACCTGACCACTTCTGTGTGTATATGTCAGTTCGCCTGTTGCTGTGGAGCCAGGCTTATTGGTCCTTAGAAGCATGTCCTGTAAAAACGTGCCAAAGAACACTATCCAGCGTGCCTCCAGAAAGGAAGTAGTGGCCATATAACGAGCGTAATAATCTAACATCTCGTCAAGCACCACTGGTCATTCCAACTCAAAAAACGCCTCCTTCAAAATGATCTAAAAAGTAAAGAAGAACTTGCCAAAGACAATACGTTTCCACATTTTTGCATTCCAGAAGCCATAGCCATTCAGTTGAAAGAACCAAAACTATGCATGCAAAAGAAAATTATTCAACCACCTCTACTCTCATGGTAACAACTCTGTTGATTTGACTTAACGTTTTCTTGTATGTTTATTTTTCTACCTGCTTAAAACTCTAACTCCGTTTGTTATTTGGTTTCCACGTACACCCTTAGCACAACTCTTTCATCAAACTATTCATGTTATTACGTAACTCTTCTTTAACAAACGTTTCTGACAACTCATCACTTTTGTTACTACGTTGCTATATCACCATCCAATTCATCTGAACGTCTTTTGTATTGCGTAACTTGACTAAAAACTTACTAATTGTATTTTCGTTGGCAAATTTAATGTACACAAACATACGAAATAACCCATATATATACGCAATTGTACAGCTGTGAAAATAAATTCACCTGCGAAAAGAGATTCTTCGCTGAACTACTGGTCTTCTATCCATCTACAATTTATTCAGTGATTATTATTCCACTTCTTTGTTATTGTGAAAGCTGATTAAACTAACCTCTAATGGCTGTTATTGACTATTCAATGTTACCATGGTGATTTGAAGTGAATTAGACAATAGAGTAAAAGTAAAACAAAATTTTACAGGCATCTTCTATCTACTATGTGCAAATGATGGTTAAATATAGAAATTGTCAAGCAATCTTCCAGATGAATAGGAATATTATGTGGGTACTTCAAAACTGTGCATTGTAATTAGACTAAGTGACGTGGAAATTATCTTCCTCATGTCTTACTGTTATCCTCCAGTGGTACGGTGGTTGAATACTCTTCAGACACCCACATGATCCGGGTCTGAGCACCGGCTGATGTACTGTGAAATCCCCTCCAGCCTCATTGGTTGGCAGTGAGCCTGAAATAGAGGTAATTTTGGGTATGTGAGTATTGATCCCACTCTGTTGAAAAATCGCAACAGCAACAGTGCCACCGTAACTTCATATCTTGAAAACTTATATTCAATTCTTAATGCGAAGAATGACAAAAACCGTCTGAATGACAGATTGTGATCAACATAGCAAGGTGAAGATGGCTAATGTAGCCATGATAAAGCAATCAGTTCTATCTAATCATTACTGGATGTCATCTGTTGCCAACAGTAACAACAATAACAACCAATTTCAAGGCAAAATATGTAGACAAACAGAAGGTGAAGCAATCCTAGGGATCACCAATATCCCCTATTGTAGCAGACATATTTATGGACAGTTGGGAAAATAGTGCTCTTAATACATTTAATCCTACTCCAGAGATATGGTGGAGATATGTGGATGATACTTTCACTCACAGTGTTACAAACAGAACATATCTCGCTCTAGCTTCTTGATACATAAAATTCACATTTGGATCGGAAAATGAACAAGGAGAATCGGCTATGTTAGATTGCAAAATAAACGAATAGAAAAGGTAAACTGCACAATAGAGTTTACAAAAACCCAACACATTCTGCTAATAGATATTTAGACTTTAATTCGCCTCATCCGTTAACTGATAAGGCAGGATTAGTTAAGTGTCTAATAAACCGAGCAGTGGCACTAAGTAGCACAAAAAAGACCTACGTCAAACGAGTAGGTCAGGGGTAGTCAGATTGTCGGAACATAAGATAAGTAAGTCATAAAAAAGCTCAGCACTGTATTGCACTGCATGCATTAGCATACAGCCACACAATAGGGTGAGAGAGGGTTAAAATTCTAAAAAGTAATATAAGTAGGTGGAGAGAGAGAGAGGGAGATTGATTACTGAATCCTGCCTGGTTCTTCGAGTTTACACCCAACACATGCAATAGACATGACTCAATGCAAATACGAGAAATATGGAAGATATTATTACCACCAGTCATTCAGTCAGTCAGTCAGATCACAGGAGGATAATAAATAATCTTAAAATTCTATTTCAATTCGATTACGTTACAACATTCTAACAAGTTAATTATTATGACTATAAAAACACTCGTCTTATTTCCCATTTTATTGTATTTGATTGATAACACTCATACTATTATTTCTGAATGTACATTATCCCATATTGATGTTATTCAAATGTCTAATCGCATCAATTTTTACTCATGAATATGAATGAAGCAAGAAAGTTGTGTGTGTGAGTAGTGACTTGATATGATTATGAGTGGCAATAGTCTGTGCTCGAAGCGGTGTCATCAGTTATTATTACTGTACAACAAGCACTAAGTGATTCTATCGAAATAAAATCTCACCTATAGTCGAACCAATATGACAGTAATTCAAACTAGAATAAGTCATGATTTCATTTTCAGAAGTGAGTACTATACTACTTATTATTATTCCCTAATATTCCAAGTGCAACATAGGGCACGACAGCGCATCTTCATTTTATCCTGTTCTCTATAATCCTCTTTAGCTGACTGTACGAATGCACACAAGCAGTCATCCCTGATGAAACGATCTCTTCCATGTCACAGTCGCATGCACACCGTCCAAGTCGCTGTTTTTTTTGTTGTTCGGGTTATTGATGATGTCATAAAAGCTACTCCACCTGATCTCACAGATTCCTGGCGACTTTTCTAGCTTCGAATATGGTGTAAACATTCTATGTCCCCAATGCTTATTTTTGCTTCCATCACAAGAAGAGACATTGGCTGACTGGCTTCCCGAAAGGTTACGCCAGCCTGCATCATTTCATCTCTCCGATTTCAGCGAAAAATAAGTTTGGCTTTTCTAATTTTTGTTATGTTTTCAAGTTTCTGTAACGACTAGACTGATTTGACCTGGTAGGACAGCTAGCCTTATCCTCAACCTTGCCACACAGCTGGGGCCTGAGAGAGGCTAGTAAAGTAGACAAAGTTAAGGAGTTTGTCATCCGTTGCATTCCCAGTGAAACATATAGCTTATTTCGTCTAGTAGACAAGGGAATTTTCAAAAATGACCTCATAGAGGCAATTGAATTTCGACCATATGTGTGGCTGATGAATATTCTAGAGGTGAACCACTGGAGCACACCCATATATTGAAATGGGTCTATACAGGCTACTAAATTTATGTTCACGGTTCAGTATAATCGTTCACAACAGGTTAAAGTAGACTTCTTCGCGGAAATGAACAATCAAGACCAATAATCATGAGGTTAAATTGAGAAATTCACTAGTTTTCTTAACATGTTGTTTAATGTCTTACGAGGAGAGCAAGAAACATATGTACGGATGACCACTTACAAAAGGAATTTGAATATATCCATGAGTCCTTGAAGGAGATGGGCTCTCCAGTTAGTTTCATAAAGAAACATGTGAAAACATCAGACAGAAAACCTGGGACTATTATTGCACGTAAAAAACCTCTACTTATTAAGTTACGATTTAATGGTGACTTATCAAGTGAGACTTTATTCCAGGGACTTTCCAGGAGTATACGAAGAAGGTTTCACTCAGCAAACTTATGTATGTCATTTTCTGTCTAACGAATGATTGGGACGCAAACGAAGGATAAGCTGGATAGTTTTGCAACACCTCTACGCATTTATCAGTTCAACTGAGCCTGCGGTGGCAGTTACGTTGGGCACACTATTACTAGACAGCTTAGCCAACGTGTTGGTGAACATCTCCCATCGTGGTTTGGCAAAGGACAGACAAAAACAATCCACAGCTCAATTTTGTCACATTTAATTGATAGTGGTCATGTAGTGAAGAAACAAGAGCTTCCAAGGTAATTCATCGCATTCCATCGAATCTTTTCAATAAGCGTCGTATTCTCCTACCAAACACAGCTGAGGCGATAGGCATTCGAACTATTAAACCTAAACAATGCATTCAAAAGAAGGTCGTACAGCCATTATCCCTCCCTTTGCCTAATAAGACATAACCAACTAAAGACTTCTACACCACCCCTTATTTATATTTTCAACCCCTTTCTTATCATCCCTTAATCTTATCACATCTTCATTATAAACGTGTTTCATTTCCTTCCGTTATAATCTAACATTACGTAATCGGTTCATTTGTTTTTACTAGCCTTTATCGACTACCACATCTACCTGAACATCTGTTTGTTGAATCAAGCTGTTTTTCGTTATTCATGTTATCACAGATCGCCTCACTTTCCCACCCTTGTTATTGATAGAACCATTACTATTATTATCATTATTATAATGACTAATTACACAACTTATATTCACCATCGTATTATCCTATAGACAAAACACCATGATTGGTTTATATTTGAATTTTTATTTGTAAAGTTATGTAGGCATATTTGAGTTAGGCCTGATGAGATCTTATTGAAAACACACTACTGTTCGTTTAAATGTGTTGTTCCAAAGGCTTACTATACAACTAAATATACTGAATTTATTAAGAATGGTTAATCAGACGTTTTTGTTCATGAGCATAACATAAAATAGTATACCAGATGTCAATATCTTCTAGTCAGAAACCTTCTGTAAGTGTCAGATGTTTAGTGGTAGTCAATAGGAATTTTCGAATCCAGACTATCAGTACTCGACATCAAGGCGAAAACTCAAAACACAGAAACAGTGATGTTGGCTCTAACATTGGAATTCGCGGTGCCTAGTACTGGAGTCAAAGAAGTTACCATTGAGCAATAATGGACACGGACAACTTCTTGTAGGACGATTGTGGATGTACTGTTTCGTTACTGGGTTTTAGGTTACTCATCACCCTTAAGCAGTTATCAGTTAAGGCGGCCTGCTTAAACCTTGGGTTACCAAAATTTTCTGTCACTTATATTGCATCTGATTACCTGGATTTATTTTGTTTTAATTGTTCAATTATGTGTCCAAATCGTATTACTTACTCTCGCGATTATTTAAAATGTTTTCAACCTGATGATTTACGAGTATATAATAACTTTAAGAAAAAGCATCATGGTGGGTGGCAAAGATCCTTAAAGTGTACTCCAATGCATCAGATGACTTTTCCTGTTATTATGAGCACAAATCGCGGGTCATTATCGAACAAGATTAATTACTTGGATGCTCTATTATGTTCAAATATGTATCGTAATACAAGTGTAATAACGCTTCAAGAAACTTGGCTGCACGATTCATATGATGAAACTTAATCTTACTGAATGGTTTCAA
Source organism: Trichobilharzia regenti (assembly GCA_944472135.2). Taxonomy (NCBI): domain Eukaryota; kingdom Metazoa; phylum Platyhelminthes; class Trematoda; order Strigeidida; family Schistosomatidae; genus Trichobilharzia; species Trichobilharzia regenti. Next base: position 9,240,583 of record OX235266.1, read on the forward strand.
TATGTACAGACAAGACTGAAGTAGTTCAAGGAAGAAGCGAGGTGGTGGTGTTGCTACTTTTATCAATTCTCAGTGGTCTGTTGCCAACAACGTCTGTTTTGAATTCTCAAATGATTATATTGACTGTATAACTTTCAGATGTCAACCTAAACACCTATCTAAATAAAAATTCATTTATATCACAAACATTTATGTCACACCTTGCTGTAGCACTTCAGAACTGTCTATGTCTGCTGATGAATTCACTATTTTCCTTGCCTCCTCTTTTGGAAACTCATTGACCATAGTGACAGGAGATTTTAATTCATGTGACTACAACTTTATCACGGTGCTAGATCATGAAAATGTCGTCAACTTTCCCACCAGACTAGATAATTCGCTTGATCTTGTATTTATAAATGACCATGGTATGTACGAAGCTCGTAAAAGAGCCCCATTCTTTAACTCAGATCATTGTATTTTACGGGTTTTACCTGAAATTTATGGAAAGTGACACAAGAGAACTTTTTCACACCTCTACAAAAAAACTGTACATGTATGTTATTCTTTGGAAAATGTTCAGAATCTTAGGGGCATGCTCAAAGACACAAGGTGGACACCTGTTTAATGAAGACTTTCTTGGTAACACAATCTCTAATATTACAAGTTATCTCAAATTTTGTCTTGACACCTGTTGTCGCAGAGAAACGCTCTACATCAGATTTGACCGTTTCTCCTCCCCTCAACTTAAGAAGCTTTGCACACAAAAAGAAAAGCTTTATATTATATAATTATTTTTATTAGCCTTCAAATTAAACTGTGTAACAGAAGGATTTCATGACAGTAGGATATAGAATTAATATTTTTACCTTTCAGTTTTTAGATCCACACAGTTTGACTCCTGTGGTGTTCAACTACTCTTGAGGATTCAGGCAGACATATGACTACGGCTTTTGTCTGTTAATAGATAACATCAAGATATGTTTGTTAAGTTGAGTCACGAAATACCTACGAATCTGTTACTCATTAGAACTTTCATTCTGTTGCACAGAATGATTACATGTCATACTGAGAACTGCTTCTAATCTGATCAAATCAATTTACAAAAGTTGCGTAACCCAATAAGGATAACGTCACCAAAAGATGAGATGAATTAATTATATTATTCTATAGGATTTCTACCAGCCAACTACAGCCTGAGTAATCGTGATAATAGTAATAATAACACAAGCAACGAATGTGAAGTAATAATTTCTTAAAAATTACTTCACGTTCCCAGTGGAGCATGTGGCTTCAAGATACAGGTTTGAAGTTTCAGTAGCAGTGATGTTTATTATTTTTACGGGATGAAGTTGCTAGTCAGCCTCATGCCAAACCTCCCCTCTGTTCACTGGTCTTTTTAATAGCTTAGCGAGTTAAAGGAGTGCGTCGGCCGGGGACCGCATCCCAAAACCACCTGTGTGTTAGCCGACCATTCTACTGGCGTGCCACCGACGCAGGGAAATAATTTAAATATACCTTAAGTGATCTCAGGTTGATAAGTCGGCTTTTTGTGTAGATGCATGCAATTAGGAGGTAATTGGTGAATGGTGACCAGCAGTGGAATCCATGATGTGCATTCCGTCTCATTCGGCACTCGTCATCTGGATGTACCCGCATTCCGTAGCGAGTGATGATGTACCCACCGAGGCTCAAACCCAGTGCTCATAGTTTCCGTCCAACCAGTTGACGGGAAAATCTGAAATTGAATTGAATAATTAATATTACCCGTTGCACAAGAAGCGGCTCTCGTGGCCCAAGTGGTCTAGTGGAAACGCACTTTGATGTTTGAAACTATGGGTACTGGTTCAAGCCTCAGTGGGAACATCATCACTCACTGTGGAATGTAGGCATATCCAGACGACGGGTCCTGAATAGGACGAAATTCACGTTATCCTGGATTCCACTGCTAGTCACTATCCACCAATCACTCCTAACTTAACTGAACTTTTATTATTATTATTATTATTATTTGTTATTATATCCATTTGAGTTTGTCAGTCTTACAGGCTACCAGCGAACATAAAGACGTGCGTCAGTCAGGAGTGGAATCGTGAAGCACGTGAATGGTTGGCGAGTATCCTCCCGCTGAACTACCGTCAAACACCTTAACTGAATAACCAGTTCATTTTGTGAGAGTAGAATGAAGATTAGGTAAATATTATGCGAAAAGTTAGGATAATCAATTATAACCACAATAGAGGCATATATTATGTTATACAGCTCTGGAATCCGAAGGTAGTTTACAGTTACACGTGTAAAGTTATTCAACCGAAATGAAAAAGACCAAGCACACAACGGTGTTAAGAAATGGTAAGGAAACAGATGCATGCAACTGTCGAGTTATGACATAAAAATCTAATGAAATTACAACAAGGTATTATGAAAGAGTTAGCGTTTACCACGGTAGTAATCGGTTGGTAACAGTCTCTTTCCGCATACACAATCCCTACTTCACTCTTCAGCTGGTCACAGTTTCATCAATTTGAAGAGGACTTGAAGTAATTTGTCTGTTCACTACCTTAAAAGATTCTGCTATGTTGATCTGTATCACCTGTATCAGCCATGTGCCGAAGTATGCCACTATTAAATGATTATTATTATGTCCTTTAATTCCTGGAGGAACATAGGGCTTCAGCTGTGCACCTCCATTGCCTTCAGTTTTCTGCCAACTTTTTCACCGCGCTCCAAGTCTACCCACATGCTTTCATCTCCTCTTCGCATCACCTCCTCCAAGTCACCCTTGCACTGACGACCAACTAGCCGGTTCCCTATCGGGTTCAACTCGAGGGCTTCTCTAGTGATGTCACTTGATGGTTTCCTCAGGGTATGGCCAATCCATCTCCATATCTTCCTGCCTATTTGTTTCACAATCGGTTCCTGCTGTGTTGGTTCGCTCATTGCCAGAGATCCCTGTTGCTGGTCTTTTCTGGCCATCTGATCTTGAGTATTGAGCGAAGACAACTGTTGATGAAGGTCTGAAGTTTGTTGGAGATGCTCCTTATGACTCGTCAAGTCTCTGATCCGTATAGAAGCACTGATTTTACACTGGAGTTGAAAATCCGGATTTTATTTTTGATGGTGAGTGCTGTTGACCTCCACACAGACTTGAGAGTAATGAAAGCCTGGCTTGCGTTTTCGATTCTGACTTTGATATCCTTGTCAGTTCCGTCCGCCTGTAGTTGAAACGATACTTCTCAGGTAGGTGAAGGAGGTTGTTTCTTTCAGGTTCCTCCCATTTATGCTGGCTGATTGTTGTCTGTTGTTGTTGTTGCTATTGGTGTTGGCCAAGAATCTTCATCACCTCTGTTTTCTCTATGTTCACCTGAAGGAAGTCCTATCTTTGATGCTTCTTCGGCCAACTTGTTGCTTTTCATCACTTCCATATCTTCCAGTTTGTGGGAAATCAGACATATATCATCGGTGAAGTCCAGATCCTCCAAGTTTTTTGTGTGAGTCCATTTTATGCCTGTTTCCTCATTCCCCGCCGTTGTCTGTCGCATTATCCAATCTACTGCAATCAGGTAGATCATTGGCGATAGTAGGCAGCCCTTGTCTTACTCCCGTCCTCACTTCGAAGGCTTCCATAAGCTTCCCGTTGTGGATTACTTGGCATGCAGCATTGTCGTATAACTGTTGGATGAGATGTATAATTGTCGATGGCCCCCCTTTGGTAGTAGCGAAGTAGTTGCCAAATCACCCCTCGATCGACGCTGTCGAAGGCCTTTTCAAAGTCGACGAAGTTGACATAGAGAAGTGACTGACATTCCAAGCTTTGTTCAATGCTGATCCATAGTGTGGGGATTTGATCGATGCATGACTTGTTCCTTTTGAATCCAGGCTGTTCCGGTCAAAGTTTTTCATACGGCGTGGCTTGTTTGATTCTCTCATGGATGATGCGGCTTAGTATCTTGCTTGGAATGGACAGAAGCATAATTCCACGCCAGTTTTTACATTGACTTAAATCTCCTTTCTTTGGTAGTTTGAATACGTATCCTTTCTTCTAATCCTCGGGTACTTTGCCCTCTTTCCACACCTTCTCCAGTAGTGGTGTCATCAAGTCCGCTGTTGTCCCTGGGTCCATTTTCAAAGCTTCTGCTGGGATTCCATGTGGTCCTTTCTGCTTTTCCGGTTTTTAGCATCTTGATTGCATTCAGGATCTCTGATTTCGTCGGAGGGTCGATGTTCACTGGTAGTTCTGCTTCCGCTGTTGGTATTGTTTGGCGGGTTGTACGTGTTGGTCGATTTAGAAGTCTTTTGAAGTGTTCAGCCCAGTATTTCCTATTAAATGATGCTGAACCTCTAAGAAGTAGGATCTTGAACATAAGTTCAACAATTCTTGTACACAGACAGATATCTCTACGTTTTTCTCACGTACTTGCTTGGTCTGAACTCAGAGAACCGATCTTTGCACCCTACTCCATGGCCATCTGAAACCTCCCTGAAACATGCACAGTCACAAAACACTTTAAAGACAGTAAAAAGATTGTTATTCGTTGTTGGAATCTGTGTGTGATCCTAACCAACAATAATAATACTGAAAAATCAAAGTTCCTCAACAACGCCGTTAGGCAGCTATTCAAGTCAAATACGATTCCAAGCACGAGACAAGTACTATAGAATGGAATTAGTTAACCGAAATTCAACTATAAGAGGTACCGTAGAATCAAGAAGAATGTTCCCAACAAGGTGTGATCAAAGAACTCTTACATCAAGAATTGCTCACCAATAATTGTCACAGACAATCCAAGGTCAGAATGACTTACATTCATTCAAACAAAATCACAGTCGTGAGAGACAACACATTATCATTATCATCAGATAACCACAAAGAGATGCAGTAAAATTAGAGATTATCTACCAATTTGAATGCAGCTGCGGAGCCAGCTACATCGGGTGTACAATTAGGCAGGTTCATCATCGTATTTCCGAACATCATCCAGCATAGTGGTTAAGCAAGGGACAAACAAGACCTTTTTGTAGCTAGCTCTATTTTAGCACACCTTGTAGATGGTGAGCATTAAGTTGACGTTTAAATACTGCATTTAAAATTATTTATCGCATTCCTACTAACCTTTATTTTACTCTACGAGTTCGTCTTCTAAATGCCTACAGCTGAAGTGATAGGAATTCACCTGAAGACGAGGAACCTGTGTGTTCAGAAGAAATCTGTACAGTCACTTTCCTTACCTTGGTGGTCATCGTTACCAGATTGTATAAGCCGGACTACTTCGCCTCCCTCCCATTAAACCTTTAAAAATTATAATTGTCCAAATTATTTTATTTTTTCTGACTATTTCATCTTTAATTACGTGTTAAAAAAAATTATTTTCTTCTTATGACCACTTGAACCTTAGTTACAAATTACCATTATTATTAATAGAAAACGGAGATTATCTGAAAAAAAAGTGATGTATTTGCTCTATACATCTCGAACAATCTGATCACACATTTACTTGTCAAGTCAATATGTATGAATAGCTATAGCCTCAGCGTATTTCAGTAAACGCCCTTGACCGTTTTTATAGATGACCTTAAAGGCTGAGTTAACATCAATCCTATGGTTCATCTCGATTAGATGTTTAGCTATAGACGAATTTGGTAGTCTGACACCTGCATCTATTGGCTTGTCACAATTCATCTGTTTTTCTGGCCATTTTGGGATATGCTCTCCCACCCTCATGTGCAAAGCGCGATTACTCCTCCCTATGTATGTATGTCCACACACACACACACGAAAATTGGTAAATTGTCTGGGATGTGACATAATCACTTGTGCACTTTTGAGGTTTTCAGTGAAGCATATTTTTAGCTTTTTCCACAATTACAAGCTGGGCTGCATAGTAGGTTCTACGGATAATCGAATTCAACCTTTCTCTCACAATTCTACTGTTTATTTCCCCGTTATATGGTAATCTGATGAAAACCTTTTTCTTAGGGGCGTTATGGATTGTAGGTTTAGAGACTAGTTCACTTCTACACCTGTTTAAAAATTTCAAAGGATATCCGTTTTCAACAAGAGTGTCCATCAATATTTCGTTTTCTTTCTCTATAACATCAGCCGTGCAAATACTCTGAAGCCTCTTAAATAGACACTTCATCAAGCCTCTCTTATACTGTGATGGACAGAAGCTGTGAAAACTAAGGTATTGCCCTGTCCAAGTGGGCTTTCTGTAGATAGACCGTCTTATTGAGCCATCATCTCTTCGACTCAGAAGTATGTCTAAAAATGCAAGCTGGTTGCAACTTTCTTCCTCGCATGTAAGACTAATATGATTTTGTACAGAGTTAAGTCTGTCTAATAGGCACGCCCGCATCTTCATGATCGTCACATATCAAAATGATATCATCTACATATCTCCTATAGAAGGGCAATTTTGAAATTAAATCAAGGGATAAGTTTTCAACATAAGACATATACACGTCGGCTAACAAAGGTCCTAATGGACTCCCCATAGCAACACCATCCACTTGTCGAAAATGTTCGCCTTCAAACGTGAAATGGACGTTTTCAGTACATAATAATAATAATAAATCTTTCAAATAAGTTAAGGGGAAAGGGAATTAAAAACAACTAGAAGACAATATAGTCACAAAGAATATCAACAGTCTTAATCAATGGTATATTAGTAAACAAAGAATTAACATCGCATGAATACATTTTCCTATCTTTTATGTTCATGTCTACAAGACAGTCAACAAGTTCAAATGTATAGCGCAAATACATCACATACCTTTTCAGATAATCTCCATCTTCTAATAACACTATCAAAATTAATAAAAGGGACTAATTGTTTTAAATTACCATTGTCCAAATCGTTTTATTTTCTTTAACAACCTGTTACGTAAACAACTTGAGCACAGACTTATTCCTTAAATTGCTGTTCTCCGTTTTTTTTTTCAAGAACTATGCATTATGCAATCCACGGGTTGTAACCATTTCTACCTTTTAAATGTGTATTGATTTTCTTCGTTTATTATCACCTATCGCCTTGACATGTTGACAGTGACTAATTATTGTTAACAAACATATCAGTGCCATTTGATTATTGGTAAACTGTTGTGTATTGTAATAAAAATGCTATACGCATTTATATTAGAGTACAACTAGAGTGAGATGAGGATCTAATTGAAAAAAGTAAATATTTCTTCACTCGCTCAATCTTTCTGTTTTCTAAATGTCTAAATGGGGATTTTTTTTTCTAAATTAGAGATTAAACACCTACAGAGACAAATTATAAGGATTAAGTCGACGTTAGAGCAATGATGTGTAGCCTAAAGGAGAAGAGGAAATTCATTTCTAAGTTATTTGAAACATTCAAGTAAGGATCGATATTATAATTAGATTGTTTGGGAGGAATTGTCTAAAGAATCATTCCATTATACTCATAAACACAATTGAAGTTAGAAAAAGAGAGAAACACTTTATTCCTATCATTGGAATTATGATACACGAGTCGTTTTATTAGAATTGACAGGGATTAGCTTTGATTAAATCTTCCGAAAATGAATTGCTTTACACCATCCTAAACATCATATGATTTAAAGGCGAAATCTTATGTCTCAGAGACTATATTTAAAACTCTAGTGTTGGTTTGTAGGGATTTGATTGGTTACAGGACTTCATCATGAGCTGACACCGTTTATACAACCATTGGAAAACCTTCAGAGAGTAGCGGAGAGGTGTTTCGTTCTAGTTTGGGACTCCAAGGTTCAAGCCTAGAGCCTTTCAGCTACAAGACAAGCTTGTAGACAAATCAGCTAATGGGACTCGATCCACTGGCCAATGAATGAATTCCAGCTTATGCCAACTCATAAGAAAGTGCGACTGGCAATAACAAAAGTCATCCACAGCGATTATTTGTCCTCACATCCTCCCAACGTGTTTTACTCCACTGGTCATGACTTCTCACTAGAACCCTGGTAATTACCTATCTGAATAGGGCCAGTCACTAGTTAGCATCAGATTGATATTCGAGGACTTCATCATAAAGTCCTGTAGCTGTATTGAAATATTTTGAAATAAAAGCTGTTTTAATGATGCCTAATATTGCGTCGGTACTTCGGTTATAGAATACCTGTCAATGTGACTCAGGCGGTTCGAGTGCGATTATTCTCCAATATTCACCTGAACCTGTCCTGCCACTTGAAATACAAGGTTTTCAGCAAAATGTATGTATGGAAAAAATTTAAAAAATGACATCAAGAGAGGCCATTAAAAACATATATTAAACACATTTACGAGTCGATCACGGATTGACATCAGTTAGAGAACCATTGAAAACCAGCTAGGAGTACCCGACAGCTGTTTCATCCCCCGGTTTTGGACTCATTAGCAGTACTCGCTCACTCTAACTAATATCAATCCATGATCAACACGTAAAGACAAAACTAATCTTTACAAACCAACTACAGAAAATTAATATGATGCTCGCTAGTCACTTGCTACAGGATGGAGTTTCCTGGAGTTCTAGTAAGAAGTCGCCACCAGTCAGGTCCATCCAGGCAACTGTGAGAATGGATGTCCCACTGATGACACTGATTGGTGATCGCTCTAAATCACGAATTGACAGAAGTTAGAATTCATGGGTTCGCCAGTGAATCAAGTGGCTAAACGGTATACGAGTTTGCCTTTTAACCAGGAGGTCTTGGGTTTCAGCCCTGGTAGTGGGTGCGTACTACCAAAGATTCCCAAACAAGGGGATGTAACACTATCCATTACTCCAGTGCTGGTTTTCAATACTTCTCTAACTGATATCCATCCGTGATCAACTCATAAAAACAAAACTAATCTTTACAAACCAACTATAGAAAATATATATTTTGGGTGTATGGACATAAAAGCATTTTCGCTAGTCATGCATAACCTACCTGTTTCTTTCTGAAAGAGAATCAATATTCAAATAGGAAGGTATACCAAATCTATTTATTGTCATGTAGGTATTTTGTCATTCCCGTGGATAATTTGACATCTTAATTCCATTCTATTTCTCCTTCTAATATCAAAATTAGCAAAAACAATATGTCACTGCTTGCAAGCGTATAAGCAGCTTAAAAAATGATTCTCTTTCTCAATCTTATCCTGTTCACATTTTTAAACATGAAATTAGATATGATAGAGAAGATTTGTAGCTCAGGTGGATGATTTTGATGTGGTTTTGTTCTCTGAGCTGGATGGGTAGTTTGCGAAGCTTTCATCACCCTACTGGGTGACATCTTCCTTCAGCGCATACTTCAATTTGAAATGAAGTGAGCTTTTAGATTTCTCCACGAGTTTATTAATCATCTCTCCTGGTGCATGACCTTGGACGTGATTGGTTGTTTATGTGTGTTTTCACATCTCCTAGGTTACTTGTATTGGAACTGACTGTTTCTGTGACTTGAACTTTGACCCTTTGTGTGTGAAGTTTCTTTCTTATTGGTTGATAAATTTTGTCTATCTCGATGTGTCTATTGACTGATGATTCCCTAGAATACCAGGTAGGCTTCTAAAAATTCTCTAGCATTCTTGTTGTTTCCTCTGTCTAATATTTGAACGTTGTCCCAGTCGAATTGATGTCCATGGTTGTCTGTATGTAGTGATATGAGGGAGTGGATGTCATGTCACGTCATACACAAACCAAAAAAGTCGCTTCACTCAATTCTATGTCAACCAAAGACTCAACAGCGAAAGAAGATAAAACCAACATCATCTACAAAATAAATTGTAACAACTGCGAAGAACACTATATTGGCCAGAGTGGACATCCCCTTCGTCTTCGTATCCACGAACATAAGTCAGCCGTCAAAATACATGACATCCACTCCCTCATATCACTACATACAGACAACCATGGACATCAATTCGACTGGGACAACGTTCAAATATTAGACAGAGGAAACAACAAGAATGCTAGAGAATTTTTAGAAGCCTACCTGGTATTCTAGGGAATCATCAGTCAATAGACACATCGAGATAGACAACATTTATCAACCAATAACAAAGAAACTTCACACACAAAGGGTCAAAGTTCAAATCAAAGAAACAGTCAGTTCCAATACAAGTAACCTAGAAGATGTGAAAACACACATAAACAACCAATCACGTCCAAGGTCACCAGGAGAGATGATTAATAAACTCGTGGAGAAATCTAAAGCTCACTTCATTTCAAATTGAAGTATGCGCTGAAGGAAGATGTCACCCAGTAGGGTGATGAAAGCTTCGCAAACTAATCATCCAGCTCAGAGAACAAAACCACATCAAAAAACATGAAATCATAATCAAAATAATGATAGTCATGAGAGCATAGCTCACCATCTGCCCAAAGATATAAATTTAAGAAAACAAACCCGGGTATACTGTAATTTAACCCTTTACGAATCAAATTCCACAGCCGTAATCACAACAGCTACAACACACCATACATCAATCTAGTCCTGAGGAGAATAGAAGCAAAGTACTTATTAACTGTCCTCAATAGAAATGAATGTAATAAACAAATTGTTTGGAAAATCGCTCCTGGATGAGCTATTTATAATAATTATACTTTATGTAGACGTTTTTACTAACTTTGTAATTAATATATGCTTTCCCTCCAGACTGTGCATCATGAATTTGACATTTTCAGGTATTGGTTTTTGTAGGGATTTTTTCGTCTGACTGGATAGAAGATTTCAACATGAGATGATATCAGTTCGGAAACCAACACTGGAGTATTGGACAGCTGTTTCGTCAACCTAGTTTAGGACCCTTCATCAGTACGCACCCCACACTGTGCAGTTCTAACCCAGCACCTTCTGGTTACAAGGCTAGCGAGCTCATAGACCATTGAGCCAATGGGACCCTCTCCAATGGCCCATGAATTCTAACTTCTGCCAATTCACAAAATAACGCAATGTCTTCGATGAGTAGCTTTCCTCACCTTCGACCTACTGTACCCTACTAGCTCAATGGCCTACGAGCTCGCCTTGTAACCAAAGTGTCTTGAGTTCGAACCTTGGTGGGTGTGTACTGCTGAAGAGTTCCAAACCAGAGTGTTGAAACAGCCTATGTCTTGATTTGTTTATTCTTTAATTGTAATACTTATCAAAAGAATGGTTACTCCACAAAGAATATTCTTTTTGATAGTCTGTTCTTCATCAGGTTCTACGGTTGTATACACATAAGAGTGAATGAATTGGTGTCGTGAACAACATTAATGTTTGTTAAAATAACATCAAATCAGTAGTAATAACATCAATGGATTACAGTTCGACAGCATCAAAATAACAATAAACTGAAATTCAGAAAAATTAGGAAAGATAATAATACAAATTCATGAATTTATAGTCTCTACCGAAAACAAGTCAGGGCAGAAGTAGTTCGTGCACTTGCTTCTTTAGCCCACTGATTGTTTCACGCGAACTGTGATAGACTCTTCTGTTTGGAGTATGCGGTACCTGAGTGCGTTTCGCAGTTTTTTTTGTTGCCCGTTAGATGACGATAGAGAAGGATTCTTCAATGCTGGCTTTCTGGCCTGTGGCTTTGTACCAAGTGCTCTAATTTCGAACTGTTGATTGTTTTTACTGCACTTTTACTTAGCCACACCAGTAGATGTTCCCAAGTGAGTAGGAAAAATCGGGTTCCTAGAGTAGTGGCCAATGTAACTAGCTTTACAAACGCAGTTGAATGGGTCGATACAAATAGACGTGGCTAGTCTAGATACTTCATCTTTCAATTTAGGAATAACAACCTATCGTGCAGAAGATAAGTCTTGCAGTTTGCCATCATTAAAAGTTATTTCAACAGCATTTATTAACTTCTATTCTAGCAGATATCTTCATGGGCTATCTCGAACAGACGCGATTGAGTGACGCCATCAATGAAACAACATATTACTGCTGATACGTCGATGATACTTTTGTTGTTTGTAACGACATAAATCAAGCATCCGTATTATTTGACCGCCTAAATGAGGTCCACCCAAACATTAAATTCACCATGGAATACGAACACAACAATGAGTTCAATTTCCTGGACGTAGGTGTAAAAAGAGGAAGCGATGGAACGGTCGAAAAGTCAATCTACAGAAAAGAAACTTGGATCGGACACTACTTTCACTACAACAGCTTCTGCCTTTGAGCTATAAGCGAGGATTAGTAAGGATATTGTACGACAGGGCCAAAAAGTTAAGTTCGCCTAACAAAGTAGAAGAAGAATTAAGCTTTGTTGAAAAATGACTTAAGGAAAATGGATATTGAAAATGATTTATCTTAAAGTACAGCAAATAAAGAGATGAGAAAGAGAAGTATCCAACAGTTGAAAAGAAGAAAGTGTTCATTTGCCTCTCATACAAAGGAGAAACCGTATCGCAAAAGACTGAAAAGAAGATGAAAGGAGCAATAAGGAAGATGCTTCCCTGCAGCCAGTCTGGTGACACTATACAGTAAGTAATAACATGTTTGCTCTATAAGTCAATCGAAACTGGATAAGTACCTTGCTGATGTTACCTCCAACTGCATTTATAAATTTACGTGCACCTGCGGCAGCAAGTACATTGGAAGGAAAGAAAGAAGTAAGGGCTTCTATCAGGTTTTTCAGAGCATATTCCAAGAAACTTATGCTTAAAAGGAAGCAGATATTTACAAAGTGCAATTACCAGACACCTTCTAGTCTTTCTTCCTCTATCGAAACTTCTTTGTAGTCTTTTCTCTAGGTATATGGCCCTTGAATTGCAGTCGTATGACGTATAAAGGCTTCCTATTTACTTCTCTTTGTGATTGTGTGTACATTGATAATGTTTTGTTTAACCTTATGAGTTTGTTTAAGTAAAAGAAGATGATTCTGACCTGGGACTGTCTGGTGGAAGTGTTGGTATGTGATGCTTGTGGACAGAGCTTTTGATCCTACCTCGTTGGAAACATTCTCCTTCTCGATTCTAAGGTACTTCTTAAAGTTGAACTTTGGTCAGCTAATTTTGTCTTATAGTACTTTATTTTGTATTTATAGCTAGCTACTCCACGTCACTGCACTATTGAGGTATGTTTGCGTTTTGAAGTTACTACTGTTTAACAGAAGCACTAAAATATTGAAGAATATTCGTCTTTTCCCTACCTTTGAGAGGTTTTGTGATAGCGTTTGTCTCAACGAAGTTTTGTTGGATATATGCAGCACAACGTAGACATCGGTTTATTGCATTCAGATCATAACCGAATAAATTTGGCCGTTACGATTAGTTTGCAGGAACTTAATTCATTTGACCAAGGATTGATATCAGCGTGTGTGAGAGAGAGAGAGCTGTTTCGCCCTAATTTGGGACCCCTCAGCACTACACACCCTTCATCCTACCCGTCAGGGATCGAACCGAGGACCTTCTTTGCACGAGGCCCACTCGTTAACCCTTAATCTAATGGGAAGAAATCCAGCTAAAGCCACATTTTTTTAACAGAAGTTATTCAATATTTCCTATTTAGCCTGATTCCTTGATTTCTCAAAAGAGACAGAAGTCAAATATTTAACGCTTGTCCATCAGTCCTAATAAATCTATGATAATAATAACATGATGATGAGTGGGACGTCACCTCGAGGGCAACATCGAGAAGATCGTCAGGAGAGGAGATGATGAGAGATCATGAATAAAATAGGACACAGTGTAGATGCACTGTTAAGGCCTCCTGTGTTCAACTTGGAAGACTCAAAGGACCAATAATTGTAATAAATCAATACATTAATACTGTACTGTTGAGGCAAATGTGAGTTTAATGTTATATAATAGAACCGTTAAAATATTGGAGAATACTCGTGATAGCGTGAGTCTCAACAAGCTTTTGTTGTCTATTACATTAGAAACATTCTTGCGTTCACACCACAATGGTTACCATTTTAATTCCATCGAATATGTCTAAACTTGAACCAAACTAACGACTTGAAATCTTCAGAAGGCACAAGATAAGCGTTTTATTTTTTTTTTGTGCGTCGGTGGCACAGTGGTTAGGACTCTCGCCGACCATGCACATGGCCCGAGGTTCGAGCCCTCACCGACGCACAACTGATATCTATGGTCGGCCTGCAAAATTTCGGCTACCGATATCCATGCTGAAAATTCCATACTTGTACCAAAAATACGGTGTGGAATCAAGCTGTAATTAAAAAAATAAACTAACGACTTGAAATCTTCAGAAGGCACAAGATAAGCGTTCCTACCATATATATGTATATGTATAAAGAATGTTTATGAAATAATGGCTGAAATACCGAAATCATTCGGAAAAGATTAGCGCAAAAACCAGCACAACTACTTCATTCAAAACTATGCAGACCAAGAGACTCAACACCAAAAGAAGACAGATTAACGCCATCTACAAAACAAATTTCATCAACTGTGATATTCAGTATGCCTTTTACAAGTTCATTATGGATTGATGTCAGTTAGAGAACCATTGAAAATCAGCACTGGAGTACCGTACAGCTGTTTCCTTTGTCTGAGTTCGGGGACCATCGGTAGTATGCACCCACACCATGGGGCTCGAACCCAGGACCTTCTGATTACAAGGCAAGCTCATATACTATTCAGCTACTGAGAACTGGTGTAGGTACTTACTGCCGATGGTTCCTAAAAACTAGGATGAAACATCTGTCCAGTACTCCAGTGCTGGTTTTCAATACTTCTCTAACTGATATCAATCTGTGATCAACTCGTCAAAACAAAACTAATCCTTACAAAGCAAATATAGAAAATTCAGTATACTGGTCCAATTAGTCTTCCTCTTCAACGGAGAATCTAACGTCAGCTAGATGTCATAAGACTCGATATGCATTCTTCTACCTCAACCATGAACCCCATTTTGTCTGGGAAGATGTAGAAATTTTAAACAGTGGAAACTAACACCAAAAAGCCGAAAAATTTCTGAAAGCCTGGTACTCAGATGATTCAACAACCAACAAACATTATTATGGGTGAAATTTACCAACTAATACAACCAAATTCCAAGGCAGCTAAAACGATCAATATAGACGCAAATAGACAACCATTCAGGAAAAAACGTTGAAGGAAGAAAGATTTCAAATATATTCACTTTATAATGAAGCTAGCTCACGAAGTCTCAGCGCGGATACAGGGGGCTTGTTCCGCATTTGCCAGTTTACGCCGACTCTGGTGTAGACGAGATGTTCGACTATCGACCAAAGGGCGGGTGTACTGCTCATCAGTCCGCTCCGTCCTCCTTTATGGTTGTGAGACCTGGCCACTCAGAGTGGAAGACATGAAAAGACTAGCTGTCTTTGATCATAGGTGCCTGCGTTCTATTTCCCGTGTAAAGTGGCATAATAAGGTGAGCAACATGGAGGTTAGGCGTAGAGTTCTAGGTAAACAGGGGAAATCAATCGACGAAGTCGTGAAGCTACAAAGACTGAGATGGTTAGGACATGTGCTACGTATGCCAAGCCATCGCCTCCCTCGACGAGCAATGTTAGCGGATATAGGGTCAGGCTGGAAAAAAGCTAGCGGTGGTCAAACAAAAGCTTGGCACCAGTCAATGAAATCCCCAACAGTTGGTCTAAGCCACGTAGAAAGGTGTAGACTTCCAGGCTGGGGTCCTCGGGACGGTAAAAATCAATGGTTGGAAACAATTGGTGACATGGCTCAAAATCGTTCTCAGTGGCGCAGATGCATCCACTCCTTGTGACTTATGATCTCCAATGAAACTGTTTTGTTTTTCTTTATTACTCCTTTGTTTCACCCCTCTGCTTACTGTTTCTATTATGCTGTTCTTATGCTTTCTTCTCTTGCTTCGCATGCTACACGATGTGTGGCGACTTGAACTTCCGCACATTTGTGCAAAGTTCTATGTCGAAAACAGACAGACAGACAGCTCAGGATATGCTACCTAGCAGGACAACGGAAGCTTTTCAGTTAAGTTAAACTGCCTATTTCAGAGAACACAGCGACAACAAAATTATCCACCTGGGCTACAAGTCTTCTTTATAATTTCAAATAATAAACGTATACAAAGATAAGGCAGTTTAGGATAACATCGGCTTGAATAGCTACTATTGGTATAACACACGAAAACCGAGTAAGTCGTTGACACAGTTGTGGAATGCTCTCCAATCATGCCTCATGTGGTCTAAGGTTCGATTCTGGCAACTGAGGCACTCCTTTATCTCACCTGACCAGTAGTAATATCAGTAAAGAGGTGAAGCTGGGCATGAGGCGGCTAGCAACCTCATCCCGTAGAACCAAAACGCTAATGTTACCAAAAATTCAAGCCTCTAGCTTGAAGCACTACGTTCCATTGGTAACGTTAAGGAATAAAAAAACGACAAGTGAATGAGGTGGGACAGAAATCAAACTACTGACCACTCGACAACGCACTTTGTTATTGATCATCTATTTCAACGGCTGTTAATCTCGCATAAATGGTATATCATCATTTCCCACGCACTTTGTTATTGATTATTACGATCAATTATTTCAAATGCTGTTAGCTGTCTGCATTGTTGTAAAAATGTATAAATACCATGTAAAAAAAAGTTCTTTGTCGTAGTTGTTGTACTACAATATACAGTCACAGGCCAGCCTTTGTCTTTTGATATTTGCGTGGTTCACTGAATCGGAAGGTACCACAAGCAGATAGGCATATTAGTCAGGCGCAGACAGAACAAGGCGACAACGTCCTCATTTAATTCCCTACAGTTATAACAAATTGGCGACGGGGTTTACCTTAATTCATTGCAGTTATAACAAGCAAGCGACGACGGGTTTTATTCTGTTCAGCGCAGCTATATAACATTTTTGACTGTGTTAATTACAACCCAATTACAATGTCTATCTCTCTGGACGATCTCAAATCTATCTTGCAGCAGCAGCAAGTTCAGAATGAAGCAGCTCAACTAAAATTAATCGAAGCTCTCACTCAGAAGCTGTCCATTCAAGTTCCATCAACATCTCATTCAGACAAATATGAAAGCATCTCAAATTCCATCAGTGAGTTCAACTACGACCCAATATCTGGTCTCGTATTTGATGCATGGTTCAATCGTTACGAAGACGTTTTCCGTATTGAATGCTACATGTTTGATGATGCTGCCAAAGTCCGATTGTTACTAAGAAAACTTGGTACTGTTGAGCACAACAGATATGTTAACTTCATTCTGCCTAAGAACCCACGTGAGTTATCATTCGATGAGACAGTCACCGTTTTATCACAAATCTTTGGTGAACAGTCATCCATGTTTAATATTCGGTATCAATGTTTTCAGTTGACAAAAATGCCTTCCGATGATTATGTCACTTACGCTGGCAAAGTGAACAAGGAATGTGAAAGGTTCAAACCACACGAAATGACATCAGATCAGTTCAAGTGTTTGATTTTTATTTGTGGGTTGAAGAACCCAGAAGATACTGACATAAGAACTCGACTTCTGTCACTCGTGGAACAAGACCCGAAAATGACTTTACAAATGGTGACAGCAGAATGCCTACGCTTAATCAACTTGAAGCACGATACTGCTATGGTGGAGTGCAAACGACAGTCGTCTGAATTTGGTTCAATTAACACAGTGAAAAGTCCTCCGATCACCGTTAAGCACACAGCACGTCAGTCTCAGAATTCAGCTAAACCTCCTTCAGTGTGCTGGCACTGTGGTTCGTGGCATTTTGTCAAGTTCTGTCCTTTCAAGAAACATAAATGCCGTAATTGTCACCGTTTTGGACATAAAGAGGGTTACTGTCCACCGCAGAAAAATTCTTCGGTGAGGAACAGAAGTAGTCGTTTCAAGCCGAAACAATCTCCTCGAGTACAGACCATTTTCACAACTTCCAAAGTCGATTTCGCCAGCAAACGTAAGTACATTACACTAGGTATTAACGGCAAACATATTCGTCTTCAGTTGGATACGGCATCAGATATCACCTTAATTTCCCGAACTACGTGGCGCAAACTTGGGTGCCCACAGATTCTGCCGACCGAGCATGTCGCTAAGAATGCCTCTGGAGATATACTGAAACTCGTGGGTGAGATAAATTGCCAGGTTCAGTTTGGTGAGCATCACTTCAATGGTGTATGTTACGTCACAAACTACCATGATTTGAATTTGCTTGGTCTTGACTGGTTAGACAAGCTCCATATCTTCAATGTACCATTAAATTCAGTATGCTCTAATGTTTCGTCCTCACCACATAACGTTGTTCCCGGACATGTATCTGATCAGTCTCTCTTGCAACGCCTGCGTCAAAAGCACGCTTCTGTCTTCCAGGACAAACTTGGTTGCTGCAAATTTACCCAAGTTGTTTTGTCTCTAAAGCCAAACGCGAAGCCAGTTTTTCGTCCAAAACGTCCAGTTCCGTATGCTGCTGTCACATTGGTTGAGAATGAACTCGACAGACTGGAAGCATTGGGTGTCATCAAACCAGTAACGTATTCGCCCTGGGCTGCCTCTATAGTTGTTGTACGCAAAGCAAATGGTTCCATTCGCCTGTGTGCAGATTTCTCAACTGGGTTAAATGATGCTCTAGAGGATCATGCTTATCCATTACCAATTCAAGAAGACTTATTCGTCAAACTTAATGGTGGTAAATGTTTTGCAAAAATTGACCTTGCTGATGCTTACCTTCAAATAGAAGTTGAACCAAAGTCTCGAGAGTTGCTAACAATCAACACTCATAGGGTCTCTACCAGTTTACTCGCTTACCATTTGGTGTGAAACCAGCACCCGCAATTTTTCAGCAGATCATGGATACTATGCTTGCTAACCAACCTGGTGTTGCTGTCTACCTCGACGATGTGATAATCACAGGGAGTAGTAAGTCTGAATTGTTTGATCGACTTGACGCTGTGCTATCCAAAATGTCAGAGTTTGGGTTCTACCTTAAAGAGGATAAATGTACATTTTTCATGGATTCAGTAAAGTATCTTGGGTTCATTTTTGATCAACATGGACGTCGACCAGACCCAGAAAATGTACGTGCTATTCAGAATATGCCCGCTCCCACTAATGTTGCCACTCTGCGATCTTTCCTTGGCCTCATCAGCTATTACAGTGCATTTCTACCAGAGCTTCATCGCATACGTGCTCCACTGAATCGCCTGTTATCGAAAAATGCAAAATGGAATTGGTCACCTGAATGTCAAAATGCATTTAAAAAAGTAAAATCGTTACTCCAGTCAGACATGCTGCTTACTTATTATGATCCAAGTCTTGAAATCATCCTTGCTGCAGATGCATCCGACTATGGTATTGGTGCTGTTATATCTCATCGTTTTCCTGACGGAAGGGAGAAAGCTATTGCACATGCATCTAGAACACTGAATACAACCGAACGCAAATATAGCCAAATTGAGAAAGAAGGTTTGGCGCTTATCTTCGCAGTCAAAAAGTTTCACAAAATGCTTCATGGTAGGAAATTCACTGTATTTACTGACCATAAACCCCTGTTGTCGATATTTGGTTCGAAAAAGGGCATTCCAGTGTACACTGCGAATCGGCTTCAAAGGTGGGCTGTCATGTTACTGGGATATAATTTTGATATCAAATACAAACCTACCTCTGAATTTGGCCAGGTAGATGCATTATCACTGCTGCTAAACCATCAGAAGTTGGAAAGCAAGGATGTTGTTATTGCATCCATCTCTGTTGAAGATGATGTAAACAGAGTTCTGGTAGGCGCGACTCAACTTCTTCCGGTGACTGCAGTTGAGGTTGCCAGCCACACACTGCGTGATCCAGTTTTACAGCAAGTATCAAAGTTCATCCGATTTGGCTGGCCTCCACATGTTCATTCACATGTTTTAAAACAGTTTTACCAGCGACGCCAATCCTTATCCATCGTTAATGAATGCATAATGTTTGCTGATCGTGTTGTGGTTCCAGCTAATCTTCGTAACCATGTGTTTCGTCAACTTCCTACATCACATCCTGGTGTTGGGAGAATGAAGGCGATCGCTCGCGGTTATGTTTACTGGCCCAACATCGATGACCATATCGAAGACCTCGTTCGCAAATGTAGTAAATATGCTCAAGCATCAAAGTGCCCACGCAAGACAGAACTATGTTCCTGGCCACGACCGGACAAACCATGGTCCCGTGTTCATGTTGACTTCGCTGGACCGTTCAATAGTATGCATTTCTTAATATGTGTCGACGCGTTTTCCAAATGGCCAGAGATATTTCCTATGCATTCTGCCACATCAATTGCAACAGTGTCCCACCTACGCCAACTATTCTGTCGTTTCGGTATGCCTGATGTTCTGGTGTCCGATAATGGATCGCAGTTCACCTCATCACTGTTCTCAGATTTCTGCAAACTGTTTGGCATCCAGCATATTCGTAGCTCCCCGTATCATCCCCAATCGAATGGACAGGCTGAACGTTTCGTCGACACCTTTAAGCCTGCTTATGCAAAAGCGAAGGGGGAGGGAACAACACAAGAAATTTTGGATGGATTCTTGCTGCATTATCGTACGACGCCAAATCCTTCCGTCCCAAATCAGTTATCCCCAGCGGAAATTATGTTTGACCGGAATATCAGAACTGCTCTCGACTCAATTAAGCCTAGGCAAGTAAAGCAGGGCTGCAGAAATACAAAAATGGAAAACCAATTCAATCACCATCACGGAGCTAAACGTCGAGTTTTCAAATTGTATCAGCAAGTTTATGTACGAGATTTTCGCTATTCACCTCCGAGATGGATTCGAGGACAAATAGTGGGGCAGAAAGGAAGGATTTTATACAAAGTGAATGTAGAAGGACAGTTATGTGTCAGACACACGAATCATATACGAGATGCGTCAGATAGACCCGACAATGGGAGACGAGACCTCACGTTAGAAGTATTAGTAGATACATTTAATCTTCCGCAGCCGTAAGCCCTAGACACAGATCACACTCTATCCAGGACCACGCGCAGGTCAACTCGACAAAGAAGAGCTCCGAAACCTTTTCAAATAGATCCAAAAAGCAAGTCCTACACTTTTTACGGGAAGAGGTGATAGGATCCCACGCACTTTGTTACTGATCATTTATTTCAACGGCTGTTAATCTCGCATAAATGGTATATCATCATTTCCCACGCACTTTGTTATTGATTATTACAATCAATTATTTCAAATGCTGTTAGCTGTCTGCATTGTTGTAAAAATGTATAAATACCATGTGTTCTTTGTCGTAGTTGTTGTACTATAATATACAGTCACAGGCCAGCCTTTGTCTTTTGATATTTGCGTGGTTCACTGAATCGGAAGGTGCCACAAGCAGAAAGGCATATTAGTCAGGCGCAGACAGAGCAAGGCGACAACGTCCTCATCTAATTCCCTACAGTTATAACAGAAATGTCGTTTCAAAACTAAAAATTTGAAAAAAGCATATATGAAATTTTCAAGTACTGGTTTTGTAGGAATTTTCTTTGATTGGATGGAGGATTTCACCATGAGCTAACATCAGTTAGAGAACCACTGGAAAACCTGCTGAGAGTATTGGATAACTCTTTCGTCAGCCTAGTTCGGGACTCTTCAGCGGTACGCACCCACCAAACCCTGGACCCACTGGGACCTTGTAGGCATTCTTGTAGACTTGTTTTTCTTGGGTAAGAAAAATAATTTCGAGATTCTGAGCTTAATTTCTTCCGATTGTTCCAAGCAATGCGACAATCATCTTCTTCATACCCTGCATTCCAATTAGAAGACGACCCTACACGTTTTTCAAGTCTCAGTAGCCATAGCTACCATCAAGCCTATTCTTCTCTCTCTGTTTGTCTCTTTGGAGGTTACTACTAGCCCGGCAGATTTGGATGGAGTCAATTTGGAATCGGATCTAAACCTGCTGCGTAGCCCTCTACCATTAAAGTACTGAAGCATCAATGACCTAAGCGTAAAAATTATATCTCATGCATTACTTTCCAGAAGTAATTAATCGATGTTTTGAGAATCACTTGTAAAATAAGTCAAATAAACCGAGAATTATGAGTAAATAAAAGGCAAATTTTATTCTAATTTCCCCCTTCTTTTCGTTGAACTTTTGTTTTAGCTGCTTGACATAATTATTTCTTCGAATTAGGTTAATCCAATAAGTAGCGAAATAAATGAAATACGGATTATTAAATCTCTGAATTCGATTTTAATTATCTATAATATTTTATTTGAAAACATTAATTAGTTATTCTTATTCATAAAAGTTTTCTGGTCCTCAAGAATCATCACGAACTGGCGTCATTTAGAGAGCCATTGCAAAACAGGACGTTTCTTCCCCATTTGACACTATTCACTATTACACGCCAACACCCCAACCATCGGGAATCGAACCCAGAATCGTATGGTCAAAAGGAGAACGCGTCGCTCATTGGATCAGGCGGACAGAATCCAGTGACTAGCCCATGAATTCTAACTCCCGTCGATACACAATGCATATCACACGACCACCAGCCAATGTCACCGGCCATAATTCGCCTCCACACCTAACTTGCTGAACGCCAGTGACAACGATTTTTGCTTATCGTCTATTTGTAGTTGTTTTTTTCTATTTGTCTACTTGATCTTGGAGTGGGACATCTCCATTTCTTTGTATTTTCCACAGTCATTTTTAGCAGTCTTCTTTATTGCTCATGAGGTTCCGTTTCTTTGTCACATAGTCTCCTCCGTATAACTCCCGGACACTTCCACCAATTTTCTACTTAACAGTCAGTAGGTTATTGGTAAGTTCATTGTTGCTAATAGTTTCCAGCCATCTAATCTTCACTACTAAGTGAAGGCACTTGCCAATAGAGGTCCGCAGTAGTCTGATGGAAATGCTTTCAGCGACTCGCATTTCAAGTCTCTTATTCTTCATGTTGAACGTCACCCCATTTATTAGTTCATCCGTTTGCTAGCTAGTTCTGTGTGCAGAATCAGATGGAAAGTTAGGTGTGAGACTAGCGACCACGCCACGTCACAAAATCAATACTGTCTCTAAAGTAATTTTACAGTGCAGAAAAATACTATTTTGTCATTTCATGTATTCATTCCGCCTGATGAATTTGAATAAGGCAAGAAGAACAGTGTGGTTTGTGCAGAATAATATGGTACCATCATTGTTGATTTCGTTGGCTTTCCATAAGCTCAGCTGCTTACTGTCTAAATAAATTATTATGAGGTTTATGTACAGAAAAGTTTTAACATACTTGCAAATTTGTTTCATTATGTCAGTTGACAGAGAGTGCCACAATTATTGATCAATGCTCAGAAAATTACGCTTATATAGTTTTTACACAGGCAGTTCAAGTTTAAACAAAATAAATGTATGCATATAATGGTAAAGGAGTTACATAATAAAGACGAAATATGCGTAAGATACAGAGTGGCTAATAAATTAGGTAACAATGTACTGAGTTGAACTCAAATCATAGAAACAAGATACAAGCAAAATTACAGATTATAAAAGAGGGGGATGAGGTTAAAGACAAAGATTACGTAATCAGATGAAAGAATAAAGATATCCAGTTGCCAGGTGGGCAGGGAAAGACTAATAACTGCTTCTTTCTGAACACATAAATCTGGTTTCAAGAATTTGATAGAAACTGCTTCGGCAAACTTGAGGAGAACTGAGCTTCTTTGTCTATTGATAATTTTAAAGGATTTCGCGATTTCCACCTCATGACCGGTATCGAGGAGATGTCTGGTAATAACGCTATCATAAGAGTTTGTTCCCTTGGGATGTAGGCTTTTCGGCACATGTTAAGGAAATCGGAGGTGTGCCCTTCTTTCTGTTCTCCCAATGTAACTGCTCCCGCAGATACACGCAAATTTTTATACACAGTTAGATTTAACATCAGAAAATATAGACATTTGACTCCACCAAAGAACATTTTGTTCGATGGACGGGAACCAACCTGGCTGCAGGAGAGGCTATGGCTGGTGACGTACTCAGTCTTCTGTTGACCATTGCTGCAATGTTCTCACCTTTCAAATTTAGTTGAATGAAGACAGGCTTTTTTCAACTGTGATTTGTTTGGTATTCGAGCCTTCACACCTTCCAAATATGTTAACGAATCTTTGAGGATAACCGTTGTTTTTCAGAACCTTTTCGAGAATCATAAATTCCTCCCCTAGTTTCTCTGCAGAGCATATTCTCCTCGCTCTGTAGTAAACAGTCTTGACTAGTTCTCGTTCATAGCAATTTGGACAAAAAGTATTAAAATTTAAGTACTGTCCATTCCATCTTCTAGGCGTTGCATGGCGATGTCAAGGAAATGGAACTTTCAGTCATTTTCATGTTCCATAGTAAATACAATATTTGTATGTGTGCTGTTGAATAATCTGAGTAGGTAGAAGGCATGACTTTCGTTGTTGCTTACTACAAATGTGTCATCGACATATCAACAATAGGAAGTTGTTTGATCAATTGCATGCTTCAACTTTGTTTTCTCAAGGTTTGACATGAAAATATCTGCTAAAACAGGGCTGAGTGGACTGCCTATCGCTACACCGTGTATTTATCGGTAAAGAGTGTTGTCAAACTGGAATTGTACACCCATGTTACACATTAGCAGTAGGCGTTTGAATTCCTGCTCTGGTAATGGGAGAAGATCAGAGTGTTGACAAATGATCTCAATGGTTTCATTGATTGGGATTATTGTGAACAAGGAGGTTGCATCAAATGACGCCATGAATTCATTTGAAACGTTCATGTGATTCACACTTTCAGCGAAATGAATTAAGTCTTTTATATGGTGTGCACGGCTAGCCGTCGTCAAATGGGTTCCAACTTCCCCTCAAGCCATCGGGCAACCTTATGGTGAGGCGAGTTGGTAACCGAAAGTATAGGTCTCAGAGGGGCCATACATATACGGCAGATAGGACCCTCGGGGTTTCAATTCATTGTACGTGTTGTTGACAATCAATTTCTTTTCTTTAAAAGATCTCTCAATATGTTTTCGTGATGCGTTTTTCAGCTGCATCTGTCTTGTCTTCCTAGCAGTCGTCTGTCATTATTACTATTACTATTGGTCCATGGTTTCCGAATGGAACATGTTGCTTCAACACACACACACATCTTCAACTTTGTCTTATTCTCTGTGGTTCCCTTTAGCTGGCTCCACGACACCCCGAAGGTTTGCATCTCTTCTTCACTTCACTCCAGAAAGAGATGTTGAAATTGGTATGGTTCTAGCAATCCTACCTCGGAAAATCAATCAAACTGTTCTACAGAAACCTCAGAGCAAAGAAAAAAATCTTCTTTTATTCCATCTCTTCTTATCAATCAATATTGATTTTACTTCGCTTGACATATTATTATGTCTTACTGATCTAAATAAATTTTCTGAGTGTCTAATATGGTCACTTAACAAAGTAGGACACGACATGGGCGGTGAATAGTCCAAATAGTCCAAATTGTGTATGTGTGTTTGTCGTGTGCTTTGAAGCGAATTCCCCTGTCACTTCCATTACCTCAAGCTCTACCTTGTCAGAATAAAATCATTTCAAAATGAAAAAGTCTTTTAATAAAGGCCAACTAATCAAAAACATTCGCAAGGTTTATAGGAAATTAAAAAAAGTCATCGTTTAAAGTTACCCATAAAAAATTTGATTTATTTCTCCGAAATAGAAAAAAATCAATCAGAAAAATTCCAAACAACATCATTTGAGCATTTTGTTTTTCGTTGCTTGCATTTTGTTTGTAACGTGGGAATTCAAGCTGTGAAGTTTTAGTTGGATTTCTGTTGCTTTTTAACGCGAGGAGTGGCTAGCTTAATGCAGAAACTTTCCACTTTTTAATAACGTGTTATCAGTTAGAAAACCAGGAAAGGTACCTCGCCGACAACCGGCTGGATTCAGGAAAGGCAAATCATGTACTGATTAAATTCTAAGTCTACACATCATCATCATCATCATCATCATCGAAAAAAGCATAAAAGGATAGTCAAACCACTGCCTCAACTTTCACCGACTTTAAAAAGGCCTTCGACGACGTTGACAGCAGAGTAATTTTGTAATTACTACAGTTCAGTGTCCCGAATCCTCATTTAACAGCTGGCTATACAACTGATAATACCACGTTTCGGGTGATCCACAACGAAGAACACAGTGTGATGGATTGGAATATGCATCAGAGTATAGCCAGTCGGAAAATAGGAATACTTTGGACCGACAAGAAGAATCTAGAAGATCACCGTTTCGCGTGTGGAAGGAAAAAAGCAACAAACTGTCAGCAGAGGCCAATAGCAGCGACAAGACTCAAGATGAACAAAGAGAACACAAAGAATCGTGAAGATAACCAACCAAAAGCAACAGCAACAATCACCATCAACGGGAGATTTTTCATAGAGGTCACCTCCTCCACTTGGCCAGGAAGCATCGTTTCAGCTATGAGTAGCATGAATAAGGATTCTAGAGCTGGCCAGAATCGGAAAGGCGAAAAATGCCTTTATTACTCTAGGATCACTTTTAAACTTTTCTGTACTCAGAACAAAGGACAATATTCAGATTATCAATACAAATAAATGTGACGTAGGAGTAAATAAGGAGACAATTGCAGCGAAGAAAATTTTCTTTTCGATGAAGTCATCATCTAGGCTGTACATTCGTGTATTTATATCAAATGCATGGGAAAGTTCCAGAATAATATCCGGTCAAGGGTCAAATTAATAAAAATTAAAATTGGGAATTAGAATGCCATAATAAACAGGGGGATGGATAAAACAAACAAAGTAGCATCATGATAGCTAAGAAGATTGACATTGTGCAATTAGGGGTTAGAAATGTAGAAATAACAAAATAGACAGGATGTTTGGATAAAAACTAATGTGATGAATAATTGTTTATGCAATCAGGGATTAAATATGTAGAAATAGTAAAATGACAAAATAAACACGAAGTTCGGGTATGAAAATATGGTAGTGTAAACAGGGATTAAGAAAAACTTAAAATAACATGAATAAACAGGAAGTTTAGATAAGAAAGGCGATGGGATGGTCATTACTAAAAAGTTACCTGTTTATGGTGGCCATGGCAAGGACAGGGGTTGGACGTATTTCTTTTGTATACAAAGTGTGGGTTTGAGCTTTTGTATAGCTAGCGCCTCGGCTATGCCCAGATGTCTTGATTTTACTCCCTTTGATAGGTTTGATCGAATCTTGTAAATGATTTTGAAGGATTTTTCGAGTGGCGCTGAATGTCCTGAATTCACCAGGTGTTCTGTCACCGAACTATTTACCCGTTTTCGTTCTCCTTTTACTAGCCAGGCTGGATAGTGTTCACGAGCGCGTTTTTCAAGTCGGCGCATGGTACGGCCAACGTACTCAGCTCCACAAGAGCAAGTAAACTGGTATATGCACGTTGAGGTGGCCCAATGCGACAGCTTGTCTTTCGCGTTCTGGCTGAACAGTTTCTTGCAGGAAAACGTCAGTCGTAGGCTAGCGGCGAAGTATGTTTTCCTCAGTGATTTTGAGAGGCGTTTGCGAAGGATTTCTGCTTCAATATCACCTTTGAGTTCTAGATTGAGCAGAAGCATTTTCTTTGGAACGGATTGGACTTGTTCGGAAGTCTTCTTAGGTTTGAAATTCTTGTCTATGAACCTGGGCGGGAAACCGTTTTCCATCAGGGTTTTTCAAAGATTACGCAGTTCTTCTTCAAACACTTTCTCGCTGCATATTTTCCGAATCCTCGAGGAAAGAGCGTATATCAGGTTCCTCTTTCTGCTCAGGGGCACGAAGCTTTGAAAGTTGATGAATTGCCCATTCCATGTAGGCTTTTTGTATATGGACCTTTTCAGGGAGTTGTCGGCGTTTCTTGTCAGATGGACGTCGAGGAAGTGGAACATTCCGTCGGATTCAGTCTCAGTTGTGAAGTCGATGTTTGGGTGGGCATTATTGAAGATTTGAAGTAGGTTTTTTAAATCTTAGTTCTCATCACAAATAATGAAAGTATCATCGATGTATCTCTTGTAGAGATGGAGGTCGCTGATGGTTGGTGATAAGGCGTTGTTCTCTAAGCTAGCCATAAAGCAGTCGGCTAGGAGGGGTCCTAAGGGAGAACCCATTGCTACTCCATCTACTTGCCTTTATATTTCCTTGTTGAAACTAAAGTATACGTTGAAGGTGCATCGAAGTAACAGTTCTTTCAGGTAATGGATTGGTATACCGACATTGATGTTATTGGATTCAATGTAGTCACAAAGGAAACATACGGTTTCTGTCAGTGGAACGTTGGTGAAGAGAGACACGACATCCAGGGAGACCATTTTCTTTTCTGCCACATTGGCATTCTTAATTGAATCAACAAAGTCGAATGTGTCGCGGAGGTTATGTCTTGACAGCTTCTCTTTCACCAGCTCGAGAATCTCCACTAGCCATTTCGCGATTGTATGATATAAGGAATCTATCAAAGCTAGTATTGGGCGGAGTGGGACGTTTAGTTTGTGCACCTTAGGTAAGCCGTACATGCGCGGCGTTGTGTAACTAGATGGGCGCAGTTGTTCGTATAGCTTTGAACTGATAATGGATTCGTCTTTCATTTTCTTCAATAACTTTGTCAGCTGGAGCTCCATCTGTTCAGCGGGATCTTTCTGTGGAGACTGTTTGTGTTGGTATACACTAAGGATGCCATCGTCAGACCATTGCTGGAGTGGAACCCAAATGGAAAGCGACCAGAGGGTTGTTGGTGAGAGGGTGAATGTGGAAAGGATCTTGCAAGGAGTAGATGATTTATTATGGGCAATCCTGTGCCCAGCTAAATAGGTCATCAGAAAATAGAACAAAGTGGAGACATGCTGCTGAAGCCTTATATTCACTCAGAACTGAAAGGCAAAATAATAATGACTGCAAACTAGATCACGTTTAGGACTGAGCCAGCCCGGAATTGGATGTTGACCACGTATGTTTCTGCTGAGTAAAGTAGAACGATTTCGCATGAAATTGTTGCAGGAGCTGTCTGAAAGCCAAAAATTATATACAACAATTAACCTCAGTGTTTATATCTCGAATCAGGATCATGAGAAAAAAACAATAACAAAGCTTAACCTTGAGAGACTCACCAAACAATCACAGCAGACTCAACGTGTGCAAATACGATTCGCAGATACATGGCTTAACTTTCTGAGAAACGGTCACAAGCAGTACAGTATAACCTTTAGCAAAGAAACAACCAATCAGAAGATGTTGCTTCTCTGCTAAAAATAACGCTAATAATAATATACATAAAAATATATAAATACGTCTTGATTTTCTTAACAAACGATCAGTTGCTTGGCCCTTGTCTTCTGTTGTTACAAAAGGACTTCGTATGTATCACCTATGCATAGCTTAATCATTAGTTGTTCAGGATATGAAACCCGACCTGTGCGTTCAAAAGCACTAGATACATTCACTTGCTTTTCCATGGCCTGAGTAACGTTCTTATCATAATTTTGCTTCATTTCGCTATTTCATTTTTACTATTATTACTGCCCTTATTTTATTATTAAAAGCACTGCACTTTTATGGCATTTTATCGTCATTCACTAGTTTTTGTCCACTTTTTAACTATTTCACTGATCAGTCATGTTTCACATGTCATCCCAACTTCTGTCGTCTTCTTTGCACCACCGATTACTCATCCCCTGCTAGATTACATCTTACATTACATAATACACTTTCTACAACAAGTTACCAGTATCTGATTGGCCTTATGAGTTCCTTGTTAAATATATGAATGCACGTGTACAATGTTTAAAAACGAATCTTAGTAGACAGAAGACAAGTAGTTCAGCGAAGAGTCTCTTTTCGGCGAATTCATTTTCATAGCTGTACAATCGCAAATATATATGGTTATTTTGTGTGTGTGTGTGTTTGTGTATACATTAAATTTGTCAAATGAAAATACAATTAGTAAGTTCAGATGAATTGGATGTTGATAAGTCTCCGCTCAATACTCAAGATCAGATGGCCACAAAAGATCAGCAACAGGGATCTCTGAAAGCGAACCAATCAGGAACCGATTGTGAAACAAATAGGCAGAAAGAAATGGAGATGGAACAGCCATACGCTGAGGAAACCATCAAGTGACATCACTAGACAAGCCCTCGAGTGGAACCCGAAAGGGAGGCGGCGAGTTGGTCGTCAGTACAAGGGTGACTTGGAGGAGGTCATGCGAGGAGGAGATGAAGCATGTGGACAGACCTGGAGCAGGGTGAAAAAGTTGTCAGAAAACCGAAGGCAATGGAGGTGCGCAGCTGAAGCCCTATGTTCCTCTAGGAACTAAAGGATACAATAATAATATAATAATGATAAGTTCAGATGAATTGGATGTTGATAAGAGGATAGTAACAAAAGTGATGAGTTGTCATAAATGATTGTTAAATAAGAGTTACGCAATGGCATGAATAGTTTGATGAATGAGTTGTGCTCAGGGTGTACATGGAAACAAAATAATATACAGAATTACACAAGGGTTTTAAGTTAGAAAAAATAAGCATACAAACAGAAGTAAGGTCAAATCAAACAAACAAAGAAAAGTTAGGTCAAATCAACGGAGTAGTTACCATGCGAGTAGAAGTGGTTGGATAATTTTCTTTTGTATGCATAGTTCCGGTTCCTCCAACTGGATGGCTAGGGCTTCTGCGATGCAAAGAAGACGGAATCGTACTGTCTTTGGAAGGTTGTTCTTCACTTTGTAGATTACTTTGAAGGAGGCGTTCGTTGAGATGGAATGACCAGTATTGATGAGATGTTCGATTATTGCACTCCTTATATGGCCATTATTTCCTTTCTGTAGCCACGCTGGATAGTGTTCTTTGACCATTTTAGACAGGATGCCCGTTGAACGACCGATGTACCTGGCTCCACAACTCATCAACTCATTTGACAACTCATCACTTTTGTTACTATCCTCTTATATCAACATCCAATTAATCTGAACTTACTAATTGTATTTTCATTTGACAAATTTAATGTATATATACACACACACACAAAATAACCATATATATTTGCGATTGTACAGCTATGAAAATGAATTCGCCGAAAAGAGACTCTTCGCTGAACTACTTGTCTTCTGTCTACTAATGTTCGAATGGGAATTATTCATGAATTAAAAACGAATCGACGAAATTAAAACTTTCTGCACTGTTCACGCCTTTTTCTTGTGATTCAATATTAGAATATTCCGTTCTAAATGAAATTCCTTAACTATGTGGTTATTCAGCCAAATATACCTGTGTATCCATAGATGTTCAGCATTGAAGTAGAATATTATTCCATATTAGATAATTTTTAATTTGGTATAACGTAGAGGGATCCCACACATTAACAGTATGATGACATTTTGATGTGATTATAGACAATGAATTATGCTCAAAACATCATCCGTTTATAAACCTATCAATTCGTGTTATATTATGGATTAAACACAACCCAGTAACTATTGTAATGTCTCTAGCCATTAGAGTTGGAGTAGACTGAATTCTATCAGTCAAGTTTGCAATATTGCCAGCATGCTAGATGGCTCGCCATCACAGTGCACTGTTAAGTGACTTATAGAATTCCGTCTGCACCAAAGATAAGACTAGACTCTAGTTACTAAATAATGTTCAATCAGAAACATTCAGTACATTCCTACAGGAGATCAACTGCTAGCCCGAATAGCTCAGTGGTAACGTCTCTGAGTGCAGCCCTCTCTGAGTGACGCAGGTTAGATTCTCAGAAGAGACTTATGTTCCTTCGAGGCTGCAGATAAACCTTGCTGACTGATTGGTGAGTGCCAACTAGCACGAAACCTAGGTCAGCCTGAGATTCCTGCCGACTGCCTCCAACAATCTAATACCAACAATTCTTGTTGTATCAAATATGTGAATGAATCTATGTAGTGATACCTCGCCCCGTTAACCGGTTCTAAGCCCGGGTGAAGAGTGATGGTTGGGCGTGGGGCTAGCAACCATGCACTGCTAAACCTATCAAACTGCTAGAGAAACTTCGATGCACGGCAAATATATTAAAGGTATAGAAATTCGAGAAACAATCTTACTTTTTGCTCGAATTGGAAAGGTAACATCACACAACGGGGTGGTAAAAGCCAGTCAACCGATATGTCTTCTCTCGATGAAAGCACGAATAAGAATGAGGACGTGGAACGCCTGTACAATGTAGGAGACTGGCTGGAAAGGCCGACAAGGTAGCCAAAGTGATGTGAAAATATGGCTTAGAAGTGATGGGCATCTGCGAAAGTAGATGGGACAGATGTGGATTATCAAAATTGTCAACTGGATAGTCAGTAATCTACTCTAGCCACCCAAACGACAATCACGAACACACTGAGGCAGTAAGTGCCTATAATGGTATCGCCAGTGGTAACCAGGCCTTAAGACAATGGGAAACGATACCATCCAAAATCATGACAGCGAGATTCAACTCCAAATGAAGGAAGGCTTTAATGATCCAATGCTGTGCACAGTGCTACAAAAAACGTGGAACCAGCGGAGAAGAAGGACAATTTCTACAGACAACTACAAACAGTAATGGACAACATCCTGAATGGTGACTTCAAAATCCTTATAAGCGATATGAATGCCAGCTGAACTGAGAGCAGATAATACAGGAAGAGAACTAATCATGGGTCAAGAGGCTGTGGCTCAGCGAAATGAATGAAAACGGAGAATTATTCGCAGAATTCTGCGCTTTCAATGATTTGGTAATCGGAAAGAACGTGTACAAACACAATGATATACACAAAGTAGCATAGATTTCACCTGACGGACATACCACAGACAAGATAAATTTTATCCCAACGCTGCTAAAAGAAGTGGAGACGCAGCCAGCCTGCTGTACACAAAGTCAAGAAGAAGAGTAGATGTGGGCTCAGACCATCATCTAGTTCAAGGAACCCCCAAGATATAGATGAAATCTTTCAGAACAACTGGAGGCAGACCACACACAATTCAAGTTGAATATTCACAAACTGAAGGACGAAATTACAAAGGATGCCTTTATCTGAAGATCAGATCAGAGCAAATTCGGAGACACTGCGTGGCATTATTTAGGAAACCTGCATGGAAAATCATTGGAACTAACTCTCTAAGGGTGATTTTCAACGAGACATCGACAAATGTTCTAGGAAGAAAGAAGAGACACAACAAGGAATGGCTCTCAAAGGACATCTCCCTGGAAGCTAATAGAAGTGAGGAGAAGAGGAAGGTGAAAGAGAAGACTACTGACTCAATGCAAACAGTGTATTGGCAACATAATTCTAGAAATGGTATTCAAAGACTAACCATTTATAGAATGATTAGACAACACGGATAGATTGCAAAGTTCACCTGGAAACAAGAATGGAATAGAGGCGAAATACAAGATAGCACAACAGAGGAAATTTATACAAATTATGGCAGAGAGTTCAGGAAGGTGGAAGATAAATAGCAAAGTAAAATTATGACAGTTAAAACAATTATGTACATTTAGACACTCAATAATGAGTTCAACTCAGTAAGTGAAAATCAAAATTAAATTGGGATCTTATGCAACATAACAAACCACAAAAACAGACGAATAAAACAATTAGTTACTAGGGTAGTGAGAGATTAGACAACACTCTCTCTTCCTTTATACAAATGTTGGGTTGAAATCTTTTGACAACAATAGCTTCTAAGAATTGAATTATCTATGTTTTTCTTTGTGTATTGATTATTTCGATAATCTAGTTAATTTCCACTGTGTTGTCCAGTATCGATTAGGTACCTGGCAATTGAAATCGAGAACACTTTGCTACCTTTCATAGGAAGAATTTTAGAGATGTGCCCAGAAAATCTTAGTCCTTCCCAATATACTTCCTGCCACAAGTAAAGGTGAATTAATTAATCCAGTTAAAGTTGATTTGAGTCAACGAGCATTCTTTGTTGTAAAGTGGGATGCCTCTGGTGGCGGGAAATATTCTTTCCAATGAAGCCTTGTTTCTTTTCTCGGTTCCCATTGATACGTCTTCTCCTTTGTATTTTGATTGATCTGATAAGGGTCAGCCAACAGATCATTTATTGAGGTATTTATACATTTTTATGTACATTATTATTGGCGTTATTTTAAGCAGAGAAGCTACATCTTCTGATTGGTTGTTTCCTTGCTGAAGCTTATTCTGTCATCTCTATGTGACCGTTTCTCAGAAAGTCAGTCCGTATATCTGCAAATCGTATTTGCACACATTACGTGTCTACTCGTACTCATGTGACTAGGTAAGAGCTTACGGCGAGTTGTCATCTGAAGTGATGACAACTAGTGGTGTCCGTCAAGGATGCCCATTATCCCCATTTCTATTCAATTTCATCACAGATGTACTAATGGACCTAACCCTAACCCACTTCAGCGGCTCAGGGAATAATCTGATTGACCTAGAATATGACGATGATATAGTCAAGCTTCTAGGTGAAGA
Organism: Trichobilharzia regenti; assembly: GCA_944472135.2. Lineage (NCBI taxonomy): Eukaryota > Metazoa > Platyhelminthes > Trematoda > Strigeidida > Schistosomatidae > Trichobilharzia > Trichobilharzia regenti. The sequence goes on from OX235266.1 coordinate 9,274,915, forward strand.
CGCTGACAAAATGCAGCAGAGTCTTCGGAACACCTTGAGCTGCAATCTGCGGATGCTTGGCATGCGATTTGCTCCCGCCAAATTTAAGATGATGCTACAGGACTGAGCTGTACTACATTGACTCCTAGTTTAGAAATAGGAAGTGAAGTGGTGAAGCAAGTTGATCACTTCACTTATTTGGGAAGTACTATCAGCCCGAAGGGGTTCATCCTGACGAAATCTCAGCACGGATACAGAGGGCTAGTTTCGCATATGCCAGTTTACGACGTCTCTTCTTTATTATTATTCCTTTTGTCTCATGTCCCTGTCTACTGTCTCTGTTATGCATTTCTTCTACTTTCTTCTTTTGCTTTGTGTGTTGCATGGAGTGTGGTGACTTGAACTGCTGCACATTGGTGCAAAGTTCTATGTTGAAAACAGAAACACAAGCATTAAGTCTGCTGTGATTGTTAGGTGAGTTCCTCAAAGTTAAATTTTGTTCTTGAGGCCCAAACATTGATTGTTAATTGTTCTCTATAATTTTGTCTTTCAGACAGCTCTCACCACACTCGTCCCCCCATCAAAGACTTTCGACTAGAATTAGTTAGATCTTCTTGGTTCTGGTGTCTTTGTTCGTTTGTCTTACTATCTGGAATTCCGGCGCTCACTAACGTTCACCCGCTTCTCCTTGTTTACATTTGCGATCGTACCTACGTGACCCCGTTCCCAGTGACCATATGTGGTCCTATTAAGATGTACTCTAAACGTCCAGTTCACTTTCAATAATGAAATATATAGACAAAAAGATGGTATAGCTATGGGCTCACCACTCGGCCCGCTGCTTGCAGATATTTTCATGTCAAAACTAGAAAATACACACCTAAAGAAGATAATAGGTAACTTCGGATTCTACAAGAGATACGTGGACGATACTTTTATTATCGCCAATAATGAGGAAAATTTGGAGAACATATTGGACTTCTTCAACAGTTGCCACCCAGCAATCCAGTTCACACTAGAGAAGGAGTCCAACGCAACAATATCTTTTCTGGACGTGCAACTAGCAAGACGCGAACAAGATGGGACACTCAAAAGATCCATTCACAGAAAACCGACATGGAATGGACAACTCATCAGCTTTCACAGTTGGGTGCCTATATATACAAAACGAAATCTGATCCGCTCACTGACTCACAGAATCCACAACATTTGCAGTCCGGAAACTATAGAAGAAGAGCTGAAGACCCTGAAAAGAATCCTCCTTGAAAACGGTTACCCGGAACGTTTCATCACAAAAGCTATGAAGCCGAAAACACAAAAACCATCCATGCTTACTGCTCCCAAGAAACTTCTCTATTTGAATCTACAATTCAACGGAGATTCTTCGGCAGAAATACTTAGAAACCGCCTGTGCCGTTCACTGAAGAAAACCTTCTTCGCAGCGGAACTCAGACTAACTTTCTCTACGAAACCAATGATTCGCACGAACGTGAAGGATAAGCTTCCACTGGGGGCCTCATCAACGTGCATCTACCAATTCACCTGCTCATGTGGAGCTAGGTATATCGGCCGTACCCAGCGTTTGCTATCCAAACGAATCAGCGAACACTTACCTTCATGGTTTTATAAAGGAGAAAGAAGATCCCCCCGCCACAGCTCTATCCTAGAACACTTGATCGAATCCGGACACCAAGCAAACCCACAAAACAACTTCTCAGTTATTTACACAATACGTGGAAATCTTGCCAAAAGAGTAGGAATTAAACTTCTTCAAACTGCAGAAGCAATGGCAATTCACATATTGAATCCTGAACTCTGCATACAAAAGAAGTTTGTTCAGTCACTAAATCTACAATGGTCCTGATCTATCTTAACACCAAATACGTAATTTTGTCTTACCTCTTTCTTCTCTGTTTGTCTATTTCTTAATTGCATTATTTTCTACCCCCACCCTCTATTAAATCTCTACGCTCATGACGACTGTTGCAAAAAAAAAAAAAAAAAAAAAAAAAAAAAAAAAAAAAAAAAAAAATAGCTTAACTCTCATTCGATTTCAAGTGAATTCTACTCAGATTATTAACTTGACTCTCATTCATTTTTTCATTGAACCCTACCAATTAGATTACGTCGCCCAACCTACTTTTGTAACTTTATTTTAGTTTCTGACCGATTAACGCCTTCAAAATTACGTAATCTGTTTGTCAAAAACTAACAATTGCATTAAGACATCTTTGAAAATATTCCTTTTGTTGCCAAGAAAAATTACTATAAATTTGCGATTTGTACAGCTTGAGAATGATATCGCCGAAAAGAGCAACGCTTAGCTGAACACTTTTTCTTTTCTATGAAGAAAATAAAAGACGGATTCAGCGAAGAAAATTTTCTTTATCGACGAAATCATCTTCAGAGGCTGTACAGTCGTATTTATACTTAGAAGAATGTATGGTGGTCTATTATTGAATAATAGGGGGTGACATAATTGCTGTAATTAATCATAAGTGGCTTTAGAGGTGAAAATTAAAAGTTGTAAATTACATGGTACTTGACGGAACAAAGATAGAAGTTAGAAAAGGTTAAAATTGCTCTTGAGTGAGAATAAAGTTATTAGAGTGTCAATTTAACAAGTGTGAAGAAGGTGTGAAAATATATGAAATTGATAATAGTGAATTAATTATTAAAGCAAAAGCAAACTAAAAGTAAAATTAAAGATTAAGAACAAAATCAAAAATATTTTTTAACAGGGAAGGATAAGTGAAGAGGTTAAGACCAAGGTAGAATAAGAGACTGGACAAACTTTTTCTGTATACAGAGATCAGGGTTGTATTGATGTATTGCCAGCGCCTCCGCCATACACAAAAGCCGGAACCTGACGCCTTTTGTACAATTTGGCTTCACTTTGTAGATGATGTTGAAAGACGACTCTGGTGGAGCTACGTGGCCTGAGTTCACCAAATGCTCGAGAATTGAGCTAGTAATTGTCTTGCATTGTCCCTTTGCTAACCATGCCGGATAATGTTCAGAGATGCGTTTGGAAAGCGTGCGCTTTGTGCGGCCAATATAACTTGCTCCACACGAGCATGTGAATTTATAAACACACATTGAGGTGGCCCAAAGCGGCAGCTTATCCTTTACACATCCGTTGATCATTCGTCGGCTGTAGAAATTGATACGTAGCTCAGCCATAAAGAAGGCTTTCCTCAGTGATCTGCGTAAGCGATTCTTCAGGATCTCAGCTGCAGTATCACCTTTAAATTCAACGCTCATAAAGAGCGGTTTCTTCGGCACAGTCTGAATTCTTTCGGGCTTTTCTCTTAGCTTCATGTTTTTCTCGATGAATCTTGGAGGATATCCATTCTCTAAGAGAACTTGTCTGAGTCGCTCCAATTCCCCATCGATTGTATCACTTGAACATATCCTCCTTATTCTTGAGGATAGGGAATGGATCAAATTTCTCTTTCTTCTTAAAGGGACCCAGCTATGGAAATTTGTGTACTGACCATTCCATGTTGGTTTCCTGTAGATCGATCTTTGAAGAGAGCCATCAGATCTCCTCTTTAGAAAAACATCCAAAAAGTGGAATTCCGAGTTAATCTCTGATTCCGACGTGAATTTGATGGCATGATGGCAGCTGTTGAACTCATTAGTTATCAATTCGACGTCAGTATTGTCGTCACATATGATGAAGGTATCATCCATGTATCTTAGGTACAGATGGAAACTGTCGATAGTAGGCCATAAAATACTATTCTCCAGACTGGCCAAGAAGCAATCTGCAAGTAAAGGACCCAGTGGTGACCCCATTGCTACTCCATCTCTTTGTCTATATATCGTGTTGTTGAATTTGAATTGAACATTTAGAGTGCACCTCAAAAGTAGTTCCTTTAAGTAGTGTATCGGAACACATACGTCCACATTATTATCTTCAATGAATTTGCATAAAAAGCAGATAGTTTCAGTGAGGGGAACGTTGGTGAAAAGCGAAGTAACATCCATAGATATCATTTTCTTCCCAGATACATTAGCATCATTTATTGAGTCGACGAATTCAAACGAATCAGAAACACTATGCTTGCAGAGATTATTTCTGATAGGTAGGAGGATTTCTGTGAGCCATTTGGCAGTAGCATGATATGGAGAATTTTTCATGTCCAGGATTGGACGTAGTGGCACGTTCTCTTTGTGCACTTTTGGCAGACCATATAAACGGGGAATCACGGAACCGGAGGGTCGTATTTGCTCGAATAATTCAGAGCTAATAATCGATTCGTTCTTCATATTCTTCAGCATTTGTGTTATCTTGCTCTCAGTTTGTTCCGTTTGGTCTTTCTGGCTACTTTCTTTTGAAAATTTGTTTTCATCTGACAAGACTGATAACATTTTATCGATGTAGTCTTGGCGATCCATCAGGACAATGCCAGAACCTTTGTCGGGGCGTGTCACAACCAAGTCTTTGTTCTTTAGAATCTCACGCAATTGCTTTCTGTGCTCGGCTGAAATCAATCTTCTCGCTTTTGGTTGCGTGTTGATGTACTGATGGCAGCTATTTAATACTGTAGACTTGAATTGTTCATATGATTTGTTGGACGCTGCAGAAAGGTCATTTGTCTGTTGGATCAGTGCTTCAAATTGGACTTTGATATCCAAGTCACTCGAGTTTGTCGAAATATCGCAGAATTTTGGACCCAACGACAAGGCTTGCAATTGGACAGGAGTCAGCGATATACTAGAGTAGTTGAAGACGTATTTTTCTGGTTTGGCAGGAAAACAAGAGTAAGTGTCAGCGGCTTTGAGGCTGTTCGCGAGTTTCAGGTTTACATCTTCACAGCGTCTTCTTGAAACTGACTCGATGTAGTCCATGAAACTTCTCTGCTCGTCTTCTGTCAGCTCATATAGAGCATGTGTTCTTAGTGAAATGTTTCTCTCTATCTCCGGTAGGCGAGATTTTATTTCATCGATGACGTTCAGTGTATGACGTTTCAAAGAGCGATGGTTTGGGTGAATATGATTGCGACGAAGACATTTCCAGAAGTGCTTGGGATATTCTTTCTTATCAATACAGCTCTTCAGAAAACTGATTCTCGCATTCGCTATGGCAAGCTTGACAGAAAACTTAAGAAACGTATCAAGTTCTTTCACTGTCACAGGGTTCTTGCTCTGTTTCAAATCACGGAAAATACCCATTGAGTCATGAAGAAAATAAAAGACGGATTCAGCGAAGAAAATTTTCTTTATCGACGAAATCATCTTCAGAGGCTGTACAGTCGTATTTATACTTAGAAGAATGTATGGTGGTCTATTATTGAATAATAGGGGGTGACATAATTGCTGTAATTAATCATAAGTGGCTTTAGAGGTGAAAATTAAAAGTTGTAAATTACATGGTACTTGACGGAACAAAGATAGAAGTTAGAAAAGGTTAAAATTGCTCTTGAGTGAGAATAAAGTTATTAGAGTGTCAATTTAACAAGTGTGAAGAAGGTGTGAAAATATATGAAATTGATAATAGTGAATTAATTATTAAAGCAAAAGCAAACTAAAAGTAAAATTAAAGATTAAGAACAAAATCAAAAATATTTTTTAACAGGGAAGGATAAGTGAAGAGGTTAAGACCAAGGTAGAATAAGAGACTGGACAAACTTTTTCTGTATACAGAGATCAGGGTTGTATTGATGTATTGCCAGCGCCTCCGCCATACACAAAAGCCGGAACCTGACGCCTTTTGTACAATTTGGCTTCACTTTGTAGATGATGTTGAAAGACGACTCTGGTGGAGCTACGTGGCCTGAGTTCACCAAATGCTCGAGAATTGAGCTAGTAATTGTCTTGCATTGTCCCTTTGCTAACCATGCCGGATAATGTTCAGAGATGCGTTTGGAAAGCGTGCGCTTTGTGCGGCCAATATAACTTGCTCCACACGAGCATGTGAATTTATAAACACACATTGAGGTGGCCCAAAGCGGCAGCTTATCCTTTACACATCCGTTGATCATTCGTCGGCTGTAGAAATTGATACGTAGCTCAGCCATAAAGAAGGCTTTCCTCAGTGATCTGCGTAAGCGATTCTTCAGGATCTCAGCTGCAGTATCACCTTTAAATTCAACGCTCATAAAGAGCGGTTTCTTCGGCACAGTCTGAATTCTTTCGGGCTTTTCTCTTAGCTTCATGTTTTTCTCGATGAATCTTGGAGGATATCCATTCTCTAAGAGAACTTGTCTGAGTCGCTCCAATTCCCCATCGATTGTATCACTTGAACATATCCTCCTTATTCTTGAGGAAAGGGAATGGATCAAATTTCTCTTTCTTCTTAAAGGGACCCAGCTATGGAAATTTGTGTACTGACCATTCCATGTTGGTTTCCTGTAGATCGATCTTTGAAGAGAGCCATCAGATCTCCTCTTTAGAAAAACATCCAAAAAGTGGAATTCCGAGTTAATCTCTGATTCCGACGTGAATTTGATGGCATGATGGCAGCTGTTGAACTCATTAGTTATCAATTCGACGTCAGTATTGTCGTCACATATGATGAAGGTATCATCCATGTATCTTAGGTACAGATGGAAACTGTCGATAGTAGGCCATAAAATACTATTCTCCAAACTGGCCAAGAAGCAATCTGCAAGTAAAGGACCCAGTGGTGACCCCATTGCTACTCCATCTCTTTGTCTATATATCGTGTTGTTGAATTTGAATTGGACATTTAGAGTGCACCTCAAAAGTAGTTCCTTTAAGTAGTGTATCGGAACACATACGTCCACATTATTATCTTCAATGAATTTGCATAAAAAGCAGATAGTTTCAGTGAGGGGAACGTTGGTGAAAAGCGAAGTAACATCCATAGATATCATTTTCTTCCCAGATACATTAGCATCATTTATTGAGTCGACGAATTCAAACGAATCAGAAACACTATGCTTGCAGAGATTATTTCTGATAGGTAGGAGGATTTCTGTGAGCCATTTGGCAGTAGCATGATATGGAGAATTTTTCATGTCCAGGATTGGACGTAGTGGCACGTTCTCTTTGTGCACTTTTGGCAGACCATATAAACGGGGAATCACGGAACCGGAGGGTCGTATTTGCTCGAATAATTCAGAGCTAATAATCGATTCGTTCTTCATATTCTTCAGCATTTGTGTTATCTTGCACTCAGTTTGTTTTACAGCCGACGAATGATCAACGGATGTGTAAAGGATAAGCTGCCGCTTTGGGCCACCTCAATGTGTGTTTATAAATTCACATGCTCGTGTGGAGCAAGTTATATTGGCCGCACAAAGCGCACGCTTTCCAAACGCATCTCTGAACATTATCCGGCATGGTTAGCAAAGGGACAATGCAAGACAATTACTAGCTCAATTCTCGAGCATTTGGTGAACTCAGGCCACGTAGCTCCACCAGAGTCGTCTTTCAACATCATCTACAAAGTGAAGCCAAATTGTACAAAAGGCGTCAGGTTCCGGCTTTTGTGTATGGCGGAGGCGCTGGCAATACATCAATACAACCCTGATCTCTGTATACAGAAAAAGTTTGTCCAGTCTCTTATTCTACCTTGGTCTTAACCTCTTCACTTATCCTTCCCTGTTAAAAAATATTTTTGATTTTGTTCTTAATCTTTAATTTTACTTTTAGTTTGCTTTTGCTTTAATAATTAATTCACTATTATCAATTTCATATATTTTCACACCTTCTTCACACTTGTTAAATTGACACTCTAATAACTTTATTCTCACTCAAGAGCAATTTTAACCTTTTCTAACTTCTATCTTTGTTCCGTCAAGTACCATGTAATTTACAACTTTTAATTTTCACCTCTAAAGCCACTTATGATTAATTACAGCAATTATGTCACCCCCTATTATTCAATAATAGACCACCATACATTCTTCTAAGTATAAATACGACTGTACAGCCTCTGAAGATGATTTCGTCGATAAAGAAAATTTTCTTCGCTGAATCCGTCTTTTATTTTCTTCATGACTCAATGGGTATTTTCCGTGATTTGAAACAGAGCAAGAACCCTGTGACAGTGAAAGAACTTGATACGTTTCTTAAGTTTTCTGTCAAGCTTGCCATAGCGAATGCGAGAATCAGTTTTCTGAAGAGCTGTATTGATAAGAAAGAATATCCCAAGCACTTCTGGAAATGTCTTCGTCGCAATCATATTCACCCAAACCATCGCTCTTTGAAACGTCATACACTGAACGTCATCGATGAAATAAAATCTCGCCTACCGGAGATAGAGAGAAACATTTCACTAAGAACACATGCTCTATATGAGCTGACAGAAGACGAGCAGAGAAGTTTCATGGACTACATCGAGTCAGTTTCAAGAAGACGCTGTGAAGATGTAAACCTGAAACTCGCGAACAGCCTCAAAGCCGCTGACACTTACTCTTGTTTTCCTGCCAAACCAGAAAAATACGTCTTCAACTACTCTAGTATATCGCTGACTCCTGTCCAATTGCAAGCCTTGTCGTTGGGTCCAAAATTCTGCGATATTTCGACAAACTCGAGTGACTTGGATATCAAAGTCCAATTTGAAGCACTGATCCAACAGACAAATGACCTTTCTGCAGCGTCCAACAAATCATATGAACAATTCAAGTCTACAGTATTAAATAGCTGCCATCAGTACATCAACACGCAACCAAAAGCGAGAAGATTGATTTCAGCCGAGCACAGAAAGCAATTGCGTGAGATTCTAAAGAACAAAGACTTGGTTGTGACACGCCCCGACAAAGGTTCTGGCATTGTCCTGATGGATCGCCAAGACTACATCGATAAAATGTTATCAGTCTTGTCAGATGAAAACAAATTTTCAAAAGAAAGTAGCCAGAAAGACCAAACGGAACAAATTGAGAGCAAGATAACACAAATGCTGAAGAATATGAAGAACGAATCGATTATTAGCTCTGAATTATTCGAGCAAATACGACCCTCCGGTTCCGTGATTCCCCGTTTATATGGTCTGCCAAAAGTGCACAAAGAGAACGTGCCACTACGTCCAATCCTGGACATGAAAAATTCTCCATATCATGCTACTGCCAAATGGCTCACAGAAATCCTCCTACCTATCAGAAATAATCTCTGCAAGCATAGTGTTTCTGATTCGTTTGAATTCGTCGACTCAATAAATGATGCTAATGTATCTGGGAAGAAAATGATATCTATGGATGTTACTTCGCTTTTCACCAACGTTCCCCTCACTGAAACTATCTGCTTTTTATGCAAATTCATTGAAGATAATAATGTGGACGTATGTGTTCCGATACACTACTTAAAGGAACTACTTTTGAGGTGCACTCTAAATGTTCAATTCAAATTCAACAACACGATATATAGACAAAGAGATGGAGTAGCAATGGGGTCACCACTGGGTCCTTTACTTGCAGATTGCTTCTTGGCCAGTCTGGAGAATAGTATTTTATGGCCTACTATCGACAGTTTCCATCTGTACCTAAGATACATGGATGATACCTTCATCATATGTGACGACAATACTGACGTCGAATTGATAACTAATGAGTTCAACAGCTGCCATCATGCCATCAAATTCACGTCGGAATCAGAGATTAACTCGGAATTCCACTTTTTGGATGTTTTTCTAAAGAGGAGATCTGATGGCTCTCTTCAAAGATCGATCTACAGGAAACCAACATGGAATGGTCAGTACACAAATTTCCATAGCTGGGTCCCTTTAAGAAGAAAGAGAAATTTGATCCATTCCCTATCCTCAAGAATAAGGAGGATATGTTCAAGTGATACAATCGATGGGGAATTGGAGCGACTCAGACAAGTTCTCTTAGAGAATGGATATCCTCCAAGATTCATCGAGAAAAACATGAAGCTAAGAGAAAAGCCCGAAAGAATTCAGACTGTGCCGAAGAAACCGCTCTTTATGAGCGTTGAATTTAAAGGTGATACTGCAGCTGAGATCCTGAAGAATCGCTTACGCAGATCACTGAGGAAAGCCTTCTTTATGGCTGAGCTACGTATCAATTTCTACAGCCGACGAATGATCAACGGATGTGTAAAGGATAAGCTGCCGCTTTGGGCCACCTCAATGTGTGTTTATAAATTCACATGCTCGTGTGGAGCAAGTTATATTGGCCGCACAAAGCGCACGCTTTCCAAACGCATCTCTGAACATTATCCGGCATGGTTAGCAAAGGGACAATGCAAGACAATTACTAGCTCAATTCTCGAGCATTTGGTGAACTCAGGCCACGTAGCTCCACCAGAGTCGTCTTTCAACATCATCTACAAAGTGAAGCCAAATTGTACAAAAGGCGTCAGGTTCCGGCTTTTGTGTATGGCGGAGGCGCTGGCAATACATCAATACAACCCTGATCTCTGTATACAGAAAAAGTTTGTCCAGTCTCTTATTCTACCTTGGTCTTAACCTCTTCACTTATCCTTCCCTGTTAAAAAATATTTTTGATTTTGTTCTTAATCTTTAATTTTACTTTTAGTTTGCTTTTGCTTTAATAATTAATTCACTATTATCAATTTCATATATTTTCACACCTTCTTCACACTTGTTAAATTGACACTCTAATAACTTTATTCTCACTCAAGAGCAATTTTAACCTTTTCTAACTTCTATCTTTGTTCCGTCAAGTACCATGTAATTTACAACTTTTAATTTTCACCTCTAAAGCCACTTATGATTAATTACAGCAATTATGTCACCCCCTATTATTCAATAATAGACCACCATACATTCTTCTAAGTATAAATACGACTGTACAGCCTCTGAAGATGATTTCGTCGATAAAGAAAATTTTCTTCGCTGAATCCGTCTTTTATTTTCTTCATGACTCAATGGGTATTTTCCGTCTTTTCTATGACTGAATGGGAATTTTCAAGCTACTTTGAAAGTTGTTTGCCTAACCCTGGCGCACACTCGTCGGTGTTTTGCCCTACACTTTCATATGCTGCCTTCGCCCGACCTCCCAGCAGCGTTCCAAGTAACACCCTCACTTGTGACGAACCTCGAACGTCAATCAACTGTGCAACAGCCTCGAAGTTCTGCTCGAACGAAGATCAATATGGCTCCATTAAAAAACTTCAGGGCATAGGTTTTCCATTTGTTGGCAGGCGGCTAAACAGAGAATATTCAGTCATCTCACACTAGACAACATTTTACAGAATACTAACAATAATAATCATAGGTATATAAGTGCTAGCCAGACTGTTGCATTTCGTGCAACAAATAAATTACAAACACTACTGCAATTAAAACACAAAAAAAGCATCTGCACTGAGATCATTTAACGACTGTTCAAAATGATTGACAACATCACAAGTCTACAAATATCACTCACTATCAGCTGTAGGCTGAAGTTAAAAAGCAAAATGAAAATGAATATCACTGGATATTTCCCTATTTTTTGCAGCAATGAACTATTAGCTAAATTTATCACAAATATATTTACTTTTTAAGCTCGTGTTTTTTTGATATAAATTCGTGTAAATGTCACTAGTACAAATAGTGCTAAAATAACTGTGATTCAATTTGTAGTAGATTGACACACACACACATAAAACTGAAAAAATGCATTCACAGTTGCAATTTCCGTCAAAATTCTTCTGTTATATGCTCCAGCAGTCTGTGCATGTCAATCAACAAGGCATTATCAATCAGACGAACAGGAAAGGGGGGAATATTTTATGCTGCTTTATTTTTGAAGGAATTGAAGGAGGCAAGGGAGGGCGCGGGGGTCAAAACACATTTTGTCTCATTAGTTTTCATCATGAATGCTATTCACTCTGTTATAGAATCGTTTATTTCACATTTCTATCACCTAACTACTTACCTGCCTGACTACCTACCTACCTACCTATCTGCCTACGTCGGGCTCACCAGTTTAGAGGTTTGACGGATATCTCGTTCAACAACTTCTAATTAATTTATTCTCGCGTACCAAAGACAAAGCAAAAGCCAATAATTGATCGTCCAAACCAAGATATATATTTAGTAACCAAAACCAGCCGTTAGACGAACGCTTTAGCTAGCTAGTGATCGTGCACGTGACACGACGAAGTACCAAATGGCGGGGATGCTTGACCGGAAGCCTTCAGCTAAACAAGTCGACTTAAACAGTGGTGGTCAGCATCCAATGAGTGATTGCTGTGGTCAATAATTTTGGGGAATTATTTACCGCTACAAACACTTAAAGACGTAATTTAAAATTGCATTGAAGTTAGTGTTCTTCAGTCATATACACTTTGATACCACAACCCTACATTTATTTTATCTTAAAATCGTTATTATTACAATCTTGGTGTGTCATACGATAGTTAGCTTCACGTTTGAAACTTAATGATAATGATAATAGCTTTATTCCAAAATAGTACTTGCAATACAGAATGGAATTCTCAGTATTTTACTACAGTATTGCATCCAGTTAGTACATTATCAATAAATAAAATTCTACATAGATTAAGGGTAATCTCAGTTCATTATGACAACAACATATTAGCATGTCGGTAGCAAAGCCAAAATTGAACAGGGTGTTTGAAGATATTAGAAAAGTAGATACTACTAGCATATTTACTGCCGTGTAAGCAGAAGAAAGAAACAAAGCACCACATAACAGAGAAAAGAGAGAAAAGGAAAAGAAAGAAAGAAAAACGTTGTACCTATAAATGATATGAGTTGGAAAGACGAGATCCAGTTGTTCTACTGACTACTTAATAAGTTAAAGGTTTCACGCATAATGCATTCTTTATCGCACAGAACACAAGCTAAGTAGGGTATGGTTGAGATTTTGTACTTAGTGTACTAGTGCGAGCATATAGTTTTCTATATAGGCTTCTGATTCTGCTTGACGAGATACAAGGAGAGAGTTGTGAATGAAGAGGGTGGTGTGAGTTCGACAGATAGAATGGATTTAGCCAATTTTTCACATGAGTCCATGTGCCTGTCAACCAGAATATTAACAAGCTGGTTGGTTAAGTGGCAGGTTGCTTACCCTGCTGACAACTTTCACCATCTTGAGTAATAAGGTATAGTCTTTCTTCAGTAGCCCAGGAACAATAAGGCGAAACAATACAGAATAATAGGCAGAATACGGGAGTTCACAAATTGTAGGAGTAAGGGTTGGGTTATACCAGAATGTCTTAACTTCCTCATGTAGAAGGTAAGACTGAATATTTTCCTAGAAATCGTCAAGATATCAAACGACCAGGAGAAATTAGCAGATAGAATGACCCCTAGATGTTTAATTTCTAACTTGGTTCCTATTTCAGTGCCATCTGTGTTGAACTATAATAGACATATATATTACTCGTTAATGTAGGTAATCAGATACTTAGTCATTATATGGAGTAACTTGAAAATCCCATTCAGTAACATAAAAGAAAAGAAGGCGTTCAGCGAAGAGGCTCTTTTCGGCGAATTCATTCACTGAGCTGTACAATCGCATATATACACGAATTTGTTTGTGTGTGTGTACATTCGATTTATAAAGTTTAGATAATTATGTAATGTAAGTATTATTTGGCTTGGAGACAAACGTTAAGATAGAAAATAAAATAGAATTGATTAAGTGAATTGGATGACGTAATACAGTTGAGTAGAATTCAGAGTAGGTCAGGTTGGCAACAGTGTTAATGAGTGGTGGTTAAAATTAAATAAGGGTGGGGTTAGAGAATAATACAGTTGAAAGTAAACTAAATATTCCCATATTGAGTCATAAGAAAAGGCACAAACAGCGAAGAAAATTTTCTTTTCGACGATTCATTTTCATGAGCTGTACAATCGTAATTATAATTAAACACATAAGTTTTTGACCAATCAGATATTGGTAAACTTTGTCCTTGAAAATTCTACTACATAGTGTGAGGTGTCAGAAGGGATGACTAATTGTAAGTTAGAAAGGAGACAGAAGTTGGCATGACCTAATAAGTGTGAGATAATGACTAATCAATAAGCCCGTGTAGAATGGACAGGAACTAATGGAAAGGCTATACAGTAGTTTTGTATAAGATCTGTGTGAAAAAGCAATGTTATTAATAAACAGTCATAGAGTAGTAATAAAATGTGGATGGTGGGAATAGTAATAATAATAAAAGTATTAAGAACAGATATATAATAATAATAATAATAATAGTGAACTTACATATTAAAAGAGAGGAGAAAAATTATAGTAAGAAATTTACTCTGGCCATGGTAGGGCTAGAGAATGTATGTATCGTTTTTGTATGCATAGGTCCGGTTTTATGTCACGAATAGCTAATGCCTCAGCTATGTACAGATGTCGTATCCGGAGTCCTTTTGTACGATATTGAGGGACTCTGTGTACCACTGTGAAGCATTCGTGTGGGGGTGCTCGATGTTCGGAGATAACAAGGTGTTCGAGGATTGAGCTGTTGCTATTCTTCTTTTCTCCTCTGGCTAACCAAGCTGGGCAGTGTTCCAGGATATGTTTGTGGACTTGACGTTGCGTACGGCCGATATACTTTGCTCCACACGAGCAAGTGAATTGATAAGTACACATTGAAGTGGCCAAAGGCGGTATCTTGTCCTTAACGTTAGACTGGATTAACTGTCTGCAAGAGAATGTTATACGTAGAGTGGCTGTAGGGAATGTCTTCTTAAGACTTTTTGAAAGGCGGTTTCTGAGAATTTCCGCTGCGATGTCACCTTTGAATTCTAGGTTCATGAGGAGAGTCTTCTTAGGAACCGTTGTGATATTTGGCACCGGAGGCTTCTCCTTCATGTTTTTGTCGATGAATCTTGGCGGATACCCATTCTCTAGTAGGGTTTCACGCAATAAATTTAATTCTTTCTCCACCGTGTCTTCCGAGCAGATTTTTCTAATCCTTGAGCACAATGTACGTACCAAGCTTCTCTTTCGGGTCAGTGGAACAAAGCTCTGGAAGTTGATAAACTGTCCAGTCCATGTTGGCTTACGGTATATCGATCTTTGGATCGTACAGTCGTCTCTTCTGGTGAGTAATACATCGAGGAATGGAAATGCGTTGTTCGATTCGCGTTCTAAGGTGAATCTTATTGATGGATGCGCGGCGTTGAAGGTTTTCAGGAGAGAATCTAAATCAAATTTTTCATCACAGATTATAAACGTATCATCTACGTATCTCTTGTATAAGTGCAGTTGACTTATCAAGGAATCAAGGATGTTGTTTTCAAGGCTCGCCATGAAACAGTCAGCTAGGAGTGGACCGAGAGGAGACCCCATGACTACTTCATCTTTCTGTACATAGAACTGTTCATTTAATTTGAAATGGATATTGAACGTGCATCTGAGAAGAAGTTCCTTCCTTCGTACTCAACGAGCCACCGTTACCTACTAAGCAAAGAACACAGAAGACAACTTGAACAACTTCAAGAAAATAAGGACATTATCCTTGTCCGTCCTGATAAGGGCAGTGGGATTGTAGTGATGAATAGATCTGATTATAATGAGAAATTGACAAATATACTGTCAATAGCCTTTCAAAAAATCTGAAAAAGACATTCCCAACAGCCACTCTACGTATAACATTCTCTTGCAGACAGTTAATCCAGTCTAACGTTAAGGACAAGATACCGCCTTTGGCCACTTCAATGTGTACTTATCAATTCACTTGCTCATGTGGAGCAAAGTATATCGGCCGTACGCAACGTCAAGTCCACAAACATATCCTGGAACACTGCCCAGCTTGGTTAGCCAGAGGAGAAAAGAAGAATAGCAACAGCTCAATCCTCGAACACCTTGTTATCTCCGAACATCGAGTACCCCCACACGAATGCTTCACAGTGGTACACAGAGTCCCTCAATATCGTACAAAAGGACTCCGGATACGACATCTGTACATAGCTGAGGCATTAGCTATTCGTGACATAAAACCGGACCTATGCATACAAAAACGATACATACATTCTCTAGCCCTACCATGGCCAGAGTAAATTTCTTACTATAATTTTTCTCCTCTCTTTTAATATGTAAGTTCACTATTATTATTATTATTATTATTATTATTACTGTTCTTAATACTTTTATTATTATTACTATTCCCACCATCCACATTTTATTACTACTCTATGACTGTTTATTAATAACATTGCTTTTTCACACAGATCTTATACAAAACTACTGTATAGCCTTTCCATTAGTTCCTGTCCATTCTACACGGGCTTATTGATTAGTCATTATCTCACACTTATTAGGTCATGCCAACTTCTGTCTCCTTTCTAACTTACAATTAGTCATCCCTTCTGACACCTCACACTATGTAGTAGAATTTTCAAGGACAAAGTTTACCAATATCTGATTGGTCAAAAACTTATGTGTTTAATTATAATTACGATTGTACAGCCTCATGAAAATGAATCGTCGAAAAGAAAATTTTCTTCGCTGTTTGTGCCTTTTCTTATGACTCAATATGGGAATATTTAGTTTACTTTCAACTGTATTATTCTCTAACCCCACCCTTATTTAATTTTAACCACCACTCATTAACACTGTTGCCAACCTGACCTACTCTGAATTCTACTCAACTGTATTACGTCATCCAATTCACTTAATCAATTCTATTTTATTTTCTATCTTAACGTTTGTCTCCAAGCCAAATAATACTTACATTACATAATTATCTAAACTTTATAAATCGAATGTACACACACACAAACAAATTCGTGTATATATGCGATTGTACAGCTCAGTGAATTGAATTCGCCGAAAAGAGCCTCTTCTCTGAACGCCTTCTTTTCTATTATATGGAGTGACTTGAAGGAAAACTTTAAACATGTATGATGCAACTCAAAGTTAAGAGGTATGTTCATGCTTGTGGAAGTACTCCAAGATCTCCTTCAACACTATGGCGTGCAATTCCCAAGTCCTTATCGGCCTCAATCAGCGCTTATATTGTGGTGAGAGCTGTCTGCGAGACAAAATTATAGATAACAATTTACGTCAATGTTTACACCTCAAATCGGGGTCATGGGAAACAGTAAAAACAAAGTGTGCCCTAAGGATCTCAACATGCAATCAGAGCAAACTTGGCGTGGGCGGATATGACTCGCAGATATATTACCGGACTATCCAAGTAATAGTAAAAAATGAGATAACAGAAGGACCTTCAGCAAGAAAACAACCAATCAAAAGACGTTGGTTGCTTCTCCGCTAACAATAACGCCGTGTGTGGAGGTTAACAGCACTCAGTATCAAAAATAACATCCGGATTTTCAACTCAAATGTGAAGTCAGTTAGTGCTACTCTAGGGATCAGATACTTGCACTGCGCGTCATAAAGAGTATCTCAAACAAACTTCAGACCTTCATCAACAGTTGTCTTCGCTCAATATCACTCAAGATCAGATGGCTGGCCAAAAGATCAGAAACAGGGATCTCTGGTAGGGAGCGAAGCAACATATCAGGAACCGATTGTGCAACAAATAAGCAGGAAGAAATGGAGATGGATTGGCTGGCCATACTCTGAGAAAACAAGCCATCAATTGACATTACTAGACAAGCCATCGCTCGAGTGGAAGTCGAAAGGGAAGCGGCCAGTTGGTCATCAGTGCAAGCAAGGGTGACTTGGAGGAGGTGATGCGAAGAGGAGATGAAAGCATTTGGGTAGACTTGGAGCGGGGTGAAAATGTTGGCAGAAAACCGAACGCAATGGAGACTTGGGTGGCTGAAGCCCTATGTTCCTCTAGGAATTAAAGGATATAATAATAATAACAATTACGCTTATAATAATTCATATACAAATCTATAAATATCTATTGATTTTCTCAATAAACAACCTGTTGCCTTGTCTTTGTCTTCTGTTGTCACAACATAACAATGCCACGTGTCTGATGATCCACAACAAAAAACTCAGAAGTGAATACAGGAGTGTAAGACAAGGCTGACTGGCTGCCCTAACTTTGGTGGACTGAATTATGTGCCAGAATTTGCAAGCGAAGCGAAAAGACAAGAATATGTTGAACCAATGCGAAGACTGTAGAAGATCTAGTTTCGCGGGTGAATGATTTGTGTTTTTAATTTCATACAGATTCGAAGACTTGTGACGGAAGACCAGTAAACTGGCTGAAGAGACTGGCAGGCAGGCAGCCAAGACAGGACGGAATTTATATAGATAACTAACCAACAGCAACCAGCATCAATCACCATTAACGAGAGAAATTTGAGGAACAAGTTACTTCTTTCCTCTTTTCTAGAAAGTACGGTTCCAACCACAGGCAGCTAGAACGAATGAACATGTCAAATCCAGCCAGCCAGAATCTGAAAGGTAATATATGCCTTCATCAAGCTGAAGGCACACCTGATATCTATGGTCGGTCTGCAAAATTTGGGCTACCGATATCACATGCTGAAAATTCCATACTTGTACCAAAAGTACAGTGTGGAATCAAGCTGTAATCAAAAATAAAAAATAAATAAAAAAAGAAACCAGTTTGTAAATCTTCTGCTCTCACTTAGCCAGCCAGCATAAAGAACAAGTTTCGGATGTTCAACACAAATGTCAGTGAAGTTAGTCAGTTCTTCTTTACGCGTCAGAAAATTGCACTATATGTCACTGCTGCATGCTGAAGATCGAATGGCCAGAAAGAATCAGTAACACAAAGCTATGCGGACAAACTAACCGAGAACTTTTCGCCCAACAAATACGTAGGAGAAAAATGGAGATGGAGTGGGCGTATTCTGAGAAAACCATCGAAAGACATTGTGCGCCAGGAGATCACTAGATTGAAACAGGAATGGAGGTGACGAGTGGGTCATCGGTGCATGGGTAACACATAGGAGAACGCGAGAGAATGAGATGGGTGATTATAATCAATCATGGGGCCAATTGGTGGATGGTGGCTAGCAGTGGAATCCAGGATAAAGCGCATTTCGTCCTATTTGGGACTCGTCAGCTGGATGTACCTGCATTTCTCAGTGAGTGATGATGTTCCCACTCAGGCTCGAATCCAGTACCCATAGTTTCAAACGCCAAAGCGTTATCCACTAGACCACTTGGGCCACGAGAGCCACCTCTTGTGCAACGGGTCATATTAATTATTGAATTGAATTCTTGATTTTCTCGTCTAGTGGATAACGCTTTGGCGTTTGAAACTATGGGCACTGGGTTCGAGCCTCGGTGGGAACATCATCACTCACTGAGAAATGCAGGTACATCCAGCTGACGAGTCCCAAATAGGACGACATGCGCTTTATCCTGGATTCCACTGCTAGCCACCATCCACCAATTGTATACTAACTAAATGCCCGGACATCGTCGAAGCATCTGCACAAGAAGCCGACATGTCAACCTGAGACCGAGCACTTCGATCCAATCAATCGACGGGTAAATCAAGAATTCAATTCAATAATCGTGGGGCCAGCTGAAACGTACAGCAGAGAATAGAACAAAGTGAAGGTATGTTGTTGGATCTTTACGTTCCCAAAGGAATAATAATTATCATGCTTGTGGAATTTCGTCCAATGTTTTTGAGTTCAGTGATAAAATGAGTAGGCTCATGATCGCGCTAAAGGACACTTAAAACTGAGATAATTGGTGATCAACACTATATATATATATATATATATATATATATATATATATATATATATATATATATATCAGTAGACAATTTGAACTGTACTGTGAATAGGTATAAACATAAATATATAATTGGAATCAAATTAGAAATAACACTACGCTCCTGTATAACTGTGACAAGCACAGAGCCATTCAACTATTGGATTGCTGTTCATACTGGCATATGAATCTTAGCTCTAATGAATCTTTTATATGGAATGAGCCACATCCACCTTGGAAATACCCTGATGTGTGGTAACGTATTCAACATCTAGATGTATGGTTTCTTAGAAAGGTATACTTATAGTCAGGCAACGTAAGGAGTGATATTTAAAGTAAGGATGTAACTTTTTGTTTACTTCACGTTCCCCAGTGGAATATCGGGCACCTTCAAGCTAGTGGCTTGAAGTTCCTGTACCAGTGTTTAATTTACAGGATGGGGTTGCTAGCCACCTCATGCCCAACCTTTTCTCTTTACCAGCATTATTTCTGACTTATCGAGGTAAAGGAGTGCGTTGGCGGTCGGGGATCGAACCCCGGACCATGTGCATGGTCGGTGAGCGTCCTAACGCACAAGGATGTAACTTTGATTGGGTAAAATGCCTTATCAAAATATTGTGCACGTTGTGTGTATATTTCAGACTGGTATTATGTAGTAAATCCCTCCTTTGTTCATTCACTCACTTGTATTCTGACTGACTGACTGACTGACTGACTGACTGACTGACTGACTGACTGACTGACTGACTGACTGACTGACCGGTTTCAACACAATGCGTGCAACAGTTCTAGTCGCCACACTTCACTCAACACACAAAGCAAGAGGAGAAAGTAAAAAGAAATGCTAAACAGAGATATGAGGCATAAAGATTAGTTACATCTAAGATCTATATAATTTTATTGGAAATTATAAGTCACAAGGGGAGTGGATATATCTAAGACAGCTTGTCATTTGCCTACATTCAGACACGATGTAAGTATTTTTCAGTAAATTATGATATCACTATCTTGATCAAAGTCGGCATAAATAATTTGTATAAATCACAGAGAATCTAATTTGCTCTAAAATGACAAATACATTTGCATAAGCGGTTACATAATACGACTTTAATAATTATGCTATTTCCTCCGGATAGCAATAAATCATTAGAATTACATTAAAGAAGAATTACTACATATATACATATAAAGAACTTATAAGTATAAAATTCAGGCAGTTTGGGGAATTTGAGTTTCATTCAGGTTTTTAGCCTAAAATACATTCCTTCATTATTCACTGCGATATCGAGTGAAACATCTCCATTTGATCCTACTATCTGCTATCCTATTCATTTGTCTCCAAAACTGTCCATAGTCTGTCATCTCATAACATATTAAGACTTGATTATGTAAAATTTTCAAAAGGTTCTATGAATATCAGACTGTGATGATTATTGGCATTTGTTCCCCGTATATATACACACTTAAATATCGATGAGATGCCCTATTCAGGTAGGTAGTTACCTGAAGTTCTAGTGAGAAGTCGTGACCAGTAGGCTGCAGCAGGTCGGATGTGAGGACGAATACTCGCCATGGATGACATTTGACTAGATGTCGCGCTATGTTATGAACTGGCAGAAGTTAAAATTCATGAGCCGGCCATTGGATTGGGTCCCAGTGGCTTAATGGTCTAGGTGATCGCTAGCCTTGTAACCAGAAGATCCTGGGTTCGAATCCCGGTGGGTGCGTACTGCTGAAGATTCCCAAATTAGAGTGACGAAACAGCTGTCCAGTAATCCCAGGTTTTCCAATGGTTCTCTAACCTATGTCAGCTCATGATAAAATCCTGTAACCAACCAAATCCCTACAAACCAACACTTAAACATTATTTTATTTTATTCAATTTAAGATTTTCCCAACGATTGGTTGGACTGAAATGCTCGGTTTTAGGTTGACATGTCAGCTCTGTGCGGATGCTTCGATGATGCCTTGGCATGCAATTAGGAGGTAACTGGCGGATGGTGACTAGCAGTGAAATCCAGGATAACGTGAATTTCGTCCTATTAAGAACTTGTCGGCTGGATGTACTTGCATTTCCCAGTGATTGAGGATGTTCCCACCGAGGCTCAAACCCAGTGCCCATAGTTATCGGTCCAACCAGTCGACGGGAAAATCTGAAATTGAATTAAATAATTCATATGACCCGTTGCACAAAAGGTGGCTCTCGTGCCCCAAATGGTCTAGTCCGAAACGCCTCGGTGTCTGAAAATATGCACACTGGGTTTGAGCCACCGTGGAAACATCGCCACTCACTGCGGAGTGCAGGTACATCGATATGACGAGTTCCAAATAGGACAAAATCAAAAGTGGACCTTTTGTTAAGTCTAGACCCACTGCTATTACCTCACCTTTTTTGAAAGTTATGGAAAGACATATTTTACTTAATCTCGAGCCCTCTTTAAAACCTTTCAACGACCCCAACCAGTTTGCTTATAAACATAGGAGGAGTACGTTAGATGCCGCTGTCGTCCTCCACCATAGCATAGTCTCTAGTTTAGATAAAGGAGCTAAATACGTTCGCTGTGCCTTCCTTGATTACACATCTGCATTTGACTCCGTTCCCAGGTCTCTCTTACCAAGTAAGCTTACTGCAACACAGGCTGAGAGCTGGACAAATAGGTGGTTGCATTCCTATTTTTCTGATAGAAAGCAGTACACCGTCTACAATGGAAAATCCTCCACTACCTCACTTACTTTAGCTGGTGTCCTTCAAGGTGCTGTTCTTTCTCCCTTTCTGTTCTCGTTTTTCTTACATGACTTGCCTCATTCTGATGTAGCCACTTTTGTTATGTATGCCGATGACCTCTCTGTTTCTATGCCTGTCAACTCTCAGTCAGATTGTTCCAAATTAAATAACTTTCTGTCCGAAATTAGTCAGTGGTCCTCTTCAAACGGTCTTAAGCCAAATCCGTCTAAATGTCAGGTAGTCAATTTCACTTTCAAACGAAAACGTGACCTACAACAAACAGCCGGCTCACATGGCCCCACTATCATTCACGGCATAGAGGTTGAAAATACATCTAATGTCAAGTACCTTGGGCTGAGTTTTTCCACCGATCTTTCCTGGTCCTCCCACATCTTGCTAGTTACTAGAAAGATGTTTTGCTTAACGTTCTACATTAGGAAATTTAGGCAGTTTGGTATAAAGCAATCTTTACTTTCTCAATTTGTAAATTCTTGTATTCTACCCATCCTCCTTTACTGCTCCCCATTAGTCTTTCCTGGACTACTTAAGAAAGACTTTGCTTCGCTGAGAAGGGCACTAAAAGCCGTTAGTAGGGTAAGTGGGATATCGTTAAACCAACTGGTTATCACTACTGGGGATAGACATATTATGTCATGTAAGAAACTAGTGAATCCAATATTGTCGGACCCCGAGCATCCTCTCTATACGCATCTGTCTCCTTGCATTTCATCTGGAAGAACTAGAAGCAGCTATAGGAGGCTATATGCTAGGACTACCAAATACAAAACTCCACAATACCATATCTGACACAGCTGTTATATGATGAGGAATCCGTTATGTATGACACGATAAACTTACTGCAGCACTCTAACAAATAGTCTCATTAGTTTTTGTTTTCCTTTCCTCGTTACTATTACACTGTTGTTCACATCTTCTATTACACACGAATTTTATATTTCATATCCTGTGGTACATTGTTTGAAATGTAAACGCAAAGCTGTTCTTTTTATTTATCTATTTTTTTGTTTGTCGCTTTCTGATTTCAAAATCTTATAACATTTATGAGGTAATTAGATGCAGTATACTGTAATGCACACTGAAAATTTCATACCTTTACCACAAATAATGTTTGGAAGACAGCTGTTATTGCATGGAGGATTTAATCATGAGCTGACATCAGTTAGAGAACCACTGGAAAACCTGGGAGTACTGGACAGCTGTTTCGTCCTAGTTTGGGACTCTTCAGCAGTACGCACCCACCGGGATTCGAACCCAGGACCTTCCGGTTGCAAGGCGAGCTAGCTCGTATACCATTAAGCCACTGTGACCCGATCCAATGGCCACAGCATGAATTCTAACTTCTGTCAATTCACGACATAGCGCGACCACTTCGCAATGTCTTCTTCGATGAGTTACTACCTCATCTTCAACCTGCTGTACCCTACTGCTATACCCTACCAATACTTGAGGACAGCTGTTATTATTATTAAATGTGCGTTATCCTGGATTCCACTGCTAGTCACCATCCACCAGTGTTAATCATCATTTCAGCTTGTTTTGTAATCAGTTGATTTAGAGGTTTTCTCTTTTCAATGAGAAAGAGAAGAAGAAGAATCAGTTGCCAAGAGGGAATTCAAAACTGACTTTGGAGTCTACCTATTTTTAATTCACGAAAAATACCCATCATCCAGAAATGATGAACATGAGAACAACAAAGTTCAGCGAAGAGTCTCTTTTTTCCGGTGAATTTATTCACCTAGCTGCACAACCACATTCATATATAATTATTCTTTCGTCTGTCAATGTGTGCACATCAGGATTGTCAAATAAAAATTAGTTAGTTTGATTGAATTTGAGATTTTCCCGTCGATTGATTGGACTGAAGTGCTCAGTCTCAGGTGAAGTGGTAGAGCACGTTAACTGCTTCACTTATTTGGGAAGTACCATCAGCCAGTGCCAACGGGTTGGTCTCTGACGAAATCTCAGCACGAATACAAGGGGCTCGTTTCGCATTTGCCAGTTTACGCCGACTCTGGCGTAGACGAGATATTCGACTATCGACCAAAGGGCGGGTGTATTGCTCATCAGTCCGCTCCGTCCTCCTTTATGGTTGTGAGACCTGGCCACTCAGAGTGGAAGACATGAAAAGACTGGCTGTCTTTGATCATAGGTGCCTGCGTTCTATTTCCCGTGTAAAGTGGCATAATAAGGTGAGCAACATTGAGGTTAGGCGTAGAGTTCTAGGTAAACAGGGGAAATCAATCGACGAAGTCGTGAAGCTACAAAGACTGAGATGGTTAGGATATGTGTTACGTATGCCTAGCCATCGCCTCCCTCGACGAGCTATGTTTGCGGATATAGGGTCAGGTTGGAAAAAAGCTAGTGGCGGTCAAACAAAAACTTGGCTTCACCAGTCAATGAAATCCACAACAGTTGGTCTAAGCCATGTAGGAAGGTGTAGACTTCCAGGTTGGGGTCCTCGAGACGGTAAAAATCTATGGTTGGAAACAATTGGTGACATGGCTCAAAATCGTTCTCAGTGGCTAGCGCAGATGCATCCACTCCTTGTAACTTATGATCTCCAATGAAACTGTTTTGTTTTTCTTTATTACTCCTTTGTCTCACATCTCTGCTCACTGTTTCTATTATGCTTTTTTTGTACTTTCTTCTCTTGCTTCGCGTGCTACACGGAGTATGGCGACTTGAACTTCCGCACATTTGTGCAAAGTTCTATGTCGAAAACAGACAGTCTCAGGTTGACATGTCGGCTTCTTGTTCAGATGCTTCGACGATGTCTGGGCATATAATTAGTATACAATTGGTGGATGTTGACTCGCAGTTGAATCTAGGATAAAGCGCATTTCGTCTTTATTTGGGACTCGTCATCTGGATGTACCTGCATTTCACAGTGAGTGATGATGTTCCCACTGAGGCTCGAATCCAGTACCCATAGTTTCAAACGCCAAAGCGTTGTCCACTAGACCACTTGGGCCACGAGAGCCACCTCTTATACAACGTATCATATTAGTTTAATTTAATTTGAGATTTTCCCGTCGATTGATTGAACCGAATAGGACGAAATGTGCATCCTGAATATCACTGCTAGTCATCATCAAGCAATTAAAAATTAATTAGGGTTACCTTTTACGTCATCAAAATGTTTCTTAAATGTGGTGAGTAATCAAAATTGCAACTAACGAGGGTGGAAATTTGTGAGTATTGAGCAGGGGCTGGAGAAGTTTCTTTTGTCCCCTTAAGTTAGGGTTTTCTAACTGGATCACCAAGGCCTCGGTAATGGAAAGTGTGAAGAATCTTACAGTCTTCAGGTGGCTTCTTTTGACTTTATAGATGACTTTGAATGAATTCTTTTCACATATAATGAATGAGTGACCAGTACTGAATGTATGTTCAGTTATAGCACTCTTCATTGATCTACGGTGACCTTCTTGTAGCCAGATGGGATAATGTTCTTTGAATCTACTGGATCCTGTAATATTCCTCGGTTGTCGCTAATCCTTTAAACTTCAAAATACGTATATCTATCGGAATGTATTTCTTCAAGAAGATACCCAGGTCGCACGGCAAGGCGATTGTCTTATTGCCTGATGGAGCATTCCCCTAAGTGGTTAAAAAAATCAGAAGTAATGGTACCAAAATATAGCTTAATAACAGAGGATCTTATGGACTACGAACATGTTAGTGACTTCATAATGTCCTTCACTGCCGTTAGTTGATAAACAAACAGAACGATCCTTCTATTTTCAGTGCCTTTTATAATTACAGTTTATGAACTTGGTCTGTGTGTATAAAACCAAATTGAAGAGGCACTCTGAATCTACCATAGTAATATATTTTACTTATTAACTGCTATTATTATTACTAATATTTTATTCCATCTCTTATGATTATTCGGTTTTTTCAGTTTCTGATATTTTAAAGTTCGTCCTCTGATAACTAATTGTTTATTAGTTACTGGATTACATCATGAGCTGACATCAGTTAGAGAACCATTGGAAAACCACCTGGGTATACTGGACACCTTTTTTCGTCAGTCTAGTTTGTGGTTCGAACCCAGGACTCTTTGGTTACAAGGCTAGTGAACTCGTAGACCGTTCAGCCAGCTGTCCAGTACTCCTGGAGGTTTTGCAGTGGTTCTCTAACAGATGTCAGCTCATGATGAAATCCTGTAACCAATAAGTCGAATCCCTACAAATCAATACTTGAATAATTGTTTATTACACTTATGCGACTGAGTTGTAGTGCATTGTAATTTTAATTTTCATCTTTCATACCCCTTCCCTCTTATCTAAATGATTTTGACCTGTGAAACGTTAGCACCGGAAGTTTCGCATAACTGATTCCTTGTAGCTTATTTACTTGTCAGTCATATATCTCTCAGTCTAATTCTGACTGACTGGACGGACCGACTGGTTTCAAAATAAAACTTTGCACCAATGTGCAGCAGTTCCAGTCGCCACACCCCTCCGTGTAGCACACAAAGCAACAGAAAGTTAAAAGAAAAGCAAAACAGAGACGGTAAACAGAGACATGAGGCATAAAGAATAGTAATAACAAATTTTAAGTCAGAAAGAGTGGATGCATTTTCGCCACTGCGAACGGTTTTGAGCCATATCACCGATTGTCTTCAGCCATTGGTGTTTACCGTCCCAAGGACCCCAACCAGTCAGGAAGTCTACACTTTTCTAAGAGACTGACTGGCTTAAACTAACTGTTGCGGATTTCATTGACTTATAAAGTCATGTTTTGGATTAACCACCACCGCCTAACTCTTTCCATCATGATCCTATATCAGTCAGCTAACATTGCCCGTCGAGGAATGCTATGGCTAGGCAAGCGTGCATAACACATGTCCCAACCATCTGAATAGGTGTCACTTCATTTCCTCTCTTCACCTCACTAACGTTCGATGCCTAACTTCAATATTGTTACCCTTCGTTTTTTCAGAGTCTTCACCAAGAAGGACTATATCATCTGCATATTCTAAGTCAACGAGATTATTCCCTGGTAACAAGCCAATCTCTGAGTCGCTGAAGTTAGCAGTTAGGGTTAAGTCCATTAGTACATCTATGATGAAATTGAACAGTTTAATTCTAATGGTATATATGCATATATCACTGTAAGCAGAGTATTCATTTCAATAGTTCTACCGGAATTTAATGAATTCATCGAATCTCGCTTTATTGAAATTCATTTCATAGTGAAGTTAGACTTTGGACACTGAAAGGATGCGCATGCACCGATGACCTCGAGACGCTAAGTCAACAAGTTAGTGGAACCACGTAAATGATGCAGTAATCATGAATAGAATATGCTTAAGGAAATTAAATGATATTGAAAGGGATATTTGTTAAGTTTCACGTTAGCTTTCCAGGAGATTAAGTTAAGGTTTATTCCGGCTAAGGACAGGTTAGAGCTAAATTAACCTAATTAACGAGACCCTAGGAATGGTTTAAGGTAGATTGAGGTTAGGTTTAGTGATCGTTTTGGGCAATGGTTAGGTTAAAGAAATTTTAGAGTTAGTTAAAGGTAAAATAAGGATTAGGGTTATAAGGCCGAATTTACCTTTCATCGCTACGTCTGTTCCTAAAGTCGCTGGTGCTTTCGCATCTGTTCGCCGCCTAAAGTTTAACTTCGTCTATGACTAGTTTTAAATTCTTATCAAGATGTAAGATTTTATAACTTATTTAATATATTTAACCTGATATATTTTGTTCACCGTGGCTATTCCTGGAATCCATGATAAGAGTTTCATCCGATCTGGAACTCATCAGCTGGACATATCTGCATCTCTCGTGAATGATGGGCGATGTCATCGATGGGACTCGAACCTAGTATCTATTGTTTCATATACGCCAAAGCGTTAATCATTAGGTCATTGGGTCACGACAGCTAGCTTTTATGCCGAGCATATCAACTGTTAACCGTTTTAGTCAATTTGTTTTCCAGTTGATCACGTTGATTTCGTAGGTTACCTGGTAGAGAACCAGCATAGTGACTAGAATATTTCTGAGGTTCAGATTTTTATTTTAACTTCAAATATCACCCATCACATCAAACACTAGAGTGAGAAATCTCTCAAAGTATGTAAACTTGCCTAATGTGATTTAAGAAGGCATGAAATACCTTTTTACTTTGTAATACAGTGTGAATAGCTCATCTTCTCAAACATAAATTATCATCCAATTGGTGGATGGTGGCTAGCAGTGGAATCCAGGATAAAGCGCATGTCGTCCTATTTGGGACTCGTCAGCTGGATGTACCTGCATTTCTCAGTGAGTGATGATGTTCCCACCGAGGCTCGAATCCAGTACCCATAGTTTCAAACGCCAAAGCGTTATCCACTAGACCACTTGGGCCACGAGAGCCACCTCTTGTGCAACGGGTCATATATTAATTATCGAATTGAATCTTTGTTTTTCCCGTCGATTGATTGGACCGAAGTGCTCGGTCTCAGGTTGACATGTCGGCTCCTTGTGCAGATGCTTCAACGATGTCCGGGCATTTAGTTAGTATACAATAGCCAACATCCACCAATTGTATACTAACTAAATGCCCGGACATCGTTGAAGCATCTGCACAAGGAGCCGACATGTCAACCTGAGACCGAGCACTTCGGTCCAATCAATCGACGGGAAAAACAAAGATTCAATTCAATAAATTATCATCATTTATCCAGTTGGTTTCATTAAATTCAAACTGCAAGTTTGAACACGGGTGGATATCGAATAGGACAGCCGTTGGAACCCATTATGGAGTACTCGTCAGCTGTTTCGGCCCACCTTGAGACACCTTTAACAAAACCCATCCATGAGCTTTAACGGAGATTGAACCAAAGAATCTCAAGTTATGCATCGGCCTGTTTAGCATTTAGCCACAGGAGGCGGAATCCAACTGCGTAGGAATTCGAACTCTTGTCAACTCGTGCTTTATACAACTACTACTTCTAGTGAAGTGTAGCTGGTCGGGCGGTTAACGAGTTGACCCCGTAACCTGAAAGCCTAGGCTTTAATCTCCCAAAGGTGAGTATTGTGAACGAGTCACACACACTAGGAAGAAACGGATGTACTCCAGTCTGCCTGCTTGTTTTCAATGGTTCTCTAACCGCTGTCGATACGCCACTGTCGCACCTGAAATCAATTAAATCCGAGTACAAACTAACAGATCTAAACTATCTGATAACAAATAAAGTTTTGGTAGTGAGATGTTTTACAAATAAGAATTCAGTCATGTTAGTAGATTAGGTATTAAATAATTTAGTTATATTTTTGAACATTTTAGTAATTATAGGTTCCAAATTACATTTTTTTTAAATCTTTTTTAATTATTATCATGAATGAAATAGTTTTCAGTTTCTCATGAATTATTAACCAGGTGTCTTATGTATGGAAATTAATTTTTAAATAGAACAGTTCCAATGAACATGTGCTCAGAATTATAAAAACTCTAGCTAGAAAAACTGTGTATTCAATTTTTAAGATTACCAAACTTTGGTAGTTAACGATTTAGACTATGTCATCGGCTTCACTGAACTAATAATTCAGTATTAAAACAATGTGTAACGACAGAAGGCAACAACCAGGCATTATTATTATATCCTTTAATTCCTAGAGGGACATAGGGCTTCAAGTATTGGTTTTTTGTAGGGATTTTGTTTGATTGCGTACTGCTGAGGAGTCCCAAACTAGGACGAAACGGCTGTCCAGTACTCCCAGGTTTTCCAGTGGTTCTCTAACTGATGTCAGCTCATGATTAAATCCTCCATGCAATCAAACATAGGGCTTCAGCCACCCAAGTCTCCATTGCGTTCAGTTTTCTGCCAACATTTTCACCCCGCTCCAAGTCTACCCAAATGCTTTCATCTTCTCTTCGCATCACCTCCTCCAAGTCACCCTTGCACTGATAACCAACTGGCCGCCTCCCTTTCGACTTCCACTCGAGCGATGGCTTGTCTAGTAATGTAAATTGATGGCTTGTTTTCTCAGAGTATGGCCAATCCATCTCCATTTTTTCCTGCCTATTTGTTTCACAATCGGTTCCTGGTTGGTTCGCATCCAGAGGTCCATCCCTGTTTCTGATCTTTTCTGGCCAGCCATCTGATCTTAAGTAGTATTGAGCGAAGACAACTATTAATGAAGGTATGTAGTTTCTTTGAGATGCTCTTTATGATGCGCTATGTCTCTGATCCGTATAGAAGCACTGACTTCACATTGGAGTTGAAATTCCTGATCTTATTTTTGATGCTGAATGCTGTTGGACTTTACACAGACTTGAGAGTAATGGAAGCTCGTCTTGCGTTTCCGATTCTCCCTTTGATATCCTCGTCAGTTACTCTGGCCTGTAGTTGAAACGATGCTTCCCAGGTTGATGGGTAGGTGAAGGAGGTTGTTTCTTTCAGGTTCCTCCCATTTATGCTGGCTGATTGTAGTCTGTTGTTGTTGGCCAGGAATCTTCATCACCTCCGTTTTATCTATGTTTACTTGAAGTCCTATCTTCGATGCTTTTTCTACCAGCTTGTTGCTTTTCACTTGCATATCTTCCAGTTTTTGGGAAATCAGACAAATATATATCATCGGTGAAGTCCGGATCCCCCAAGTTTTTTGTGTGAGTCCATTTTATGCCTGTTTCCTCATTCCCCGCCGTTGTCTGTCGCATTATCCAATCTACTGCAATCAGGAAAATCATTGGTGATAGTAGGCAGCCAGCTTGTCTTACTCCCGTCCTCACTTCCAAGGCTTCCGTAATTTTCCTTTGTGGATTACTTGGCATGCAGCATTGGCGTATAACTGTTGGATGAGATGTATAATTGTCGATGGCCCCCCTTTGGTAGTAGCGAAATAGTTGCCAAATCACCTCTCGATCGACGCTGTCTGTCGAAGGCTTTTTCAAAGTCGATGAAGTTGAGACAGAGAGAAGACTGCCATTCCAGGCTTTGTTCAGTGATGATCCGTAGTGTGGCGATTCGATCAATACATGACTTATTTTTCCTGAATCCAGCTTGTTCCGGTCGGAGTTTTGCATCCAGGTTGGCGTGTTTGATTCTCTCTAGGATGATGCGGCTTAGTATTTTGCTTGGAATGGACAAATGAGCATAATTCCACGCCAGTTTTTGTATTGACTTAAGTCTCCTTTCTTTGGTAGTTTGAATAAGTATCCTTTCTTCCAATCCTCGGGTTCTTTGCCCTCTTTCTACACCTTCTCCAGCAACGGCGTCATCAAGTCCGCTGTTGTCTCTAAGTCAATTTTCAATGCTTCTGCTGGGATTCCATCTGGTCCTGCTGCTTTTCCGGTTTTTAGCATCTTGATTGCATTCAGGACTTCTGATTTCGTCGGAGGGTCGATGTTCACTGGTAGTTCTGCTTCCGTTGTTGGTTTTGTTGGCGGCGTTGTGGGTGGCGGTCGACTGAGAAGTCTTTTGAAGTGTTCAGCCCAGGCAACAGGTCGTTTATTGAGAAAATCAGAGGCATTTAATGATTTCTATGTGCATTATTATTAGCGTTATTGTTAACGGAGAAGCAACCTCTTCTGACTGGTTGTTTTTTTTGCTGAAGCCCATTCTGTCATCCCTTTGTGACCGTTTCTCAGAAAGTTAGGCCATATATTTGCGAATCGTATTTGGACACGTTAACCTCGCCAGATTACTAGCTTGCTAGGCTACTAGCTTTCTAGTTTTCTACCGGTCCCAAGCCCGGGTAAAGAGGGAGGGTTGGGGCGTGGTGCTAGCAACTCCACCCCTGTAAAACAACCAAATCGCTACAGAAACTTCAACGAATAAATATATTAAAAATTCTAAAAACATAAGCAATAGCCTTACTTTTCGCTGGAATCGGGGAAGTGAAATGACGCAGGCTGGTGAAAGCCTTCGGGAAGCCAGTCAGCCGATGTGCCTTCTTTCGATGAAAGCAAAAGTAAGGATGGGTACCTGGAATGTTCGTACAATGTACGAAACTGGAAAGGCTGCCCAGATAGCCGCTGAAATGAGAAGGTACAGAATAGAAGTGTTGGGAATCTGCGAAAGCAGATGGAACGGAACTGGAAGGTGCCAACTACCTACTGGAGAGACAGTAATCTTTTCCGGCCACCCAGAGGACAACCATGAGCACACCGAGGGAGTGGCCATCATGATGTCACCAACAGCAACCAAAGCTCTCATGCAGTGGGAACCAATCTCCTCCAGGATAATGACAGCCAGGTTCAACTCAAAAGGAAGGAAAGTTACAGTCATTCAATGCTATGCGCCTACAAACGTCTCAGAACAAGAGAAGAAGGAGGCGTTCTACAGACAACTACAAGCAATAATGGACAACGTCCCAAATGGCGATATCAAAATCCTGATGGGCGACATGAATGCGAAGCTGGGAGGAGACAACACAGGAAGAGAACTCACCATGGGTCGTGAGGCCCTCGGCGAAATGAACGACAATGGTGAACTCTTCTCAGACTTCTGCGCCTTCAATGATTTGGTGATTGGCGGTAGTGTGTTCAAACACAAGGATATACACAAGACGACATGGATTTCACCAGATGGAAACACCAAGAACCAAATAGACTTCATCTCAATTTCAAGAAAGTGGAGACGGAGCCTACTGGACACAAGGTCAAGGAGAGGAGCAGATGTGGGTTCAGACCACTATCTAGTACAAGGGACTTTCAAGGTGAAACTAAAAGCCTCGAGGATAGCTGGGGATAGGCCACAATGCAAGTTCAACACTCAAACTGAAGGACACAACCACAAAAGACACTTTCACTGCAACTGTCAGAGCAAAGCAGGAAACACTACGCGACATCACTGAAGAATCATGCGTGGAAGAACATTGGAAGTCTCTGAAGGCGATTCTCAACGAAACGTGTTCAACGGTTCTAGGAAGAAAGAAGAGACAAGACAAGGAATGGCTCTCAACGGACACTTGGAAATTAATAGAAGAGAGGAGAATGGTGAAAGAGAAAATGATTCAATGCAAGGACGGACAGGAGAAGGAGACGATGAGCTCAACTTACACAGCACTGGACAAAGAAGTGAAGAAGAGTGCTAGGAAGGACAAAAGACGATTCTACGACAACCTGGCCACTGAAGCTGAGAAGGCAGCAGGCAAAAGGGACCTGAGGACACTATATCAGATAACCAAATCTCTATCCGGGAAGAGATCAACACAAGCGAAACCTATAAAAGACAGCCAAGGGAACCCAATTACCAAGGAAGAAAAACAGATTAAACAATGGGCGGATCACTTCAAAGGACTCTTGAACCGACCATCACCTGCAACCCGTCCAGAAATACCAACAACAGCGCGCACACAACTGCAAGTTGACACCAATCCTCCAACGAGAGCTGAAGTCTTGAATGCAATCAAGCTTCTGAAAGCTGGAAAAGCAGCCGGACCAGATGGAATACCCCCTGAAGCACTGAAAGCGGACCCAGAGACGACAGCAGACATGCTGACTCCATTATTGCAAAAGGTCTGGAAGGAGGGAAAGGTGCCTACTGACTGGAGGAAAGGTTACCTCGTGAAACTACCAAAGAAGGGCGACTTAAGCCTCACTCTGCAAGAACTGGCGAGGAATCATGCTCCTATCGACGCCAAGTAAAATCCTGAGTCGCATCATCCTGGAGAGAATAAAGGACGCACTGGAGACAGAACTCCGACCAGAACAAGCTGGATTCAGGAAAGGCAAATCATGTACTGACCAAATTGCAACTCTACGCATCATCATCGAACAAAGCATGGAATGGCAATCAAACCTCTACCTCAACTTTATAGACTTTATAGACAGTGGAAAACGAGAAGACAGGAATATCCTGGACCAACGCGAAGAATTTAGAAGACTTGAATTTCGCGGATGATTTACGTTTGATGTCACACAAAATCGAAGACCTACAAGCGAAAACCGACAAACAGGTCGAAGAAGCAGCCGGCGAAGTCAGGACTCCAGGTGAACATAGACAAGACGGAGGTTATGAAAATAATCAACCAACATTAAGAACAACAACAGCAGCAAAATCCAGCGTCAGTCACCATCAACGGAGGGATTTGAAAGAGGTTACTTCATTTGTTCACTTATCTAGAGAGCATTGTCTTAACTATAGCCAGTCGGAACGGACGAGGATGTCAAATCGATTGAGAATCGGGTGGTGGGCGAGAAACACATTCATCATCAACCTGAAACCAATTTGGGAATCTTTGTCACTCAGCCAGCGTCAACAACAAAATTTGGTCAGATTTTCAATACAAACAACGTGAAGTCAGTCAGTTCTTCTATACGGATCAGAAACTTGGCGGGCGGGTCACAAAGAATATTTCCAACAGCCTGTTGCAGGCCTTTATCAACCAACAACTGTCTTCGCTCTATACTGAAGATCAGATGGCCACCAACAAAAAACTATGGGAAAAAAGAAAATAAAACAAGAACCAATCGCCCAACAAATATGCAGAAGAAAGTGGCGATGGATCGGACACTCGCTGAGGAGACCGCTGGGTGACATCGCGCGCCAAGCCCTCGAGTGGAACCCGAAAGGGAAGCGGCAAGTGGGACATCAGTGCAAGGGTGGGTGACATGGAGGAGATCGTGTGAAGAGGAGTTGAAAGAGTATGGACTAACTAACATGGATGCAGGTGAAAAGTACAGCAGAAGGAAGACAGAAGCAAAAGGAGACGTTCAGTTGAAGCTCTATGCTCCACTAGGAACCCAAAGGAGCAATAATAATAATGATTTGGACACGTTGAGTCTGCTGTGAGTGGTTGGTGAATTCCTCAAGGTTAAGCTTTGTTATTACTTTTTTTGCTCATGATCCCTTTCCGGAATGTAAACAATGACGTTAGTTGCTGTCCACCAATTTTTTTTGGCTAGCAGACAGATCTCACTACAAAAGTACACTTCATCCCTATGGGCTGTGATCAAGATTTAACCGAATTATTTCAAAAAAAAATTGGGCACCGAATGAGAAGTAGATATAAAGACATAAAAATCACACTTGTAAAATCTCATAGAAATCAAAATAAGTTATTACATAGTTTTGTTCGGCAAACCTGTCCGAACGTATTCAGGGAAATTAACCAACATTCAAATAACAACGGTATGTATATATACATATATATGTATAGAATTAGTTTTGTTCTCTCGAACTGTCGTCTATCTGATAACAATAATAGTAATAATAACAGTGAGTTTGTTTCAAACAGTATTGTTGATTCAGTTTGGAAATTTTAGCATGTTATTATAGAGTATTTAATCTAAGGTTCTTTTGATGTAGTAACGTGGTGGCGGCAAAGGCAAAATTAACAGTTCTAAAACAGCTTAAATTATGTTCACGCTTATGAAAAAATAAGCAAATAAAAACCAAAAAATTGAGAGTTTTATAAATATAAGAAAGAACAATAACAATAAAGTTTGATGTTGTAAGGGTGGAGGAGATGGTTTATTTAGTAGTGCAAAGAAGGTTAGTTAGTTAGGTCATGTCTGACACTATTTTTATCATATAAAGTACATACCAAATATGGTATAGTGGAATTTTTATACTTAGATGTACGTGCATAAAGTCTTCTGAAAGGACTTCTTGTTCTACATGGGGAGACACAAGGTTGGAGCTGCAGGTGCTATGGTCGATGCTCACAGTCTGAAAAAATCCCCTTAGCAAATCTGTTGCATGATAGCAGGTGCCTA
Organism: Trichobilharzia regenti; assembly: GCA_944472135.2. Lineage (NCBI taxonomy): Eukaryota > Metazoa > Platyhelminthes > Trematoda > Strigeidida > Schistosomatidae > Trichobilharzia > Trichobilharzia regenti. The sequence continues at coordinate 9,310,831 of OX235266.1, forward strand.
TCAATGACAATGTCAACGATATGGCCCAGTGGGATACCACTTGTCCTACTGACAGTCTTTTCAGAGTTCTACGAAGTATGACATTGTCTTTTGAAGCATCCCTGGAATGAATAAGGGTGAACAGCAAAGAAGAATAGGTAGAATACATGAGTTGACAAACTGTAAGAGAAGGGGTTGGTTGAGTTATGCCTGAGTGCCTTAACTTCTTAATGTAAAAAGTCAGACGAAATATTCTTTTAGAAATCGCTAAGACATGGGAAGACCAGGCAGGATAGGTCAGAAGAAAGAATTAATCCAAGATATTTAACTTTAGACTTGATTTCTATATCAGTATTATCAACATCTTCAGTGCAGGCACAAGTATAAAATGAAATTATTCGAATTCTCTATGAATGATGGAGTCATTAGAATCACATTTAAACTTCCTTCTCTTCCCGCCTTAAGAACGATAGGAATTCTAAGCATGATGGATTAGATCATGAACAGTGAAAAGATGGGAGAGTGTTGGTCCAGTAAGAAAACTCTCAAACATTCAGACCTCTTGGATGATTTAAGTCTAATAAGACACAAACTCACAGATCTACGGACAAAAGACAGGGCTTCAAGTGAATACAGCGAAGACAAAAGTGGTAGGGATACCTCACTAACTCACTAACAGCGTCAATAGGTGCCGATCACCATAATCACCAGAAATTTGAAGGAAACCGCCTCTTCCACTTATACGATGACTATCGTTTCAACTACAGATGTCAGAGATGTCAGGTGGTCAAAACCCGTCAGGGAAGGGAAAGCGAAACTGCTTTCATTTCACCCTGAAATCAATGCGTAGGTCTACAACATTCAGCCGAAATTCCGGACACTTAACACTAATACCAAGTCAGTTTGTGCTTCTATATGGGTTCTGGAAAAGAAATCAGGAAACTAGAGTACTTAATTAATTAACTCTTTCTTTTTATACTACTCAAATAGATTTATGCGTATTTTTCACTGATAATAATCTACGCCTCATCTATAAATCTAATTAACTTATTCTTAAGGCACAATTTCCTGATGAAAAGAATAAAAGAAAGAGACAATAGGTGTATTTGAAACTTTATAAACAATAATGATAGCTCAATGGGGAAACCTACTCTTATCATCATATTTATCAACTCTGAGGAAAAACAGTCGAATTTGATCCCATTCTCTGGTAATGATTCCGTTACTTTGACAGTATTCTACTTCAGTAACGTGCATATCTGATCCGTATCTTGTTTCTGCGCATATGACTAACTGATTTCTTATCATTTAAGCCATATTCTTCATTGGGATCTTTTGAAATGAATGGGAACTGTAGGTAGGGAAAGAAAATCTCCCTTGGTTTTGCTAATTCAGCGTTATTTGCTTAAAAACACTAACTTTTGTCAAGTGGAACAAAGGACTTCAGGCTTGAGCTTCGAATTTGAGTGTTGGTCATTTTTGTGGGGTGGAGTTGGTAGTCTCCCTCGCCTAACCTTCCCTATTATACCGGACTTATTACAGGCCAAGAAGATAAGGTTTAGAAGAGAGTTGGCAGGGAACTGAACCCTGGACCACTAATGGCGTAGTTACCGATCATCCTACCAATGAATCACCGGTCATAAAGGATCAAAAAACTATAAAGTATGTGAAAAAATGGTATTTTTTTTAACCACAAAATAAAGTGGATGAATCCATTGTGTATTACGTGTATAAGACATATTCGACTAAGACAATTATATATTATCAGAATATCAGAATCGCTTCTCGTCTGTATTAGCTAAGATGGCGTGTAATATTATCAGTATATCAAAATAGGTTAGAGCAACAATAATTATTGAGAAATAGCGATGGAATAAAGCCAAAGTATTTCAGCAGGTTAGCGCGCCAGTCTCAAAATCTGAGGGTTGCGAGTTCGAGTTTCACCTGAAGCATAGATTTTCAACTCTGATATACATAGATAAAGCAAAAAGAAGAGGTAATTTGTCTGAATCGAGTAGTGTATTTGCGCAACACATTTCGAACAATCTGATCACACACGGACTTATCGTAAGAATTGGTTGATTTTTTTGACGATATTAGTATACTCTGAATAAGAATATGTACTCTTTTAATTTAAACTCGTTATTCACTAATGTGCCTTTGTTGAAAACAGTTGACATTTTGTGTGATTACATTTCCACAAACAATTTTTTCATCCCTTCCCTATATCTTATTTAAGGGATTTATTACTTCTATGCACTAATAATGTTAGGTTTGCATTTGAAGGCGACTGTTTCCACCAAGTTGATGTTGTTGCTATGGAAAGTCCGTTAAGGCTACTAGTAGAAGATATTTATATGTCGTACATTGAGAATTTACTGGAGGATTAGTCAAAATGTGCCACTTTATAGACGGTATGTAGATGACATTGTAATCATCAGTGATAAGTCTTGTTCTGTCACCTCAATTTTGAATCGAATGAATGAAGTTCAGAATGGTATAATCACTTACATCTGCAGAAGAGGAAGATAATTGTTTATTTTTCCTAGACATATTGCTTAGTCGACGGCTAGATGGGTCAATAAGACGATCTATTTATAGAAAATCTACCTGGACAGAACAGTATCTTAATTAACATAGTTTCTGCCCTGTTCGGTATATAAGAGCCTTAGTAAGGTGTCTCTCCAGTAGAATCCAACGCATATGTGCTGAAGACATACTTGATGAAGAAGAAAGAAAGTTGACACAAACTAGGGTTGATAACAATTATCCAGACAAGTTCATTAAGAGATATAAAGTAGTCAGAACATTAAAACCCACTCTATAACTCGCCCCTAAGATAGACGTGTACATCAAGCTACCCGATATAGGGCATCATAGCAGCTTGATAACTAGACAAAGATTGAACGCTGCTGTGGTTAAAAAGACTTTTATGCAGCTAATATCATAATAATTGAGAATTTAAAGCCAATATACTTATCTAAGCCCTTCAAGCATACGAAAAATGGTGTCACATCCCACTGTATTTAACAATTTTAATGTACGTGTGACACGCATACATAGGGAGGACTCATCTATCTCTGCAAGTAACAGCTGGCTTCAGAGCATATTCTTAAATGGCTCAAAAACAAATGGAATCTCCAGAACCCATTAATGGTGAGAAGAGGAGACCTTGCTCTTCTATTGTGAAACATATTATAAAGACAGGGCATAAAATTGACGTTAACGTATCTTTTAAACCTATCTATAGAACGTGTCTGGGTATATCTAAAGTTTGTGGAAGCCCTAGCTGGTGATTAAAAAGTTTAAACCACATTTATGTGTTCAAGAACAAATCGTAGTCACACTAAACCTTCCTCGGTAAATTTTGCTTTGATGATACCAGGGTAGATGTACTATTACCTCTGCTAATTGGTTTAGTGGTCTTCATTGTTAGTTTGACCCTGAATATGTCATTTTAACTTGACTTAAGTCTATTTTCTCACCTCTTATATCTTTCTACAGTTTGGTTTGTAAGGATTAGTTATGTTTTACGAGTTGATCACGGATTGATATCAGTTAGAGAATTATATATATTTCATATATATTACTATGACAAGTTTACGTGTGTTCAGATTGTTCGAAATGTGTTGCGCAAATACAACATCACACAATTCAGACAAATTACATCTTCTTATTGCTTTATCTGATATATATATATCCTGCTTACATATCCTGAAGCGTTGAAATTAAAGATGACAAGTGCTTTTCAGTAAATATTCATGCTTCCGCTTGTAGCTTAGACGATTCTGCCAGTGTAGATAAGGGAAGGCAATAACCTATTTCAAATTTCTTTCGATGATGGCAATTGGTGCTGGTTGTTGTTGTTCCTGTTGGTTGGATGGTTATTCTCATCACCTAACTCCGTCTTCTCCATGTTCACCTGCAGTCCTATCCTCAATGCTGTGCATCGATAAAACAGAGTGGCAGAGTGCTCATCGACCATGCATATGGTTCAACGTTCGATTCTCGGCCAGTGACTCAATCCTTTACCTCGCTAATCCAATAATAAGACTGATAAAAAGGGAAGGTTGGGCATAAGGCTAGCAAGCCCATCCCGTAAAATTAAAAACATCACTGCTACGGAAACTTCAAGCCTCTTGCTTGAAGTCTTATGTCCCACTGGTAACGTAATGGAATAAAAAATTAAAAAATACCTCCTTTTAGCAAAACTCATGATGTGTATACATATAATGTATATATTACTGTTATTTCCTTGGGTTCCAAGTGGACGATAGGACTTGAGCATCATTCACTTCATGTATGCGTTAGTATAAGCTTACCAGTAGTTATAAATATTATGTATATGCACATTAAAACTATAATTCCATTTCAAAAGCTAAATCATCTTGTAACTAGGGATCAATTTTCAAAATACTGTGATACTATTGAATTTGATTTAGCTCATCTGGTAGAGGATGAAGTTTCAAGGCTTCAAGAAGTACCAGAGCATCCTATCTCCATCTCATCTTGTTTTCTGCAGTCATTTCCATGTGGCTTCTTTATTTAACATGAGCTCTCATCGCCTTTTCACATGATATCCTTCGGATCAACCTCTCATTCGGATTCCATTTGAGCAAAGGCCTGCCTCGCGATATCACCCAACAGTTTCCTTGGCGTGAATCCGACCCTCCATTTCTATTTCCCTGGGGATATTGTTTGAGCAAAAGTTTGTTGGTTGATATGCTCTGAGAATTTCCTGTTCCTGATTATTTCCTATCAGCCATCCTATCTTCAACATGGAGCGAAGGCGGTTGCTGATTAAGGTTCGCAACCTGTTGGGAGTGCTTTTCGTGACACGCCAATTGTCTGACCCGTTTGGAAGCAGTACACCGTCTACAATACAAAGTCCTCCACTACCTCACTTACTTTAGCTGGTGTTCCTCAAGGTGCTCTTACTCCTCCTTCTCTGTTTTCTTTTTTCTCGCATGACTTGCCTCATTCGATGTAGCCACTTTTGTTATGTATGCCGATGACCTCTCTGTTTCTATGCCTGTCAACTCTCAGTCAGATTGTTCCAAATTAAATAACTTTCTGTCGGAAATTAGTCAGTGGTCCTCTTCAAACGGTCTTAAGCTGAATCCGTCTAAATGTCAGGTAGTCAATTTCACTTTCAGACTTAAACGTGACCTATAACAACTAGTTAGCTCACATGGCCCAACTATCATTGACGGCATAGAGGTTGAAAATACATCTAATGTCAAGTACCTTGGGCTGAGTTTTTCCACCGAACTTCCCTGGTCCTCCCACATCTTGCTAGTTACTAGAAAGATGTTTCGCTTAACGTTCTACATTAGGAAATTTTGGCAGTCTGGCATAATAGCAGTCTTTGCTTTCACAGCTTGTCAATTCTTGTATTCTACCCATCCTCCTTTACTGCTCCCCATTAGTCTTTCCTGAACTACTTAAGAAAGACATTGCTTTGCTGAAAAGGGCACTAAAAGCTGTTAGTAGGGCAAGTGGGTTATCGTTAAACCAACTGGTTAACACTATTGTAGATAGACATATAATGTCATGTAAGAAACTAGCGAATACAATATTGTCAGACCCCGAGCATTCTCTCTATACGCATCTATCTCCTTGCATTTCATCTGGTAGAACTAGAAGCAGCTACAGGAGGCTATATGCTAGGACTACCAAATACAAAAACTCCGCAATACCATATCTGGCACAGCTGTTATATGATGAGGAATCCGTTAGGTATGACACGATCAAGTTACTGCAGCACTCTAACAAATAGTCTCATTAGTTTTTGTTTTCCTTTCCTCGTTACTACTACACTGTTGTTCTCATCTACTACCACACATCAACTTTATATTTCAAATCCTGTGGTGCATTGTTTGAAATGAAATACTCTACGCTGTTTGTTTTTTTTCTTAATTTTTAATATTTATTTATTTTATTTATTTATAACTTATTTATTTTATTTTTATTTATTTTTGATTTTTAAAAATCTTATATAATTTATGAGGTAATTAGATGCAATATACTGTAATGCACGCTGAAAATTCCATATCTGTACCACAAATACTGTTTGGAATAAAGCTGTTATTATTATTATTACTATTATTATTATTAATTTAACTAAAATGGTATTGTGAATGCGATTTTTGTGTCTCATGCTGAGTGTGGGATATTTTCAAATTGATTCTAGCGTGATGAACTTTTTTTCTTACTCTTCTGATCCCAAATGGTTTTGAAATCCGGATTCATGCCGTGCGTGGTTGAAATGAGATGCTTACTGAATACGTGGAGGAAGTGACCTCTTTCAAATTTCTCCCATTGATAGGGATCAGTGCCGCTTGTTCTTATCGTTGACTGGTTATCATTATCTCAGTCTTCCCTATATTCACTCAAATTCCTTTCTTGTCTGTCTCTTCTGACAACTTGTTGGTCTCCTCCTAACGATCTTCGAGTTTATGTGACACTAGACATTAATCGTCCAGCGTATTCATGCCTTCTCCCTACCCACACTCTCCCTCATGATCCAGTCCACCATAAATATAAACGTGAATGGTGACAGTAGGCAGCCGAGTCTTACTCCTTTCTTCAAATCAAACGCCTCCTGGAGTCCCCGTCGTGGATCGTTTTGTATTTGATATGACCATGTAGCTGCTGAATGATGAATGTCAGAGTACTCGATTCCATAGTCCTGGGTAAGTTTCTAAATTACCTCATGGTCACCGCTATCGAAGACCTCCTCAAAGTTGATGAAGGGAAGGTAGAGGTTTGACTGCTATCCTAAACTTTGCTCTCTGCTGACGATGCTTAGAGTTGCAGTTTGATCACCACATGATTTGCCTTTCCTCGATCCAGCTTGTTCTGGTGAGCGGAGGAGTTCTGCATCCAATGCATCCTTTATCCCCTCCAAGGTGACGTGACTTAGTGTTTTACTAGGTGTGAACACGGGCATTATCCCACACCAGTTCTTATGGAAGCTTAAGTCGCCTTTCTTTGGTAGTTTGACAAACTAGCCTTCTTCAAACCAGTATGTACCTTTCCTTTCTTCCGACATTTTAGCAATAATGGTATCAGCATACCCAGTCTCTCAAGCCGATTTCAGTGCTTCAGGAGGAATTCTGTCTGTTCCTACTACCTTTCCAACTGGCCTTCAGTAGCTTGGTCGCACTCCAGACTTCTGCTTATGTTAGAAGACCGATGTCCACTAGCAGTCTTATCCATCCTGTGAGTAGTATTTCTGGCGATTTTTGAGATAATGGCTGATTCAAAGTCCTTTGAAGTGATCAGCTCATTGTTTTCACTGTTCCTACTTCTCAGGGATCAGTTCTCTTAACCATCTTTTATCGATTCTATCTGTTTTGATCTCTTACTGGACTGAGATTTGGTTATCTCATATGTTGTTGTTCGATATCAATAGCAAATTAGCCATTCTTTTAGACAATGTAAAATGATCTTAAGAGAAATGTTAGTTTTGAGTAAATAAACAGAATATGGATGACGAAAATCGATGCACTCCTTTAGTCCTATAAACACTGGTATATAAATATAAGTTTATATCCCCATTTGCCTTTCCATATTTCTATAAGTCATTCAAATCATCAAAGTATCTTAACTTTACTTTACTCCACTTCATTTCCCCTGACAAAACATCTTTCTTTGCATCATTTAAGCTGAAGTGTTTGTTAAGTAGAAGGAATCTTGAAGAGATGCTGAAAATAGTTGGGTTTCAATCAAAAAGAAAAATCAAGCGGAACGACAATGTGCTCTGTTCATTGAATGTTATGATTTATTTGACACGCGTGAAAACAGAAAATTTTTCTACCTCCTAACCAGAATTCATTTACCTGTTAGTGTCCTAAAATGTATATCATCGATGCCATGAATTACTATGTATTGGAACATCTGGTGTAAATTGGTCACAAAACCAGCCAGCGTTGAAGAATCCTTCTCTTTCATCTACCGGTTTCCTAGTAAATTGCCGAAATCATCATCGAAGCACCACATGCTGCAAACAGCAGAGGCTATTGTAATTCGCCTCAAACAACCAGTGCTCTGTATGCAAAAGAAGCAAGTCCAGGTCTGACTTTCAGCAGAGATTATAAATTTATGAATCTGTAATATTATCTCTCCTAAATTTCTGACATTCAGCTTATTTTTATGGTGATGCTATCGAACTGTAATCTGTTGATATCATTGATTTGATGTTATTTAAAACAATGTCGGTGGCACAGCGGTTAAGACGCTTGCCGACCATGGTCCGGGGTTCGATTCCCTGCCAGTGACGCACTCCTTTACCTCGCTCGCTAAGCCAGAAATAATTCTAGTCAAGAGGAAAAGTTGGGCATGAGGCTAGCAGCAACCCCATCCTGTAAAAATAAAGCCCACTGCTACAGAAACTTCAAGCCACTAGCCTGAAGCCCTATGTTCCACTGGGAACGTGAAGGAAAAATTATTATTAATAACAACATTAATGTTGTTCATAACACTAATTCATTTATTCACTATAATGTATACATAACTGTAGAACCTAGTGAACTAAAACATAGATTAGACAATTTAGAATTAGATAATGAAGAGAAAATGGTTAGTTTTGACATTGTCAGTTTATATACACGTATACCAATAAATATGACCAGAGAGGTAGTCAGAAACGAACTCATTTCTGACCAAGAACTCGAACTTAGTATGAAAGTGCCACTTGAGGACTTAATGATGGGAGTGCAGCTATGCCTGACTTCCACAGTATTTAAATTCCAAGGGAAAATATACAAACAAACTGAGGGAGTTGCTATCATGGGGTCACCAATATCCCCGGTTGTGGCAGATATATTCACAGATAGGTGGGAAAACTTAGAAGCTGAAGTATTCACCCCAAATCAAAAAGTATGATGGAAGAATGTAGATAACACATTCACTGTACTCAGAACACAAGATATAGATAGATTTTTCGAACATATCAACTCGAACGTAGAGGCTATTCAATTCACTTATGAATTGGAAAGTCAGGCAGGGGAGCTTCTAATGTTAGATTGTAGCGTTAAACAGGAAAAAAGATGGGAAGTTCGACACTAGTGTTTACAGAAAACCCGCACATTCAAACGGATATTGGGATTTTCAATCATCCCATTCTATATCAGCAAAAAATAAAATTGATGAAATGTATTCTCTGAACTGGTCAATTTAATTTAGAAGCTGTCATCGTTCTTCTAGACAACATCTTCCTTGAACGCAGATTTTATTGTAATATGAACTTACTTAGATTCTCTATGAATGATGATATAATTGTATCTCGTTACTGGTTGTTAATTCACATCTCTACTGGCCATTTTTATTTCCTTGGAATTTGAAGTTTCCTGTTATGTGATTTACTTTCTACTAGTTGGTAAATTTGGTCTACGGTAATGTGTGTTTGTTAATAGCTGACTTCTACAAGATAAGATAAGATAAGCTTTATTCCAAATCAGTACTTGTGATACAGAATGGAATTCTCAGCATTTTACTACATACAGTATTGCATCCAGTTAGTACATTAACAATAAATATACTTCTACATAGATTAAGGTTATCTCAGTCAGTTTTGAAAACAACATATTAGCATGTCGGTAGCAAAGCCAAAATTGAACAGAGCGTTTCAAGGTGTTAGAAAAGTAGATACTACTAGCATATTTACAGACGTAAGCGATAGCAAAATGGTCGAGATATACAGAGTGTGAAAGAACGAACAAGGATGTTTTAAGTAGAGTTTGCAAGGAAAAGAGAAACAAAACAACACATAACAAAAAAAAGGTAGAGGGAAAACGTTGTACCTGTAAATGATGTGAGTTGGAAAGACGAGATTCATTTGTTCTACTGACTATTTAATAAGCTAAAGGTTTCACGCCTAATGCTTTCTTTATCGCACAGAACACGAGCCAAGTAAGTAGGGTATGGTTGAGTTTTTGTACTTGCTAGTAAGGGCATATAGTTTCCTATATAGGCTTCTGGTTTTCCCTGAAGAGAAACATGGGGAGAGTTGTGAATGTAGAGGGTGTTGTGAGTCAGATAAAATGGATTTCGCCCATTTTTCACATGAGTCCATGTGCCTGTCCACCAGAATATTAACGAGCTGGCTAAGTGGCAAACTGCTTACCCTGCTGACAACCTTTAACATCCTACGTAATAAGGCATAGTCTTTCTTCAGTAGCCAGACCTGGAAAAACTAAGGGGGAACAATAGAGAATAATAGGCAGAATGCCGGAGTTAACAAATTGTAGGAGTAAGGGTTGGGTCACACCAGAATGTCTTAACTTCTTGATGTAGAAGGTAAGACGGAATATTTTCTTGGAAATCGTCAAGATATGAGACGACCAATAAGGAAAGATCAGAAGATAGAGTGACGCCTAGGTATTTAATTTCCGACTTGGTTTCAATTTCAGTGCCATCTATGTTGCACACCTCGTGAGTGCTAACCAGTTTGTTTAGGTCAGATTTGTGCCTAAAGGTGAAATTAACTGTTTGGCATTTGGAGGGGTTTAAGGTGAGACGGTTTTCTTTGGACCATTGGCTGATTTCTGATAAGAAGCCATTTAGTTTAGAGCAGTCACTTTGACATTTGACAGGTAAAGATACAGTTAGGTCATCAGCATATTTGACAAAGTTAATGTCATTTGAAGATGGTAGGTCATGTAGGAAGAAGGAAAAGAGAAGTGGGGAGAGTACGGCACCTTGGGGGACACCAGCTTCAGTGAGCACAGCAGAGGAGGATTGGCCTTTGTATACGGTGTACTGCATTCTCTTTGAGAAATAGGAATGCAACCAGTTAGTGACCCAGGACTCAGTTTGTGTCATGGAGAGCTTATTTAGCAAGAGACATCTAGGTACATAGTCGGAAGCAAAAGTGAAGTCAAGAAACGTGCAGCGGACATATTCCCTAGCGGCATATTTGGTGTTTCCTTTTTTTAAAATTTATACATTATGCGAATCACCAAATCGGTGTCTATAATTATCTACATGCATTGATAGGAAAGAATATCTATCATTTCTTTTTTCAAGCAGTATGCGCTCTTCGATTCGGATTCATATCTCTGAAATAAGAGCTCGAATATTAAGACTGTTTGAAGTAGACATAGCAAACAAGCCAGCCAGCCAGCCAGTACAATCAGTTCATTCAATATTGTGCAAACCGAAAGATCCAACAGAAAAAGGAGATAAAATTAATACCATTCACAAAATAAATTGCATCCATGAACTGTGATAAACACTACATCAGTCAAATTAGGCGTCCCCTTCGAATCCGAATCTAAGAACAAAAATAATTGTCAAAAACTTTGGTGGATTTAATTCCATTACGAGTGAATTTTGTTTTAATAAGGTCTTACAGTGTTGTTATACAGTAATGTTTACTGATGACGTTTTGAGCACCTTCATGTGATTATGAGCAAAAAATTGTGTTTGAAATGTCATCAGTAAACATTACTGTATAACAACACTGTGAGACTTTATCAAAACAAAATTCACCCATAGTGGAATTACACTTTACCACAGTGCACAGGTTTTATTTTGGTGGATTTACATTTATTTTCCTTGTTTCTAAAATAGAATTTCCCCCACCTACAAACACACACACACACACACATAGGCACAGCTTAAAAATACCTCTCTAAAACTTTTTTTCTCTACAAAAGGTACGTTGATTATACTTCTATTATTTGTGGTAACAAATGCGGTATAAATAATATCCTTCAGATTTTTAATAGCCGCCACCCAGCCATCATATTTACAAGTGAAGTAAAAACGGGACAGAAAATCTCGTTTCTGGACATCCAACTAACAAAGAAGACTGACTGAACTTTGAAGATATCAGTATGCAGAAAGCCCACGTCTAACGGCCGGTTGACAAACTTTTTACAGTGTGCTACCCATCAATCGCAGTTGGGACCTGATATCATCTCTTGCAACTAGAATCTTCAGTCTTGAATCAATAGAAGAAGAGATCAGTGTTTTGAGGAAGACACTACTTCAGAATGCCTATCCACCACGCTTTTACAGATAAACACATAAAGCCCAAAACCAACAAACAACACCCCGTCTAAGTATTTAAGTGTTGGTTTGTAGGGATTTGATTGGTTTCAGGATTTCATCATGAGCTGACATTAGTTAGAGAACCAGTGGAAAACCTGGGAGTACTGGACAGCTGTTTCGTCCTAGTTTGGGACTCTTCAGCAGTACGCACCCACCGGGATTCGAACCCAGGACCTTCCGGTTACAAGGCTAGCGAGCTCGTATACCATTAGGCCACTGCGACTGCTGAAGAGTCCCAAACTAGGACGAAACAGCTGTCCAGTACGCCTTGACTGGTTTTCCAACGGTTCTCTAACTAATGTCAGCTCATGATGAAATCCTGAAACCAATTAAATCCCTACAAACCAACACTTAAATACCAATGAGATGCTCACTGGCGACTGGCCCTATTCAGGTAGGTAGTTACCTGGGTTCCAGTGGGAAGTCGTGACCAGTAGGTGCAGCTGGTCGGGTGTGAGGACAAATACTCGCCACCGAAGACATTGGCTAGCGGTCGCGCTATGTCGTGAATTGGCAGAAGTTAGAATTCAAGGACCATCGGATCGGGTCCCAGTGGCTTAGTGGTATACGAGCTCGCCTTGTAACCGGAAGGTCCTGGCTTCGAATCCCGGTGGGCGCGTACTGCTGAAGAGCCTCAAACTAGGACGAAACAGCTGTCCAGTACTCCTTGACTGGTTTTCCAATGGTTCTCTAACTAATGTCAGCTCATGATGAAATCCTGAAACCCCATCTATGTATTGAAGAAGATGCTATACATGAATGTGGTGTTTAAAGGCAACTTTCTGGCCGACATCCTGAAGAGGAGAATATCTAACGCCCCGAAAAAAAATCTCTGCTACTACATTATGATTGGTATTCTCTTGCCGCCCAATGTTCTTCAATAATTCCAAGGATTAATTATAAAATTTGACTATGTGTACCTTTGTGTAACTACCAGTTCAGTTGCTCTTATGCAGCCAGTTATATAGGTCGTTCTGTGCACGCTTAATCTAAAAGAGTCGAATTTCTGCATCCCATCCTTCTACTTTGGGTATAATTTCAAGTTCAACTATTTTGTTATCAATATTAATTTTGAATTTTCGTATGACATTTAAGTAACACCCCTTTCTTAACTCACCCTTTATTTACTCTTTCTACCTACTACATAATTTACTTTGGAAAGAAAAGACAAATTTAATGAGGAAAATTTTCTTTATCGACGAAATCATCTTCCGAGGCTAGCTGTGTACAGTGGTATTTGTATTTACCAAAATATATATAGTGGTCTATTATTGAGTAATAGGGTGAGGCTGACATAATTGATATAATTACTCAGAAATGGCTTCAAAATTAAAAAAAATAAAAATTATAAATTACGTAGTACTCAACGATACAAAGATAGAAATTTAATAAGGTTAAAATTAATGAAAACAAAACACGTAGTTCAGTGAAGAGTCTCTTTTCGTCGAATTCATTTTCATAGCTGTATAATCGCAAATGCATACGGTTGTTTTGTATGTGTGTGTGTACATTAAGTTTGTCAAACAAAAATACAATTTTCAAGTATTGGTTTTGTAGGGATTTTGTTTGATTGCATGGAGGATTTAATCATGAGCTGGCATCAGTTAGAGAACCACTGGAAAACCTGGGAGTACTGGACAGCTGTTTCGTCCTAGTTTGGGACTCTTCAGCAGCAGATTCGAATCCCGGTGGGTGCGTACTGCTGAAGAGTCCCAAAATAAAACGAAACAGCTGTCCAGTACTCCCAGGTTTTCCAGTGGTTCTCTAACTGATGCCAGCTCATGATTAAATCCTCCATGCAAAAATACAATTGGTTATGGTTAGTTTAACTAAACAGGTGAAGACTGGTTGTTGAAGTTACGTAATACAAAACCAGTCAAGAAAATTAGGTGTTAATGAAATTACGCTAGTAACAAAGGTGATGAGTTGTCACAAACAGTTGTTAAAAGAAGTTATATAATCATAATATGAATAGTTTGATGAGTGGGTTGTACTCAGGATATACATAGGAACAAAGAAGAGAACAAAATTACTTAAGAGTTCTCAATCAATACAAGAATTAAAAGCAATTAATGAAACAGGCAAACGAACAAAATTAAGTCATCAAAAACCAAAAAACTTGTTAGCATGATGATAGAAGTGGTTGAGTAATCTTCTTTTGTATGAACAGCTCCGGTTTTTCTATGTGAATGGCCAGAACTTCAGCGATACAAAGAAGACGAAATCGTATTGTCTTTGGTAGGTTATTCTTGATTCGTTATTAATGACTGTCGTACTCTCGTATTCACGAACATAAGCTAGCTGTCAAAAGACATGATATCCACTCCCTCAGATCATTACATACAGTCAACCACGAATATCAATTCGACTGGGACAACCAACGTTCAAATATTAGACAGAGGAAACAACACCAAGAATGCTAGAGAATTTTTAGAAGCCTGACTGGTATTCCAGTGAATCATCAATCAATAGACACATTGAGATAGACAAAATTTACCAACCGATGTAGAAGGAAATCTCACATACAAAAGCGCAAAGTTCAAGTCAAAGAAACAATCAGTTCCAATACAAGTAAGTAGCCTAGAAGGTGTGAAAACACACACAAACAACCAGTCACGTCAAAAGTCACCAGGAGAGGTGATTAATAAACTCGTGGAGAAATCTAAAAGCTCACTTCATGAAATTGAAGTATGCGCTGAAGGAAGATGTCGTCTAGTAGGGTGATGAAAGCTTCGCAAATCAACCATCCAGCTCAGAAAACACAACCACATCAAAATCATCCATCTGAGCTATAAATCTTCTCTATCATATCTATTCTTGACTCTGTGGATTACTTTGAATCAGTAGGCGTTTGTTGAGATGGAATGGTCAGTGTTAACCACATGTTTAATTATCGCACTCCTTATTGCGATTGAGTGAGAATAAAGGTGGGTGAGCGTCAATTTAACAGGTGTGAAGAGGGTATGAAAATATACAAAAGGAACATATGAGAGTAATAATAGTCAATTAATTATTAAAGTAAAAGCAAACTAAAAGAAAAGTTGAAAATTAAAAAAATTAAAATGTTTTACAGGGGATCACTAGTGACGGGATTAAGACCATGGTAGAATAACAGACTAGACAAAGATTTTCTTTATACAGGGTTTGGGGTCGCATTGAGGAAGCGCCAATGTCTCTGCAATATACAAGTGCCGAAACCTAATGCCCTTTATACTGTTCTATCTCACATTATAGATAATACTTAAAGATGACTCTGATGGAGCTACTGCCTTGAGTTCATCAAGGCCTCGAGAATTGAGCTAGTAATTATCTTACATCGTCTTCTTGTTAAACATGCCTGATAATGTTCAGTGATGCTTTTGGAAAGTGTGAGATTTGTGCGGCCAGTGTAACTAGCACCACAGAAGCAACTGAATTTATAGACACACACTGAAGTGGACAAAAGTGGCAGTTTATCCTTCACACATCCATTGGTCATTTATCGGCTGTAGAAATTGATCCGTAACTCAACCGCAAAGAAGGCTTTCCTCAGTTATCTGCATAAGCGATTCTCCAGTATCTCAGCTGTGGTATCACCTTTAAATTCATAAATAGCATTCTCTTCAGAATTGTCTGGGTTCTTTCAGGCTTTTGCCATAACTTTATGTTTTTCTTGATAAATCTTGGAGGATATCCATTCTCTATGAGGACTTGTCTGGGTCGTTCTAATTCCTCATCGATTGTATCATTGGAACATATCCTTCTTAGTCTTAAGTCTCTATCTTCTCGAAGAGACCCAATTATGCAAAATCCGTGTACTGACCATTCCATGTTGGTTTCCTGCAGATCGATCTTTGAAGAGAACCATCAGATCTCATTTTTTGGAAAAATATCCAAAAAATGGAGTTCCCAGTCATCTCTGATTCCGATGTGAATTGGATGGCTTGATGGCAGCTGTTGAACTCTTTAATTATCATTTCGATGTCAGTATTCTCGTCACACATAATGAAAGTATCATCCGCTTATATTTGGTACAAATGGAAAATATCGACAGTAGATCGTAAAATACTATTTTCCAAACTTGCCAAGAAGCAGCCTGCAAATAAACGAAACTTGTCTACATGCCCTTTCAGTAACACTCTACTTTTCTCTGTGTGTCTTTCATATTAATCAATAATTTAATGATTCCCATTGTAGTATTAAGAACACAATATTCAGCGAAGAGACTCTTTTAAACAACGAATTTATTATCAAGCTGTACAATCGTATATGTATATGGCTTTTTTAAGAAATTATAACCGGTGAGGCAATTGAATCAAAGGTGTGAATGCATAAAATAATAATAGTAGTAGTAGTAGCATGAGATGCAATTAACATGTTTGTGATCATAATTATAGTTTAATGTCAAGTGGCAATATAACTAATGTCATATATAGAATAATACATAAGGTGTATAGATGTCGGAAAGGGGTACATAATTATAGGATTAGTAGACGAGTATAAAATGTTGCATAACATGAGGTGGAATTTGATAAGATAGAATTCAATATTGTAAAAATAAAAAATATAAAATTTAATAATTTTGGATTTAAAATAACAAGTGGGTCAAGTAGAAAAGATTCATAGTGAGAACAGTAGTAATTATATAATAATAATCGAAGTATTAAGGGAAAAGTACATAGAATAACTAAATAAAGAAAATAAATAAATGTCTATCCCTCTATGGCCAAGGTGGAAGTAAGGATTGTACATACTTCTTTTGTACAAAGAGGTCTGGCTTAAAGTGATGAATTGCCAAGGCCTCAGCTGTCTTTAGAAGTCTGTAACGAAGAAAACGCGAGAAGTTAGCATGAAGTCTATATGTGATCTTGAAATCATGCTCAGGGGTGACCGAGTGACGGAAGTCGATCAGGTGTTCCAGAATAGAGCTTCGCACACACTTCCTTTCTCCCTTGTAAAACCAAGCTAGAATATGTTCTCGTATCCGTGTGGAAAGCGTCCTCTAAATACGGCCTATGTACCTTTCTCCACAAGAGCAGGTAAACTGACATAGATGCACATGGAGGAGGTTAGACGGGGGAGCTTATCTTTTACAGAGGGAGAGAACAATTTGCGGCTGGTGAACGTCATTTGTAATTTTGGTGCAAAGAACGTCTTACTGGCTGATTTAGAGAGACGATTTTTGAGCACACCTGAAGTTGGATCACGTTTGAATTCCAAGTTCATGAATAAAATTTTCTTCAGAACTGAGTCAGTGACCAGTTTAGACTGCTTATCGTTCATGTTGCTGCCAATAAATCAGTTGAGGTAACCGTTTTCTGCTAGCGTGGCTTTTAAAAAGTCAAGTTCTGAGTCAACGAAATCAGAACTACACGTATTCCTTATCCTAAAGCAGAGCGAGTGAATGAATTAGGTTCCTTTTCCTATAAATAGGCACCCAACTGTAAAAATTAGTAAGTTGTCCACTCCAGGTACGTCT
Source organism: Trichobilharzia regenti (assembly GCA_944472135.2). Lineage (NCBI taxonomy): Eukaryota > Metazoa > Platyhelminthes > Trematoda > Strigeidida > Schistosomatidae > Trichobilharzia > Trichobilharzia regenti. Next base: position 9,328,328 of record OX235266.1, read on the forward strand.
CCAGTGGATAGATCTTTTGAGAGATCTGTCATTACGTCTGCTAAGGCATACAAATATTTTAATTGCATTTTTTACTATTATTAATATTTCATGTATTCAGTCACACCTTTGACGTAATTCCCTCACCGGATATAATTTCTTAAAAAGAACCCATATATATATGATTGTACAGCTTGATAATAAATTCGTTGTTTAAAAGAGCCTCTCCGCTGAATACTGTGTTCTTAATCTTTCATATTACGCAACCCTAGTCAGTTTTTATTAATCTTCAACCGCCCCCAGCACCCCAGGGTTACAGTTCAATTATCCATCACATTTATGAAACATTTTATGACATAAACAATAACCCTAAGTAATTTTTACTCTTGTCTGACAAACTTAATGTGCATACATACAAACACACAAATAATTATAAATAATTGCGATTGTACAGCTAAGTGAATTAATTCACCGCCAAAAATAGCAAACCCTCTACTGAACTCTTTGTTCTTATATTCAATATCTGGGTGCGTGTAATATTCCTGATTTTTAAAATATTTAACAGTTTTGTTGTGTTTTAATAATAATAATATTCTTCCCTTATTTTTAAGAACAAAACCATCTCTTATTCTCCGCATTGATTAACTTGTCTGTCAGACTATATACAACATACAGATATGTCGTCTGTTTTATTCTTCACAGCATCAACAGAAATACGCCTTTCGGAAGAATCTATTTCCTATGACATTTAGGGAAAAATGTTTTGTCTAAACACTGGATATATATATATTTCAACAACTGTAAAATTTCATTGAAGCATGATTTGTAAGTTGTTTTATTTTTAAATTGACAATAATATATATATATATCGAAATGCATACTTTGCTCTTGTTCTTATGTGAATAAGGCACTTAGAAGACAAATTTCGCGAGATGATGGCATCATTTCGTAGTTTCTCTATCAACCGCTTTACAGCTAACATGGTTAACAATAATAAGGTAAAATAAAGGTCATGACTCAGTTATATAAAAAACAAAAGTACACCAATTATGTTTAATTAAATAGGTCAAGTGCTCAGTTCATGGTAGGCGAACGTTGAATTCTACTGTTTATTGTACCTACGGTTAAAGAACGAAATTCTGTGGACTCTTTTTCAAACTATATCTACAAGTTCACCTACAGCTGCGGTGACACCTACATAGGTAGAACCAATAGAATGTTCCAGTGTCTTGGTTGAAAAGAACATGTTCCAAAATGGTTACTAAAACATATAGAAAATCCCAACGCGATTAATCTGAAAAGAAATCCATCACCTTCATCATCCATGGCAAAACACTTATTAATGTCAGGTCACAAAATCAATATTATTAATGACTGTTTCACAATTATTTCATCACGTAACTCTAATTCAAGGTTGGTTGGGGGGAGCACATTTAGGGATTAATCACACACAGCCTAAACTGTGTGCACAAAAAACAGTAGACTTCAAACTTCGCCTACCATGAACTGACTACTTGACCTATTTAATTCAATATGATTGGTCGTCAGTATTTATTTTTGTTTTTTATATAACTGAGTCATGACCTTTATTTTACCTTATTATTGTAAACCATGTTAGCTGTTAAGCGGTTGATAGAGAAACTACGAAATGATGCCATCATCTGGCGAAATTTGTCTTCTAAATACCTTGTTCAAATTTATCAAAGGGGACTAATGGTTTTAATTTCATTGTTATGCGTCGGTGGCACAGTGGTTAGGACTCTCGCCGACCATGCACATGGTCCGGGGTTCGAGCCCACGCCGACGCACACCTGATATCTATGGTCGGCCTGCAAAATTTGGGCTACCGATATCCATGCTGTAAATTCCATACTTGTACCAAAAATACAGTGTGGAATCAAGCTGTAATCAAGCATTAAAAAAAAATTTTTTTTAATTTCTTTTCCTTTCATTATATGCATATATATATATATATATATATATATATATATATGCATATGAAATGGCAACGGCAGAGAAAAGAGTTTCAGTTTTACGTCTACAATTCAGGGAAGATACTCCTGTGGAGACATAAACGCCAAACTGGGACCAGACAATACGGGAAGGGAACTCATCATGGGTAGAGAAGCTCTAGGAGAAATGAATGAAAACGGAGAACTCTTCGCCGACTTCTGCGCCTTCAACGAACTGGTGATTGGTGGCAGTGTATACAAGCACAAAGATATCCACAAGGCTACATGGGTGTCACCAGACGGGCAAACCAAAAACCAAATCGACTTCATCTCAATCTCAAGGAAGTGGAGGCGCAGCCTACTGGACACAAAAGCAAGAAGAGGAGCAGACGTTGGCTCAGACCACTATCTCGTACAAGGGACAATCCAAATCAAATTAAAAGCTTTCAGGGAATCAGGAGCTGCAGATAGACCACAAGCCAAGTTCAACACTCAAAAGCTGAAGGACCAGGCTACAAAGGACATCTTCATTGCAAGCATAAAGGACAAAGCCGAGACACAAATCAACACTAGCGAAGAGGTCGGCGTTGAAAAGCACTGGAACAACTTGAAAACGGTGTGGAGCCAAACCTGCATAGAAATTCTAGGCAGAAAAAAGAGACAGGACAAACAGTGGCTCACTACGGACACTTGGAAACTAATAGAAGAGAGAAGGACAGTGAAGCAAAAGATTATCCAGTGCACGACGAGCAACAAAAACAGGAGCTGAATGCAAGCTACAATACACTGAACAAAAGAGTGAAGAAAAGTGCCAGGGAAGACAAAAGAAAATATTATGAAACCATGGCAAACGAAGCAGAACAAGCTGCAGGCAAAGGAGACCTCGCCACACTCTACCAAACAACTAGGAACCTTTCGGGCAAACGTTCGACACAGATTAAGCCAATAAAGGACGACAATGGAAAGTCAATCACCAAAGAGGTGGAACAGAGAAAGCACTGGGTTGAACACTTCAAAAGACTTCTAAATCGTCCGCCACCTACAACACGTCCAGCAATACCAACAACGGAAGCAGAACTACCAGTGAACACTGACCCCCCGACGAAATCAGAAGTCCTGAATGCAATCAAGATGCTTAAAGCTGGGAAAACACCGGGACCAGATGGAATCCCAGCAGAGGCTTTGAAAATAGACCCAGAGACAACAGCGGACTTGATGACACCACTACTGGAGAAGGTGTGGAAAGAGGGCAAAGTACCCGAGGATTGGAAGAACAGTTACTTATTCAAACTTCCAAAGAAAGGAGACTTAAGTCAATGTAAAAACTGGCGTGGAATTATGCTTCTGTCCATTCCAAGCAAGATACTAAGTCGCATCATCCTGGAGAGAATCAAACAAGCCCTAGATGAAAAACTTCGTCCGGAACAGGCTGGATTCAGGAGAAACAAATCATGTATTGATCAAATCGCCACTCTACGGATCATCATTGAACAAAGCTTGGAATGGCAGTCACCTCTCTATCTCAACTTCATCGACTTTGAAAAGGCCTTCGACAGCGTCGATCGAGAGGTCATTTGGAAACTACTTCGCTACTACGGGGTCCCATCGACAATTATACACCTCATCCAACAGTTATACGACAATGCTGCATGCCAAGTAATCCACAACGGGAAACTTACGGAAGCCTTCGAAGTGAGGACGGGAGTGAGGCAAGGCTGTCTACTATCACCAATGATCTTCCTGATTGCAATTGATTGGATAATGCGACAGACAACGGCAACCAACGAGGGAACAGGCATAAAATGGACTGACACAAAAGACTTGGAGGATCTGGATTTCGCCGATGATATATGTCTGATTTCCCATAAACTGGAAGATATGCAAGTGAAAAGTAACAAGTTGGCAGAAGAAGCATCAAAGATAGGACTTCACGTGAACATAGATAAAACAGAGATAATGAAGATTCCTAGCCAACATCAACAGCAACAACAACAACAGACCACAATAAGCATAAATGGGAAGAACCTGAAAGAAACAACCTCCTTCACCTACCTGGGAAGCATCGTCTCAACTACAGGCGGAACTGACGAGGACATCAAAGCCAGAATCGGAAAAGCAAGACAAGCTTTCATTACTCTCAAATCTGTGTGGAGGTCAACAGCAATCAGCATCAAAAATAAGATCCGGATTTTCAACTCCAATGTGAAGTCAGTGCTACTATACGGATCAGAGACTTGGCGAGTCATAAAGAGCATCTCAAACAAACTTCAAACCTTCATTAACAACTGTCTCCGCTCAATACTCAAGATCAGATGGCCAGAAAAGATCAGCAACAGGGATCTCTGGGAGCGAACCAATCAGGAACCGATTGTGAAACAAATAGGCAGAAAGAAATGGAGATGGATTGGCCATACGCTGAGGAAACCATCAAGTGACATCACTAGACAAGCCCTCGAGTGGAACCCGAAAGGGAGGCGGCGAGTTGGTCGTCCAAGGGTGACTTGGAGGAGGTCATGTGAAGAGGAGATGAAAGCATGTGGGCAGACCTGGAGCAGGGTGAAAAAGTTGTCAGAAAACCGAAGTCAATGGAGGTGCGCAGCTGAAGCCCTATGTTCCTCTAGGAACTAAAGGATACAATAATAATATAATAATACTCCTGTGGAGATTCTGTCTCAACGTCTAACCAGAGCAAGTGCATATTAGTTTGTTTATTAAATATGTCACACAATGAAATAGTATTATTTACTGGATTACGTTTCAAACAAAATTTATTGTTCATAATCATATCAGTTAAAATCACACAACTTCGAAACTTGAGTTTTATAGTTTTCTTTGTTCTCTCCTATTTGTCGTCGTAGAAGTAGTAGAAATTTCCACACGTCCGGCTGGACAGGTGTTGAATCATCCCTGTTACACGTGTTGCTTTGCAGTTGATTCGAAAAACAAAGCTTCTGTTATCAATCTCTCCCCCCACACACACACTGCTATTGCATTAGATTATAAAACTGTCATCCTTTCCCATCTTCCTATTGTATGGTTGTGTGTAAATGCATGTAGTGAGTGGTATAGTTGAACTATTCTCTAGATTTCTTATCTTATTCAAGTCAATCAGTCTAGATTTTGCTGCTAGATATTTATGCTCGGCTAGTCTGACTGCCCCTGTAGTAAAAATAACATTAATGACAACATACGTGTCAAATATGCGCAAGATAACACCAACAACAAGGAATGTAAATCATCATTAGTAATTCCATACAAGAAAGGAACCTCGGAAACCACCTTATGCAGAATTCATAACAATGGAGGAAATAAAGTGGTTGACATTCAAACCCCCTAAAAACTCAATTAAAAACAAGCTTTATCGGTTAAAGGATCAGTCCAATTAAACAAAACAATTTAATTTATCTAATACTATGCCTGCAATGAGTGTCAGGTCAAATACATAGATGGGTCAAAGTAGTAGAACAGGGGCAGTCGGTCAGACTAGCTGAACATAAAAAACCTATCAGCAAAATCTAGATTGGTTGACCCGAATAAGACAAGAAATATGGAAAATAGCTCAGCTATACCACTCACTACATGCAATTACACACAACCATACAATGGAATGGGTGGGATATGATGACAGTTTTAAAATCTGAGGTCACAGGGTGGAGGGAGAGATTGATAACAGAAGCTTTGTTTATTGAATCAATGTAAATGCGCATTATCCTGGATTCCACTGCTAGTTACAATCCACTAACTGACTGAAAGCTACATGCTCAGACATCGTCGAAGTGTTTGCACAAGAAGCCGACAAATCAACCTGAAACCCAGCACTTAGCTTCAATCAATCGATGGTAAAATCTAAAATTGAACTAAACAAATAGTAAAGACCAAGTCAAAAGCAGATAGATAAATGCTAGAATGCTGATATGCAAATCAGAGAAAAAGGTAGTAATTACAATATCTGTTGAAACATTCAAATAAGTATGAGCATTCATGGCGACATTTTCAGCTCCGTTATTCTTTTTCACAGTTATTTAGTATTTCCCTTCATGTAATAATGTTTAAAAGATTTCTCAGACATTTGAGATCAACGGGTTTTTATTAGGTGGTGGGAGGGAATCCGAAGGAAGCCTTGCCGCGAGACCTAGCTTTAATACTTGTTGGAACTCATCAGTCATAAAGGCGTATCGTCAGCAGTGAAGGAACTCACATCCCTCCTGAGATTCCAACCCGTGTGCACTTAGTGATGTAGTACAACATATTACCACTGAGCTATTCAGGCTGACAATTAACTACCTGTAGGGATGTGTTGGGTACATCGATTGACCACTAATTTATTGGTCTCATTTATCTAGTCCTTTCTTTGATGCAGGCTGAGTTCTATCAGTCAATGACTAGGCACATTACAATCCTACAGGAGCTCAATCGCCAGCCAGAATAGCTCATTAGTAGCCTTTCTGACTGCCAACCGGGTGACACGGGTTCAAATGTCAGAAGGGACATGAGTTCCTTCAACATTGCAGGTACGCCTTCCTGACTGGTGATTGCCAACTAGCAAGAAACCTAGGTCTTCCTACCGATTGCCTCCAACCACCTAATATCAACCGTTTAAAGTGCACCTTGATGTCGAACCACTTAGAATGGTGGCTACTTTACAAGCTCAACTAACAGAATTCAATATACACCAAACAAAGAACCAGACTTACTACACTAATGACTAACTAGCGTCCTATCAACAAACAATTGACATACACATGCATATGATGATAATAATAATAATAGCTTCATTCTGGACAAAATGTATAAAATTCCCAGCACATCCAGGATCTTCTTCAAGTCCATAGCATCATCATGTGACGCAGCGCTCTTCGATCCGACCCATAGACTAGCTAAGTTAAAGCATCATAGCCAAAGTCAAGATCTTCCAAAATTCGATCTTCAAGGACCCATCAGACATAGGCAATGCTACGAAATGTCAACCCATATCAATTCGTACCTGCTTTTTTGAACCTGCAGAGGATAGATATAGTATTCTCCTTATTTACTAAGTACTTTTTCTCTAAATCTATACTGATAGGTAGGATTATGGCGTTTAAGACCAAGATTTTGTGTCTAGGGTTAAGGTAAGGATTAGGGTTTAAGTTGGGATTATGGTTACGGGTAGGAGTAGCTTGAAGAATAGTGTCAGAACATATCAATGGATCTCAAAGTACCATGATTTACAATCACTTGGATGAATGGATATATCGCACCTGGTACGATTTCTCTATAGATCATCTGTGTATAATGACTAGGAGACATTCTTACAACAAATAAGCTACACCTATGCAGTGTGTAATGTCATGTTAGCAATATTTCTTGGTATGCGTTGGTGGCACAGCGGTTAGGACACCCAACGACCGTTCATGCAGTTCAGGGTTCGATCCCCGGCCACTGACCCACACCTTTACCTCGCTAAGCCTATAATAAAGCTGGTAAAGAGGAAAGGTTGGGCATGAGGCTAGCAACCCCCTCCTGTAAACATAATCACCACTGCTATAGAAACTTCAAGCCTCCAGCTTGAATCACTATTTTCCACTGGGAACGTGAAGGAATTAAAAGGAGAAAATATTTTTTTGTGTATTTTTCAACGATTTTGCCAATTTTTTGCGATTGAATTCCGATTGATTGTTCAAGGTCTCTGTGGTTTTGGTTATGTTGGTTTAACTTTGTCCATAGACTTATTAATCCCTTATGATATTTGACTTTCCTCTTAGAGAAACCTTGAAAGGTGGTAGGTTGAAAGTTAATTCAAACTGTGTATGAGTATATTGCTTTTTCCCACTCAATGACTTACCTGAATAGTTAAAACGCAACAAGAATTAAAGAAGATTTGATAAACGACTGTATTTGATGGAACTCCAGATAGCCAAGTGATTCAAGCAAGCCGCTAACATTGACACTTATATTCAATTATTGGTTTGTAGGGATTTGGTTGATTGGTTACAGGCATTCATCATGAGTTGACATTAGTTAGAGAACCATTGGAAAACCAGCTGAGAGTACTGAAATCCTCACTAGCGACAGGCCATATTCAGGTGGGCAGTCTCCTGAGTTCTAGTGGGAAGTCGTGACCAGTAAGGTGCAGCAGGTGGGGAGTGAGGACAAATACTCACCAGCTAGTAGTCGTACTATGTTGTGAATTGGCAGAAGTTAGAACTCATGGACTGGTCACTGGATCAGGTTCGATCGATAGCCTTGTAGCCAGAAGGTCCTGGGTTCAAACCCCGCAGTGTGGGTGAGTACTGATGAAGAGTCCAAAACTAGGCAGACGAAACAGTTGGCTGTCTAGTACTCCTAGGTGGTTTTCCAGTGGTTTCCTAACTGACGTCAGCTCATGATGAAATCCTGTAACCAAATGACATTTATGTCTTTCGAAAATGTTTGATCACAGATATGGGGTTTCAATTAGTTACAAAAAAAACACATCAAAAATCAGCCTAGAATATACATGTTCTTACGTAAACTAAAAGTTCTAACCCAAGCCAGACATAAACAACATAAACATAGTGAGGGAGGCAAATAAATGGAGCAATTCTGAAACGTCATATGGTAAGCTGCGTGTTTTTAATGTTTATGACACAAAGACAGACAGATAGACGGACAGACAGGCAGTTTCTGCAAAAATCAACTTTCCAGAAAAAATAAGACAGCATTAAACATTAATTGTTATTCGACACTTTTCAAAAATTTGACTACATTACAATACATTATTGCTTTTGTCTAATGGGTGTAGAGTTAAACTATTTGAAAGCAACTGTGAACATCATTCAAAATGTGATATTAGACATATTTTATTAGTCTCTGTTTGTTGCTCAACAGTTATTACTTACATTTGCAACATTCATTTGTAACTTAAGACTGATGCTAAAGTGATTTCATTATGAGAAACATTAGTAACCAGAGAGTACTGTATACGGCTTCTTCGCCCTTCAAGTTTGGGAGTCTTTAGAGATATGTGACCATGAACACCGACTACCAGAGATCGAATCTGGGATGAGGTGATCCAGTTGAAAATTTAGCCAATGGTACGAAATGCAGTAACCAGCCGATAAATTCTAACTTCTGCCAGTCCCTGATAAAGGTGAAATCAAATCCCCACACGCCAAAACATAAAATATAATTTAGTGCTCATTACTGACTAACTGCGGGATCAAGTAGCCTAACGTTATGGCTGGAAGTCGTGGTCAGTGGGGTACAACAAGTTAGGCATTAGAACCGATACTCATATATGACATTGGCTGACGGTCTCACAATACCACGAACTTTCAGACGTTGCTATTATTACTGTTATTATTGGCTCCTTTAATTCCTAGAAGAACATAGGGCTTCAGTCGCAGGCCTCCATTGCATTCGGTTCTCCACCAACATTTTCGCCTGGCTCCACGTCTACCCACATACTTTCATCTCTCTTCACATGACCTCATCTTCCAAGTCACCCCTGGACGACCAACTCGCCACTTACCTTTCGGGTTCCACTCAAGCAATGGACTGCAGTGTGATGTCACTCACTTGATGATGGTTTGTTTTCTCTGTATATTTGTTGCACAATCGCTTCCAGCTGAGTTGGTTGGCTTCCAGAGATCCCTAGTGCTAAACTTTTCTGGCCGGCCATCTGATCTTGAGTAGTAATGAGTGAAGACAGCTAGCTGTTGATGAAGGTGTAAAGTTTGTTCAAAGTGCTCTTCGTGACGCGACGTGGCGCCAAGTCTCTGATCCGTATAGTAGCACTGACTGACTTGACATTGGAGTTGAAAATCCGGATTTTATTTTTCATGCTGAGTGCTGAGCGTCAACCTCCACAGAGACTTGAGGGAAATGAAAGCTCGTCTTGCTTTCCCGATCATCGCTGCTTTGATATCATCATCAGTTCCGTCCGCCTGTAGTTGAAACAATGCTTCGAAGATAGGTAGGTAGGTAAAGGAGGTCGCTTCTTCCACATTAATCCTATTTATGCTGGCTGATTGCTGTTTTTGTTGCTGTTCTCTATGCTCACCTGAAAGCCTTCCTATCTTTGATGCTTCTTCTATCGCCAACTTGTTGCCTATCACTTGCATATCTCCTAGTTTGTGTGAAATCAGGCAAATATAATCGGCAAAGTCCAGATCCTCCAAGTTTTTTTGTGTGGCTTCATTTGGTGCCTGTTTCTTATTTTCCTGCTGTCTGTCGCATTATCTAGCCTACCTCCGTCAATCAGGAAAACCGTTGGAGATAGTAGGCAGCCAGCCTGTCTTACTCCCGTCTTCTTTTCGAAGGATTCCTTTAGTTTCATCAGACGTTAGGATTACTGAGTTGGTCGTTGTATCCAATAGCAGTGGCTGAATAGTCAACGAGTTCGCCTCTAAATCTGAAAGTCCTATATTCGATGCCTTATGCGTACAGTGATGCGTACTTACGGTTGAAGTTTCCAAAACTAGAAGTGAACAACCGCCCAGTAGTCCCTGATTTTTAATGATTCTCTAAATAAAGTCAGTTGGTGATCAAACTGGAATCAATCAAATGTCTTCAAACGGACAATTCAAAATTTTTATTGAACTGATAGTTCAATGGCTTTTCAATTGATATAGATTATTATTACTTAACTGAAGATACTACTGTTTACACTACTTTTATGCCTCTATAATTATCAACTACAACACAGTATGAGATAACCGAAAATATAAGTTATTTATATGTTGAACAACTACGTCTATTACTAGATTATGAGGATGGAAAAACAGCTCATCAGATCTGAATGATCTTGCTTCTGACTTAATTACCCAGTGAGTAGAGAAAGTTTTTTTTTCATTTTGGACAGGGGTTTATCTACTTTTTAACAGTAGGGGAACAGTGGTGTCTCTCAAGTAATATACAGGAATTTTAAACTATATGAATCAGTACATCGTTGCTACACACTTCTAAAGAATGAAGAACTAGATTTTAAAATCTGCAATTTTTTCTAACCTACTTGAGCAACCGAAAAACTAAATCATTTAGTGTTTTGCAATTAGTAGTGTTCTCTGACCTGGTTGATCTAGTTGCGGAGTATTCGTCATCCTTCTGGACAACATCCCCTTTCAGCGCAATGTTTAGCATAAACTGGACTGATTTAAATTTTCCATGAGTTATAGGATTGAGTATCCCGGTAATCATCTTTACATATGTATTGATCGTTTTTAATTGACTCGGATTTTAAACTTTCTGGTCACATGATTTACTTTTTATTAGTTGATATATTTCAACTATATTAACATGTTTATTAATTGCATTTTCGTTTGAGTACCAGGCTTCTAGGAATTCCCTGACTGCACTTTTGGTGTTTCCTCTGTTTAAGATTTTGACATTATCCCAATCAAATTGATGTCCATAATCGTCTGTATGCATTGATACTAAAGAATTTATATCATGTCTTTTCACGGCTGACTTATGTTCTTGGATTCTTATTTGACGAGGACGCCCACTTTGGCTGATGTAATGTTTGTTACAGTTCATACAATTTATTTTGTATATGGTGTTAATTTTATCTTCTGTTTCTATGGGATCTTTTGGTTTGCATAAGATCGAATTAAGCGATTCGACTGGTTTGTGTGCTACATCTATATCCAATGGTTTCATTATTCTAGCCGTTATTTCAGAGATATTTCTGATGTATGGTAGGATGAATTTCTTTTTGATCTCTGATAATTGTTCTTTGTTGGTGTTTTGATTCGACTTTGAGTACTTTTTGATGAAATTTTGTGGATAACCATTCCTCTTGAAGACAGTTTGTAAGTATGTTTCTTCTATTCTTTTCAACTCTGAGGTGCTACAATGTGTATTTGAACGCTTTTAAATAATGTCTGCACACAGTTTCGTTTGTGAGTAATTGGACTATTGCTAGTATAGTTGAGTATTTGATCTGTGTGCGTTGATTTCCTATATACTTGTGTTTCTAAATTTCCTGTATTCGTTCTCCTGATTAAGACATCTAAGAGGAATGGGATTTTGTTGTCATCTAATTCTTCTTCTCTGGTGGTGAATTTGATGTCTTCAAATATGTTGTTTATTAATTTATGGCTATATTCTAAATCACTTCTTTGAATTAACACAAATGTATCATCAACATAACGTACTCAGACTTTTGGTTTAATTATAGTTAGAGCTAATAATTGATTGCATTTCAAAGCCGTTTACCACGGAATCAAAGTTAGCGACTATTCTACATCTGCTTTCAAGTTGTCGGTAGTAGTATTGTGGTGACAGCTGTCTGCGAACAAGCTAAAAATTGCTGACAACAATTAGACGTCAATGTTCACTTCCCCAAACAGTGTCATGAGAAAAATAATAACAAAGCTTAACCTTCAGAAAATCACCAGCCAATCACAGTGGAGTTAAAGTGTGGAAATATGATTCACAGATATATGAAATAACAGAATAACCTTCAGCAAGAAAATGACCAATTTGAAGAGGTTGCTTCTTTGCTAACAATAACACTAATAATAATGCACATAAAAATCTATAAATACCTCAGAACGCAGTACACCGTATACAAAGGCGAATCCTCCTCTGCTGTGCTCACTGAAGCTGGTGTCGCCTAAGGGGCTGTACTCTCCCCACTTCTCTTTTCATTCTTCCTACATGACCTACCATCTTCAAATGACATTAACTTTGTCAAATATGCTGATGACCTAACTGTATCTTTACCTGTAAAATGTCAAAGTGACTGCTCTAAACTAAATGGCTTCTTATCAGAAATCAGCCAATGGTCCAAAGAAAACCGTCTCACCTTAAACCCCTCTAAATGCCAAACAGTTAATTTCACCTTTAAGCATAAATCTGTCCTAAACAAACTGGTTAGCACTCACGAGATGTGCAACATAGATGGCACTGAAATTGAAACCAAGTCGGAAGTGAAATGCCTAGGCGTCACTCTATCTTCTGATCTTTCCTGGTCGTCTCATATCTTGATGATTTCTAAGAAAATATTCCGTTTTACCTTCTACATCAAGAAGTTAAGACTTTCTGGTGTGACCCAACCCTTACTCCTACAATTCGTTAACTCTCGAATTCTGCCTATTATTCTCTATTGTTCCCCCTTAGTCTTTCCTGGGCTATTGAAGAAAGACTGTACCTTATTACGTAGGATGTTAAAGGTTGTCAGCAGGGTAAGCTACGTGACAGGCACATGGACTCATGTGAAAAATGGCTTAATCCATTGTATCTGTCTAACTCACACCACCCTCTTCATTCACAACTCTCCCCTTGTATCTCATCAGGCAGGCAGACAAGAAGCCTATATAGAAAACTATATGCTCGCACTAGTAAGTACAAAAACTCAACCATACCCTACCTAGCTCGTGTTCTGTGCGATAAAGAAAGCATTAGGCGTGAAACTCATAACTTATTAAATAGTCAGTAGAACCAATGGATCTCGTCTTTCCAACTCACATCATTTACAGGTACAACGTTTTCTCTCTCTTTATTCTGTATTTATTTTGTTATGTGCTGCTTTGTTTCTCTCTTCCTTGCAAACTCTACTTAAAACATTCTTGTTCGTTCTTTCACACTCTGTATACCTCGACCATTTTGTTATCGCTTACGCCAGTAAATATGCTAGTAGTATCTACTTTTCTAACACCTTCAAACACTCTGTTTAATTTTTGGCCTTGCTACCGACATGCCAATATGTTGTTGTCAAAACTGACTGAGATAACCTTAATCTATGTAGAACTATATTTATTGTTAATGTACTAACTGGATGCAATACTGTATGTAGTAAAATTCTGAGAATTCCATTCTGTATCACAAGTACTGATTTGGAATAAAGCTATTATCTTATCTTTCTCAATAAACGACCCGTTGCCTGGCTCTTGTTTGTCTGTCGTTACAGTATCCATACTTTGAACAGATAGGCAAATTTCTATTGAGTTGTAGGATGAAAATATTCCTTAGTCGGCGTTACATGAATTGCATAATCAATTGCATAGTCAATGGTCATTCTTTCTCTCAACATCAAGCGAAATTGAACTAAAATGTTACTTAACAATCACATGCAATTCCATGCAGTGTGTGGGAATGAATCACAGACGACTATTATGTAAGAGACAGTGAGATACTACCTGACTATTGGAAACCTCGAGTGATTGAAGCGGAGTTTAAAGCGGCAACTCACATCCTACGCAACAAGCACCTAAACCAACAGGTTACAGTTCCACTTCTAGGGAAACAGATGAAAACAAGTTGAAATAAGACAAAGAACTGTGACTGATTTCATACGAACCGAGCGAATAAAGGAGAAAATTCAGTATGAATTGTGTCACTAACAGGAATTTGCAAATAATATACTGGCAATGTCTTCTGCAAGAATCGTGAGTTGTGGATCGACAGTTTGCTTGGAAATGAAATGAAGATAATTATGAAACAATTCTACCTGCAACTAATTAAGTATTTCTGTGTTCTGTCGTTGCAGTCGGTGCCTCTTCCTATGTTATAGATGGAAGTGGAGGGGCCACAGGTTCTTGAAAAGAAAGACGTGGTGCTATTCATACCATCAGGAGAAAAGAAACAAGTAGAAATTTGTTAACACTGGCTAACTTCCAAGACGAACCTTCTCTTATTCCTTTACGTTCCCAGTGGAACCTAGGGCTTCAAGTTAGAGACATTTGAAGTTTCATTAGCAGTGGTGAATACTTTTACAGGATGGGGTTGCCAGCCTCGTGTCCAACCTTTCTCCTGTTTACTAGTCTTATCACTGGCCTAGAGAGGTAAAGGAGTGTGTCGGCGGCCGGAGATCAAACCTTGGACCATCTGCGTATGGTCCGCCTACAGAGATAGCACCCTATATTGAGCAAGCGCACAACTTCTAAGTGATCTTGCACCACTACGGTGACTGAGGCTTCTTGTTTTGTTTGCGCAATGTTGAAAACTATTAAATTAGTGAGAAATATCTGTCTCAGTTCCCTGAATTTTTATCGCTACTCTGATTGATTTCATTCAGTATGCTGTGGAATACCCACCATGAAAAAGACATGATTACTGAAGCCATATAGCTCATGCATAATCTTACTGAACTTTCTAATCTCCTCCGACCCCTAACAAATTTGTAGGTGGAAAAGCAGACGAACTGGAAATACACTGTAGAGAAATTCAAGTGAAATCAAATTTCAAGCAGGCCCTCGGCTGGAATCTGAGTGAAAAATGTAAACCTGGATCTAGGTCCTAGGGTAACTCGGAGCAGATCATTTAGATGGGAAATGAAAGCTTACAGGCAGCCGGCTGAAAATGACTGCAGAGAACAGAGTGATATAAGAATGTACTACTGAAATCCTCTGTGTTTTACTAGGAACCCAAGGGAATAATATTAATGATAATAAATCCCTTAAGTCAAACAGCCATAGAAAGAGAACTTAGGTCAATGCAATAACTGGGACGGAATTATGCTCCAGTCCATCGAAAGCAAAATACTAATCCACATCATCCTGGAGAGAATCAAACACGCCAACCTGAATGGAAAACATCTAACGGAACAGCCTGGATTCAGGAGAAACAAGTCATGTATTGATCAAATCGTCACACTACGGATCATCATTAAGCAAAGCTTGGGATGGCGGTCACCTCTCTATTTCAACTTCATGGACTTTGTTAAAGCCTTCGACAAACAGCGTTAGTCGAGAGGTGATTTGGCAACTACTTCACGACTATGTGATGCCACCAACAATTATATATCTCATCCAATAGTTGTACGACAATGCTGCGTGTCAAGTAATCCACAACGGGAAACTCACGGAATCCTTCCAAGTGAAGACTGGAGTAAGACAAGGAAGGCTGTTTACTATCTCCAGTGATCTTCCTGATTGCGGGCGGTAGACTAATTAGTGCGACAGAAAGCGGGTAACGAGGAAACAAGTATAAAATAGACCCACACAAAAACCTCAAGGATCTGAATTTCGCTGATGATTTATGCTCGATTTACCACAAACTGGAAGATTTGCAAGTGATGAAAAGCAGCAAGTTGGCAGAAGAAGCAACAAAGATAGCAAGAACTTCAGGTGAACATAGATAGAAAAGGTGGAGACAGAGGTGATGAAGATTCCTGGCCAACAGCAACATCACCAACAACAGACAACAGTCAGCAAGCATAAATGGGATAAATCTGAAAAAAAGGACCTCTTTTACCTACCTTAGAAACATCGTTTCAACTACAGGCGGATGGAACTGACTAGGATATCAAAGCAGCGAAGATCGGGTTTTCAACTCCAATGTGAAGTCAGTCAGTGATACTATAGGGATCAGAGACTTGGCACGGCGTCACAAAGGGTACTTCCAACAAACTACACACCTTGATTAATAGTTGTCTTCGCTTAATACTACCCGAGATCAGATGGTCGGCCAGAAAAGATCAGCAACAGTGAGGGATCTCTGTCAATGAGCGAACCAACCTATCAGGAACCAACTGTGCAACGAATATGCAGGAATAAATGGACGTGGATTGGCAGGCCATACTCTGAGAAAACAAACCATCAGGTGAGTGACATCACACGCCAGGCTCTCTCTTCAATGGGACTCGAATGGGAAGCGGCAAGTTAGTTGGTCGTCAGTTTGAGGGCGACATGGAGGAAGAGGTGATGCGGAGAGAAGATAAAAGTATGTGGGCAGACGCGGAGGCAGGTGGGAACGTTGGTGGAGAAGCGAACGCAATGGAAACGGGCAGCTAAAGCCCTATGTTCCTCTAGGAATTAGAGGAAACATTCATCATAATAAATCCCTTTAGAAAAGGCTATAAAAATTATTTAATATTGTTTATTCCTTTAGACGTCAAAGGCTTTAATTACAACACAAAACAAAAGAGCTGCCATTGTTTCGAATGTATAATGAATAATCCCAAAAGTGCTTCTTTTCTTCTGATAATCCTTTAAAATTTCATTTTGAATCCCACTGCTAGTTAAAAAAAGGTAAAAACGTCATTTGTAATGAGGCATAAGACTGCACTCCTTTCTTTCTGTATCGAATACACGGATGCCATCTTTTAAAGCCTCAATAGCATTGGTGTTCTTGAATTTCACAGGATATGGTTATTTGCCTAACGCTCAGCCTTTTCCAGGATTATTAAGGGCTAATAAACCAGACAGCCCTGAGGAGTAAGTCAGACGGGACTCGAACCGGAACTCGCCACATGGCTGGGGAGTATTTCACTGCTGAAACACGGAAGAAGCATCAAAATCTAGCCATATAAATATTCTATTGTTTCGCCTCTCTGAATATTCATTTTCAAACACAATAATCTTGCAGGATTTTACCATGAGTTGACATGGGTTAGAGAACTATCGGAAACCAGCAGGGAGAACTGTACAGCTGTTCCATCCACCTAGTTTTGCTTTGCTCATCAGAAGGAGGCACTCACATTCAGGGTTTGAACTCAAGCTCTGTAGGTTAAAAGGCGAGCTCGTAGACCGTTCAGCCAGTGGGCCCAGATCCATAAATTCAAGCAAGTTGGGTGAGCAGACAAATACTCGTTACGGATAACATTGGCTAGTGCCAGTCACGCCATAATAATAAAACAAAAGACAAATTCAGTGAAGAAAATCTTCTTTATCGACGAAATCATCTTCACAGGCTGGCTGTACAGTCGTATTTATAATTACAAAAATGTATTGCAGTCTATTATTGAGTAATAGGGCGGGGGTGACATAACTGACATAATTACCCAGAAGTGGCTTTAGAAGTAGAAATGAAAAGTTGTAAATGACGTGGTACTCAACGACACAAAGAAATTTGATGAGGTTCAAATTGCTATCGAGTGAGAATAAAGGTGATAGTTGAGTGTCAATTTAACAAGTGTGAAGAGGGTGTGAAAATGTACAAAAGGAACATATGAGAGTGATAATAGTGAATTAATTATTAAAGTAAAAGTAAACTAAAAGTAAAGTTAAAAAAGTAAAGAAAAATCAAAATTTTTTTATACAGGGAACGACTAGTGAAGAGGTTAAGACCAAGGTAGAATAAGAGACTGGACAAACTTTTTCTGTATACAGAGTTCGCGGTTGTATTGACGAATTGCCAGTGCCTCTGCCATACACAAAAGCCGAAACCTGACACCCTTTGTTCCATTTGGCTCAACTTCCTAGATGATCCTGAAAGACGACTCTGGTGGAGCTACGTGTCCTGAGTTCACCGACTACTCGAGAATTGAGGTAGTAATTGTCTTGCATTGTGCCTTTTCTAACCATGCCGGATTATGTTCATAGATGCGCTTGGAAAGCGTGCGCTTTGTTCGGTCAATATAACTAGCTCCATTGGCGCAGGTGAATTTATAAACACTCACTAAAGTGGCTAGTCCAAAGTGCCAGTTTATCCTCCACACATCCATTGATCATTTGTCGGCAGTAGAAATTTATACGTAGCTCAGCCTTACTTAATTTTAACTTTATCGAATTTCTGTCTTTGTGCCGTCGAGTACCATGTAATTTACAACTTTTAATTTCTACTTCTAAAGCCACTTCTGAGTAATTTTATCAGTTATGTCACCCCGCCCTATTACTCAATAATAGACTACAATACATTTTTGTAATTATAAATACGACTGTACAGCCAGCCTGTGAAGATGATTTCGTCGATAAAGAAGATTTTCTTCCCTTAATTTGTCTTTTATTTTCTTCATGACTTACTGGGTATTTTCGGTGAGTTAGTAAGAGTTGAGATTCATTCCTGGTCTCAATGGCTTAATGGTCTACCAGCTTGCCTTGCACCTGGAAGGCCTTGATTTCAAAGCATGTCAGTGGATGCGTATTGTGAAGAGTCGTGGACCATTAGGAAACAGCTCTCTGGTAGTACTCTCAGCTGGTTTACCAATGGTTTTCAGAGCGATTTCAACTTATGATGAGATACCTTTTTTTGTTTCGATAAAATGTCGAGTAAAATTAGTTCCCGTGGTCACAACAACTGTTGGAATTGTTTTGTTTTTTAATTCACATATTTATGATTTGTAATCACATATATATAGTTGATCTTTTGTTAGTCCAGTTTTGTGTATCCAATATTATATTCCAAGTTGTTAACAGTTGTTCTGCGGAGTCACCCTTGTTACACGTATTTGCCGTAACCTAAATGAATACAGATCCAGTTGTAATTGGTCTTTCTTTCCATTTGTTCATAGCAAATCAATGTCGTGATTTTTATCCCATGCATGCGCAGCTATAGATGTATTTCTCTCTAAATTACTGTAGGCTTGTGTTTCTTTGAGCTGAGCTATATTTAGGCGCTTAAATTCAGTCACTCTTATTTTGAGGGATCTGAACGTTTGACAATAAGTACAAGACATTCTATAAATTACATTACTGCTTTTATTCATCATTTTTTTATCAGATCTTTTAGTTGATTTTGTTAAGTACTCGTCGCCAAATTATTGTTATGTGCTGGTCGAGAATTTAATAGTCCTGACGCGAGAAGGCGGAAATCAGAAGACCACTAGGTTTGCGATGATACTTCTATTTTCCAAAACACCAGGAGAATCAATGTCACACAAGTATGTGAGAGCAAAATATATATGAATGTCCGAACAAGTGTGTGAACAATCAATAGACAGTCTTAACATGATTGGCTAATTATAATGGAGTATCGATCCATATATACATAGCAAAATATAGCAGACATGTCAACAACCACACATATAATATGGATATATGTCACCAAGCAACGGACTGTCAACAAACACTCATATTATATATAATATAAGGGGAATATACATTGTTAAAGGAGACAGGTTCATCAAAGTGAAATGGTCACAGACTAAGAGAGCAACAGAAAGAGAGACCATCATATATATATATATATATATGTATACATATCAGATTTATTTTACTTTTAATGAGATTCGTTGGAGTAAACGTGTTACCAATTCCAATATTTTTCAGGCACTTTTCGAATTCCGCCTTTGATGTAGCACTTTTTTATGGTACTGTGAGCGTTTCTATTTTGTCTTCCTCTTTCTGGTCATTCTCTGTTTTTACCCACTTTCTTTTGGATAGTTGTTTTCGAGTAACATTTTGAGTTAGACATTTAGACAAAGCTGTAAGAAGACATAATTTGTCTGAATCGTGTAATTTATTTCTTTTTGTTGGTCATTTGGTATTATTGAAAGTCGTCTGCGTATTCTGTCTGCAAGACTTTGTATTAATCCTCATTTTACCATGAGTGGTTGGATGAGTTGAGTGATAATCAAGGAATCTCCTCGAATATGTATAGCTTTTCTACATATATATATCGTCGTTTTTATGCTGTCCTATCTTTTACTCTTTGTACTTTGTAGTCTAGCTAGCATAGGCAGTTAGTTCCTCAGTCTTATTCTCTATTTCCCTATTGTAATTTTTTTTGAATCTACATGACTATGCATGTGGTGTGTGGGAAGCATTTAACAATATCATTCTTCTTCATTATTACTAACATATCATCTACATAGCTGCAACACCCAGCTGAAAACTTAATTCAATTTTAGATTTTCCCGTCGATTGATTGGACTGAAGTGTTCAGTCTCAGGTGGACATGTCGGCTTCTTATGCGGATGCTTCGACGATGCCTGGTCATGTAACTTCAAGTCAACAGGTGAATGGTGACTAGCAAAGGGAATCCACGATGCACATTTCGTCCTGTTTGGGACTCACCAGTTGGATGCGCCTGCATTCCCCAGTGAGTAAGTGATGATGTTCTACCGAGGCTCGAACCCAGTGCCCATAGTTTCAAACGCCAAAGTGTTATCCACCAGACCACTTGGGCCACGAAAGCCACCTCTTATGCAATGGGTCATATGAATTATTTAATTCAAGTTTAGATTTTCCCGTCAACTGATTGGATCGAAGTGCTTGGTTGCACAAGAGTTGGTTGTCGTTGCCCAAGTGGTCTAGTGGATAGCGCTTTGGCGTTGGAAACTAGTAGCACTGGGTTTGAACCTCGTGGGAAAATCATCACTTACTCACTGCGGAATGCAAGTACATCCAGTTAACCAGTCGCAAATATGCGTAAATGCGCATCATGGATTCCACTGCTAGTCACCATCCACCAATTAACCTAACTGAATAATTTTATAGTTTCACTGTTCAACTTATACGTAATGTCAAACAGTGATTTCCTTTTATAAATTTGAACAAAGAAAGAAGAAACATTGGCTCAGAATAATCTGGATCCATTTCATTACGTTGGTTTTCATCAGCTGCGTAAAACTTGAATTTTTTAATAAAAATAAAAAGTGTAAAATTTTAATAAACCTTTATCCATTAGCAAGCATATTGCCAGAGGGTCAAATTGAAATAAGGCGTTGAGATTTACAGGGCATCTAACGTGTTACGAAATATATATATATATATCTTGTTAGAGAGAAGTTTCTTGAAAAAAATTAATTAATAGTTGTGCTGTTGAGGTGGTAACAAAAGAAAATTAGAATAAGGCATTAGGAAGACAAATTTCACGAGATATCGTCATTTCGTAGTTTCATTACAACCGCTTTACAACTAACATGGTTAACAATAATAAGGTAAAATAAAGATCATGACAACTACTCAGTCTAATAAAAACAAAAGTACATACTAATGACCAATCATATTTAGATAGGTCATACAGTCCAGGGTAGGCGAAGATTGAAGTCTATTGATTTTTGTACACACAATTTAGGCTGTATGTGATTAATCCAAAGTGCTTCCATCACCTTCAATAACCAACCTTGAATTAGAGTTATGTGATGAAATAATTGTGAAACAGTCATTAGTATTGATTTTGTGACCTGACATTAATAAGTGTTTTGCAATGGATGATAACGATGGATTTCTACTAAGATTAATCGCGTTAGGATTTTCGACATGATTAACTAGCCATTTTGGAACATGTTCTTTTCGACCACGGCATTGGAACATTCTGTTAGTTCTACCTATATAAGTGTCACCGCAACAACTGCAAGTGAACTTGTAGATACAGTTTGAAGTAGAGTCCACACAATTTCGTCCTTTAATCGTAGGTAGGTAAAGGAATCGAAAATGTTCGGAAAGTGAGAAAAAGAGATGCGGCGTAGAATGTGTGCGTTTGATGGCTGACCGAAGTCTTTGAGCTAGCTGTCAACTGCATAATCTGGTCGCCTTTGATTGGTAGGTTAATGAAGATAGCTTTCTTTGGTACAGAAGCTGTCTTTTCAAGATGTGGTCTATCCTTACCGTGACAATTGATGAAGTTTTCTGGATAACCATTAGCTAATAAAACTGAATGTATATGTCGAAACTCATCATCCATCAATGTGTCACTCGTGCATACTTTTCGGGCCCTTGAGAACAAGCATTTCACTAGGGAATGTTTATACTGGATAGGAACAAAACTGGTAAAATGAAGATATTGTCCACTCCATGTCTGTTTACGAAAAATAGATCGCTGAATCGTTCCATCATCTCTCCTAGTCATAGTAATATCCAGGAAACCGAGTTTGTTATTCGATTCTAGTTCGGAGGTCACTCGAATATTTGGATGAATATGATTAAATAGGGTGATAAAGTTTTCAATAGATTTGCTATTATTACTAATAATAAGAGTATCATCTACATAACGTTTGTACAGCATAAATTCTCCAAGCATACCTTGCAAAAGAAAATTAGCAATAGTTACGTAGTTAGATAAGAGAAGATTAAAATTTCAGTGTACACGAGGTCAGATGAGATGTTTATGATGTAATACTGTGAGTAAAACTCAGTAATTCAAGAAAAATTACTATTTAAGAGAGTTAAGCGAAAAATAAAGTGGTGGAGATGGAGTGAAAAGATAAACTAAGAAAATTAGAGAACAAAGAGAGTTACTAAAAAGTGAGTCACCAGGGAAATTGAAGTCCAACAACGGATTGTTTTTGGACACATAAATCAGGCTTCAATCGTCTTATTGTTATCTATAGCTTCAGCAAACCTGAGAAGACTTGAGATACTCTGTCAGTTAGTTATTTTGAATGATCCCAGCACATCTACTCAGTTCTGTCCTGTGCCAATCAGGTGTTTAGCGGCAATTGAAGAGCTTCAACAATTCGGTCCCTTTAACCGGAGGCTCTTTGGTACATGTTCGCAGAATCTGATGTAGGCCCTCCTCTCTGTTCTTCCAATGTTACCTCCCTAACAACACAACTGTTAATTAATTTTTTTTCAAGAAACTTCTTTCTAGCAAGATATATATATATATGTATGTCGTAACACTTTAGACACCCTGTAAATCTCAACGCCTTATTTCAATTTGCCCCTCTGGCAGTATGCTTGCTAATGGACAAAGGTTTGTTAAAACTTTACACTTTTTATTTTTATTTTTTTTAAATTCAGGTTATACGCAGCTGATGAAAACCAACGTAATGAAATGGATCCAGATTATTCTGAGCCAATGTTTCTTCTTTCTTTGTTCAAATTTATACATATTGGGTCATAGAAGTTATTAAGAAGACAATTGCAGCGAAGAAAATTCTCTTTTCCACGAATTCATCATCAGCTAGGCTGTACATTCGTGTATTTATATCAAATGGATGGGAAAGTTACAGAATAATATCCGGTCAAGGGTCAAATTAATAAAAATTAAAATTAGGAATTAGAATGCCATAATAAACAGAGGGATGGATAAAACAAACAAAGTATCATCATGATAGCTAAGAAGATTGACATTGTGCAATTAGGGGTAGAAATGCAGAAATAACAAAATGGACAGGATGTTTGGATCAAAAAACTAATGTGATGAATAATTTTTTATGCGATCAGGATTAAATGTGTAGAAATAGTAAAATAACAAAATAGCCACGAAATTCGGGTATGAAAATATGGTAGTGTAAACAGGGATTAAGAAAACTTAAAATAACATGAATAAACAGGAAGTTTAGATAAGAAAGGCGATGGGATGGTCATTACTAAAATGTTACCTGTTTATGATGGCCATGGCAGGGACAGGGGTTGGACGTAATTCTTTTGGATACAAAGGGTGGGTTTGAGCTTTTGTATAGCTAGCGCTTCGGCTATGCCCAGATGTCTTGATTTCACTCCTTTTGATTGGTTTGATGGAATCTTGTATATTACTTTGAAGGATTTTTCGAAAGGTGCTGAATGTCCTGAAATGACCAGATGTTTTGTCACTGAACTGTATACACACTTTCGGTCTCCTTTTACTAACCAGGCTGGGTAGTGTTCACGAGCACGTTTTTCAAGTCGGCGCATGGTACGGCCAACGTACTCAGCTCCACAAGAACAAGTAAACTGGTGTATGCACGTTGAGGTGGCCCAATGCGGTGGAAATAAGTTCAGTGATCAATCACTCCCTGTACAGATACACACAAATACACACAGACAGACAGAAGGTGAGACAGAAAGCGATTAAATAAAAGCTGTTATTATTATTATTTTTTATTGCTCCCTTGGGTTCCTAGTGGAACATAGGGCTTCAACTGAACGTCTCCATTTGCTTCTGTCTTCTTCTGCTGTACTTTTCACCTGCATCCATGTTAGTTAGTCGATACTCTTTCAACTCCTCTTCACACGATCTCCTCCATGTCACCCACCCTTGCAATGACGTCCCACACGCCGCTTCCCTTTCGGGTTCCACTCGAGAGCTTGACGCGCGATGTCATCCAGCGGTCTCCTCAGCGAGTGTCCGATCAATCTCCACTTTCTCCTGCATATTTGTTGGGCGATTGGTTCTTGCTTTGTTTGTTCCCATAATTCCTTGTTGGTGATTCTTTCCGGCCATCTGATCTTCAGTATAGAGCGAAGACAGTTGTTAATAAAGGTCTGCAACATGCTATTGGAAATATTCCTTGTGACCCACCCGCCAAGTTTCTGATCCGTATAGAAGAACTGACTGACTTGATGTTTGTATTGAAAATCCTACCGAATTTTGTTGTTGATGCTGAGTTGTGTGACGAAGATTTCCAGATTGGCTTCAGGTAGATGTGGATGTGTTTCTCGCCTTCCCGATTCTCGATCGATTTGACATCCTCGTCCGTTCCGACTTCCTGTAGTTGAGACAATGCTGACTACCTAGATAATTGAATGAAGTAACCTCTTTCAAATCCCTCCCGTTGATGGTGATTGACGTTGGATGCTGTTGCTGTTGTTGGTTGGTTATTTTCATCACCTCCGTCTTGTCTATGTTTACCTGGAGTCCTGTCTTTGCCAGCTGCTTCTTCGACCAGTTTGTCGGTTTTCGCTTGTAAGTCTTCGATTGTGTGTGACATCAAACATAAATCATCCACGCGCGACATCCAGGTCTTCTAGGTTCTTCACGTCGGTCCAGGGTATTCCTGTCTTCTCGTTTCCCACTGTCTGACGCATGATCCAGTCCACCACAATTAGGAATATCATTGGTGATAATAAGCCAGCACCCTTGTCTGACTCCTGTGTTTACTCCAAACGCCTTGCTGAGTTTCCCGTTGTGGATCACTTGACATGTGCCGTTGTCGTACAGCTGTTGAATAAGGTTGATGAATATTTGGGGTACGCCATAGTACTCGAGTAATTTCCAAATTACTTCACGGTCAACGCTGTCGAAGGCCTTCTCAAAGTCTATAAAGTTGAGGTAGAGGTTTGATCGCCATTCCATGCTTTGTTCTGTGATGATGATGCGTAGAGTTGCAATTTGGTCAGTACATGATTTGCCTGACTTTCCTGAATCCAGCTTGTTCTGGTCGGAGTTCTGTCTCCAGTGCGTCCTTTAATCTCTCCAGGATGATGCGACTCAGGATTTTACTTGGCGTCGATAGGAGCATGATTCCTCGCCAGTTCTTGCAGAGTCCTAAGTCGCCCTTCTTTGGTAGTTTCACGAGGTAACCTTTCCTCCAGTCAGTAGGCACCTTTCCCTCCTTCCAGACCTTTTGCAATAATGGAGTCAGCATGTCTGCTGCAGTCTCTGGGTCCGCTTTCAGTGTTTCAGGGGTATTCCATCTGGTCCGGCTGCTTTTCCAGCTTTCAGAAGCTTGATTGTGTTCAAGACTTCAGCTCTCGTTGGAGGATTGGTGTCAACTTGCAGTTTTGTGCGCGCTATTGTTGGTATTTCTGGACAGGTTGCAGGTGATGGTCGGTTCAAGAGTCCTTTGAAGTGATCCGCCCATTGTTTAATCTGTTTTTCTTCCTTGGTAATTGGGTTCCCTTGGCTGTCTTTTATAGGTTTCGCTTGTGTTGATCTCTTCCCGGATAGAGATTTGGTTATCTGATATAATGTCCTCAGGTCCCTTTTGCCTGCTGCCTTCTCAGCTTCAGTGGCGAAGTTGTCGTAGAATCGTCTTTTGTCCTTCCTAGCACTCTTCTTCACTTCTTTGTCCAGTGCTGGGTAAGTTGAGCTTAGAGTCTCCTTCTCCTGTCCGTCCTTGCATTGAATCATTTTCTCTTTCACCATTCTCCTCTCTTCTATTAATTTCCAAGTGTCCGTTGAGAGCCATTCCTTGTCTTGTCCCTTCTTTCTTCCTAGAACCGTTGAACTACCGTTTATTCTTTCCTATGAAAAACATAAAACAAACAGAATTTAGTCCTATGAGTAGACGTAAACCGATGTGTTATCCATAAATGTGTGATGAGGAAAATCTATGCAGAAGAGTAAATAATAGTAAAATGTGTTTTTCCCCTTCTATTCACTGACTGTTAATTCTATGATATTAAAACACGTAGTTCAGTGAAGAGTCTCTTTTCCCCGGTGGATTCATTTTCTTAGTTGTAAAATCACAAATATACATATGAGTTATTTTGTATGCATTAGTACATTAAGAAGATTGATCCATGGAAAAGCTACTTGGAATGGTCAACTAACAAGTTTCTATAGCTTGGTACCCATTCAACAAAAGTGGAATTTAAATAAATCCCTTGACACCCACATCCAACGAATCTGTAGTCTCGACTTTCTAGAAATAGAATAACATCTTTTGACAGAAATCTTCATCCAAAATGAATTTGGACGAATGAAACTTCACTTGCGCCTAAAAAGAAACTCTACATGAACTTGAATTTTAAGGTAGATTTAGCAAGCGATATTCTGAAGAGAAGGATCACATCATCTCTGAGAAGAACATCCTTTGCAGTAACGCTAGGAATAGTGTTCTCCAGTCACCCACTGATCTGCAGAAGCCTCAAGGACAAGATCCCGAATCTGACCACTTCTATGTGCATATATCAGTTCACCTGCGGCTGTGGAGCCAGGCACATCTGTCGTTCGACGCGCATCCTGTCCAAGAGGACTCAAGAACACTATCCAGCATGGTTGCGAAAAGGCAATAGTGGTACGCAATAAGGAGTGAGATAATTGAACACCTGGTTAACACTGATCATTCCATTTCAACAAACGCCTCTTGCTTCAAAGTAATCCACGGAGTCACGAATAACCACCTATCAAAGGCAATACGGTTTTGTCTTCTGTGTGTTTCGCTGAAGCTGTGGCCATTCACGCAGAGAAACCGTAACTGTCCATACAAAATTGAACTACTCAACCAATTCTATTATCATGGTAACAATTTTTTTTATATTTTTGATGACTTAATTTTGTTTGTTTGCCTATTTTTTTTTAATTGCTTATAACTCTTGTGTTCATTTAGAACCCTTACGTAATTTCGCATTCTCTACTTTGTTACTGTTTGTATCCTGAGTACAACTCAATCACCAAACTATGTATATTACTACGTAACTCCTTTTTTAACAAGTGTTTGTGACAACTCATCACAAATTTTACTACATTAGTTTCTTGACCATTTTTGTATTACGTGAATCTACCCAAAACCTACTAATTTTCACCTGTTTAGCTAAAATAAACATAACCAATTGTATTTTTCTACTGGATGGAGGACGGCATCATGAGCTGACATCTGTTAAAGGACTCCTGGAGAACCAGCTGGAAGCACTGGATAGCTATTTCGTCACTCTTGTTTGGGACTCTTCATCAGCATGCATCCATCTCACCTAGGTTCGAACTAGGACCTTCTGGTTACAAGGTTAACGAGTCCGTAGACCACTAAGCCACTGAGAACCCATCCAATGGCCAGTCCATGAATTCTAACTTCTGCCAATTCATGGCATAGCACAACCACTTCGTAATGTCTTCTTTGATAAGTTACTGTCACACTTAGTCTACGAGCCCGCCTCTTGTAGCCAGAAGGTTTGAACACTGGCGTTGGGTGCGCACTGATGAAGAGGCCCAAACTAGGCTGACGAAACAGTTATGCAGTACTCCCAGGTTTTCCAATGGTTTTCTTACTGATTTCATCTCATGAAGAAATCCTCCATTTAATCAGACAAAATCCCTACAAACCAATATGAATTGACAACTTATAAGTTTATTATAAAACAAGTGACATTTTCAGAGAATCTATTCGTGTAAAACCCACATCTATGTAACAAGCAGAAAATGTAATTATTCCTGAAGACATTGGTGTAAGATATTTGGAGATAATAGAAAGAAAACCCACGATCTGGGTTTCAGGCTGTAGTCAACAAAAAGTATCTGCAATCGTGAAACAACTCATGCTCCACTGCGATTGCACATACTCCTTACTGATGGGTTCTAAAAAGTACGCAACCTAAATCTGGTCAAGGCTTCCTGCAGACTATCTCAAGCCATCTAATATCAACTATCCAGAGTTCACCGTGTAGGTGAGCCACCTGGAATGCTGAACACATCACAGACTAGACAGATAGAATTCAGTCTGCATCAAACAAAGGACTAGACACATTACATTAGTTAGTAAGTCCAGGTCTAGGCAGGGCTTTCATCCGATTAATTCCAACAATCTTATATCAACCATTCAGAGTGCACGGTGATGTTGAGCCACTTATTGGCATGGCAGCCATATTGCAAACTTTATTGACAGTCTACACCAAAAATAAGACTAGATAAATACACATTACACTAGTCACTGACTTGTCTCCAACTAGAATTTCCAGCGTAGGAGTTTACACAAAAATACACCAGTTCAAGTTATCATATTTCACAAAGCACACATAATAGTAAAGAAAAAACACAAAAACGTATCAGGTAAGTCCTATTCATCTCCCTGCAAGAGGCGAAGGCGTTTCCAACAAAAGTGTAAGAGCAAATGTGAATGTCTGACACTTACAACCGGACTGGTGGATTCTAAATGCAACATATTCATGGATTTCAGGATCTGAACAGATCGAATGGTATATGAACCTTGGGAAAATAGCTCTTGGTGTTGTTCTAATGCTATGTAGATCAGGCTTCAACTGAAAGGCTTGGGAAGGAGTAGAATGGCCCCTTTAAACAACCGCGTGTTTCAGTCTAAAGGTCCGGGCAATATTATAGACTTCGCACAAATTAGGAGGTTGTGTGTAGAGCATTTCATGATACGCATGATGTACGAAGAAATAATGGATACCCTCCTCCTCCTCCATCTTACTGTTTACACACCAAACTTTTATCAGCTAGCATTGCTCAACATGGAACAGTATTATTATTGTTGTTTTCTTAAGTTCTTAGAGGAATATAGGACTTCAGCTGCACATCTCCATTGCGTTCGCTTCTCTGCTAACTTTTCCACCTGGTCCCACATCTGCTCACATGCCTTCATTTCTTCTTCGCATCACCTCTTTCCCCATATTACCCTCAAACTGACGACGTGTGATGTCACTCACCTGATAGTTTGTTTCCTAAGAATATGGCCAATCCACCTCCATTTCTTCCTGAGTATTTTTTGTACAGTTGGTTCTTACTGGGTTGGTTCTCTCATTGTCAGAGATCCCTCACTGTTGCTGATCTTCTCTGGCCAGTTATCTGATCTTGAGAGAAGTATTGAGCGAAGACAGCTAGTTGTTGATGAAGGTATGTAGTTTGTTCAAAGTGCCCTTCGTGACGCGGCTCCAAGTCTCTGATCCCTATAGTATCACTGACTGACTTTACTTTGGAGTTAGAAATCAGGATCTTATTTTTCATGCTGATTGCTGGGTGCTTCAGACCCCCACATAGACTTGAGAAAGCTTGTCTTGCTTTCCTGATCCTCGCTGCTTTGATATCCCCGTCAGTTCCATCCGCCTGTAGTTGAAACGATGTTTCCTAGGTAGGTGGGTAGGTGAAGGCGGTTCCTTCTGCAGATTTCTCCCATTTATGCTAACTGATTGTTGTCTGTTGTTGCTGGCCAGGAATCTTCATCACCTCCGGCTTCCCCTTTTCTATGTTCACCTGAATTCCTTGCTATTTCTGATGCTTCTTCTAACGCCAACTTGTTGCTTTTTACAACTTGCAAATCTTCCAGTTTTTAGGAAATCAGACATATATCATCGGCGATGTCCAGAGCCTTCAAGCATTTTGTGTGGGTCCATTATGGACCAGTAGATTAATATGTATATATATTTTTTAAAACCGCACATTTTACTTTACATATCTAGTAATTTGTAATATTCACATTGTATGGAGGATTTCACCATGAGCTGACATTAGTTAGAGAACCACTGGAAAACCGGCTGGGAGTACTGGACAGCTGTTTTGTCCTAGTTTGGGACCCTTCAGCAATACGCACCCACCGGAGTTCGAACCCAGGACCTTACAAGGCGACCTCGTAGACCAGTGAGCCAGTGGGACCCCATCCAATGGTAGGGAACAGCGGGTCGAAGATGGGGCAGTAACTCATCGAAGAGACATTGCGAAGTGGTCGTGCTATGTCGTGAATTGGCAGAAGTTAGAATTCAAAAACCATTGGATTGGGTCCCAGTGGCTCAATGGTCTACGAGCTCGCCTTGTAACCAGAAGGTTTGGGTTCGAACCCAGGTGGGTGAGAAAAGGCTGAAGAGTCTCAAACTAGGACAAAATGGCTGTCGAGTACTCCCAGGTTTTCCAGTGGTTCTCTGACTGTCGTCAGCTCATGGTGAAATCCTCCATGCAATCAAACAAAATCCCTACTAAAACCAATACTTGAAAATTAATATTCACATTCATAAAAAGGAAATTCATCAGAATATAATAAAGTTGTTAGTTAAATCTATGACTGAATTGCCATGCACATACATATATATATGTGCAACAACTGTTGTCATAGTCATTCATACCCTTTTTACAACAATGACATTTTCAAAAATGTTGACATATACATTCATTCACTTATTTATTTATTCATTTAAAATATGTAATTGTAAAGAAAAAAGATTCAACTATTTCTTATTTTTAAAAATTGAAAAACTTTGACACAGAAGAACATTTTAAAGCAAAAATGTGTGTTCATCATTTAGTTTTGGGCAATTTCTTTTTGGTGGCTATTATTATTTTTATTGTTGTTGTCGTTGTTGTTAAATGTCAATTTATTGATTATGTGCTTTTAATGGACACCCCCGCATTCCCTTCTTGCTTCCTCCCACCACCACCACCACCACCACACCTTCAGTACGCACCCGTCCACGCACATCACTCCCACCACCAAGCAATTAACCTCATAAATAATAGACAAACATACGCCCACATATTTATGTCGAAAAGAGATTAACCAATAGGAGGATGGAATTATTTGTCACCCACATTTGCGGGGGAGGGATGCACTAGGTGATGATAATTATGATTAACAATAATAAATGAAGTAGAATCAACTGGAACCCCTTTATCTATTTATTTAAAGTGAAAACTATTTGGCTTCAAAGAAATAAATAAATAAATTGTTAATGTAATCAGAAACAATCTGAAGATTTATGAATTTCTATTGAATTTTGGCAGTACATTTCACACTATATATGACATGTAAGTAGAATTTGTGGCTTTTTGCTGTTCTAGTATGCATTAAAAATGTCAGCACAAAAGAATATCATTAGATATGCGTATAGTCTTATAATTCATCGATGATACTCCTCACCGCGTCGGTGGCACAGTGGTTAGGATTCTCGCCGACCATGCAGATGGTGCAGGGTTCGAGCCCACGCCGACACACACCTGATATCTATGGTCGACCTGCGAAATTCGGGCTACCGATATCCATGCTGAAAATTCCATACTTGTACCAAAAATACGGTGTGGAATCAAGCTGTAATCAAAAAAATAATAAATGGGGATCAAATAACAGGCTTTGAGTTGGCAGGGAGAAGACTTGCACCCATTGGATCAACAAGAAGATTCAGGGAATCGAGACTTATGTCTATGTGATTGGATGGAGGATTTCATCATGAGCTGACATCAATTAGAGAACCATTGGAAAACCAGCCAGGGACTACTGAATAGCCAGTTGTTTCGTCAACGTAGTTTGGGACTCTTCAACAGTGACCACCCACCACCAGGGTTCAAACCAAGGACTTTCTGGTTACAAGGCTGGCGAACTCGTAGACCATTAAGTCACTGGGACCCGATCCAATGACCTGTCCATGATTTCTGACTTCTGTCAATTCACGAAAGCGCGACCACTTAGTAATGTCTTCTTCTTCGATGAGTTACTCCCTCACCTTCAACCTGCTGAACCCTACTGGCCACAGCTTCCCAGGCAGTGAACTGGGGTCCTAGTGGGAAGCAGTGACCAGTAGGGCACAACAGCAGGTTGAAGGTGAGGCAGTAACTCATTGAAGAAGACATTGCAAAGTGGTAATGCTATATCGTGAATTGACAGAATTTAGAATCCATGAGCTTGTCATTGGTGGCTTAATGAATTGTCCATGAGCTCGCTAGCCATGTAATCAGATGGTCCTGAGTTCGAACCGCACAGTGTTGGCGCTTACTGATGAAGAGTTCAAAACTAGACTGAGGAAATAGCTGTCCAGTACTCCCTGGCTGGTTTTCCGATGGTTCTCTAAATGATGTCAGCTCATAATGAAGTCCTCCAACCAATCATACTAAATCCCTACAAAACCAATACTTAAAAATTATGTCTAATATCAAACACATACACGAAGATCTACAGGCGAAAACCGACAAGTTGACCGAATAGGCAGTTAACGCAGACACGAATTCAAGTGAATATAAAGTAGACAGAGATGATGAAGATGCTCAACAACCAGCGACGATAGCAACAATAATCACCATCAATGAGAGGAATTTTTGAAACAATTTGTTGCACTTGATTATCTAGCTGGTCAGCATTGTTTCAACTATAGGAGGAACGAATGAGGATATCATAGTCACCTGGGATCGGAAAAGTAAGACAGACCTTCATTAATCGAAACTGCTTCATTCAGCCTGAAGAAGAAGTTTCGGATTTTCAGCACTAGTATCAAGTTAGTCATTGCTTTCATATGGTACGCAGACTTGGTGAGTGTGTCACAATAGACGTTTTTAACAACCTTCAGCAGATTTTTATCAACAGCTTTCTTCACTCGATATTGAAGAAAAGACGACCGGTTGGAAAGGATAAACAATAAGAAACGCTGGCAATAGATATTCGAAAAGAAATGAGAATGTATCGGACACGAACACTCTGAGGATACCACTTTGATGAAGCCTTAAATAGAAACGATAACTTGAGTGTGTGTTCGTAGGTGAAGTGAAGGAGATTGCGTGAGGGTGGAATGAAAGTTTATGGAAAATCGTGGCACCAGCTGTAAAGTACTTTAAATAACGTGATAAAATCAAGATGTGCTTTTGAAGCTTTCTACTCCTCTAAGAATTCAAGAGAATAATAAATGATAACTAGAATTGATCCACTCGAATGTAACTCTGATTGCAATGCGAAATCACAGTTGAGAAGTGATTGAAAATCAAACAGAACTAAACACAATGGCTCAGTTGAAGAGTCTCACGCCAGGACGAAACAGCCATCCAGTGTTCCCTAATTTTTCAGTAGTGCTGTTATTATTGCTGATGATTTTTGACAAAATCGTAATTCTTCCATGACCCATCGGGAATCGAACCCAGATTATGAGCGTAGCCTCTAAGTCCAGACTCAATATCCACACTTCAAGGTTGTCAGCAGTTTCCTAAAAGATGTTTAGTTTGATTTCTGGCTGACTCATGCCTAAACTTCGCTTAGTTCACCAGCCAGCATCAGGGTTTGGAAAAGAGGGAACGGCTGGGCATGAAGCCAACAACACCACTTGAAACAGGACGGCCCACTCAGAACTCAAAAGGACAACAAACTCAACTTCTGTGGTGAGAGCAGGCTGCTAGCCAATTGGTGGACATTAATTTACGTCGATGTCTGGGTCGCTAATATTGGCCGTGAGAAATTATATGAACAAGACTGATTCAACAACAACCAATCACGGCAGACTTAATGTGGGCAAATACGATTAGCAGATATATGGCTTAACTTTCTGAGAAACCAGTCACAAGCAGTACAGAATAACCTTGAGCAAGAAACAACCAATCAGAAGACTGTGTTTGTCTGCTTGAATAAGCTGTAATAATGTACATGAAATATATATATAAATACGTGCTGATTTCAGTAATAAACGATCTGCTGCCTGGCCCTTGTCTTCTGTTGTTACACCTAAACGGAATTTAAAACGTTAAACTTGACATAATCATCATCATAATCATTGAATTATCATTCCTGATAAGAACTTCTTACTGTATAATGTAAAACAGTATCTAGTTTTGACATATGCGACAGTGTATACCTTAGTCAAGTTGAACAATGCTTTAGACTACGGATCATCATTGAACAAAGATTGGAATGGCAGTCACCTCTCTATCTCAACTTCATCGACTTTGAAAAGGCCTTCGACAGAGAGCGTCGATCGAGAGGTCATCTGACAACTACTTCGCTACTACTGTGGGGTCCCATCGACAATTATACATCTCATCCAACAGTTATACGACAATGCTGCATGCCAAGTTATCCACGACGGGAAACTTACGGAAGCCTTCGAAGTGAGGACGGGAGTGAGACAAGGCTGCCTACTATCACCGATGATCTTCCTGATCGCAGTAGATTGGATAATGCGACAGACAACGGCGGGGAATGAGGAAACAGGCATAAAATGGACTCACACAAAAAACTTGGAGGATCTGGACTTCGCCGATGATATATATTTGTCTGATTTCCCAAACACTGGAAGATATGGAAGTGATGAAAAGCAACAAGTTGGCGACACAAGAAGCATCCAGAGAAGATAGGACTTCCTTCAGGTGAACATAGAGAAAACAGAGGTGATGAAGATTACTGGCCAACACCAACAGCAACAACAACAGACAACAATCAACCAGCGAAATTGGGAGGAGCCTGAAAAAAACAACCTCCATTACCTACCTACCTACTTACCAACCTTGGAAGCATCGTTTCAACTAGAGGCGGAAGAAACTGACGAGGATATCAAAGCAACGAGGATCGGAAAAGCGGGACAAGCTTTCATTACTCTCAAGTCTGTGTGGAGGTCAACAGCACTAAGCATCAAAATTAACATCAGGATTTTCAACTCCAATGTGAAGTCAGTCAGCGCTTCTTACTATACGAATCAGAGACTTGGCTAGCCCGTCATAAAGAGTATCTCAAACAAACTTCAGACCTTCATTAACAGTTGTCTTCGCTCAGTACTACTCAAGATCAGATGGCCGGCCAGAAGAGATCAGAAACAGGGATCTCTGGCAATGAGCGAACCAACACAGCAGGAACCGATTGTCAAACAAATATGCAGGAAGAAATGGACATGGATTGGCCATACTCTTGCGGAAACAAGCCATCAAGTGACATTACTAGACAAGCCACTGCTCTATTGGAACCCAAAAGGGAAGCGGCGAGTCGGTCGTCAGTGCAAGGGTGACTTAGACGAGGTCATGCGAGGAGGAGATGAAAGCGTGTGGGAAGACTTGGAGCAAGGTGAAAAAGTTGGCAGAAAACAGAAGGCAATGGAGACGTGCAGCTGAAGCCCTATGTTCCTCTAGGAATTAAAGGATAAAATAATAATTAATAATACTAAATATAAGACGTCAAGCTTGTCATAATCGTCATAATAATCATTGATTTATTATCCCTGATAAGAGCGTAAGTCAACGTAAGACAACAACTAGTTTGACATATGCGACAGTGCATACCTGAGTCATGTTGAACATTGTTTTTCCCTGCATAATGAAAGAAAATTGATTTTGCTTCTATTATGGTAATAGCAGTGTTTCACCCATGCAGAGGCACATACGCACACACATACAAAAACACTCACAGAATAACAATTAGTTGGTATATACATGAGCAAAGATAAGACATAGTTGTCATACATACACCGTTGTCTTATCTATAATTAAACAAATAGTTTTAATGTAACTAACTATTGAAAACTTTAGACTAAACAATAAACAATAGTAAGAATGATAAGTATAACAAGGGGAATAACATAACATTCGTCAATATAATAACATTTATATTCGATTTATATTCATAAACATCTCATCTGACCTCGTGTACATTGAAATTATAATCTTCTCTTATCTAACTACGTAACTATTGCTAATTTTCTTTTGCAAGGTATGCTTGGAGAATTTATGCTGTACAAACGCTATGTAGATGATACTCTTATTAGTAGTAATAATAGCAAATCTATTGAAAACTTTATCACCCTATTTAATCATATCCATCCAAATATTCGAGTGACCTCCGAACTAGAATCCAATAACAAACTCGGTTTCCTGGATATTACTATGACTAGGAGAGATGATGGAACGATTCAGCGATCTATTTTTCGTAAACAGACATGGAGTGGACAATATCTTCATTTTACCAGTTTTGTTCCTATCCAGTATAAACGTTCCCTGGTGAA
The DNA here is from genome assembly GCA_944472135.2 of Trichobilharzia regenti. Lineage (NCBI taxonomy): Eukaryota > Metazoa > Platyhelminthes > Trematoda > Strigeidida > Schistosomatidae > Trichobilharzia > Trichobilharzia regenti. Next base: position 9,364,872 of record OX235266.1, read on the forward strand.
AAGTTTGTTCTCAAGGGCCCGAAAAGTATGCACGAGTGACACATTGATGGATGATGAGTTTCGACATACTATACATTCAGTTTTACTAGCCAATGGTTATCCAGAAAACTTCATCAATTGTCACGGTAAGGATAGACCACATCTTGAAAAGACAGCTTCTGTACCAAAGAAAGCTAGCTATCTTTATTAATCTACCATTCAAGGGCGACCAGATTATGCAGTTGACAGCTAGCTCAAAGACTTCGGTCAGCCATCAAACGCACACATTCTACGCCGCATCTCTTTTTCTCACTTTCCGAACATTTTCGATCCCTTTACCTACCTACGATTAAAGGACGAAATTGTGTGGACTCTACTTCAAACTGTATCTGCAAGTTCACTTGCAGTTGTTGCGGTGACACTTATATAGGTAGAACTAACAGAATGTTCCAATGCCGTGATCGAAAAGAACATGTTCCGAAATGGCTACTAAATCATATCGAAAATCCCAACGCGATTAATCTTAGTAGAAATCCATCGTTATCATCCATTGCAAAACACTTATTAATGTCAGGTCACAAAATCAATATTATTAATGACTGTTTCACAATTATTTCATCACATAACTCTAATTCATGGTTGGTTATTGAAGGTGATGGAAGCACTTTGGATTAATCACATACAGCCTAAATTGTGTGTACAAAAATCAATAGACTTCAATCTTCGCCTACCCTGGACTACATGACCTATCTAAATATGATTGGTCATTAGTATGTACTTTTGTTTTTATTAGACTGAGTCGTTGTCATGATCTTTATTTTACCTTATTATTGTTAACCATGTTAGTTGTAAAGCGGTTGTAATGAAACTACGAAATGATATCATCTGGCGAAATTTGTCTTCTTAATGCCTTATTCAAATATTACATTTGTCTAGAAATCACAGAAAGACAATTGGACCTAGGGATTCCCTTGTGTAGCCTCTAAGAATTACTTCTTTTAAATGCACAATGAATGTTCACTTGTCTTCAACAATTCTTACTACCGACAAGTAGATGGAATAGTTATGGGTTCACCATTAGGCCCAATATTAGCTGACTTCTTTCTCGCAAAACTTGAAAATGGGAAGTTGAAAGATATCATCAAGGAGTTGGGTATGTATCACCGATATATCGATGATATGCATTAATCTTAGCTGAAAGGAGTGTTAACATAGACGAATCGTTGCTGAAATTCAACAACGTCCACCCTTCGCTTACTTTTAATGGTGAAGAGGAGCAAGAGAATAAATTGCATTATCTGGATATCTTGCTTAGTAGGCGAGAAGATGAGTCACTTGGGAGAAGTGTGCATAGAAAAAGGACATTCACAGGGCAATACATACACAGCTCTTTAGTTACGTGCCCATTAAATATAAAAGAAATGTTGTTAAAGATATGTACGGATGACCTCTTACAAAGAGAATTTGAATATATTCACGATTCCTTGATAGAGGTGGGCTATCCCAGTAGTTTCATAAAGAAACATATGAAAACCTGAGACTATGTTTGCACGTAAAAAACCTCTGTTTATTAAGTTACAATTTAATGGTGACTTATCAAGTGAGATTTTATTCCAAAAACTTTCAAGGAGTATACGAAGAACATTTTACGCAGCACACTTATGTTTGTCATTCTCTAGCCGACGAATGATTGGGACGCAAACGAAGGATAAGCTTGATAGTTTTGCCACATCTATGTGCATTTATCAATTCAACTGCGCCTGCGATGACACTTCTCTTGGGCGTACTACTAGACAGCTTAGCCAACGTGTCACTACTGAACATCTCCCATCGTGGTTTGGCGAAGGACAGACAAAAACAATCCGTAGTTCGATTTTGTCACATTTGATTGATAGTGGTCATGTAGTCGAGAAAATGAGAGCCTTCAAAGTAATTCATCGTATCCCAACGAATCTTTCAAATAGACTTCGTTTGCGTCTCCTGTACACAGCTGAGGCAGGCGATAGGCATTCGAACTATTAAACCTAAACTATGCATTCAAAAGAAGTTCGTACAGCCATTATCCCTCCCGTGGCCTAATAAGACACAACCAACGAAAGACTTCTACACCACCCCTTATTTATATTTTCAACCCCTCCTCTCTTATCATCCCTTAATCTTATCACATCTTCATTATAAACGTGTCTCATTTACTTCCCTTACAGTCTAGCATTACTCAATCGGTTCATTTGTTTTGACTAGCCTTTATCGACTACTTCTAACTGAAGATTTGTTTGTTTAATCATGCTGTTTTTTTCATTATTCGTGTTATCACAAATCGCCTCACTTTTTCATCGTTATTATTATTGATGAGACCATTATTATTATTATTACTATTATCAATACTACTATTATGACTAATTGAACAATTTATATTCACCATCTTATTATCCTATAGACAAAACACCATGACTGGTTTATATATGAATTTTTATTTGTAAACTAATATATATTAGAGTTAAGCCTGATGAGATCTAATTGAAAACAATATTGTTCGCTTAAATGTGTTGTTCTAAATTTTACTATGGGAATATTTAATATACAGAATAATATAAGATCATTAATCACTACAGGTCTTCAACAGTAAATCTCCATTGCATCCTGTCCTATGGATTCCTTTTCAACTGACTGCAAAGTTGTCCATAAGCTGTCATTCCCTTCTCACACAGTCTTCTTCATATCATCCTTGGATCCAGGCTCATCTCATCGTTTGCCACTCAGATTTGGTTGGTTTATCACTAGAGCTCGCTGTGCGTCTGTGGCAAAACGGTTAGGACCTTGCCGACTATGCACATGATCCAGGGTTTGACCGCCGGCTGACGCACACCTGATATCAATGATCGCCATGTTAAATTCGGGCTACCAATATCACATGCTGAAAATTCCGTACTTGTACCAAAATTCTAGTGTGGAATCAAGCTATAAGTAAAATAAATAAATAGATAAAATTATCCTTCCTGGACAAAATGACAAGCTTAAATTAGAGGGAGTACAACGGCAGTTTACCTCAAGAACTCTTGGTTTAGAAAGTGGTCTGGAATACCATGAGCGATGCGTAAGACTAAGATTAGAACCCCTCTGGAAAAGACGCCTTAAGCTAAACCTTATCTTTTACTATAAGCTAACTAATCTTCTCTTGCATTCCTCCGAGCCAATAACTAAACCTACCGCTGTCATCAGTTACAATCTTAGAAATCATCACAACCTAGCTGCTATGGAGCACTGTCAGACTTACGTGCGGTACAACTTCTTCTTAAATAAGTTTTCAGTCATTTGGAATAGACTACCAGCTAATGTGCGCGATGCAAACACACTTCCAGTGTTCATCTCCTCAGTCACCAGACTACTCAAAGATGACAATGCACTTTTGCGCCTGACTCTTACACCTTCTTTTTCACCCTACATAGATATTTTAAGTTCTTTAAACGTGTAGTTACAACAAACTACAATTATAAATTTTAATATTATTGGAACTAGATGATTAACATTTCTACACAGGACAGTAATAATATTAGTTTACACATAATATAAAAGTTAGCATAACGGGACTAGTTAGTTTGTGTACCAAAATAACCACAGTTACTAAACAGAATATATATGTATATATTTATTAATCACTCCTTAAGGACTCCCGTTGCTTTCTTTTGCGTTGCTGTTGTTTGTCTTCTTTTTTCTCTCACCATTTCAGCTTCCATTTGACTTTTTGAATGAGAATGAATAATGTGGATATTTGACCATTTACAATGACAAATGATCTGCAAACATTATTGGTCCAATATCTTTCAGTTGCCTGGTTAATAACGAATTAACTTTCTCCACGACGCAACCTGGATTACATTTGTGGAATATACTCTTATACCAATGGAAAAGTATCAATTTGTAATACAACGTCACGATTGTAGCTTATAACATAACTGATCGTATCTGTAAAAATAGCTTCCTTATTACCCAATTTGGATATAAATCAAAAATAAGATTCGGATTTGTACACACCCAAGTTATATTGAGGAATTACTTCAAGCTTTATTTTTTCCCAAGTATTTTTAATCCATCCAAAACTTACTTGGGTTTTTTTGTTAATGCGAAGACAATATTCCTATATTTCATGATGTGCTCCATTGAATGACTTGTTATATTGTGGAATAACTTCAAGCTTTATTTTTTCCCAAGTATTTTTAATCCATCCAAAACTTACTTGGGTTTTTTTGTTAATGCGAAGTTAATATTCCTATATTTCATGACGTGCTCCATTGAATGACTGGTTATCATATTGTTCCCACAGACCTAAGACAAAAACGCCAGCAACCATGTAACTTAACCATAAACCAAATTTATGAAATTTATATAATGCTTATCCATGCCTGTATATTTGGTGTGTCCTACACAAGTAGGAAAAAATGTGTATTTTATTAAAACATTATTATTAATTATGATTGCTAATCGTATATGTAATTTATCATATTGATGATGCCTGTAAACTGGCGTCTCTCATGTACAAAATGAGAATATACTATTATTATTATTATTATCCAATCCGATACTCAGTGCCGGATCCAGCGAAGCCTGTTGTTAAACTTGTGCAGCAGGCTATTGGAAATGCTCTTCATAACGCACCAAGTTTCTGACCTATGCAGAAGAACTGACTGAATTACCGCTAGTATTGAAAATCCTAATATTATTCTTTATGCTGAGTGAATTCGATTTCCACACTGATGAAAATCTGTATTGCTTTTCTGAAACAGACTGACTCGGATATCTTCACCTGTGCCAACTGCAGTTGAAAAGATGCCTCCCAAATAAGTAGAAGAAGTGACCTCCTTCAAATTTCTCTCATTGACAGTGACTTGTATTTTCTGCTATTATGATTGGCTCGGTATCTTCATCATTCTCGTCTCCTCTATGTCCACCTGGAGTCCTGGCTTTGCTTTGCTGTATACCTCGTCTGACAACCTGTTGGTTTCCACCTGTATATCTTCAAATTTCACATGAATCGTCCATGAAGTCCAGATCTTCTAGAGTTTACTTATAGGTCCAACGTATCCATGTCTTCTCGCTTTCACCCCCCGCCCACGCCACCCAAAAATCTGTTGCATGATCCTGTCGATTACACTAAAGAATATCAGCGATAATTATTGTTATTACTGTTTCCTTTAATTCCTAGAGGAACATAGGGCTTCAGCCAAACGTCCCCATTGCGTTCGGTTCTCCACCAACGTTTTCCCCTGGCTCCAAGTCTGCCCACATGCTTTTACCTCCTCTTCACATGACCTCCTCCAAGTCACTCCACCCTCGCACTGACGACCAACTCGCCGCTTCCCTTTCGGGTTCCACTCGAGCAATCACTTGTCTAGTGATGTCACTTGATGGCTTGTTTCCTCAGAGGATGGTCAATCCATGTCCATTTCTTCCTGCCTATTTCTTTCACAATCGGTTCCTGCTGGGTTGGTTCGCTCACTACCAGAGATCCGTGTTTCTGATCTTTTCTGGCCGGCCATCGGATCTTGAGTAGTATTGAGCGAAGACAACTGTTAATGAAGGTCTGTAGTTTGTTTGATGTGCTCTTTATGACGCGATTATAGTAGAAAGCTTTATCTTACTTCTATTTTCAATCCAAAGGCTTCGCTCAGTTCTCCACAATGGATCAGCTGACATGTGGCATTCTCATTTGTATATACATACATACACTTAATATTTCAAGAGTAACTTCTAATCGACAACAGTGATAGTTTCTAAATAATATCGAGTCGATAAGATCAGCAGAATTACATTTCGTTGGTATTAGATGGTTGGAAGTAATCGGAAGGAAGCCTTGCTTGACCTAAGTTTCGTGCTAGGTGACATTCACCAGTCAGACAGTAAGGCGTATCTGAAAACTAGAATGAACTCATGTCCATCGTTTGAGATTCATACCCGCATCATCCAGTGAGTACTGCAGTCAGAAACGTTACCACTGAATTCTTCAGGCTCGCGATTGACCTCTTGTTGGACTGTACTGAATATCTTTGATTGGAGACTAGTCAGTAACTAGTGTAATCTGTCTAGTCTTATCTTCTGTGCAAACTGAATTCTGGTCGGGTGTGAGGACAAATACTCGCCACCGAAGACATTGGCTAGCGGTCGCGCTATGTCGTGAATTGGCAGAAGTTAGAATTCATGCAGTGGCCATTGGATCGGGTCCCAGTGGCTTAATGGTATACGAGCTAGCTCGCCTTGTAACCGGAAGGTCCTGGCTTCGAGTCCCGGTGGGTGCGTACTGCTGAAGACTCCCTAACTAGGCTGATGAAACAGCTTTCCAGTACTCCTTGACTGGTTTTCCAATGGTTCTCCAACTGATGTCAGCTCATGATGAAATCCTGAAACCAATCAAATCCCTACAAACCAACACTTGAATTCTATCAGTCAAGCTTGCAATGTGACCATCACTCTAGGTGGCTCTCCATCACGGTACACTGTTAATAGATAATTTTAAATCCCCTGTTAACATCAACCATACTACGTTCCGTATTTATAAGGTGAATGAGGTGAAATAGAGCTACGATTAGACTTTGTTTGTTCCTTTTGCTTAACCACTATCCAACATGATGATGTTCACAAATCCGACAGGGATAAACATACTCAATCTTCTTTTTGGTCTTCTTAATATCTAAATAGAGACATTTTTCTATTACATCTGAGATTGATTGACGGAAACCATGAGTAGCATAAGTCCAGAATTTGATGTAAGTAGGTGAATTATTTCAAGACTGACCACGGATTAATATTGGTTAGGGACATCAAGTCGACTTACTTTAACTAAACTCTTAAAGTTATTTATCGTATATCACCGAACCTCAAGGCCGCATGGTCTGCAAGTACGACTTTTACACACACACACACACAGCAGGGGCAATCAGAATTCATCTGAACAAGCCAAAAGAAATGTGTACAGTCGCTTTCTTTGCCATGGCCAACTACATAGTATGTATTTAGTTTTTAAAACGATTCTTTCCTTTGACTTTGCTAACCTTTTGCAATTTTTACAATGCCAACTAATTCTATTAACCTGTTTGTATTTTTAAGTAAGTCTTCTGAGTCATCCTATTCAGTCTTAGTCATTATTGCTATTTTACAAATTTCTTGATTATATATGCAATAATTTGTTGCCGATGCCTAAGAATCAACTTACCTTGAATTCCGTAATGAATGAATTAATTAATTTTCACTCCTCTTTTATAACTTAGATATCTCTTGTTACTAACGTCGATTAGTTATTTGCTTTGATGACCTTTAACCTCTTGATTTCACCCCCTCTCCCTATATCTAAAAATTATTATTATTATTGCTCCCTTGGGTTCCTAGTGGAACATAGGGCTTCAACTGCACGTCTCCATTTTCTTCTGTCTTCTGCCATACTTTTCGCCTGCATCCATGTTAATCCATATTCTTTCAACTCCTCTTCACACGATCTCCTCCATGTCACCCTTGGACGTCCCACTTGCCGCTTCCCTTTCGGGTTCCACTCGAAGGCTTGGCGCGCGATGTCACCCAGAGGTCTCCTCAGCCACGAGTGTCCGATCCATCTCCACTTTCTCCTGCATATTTGTTGGGCGATTGGTTCTTGCTTTGTTTGTTCGCATAATTCCTTGTTGGTGATTCTTTCCGGCCATCTGATCTTCAGTACTGAGCGAAGACAGTTGTTAATAAAGGTCTGCAGCCTTTTGGAAATATACTTTGTGACCCACCCGCCAAGTTTCTGATCTGTATAGAAGAGTTGACTGACTTGACGTTTGTATTGAAAATCCGACCGAATTTTGTTGGTGATGCTGAGTGACGAAGATTTCCAGATTGATTTCAGATTGATGAATGTGTTTCTCGCTCGCCTTCTCGATTCTCGCTCGATTTGACATCCTCGCCCGCTCCTCCTGTAGTTGAGACAATGCTCCCTAGATCAGTGAATGAATGAAGTAACCTCTTTGAAATCCCTCCCGTTGATGGTGATTGTCGCTGGATGTTGCTGATGCTGTTGCTGTTGTTGGTTGGTTATTTTCATCACCTCCGTCTTGTCTATGTTCACCTGGAGTCCTGTCTTCACTACCTGCTTCTTCGACCATTTTGTCGGTTTTCGCTTGTAAGTCTTCGATTTTGTGTCACATCAAACATAAATCATCCACGCGCGACATCCAGGTCTTCTAGGTTTTTCACGTCGGTCCAGGATATTCCTGTCTTCTCGTTTCCCACTGTCTGACGCATAATCCAGTCCACTACAATTAGGAATATCATTGGTGATAGTAAGCACCCTTGTCTGACTCCTGTGTTTACTCCAAACGCCTCGCTGAGTCTTTCGTTGTGGATCACTTGGCAGGTGCCGTTGTCGTACAGCTGTTGAATAAGGTTGATGAATATTTGGGGCACTGTACGCCATAGTACTCGAGTAATTTCCAAATTACTTCACAGTCAACGCTATCGAAGGCCTTCTCAAAGTCTACAAAGTTGAGGTAGAGGTTTGATTGCCATTCCATGCTTTGTTCTGTGATGATGGTGCGTAGAGTTGCAATTTGGTCAGTACATGATTTGCCTTTCCTGAATCCAGCTTGTTCTGGTCGGAGTTCTGTCTCCAGTGCGTCCTTTAATCTCTCCAGGATGAAGCGACTCAGGATTTTACTTGGCGTCGATAGAAGCATGATTCCTCGCCAGTTCTTGCAGAGTGAGGCCTAAGTCGCCCTTCTTTGGTAGTTCCACGAGGTAACCTTTCCTCCAGTCAGTAGGCACCTTTCCCTCCTTCCAGACCTTTTGCAATAGTGGAGTCAGCATGTCTGCTGTAGTCTCTGAGTCTGCTTTCAGTGCTTCAGGGGGTATTCCATCTGGTCCGGCTTTTTTCCCAGCTTTCAGAAGTTGGATTGCGTTCAAGACTTCAGCTCTTGATTAACTAAAATAACCACTTCATTGGTAGGAAATTTCGACGTAAAACGCTGTATGTTAGTCGTGTAGAACCAGTCGATGATGAGGAATCAATTAAAAAGGAATGCATACTTCTTCGTCCACTCTGTTGATTTTTCTAAATGCGTAAATGGGAATTTGGAAATTACTGAAATCAAATCCCTGCGAATCAAGTCATGAAAATTACCCTTATGCTTGCTAGTGACTGGTTATTGAAAGACGTTGTCTGGAGTTCTAGTCAAACGTCATGATCAGTGAGGTCCACCTGGTGAATAGTGGGGGCGAATACTCGCCAACGACAGTGTCTGGTGGTCATGCTAAAATCATGAATTAGTAGAAGTTAGAATTTATGGGCTACTTAGATCACCTAGTCCAAACACCGACAAGCGGAGAAATGTAACAGAGGTTTTCTCTTTCACTTATCTAGGAAGCATCGTTTCAACCACAGCTGGTGGAACGGATAAGGACGTCGAAGCCAGTGAGTATCAGAAAGGCAAGATAGGCCTTCATCAACCTGAAAGCAGTCTGAAAATCTTCTGCTTCACTTAGCCAGTGTAAACAACAAGATTCGAATTTTCAATACAAATATGAAATCAGTTAGTCTTTCATTCCATACGGGTCAGAAACTTGGCCAGAGTGTCACAAAAAGGATTTCCAACAGCCTGTTGCAGACTTTTATCAATAGCTGCCTGGTTCTCTCGCTGGTTCCATGCGGAAAATTACATAGCTAGTCGGCCAGAAAGAATTAGCAACAGTAAACCCTGCCTGGCAACAAACCAACAAGCGTGAGTCTATCCCTCAACTAATATGTAGGAAAAAGTGGAGATGGATTGACTGGGCATACTTTGAGGGGGGCATCGAATGACATCGCGCGTAATACAGGGTATTACCCGACTGGAATCCCAACGGGAAGCAACGAGTGGGTCATTGGTGGGAGGGTGACATGGAGGAGGTCGTGTGGCAATCAAGAGGTGAGAGATTATGGACAATCGTGAAGGTAGCCATATTAAGAGAATGCCGAAGGATAGAACAAAGTAGAGATGTATTGTTAAAGCCTTATGTCCCATATGGAACCTAGGGGAATAATAGCAAGTCCAAACAGGCTGTAGAGCTAGCATTAAAGAGGTTTTTTATTAAGATGCACACTTAACGTGAAATTTACGTTCAACGACGTCATCTATAAACAGAAAAACGGGATTGCTATGGGCTCTCCCTTTGGCCTACTTTTGGCAGACTGCTTCATGGTCAGACTGGAAAACAGCATCTTAAAATCAACAATGGACAAACTGATGCTATAAAAAAGATACGTCGATGACACTTTTATCGTTTTTCAGCATGATGGTATCTTACAGGAGTTTTATAAATGCCATCCTCCAATTAAATGCACAATGGAAGTTAAAAAATGAATCGAAATTCCATTCCTGGACGTTGAAGTGACAAAAAAAGATGACGGAACTCTGAAAAGATCTATCTATAGAAAATCAACATGAAATGGTCAACTGACAAACTTCTACAGTTGGATACCTATCAGGCGTAAAAGAGCTCTCGTCATCTTGCTGGCTCACCTTACCGGAAGAATTCGTAGCGATGACAAACTAGAAGAAGAGCTCCTATTTCTCAAAACCATCCTGGTTTGAAATGGATACCCACCGCGTTTCGTAGAGAAGAACATGAAACCAAAGCACTTTAATACCAAAGAAAACACTTTATTTGCATCTAGAATTCAGAGGAGACCTAGTAGCAGATATCCTAAAAGGAGAATTGCCGATTCCTTGAAGAAGACTTTTTCCGCAACAACTCTAGGAGAGAGTCTGTGGTGATTGACTATTTCTATCTCTGTATTGTTTAAATACTTACTGTTGATTGTTAATATATTTCTTATATGAATTGCATTATAATTCCGCTAAATACAAATTCCTGAATTCCGCCCTCTCTGTGTTTTGGTTGAATTCTTGTAATTCGGTCATCTCGAAATACTAATACTACGATTACAAAATATTACAACAAATTGGCGTCGCGATGGAACTAAATAACCTTGGAAAATTTCCTATAAATGGTTCTCCGCGGGAGATTGCTGATTATTTGGAATGCTTCGATGCGTGGTGCATTTCAAAGAATGTTCGGGATGACAAAATACCAGCACATTTCATCACTGCTATTGGGCTAGATGCGTATAGCCTAGTAAAGACTCTGTCGTTTCCAGATAAACCCATTTCTCTGTCATATGACAAGATCCGTGAACTTCTGATACATCACTTTCATATAACTACTTTTGAGACCAGAGAGAGGGCTCAATTCAATAAACTGGTTCGTGCTCCCAATCAGAAGATAAGAGACTTCATTCTTCAACTTCAAATACAAGCTTCAAAGTGTAACTTTGGAGATCAGCTGCATACTCAACTACGTGATCGTCTAATTGCTGGAATCAATATTCCTAAGTTAGAGAAAGAGTTAATTCAGATTCCTTCTTGTACCTTTCAAACTGCTAAAGATTTATGTATTACATATGAAGATGTCAAAAATGAATACTCTGCTCCCACTACGTCAGTATCTGATGTCATGTTGTCCAAAGTCGAAAATACAAGTGTTCATGGAAAGCAATCCAAACTGTCGTCCACAGGTAATAGAATGCAGCGAGAGATCAAAAACATTAAACCGTGTTTTTCCTGTGGAAAGTTACATCTACGAAGCACTTGCCGTTTTCGGGGTGCTAAGTGCCATAAATGTGGTAAAGTTGGACACATCAAGACTGTTTGCAGAAGTTCGAATACTTATGTTACTCAGAATTCTTATAATTCTCCCAATCTGTCTAGTAAAATGGAGTCAATGTGTCTTTCAACTTTTCAAAATACTCAAGCTAATCCAATGAAAACCTCCACTACAAGTTCAGCAACTCAAGCGTCAACTGTTTTCAAAAATGAGGTAGCCGAGTTACAATGCGAACTGTCGAAAACACGAGAAAAACTGAATGAGATGAGAGAGCAACTGATTAAAATGGAGGAATTGTTGCATATGCATAGACTGCGTCTGTTGAATGCAGAGCATACAAGTACCCGTGAAAGTCCTGCAAAACTATTCAAATCTCGAATTCTCAGAAAGCATCTGATGTCCACGACTTCTAATGTACATTATTACAAAGGGAATGACTATAGACCTTCTGTTGGAATCATACTACAAAAAATGGGAAATCGAGTGGTGAAGATATTAGACATCAAAGATCACTCAGTTCATAACAGACACCTGGACAAAGTGACAATAAATGAAGTAGGTCGTTCCAATTATAATTTTAATGATTCCGCTACTAATCCTGATTTTGTAGATAATTCAGAAATAAGTCCAGATAATACTGATGAAAATAATATCACAGAATCAGTTAGAAGGTCGCAGCTACTTGCAAGCAAACCGAGACATCGTTATAAATACGCAAGGAGATATTCGACGTGTGGCGGATGTGGTGATTGACAATTTCTATCTCTGTATTGTTTAAATACTTACTGTTGATTGTTAATATTTCTTATATGAATTGAAATATAATTCCGCTAAATACAAATTCCTGAATTCCGCCCTCTCTGTGTTTTGGTTGGATTCTTGTAATTCGGTCATCTCGAAATACTAATACTACGACTACAAATAATTACAACAGAGTCATATTCTCTAAACGCCCACTACTTTGGCGCAACGGGAAGGACAGACTTCTGCATATAACCACTTCAGTGTGCATATATCAGTTCACCTGCTCGTGTGGAGTTAGGCATATAGGTTGTTCTATGCAGGTCTCATCAATACGTGTTAGGAAACATGATCCAGCATGGCTGCGAAGAGGAGGCATTGGTTCAATCAGAAGTGACATAGCTGAACACCTCGTCGATACCTGTCTCAGCATCTCAACTGACTTATCCATCATTCGGTTTCATTTACAAAGTAAACAAAAATCTATCCAAGGCAGTGTATTTCCAACTTCTTTGTACTGCATAAGCCCTCGCAATATGCACTGAAAAGCCACAGCTGTGTGTTCAAAAGGAGCTAGTCCAGCCTTTACAACTACCATGAACCTAGTTCAGTGTGTTCCCTTATCCTTCAGTTTTTATTTTTGTTTTGTTCTCTGTGTGTGTGTATTTTTCCCCCTTTGTCTTAATTCAATTCATTCCATTTTTGTTTTCAGTTATAAAATCAGCTTTTTTAAGTTTGTTTCCATGCTACTCCTGATCACACTTCTAATCAGTTTAGAATAACCATCGCACAGTTATATTCTAATCCAGAGTAATTTTTTGTTTCTATGCCTCTTGTAATCTATATTTACACATCCTAACTTACATTTCAAGCTGACAACATTTTGATTTCAATTTGTTTCCATGCTCATTTTGTTCACACCTGTAATTCATTCTATCCCTGCGTAATTTTTGTTTCTAAGCCTCATGTAATTCATATCAAGTTGAAAATAACAATGGTCACCTTTTATTCGCCTTTAAAGTTATATCTACAGTTATCAAATAATTATTTTGCAAACATTGTAACTGTTTTCTAATCTTATGCAATCTTGTCTTTAAGCCCCTTGTAATCTGTATTCGTACATTCAAACTTTCATATCAACTTGAAAATTACTATGCGGAATTAATTAAATAAATAATAATTGTATTCGTGTAAACTAATGTATTTAAATGCGACTGTACATCTGCTTTTGAGAATGAAATCACCGAAAAGATATCACTCTGCTGAACTTCTTGTTCTATATTAGTTTACCATGAGAGTAGAAGTAGTTGAGTAATCTTCTTTTGTATGCAAAGCTCTGGTTTTTCTATGTGAATAACCATAGCTTCAGCGATACAAAGGAGACGAAACCGTATTGCCTTTGATAGGTGGTTATTCGTGACTCCGTGGATTACTTTGAAGCAAGAGGCTTTTGTTGAAATGGAATGATCAGTGTTAACCAGGTGTTCAGTTATCTCACTCCTTATTGCACCACTATTGCCTTTTCGCAACCATGCTGGATAGTGTTCTTGAATCCTCTTGGAAAGGATGCGTGTCGAACGACCGATGTATCTCACTCCGCAGCAGCAGGTGAACTGATATGTCCACATAGTAGAAGTGGTTAGATGCGGGATCTTGTCCTTGAGGCTTCTGCAGATCAGTGGGCAACTGGAGAACACTATTCTTAGCGTTGCTGCAAAGAATATTCTTCTCAAAGATGATCCCATCCCTCTCTTCAGAATATCGCTTGCTAAATCTACCTTGAAATCCAAGTTCATGTAGAGTTTCTTTTTAGGCACAAGTGAAGTTTCGTTTCTCCGAATTCTTGGTTTGATATTTTTGTCGATGAATCTTATTGGGTATACATTTTGGATGAAGATTTCTCTTAGAATATCTAATTCTATTTCCAGAACGTCGGGACTACAGATGCGTTGGATGCGGGTGGCAAATAATTTAATTAAATTTCGCTTTTGTTGAATGGGTACTCAGCAATAGAAGCTTGTTAGTTGACCATTCCACGTAGGTTTTCTATCGATCGAACTTCTTAGATTCTCATCAGTTCTTCTTGTTAGTAGTTCCACATTAAGAAACGGAATTTTTGACTCGTTTTCCATTTCAAGAGTGAATTTTATTGCTGCATTGCAATTGTTAAATGTCTTCAGCAGCAGATTAGGGTCGTTGTTGTTATCACAAATAGTGAAAATGTCGTCCATGTATCTTTTATACAGTTGCAAATTTTCAATGCTCAGCTTTAGTGAACCTCTCTCGAGGCTTGCCACGAAGCAATCTGATACTAGTGGACCCAACAGAGATCCCACTGCAATACCATCCTTTTGTCTGTAGATGGTGTCGTTGAATGTGAACTGGACGTTCAAAGTGCATCTCAATAATAATTCTTTCAAGTATGTTATCGGTATTCCAATATCAAGATGGTTGTCATCTATACATCTGCATATCAAGCAGACCGTTTCTGTGAGTGGGACATTGGTGAAAAGTGACTCGATGTCGAAGGACAGCATAATTTTGTTAGATACATTCATGTCTTGTATGCACTCGATGAACTGGAAGGTGTCACGGAACGAGTGTGTGCATAATTGCTTCCTTACAGGTTCCAGAATATCTGCTAACCACTTTGCAACAGAGTGGTAAGTGGAACCTGATATATCCAGAATTGGACGAAGTGGGAGACGAACCTTGTGTACCTTTGTTTGTTTATTAGACGTATCACACAGTGAAACAGTATTAGTTACAGTATTATTATTTATTTATTTATTTATCGAGTAAATAATACTGTTTCTGTGACTGTGTGATACATCTAATAAACAAACTAACTTGGAATTACTTACTACCACAGTGCCTAAGTTTTACACACATATGAACGGCAAAGTTAAACTTTCGACACCACTAACAACCAATCAGCAAACGACCTTGAACCAACCAATCACATTAAACAGGCATATATGATAAATGGAAACGTATATTTATAGAAAAAAGCATAAAAAAGGATAAAACGGTTACAAGGGGCATCTTTCTCGAACATGTGAGAGAAACATCTCCCAGTTTAGCGTGTGACTGTCAATGGATAAGTCACACCATATCCTGTACATATATTCATCTAAATGACTATAAATGAGATCCTTTTGAGATCCATTTATAGTTTTTTTTCTATAGTTTGGTTTGTAAAGGTTTGTTATGTTTTACGAGTTGATCACGGATTGATATCAGCTAGAGAACCATTGAAAACCAGCACTGGAGTACTGGACAGCTGCTGTTTCATCCTGATTTGGGAATCATCGGCAGTAAGCACCCACTGGGATTCGAATGGGTAGAAGTTAGAATTCATGAGCCATTGAATCGGATCCCAGTGGCTGAATGGTATACGAGCTTGCCTTATAACCAGAAGGTCCTGGATTCGAATCCCAGTGGGTGCGTGCTGCCGATGATTCCCAAATCAGGATGAAACAGCAGCTGTCCAGTACTCCAGTACTGGTTTTCAATGGTTCTCTAGCTGATATCAATCCGTGATCAACTCATAATTCCATTTATAGCCCTTATCCTGTTTTTCTTAAAATTAATATTAAAATTTTCAGCTTACCCTCTATAATGTTAGCACGCTTCAAACATATAGCACAACGATGAACAAACCCATCAGCTGATCTGCTATAGCTTTTTATAGTCACGATACCAACACACGAACAAGTTCGCTCCTTCCGGAGCAACCCTAAATCCAGGCAATACTAGAAAACACTGTCCTCCTCGAATTGCAACCGTAACCTTGTAAGGTCAAGCATTAGAAATGAATCAAGCACTCTACAACATTGAACTACGTTCGTGAATCTCATTGGATAGTTCGCTGATTGGTAGTTAGTGGTGTCGAAAGTTTAACTTCGCCGTATGAACTTCTTGTTCTTCTCCTCTAATGTCCTAATGGGTTTTTTCCAAGATTTTTATTCTATAATCTATCGGGTACCCAATAAATCGTCAAAGACCTCTAAATACAAAACTCTCTTAACAGTAAAGGTCATTCCAACTGGATTGAAAACAATCGGAGCTCTGTGTACCAGAGAAACAGATCCAGACACTATTGTTATCACTGCTTGCTGTAGAACCTATAAATTCATAATTGCTCTCTATTCTTATCAAGTATTGGTTTTTGTAGGGATTATTGTTTGATTGGTTGAAAGATTTCATCATGAACTGGTATCAGTTAAACAACTATTTTTCTTAACTTCGTCTAATATACAGTTAAGTGTCACATATTGATGCATAAAACCACTGACAGATGCGATTTTGAATTGTGATCTATACATCTTATTGATTCAGTGCTATTTAAGACATTATACCGTCCCTCATTAGTAACACAGGAGGGGCTGTCGAGTTAGACGAAACAAAAGCTGAGAAGCTCTCCGAATACTTCTATGATGTTTTCTCGCATAATCTTACCACTCAGGGGTGTAGCGAGGTAACTGATGTATCCACTCTAATGCCCCGAATTGTGGTAGATGATACAGTGGTTCTCAAACTACTGTCTAAGTTGAAGCTAGGTAAATCACCTGGACCAAACGGACTTCACCCTAGATTGCTAATCTCTTTGGCGGATATAATATACATTCCACTTACGGAGATTTTTCAGATGTCTCTGACCCAGGCTAGGCTACCCAGAGACTAGGAAGATGCTTTAATAAGCCCCATCTTCAAAGATGGGAATAGGCAGTTAGTATTTAACTACCGGCCTGTAAATCTGACCTGCATTATAGCAAACGTGATAGAAAAACTCATAAGGGATCAGCTCTTAGGTCATACGGAAAAGCATGGCTTACTGGCAGTGGAACAGCATGGACTCCGACCAGGACGATCCTGCTTGACAAACTTACTGTTAGCTAGGGAAGATTGGGTCCAGGCCAGGGATAAAAACCATCTACTGGACGTTGTCCTTATCGATCTTAGTAAAGCATTCGATAAGATTAACTTAGTAAACTTAAACGTTTTGGATTAGACCAACGCTTATGTGAGTAGTTTAGCGACTACCTGATGGATAGAAGGTAGAAGGAAAGGGTTAATAGTGTACTGTCAGGGTGGGAAGGAGTACTAAGTGGAGCACCTCAGGGAACTGTACTTGGTCCCCTGCTATTCCTATTAGACGTAAATCAAGTGCCGAAAACTCTTACCTCACCTTCCTTATTATTTGCAGGCGATATTAAAATATGGAGAACCGTAAATAGCAACGATGATAGTTTGGTACCACAAAACGATCCACATAAATTAGCCGAATGTGCTAACCTTTGGAGTCTGGAAATTAATTCCAAGAAAAGTGCGGTAATGTACCTAGGTCATAAGTCTTACAAGTCGTACTCCATGGGGGACACAGAACTGCCAGATGTTAGGGAACAAAAAGACTTAGTAGTTATTGTCAGCCATGACTTAAAAACAACAGCGAATTGTAATCGAGCCGCAGCTGAGGCTTTTCGAGTGCTATGGGCACTTCGAAGGGCTTTCAAACGGTTAGACGACGGCATGTTCCAAGTACTTTATGCAACATATGTCAGGCTTCATCTAGAGTACTGCATACAAACGATGAGTCCATGCATCAAAAAGAAGGCACATACCCTGGAAAGAGTACAGAGGGTAGAAACGAAGTAAGTTAGTGGTATCTCACACCCTCCTTATAACATGAGGATGGAGCATTTAAATCTCTTCCCATTATCATACCGAAGAAGGAGAGGTGACTTAATTTCGGCTTACCGTATATTCAAGGATGATTTAGAGGTTGACCTTTTCTATCCCTCTAGGATACATTTACGGGGTAACCAGAAGAAGGTGCTCAAACCAAGGTCGAATAAAATACGTTTGCAGTTTAAATTCTGTCACAGAGTGGTCAGCGACTGGAACTCCTTACCTGATTCAGTAGTAACAGCACCATCAGTGGACGCTTTCAAAGAGAAACTGGATCGTTGCAGAGGTATACATCACGATGACTAATATAGGCAACAAGAGCCTTCTATCCTTATAATCTGAATCTGGTTTTAAAAACAATATTTCTTCAGTTATTATGATTATATAACTGCAGAACCTGTACGTCAGTGGCACAGCGGTTAGGACTCTCGCTGCATATGGTCCGGGGTTCAATCCCCTGCCACCGACGCACACCTGATATCAATTATTGGAATACGCCAATTTGGGCTACCAATATCGTATGCTGAAAATTCCATACATTTACCAAAAATACTATGTGTGGAATCAAGCTATAATCAAAAATTTTAAAATAAGAAGTTATCCAAAATGTGGCTATTCTTTGTTCATTAAAATTTTTAAAAAATTTGAACAGAAACTAAGTTTAACTAAACATGGTATGTTAGCATGACGGCTTACGTAACCAAAAGGCTATTTTACAATGGCAAGAAGGATAAGATGAGTGACATTTAAATAGGGAAAAAAATGAAGTTCGTTTTTATTTTTCAAACAGAACAGAAGGATATGTGATGGAAAGATGAATGATGCAATGAAAGTCTTGGGTAAATGTGTAATCATCAAGGCATTTCAAGGTTAGACACTGTCTCTTCCCATAAGCATAAATTTGATTTCAATCGTTTAATGGTGATGGCTTCAGTAATATAATGTGTTAGGGGCTGAGTCTATTTTACTGGTCAGTTGCCTTGAATGCCCTTTAGACGACTGCCTAAACTGTCCATATCACAATATCATTTAAGGCATTTAAGGCTATAGTTTCTGTGAACTCATGATATCATGAGCTGACATCAGTTAGAGAACCATTGGAAAACCAGTCAGGGAGTACTGGACAGCTGTTTCGTCAGCCTAGTTAGGGACTCTTCAGCAGTACGCACCCACCGGGATTCGAACCCAGGACCTTCTGGTTACAAGGCGAGCTCGTAGACCATTGAGCCACTGGGACCCGATCCAATGGCCACTGCATGAATTCTAACTTCTGTCAATTCACGACATAGCGCGACCGATAGCCATATCTTGTTTAAGTAAGTAATCTCAATAAAATGTTCTAACTGTGTCATGTAAGATTTTGGTGGAATTTCTTACAGATTAAGAAAGTTGAATTTTATTTGAAATACACCATGATCCTACACAACTGGAGCTAAAAAACTTAGAAAGTGCGGCTTCAGTTGCTGATTTAAAACCAGCTAATACTTAGGTATCTTTTGAAATCAAAGAATCAAGATAAAACTGCTCATATTTCATACATAATTTTTATTATTGCTATCTTTTCTTCAAGTACCGGTTATTTTTGCAGGGATTTTTCTTGTTTGATTGGTTGGAGGATTTCATCATGAGCTGACATCAGTTGGAGAACCATTGGAAAACCTCCAGAGAGTACTGGACGGTTGTTTCTTCCTGGTTCGGGGCTCTTCATCAGTAGGCACCAACACTGCAGGGTTCGAACCCAGGACCTTCCGGTTACAAGACTAGCTAGCTCGCAGACCATTCAACTACAAGGACTCGACTAAATGACCAGCCCATTAATTCTAACTTCTGCCAATACATGACATAGCGTGACCAATTTTGAATGTCTTCTTTAATGAGTTACTGTCACACCTTTAGCCTGCTGCACCCTACTCGTCATGGCTTCCCACTCGAACCCCAGGTCACTGCCTGAGTAGGGCCAGTAGCCAGTGAGTATCAAATTAATTTTCAAGTAGTGGTTTTTTGTAAGGTTTTTCCTTGTTTGATTAATTGGAGGATTTCATCATGAACTCGTCCTGTAACCAGAAGGTTCGAGGTTCGAACCGCGGTGGTAGCGTACTGCCAAAGAGTCCCAAACTAGGATGAAACAACCATCCTGTAATCCCAGGTTTTCCAATGGATATCTTTTCCTCTCCACCCCCCTACTACATTTCTACGCCTTATGGCTCCAATCTTCACTTAACCCTCTTCCAATTTCTTCTCACTCGTGCCACTTATGTAGCACCACTGAAATTACTTATTTTGCTTTAATTTCTACGCGATTAGTGCTTTCCGTATTACGTGATTATTGCTTGAAACTCACAATTTTATTGACAAGCTTATCGAAACATGCTGCGATAGTGTACAATATACATGCGATTGTACCTCTTAAGAATCCTTCTAAGTGAAGACGGGAGTAAGACAAGGCTGTGTGCATACTATCTCCAATTATTTTCCTGACTGATGGCGGTGGACTGGATTATGCGATAGAGAGTGGGCAGTGAGGAAACAGACATAAAATGTACCCACACAAAAACCTTGAAGGATCTGGACTTCGCCGATGATGTATGTCTGATTTCCCAAGAACTGGAATATATGTAAGTGGTGAAAAGCAACAAGTTGGCAGAAGAAGCATCTAGAGGAGATACGACTTCAGGTGAACATACAGAAAACAAAGGTAGGTGGTGAACATTCCTGGTCAACAGCAACAGCAACAACAACATGCAATAATCAGCATAAACGCGAGAAATCTGAAGGAGCCAACCTACTCCACCTACCTGGGAAGCATCGTTTCAACTACAGGCGGACGGAACTGACGAGGATATCAAAGCAGCGATGATCGGAGAAGCAAGACAAGATTTCATGACCCTCAGGTTTTGTGTGCAGGTCAACAGCACTCAGTAGTCAGCATGAAAAATAAGATCCGGATTTTCAACTCCAAAGTGAAGTCAGTGCTACTCACTATACGAACCAGATACTTGGTGCCGTGTCACGAAGGGCACTTCGAACAAACTACAGACCTTCATCTACAGCTGTCTTCGCTCAATACTACTGAAGATCAGGTGGCCGTACAGAGAAGATCAGTAACAGGGAGGGATCACTGGCAATGAACGAACCAACCCAGAAGCAAATAATTGTTCAACAAATATGCAGGATGAAATGGAGGTGGATTAGCCATACAATGAGAAAACAAACTGTCACATGCCAGGCCATTGCTCGAGTGGGAGCAGAATGTGAAGCAGTGAGTTAATCGTCAGTGTGAGGGTGATATGGAAGGGAAGTGATGTGAAGAGGAGATGAAAGCATGTGGGCAGACATGGAGCCAGTTGAAAACGTTGGTGGAGAACCGAACGCAATGAAGATGTGTGGTGGAAGCTCTATACTCCTGTAGGAACTAAAGGAAACAATAATAATAATTTAGCTGAATACTACCTCTTTTTATTGAGCTGAATTAAAACCAGGAACACCACCCATGAACTCATGTCTCAAACGAGAGGAATAGTCATCCACTTCAATCTGATTATCAGGCACTAGAGTTTGACATGAATGGCTTCTAGCTGCTCAAACCAGCCAGTACCATATTAGCACTAAGCTATTTCGGTTCGCTTTCCTGAATACTATTTATCGCATGAAGCAGATCATATAGTATGACCTTAATACGCTTTCTTTTTAAAGGAAACTGTGGTGATTTTACACTTTGAACTGTGTGATTTACTAGTGACAAAATTTCATTTTATACCAGTCCCTAGGAATAGCTAGCTGACTCGGATCTCCTAGCTTATTTGAACCGAGAAAACCGCCGATGATCTGTCGCTTCAAGTGAGGGAAACAGTCTTCCAGTATTTAGATTACTTCGACCTATCCAAAAAGCACTACTGGTTGATGTCAGTAATATAAAACTACGCATCTCAATATACCAGCGATATATGATGCTTTTAGGCAATGATGTTTGCAATCTTGAGGACCATTTATGATTTCGAGAAGACCACAAATTGCTGTTATCTGATAAATTTTGGTTTGTCTAAGAAATTCTCTAGTGAAATTTCCCTACGAACTGTGTAAATTCCGACACAAAAGTATCCTTTCTTGACATTCAAATAACAAGACATAAACAGGACGGAAAACTGAAGAGACCCATCTACAGAAAGCCGACATGGAATGAACAAGTCACTAACTTTCATAGTTATCTGCCACTATATACGAAACGTAATCTAATCCGCTCACTGAAACACAGAATCCGCAGACTTTGCAACCGTTACATTATGGGAGAGGAGGTGAACACTCCGAAAAGAATCCTCTTCGAAAAGGACTACCCAGAACGTTTCAGCCTAAAATCTATGAAACCTAAGCTACTTAAACCACCCGCACTTTTTGCTCCTAAAAAGTGTCTCTACTTGAATCTACAATTCAAAGGAGACTCATCGGCAGAAATACTAAGGAACCGCCTGTTCCGCCCAATGAAGAAAACCTTCTTCACAGCTGAACTTCGAATAACCTTCTCTACGAAACTAATGATTCACATGAACATGAGGGATAAGCTACTACTGTTGGCCAGTCTCATCAATGTGCATCTATCAATTCACCTGCTCCACAAATATCGAAACCTGATGCTCTTTGTACCATTTAGCCTCACCTTGTATTTGATCTTGAAAGACGACTCTGGTAGAGCTGTGTGACCCGATTTCACCAAGGGCTGGAGAATCAGGCTAGTAATTGTCTTGCATTGTCATTTTGCTAACCATACTGGTTAATGTTCAGAGATGCTTTTGGAAAGTGTGCGCTTGATGCGGCAAGTATAACTAGCTCCACAGGTGCAGGTGAATTTATAAACACACACTGAATTGCTTTTACTTTCATAATTAATTCACTATTATCACTCTCACGTATTCATTTTATACATTTTCTCAACCTCTTCACTCAACCACCTTTCTTCTCACTCAACAACAATTTCAACCTTATCAAATTTCTAACACTTTCTTCCCTGGTGCCATTGAGTATTGCGTAATTTATACGTTTTATTTTTACTTTTGAAGCCATTTCTGTGCAATTACATCAGTTATGTTACTCACCCACCCCCTATTACTCAATAATAGACTACTATAAATTTTTTTGATGAATACAAATACAACTATACAGCCTCTGAAGATGATTCCGTCGATAGGAAAAATTTTCAAGTGTTAGTTTGTAGGGATTTGATTGGTTACAGGATTTCATTATGAGGTGACATTAGTTAGAGAACCATTGGAAAACCACCACAGAGTACTGGACATTTGCTTCGTCTTAGTTTGGGACTCTTCAGCAGTACGCACCCAGCCCACCGGCAGGGTTCGAACCCAGGACCTCCTGGTTACAAGGCCGACAATCTCGTATACCACTAAGCCACTGTGATCCGATCCAATGGCTATCCCATGAATTCTAACTTCTGCCAATTCACAACAAAGCGCGACCACTAGCCAGTGTCTTCAGCGAGTATTTGTCCTGACACCCGACCTGCTGCCCCCTACTGGTCATGACTTTTCACTGGAAGCCCAGGTAACTAACTACCTACCTGAATAGGGCAAGTCGCTAGTGTCTTTCTTCGCTGAAGTGTCTTTCAACAAAACTTGGTAAATGTTATTTTTCCCTTTATTTATATCATTGCATCACAACAAAACAATTCAATAAGTTCTCATCGAAACTGTAGAGAACATTTCTAGGCAGTAACCTCTGGATTATCTTTTCCATGCCCTACCAACTAGAACAAGTTGCGGATATTCAACTCTAATGTCAAATCAGTCAATACTTCTGGTATAGTTCAGACAGTTGGCTTACGCATCACCAAAATCATTTCAAACAACCTCCTAAAGACTCGCATCAACAGCCGACTTATCTAGCTCGGTAATGAAGATCAGACGGCTAGCTAGACAGAAAAAGTAACAAGGAAATTTGGCAAATAATGAACTCGAAAATTGTGCAGAAAGAATTAGAAGAAATGTAGTGGATATACACGCTGTAGAGACTGTTTAGTAACATCTCGCAACAGTTAGCAGAACCTCTATTGAAACCTAACTGAGAAACAAGTTGAGCGTCTGAGGGTAACGTGGCAGAGATCATGTGAGCAGGAGATAAGAGTTTATAGGCGATCAACATTCCCCTCCAGTTGAATCGAGAGAATTTACACACTGGGTGGTTGTTTCGTTCCAATCGCATTTACCTCAACTCGTGAAGGTACTCACCATTTAAATTTTAACTTGTTCATCTTTTCTCAGAAGCTTAAATGAAATTTTACCAAAAACTGATGTAATTAATGCCTTCTAAAGCTTATTTTACATCCAACATACTTGAAATACTTCTTCTGCTTTCAAATATAAATATTCCTAATAGATACAAACGTTTATCAAACTGCATCACTTGTGACTTAGGCCTAATATTAGACTGGCTATTGATAATTCGTGTACACCTTCTATAAGTGCTTTCAATCCTATCATATATATATATATAACATGTTTGATTATTGTCACTTCCTCACTCCGCCTTTGGTGGGGTGACATTGTGAGTAGTGTAGAATCTAGGTATATCAATATAAGTAACACTGATAATTCAATAGAGTAAATCGTAAAACTTTATCATATAAGGTTTTTGAAGAGTCATATTTGGTGCAAGCCAATATGCTTTCAAATTTAACCAACGATGAGGTAAAGAAGCTATATCGATTAAAAATGGCTAGGAGACGTGTTGCCGCTGCCTTTCCTTACAGACTATGTGTTATCTGACATTGGATTACGTTGAAAAACAGTTATGGATGATCACAGCAAAATCTGGAACCAATCACTGAAGTATTTGACAGGCATGAAGGGAAGTATAGACTGCCTCCTCGCTGTCCTCAAGATGCTAAAAACCGGCGGCTGCAGACTTTTAATGATACTACTAAAAATCGTTCTCAACAGCACAGATGCATTCAGTCTTTGTAATATCCTGGATCCAGTAGACCTTAATGCTTTTTCATGCTACTACAACAAGAAACAATGACAAAGCTTAACCTTGAGGAACTCACCAACCAATCATAGCAGATTTAACGTGTGCAAACAGGATTCTCAGATATAAGGCTTAACTTCCTGAGAAACGATCGCAAGCAGTACAGAATAACCTTCAGCAAGAAAACAAACAACTAGTCAGAAGACGTTCCTTATCCACTGACAATAATGTGCATAAAAATCTATAAATATTTTGTTGACTTTCTCAATAAACGATCTGTTGCCTGGCCTTTGTATTCCGTTTTTACAACTGCCTGCTATGGTTCTTTCGAATTCCTTTCTTTACTTTAGTGGAATCCAGAATGCTCGTTTCGTCCTATTTGGGACTCAATTCCACTGGTAGTCACCATTCACCAATTAATTTATAATTATATACCCAGACATCGTCCAAGCATCTGTACAAGAAGCCAACATGTCAACCTGAGACCAAGCACTTCAGTTAAATCAATCAACGGGAAAATCTGAAATTGAATTGACCCGTTGCACAAGAAGTGGTTGTCGTGGTCCAAGTGCTCTAGCGGATAACGGTTTGGCGTTTGAATCTATGGGCACTGGGTTCGAGCCTCGGTGGTGGGAACATCATCACTGACTGACTGACTGGGGAATGCAGGTGTATCCAGATGACGAGTCCCAAATAGGACGAAATGCGCATCCTGGATTCTACTGCTAGTCACATATGTTTACTGGATGAAATTAGTCATAAGGAGCGGATGTATTTGCACCAATCATTGAGAACGATGAGTTTGAGCCATATCACCAATTGTCTCCAGCATTCATTGGTTTTTACCGTCCCGAGGAACCCAACCAGCCAGTCAGGCATTCTACATCCTCCTACGTGACTGACTGACTTAAACTAACTGTTGTGGATTTCACTGACTAACGAATCTCTGTTTTCATTTGACCACCACCACCACGGGCTCTTTTCCAACCTGACCCGTCCCATGTCAGCTAACATTGCATATCGAGGAAGGCGGTTGATAGCTAGGCATGCGAAACAGATGTCCTAGCTATATAAATCACTGTAGCTTCACAGCCTCGTCTATTGATTTCCCCTCCAACTCACCTAGCACTCAACCAATGCCTAACCTCAATATTGCTCACCCTATAATACCATTTCACACAGGAGATAGAATGCAGACACCTGTGATCAAAGACTGCTAGTCATTTCATGTCTTCCACTTTCAATGGCTATGTCTCGCTCACAGCCATGAAGGAAGACGGTGCAGACTGCTGAGCAGTACACATGCCCTTTGAGTGACAGCCAGCCGGATATCACTTCTACGCAAGAGATGGTGGAAACTGGCTGACATATGCCAAACGAGCCTTCTGTATCCGTGCTGAGATTTCCTCAGCGATCAACCCGACGGCACTGGCTGATCCAACTTCCCAAATAAGTGAAGTGGTCAACATGCTCATTATTATAGCAGTACTACATAATCTTTGACTGTATTATTCTCATTTCTCTCAGGTAAAAACCTGATATGCAAATTATTCGTGAGTAATTATGCCAGGTTATATATCGTTTTTACCTAAGATGAATAATTAACCAAATATTTAAGACTATTAAATGATTACCATTCATGAAATAGCGACACACATCATCCTTATTCAATATCTCATAGTTAAAATAGACAAGAGTACGCGGTATCATAAATCTCTCCCTCTCTCTCTCTCTTTGAGCTTCAATTATTAATGAGAGACATACACAGAGAATCATCTAACAAGTCTACTCAGACAAAACGAATAAGTAAGTAAGCAGCTGGATTGCACTAGTACTACATTACAAATACATAGACATACTAAATCATAAGATATTGAATAATAATAACAGTAGTAATAAGCTAGACTCAAAACCTCGAGATGATTACCACTACTTTTATTAGTCTGATTCTGCTGTGCAGAAATGCCTGAGTGTATTGAGGAAGTGGGTACATCCCACCGGTGAGTTCTAAAATAGGATTAGAGGTACATCCTGGATTCTAATGAAAGCGCTACCAATAGTCAAATAACTAAGATAGTTGGAGGCAATCCGAAGGAAGGCTTGCCTGACCTAGGCTTTGTTCTAGTTGGCACTCACCAGTCAATCAGCAAGGCGTATCTGCAACTACCTTGAAGGAACTCATGTCCCCCGTCTGTGATTTGAACCCGCGTCACCCAGTGGCCGCTACAGTCAGAGACGTTACCACTGAGCTATTCGTGCTCTCGATTGACCTCCTGTAGAACTGTAGTGGGTATTTTCATTGGAAACTGGTAACTAGTGTGAGGTGTCTACTCCGCTCTTTGGTGCCCGCGACTGAATTCAATTTCAATCATTCACTGTTATTATTATTATTATCATTCCGAGTGGAATATATCTCTTCATCCTGTTGTCTGTAGTCTTCATCATCTGGGTTCACGATTGACCATAATCTCTAACCTCCTCCTCCTCCGCCGCCGCCGCCCAACATGATCTCCTCCATGTAACCCTCGCCACCAACGACCCACTCGTCGCTTCCCATTGTGATCCCACTCTTGCGAACGTCTGAGCTGCGCAAGATGACATTCGACGGTCTCCTAAAATGTATGCCCAATCAATCCATTTCCTCCTAAATTTCTGTTGAGTAATAGGCTCTTCGCCAGTTTGTTGTCAAATTTTCTTGTTATTAATTCTTTCTCGACAGTTATTTGATCTTCAGTATGGAGCCAGCCAGCGTAGGTGGCAGTTGTTGATAAATATCTCTAAATTTCTGGAAACGCTTTCCTTCTTCATAAAGAGACAGGACCGGTCGTTTTAGGCTAATCACAATATCCTATGTCGTTTGGAGTAAAGAGTAACTGGGTGCTTTTGACAACTTATTTTGTACCCGATAGATGACAAAGAAAGATTCTCGGGCCGGTTTAGACAAGGTGGTCTAATATCAAGCTATTGATGCTTCTCACTACACTTTTATTTAGCCACATCAGTAGATGTTCCTGAGCGAGTACAAAATATCAAGCTCCTAGAGCAACAGCCAATATATAACCGGTTCCACAAGCGCAGTGGAGTTGGTAAATACAATTAGAGGTGCCTAGTCTACATAATTTATCTTTTAATTGAAGAACCACAACTGGTCGCATAGTAAATATGACTTGTAGGTTACCAGCATTGAAAGACCTTTGAATAGATTTTCTTGACGGTTTTAGATGAATGGTGATATAATTGTATTTCTTGGTAACTAATGTCCTTTGTTAACGTGTCTTTGCGTGTATTTTGTGGTTATCGCATTTTTCTCACCCCAAGGACACTTGTATTCTGTTAACTATATAAAACAACACTATATCACCCAATTATTGTTCATTCACACTTCATCACATTTTCCTGACTAAACACCCTATACTACACATTTAATTGACTGACTATGCTAACTAATGGACTATCATCTCAACTTACACATGCACCCCAATACAGTTTCTGATATTATTTTTTTCCATTTAACTTTATTGGCTGGCTATATGTACTCTATTATTCATGGATTTATAACTAACTGTAGAGCCTGAACAAGAAGAAGAAGTTATCGAAACCACAATTGTTCGTTCAAAATCTTGTTTTGATTTAAATATGGGGATTTTTCATTTACTGAAATCTTGTGAGCATCCCGTTGCACTGAAGGCACTCAACAAGTACTTGAAGTATAGTGCAAAGCTTGCTGAAGCGAAAACTGATGTGGATTTTATCCGAAACTGTATTGAGAATAACCATTATCCTAAATCATTTTCTAAATCACTTCGTTAATGTAAAGTGCGCCCAAATGCGAAATCTCTCAAGCAATTCGCTCTTAATCAGACTGAATCTCTCCAAGGATATATTAGCACATTAGAAAGAAATATACCACAGAGACAATATGCTGTCGATGAACTCCCCACACATTTAAAGAAAATTATTCTTAAAATACGTCCATGATGTTTCTAAAACCAGAGAAACTAAAAAAAGAAACCAGCTTACAAAAGGATTAGACACGAAAATACCAGAATCCCACTTTCCCAAGGACCCTGAAAGGTACGTCTTCAACTTTTCCAGTGTGACTTTAGATAAGACTGCTATGGAAGTGTTGTCACTAGCCCCTAAAATTTTGCGATAAAAGAGTTAATATTGACCAATTACAAACAGAAGTACAGTTTGAAAACCTCTTCATTCAGACACTTGACCTAACGCCGTCCTCCCAACACGAGTTAGACAGATTTAAAAGTACCTTGGTTGATCGTTGTTATCAGCACAATAATGCCAAGATTGACAAGAAAAGTATATTAACTAAAAAGCATAGAGAATGTCTCAAAAAACTAAAGTTGGATGACAGCATTATTATCATAAAGCCAGACAAGGGATCAGGTACAGTAACTTTAAACAAACGCGACTATATTGATAAGATGAACAACCTACTGGAAGACCGTTCCAAGTTTCAAAAGTTAGGTAATAGTAAAGATTCGAATGAAGCAACAGAACGTCAGTTTGTTAAAACTCTGACGTCTCTAAAAAATGAATATCTAATTGATAGTTCCATCTTCGACGCTATTAAGCCCACCGGAACTCATACGCCTAGACTTTATGGTTTACCCAAGATACATAAGCAGGGAATCCCCCTATGACCAATCCTAGACATGTCGAACTCGCCCTTCCATTTAACTGCCAAATGGTTGGTAAAACTGTTAGAACCGTTACACCGCCAGTTGGTTAAATATAGTGTAAAAGATGTCTTTAACTTTGTTGAAAACATTAAAGATATGAACATAGCAGACAAAACTATGTTATCGCTGGACGTAACATCACTATTTACCAACGTCCCCCTTGTAGAAACTGTCGACTACATATGTGAGCAACTCGTAGAAAAGAAAATAGAAATTGGAATCACACCAAGAAAATTGAAAGAGCTACTACTAAAATGCACTATGAACGTTCAATTTGTATTTAATAAGGAGTACTACCGCCAAATAGATGGGGTTGCTATGGGCTCTCTCCTTGGTTCCTTATTAGCCGACATATTTCTATCCAAATTGGAAAATGGTCCTTTAAAAGAGATACTAAACCAACTCGATTATTATTGTCGATATGTTGACGACACCCTTATCATTTGTAACAATAATTTGGATAGACAACACCTGCTCCAAGTCTTCAATAAGGTACACCCAGCTATTAAATTCACTTGTGAAGAGGAACTGCAAGGTAGTATTCCATTTCTGGATGTTCTTCTCACAAAAAGATCAGACGGTACCTTAAAGAGAAACATCTATAGGAAAGCGACGTGGAACGGACAATACACCCACTTCCATAGCTTTATACCTATATAATATAAGCGCAACCCAATTCGTTGTCTTAGTCATAGAATAAGACGCATATGTACCGAGGATTGTATTGAAGATGAAATAAAAAATCTTACAAACGCCTTGCTACAAAATGACTACCCTACCAACTTTGTAAAGAAGTATATCTACGAAACTACACATAAAACCAAGCGAGACACAGTAAGAAAAACTTTACTTAAATGTACAATTCAAAGGCGATATAGCCAGCGATATATTAAACCGTAGATTAACAAGATCAATTGAAAGAACTTTTAATGCCACAAAACTGTATGTCAGCTTCTCAACCAAACCGATATTGACACTGTGCATTAAAGATAGATTGCCCAAAATGGCGACATCAATGTATGTATATAAATTCAACTGCTCCTGTGGAGCTAGTTATATAGGTCGTACTCAAAGAAACTTATCTTTACGCACTCGTGAACATATTCCTGTTTGGCTTGGGAAAACAGCAACCAAATCATTAAATAGTGCAATTCTGTCTCATCTAGTGGATAGCGAACACAGCAACAAAGTAGATGAGTCATTTACAGTTGTGTATCGAGTACCGAACAATCTCCCCAAAGGCACACGATTACGCCTCCTAGCCATAGCTGAGGCTTTAGAGATTAATGGAGAGAGGCCAGACCTATGTGTACAGAAAAAACTTATTCACTCTCTTTGTCTACCCTGGCCCACTATAAGGTCATCAGGATAATAATTTTTCGTACTATTATTATCACTTTGTGATATCATGTCTTTATTATCCATTTCTCCACCCAGTTTATTTTACCTCATTGTTACTCTTACTTTTTCTCAACCTTTATGATTTTGTACTAAGCCTACCGATTCTGTAGCATTTTATTACAATTCACAATTTAGCCTCTCTATTTTATCATTAGACATTATCAGTCAGCCCTCACATCCAGTACCTCCTTTGTTAACGTGTCTTTGCGTGTATTTTGTGGTTATCGCATTTTTCTCACCCCAAGGACACTTGTATTCTGTTAACTATAAAACAACAACTATATCACCCAATTATTGTTCATTCACACTTCATCACATTTTCCTGACTAAACACCCTATATACACATTTAATTGACTGACTATGCTAACTAATGGACTATCGTCTCAACTTACACATGCACCCCAATACAGTTTCTGATATTATTTTTTCCATTTGACTTTATTGGCTGGCTATATGTACTCTATTATTCATGGATTTATAACTAACTGTAGAGCCTGAACAAGAAGAAGAAGTTATCGAAACCACAATTGTTCGTTCAAAATCTTGTTTTGATTTCAATATGGGGATTTTTCATTTACTGAAATCTTGTGAGCATCCCGTTGCACTGAAGGCACTCAACAAGTACTTGAAGTATAGTGCAAAGCTTGCTGAAGCGAAAACTGATGTGGATTTTATCCGAAACTGTATTGAGAATAACCATTATCCTAAATCATTTTCTAAATCACTTCGTCAATGTAAAGTGCACCCAAATGCGAAATCTCTCAAGCGATTCGCTCTTAATTAGATTGAATCTCTCCAAGGATATATTAGCACATTAGAAAGAAATATACCACAGAGACAATATGCTGTTGATGAACTCCCCACACATTTAAAGAAAATTATTCTTAAAATACGTCCATGATGTTTCTAAAACCAGAGAAACTAAAAAAAGAACCCAGCTTACAAAAGACCTAGACAGGGAAATATCAGAACCCCACTTTCCCGAGGACCCTGAAAGGTATGTCTTCAACTTTTCCACTGTGACTTTAGATAAGACTGCTATGGAAGTGTTGTCACTAGCCCCTAAAATTTTGCGATAAAAGAGTTAATATTGACCAATTACAAACAGAAGTACAGTTTGAGAACCTCTTCATTCAGACACTTGACCTAACGCCGTCCTCCCAACACGAGTTAGACAGATTTAAAAGTGCCTTGGTTGATTGTTGTTATCAGCACAATAATGCCAAGATTGACAAGAAATGTATATTAACTAAAAAGCATAGAGAATGTCTCAAAAAACTAAAGTCGGATGACAGCATTATTATCATAAAGCCAGACAAGGGATCAGGTACAGTAACTTTAAACAAACGCGACTATATTGATAAGATGAACAACCTACCGTTCCAAGTTTCAAAAGTTAGGTAATAGTAAAGATTCGAATGAAGCAACAGAACGTCAGTTTGTTAAAACTCTGACGTCTCAAAAAAATGAATATCTAATTGATAGTTCCATCTTCGACGCTATTAAGCCCACCGGAACTCATACGCCTAGACTTTATGGTTTACCCAAGATACATAAGCAGGGAATCCCCCTATGACCAATCCTAGACATGTCGAACTCGCCCTTCCATTTAACTGCCAAATGGTTAGTAAAACTGTTAGAACCGTTACGCCACCAGTTGGTTAAATATAGTGTAAAAGATGTCTTTAACTTTGTTGAAAACATTAAAGATATGAACATAGCAGACAAAACTATGTTATCGCTGGACGTAACATCACTATTTACCAACGTCCCCCTTGTAGAAACTGTCGACTACATATGTGAGCAACTCGTAGAAAAGAAAATAGAAATTGGAATCACACCAAGAAAATTGAAAGAGCTACTACTAAAATGCACTATGAACGTTCAATTTGTATTTAATAAGGAGTACTACCGCCAAATAGATGGGGTTGCTATGGGCTCTCCCCTTGGATCCTTATTAGCTGACATATTTCTATCCAAATTGGAAAATGGTCCTTTAAAAGAGATACTAAACCAACTCGATTATTATTGTCGATATGTTGACGACACCGTTATGATTTGTAACAATAATTTGGATAGACAACACCTGCTCCAAGTCTTCAATAAGGTACACCCAGCTATTAAATTCACTTGTGAAGAGGAACTCCAAGATAGTATTCCCTTTCTGGATGTTCTTCTCACAAAAAGATCAGACGGTACCTTGAAAAGAAACATCTATAGGAAAGCGACGTGGAACGGACAATACACCCACTTCCATAGCTTTATACCTATACAATATAAGCGCAACCTAATTCGCTGTCTTAGTCATAGAATTAGACGCATATGTACCGAGGATTGTATTGAAGATGAAATAAAAAATCTTACAAACGCCTTGCTACAAAATGACTACCCTACCAACTTTGTAAAGAAGTATATCTACGAAACTACACATAAAACCAAGCGAGACACAGTAAGAAAAACTTTACTTAAATGTACAATTCAAAGGCGATATAGCCAGCGATATATTAAACCGTAGATTAACAAGATCAATTGAAAGAACTTTTAATGCCACAAAACTGTATGTCAGCTTCTCAACCAAACCGATATTGACACTGTGCATTAAAGATAGATTGCCCAAAATGGCGACATCAATGTGTGTATATAAATTCAACTGCTCCTGTGGAGCTAGTTATATAGGTCGTACTCAAAGAAACTTATCTTTACGCACTCGTGAACATATTCCTGTTTGGCTTGGGAAAACAGCAACCAAATCATTAAATAGTGCAATTCTGTCTCATCTAGTGGATAGCGAACACAGCAACAAAGTAGATGAGTCATTTACAGTTGTGTATCGAGTACCGAACAATCTCCCCAAAGGCACACGATTACGCCTCCTAGCCATAGCTGAGGCTTTAGAGATTAATGGAGAGAGGCCAGACCTATGTGTACAGAAAAAACTTATTCACTCTCTTTGTCTACCCTGGCCCACTATAAGGTCATCAGGATAATAATTTTTCGTACTATTATTATCACTTTGTGATATCATGTCTTTATTATCCATTTCTCCACCCAGTTTATTTTACCTCATTGTTACTCTTACTTTTTCTCAACCTTTATGATTTTGTACTAAGCCTACCGATTCTGTAGCATTTTATTACAATTCACAATTTAGCCTCTCTATTTTATCATTAGACATTATCGGTCAGCCCTCACATCCAGTACCTCCTTTGTTAACGTGTCTTTGCGTGTATTTTGTGGTTATCGCATTTTTCTCACCCCAAGGACACTTGTATTCTGTTAACTATAAAACAACAACTATATCACCCATTATTGTTCATTCACACTTCATCACATTTTCCTGACTAAACACCCTATACTACACATTTAATTGACTGACTATGCTAACTAATGGACTATCGTCTCAACTTACACATGCACCCCAATACAGTTTCTGATATTATTTTTTCCATTTGACTTTATTGGCTGGCTATATGTACTCTATTATTCATGGATTTATAACTAACTGTAGAGCCTGAACAAGAAGAAGAAGTTATCGAAACCACAATTGTTCGTTCAAAATCTTGTTTTGATTTCAATATGGGGATTTTTCATTTACTGAAATCTTGTGAGCATCCCGTTGCACTGAAGGCACTCAACAAGTACTTGAAGTATAGTGCAAAGCTTGCTGAAGCGAAAACTGATGTGGATTTTATCCGAAACTGTATTGAGAATAACCATTATCCTAAATCATTTTCTAAATCACTTCGTCAATGTAAAGTGCACCCAAATGCGAAATCTCTCAAGCGATTCGCTCTTAATTAGATTGAATCTCTCCAAGGATATATTAGCACATTAGAAAGAAATATACCACAGAGACAATATGCTGTTGATGAACTCCCCACACATTTAAAGAAAATTATTCTTAAAATACGTCCATGATGTTTCTAAAACCAGAGAAACTAAAAAAAGAACCCAGCTTACAAAAGACCTAGACAGGGAAATATCAGAACCCACTTTCCCGAGGACCCTGAAAGGTATGTCTTCAACTTTTCCACTGTGACTTTAGATAAGACTGCTATGGAAGTGTTGTCACTAGCCCCTAAAATTTTGCGATAAAAGAGTTAATATTGACCAATTACAAACAGAAGTACAGTTTGAGAACCTCTTCATTCAGACACTTGACCTAACGCCGTCCTCCCAACACGAGTTAGACAGATTTAAAAGTGCCTTGGTTGATTGTTGTTATCAGCACAATAATGCCAAGATTGACAAGAAAAGTATATTAACTAAAAAGCATAGAGAATGTCTCAAAAAACTAAAGTCGGATGACAGCATTATTATCATAAAGCCAGACAAGGGATCAGGTACAGTAACTTTAAACAAACGCGACTATATTGATAAGATGAACAACCTAACCGTTCCAAGTTTCAAAAGTTAGGTAATAGTAAAGATTCGAATGAAGCAACAGAACGTCAGTTTGTTAAAACTCTGACGTCTCTAAAAAATGAATATCTAATTGATAGTTCCATCTTCGACGCTATTAAGCCCACCGGAACTCATACGCCTAGACTTTATGGTTTACCCAAGATACATAAGCAGGGAATCCCCCTACGACCAATCCTAGACATGTCGAACTCGCCCTTCCATTTAACTGCCAAATGGTTGGTAAAACTGTTAGAACCGTTACGCCGCCAGTTGGTTAAATATAGTGTAAAAGATGTCTTTAACTTTGTTGAAAACATTAAAGATATGAACATAGCAGACAAAACTATGTTATCGCTGGACGTAACATCACTATTTACCAACGTCCCCCTTGTAGAAACTGTCGACTACATATGTGAACAACTCGTAGAAAAGAAAATAGAAATTGGAATCACACCAAGAAAATTGAAAGAGTTATTACTAAAATGCACTATGAATGTTCAATTTGTATTTAATAAGGAGTACTACCGCCAAATAGATGGGGTTGCTATGGGCTCTCCCCTTGGATCCTTATTAGCTGACATATTTCTATCCAAATTGGAAAATGGTCCTTTAAAAGAGATACTAAACCAACTCGATTATTATTGTCGATATGTTGACGACACCTTTATCATTTGTAACAATAATTTGGATAGACAACACCTGCTCCAAGTCTTCAATAAGGTACACCCAGCTATTAAATTCACTTGTGAAGAGGAACTCCAAGATAGTATTCCCTTTCTGGATGTTCTTCTCACAAAAAGATCAGACGGTA
The DNA here is from genome assembly GCA_944472135.2 of Trichobilharzia regenti. Classification (NCBI taxonomy): domain Eukaryota; kingdom Metazoa; phylum Platyhelminthes; class Trematoda; order Strigeidida; family Schistosomatidae; genus Trichobilharzia; species Trichobilharzia regenti. The sequence goes on from OX235266.1 coordinate 9,401,236, forward strand.
CCTTGAAAAGAAACATCTATAGGAAAGCGACGTGGAACGGACAATACACCCACTTCCATAGCTTCATACCTATACAATATAAGCGCAACCTAATTCGCTGTCTTAGTCATAGAATTAGACGCATATGTACCGAGGATTGTATTGAAGATGAAATAAAAAATCTTACAAACGCCTTGCTACAAAATGACTACCCTACCAACTTTGTAAAGAAGTATATCTACGAAACTACACATAAAACCAAGCGAGACACAGTAAGAAAAACTTTACTTAAATGTACAATTCAAAGGCGATATAGCCAGCGATATATTAAACCGTAGATTAACAAGATCAATTGAAAGAACTTTTAATGCCACAAAACTGTATGTCAGCTTCTCAACCAAACCAATATTGACACTGTGCATTAAAGATAGATTGCCCAAAATGGCGACATCAATGTGTGTATATAAATTCAACTGCTCCTGTGGAGCTAGTTATATAGGTCGTACTCAAAGAAACTTATCTTTACGCACTCGTGAACATATTCCTGTTTGGCTTGGGAAAAGAGCAACCAAATCATTAAATAGTGCAATTCTGTCTCATCTAGTGGATAGCGAACACAGCAACAAAGTAGATGAGTCATTTACGGTTGTGTATCGAGTACCGAACAATCTCCCCAAAGGCACACGATTACGCCTCCTAGCCATAGCTGAGGCTTTAGAGATTAATAGAGAGAGACCAGACCTATGTGTACAGAAAAAACTTATTCACTCTCTTTGTCTACCCTGGCCCACTATAAGGTCATCAGGATAATAATTTTTCGTACTATTATTATCACTTTGTGATATCATGTCTTTATTATCCATTTCTCCACCCAGTTTATTTTACCTCATTGTTACCCTTACTTTTTGTCAACCTTTATGATTTTGTACTAAGCCTACCGATTCTGTAGCATTTTATTACAATTCACAATTTAGCCTCTTTATTTTATCATTAGACATTATCGGTCAGCCCTCACATCCAGTACCTCCTTTGTTAACGTGTCTTTGCGTGTATTTTGTGGTTATCGCATTTTTCTCACCCCAAGGACACTTGTATTCTGTTAACTATAAAACAACAACTATATCACCCAATTATTGTTCATTCACACTTCATCACATTTTCCTGACTAAACACCCTATACTACACATTTAATTGACTGACTATGCTAACTAATGGACTATCGTCTCAACTTACACATGCACCCCAATACAGTTTCTGATATTATTTTTTCCATTTGACTTTATTGGCTGGCTATATGTACTCTATTATTCATGGATTTATAACTAACTGTAGAGCCTGAAGAAGAAGTTATCGAGACGTAATTTGTCTAAAATCGTGTATTGAGTATTTACGCACAGCATTTCGAACAATCTGATCACACGCGGACTTGTCATGGGATTATATATATGAAATTAATAAAGAGTTGAAAGGTGAGAAAATAGACTTAGGTCAAGTTAAAAGGACATACTGAAGGTCAAAATAATAATGAAGACCACTATACCAAATAGCATAGCGAATAGTACATCTGCTATGGTATGAAAACAAAATTTACCAAGAAAGGTTTAGTATGATGACGAATTGTTTCTTTGAGCGCATAAAGGTGGCTTAAACTTTCTAATTGCCAGTTAGGGCTTCCACAAACTTAAGAATATGCCTCAAACACGTTATATGGATAGGTTTAAAAGACTTGTTAACGTCAATTTCATGTCCTGTCTCTATAATATGTTTCGCAATAGAGGAGCTAGGTCTCCTATTCTCACCATTAATGGGTTCTGATTATTATTAATATTGCTCCCTTGGGTTCCTAGTGGAATATAAGGCTTCAACTGCACGTCTCCACTTGCTTCTGTCTTCCGCTGTGCTTTTCACCTGCATCCATGTTAGTCCATTTTCTTTCAACTCCTCTTCACACGATCTCCTCCATGTCACCTTTGAACTGATGACCCACTCGCCGCTTCCCTTTTGGGTTCCACTAGAGGGCTTGGCGCGCGATGTCACCCAGCGGTCTCCTCAGCGAGTGTCCGATCCATCGCCACTTTCTCCTGCCTATTTGTTGGTTGGCTATTGGTTCTTGTTTTATTTTCTTTTTTCCCATAGTTCCTTGTTGGTGGCCATCTGATCTTCAGTATAGATCCAGCGAAGACAGTTGTTGGTTGATAAAGGTCTGCAACAGGCTGTTAGAAATATTCTTTGTGACCCACCCGCTAAGTTTCTGATCCGTATAGAAGAGCTGACTGACTTGACGTTTGTATTGAAAATCCGACCGAATTTTGTTGTTGATGCTGAGTGAAGATTTCCAGATTGGTTTCAGATTGATGATGAATGTGTTTCTCGCCTGCCTTCCCGAATCCCGCTCGATTTGACATCCTCGTCCGTTCCGACTGTCTGTAGTTGAGACAATGCTCCCCAGATAAGTGAATGAATGAAGTAACCTCTTTCAAATCCCTCCCGTTGATGGTGATCGGCGCTGGATAATACTGCTGTTTTTGTTGTTGTTGGTTGGCTGGTTATTTTCATCACCTCCGTCTTGTCTATGTTCACCTGGAGTCCTGTCTTCACTACCTGCTTCTTCAATCAGTTTGTCGGTTTTCGCTTGTAAATCTTCGATTTTGTGTCACATCAAGCATAAATCATCCACGCGCGAAATCCAGGTCTTCTAGGTTCTTCGAGTCGGTCGACCCAGGATATTTCTGTCTTCTCGTTTCCCACTCACTGTCTGACGCATAATCCAGTCCACCACAATTAGGAATATCATTGTGGGTGATAATAAGCACCGTTGTCGTACAGCTGTTGAATAAGGTTGATAAATATTTGGGGTATGCCGTAGTACCTGGGGGAGGGGTGTTGTTCCCACTGAGAACAGGAACCCATCGTTTCATAAATGTAGACGCGTTATCCATTAGACTACTTAGAGACCACTTAGGCTTTGGAGTTTGAGACGATGAGTCCTAGATGGTTGTTTCGTCCTAGCTTTGGACTTTTCAACCGTATCAACCGATGTTGTCACCATAGATCGACCGATCGATCGATCGATCCAGGAAATTCAGGCTACAGAATGAGATCTCAGCCTCTTGGTGGAAGTCCTATAATAATCTGTGTATCTTACTACCAGGGAATTTCTAGAAGCCTGATACTCCCAATGTGTGTCACCTACTATAGACCAAATTTACCAGCTGCTAATAAAAAGTAAGTCATCTCATATATGACAAGAAAGTTCAAATTCCAACCGAATAAAAATGATCAATACAGTTGTAAATTAACAACCAATCACGGCAAGGGAGGTTGTCAGGAGACACAACACTAGATCACCATTCATGAAAAATTCAATTAAATGAAATCATTTCACATTAAGGTTTGCGCTGAAGACATATTTAATTGTCATTAGTTCAAATTTTTTCTTAAATATGAAAATTATATACAATATTGAAAAGAAAAAGTGTGTTATTCAGACAGAAAGCCATAAAAGTCAATTACCTAATGCATATATAGAAATATTATTAATTAATAAAAGCATATCGCTTGGATCATTTTTGTGAATAGATTGATTAAAGGCATCTCTATCTTGACTATAGTGCAATGAATAAATTAACACAGCAATTTCAACGAGTTTTAAATGTTAACTGAACAGGTAGACGATGTTTCATTTCCCTTAGAGAATAAGATGTACTCTGTGAATATACCTCCAAGATATTATTCCATACACCTTTATTATAAAATTGTCTATACTGATGATTTTTTCTCTGTTGCATAGGATAGACATCATTTTTTCCACCAGTTGAATAATTTCTCCGATTCTGTCCTGATCGATTTTCTTCCGCAAATGTTGACGACATACCAGTATGCAATACTTCGTGACTGATAAATGTCTGTCGCATCATCTTCCTCTGATCCTCACCGACGACGTCATCAACAACATCATCAAGGTCATTGCCATCAGCAATATTATAATGACGATGATAATGCTGATGGTACTGCTGATGATTGTGTTTATTTGAGAAAGACTTTCTTGACATCATAATCGACAGTTTCTTTCTGCCTTGAAAGTATTCATATGATGTACAATTGATAAGAATAAGCCATAGATGGAATATTAAATAATGCATCAGGAATAATTCAGCGATAATCAGCATGGCAAGCATTCCGATAACACGAGGAAATGTGACGAATAGATGCTATGCAAAGACAAAAAAATTAAAAAAAAACATATATCATACGAAGAAATTAAGAGAATCAGTTCAAAGAACTTTTAATGCTGACGGCGAACTACACGTATTATTCTCTACACCACCGATGGTGGTGATTCCTCGACTGAAAGATGAAGTACCTAGACTAGCTAGTCACTTCAAATTGTATCTACCAATTCAACTGCTCTCCTGTGGTGGAGCGAGTTATATTGGCTGTTGCTCTAGGAACTTGATTGTTCGTGCTCACTCGACAACATCTTCCAGTATGGCAAAGTAAAGGTGCAGTGAAAACCATTAACAGTTCGATATTAGACCATCTGGTGCAAACCAACCGGCCACAAAGCCAGACAATGTCGAAGAATCCTTCTCTATAATCTACCGGGTGCCTAATAAATTGACAAAAACATCCAGGTACCGCATGCTCCAAACAGCAGAGGCTATTGAGATTCGCCTCAAAAAACCAGTGCTCCGTGTGTAAAAGAAACAAGTCCAGCCCCTATTACTGCCTTGGCCTACAGAAGGGACTATAAATTCATGAATTTTTAATATTATCTTTCCTAATTTCTCTGATATTCAGTGTGTAGTGTTATGTTGATGCTATTTAAGTATAATCTATTGATATTATTATTATTGGTTCGATGTTATTTGATTAGCATTAATGTTGTTCATAATACTGATTCATTCATTCACTATAATGTATATATAACTGTAGAGCCTGATGCCGAGAAAATACATTGCACTAATTAAGGCACTCTACTCGTAATCATACAGCCAAGTGAGGGTTTACGGCGAGTTGTCATCTGAACTGGTGACGACTAGTGGTGTCTGTCAAGGATGCCCATTATACCCATTTCTATTCAACTTCATCATAGATGTACTAATGGACTTAACCCTAACTGACTTCAGAGACTCAGGGATTGACTTGCTACCACAAGGGAATAATCTCGTTGACTTAGAATATGCAGATGATATAGTCCTACTAGGCGAGGACGCTGACAAAATCCAGCAGAGTCTTCTAAACAGCTTGAGCTGCAATCTAAGAAGGTTTGGCATGCGATTCACCCCCTCACGCCAAATGCAAGGTGATGTTACATGTATTTCATATGCCTAGTCATCGCTTTCCTAGACGAGCAATGTTAGCGGATATAGGGTAAGGCTGGAAAAGAGCTAGCGGAGGTCAAACCAAAACATGGCACCAGTCAATGAAATCCACAACAGTTAGTCTAAGCCAGCCACGTAGGAAGGTGTAGACTTCCTGCTTGAGGTCCTCGGGACGGTAAAACCCAATGGTGGCTGGAAACAATTAGTGATATGGCTCAAGCTCATCGTTCTCCATGATGGCTGGTGCAGATGCATCCACTCCTTGTGACTTATGATTTCCAATGAAACTATATTGTTCTTCGTTATTACTATTCCTTTGTCCCATCTCACACCTCTGTTTACTGTCTCTATTATGCATTTCTTCTACTTTCTTCTGTTGCTTTGTGTGCTACACGGAGGGAGTGTGGCGACTTGAACTGCGGCACATTTGTTCAAAGTTCTATGTCGAAAACAGACAGATAGACAGGGCCTGATGAAGAAGGCATTATCGAAAAGAGTACTCTTTGTTGTGTATCCATTCTTTTGAAAATTTTAATGGGCATTTTTAATCAGATAAATATTTACTAACGTGTATATTAGATTTCGCAACAGATAAGCATCACTAAGAGGGATTCACTGAAAACCAGAGAGTACAGTGAACAACAAGCTGTTTCGTCCTATTTAGAAACTCTTCAGTACCCATAACCTCACCAGGTTACGAGACCGAAGGTCAGTGACCATTCAGCAGCTACTTTGATAGGGCTTTGGTGAGAGTAGCACTACAAATGCATCCCACCACTATATACTACTGACTGAAAGAGATAAGTAGTAGTTGAACAACAATCATATTAACCAGTAGTGCTCATTGGTCTGTGAAGCCGAAGTGATCTAGTGCACCCGACGGCCGCTTCCCTAGTTGTTTGAGGCCAAAATCATCAGTGGTGTGTGTATATCCAGTTGGACTCAGATCAAGTAGGCGAATCAGTTATAAACCAGTCAATGTCTGGGCGGCTAAATAATCTTGGTTTCCAAAGGAAATTATGGTGAAATAATCACCTCGCGAAGAGTGATGAAAATTGCCAAGTAATTTGAGAATTGTCGATTTGATTTACGCGTCACTTGAATTCCTGTCCGGATGGTTGTTGAATGGTCAACGAGGTTGAGCTCACAACTTGAAAGTCCTTGGTTCGATTTCTGTTGGGTGGGGTTGAAGATGTGCATTGTGCTGAGGAGTCACAAAATAGAACGAAACAGCTTATTATTCAATGTGCTCTCTGGTTTTGTTTAATAATTTCTCTAACTGATATTGATTCATGACGGAATCTAACAAGTGAAACTGAATAAAAATATATTACTATTATTATTATTCCTTTGAGTCCCTAGTTGAACATAGGGCTTCATTCAACAACACATTTCCACTTTGTTCTGTTTTCTACTCTGTTCTTTAGCTGGGTTTACGATTGACCATAATCTGCCATATCTTCCCCCCCCCCCCCTACCCTAACACGATCTCCTCCATGTCATCCTCACCATCAACGACCCTGCATTGAGTGCAATGTCATTCGATGGCCTCCTCAATGCATGCCAAATCTATCTTCATTTTATCCTGCCTCCAAAGCCTCAGGATGGTCGGGGGTGGGTACCTTGCGCTGCGGGTTGGCCACCCCTCCGCACACCTCTTGAAATGCTCCCATATGACCGGGCGTCTTACATAGCCTCTCCTGAGGAAGTCCTACTCACTGCCTTCACGTGGCGGTGTTTTTTTCACCAAAGTGAAAGGGCAAAAGCGGATGCCCGGCGCTCTCCACCGGGTTGACTGTCCATTGGATGACAGTCTAGGGGAAATGGCTAAACCCTGATTCCAAACCCCCAACGACTGGCGTATGAAGCTCACCGGCAGACGTATGGACAAAGGGCTTGTTGGATGTCCTGGATGTCTGGCCCCATTCAAAAAGGCGTATGAACCGAACTCCGGTCACCGGCTGGCTGCCAATGGATAGTGGACTCCTTACTCCACTCCTACTGCCTTGTAGGTCACACTTGGTTGTGTAAAGGCTAGAGCTGCACTCTCAAACAAAAAACCGAGCGTTGCTGGGGACATCACTCGTACCAAATTCCCATGAAACTTCATGAACTCTCTTACAAATTGCCGCGCCTGAGCAGTGATGATTCGAGACGTTTATGAAGCCGGCTCATCCTCCCGTAGGAGATAGCCGAAGTAAAGCAAGCAAGCATATGTGTTGAGTAATTGACTCTTGCCTGTTGGTTTGTTCCCCCGGCTAGGCTTTCTTGTTACTAACTATTTCTGGACAGCTGGTCATTTGATCTTCAGCATGCAGCTAGAGAGAGAAGGCAACTGTTGATAAGAGTCTGTAACAGGCTGTTGGAAATCATTTTCGTTATACACACTGGGTCAAGTTTTTAACCCGTATAAGGAGAACTGACTACTAACTTCCCTCAAAACTTTTGTTCAAAATCCGAAATTTTGTTGATTATGATGCTGGTTGAGTGAAGTGGAAGATTTTCAAACTGGTTTCAGATTGATGAAAGCGCGTTTATCTTGCCTTTCCGATATTCTCATTGACGTTGACATCTTCATCCGTTCCGACTGTCTATAATAGTTGAAACAATGCTTCCCAGATAAGTAAAGAAAGAAACTCAGACTAACTGGAGTCCCTCAACCTCTGCTTTCACAATTTGTCAACTCTCGTATCCTACCTATTCTACTTTACTGTTCCCCGTTAGTCTTTCCTGGGTTACTGAAAAAGGATTATACCATCCTGAGAAGGATGTTGAAGGTAGTTAGTAGGACTAGCGGTGTAAAACTCAGTCAGCTCGTCACAACATTAGTGGATAAGCATCTGAATACATGTGAGAAATGGTCTAAAACCATACTCTCTGACCCCCAACACTCCCTCTATTCCCAACTCTCTCCTTGCATCTCATCAGGTAGAACCAGAAATCAGTACAAAATAATATATGCTCGTACAACCAAGTATAGGAACTCAGCGATACCATATTTGGCCAGCCCGTGTTCTAAGTGACAGAGACAATGTTAGGCGTAAAACTTATGACTTGCTTTGTTGTTAATAACATAATTTTGGCCCTTGTTATTTCCCCCTTACACTCTCTTATGTGTACTCTATAGTGAACAACCTTCTTAAACATACTTAGCTGCTTAAAATTATTATCATTGGCTTACATTTTTATTCTTTATTCTATTCCTTCTTTATACATCTACTGGGTCCGACTATATTATCACTATGATTATTAAAAATTGTCCCGTCATTAACCATCATGTAACATTAGTTTTGTGGTTGTTCTTTGTTTGGCACTATTTAACTGACAATCTTGGTCGTGAACGCCGTTATCACCATCTTAAAAAAATTTTGTATTATGCAGGATTACTCACACTACCACTACAAACACCGCATTAGTGCTGACAATAAAAAAACACACAACCTGAAATGTTTATTTTATGATTGTTTAGTGTAGTTCAATCAAATTAACTGATCACCTTGGCTATTAACATTCTTAAGAACATCTCATAATTTCTTGTATGATTATAGCTGTTACTGTTCACCACGCATACACATATCGTAGCTTCCATAACGCAGTACTGAAATATTTTTTTTCATTATTTGTGCTGATCTTCCTTTTTACTTGGTATTTTTATTGCATTTTTTTTGTTATTTCTGTGTTTCTTTTTTGGTTTTTTGTTATTATTGTTTTTTTTGTTTTTTTTTAAATATTTTATTTCTTTTTGTAATACTCCTTTTAAATGTACGATGAAATTAGATGCAATATTGTAGATATTGTAGATATGTGCTGAAAGTTCCACACTGTACCACAAGTACTATTTCTGGAATAAAGCGAAATTGTTAAAAAGAAGGGAACCTCTGTTGAATCCCTCTCTCACTGATGGTGACTGGTACTGGTTGTTGTTGTTGCTGTTGGTTGGTTGGCTGGTTATCTTCATCACCTCCGCATCCACCTTCTCCATGTTCACATAGGTGCCTGCGTTCTATTTCCCGTGTAAAGTGGCATAATAAGGTGAGCAACATTGAGGTTATGCGTCAAGTTCTAGGTTAACAGGGGAAATCAATCGACGAAGTCGTGAAGCTACAAAGACTGAGATGGTTAGGACATGTGTTACGTATGCCAAGCCATCGCCTCCCTCGACGGGCAATGTTAGCGGATATACGGTCAGGCTGGAAAAAAGCTAGTGGCGGTCAAACAAAAACTTGGCATCAGTCAATGAAATCCACAACAGTTGGTCTAAGCCACGTAGGAAGGTGTAGACTTCCTGATTGGTTGGGGTCATCCGGACGGTAAAAATCTATGGTTGGAAACAATTGGTGACATGGCTCAAACTCATCGTTCTCAGTGGCCAGCGCAGATGCATCCACTCCTTGTGACTTATGATCTCCAATGAAACTGTTTTGTTCTTCGTTATTACTCCTCCTTTGTCTCAAACCTCTGCTCACAGTTTCTATTATGCTTTTCTTATACTTTCTTCTCTTGCTTCGCGTGCTACACGGAGTGTGGCGACTTGAACTTCCGCACATTTGTGCAAAGTTCTATGTCGAAAACAGACAGACAGACAGACAGACAGATGTTCACTCAGAGTCCTGTCTTCACCACCTGCTTCCACACACAGCCAGTTTATTGGGTTTCACCTGTGTAACATTAAACATAAATCATCAGTGAAATCTAGATCTTCTGGAGTTTTCTTGTCAGTGGTTGAGCGTACTCCTGTCTCCTTGCTCCCATGCAAAGTCTGACGCATAGTCCAGTCCAGTCCACCACCGGAATTAAGAATATCATCGGTGATAATAGGCGACCAGCCTTGTCTTACTTCCATGTTAACTTCAACCGTCTCTCTGAATTTCTCATTGTCATATAGCCAGCTATTGAATGAGGCTGATGAAGATATGGTGGTCACTGCACACCGTAGTGTTGAAGTAGCCTCCAAATGACTTCTTGGTCAACACTATCGAAGGTCTTTTCGAAGTCGCCTAGGTCACTAGTTGGCTAATTTTCTAGTCGGTTCCAAGTCTGAGTAAAGAGAGAGAGAGAGAGTATGTGTGTTGGGCGTGAGCCTAGTGACCCTCCCCTACAAAAACCAATTAAACTGTTACAGAAACAAGAAGACAGTTGCAGCGAAGAAAATTTTCTTTTCGACGAAGTCATCATCAGCTAGGCTGTACATTCGTGTATTTATATCAAATGGATGGGTGGGAAAGTTCCAGAATAATATCCGGTCAAAGGTCAAATTAATAAAAATTAATCTAGAATTCAAAGGTGATATTGAAGCAGAAATCCTTCGCAGACGCCTCTCAAAATCGCTGGGGAAAACATACTTCACCGCTAGCCTACGACTGACGTTTTCCTGCAAGAAACTGTTCAGCCAGAACGCGAAAGACAAGCTGTCGCATTGGGCCACTTCAATGTCCATATGCCAGTTTACTTACTCTTCCGGAGCTGAGTACGTTGGCCGTACCATGCGTCGACTTGAAAAACGCTCTCGTGAACACTACTATCCAGCCTGGCTAGTAAAAGGAGAACGAAAACGGGTGAATAGTTCAGTGACAGAACATCTGGTCAATTCAGGACATTCAGCGCCACTCGAAAAATCCTTCAAAATAATATACAAGATTCGATCAAACCTATCAAAGGGAGTAAAATCAAGACATCTGGGCATAGCCGAGGCGCTAGCTATACAAAAGCTCAAACCCACACTTTGTATCCAAAAGAAATACGTCCAACCCCTGTCCTTGCCATGGCCATCATAAACAGGTAATTTTTAGTAATCACCATCCCATCTCCTTTGTTATCTAAACTTCCTGTTTATTCATGTTATTTCAAGTTTTTCTTAATCCCTGTTTACACTACCATATTTTCATAGCCGAACTTCGTGGCTATTTTGTCATTTTACTATTTCTACATTTCTAACCCCTAATTGCACAATGTCAGTCGTCTTAGTTATTATAATGCTACTTTGTTTGTTTTATCCATCCCCTGTTTATTATGGCATTCTAATTCCCAATTTTAATTTTTATTAATTTGACCCTTGACCGGATATTATTCTGGAACTTTCCTATCCATTTGATATAAATACACGAATGTACAGCCTAGAAGATGACTTCGTCGAAAAGAAATATTTCTTCGCTCCAACTGTCTTCTTGTTACAGAAACTTCAACGCACTATAAAAAATATTAAAAATACAAAAAATATAAAAGCGGGAATAAAAATTAATGCCGAAAAATATTCACTAAAATGTATCTGATAAATCAATAAAGTCGAAAATATTGTTTGTCTAGCATATGATAGTGATTAGTCACTGAGATGGTAACCAGTGTCATATGTCTAGTTATTTTGCTGGTGGGTGGGTGGATTCTGACGGAATTCTATCAGTCACATGTTTGCTATCTTAAATCGAATCCCTCTAAAAAGTCACACTCACATGGACTGCTGATACAGTCTCATGATTCTTGTAATAGTGACAACACGTGAGGTGGAAAATAAATCGAAGATCACCTATCTTAGCATCAACATGTCTTTCAGTATCTTTGTTAACTTTCTAGCGTAACTCCAAGTCTTCTTTGAAGTTTTTTTTTGAATTCATGTATTCAACTCCCTCTTTTCGATAATTTCCTCTTCTGACTCTATAATTATACATATATATATGTCTATATATTTGTATACACAGAATATTCTAGAATAATCGTCATTAACAATGTGTTTTTTTCCTTCACATTCCCCAGTGGAACATAGGGCACCTTCAAGCTAGTGGCTTGAAGTTTCTGTAGCAGTGGTGTTTATTTTACAGGATGGGGTTGCTAGCCACCTCATGCCCAACCTTTCTTCTCTACCAGCATTATTTCTGGCTTAGCGAGCGAGGTAAAGGAGTGCGTCACTGGCAGGGAATCGAACCCCGGACCATGTTTTGGTGTTTATTAAATACTATCGATTTGTTAAGATTACAATGGAATTACAGTTAAAGAAAGACGCTTAAGTTTTTTTTTAATTTTTTTTGTTTTTTTATTTTTGATTACAGCTTGATTCCACACCGTATTTTTGGTACAAGTATGGAATTTTCAGCCTGTGATATCGGTAGCCCAAATTTTCCAGGCCAACCATAGATATCAGGTGTGCGTCGGCAGGGGATCGAACCTCGAATCATATGCATGGTCGACGAGAGTCCTAACCACTGTGCCACCGACGCACAGTTATAATAAGCATAAAAATGTAACAGTAAATAGAATGAATATCAAATAAAAGGAAAAAGGAAATCTTCACAATAACAAATAAGGGATCATTAAAACCTTGATTGACGGCCAAGGTAAGGAAAGCATCTGAACTAACAACCTCTTTTGGACATATAGGTTAGGCTTCTTAATGTAGATTCTAACATTCCGCCTCAACAATATGTAGTAGACAAACTCTTAAGGTAAACAAAATATTTACAGAGAACAATTGTGATTTCAATAAATTCTTCTTCAGGCTCTACAATTATAAATCAATTAATTTAAGCATTTAATTTAAGCAGTCAGTAAAGGCAGATTAGAATCATATCAGAAAGTGTATTGTGGAACAAGTATAAGTAGGATGGGATGGAACAATAGTCAGTTAGTTTTTGAATATGCAATACACAGAACACTTCCTGCAGCTAAACTGGTACTCAACTTCTCAACTAAACCAGTACTCACACAGTAAGTCACGGATAAATTACCAAACATGGTCTCATCAATGTGTGTCTATGAATTCAACTGCTCATGTGGAGCTAGTTACATTGGCCGTACTCAGAGGGCTTTATCCGTGCGCGCGCACGTGAACATGTACCTGTATGGTTGAGTAAAGGAGTAACCAAAGGCATAAATAGTGCAGCCTTAGCCCACTTGGTAGATACTGGACACCCGATAAAACTTGACCAAGCGTTCTCAGTTATTTACCGCGTTCCTAGTAATTTATCTAGAGGATCTCGACTACGTCTTCTATCAGTAGCTGAAGCAGTTGCAATTAATACCAGAAGACCATCCCTCTGCACACAGAAGAAGTATGCTCAACCTCTATGTTTACCTTGGCCTACAATAAAGCCAACAAATCCTCCATTAACACTATAAATTCCTTTCACAATTTTCTTCTCTTTTCCTTCTTCTATTCCTCTGCTTCATTGACAAACGTTCATTTTCGGCCTTTTATGATTTCATGACCTTTCTTATGATTTTATTACCTTAGGTTTAAGTAGTGCTTTTCTAACTTGTTATCGTATTTACAAAAAAGCCTGTTCATTCCACTTTATTATATTCATTATTGCTCCTATTTTCTGGCAATCATTCACCAATAGTGCTTGTAATTTTACACCATATCATCGTTATTATTTCACAATCATTCTTACTGTTGTTATTTTCAACCTTGAACTTATGTCCAGACCGCCCCATTTGTTGGTTTATTTTCATATTGTCTCTCAGACACCCTGATTACACTCACTCTCGAAACCTGTATTTTCTGTTGACTATATTCATATATATATATATATATATATATATATATATATATACATCATTAAATTAAATTACTTCACCTCATTTTGTCCCATTTTCTCATTGACCACGCGTATTGAAAACTATTTTATACTTGTTCCACAATACACTTTCTGATATGATTCTAATTTGCCTTTACTGGCTGGCTGTTTGGCTATTGTCTGCTTAAATTAATGGATTTATAATTGTAGAGCCTGAAGAAGACGGATTTATTGAAACCACAATTGTTCGCTGTAAATATTTTGTTCTTAAGGTAAAGTCAAGATTAGTTGGTCTGCGGTATATGTCTTTGAAAGCCTCATTAAAATCAATATTGTATTCTGTATCCACAGAATGAGATAGAACAGAGCTATAAATGGATTTTGTTTGTCCATTACTCAACCGACCACCACGCAGAATGGTGTTCAGGAATCCGACGATAGACAAATCTGACTGTACGACCTAAGCAGCTAACTGGCTCCACATCACAGCAAACAAATTGTTAGATTTGTGATGAGAGCTGTCTGCAAGCCAATGTTCACGTCCCGAATCAGGGTATTTAGAAAAAAACAATAACCAAGCTTAACCTTGAGGAACTTACCAACCAATCACAGCAAACTTAACGTGTGAAAATACCATACGCAGATATATGGCTTAACTTTCTAAGAATAACCTTGAGCAAGAAAACAACCAATCAGAAGATGTAGCTTCTCTGCTAACAATAACGCTAATAATAATGTACATAAAAATCTATAAATATCTCTTGATTTTCTCAATAAACAATCTGTTGTCTGGCCCTTGTCTTCTATCGTTACAAATTTACACAGAAGAGGAGAAATTAGGCAGTTTATCTTTAACTCCCGAACGCAAAATAGGGGTGTGGTTTTGAAGACACAGCATAATTCAACAGTAATGAATGCTCCTTTTACTGCCGTATTCCTTGGGTGGTGTGTTAATATATCTCACTAATATTATTCCCGAGAAACTGACGTTGTAAGAATAAGGCCTTCCTTTTTCGAAAGTGTTGGGTTAATACTTTGGTCTGCCTTGACTTTTGATTCATATTCTTACCGAAAAGGATATTCTTTGCTCCATCTCTATTTTTCCACTCTTTTCTTACTGTCCCCCTTCCCCAGTTATTACTTCCTTGAGCTTCTCAAAAAGGACTATATTGTATATTACGCAAGACTTTGAAGACTTTAAAAGCAAGGTTATTGGTGTGCCTTTGACTCAACTAACTGACATTCTTGCAGACAACTGACTGAATTATAATTATAGTTCGTTCCATTCTCTCCTGATGTATCTCTCTTCGAATGAAACCAGAAAACATTTCATTAGAATTAATGCTCGTACAGCGAAGTATAAGAAATCTACCCCAAGCATATTTAGCATGGGTGTTGTGTGTAGAGAGAGAGAGACACACACACACACAAATGTCAGAAACGAACTTATAAAACCAGTTTATAATGTGTAAATAAAAAGCAACTTATTACCAACAAGGTAGTACAGAAAAGCCATTTCGTCCCGGTTTGAGACTCTTCACCAGTATCAACCTATAACCCCACAGGATTGATAGTCTGATATTCATTACTGATAAAGTTTCCTGGAGTTCTAACCGATGGGGTCCACTAGGTAGGAAGTGATGATATGGGGTGACTATGGTGCTGGAACTCACCAACTAGATTCCATCTCGGTAGTTGAATACTCAACAAGCTCATCCCGTAAACTGAAGGTCCTGGACTCAATCTCCAGTGGGGTCAAGGGTGTGTAATGCTCAAAGAGTACCGGATTAGGACGAAACAATGGTTCTCTAACTGAAATCGATCCATGATCAGAGTAAGAAAACCAATCAAATCCTTGCAAACTAACATTTGTAAATTATTACTATTATTATTAATATTAAAAGTTTACAGATTATTGAACAGTGTTCACAGATAATTTCCCTTTTTGTTCATTTGTCGGTTTACAAAGTCTTTGTTGTATATTACTATTATTATTATTATCATTATTATTCACACACTCCATTGACTTTTATCTACAATTTAATGCTACATTAGTTGTCTTCACACTTCAACTAACAGACGGATACATAAACAGATAGACCACTTCACCTATTTGGGAAGTTGTATCAGCACCAACGGACTGATTGGCGACGAAATATCAGCACGGATCCGAAAAGCTCGAGCTGCTTTCGCTGACTTACACCATCTCTGGCGTAGGCGTGACATCCGGTTATCAACCAAGAGACGTGTGTACTGCTCATCAGTTCGCTCCGTCCTTCTCTATGGCTCTCAAACATGGCCAATACGCGTTGAAGACATGAAAAGGTTGACTGCTTTCGATCATAGATGTCTGCGATCTCTGTCTCACGTTAGGTGGTTTCACAAGGTAAGTAATGTTGACGTTAGGCGTAGAGTGTTGGGCAGGCAAAGAGGGAAAACCGATCGACAAGGCTATAAATTTACATAGACTAAGATGGCTAGGTCACGTGCTGCGCATGCCTAACCATCGCCTCCCCCGACGGACATTACCAGCTGATATAGGTGAAGGTTGGAAAAGAGCCAGTGGTGGCCAAACAAAAACATGGCCTCATCAATCCATGAAATCCTTGACAGTTAAATTGAGTCAGGTAGGGAGATGCAGACTCCCGGGTTGGGGCCCTCGGGACTCTAGGAATCAATGGCTGGAGACAATAGGTGACATGGCTCAAAATCGTTGTCAATGGCTAGCGCAGATGTACTCAGTCTCTGTAATCTTTCATTTTCCTTTCTACCATTACCCATTCTGTTTCACTCTTATACTTGTCAAACTCTATTGATTCTCTTCACTCATCTTCTTGTCTACCTTTGTGTGCTATTTGGAAGGTGGCAACTCGAACTGGTGCACTTCGGTGCCAAGTTATATGTTGAATCCAGACAGACAGACAGACTATAATTCATCGAGTATATTCAGTTTCACGCGCTTCCTGTCATCGAAAAGGGTCAAAGACGACTATCCAACATAGCTGTATAAGGAGTGAAATAATCGAACATCTCGTCACCAACACTGGTCATTCCATTTCAACAAACGTCTCCTGCTTTAATGTAATCTACAAAGTGAAGAACAACCTACACCAAAGACAATACATTTCCGCCTTCTTTGCATTGCAGAAGCCCTAGCTGGCCATTCAGTTGGAAGAACCAGAACTATGCATACAAAAGAAAGTTATTCAACCACTTGTACTTTCATGGTGGACCTACTTCTGGCGCGCTTTTCGATTACTACACTACATTTACCTAGTTACATAAAAACTCTTGTTTCTGTAGAATTTCATGCCAAGAGTTTGTGGAAAATTATTACAATTATTTACCTTTCGAACACTGAATCTGTGGATATAATCTTGTTGACTACTAATACCTATAACCAACTGTTTGGCATTTTGTGACCTTTCAACATAAACTCATATCTGTAATTGAATATATTGTTGGATTAATATGTTGAAGTTGGCCCAAGTCAGTGAGTCTATGGTTTTGGTATCATTTTAGTTAACTGTGCTTAACTGTATTGCATGTTGTTGTATTGTATTGTTGTTGTCGCCTTTTGCTGGTGTTGTTCTCATTGTTTTATCCCTTATTTTCCGATTTTAAGGGAAGCAACCCACAAGGTCGCTTCTCTCTAAACTTTATCTTAATGTAACAATTTCTTTCTCAGGCGTGAGGCTAGCAACACCACCCTGTGAAGGAAGTTGCTACAGAAACTTCAGCACGATGAATTCCTTTGCACCAAAAGAAAAAGTCTGTGTGGGGACATGGAACGTCCGCACTATGTACGAGATTGGCAAAGCTGCCCAGATCGCAAACGAGATCAAAAGATACGGAATCCACGGATATCAAAGCCAGAATCGGAAAAGCAGGACAAGCTTTCATTACTCTCAAGTCTGTGTGGAGGAAAACACTCAGCACTCAGCATCAAAATTAACATCAAGATTTTCAACTCCAATGTGAAGTCAGTCAGTGCTTCTTACTATACGAATCAGAGACTTGGCTAGCCCGTCATAAAGAGTATCTCAAACAAACTTCAGACCTTCATTAACAGTTGTCTTCGCCCAATACTCAAGATCAGATGGCCGGCCAGAAAAGATCAGCAACACGGATCTCTGGCAATGAGCGAACCAACACAGCAGGAACAAATAGGCAGGAAGAAATGGACATGGATTGGCTGGCCATAGTCTGAGGAAACCATCAAGTGACATTACTAGACAAGCCATCGCCCGAGTGGAACCCGACCGAATGGGAAGCGGCGAGTTGATCGTCAGTGCAAGGGTGACTTGGACGAGGTCATGCGAGGAGGAGACGAAAGCGTGTGGGAAGACTTGGAGCGAGGTGAAAAGTTGGTAGAAAACAGAAGGCAATGGAGACGTGCAGCTGAAGCCTTATGTTCCTCTAAGAATTAAAGGATATAATAATAATAATAATAAATAATAACAATAATATAATACTCTCATGGTAACAACTCTGTTGATTTGACTTAACTTTTGTTTGCATGCTTATTTTTCTAACTACTTAAAACCTTTGCGTAATTATGTATGTTATCTTGTTTCCATGTACACCCTGAACACAACTCTTTCATCAAACTATTCACGTTGTTATTACGCAACTCTTCTCTAACAATCATTTATGACAACTCATCACTTATGTTACACTACCCTCTTATATCAACATCCAATTCATCTGAACTTACTAATTGTATTTTCGTTTGACAAATTTAATGTACACACACACACATACAAAATAACCAGCCATATATATTTGTGATAGTACATCTATGAAAATGAATTCGCCGCCGCCGCCGCCGAAAAGAGACTCTTCGCTGAGCTACTAGTCTTCTGTCTATTAATATAAAGATGTGACAATTACTGAAGTTCGTCTGACATTCACCAACTACCGTCAGTGTTTATGTATGCATAGGTGTGGCATCCGAAGCGTCTATTGCGCAGACGTTTGTCACATTCTGCTTCACAGATCTGACACTATGGAAAAAGACTTTATAAAAATTCTATTTTTCTCATTTAAAAGATGTCTTTGTTTACCTGCTGTTCTTTGGCGGACAAATTTCGTAAGAGATGATGATGATAGGAAAGGAAGGTCAATCGATAAAACTATGAAGCTCCATCGACTAAAACGTCTACGACTCGAGTTTCTCATAACAAGTCACCATCTTCATCAAAGAGAAATTCCAGATGGAGAGTTACTAATTAGTGTTAGTCGGATGAAAATATAACACCAATGCATGAAAGCATGAACCGAGTCACGCAGTAGGATGTTGATTATCCGGCGAAAAAGTCCTCGAAACTCTCGGAATCGATAGTTGGAAACAAATTAATATCACAAACGTGCTACAGATTAATTGAATTATTATTTATTATTGTTCCTTTGGGTTCCTAGTGGAACATAGGGCTTCAACTGCACATCTCCACTTGCCACTTCTGTCTTGCTTCTGCTGTACTTTTCAACCTGCATCCATGTTAGTTAGTCCATACTGTTTCAACGCCCCTTCACACGATCTCCTCCATGTCACCTTTGCACTGACATCCCACTCGCCATTTCCCTTACAGGTTCCACTCGAGCAATGGCCTGACGCTAGCGCGATGTCACCAACCGGCCTCCTCAACGAGTGTTCAATCCATCTCCATCCACTTTCTCCTGTATATTTGTTGGTTGGCGATTGGTTCTTGTTCTGCTTGTTTCCCATAGTTTCCAATAGTTGGTGATTGTTTCCGTCCCGGCCATCTGATTGATCTTCAGTATAGATCCAACGAAGACAGTTGTTAATGAAGGTCTGGCTTAGCCTGTTGGAAATATTCTTTGTGACCCGCCCGCCAAGTTTCTGATCCGTATAGAAGAACTGACTGACTTCACGTTGTTTGTATTGCAAATCCGAACGAATTTTGTTGTTGATGCTGGCTGAGTGAAGAAGATTTCCAGATTGAATTCAGGTTGATGAGTGAATGTGTTTCTCGGCTTCCCGATTCTCGCTCTATTTGACATCCTCGTCCGTTCCGACGTCCTGTAGTTGAGACAATGCTCCCCAGCTAGATAAGTGAGTGAATGAAGTAGCCTCTTTCAAATCCTTCCCGCACGGAATAATTTAATGCATTATCAATTAATATGACTCCTACAACTCTCTCAAACTTTCATAAATCAGTTACATTCCTGCAAACCACTACTTAAAAATGAAGCTACTATACACTACTGACTGACTGACCGGTCTCAACATAGAACCTTGCACAGGTGTGCAGCAGTTCGAGCTCCCACTCTGCTTCCATGTAGCACACAAAGCAAAAGAAGAAAGTAAAAAGAAATGTAAAATACAGACAGTAAACAGAGATATAAGGCAAAAAGAATAGTAACCGGTGGTACAGCGGTGGGGACTCTCGCCGACCATGCACATAGCGCGGGGTTCGATTCTCTGCCCACGCACACCTGATATCAATGGTTGGCCTGCAAACTTTGGGCTACCAATATAGCATGCTGAAAATTCCATACTTGGACCAAAAATACGGTATGGAATCAAGCTATAATAATGAAAAAACAATATAGTTTCATTTGAAATCATAAGTCACAAGGAGTGGATGAATCTGCACCAGCCATCACGGAGAACGATGAGTTTGAGCCGTATCACCGACTGTCCCCAGCCATTGGTTTTTACCGTCCCGAGGACCCCAACCAGGAAGCCAGTCTACACTTTCTTACGTGACTGACTTAAACTAACTGTTGTGGATTTCACTGACTGATGAAGTAGTATTTTGGTTTGACCAGCACTGGCTCTTCTCCAACCTAACCTTATGTCAGGTAACATTGCCTTCCTGACTGACTCAGGGAGTAGATACTTGACGATGACCGTGACTAAAGATAATGCTACACTCATCGCAAACTGTTAGAAGTTACAATCAATGGGTCATTGTATTCCACCCCCAGTGGTTATATAGTCTACGGACCCGGCTCGTAATCTGAAGATGCTGGGTTCAATTGTCTATGAGTTTGATCATGAATGCGTACTGCTTCAGAGTCACAGTTCATGATCTAACTAGGAATCAATCAAATCATTGCAAATCAACACATGAAAATTGATCGGTTCATAAGAAAAAATAGACTCACCTGTGATAATGTAAGCCAATCCATTGGATGCGTTTGATCATATTCATCCAAGTAATGTGCTTGCCATAAATTCTCGTGCTACAAAATGAATGAATAAATAAATTAATATTAAAAGTCTACATTTTTCAAAGAATTAGTAACCCTGAGGTGAACGGTTCATTAGTTGATCGCTGACGAAATCTCAGCAGGGATACAGAAGGCTTGTTTGGCATATACAAGTTTACGCAGCCTCTGACGAAGAAGTGATGTCCGGCTGTCTGGCTGTCGACCAAAGGGCGTGTGGTGTGAACTGCTCAGCAGTCCGCTCCATCCCCCTTTATAACTGTGAGCCCTGACCAATGAGAGTGGAAGACATGATAGACTGGTTAGTTGTCTTTGATCATAGGTGGCTGCGTTCTATCTCCCGTGTTAAGTGATGGTATGATAGGGTGAGCAATAGTGAGGTAAGGAGTCGAGTGCTAGGTAAGTTGGAGGGGAAATGAATCAATGAGGCCGTGAAGCTACATCGACTGAGATAGTTAGGACATTTGTTACTCATGTCTCGCCTAGCCAGAGCCTTCCTCGACGGACGATGTTAGCTGACATAGGGTCAGGTCGGAAAAGAGCCAGTGGTGTTCAAACGAAAACTTGGCTTAATGAGTCAATAAAATCCACAACAGTTAGTTTAAGTCAGTCACGTAAGAAAGTGTAGACTGGCTTCCTGGTTGGGGTACTCAGGACGGTAAAACCCATTGAAGGCTCAAACTTATCGTTCTCCATGATGGCTGGCGCAGATTCATCCGCTCCTTGTGGCTTATAATACCCACTAAAACTATATTGTACTTCGTCATTACTATTCCTTTTCTCTCATTTGCCTGTCTATTGTCTCTATTATGTATTTTTTCTACTTTCTTCTGTTGCTTTGTGTGATACATGGAGTGTGGCGACTTGAACTGCTGCATATCGGTGTGAAGTTCTATGTTGACAACGGAGAGAGACTGGATGGTTCATTTGCGAAGCTTTCATTGCCCTACTAGGCAACATCACTTCGGTGCATACTTCAATTTGATGAAGTGAGGTTTTAATAAACCGCGTTTTCAATGACATCAAATTCACAAGAGAAGAGGAATTCGAAAACAAAATCCTATTTTTAGACGTCTTAGTCAAGCGAACAACCACAGGAAAATTAGAAAGTCAAATTTATCGAAAATCAACTCACACAGACCAAATACTCAATTACAACGGCAACAGCAATTCAATAACACACAAAAGGAATTGTATACAAACACTATTCAAGAGGGCCAGTCAGGACTCATTGCAGCACTCCTACCTATCTCAAGGAAAAGTGAAGAATGATATCCCATGGACGTCTTCCAAAAGAATGGACATCCATGGAATTTCATCAAAAGAAATTTACCCTCAAGCCAACCTACCAAATCAAAAGTCCCAAGTAAAACACACAAAAAATCGCTCTACCATATATAAAGGACATTTCAGATATCACTGCAAGACACTTCAAAACTTTAGGAATTGACGTCATACACAAATCAACAAAATCACTTCACTCAGCCAGCTTTATGTCAACCAAAAGACTCAACCACGAAAGAAGATAAAACCAACATCATTTACAAAATAAATAGCGACGATTGCGAAAAACAGTACACTGGCCAAAGTAGACATCCTCTTCGTCTTCGTATCCATGATCATAAGCTAGCCATCAAAAGAAATGACATCCATGCCCTCGCTCACATCGCTGTATACAGACAACCACGGACATCGATTCGACTACGACAACCAGTATTGAAACAATCTTAGGTAGAGGAAACACCAAGAATGCTAGAGAATTTCTAGAAGCCTGATGTTCGAGTTAATCGTCAATTAATAGATGCATTGAATTAGACAAAATTTACCAATCGATAAGATGGAAATCTCATGCACACAAAGGGTTAAACTTCCGGTCAGGAAAGCGATCAATACCAATACAAGTAGCCGCCTAGAGGGTGTGAAAACACACTGATATGTATTCATTTATATATATATATATGTGTGTGTGTATGTTGGTCTCTCTTTCTGTTTGCTCGCTTAGTCTGTAACTATTTCACTTTGATGAACCTGTCTCCTTTAACAATGTATATTCCCCCTATATTATATTATATATAATATGAGTGTTTGTTGACAGTCCGTTGCTTGGTGACATATATCCATATATGGTGGTTGTTGACATGTCTGCTATATTTCGCTATGTATATTTGGATCGATACTTCATTATAATTAGCCATTCATGTTAAGACTGTCTAATGATTGTTCACACCCTTGTCATATATATTTCGCTCTCACAATTTGTGTCACTTACTTTACTTACTTTGGTGTGATACCACTTTTGCATTCTCCTTGTGTTTGGACAATAGAAGTATCATCGCAAACCTAGTGGTCTTCTGATTTCCGTCTTCCTTGCGTCAGGACTATTAAATTCTCGACCAGTCCATAACAATAATTTAGCGACGGGTACATAACAATTTGGCGACGGGGAAAACTACTATAAACCACTCAGCAGCAGCAACATAACACACACAAAAACAACCAATCACGACGTTCATGGTCACCCGCCAAGAGAGGTGACTAACAGTGAACTCATGGAGAAATCGAAAAGCTCACTTCATCAAATTGAAGTCTGCACTATAAATGTTGCCTAGTAGGGCAATAATAAAAGCTTCTCAAATAAATCATCCACCTGAGCTACAAATCTCCATTATAATTTTATTTTATTCATTATATCACGAGAAGTACCCATTTATTCATAAGTAAAAACATAGTTGTTTTTTGTTCAGCGAAGAAATTTCTTTTCAACGACTTCATTTTCAAGCCGATTGTACAGTCGTATTTATATTACAGAAAAAAAGGTTATTAAGTGGCACTAAATAGTTGAAAGGCGAACGTAGAACTGCGAAGTCGTCTGCTTGTGATTACCTGTTAGAGCCTAGTCATTTAGCCCCACGTGATTCATCCTGCAAAGTTATCTACATGGCAAAATTGAATCGATCCAAAAGTTTGCGTTTTATTCACTTATGCATAGCTACTCGAAGCTTTAGCTATACATGAACAGAAACCTAAATTATGTGTTCAAAAACGTTTTGTCAAACCTCTTTCTTTACCTTGGTTATAGTAATGTTCTTTCTAGTTTTTATTTTATTTTACCACTTGAATTCTTTCCACTTCACTCCACCACATCTTCATTCTTATCGTAATCATACTTCTAATTTTTTTTTAAATTTTTAGACAACACTTGACATTTTTGATATCAATTCATCACTTATAAAACAATCTTTAATAATTTTGTAATTTATCCACTTCAACTCTACCTCTTATATAACATTTTAATTATCGTTATTCTTATCAATTATATAATAATATATATATCGACTGAGCAATTATTTAGTGCCATTTAATAACCTTTTTCTGTGTTATATAAATACGACTGTACGTACAGTTGGCTTGAAAATAAAGTCGTTGAAAAAAGAAATTTCTTCGTTGAACAAAAAAGACAACTGTGTTTTTGTTATGTTGCTGCTGCTGAGTTGTTAATAGTAGTTTTCCCCGTCGCCAAATTGTTATGTACTCGTCGCTAAATTATTGTTATGTACTGGTCGAGAATTTAATAGTCCTGACGCAAGGAAGACGGAAATCAGAAGACCACTAGGTTTGCGATGATACTTCTATTGTCCAAACACAAGGAGAATGCAAAAGCGGTATCACACCAACGTAGTCACACAATATTGTGAGAGCGAAATATATATGAATGTCCAGACAAGGGTGTGAACAATCATTAGACAGTCTTAACATGAATGGCTAATTATAATGGAGTATCGATCCATATATACAAAGCGAAATATAGCAGACATGTCAACAACCACCATATATGGATATATGTCACTATGCAACGAACTGTCAACAAACACTCATATTATATATAATATAAGGGGAATATACATTGTTAAAGGAGCCAGGTTCATCAAAGTGAAATAGTTACAGACTAAGCGAGCAAACAGAAAGAGAGATCACCATACGCATATATATATATATATATATATATATATATATATATATATGTGGATACATATCAGTTTTCTTATTTATTATAGCTTGACTGCGCACTGCTGCCAATGATTCCCAAACTAGGAGATGTGGGAAGCAGCTGTCCAGTACTTCCTGTGGCTGGTTTTCTATGTTTCTCTAACTGATGATATCAATCCGTAATCAAGTGTTGGTTTGTAGGGATTTGATTGGTTTCAGGACTTCGTGACCAGTAGGGTGCAGCGGGTCGGGTGTGAGGATAAATACTCGCCACCGACGACATTGGCTAGTGGTCGCGCTATGTCGTGAATTGGCAGAAGTTAGAATTCAAGGACCAATGGAACGGGTCCCAGTGGCTTAATGGTATACAAGCTCGCCTTGTAACCAGAAGGTCCTGGGTTCGAATCCCGGTGGGTGCGTACTACTGAGGAGTCCCAAACTAGGAAGAAACAGCTGTCCAGTACTCCCTGCAGGTTTTCCACTGGTTCTCTAACTAATGTCAGCTCATGATGAAATCCTGAAATCCGTAATCAACTTGTCAAAATAACTGTCATGCATTTTATTTTATTATTATAAACCATGTTAGTTGTAAAACAAAGCACTTGTAAAGAAACTATGAAATGACGATATCATCTCACAATAATATTTGTCTTCTAAATGCCTTATTCAAATCTATCAAAGGGACTGACTGATTGTTTTCATTAATATTTATGTAAATAAATAGGATATATCCCAGCAGAAGCATTGAAAATGGACCCAGAGACAACAGCGGACTTGATGACACCACTACTGGAGAAGGTGTAGAAAGAGGGCAAAGTACCCGAGGATTGGAAGAAAGGATACTTATTCAAACTACCAAAGAAAGGAGACTTAAGTCAATGTAAAAACTGGCGCGGAATTATGCTACTGTCCATTGCAAGCAAAATACTAAGCCGCATCATCCATGAGAGAATCAAACACGCCAGTATGGATGAAAAACTTCGACCGGAACAAGCTGGATTCAGGAAAAATAAGTCATGTATTTATCAAATCGCCACACTACGGATCATCACTGAACAAAGCCTGGAATAGCAGTCACCTCTCTATCTCAACTTCATCGACTTTGAAAAGGCCTTCGACAGCGTCGATCGAGAGGTGATTTGGAAACTACTTCGCTACTACCAAAGGGGGGCCATCGACAATTATACACCTCATCCAACAGTTATACGACAATGCTGCATGCCAAGTTATCCACAACGGAAACTTACGGAAGCCTTCGAAGTGAGGACAGGAGTGAGACAAGGCTGCCTACTATCACCAATGATCTTCCTGATTGCAATTGACTGGATAATGCGACAGACAACGGCAACCAACGAGGGAACAGGCATAAAATGGACTGACACAAAAGACTTGGAGGATCTGGATTTCGCCGATGATATATGTCTGATTTCCCATACGCGTTGAAGACATGAAAAGGTTGACTGCTTTCGATCATAGATGTCTGCGATCTCTGTCTCACGTTAGGTGGTTTCACAAGATAAGTAATGTTGATGTTAGGCGTAGAGTGTTGGGCAGTCAAACAGGGAAAATCAATCGACGAGGTTATAAAGTTACATAGACTAAGATGGCTAGGTCACGTGCTGCGCATGCCCTACCACCGCCTCCCCCGACGGGCTTTGCTAGCTGATATAGGTGAAGGTTGGAAAAGAGCCAGTGGTGGCCAAACAAAAACATGGCCTCATCAATCCATGAAATCCTTGACAGTTAAACTGAGTCAGGTAGGGAGATTCAGACTTTCGGGTTGGGGCCCTCGGGACTCTAGGAATCAATGGCTGGAGACAATAGGTGACATGGCTCAAAATCGTTGTCAATGGCTAGCGCAGATGTATTCAGTCTCTGTAATCTTTCATATTCCTTTCTACCATTACCCATTCTGTTTCACTCTTATACTTGTCAAACTCTATTAATTCTCTTCACTCATCTTCTTGTCTACCTTTGTGTGTGCTATTTGGAACGTGGCAACTCGAACTGGTGCATTTCGGTGCCAAGTTCTATGTTGAATCCAGACAGACAGACAGATTTCCCATAAACTGGAGGATATGCAGGTGAAAAGTAACAAGTTGGCAGAAGAAGCATCAAAGATGGAACTTCACGTGAACATAGATAAAACAGAGATGATGAAGATTCCTAGCCAACATCAACAGCAACAACAGACAACAATCAGCCAGCATAAATGGGAGGAACCTGAAAGAAACAAACTCCTTCACCTACCCACCTACCTGGGAAGCATCGATTCAACTACAGGCGGAACTGACGAGGAT
The DNA here is from genome assembly GCA_944472135.2 of Trichobilharzia regenti. Classification (NCBI taxonomy): domain Eukaryota; kingdom Metazoa; phylum Platyhelminthes; class Trematoda; order Strigeidida; family Schistosomatidae; genus Trichobilharzia; species Trichobilharzia regenti. The sequence goes on from OX235266.1 coordinate 9,428,530, forward strand.
ATCAAAGCGAGAATCGAAAACGCAAGACAAGCTTTCATTACTCTCAAATCTGTATGGAGGTCAACAGCACTCACCATCAAAAATAAGATCCGGATTTTCAACTCCAATGTGAAGTCAGTGCTACTATATGGATCAGAGACTTGGAGAGTCATAAAGAGCATCTTAAACAAACTTCAAACCTTCATCAACAGTTGTCTTCGCTCAATACTCAAGATCAGATGGCTGGCTAGAAAAGATCAGCAGCAGGGATCTATGGCGATGAACGAACCAACCAGGAACCGATTGTGAAACAAATAGGCAAGAAGAAATGGAGGGGGATTGGCTGGTCACACTCTGAGGAAACCATCAAGTGACATCACTAGACAAGCCCTCGAATGGAACCCGAAAGGGAAGCGGCGAGTTGGTCGTCAGTGCAAGGGTGACTTGGAGGAGGAGGTCATGTGAAGAGGAGATGAAAGCATGTGGACAGACTTGGATCGGGGTGAAGAAGTTGTCAGAAAACAGAAGGCAATGGAGGTGCGCAGCTGAAGCCCTATGTTCCTCTAGGAACTAAAGGATATAATAATAAATAATAAATCACTTACTATTGTGAATGTATAAAGCATACGACAACATAACCAGATAGCATTACCAATCATTAAGCATAACGAGAATAGAAAGGTAATAAATAGTCCATGATTTTGTCCACCAATACAACAATTTGTCCATACACAATGATGATCAAATCGAAAGATACAATGATCACACCGAACTGTAGAAAATAAAGAAGAAGAAGATTAAGAAATAGATTAAAACAATTGGTCACAGGATTTCATCAAGAGTTGACATTGGTTAGAGAAGAATTGGAAAACCTGCAGGGAGTACTGGACAGCTGATCCTATTCAGGTAGGTAGTTGCCTAGGGTTCTAATCAGAACTCGTGACCAGTAGGGTGCAGCAGGTTTGGTGTGAGGACAAATACTCGCCACCGAAGACATTGGCTAGCGGTTGCGCTATATCGTGAATTGGCAGAAGTTGGAATTCATGGTTTGGCCATTGGATCGAGTCCCAGTGGCTTAATAGTCTACGAGCTAGCTCGCTGGCCTTGTAACCAGGAGGTCCTGAGTTCGAATCCTACGGGTGGGTGCGTACTGATGAAGACTGCCAAACTAGGAAGAAACAGCTGTCCAGTACTCCCTGCAGGTTTTTCCAATGTCAGCTCATGATGAAATCCTGTAACCAATCAACCAAATCCCAACAAACCATACTTGAAGATTTAAACAATGTCCAACACTTGTGTACATCAAAGAATATGAGTTGCATAGGACAAAGACTACTGCTGATCGACTCCTATATTCTAATATAATCCCCCCGCATTTGATTGGACACTAGTCAGTAACTAGTGTGATGTGTGTAGTCGGTCCTTTCTTTGGAGCAGATTGCCTCCAACCATCATCTAATATCATCAAATCAATGTGCACCGTGATGGCGAGCTGCCTAGAATGGTGGCCACATACATTCCAAACCTGACTGATAGAATACAGTCTGCTCCAAAGGAAGAACTAGACACATCACACTATATTAATAATAATAATAATAATTTGCTTTATTTCAAAATAGTACTTGTGATACAGAATGGAATTCTCAACATTTTACTACAGTATTGCATCCAGTTGGTACATTATCAATAAATAAAATTCTACATAGATTATGGGTAATCTCAGTTCATTATGACAACAGCATATTGGCATGTCGATAGCAAAGCCAAAATTAAACAGAATGTTTGAAGGTGCTAGAAAAGTAGATGCTAGCATATTTACTGGAGTAAGCAGAAGAAAGAAACAAAGCAGCACATAACAGAAAAAGAGAAAGAAAGAAAACGTTGTACCTATAAATGATATGAGTTGGAAAGACGAGATCCAGTTGTTCTACTGACTATTTAATAAGTTATGAGTTTCACGCCTAATGCTTTCTTTGTCGCACAGAACACGAGCTAGGTATGGTATGGTTGAAATTTTGTACTTACTAGTGCGAGCATATAATTTTCTATATAGGCTTCTGATTCTGCTTGACGAGATACAAGGGGAGAGTTGTGAATGAAGACGGTGGTGTGAGTTAGACAGATACAATGGATTAAGCCCATTTTTCACATGAGTCCATGTGCCTGTCAACCAGAATATTAACAAGCTGGTTAAGTGGCACGTTGCTTACCCTAGTGACAACCTTTAACATCCTGCGTAATAAGGCACAGTCATTCTTCAGTAGCCCGGGAATAACTAAGGGTGAAATACCAGAGAACAGGCAGAATGCGAGAATTAACGAATTGTAGGAGTAAGGTTTGGGTTACACCAGAATGTCTTAACTTCTTGATGTAGAAGGTAAGACGGAATATTTTCTTAGAAATCATCAAGATATGAGACGATCAGGAAAGATCAGAAGATGGAATGATGCCTAGGTATTTAATTTCCGAGTTGGTTTCTATTTCAGTGCCACCAATGTTGCACACCTCGTGAGTTCTAACCAGTTTCTTTGGGTCAGATTTGTGCCTAAAGGGCCTCGCTGAGTGACAACTAGCAGCAAAAGTTAGGTCAGGTGGGATTTCCCGTGGCCGATTGCCTCGAACCATCTAATATAATCACCATAGCTTGTTAAAAGGTACGCGATATTCGATAAGAGACGCTTGACCCATAGGCTTCGTGCTAATTGTCGTGCTACAAGTTCACTGAGCCTACTTGAACTCATTGACAACGTCTCCGACAGTAGCATTGGATGACACGAGTATGAATCTTCATAAGAGACGTCAGTTCCTCCATGAGTATCAAAAAGCACAAAACCTCGGTCAAAGAATTCCTGTCGACTGTCTTCAACTATCTAACAACAAATAATGAGTAAGTTGGAATGTATGTGTCGAAACTCATAATTTCTGACGTTTTTCAAATCATGATATTTATATATAGATATACTCAATTATTCGTTAATAGGGAAAAAAACAAAGTTTTGCTCAGAAAAGAAATATCTCTTTCCTCCCAACAACTAGTCGTATTTATATAAACGAGAAAGGTGTTAAGTGGCATGTGAAAGAGTAGATGTGTACAAAGATACATACATCCATCACGCATTGTCCAAGTTATTATTATTATTTATTATTATTGGTACAATATGGCACCAAGAAAGATGAGCCACACAATAATAATAAAACAACATAGGTCAAAAGTAAAAAAAAAATAAGTAGAGAACGGATAAAGAACTTCATCTGGAAGGAATACAGTCATGCTTAACAAGTCCAAACACTATTCGTCAACTATCATCGGGAAGGGAAGAAAGAAGGAAATTCCAACACGTTCACCATTGATGTTTGCGATTCTTGGCCATATCCGATAACGTTTCGAGCCATCGACTCGAGCTATCTCGCGGACCCCAACCAGGGAGTCGTGATACACCAACCGATGCTAATCTACTACACAAACATCCTTCATCCCACGACGCCACGCCACGTCATGGAGTGACCACCCCTCCTCCTTTTCCATCTCGTCCCAGGGATGGCTAGCGAACACAGACATGTACGGAAGCCTCCTCTGGGATGACATTCGGAGCACCGACACTCAATGAATGGTGATCTCTACTATGTTCAAACACACGTCACCGAACCTCAGGATTACTCACGCGATGATGCCATCCATCGAAAGCAAGCAATCCTGCGGAGACAGCGATGATCGAACTTGCAAAGTCGCCGCACATCTTCAACTCGGAGAGGCCAGGTTTCACAAGCCTAGCGTAGAGCAAGACAGCCCGCACCGAAGCACTGTAAACTCGACCTTCGACAGCCAGGCTAACGTCGCGAGGGCGCCATAGGTGGCTCAAGTTGATGTATGCCACCCTAGCCTTCATTATACGGTTGGAAATCTCATCTGTCACCCCTCCCCGCCAGCATTCACACAACTACCCAGATACACACACTTATCAACAACTTCAAGCGGTTCACCCTCAAGAGTGAGTGCAGGTACAGGCTCCTGCCAATCTTCTAACAGTACTTTGCACTTAGACGGCTCAAAGCACACACCATACTTACAGACACTGATCGCCAACTGATGAAGTGCGATTTGGGCAGCCTGTATAATACTATCGCACAGTAAGACGATATCGTCTGCATACTCGAGGTCAAGAAGTCTATCTCCAGGTAGCAGATCTACACCATCTTCACGCAAATCCTTCAGAGCTGACTTCAGAATGTCATCGATGGCAAAGTTAAAGAGAAGTGGAGAGATTGGGCAACCCTGTTTAACCCCATTGTTGGTTGGGAACAGTGATGATAATTGGTTGTATGCCCTCACTCTACCCGAGGTGTTTCTGTATATGTCCACTGTTGAAGTACACATCAACATCGACTGTAGAATACCAAGTGTAAGCTAGCGGTATAAAAACAGTGTCTAATGCCATTTGGATAAATAACTTTCAATGTCATCTTTGAATGCCAAACTTAAAATGAGTGTCTTCTTCTTCTTCTTCTAATTATGATTTGATGATGATTAGGAGAGACTTCCTCCCTCATATATATATCTCTATCGATCAGTTTTTTTATCAACCTCATTCAACAGCTGGCTGGCTATATGACAATGCCACGTGTCAGGTTATCCACTAAGGGAAACTCAGCAAGGTGCTCAAAGTGAATACATGAGTAAAACAAAACAGGCTCCCTATTATCACTGATGATACTCTTAATTGTGGTGGTGGTGGTGGTGGTGGTGGACTGGATTATGCGTCAGACTGTGCGTTGGGATACTCTGCACTGACCAATAAGAAGACTCTAGAAGATCTGAATTTCTCACGTGGATGATATATGTGTCTAGTGTCACACAAACTCGAAGACTTACTTACAGACAGGCGAAACTCAATAAACTGGCTGTGTGGAAGCAGTCGGCGAAGACAGGACTCCAGGTGAACATTGAGAAGACGGAGGTGATGAAGATAACCAACGAACCGGGGAACCAGCACCAATCACCATCAAACGAAGAGATTTAACAGAGGATACCTCCTTCACTTATCTATGAAGTATCATTTCAATCACAGCTGGCGGAATGGATGAAGATATCGAAGCCAGCCAGAATCGGAAAGGCAAGATATATGCGCGACTTCACATCAACCTGAAATCAGTTTGAAGGGAATCTTCTGCACTGACTCAACCAGCATTAAAAGAACAAGATTCAGATTTTCAACACAAATGTGACATTGGTCCTCCTTTAAGGGTAAGGTGACAAAAACTACACGCCCGAGCGCATCCGATTAGGGTCCGTCGCGAGTTTCAACCCACCGAGGTGCAATGGTGAGCCTCCACCCGGGGTCAGAGCATTCTTGATCACCCTGAACCCGGCGCCAGGTAAGTTTTCTGTTTTGGCTGATTCAAGTAAATTCTTATCGTGTGACCCAGGATCTCGAAAAGCCGGAAAAGTTTCCCAAGGGGTGTTGAACTCAAATCTTCTGAATTCCTGAGCTAGTTCAACAGGTTCAATAACTATGCGTTTGTACTCTTCATCATACCTCATCTCAGTGAATCCACTCAGTGGGAAGTCTTTTCGTTGTGGATGACCTTGAAATCCATAATCGGTAAGGATCCGACGGAGATCAGGATGATCATAGAAAAACACACCATACATATCCCATACTTCTCTTTCATACCAGTTGGAAGCTTGAAGTTTCAAGCTTTTGCTGGCTTCAAACTAAAGACCAAATGGCCAGCCAGCCAGCCAAAAAGAAAGAAATAGCAACAAGAAACTTTACCTGGGAATAAACCAACAGGCGAGAGTCGATCATTCAACAAATACGTAGGAGAAAATGGAGATGGGTGGATCGGGCATACATTGAGGAAGCTGTTGAACGACATCGCGCGCCAGGCAGGCCATCGCTTGAGTGAAATCTAAATGGTAGGCAACGAGTGGGTCATCAGTGTGAGAGTGATATGGAGGAGATCGTGTGGCGAGAAAGAGATGAAAGATTACGGGCAAGAGAAAACAGAACAAAGTGGAGATGTGTTGTGTGAAGCTAGCCCTATGTTCGCACCCGGAACCCAAGCGAATAATAATAACCGATCATATCATCACAGCGGATTTTCAGAATTCCGGAGCATAGACAACAGATAAGGTTTTAGTTTCTACCTAGAGGTATCCAACCCTTGAAGTTAGTGTACTACCCGTATAAAGATTGTTTTTCAATAGATCAACCTTTTTTTATTGAGCCATACTCTTCATATTCGTTGAAGAATTCTCTTGAAAAATAGTTTACTCTTTGAGTGTTGAATCGAACAAAGTCAATCTCCATCAGATTTTACTGTATATTTTATCTTATTCAAAGAATATCAGTGATGTGAACAGTAATCATCAAAGGAGATCTGTTAGTTGGAAACTTCACTCGATAAGGCGATAGAAGTTACACCCATAACCATGTTAGTAATCAGCTCTCAGCTGAAGTTGAGTCCATGGCTGGTTGAGATCTCACCGCCACTCAGATTTTCATTTCATCTTCAATTATTACAGACTGACTGATTTAGCTTTGTGTTCTTCTGAAAGTGTGTGGGCAGTTATTAATTTCCAGCCACCCAAACTATGGAGGTCAATTTCTTCTTAGGGTACCTGAGACAGAAAGACCATTATTGTTGCTTAACCACAGAGCCTCAGCAACAAATGCTTGAAACCAGTCATACACGGTCAGACTGAAGTGATTTTAGGAGTTTTACCGGTATTATATTATCTTACCGCCCACTGAGGACTGTCGCGACATGAGTCTGGATGAACAATTTTCAGGGTCGACCCTTTCTAATCCCATCCCCTAGTGAGAAGAAGTAGCACACCTGACATATTGGCCATCTGAGGGAAAAATCATTCTGCCAATACATTGCAATCACCCAGAAGTAAGACTTCGCCAATAGACTTTCAACTAAACTAAGTTTTAACAGTGCATCAGCTGAGAATCGAATCCTGAACCACTTGAGGCAAGATTGGCGGATATCTGCCACTGAATCACCAACTCTGTAAGGTCTGTCTGTCTGTCTATTTTCAACATAGAACTTTGCTCCAATATATGCAGCACTTCAAGTCGCCACACTCCCTCCGTTTAGCACACAAAACAACAGAAGAAAGCAGAAGAAATGCATAATAGAGACAGTAGACAGGCAAATGAGACAAAAGGAATAGTAATAACGAAGAACAATATAGTTTCATTTGAAATCATAAGTCACAAGGAGTGGATGAATTTGCACTAGCCATCACGGAGAATGATGAGTTTGAGCCATATCACCAACTTGTTTCCAACCATTAGTTTTTACCGTCCCAAGGACCCTAACCAGTCAGGAAGTCTACACCTCCCTACTTGAGTGTCTTTAACTAACTGTTGTAGATTTCATTGACTAATGAAGCCATGTTTTGGTTTGACCGCCACTGGCTAGATCTTTACCAACCTGATCCATTATCCTATGTCAGTTAACATTGCCTTTCAGTCAAGGAAGGCGATGACTAAGCATACGTAACACATGTCCTAACCAACTCAATCGATGTAACTTTACAGCCTCGTCGATCGGTTTACCCTCTCCCACCTACCAAGCACTCGAACAATGCTTAAACTCAATATTCCTCACCATATTATACCACTTCAAACGACTCTGTAAGGAGTAATAAGCATTAATACAATGCAACAAAGATGTGTAAAACAAAACCAAATCAATGCATATACCTACATAAACTTACAACAATGTTTTGCTCTAGCCGGAACTAGATGACAGCAGACAGTGCATTGTTTAGGCGTGTAGATAAAATTATCATATTCATAAATATGCGCATACACAGATTTATTTCGTGAATTAATAAAGCCTACATTACAGAAAAGGGTTATAAAAACAGAAAAATCAATAATATATGTATGAGTAAACTTGTAATAATAATAATAATAATTTACTTTATTCCAAAAACAGTACTTGTGATACAGAATGGAATTTTCAGCATTAATCACACACAATATTACATCTAAAATCCTCAAATTATAAATAAAAATTAATCACACAGAAAATCATCCACATTTACAATAGAGGTAATGTCAAAAACATGCAGCATATAAAATGAAAATAATAATAATAATAATGATAACAGCTAAGGTAATAATAATAATAATACAAGGGAAAAATTCCCGTGGGCTTTTTACACACAGTGTTGTCAATGCATTATAGAAATCCTAGTATGTTTAAAAATATTGAATATATAATGTTCTCTTTACATGATGATGATGGTGAGGGGAAAAACAAAGACTACAGCAATCAATAGAGATCTTACTTACTTTTACTTTACTTCGGCTATCTCCTACGGGAGGATGAGCCGGCTTCATGAACCATGAAGTTTCATGGGAATTGGGTACGAGTGATGTCCCCAGAATCGCTTGGCCTTTGTTTGAGAGTGCAGCTCTAGCCTTTACACAACCAAGTGTGACCTACAAGGCAGTAGGAGTGGAGTAGGGAGTCCACTATCCATTGGCAGCCGGTGACCGGAGTCCGGTTCATTCGCCTTTTTGAATGGGGCCAGTCATCCAGGGCATCCAATAAGCCCTTTGTCCATACGTCTGCCGGTGAGCTCCGGTGAGTTTCATACGCCAGTCGTTGGAGGTTTGGAATCAGGGTTTAGCCATCTGCCCTAGACTGTCAACCAATGGACAGTCAACCCGGTGAAGAGCGCTGGGCATCCGCTTTTGCCCTCTCACTTTGGTGAAAAACACCTCCGCCACGTGAAGGCAGTGAGTAGGACTTCCTCAGGAGAGGCTATGTAAGACGCCTGGTTATATGGGAGCATTTCAAGAGGTGTACGGAGTGGTGGCCAACCCGCAGCGCAAGACACCCACCCCCGACCATCCTGAGGCTTTGGAGGCATAGAGATCAGTTGGTGTTTGCAATTATGAGAGTAAAACAAAGAAGCAACAGGACCATAAATATAATAGAAGTAATAAAAGTAAAACTTGAAGGTATATAAGGATGGATGGAGGAAATTGTTTATTTACTAGATGAAAAAAGGTTAGCTAATTGTCGCCTGACACTATTTTCATCACACAAAATACGTGCCAAGTATGGTATCATAGAATTTCTATACTTAGACGTGCAAGCATACAGTTTTCTGAAGTTACTTCTTGTTCTACCTGAGGCGGAGATGCAAGGTGAATGCTGAGGGTAAAGTGGATGCTCCAAGTTAGAAAAAATCCCTCTAGCAAATTTATTGCACAAAGTCAAAGTGCCTATCAACAATGACGTTAACTATGTGGTCCACTGGGACACCACTCACCCTACTGACAGTCTTCAGCATTCTAAGAATTGTGACATAGTCCCTTTTAAGCAAACCAGGAAAGAATAACCAAGGGTGAACAATAAAGAAGAATAGGTAGGATGCAAGAGTTTATGAACTGTAAGAGGAGGGGTTGAGTTATACCCGAGTGTCTTAACTTCTTAATGTAAAATGTCAGGCAGAATATTTTACTGGAGATCGCTAAGACATGGGAAGACCAGAAGAGATCAGAAGAGAGAATAAGTCCAAGATACTTAATTTCTGATTTAATTCCTATATCATTGTCGTCAATTTTAAAACTGTCATGAGAATCGATGACTTCTTTTAACTGTCTTTTACATCTTAAGCTGAAATTAAACGTTTGACCTTTAGAAGGATTCAGTTTAAAACCGTTAGATTCAAACCATTTATTTACTGACTCCCGACAGAAAGCTATTTGTTTTGACAAAATCTAGCTGGGAGTTAACAGCCATTGAAACTGTCAAATCATCAGTGTACTTCACAAAGTTTATTTAACACCCCCGGTAGTGCTATCAATCTCTATAAGAACTTCGTTTATTTTATATACATATATACTTCCATCAAACACTCAGAAACACTTATACTTTGTGGATGATATTTCGAATACAATCTGTATTGTTCATAATCATATACGCAATCGCCATCAGTGGGAGAATTCAAAAGGCTACCCCTCTCCTACCTAAATGAGCTTTTGAGTATTGGTATTTGTACGGATTTAGTTTAATTGATAGCAAGATTTCATTGGAAAACCAGCCACAGGGAGTACTGGACAGCTGTTTCGTCAAGCTAGTTTGGGACTCTCCATCGGTACGCACCCGCCGAGCGAGCTCGTAGACCATTAAGCCACTAGGACTCCATCCAATGGTCCAATAGGTTCAAACACCACAGTGTGGGTGCGTACTGATGAAAAGTTCTAAACTGGACTGACAAAACAGCTTTCTAGTACTCCAAGCTATTGTTCCAGTGGTCCTCTAACTGACGTCAGCTCATGATGAAATCCCCCCCAACTAAATGAGTTTTACCCGCATCATCTGAATATTTACTGCCAATGTCATCAACATCAGTTGGACAGGGTAGATTGTGTATCTATTTACTTTCTATTTGTATTTAACGTGTATTATTGTGCAAAGTGCTCCCGAAACTCATACAGTCCCAGAAAAACTCACTGAGACGTTGCTTCTCACATCTCACAACAAACTATGAACATATGTGCCAGCAAACCCAGATCAGGAACACCTCATACGCACTAGACACAGTCTATCCTGCCTCATGGAAACAAGATTTCGAACGCCAATCCACTTCCCACTGCATAAAATACCGCTTTTAACTGGTCACCATGTCGAATTCCCTTCCAGTAATCCGTGATAGGGCTACCAAGCCATCCACGGAAATCCACTAATCGTGAGTCACAAGTTAAAAACACAGCCCTAGCCGCTTCTTCCAAACTACCAGTGATCTCGGTCTTCCGGATCTCCGTTTTCCACATTGAGTCTAAGATATTTCCCAGCGATGTATATTTGAGCTGTGTAGCCAGATGCGAATGTTCTTCATACTTGCGGCAGCTCTTAGCTCTTAGTCCAGCATCCCGAATCCTCCTCGGAGGTCACCATGTGGAGGCGTCTGCCACATGTAACTCATATTTTGGTTTCTGCTATTACCCGTGTCCAGGTGAGTTTCTTCATATTGATACTCATCAGAGCACCGGACGGAAGTTGTCGAGTCCTGTTACGTCATGTTGAAACGGTAGAAGGCGAAAGACTTGGCAAAGAAATCTTTATTTTGAAAGTATGTACACACCTTATCCTCAACGCACCACATTTGTACAGATCTTTGTGTTGTGGTACCTCTAGACTTTATGTTGTGTTATTTTGTGTCGCTTTCATGTCGTCTCCCATGTATCTCCACAAAGCTGTATCATTTGCCTTCTCCGACATAAAATGTGCCTCCTTGCTATTTGATGTTTTTATGCTGATAAACATCTCTCTTTATGTATATGCTACTTATAAATCTTATCAGTAGCACTCGCCTCCATATATATTTAATAAACGAAATAATATGAAGTTAAATGAGTACTGCTCACATCTAGTAGACTGACTAGTACAAGAAGTTGTCTATACGTGTATAAATTCAATTTAAATGGGAACGGAACCAGTTCCATCAGTATGCATAGTATAGCATATGAACTGTGATCAAGATTTGACCGAATAGTTGCAAAATAATTGAACGCCGAGTGAGAAGTAGACATTTATGAAAAACTTTTTTTTATATTTTTGATTACAGCTTGATTCCACACTGTATTTCTGGTACAAGTATAGAATTTTCAGCATGGATATCGGCTGCCTAAATTTTGCAGGCCGACCGTAGATATCAGGTGTGCGTCGGCAGGGGATCGAACCTCGGAACATGTGCATGGTCGGCGAGAGTCCTCACCACCGACGCACTTTTGTAAAATCTCAGCTAAATTGAAATGATTAATTGCAACGTTTCGTTCGATTAACTTCCCTGAAGAAGTTCGGACCAGACTGCCGAACACAGCAAAACGTTGGAATTAGTCATTTCAATTTCGCTGAGATTTTACAAATATAACGTTTTTTTTACAAATGTCTACTTCTCACTCGGCGCTCAATTATTTTGCAACTATCCGATCAAATCTTGATCACAGTTCATATGAATCAGTCTACTTTTGTTAAAATATATGCGTGTATATGCAGTATGCAAAGGTTTGTGTATTTGTGTGTGCGGGTGAACAGCCATAAAACATTTGTTAGCCTCTCCATAAGAAAATGTAGACAATCAGGAATTTTGACCAAGTATTATTAATTAGTGATACAATATCCAATTTTATTTATTAGTCAGGATTTGCCATGCATGGCAGCTAACATCACACCACACCTTCACGTCTGTTCAAACTGTTGGGATTCACCCATATATGTAAGGCTTCCGCAGTCAGTTTTTTTTTATACCTTTCTGTAGAACCCTAGTCCTATCAAAATCGATTTTGTGTCCCGTTTCTATCTAATGCATTGAAATAGCTGATCTGTTTTCTAGCTTCTTCAAGTCGGCAGAGGTCCTCTCGAAGGAACCACCTTTAGATATTGTTTATGCTCTTTCACGCTTATATTTACCTGTCGGGAAGTTTCTCCTACATATACTGCATTACAATCCTCACAATTGATCTGGTATACGCAATTCTGTTGGCTTTTTTCTTCTTCTATTTTATCCTTAACCTTCTTCACCAGTGATGAGGAGCGTAAGGTGTGTTAGTTGCACGAGAATACACTCTTATGTTATGCTATGATCGTTAAGGAATCGCTTTATTTCATCGGATGTTTCTTTGCGGTATGCATAATATAATATACCTATAGCTGGAGTAGAGTTCACACCACAATAAGTCATCAATACCAAAGACAAAAAAATAAATAAATAAATACCACACTTCATATAGCAATGCTGAATAACTAACTACTAACCTGGATCACTAAAACACAATAGCATATATAATAATCCATTGAAAAATAAACATCCAGTCCCGAGGAATATATTATTTTCTAACCACGAATACCGATACAGCACAGTGATAACATCGATAATCAATATGTAATGACCAATAATAATACAACTAAGATAGATAACTTGATAAACACAATGTCTAAAATAAAAAGAAATTAGATAAGAAGGAAATAATGCACACACTTCTATTACTCCTATTATACCATATATATTATACCTATACACTTGGATCCCAACCTAAATGGAAAGTAGGGCCTAAGTCACTCCTCACAAATAGTAAAAGAGACAATGTGAACGTCTAGCCTGGGGATATGCGCGCATACCTAACCTAGGGGAGCTGGAAAACCTTAATTCCAGACCGATGGTGTACACGGACTCAAAAATGTTAATAGATATTTTCTATAGTTTGGTTTGTTGTAAGGGTTAATTTTGTTTTTTACAAGTTCATCACGGATTATTGATATCAGAGTTAGAGAACCATTGAAAACCAGCCACAGGGAGTACTGGACAGCTGTTTCATCCTAGATTGCAAAATATCGGCAGTACGCACCTACATCACGGGGTTCGAACCCAGGATCTCCTGGTTACAAGTCAAGCTCATATGCCATTCAGCTAGTAGGACCCGATTCAATGGTCAGTCCACCACTGTGCGTCGGTGACACAGTCTGTCTGTATGTTTTCGACATAGAACTTTGCACAAATGTGCGGAAGTTCAAGTCGCTACACTCCGTGTAGCACGCGAAGCAAGAGAAGAAAGTACAAGAAAAGCATAATAGAAACAGTGAGTAGAGGTGTGAGACAAAGGAGTAATAAAGAAAAACAAAACAGTTTCATTGAAGATCATAAGTCACAGGGAGTGGATGCATCTGCGCTGGCCACTGAGAACGATTTTGAGCCACGTCACCAATTGTTTCCAACCATTGATTTTTACCGTCCCGAGGACCCCAGCCTGGAAGTCTACACCTTTCTACGTGGCTTAGACCAACTGTTGTGGATTTCATTGACTGATGCCAAGTTTTTGTTTGACCGCCGCTAGCTTTTTTCCAGCCTGACCCTATATCCGCTAACATTGCCCATTGTCGAGGGAGGCGGTGGCTTGGCACACGTAACATATGTCCTAACCATCTCAGTCTTTGTAACTTCACGACTTCGTCAATTGATTTCCCCTGTTTACCTAGAACTCGACGCCTAACCTCCATGTTGCTCACCTTATTACGCCACTTTACACGGGAAATAGAGCGCAGGCACCTATGATCAAAGACAGCCAGTCTTTTCATGTCTTCCACTCTGAGTGGCCAGGTCTCACAACCACAAAGGAGGACAAGGCGGACTGATGAACAGTACACCCGCCCTTTGGTCGATAGTCGGTGACACAGTGGTTAGGACTCTCGCCGAGCATGCACATGCTCAGGGAGTTCGAGCCCACGCCGACGCACACCTGATATATATGGTCAACCTGCGAATTTCGGGCTACCGATATCCACGCTTGTCCCAAAAATACGGTGTGGAATCAAGCTGTAATCAAAAATTTAAAAAAAATAATAAGTAAATAAACTTCTACCAATTCGTGATTTAGCGCGACTGGCACCAACCAATGTCATCGGTGGGAAATCTATCCTCACACATGACATCTGGATGGACCTCATTGGTCACGACTTCTCACTAGAACTCTAGGAAACTTCATCCGTCCTGTAGCAAGTCGCTAGAGAGCATCAGATTAATTTCTATGGTTTGGTTTGTTGTAAGGGTGTTAATTTTGTTTTTTACAAGTTCATCACGGATTATTGATATCAGAGTTAGAGAACTAGTGAAAACCAGCCACAAGGAGTACTGGACACCGGTTTCATCCTAGTTTTGGGAATAATCCGCCTTATGACCTGGGTTGGGATCCCAGTGGGTGCATACTGTCGATGATTTCCAAAACTAGGATGAAACAGCTGTTCTCAGTACTCCCTGGTTTTCAGTGGTTCTCTAGCTATTCAATATAATAGTGTAAATGATATTTTGGTCTTCGGATTAAACTTCAAATGAAAAGCTCCAAAGAGAGTGGCACACACATAAAAACCAACCACCCGCCTAGGTCTGGACGTCTTGGCAGTAATTGTCCCAAGCCCTTGCTTGCATAAACCACAAGATCTTGTGCAGTATATCTCTTGATGCCTGTAATATATCGAATTTATGTTTTAATATGAGTAACAACCACCTATGAGCTTTCTTTTTTTTGGTTACAGCTTGATTCCACACTGTATTTTTGGTACAAGTGTGGAATTTTCAGCGTGGATATCGGTAGCCCAAAATTCGCAGGCCAGCCATAGATATCAGGTGTGCGTCGGCGTGGGCTCGAACCCCGGACCATGTGCATGGTCGGCGAGAGTCCTAACCACTGTGCCATCGACGCACACATGGCTATACATGATTTCCTCCTTATCACCACTCTTGGACACGCAACTCGTTGCTTCCCATAGAAGATGGTAAATAATTAAATTGAAATGGTATACAGAACTTATCCTTAACAATCGATTTTACGCACAAATAGAGACTGGATCTAATCCATTCAACTGTTGGACAGTAAAACACAAAAGAGATAGTATATCATACAACACTGATTCATTGCAAAGTTCTACTATATAGTCAACAAAAATATTTTCAACAGGATGTTGCAAACTCCCGTTAACAATTGCTCCCTTGATCTCCATAGTGAGGATCAGATGGCCAGCTGGCCAAAAAGGATAAGAAACGACAAAGAACTCTCTCGGAGAAACAACCAAGAACCTATTACGAAATGGAGATGGACTGGACAGATTACTAAGGCGACCGTTGAATGACACCACCACACACCAGGTCCCAGAGTGGAACTCAAACATAAAAAGACGAGTTGAATAAGGGTCAAAGGGAGATACAATGGAGATCATATGAGAAGCAGAAGTAAGCTTGCAGGTAATCACGGAGTCAGATAAAAAAGATGCCGGCAGAGAACAGAGTGAAATGCAGATGTGCTATTTTGAAGCCCTGTGTTCCACTTGGAACCCAAACCAATAATAATACTATAATCTTCAAGTATTGGTTTAGTAGGGATTTAGTTCGATTGGTTGGACGCTTTCATCAGGAGCTGACATCAGTTAGAGAACCATTGGAAAATCTGGAAGTACTGGATAGCTGTTTCGTCGACCCAGTTTGGGATTCTTCACAGTTCGCACCCACTGATATGTATCCACATGATGTGTGTGTTTATTTTTGACAGTCTATTATATTTGGCTATGCGTATATGGATTGATATTTCATTATAACTGACAATATGCTTTTGTCTGTCCACTAACTAAGTAAACAATGTATGACCTTGTTATCACATGACATTACAACCAATCATGGTAAGACGTTATCTTATTGGTTCATGTGTATTAGCCATTTTCATATATACTTTTGTATTAGACACTTGTACATTATTCTGGTTCACACACATTTCGTACATCTAAGTACCATTCACTCACACTCTTGTGCGACATTTATTTTCCTTGTCTCAAAAATACAAGTATCATCGTAAACCTGGTGGTCGTCTTCTGATTTCCCTCTTTCCGCGTCAGGACTATTAACTACTCGACGAGTACATAACACCCACCCCGCCTGGATTCGAACCCAGGGCCTTCCGGTGGCAAGACTAGCGAGCCCATAGAGCATTCATTAAGCCATTGGGATCCAATCAAGTGGCCAGCCGTTAAATTCTAACTTCTACCAATTCACGATATAGCGTGACCACTTCTCAATGTCTTCTTCTTCTTCGATGAATTACTGCCTCACTTCCAACCTGCTGTTTGTACCCTATTGGTCACGGCTTCCCATTAGAACCACTGGTCACTTCGTGGATAGAGCCAGTCGCCAATGGGCATCATATCAATTTTCCAATATCGGTTTTGTAGGGGATTTTATTTGATCGGATGCAGGAGTTCATCATGAGCTGACATCAGTTAGAAAAGCACTGGAAAACCTCAGGAAATACAACAATTTGTTTCAATTAATAAACTATTATTATCTCTGAAAAATAAAGTTTATAACCACATATATTGATATAAAAGGTGGGTTAAAAACAGTTATCGGTGGCCGACAAGTCTTTAAGACAAAATTGTGCAAAATGGCGATCTAGTTGGCTGGTTGGCTATTGTACCCTTAGATGGTAAAGCACTGGACTGGAAATTCGGAGGCGGAAGTGATATGAATCCTAAGACAGCTATGAAATTTATACATGATTGCTAGCCAGATCAATCTGCAACCTAATTTCGATTAAATTTATCAATCAACAATAAATAATAAAATAAAAAATAATTCGACCAAAAGGTTAAATATTAAGTCAATGCGACGACATCATTACAAGCCAATCTGTCTGTCTGTTTGTTTTCGACATAGAACTTTGCACAAATGTGCGGAAGTTCAAGTCGCCACATTCCGTGTAGCACGCGAAGCAAGAGAAGAAAGTACAAGAAAAACATAATAGAAACAGTGAGCAGAGGTGTGAGACAAAGGAGTAATAAAGAAATACAAAACAGTTCCATTGAAGATCATAAGTCACAGGGAGTGGATGCATCTGCGCCACTGAGAACGATTTTGAGCCATGTCACCAATTGTTTCCAACCATAGATTTTTACCGTCCCGAGGACCCCAGCCTGGAAGTCTACACCTTCCTACGTGGCTAAGACCAACTGCTGTGGATTTCATTGACTGGTGCCATGTTTTTGTTTGACCGCCGCTAACTTTTTTCCAGCCTGACCCTCTATCCGCTAACATCGCTCGTCGAGGGAGGCGATGGCTTGGCATACGTAACACATGTCCTAACCATCTCAGTCTTTGTAGCTTCACGACTTCGTCGATTGATTTCCCCTGTTTACCTAGAACTCTACGCCTAACCTCAATGTTGCTCACCTTATTATGCCACTTTACACTTTACAAGCCAATAGGATCATAAGAGTGAAGGAATGGTGAAAAAAAAAATAGATTTCGTCACGAAGCGATATCATTTAGAGAATAACTGGAAACTAGAGGTGTTTCTCCCTAGTTTGGGACTCTTTGTCAGTGCGCACTCATCATCCTAGCACAGGAAAAAACACATGGTCCTGAATGACTGACTAACTGACTGGTTTCAACACAGAACTTTGTACAGATGTGCAGGAGTTCGAGTCACCACTCTCCCTCTATGTAGCACACAAAGCAAGAGGAGAGAGTAAAGAGAGATTTACAACAGGAAGAGATAATAAATAGAAATGTGAGTGAGGGAAAAAGAGTAGTAGTAATATGGAAGAATAATAGAATTGTATTGGATATCACAAATCACAAAGAGTGAATCCATTTGCATCAGCCGTTAAGAACAATTTTGAACCACATCACCAATTGCCTACAACCTTCACTTGGTCCTTACCATCGCCAGGAACCCAACGAAATAGTCTACACCTTCCTACATGGTTCGAAGTAATTCCACGGACTGATTCTAGGTTTTTGGTCTGACCACCACCAGTTCTTTTTGCAACCTGATACATCCTATGTCAGTTAATATTAAACGTCGAGGAAGACAATTGATGGCTAGGCATGCACAACACATGTCCTAACCATCTCAATCGATGTAACCTCACAGCCTCATCGATTGATTCTCCCTTCTTACCTAGTACTCGACTGATACCTAACCTCAACAATACTAACTCTATTACACTTACCACCTAACATGGGAGATAGAACGCAGACATCCATGATCACAGACAACTAGCTGACCTTTTTGTATCCTCCACTTTCAATAGCCATGTCTTACCCACAGTGATAAAGGAGGACGAAGCGAATTGCTGCAGTGCACGTCCTTTGTTCGACAGCCATCCGGATATTAAGTCTACTAAGCCAGAGATGGAGTAGGTTGGCTGACAAATGCAAAACGAGCATTCTGTATCCATGCTGAGATTTTGTCCACAATCAATCCACTGGCGTTGGCTGATACGAATTCCCAGGGTCCTGAGGTTAACAGGCTAGCCCATTGTGGAGAAACTACACAACGACACAGCCACGAAACACTGCAATCCACTTAACTAATGTTGATAAATTAGCGTAAAAATAAAAATTCCAAGTATTAATTTGTGTGAATTTGACAGAATTCAAGAATAATCAGGACTGCACTTCAATTACAGAACCATTGAAAACTAACAGAGAGTACTGAATATCTGTTTCGCCTTTCACTGGACCTCTTCAGCAATACCCACCCATGATCTTCACGTTACAAGATGAGTTCGTTGACCATTCAGTCATATGAGACGGAATCGAATCGCCTTGTACTTGTCCTCACATACGACCTGAGGATCAACTCTACATGGGGTTATGGATGAGTACTGATGACGAAACAGCTACGTCCAATACGTCTTGCTGATTTTCAATAGTTTCCACCAACTGTAACCAGAAATAATAATAATAATATAGCAGGTTGAAGATGAGGCAGTAACTTATCGAAGAAGAAGACATTGCGAAGCGGTCGCGCTATTTCATGAATTGGCCGTAGTTAGAATTCATGGACCGGCAGCCATTCGATAGGGTCCCAGTGGCTTAATGAACGGTCTATGAGCTCACTAGCCTTGTAACCAAAAGGTCCTGGGTTCGAAGCTCAGTGGGGTGAATGCTTACCAATGAAGAGTCCCAAACTAGGAGGAAACAGTTGTCCAGACAGTACTCTCTGAAGGTTTTCCAATGGTTCCCTCTAATTGATATATCAGCTCATGGTGAAATCTTCTATCCAATTATATAGAAACACAAACACCTGGGGGTTTTAACACATCGATTCTAAACAAACATTCTTTACACAAAGCTAAATACCACACTATTATCATCGTTATCATCAGTGTAAATCATATAAGCATGCAGTTATAAGCTTGAATACATACAATAAGCCAGCCAAAGGATGAATAATCACTCCCTAAGGTAATAATAAATAAATGAATATATAAATCAATTTGAAAACAACAATAGTTATAAGAATGAGTAAAACTGAAGTCGAACAATTATTCATTGCCATACACGGATAATAATAATAAAGAGATAATAATAACGACATGAGTCTTAGTCATCAGTATGCACGACAGTAATGATGAGAAACTCTTATCACCTCTAATTACCATAAAACATTCATTACGCGTCGCCTTATTTTTCCCGATATTTCCATATCCTCTTCCCTCCTTCCCTGTCTCTCTCTCTCTCGAGATGTTCTTCTTTGAAACATAAAAGTTAACCGATTAACTAACGTCGGTAATTTATTATCACGTTAGTTCTAGTTTACATTTCGACTAACAGACATATGCTTATATTTCTGCTATAGTTGGCTGCTTGTAAGGATTAGTTTTGTTTTATTTTTTACGAGTTTGACCACGAATTATTGATATCAATGCGCCTCGTATTCGGCGCATATATAGCCCTGATACTGTGGAAGATGAGTTATACATTTTCAGGAAAATCCTAATGGAAAATGGATTTCCACCACGTTTTATAGATAAGAATATACATTCAAAGCCTACAAAACGTGACTTATCAACCGTTCCCAAGGAAATACTTTACATGAGCTTGGAACTAAAAGGGGACTTAGCTTCCGATATCATGAAAAGAAGGATATCACAGTCTCGGAAAAGGATATTCTCTGCTGCATCTCTGAGAACAGCCTTTACTAGTCGACCATTACTGTTCAATAACCCGAAGTTCAAGATCCCGCTGCTGACCAACTCTGTGTGTGTGTGTGTTTATCAATCCACCTGCTCTTGTGGAGCTAGGTATATTGGTCGTTCGACTTGAGTTTACTCCAAGAGGGTGCAAGAACACTATCCTGCCTGGTTGTTACGAAGAGGTGGAAGTGGAGCAATAAGAAGCGCGATCATTGAACATCTGGTCGATAATGATAACCCTATCTCTATACCCTCCGCCTTTAAAATCATCTACAAGGCAAAGAGTAATTTACCCAATTTCACCATGTACCCGACTCATCTGTATTGCTGAAGCCATCTTTCGCTATCGAAACAGAAAAGCCAGATCTCTGTGTACAGAAAAAGAGGTTCGTTCAACCCCTCCAACTTTCATGGTCTTAATCCCTCTATGCTAAAGTATGGTAATCCCTAATCATATTTTAGCCCTACCAATTTTTCATTTTGTCTATTCAATTTGTATACTCTTCCTTATTAAGTCAATTGTTATTATTACTATTCTCACTTTGAACTGTTCCCGGTATTATTTCACTTGTTCCACTTGTCATTCTAAATCAATTCTCTGTTTTACAACGATAAATTCTATACTATTAAATTTCACACAATATTACGTAACGTTTTTATTCTTATTCGATTTGTCTACTAATCCTATAATTGCACACCCCACCCACCAAGTTCTATCCATCCTATGAATTATTCTATATATATCACATAAATTTCCTTTGCCACTTGACATTTAACTATGATTATAATCACAAACATTTTAGTTTTCAATTGCATTACATACTACTATTATTAATATTTTATGCATTCACACCTAAGATTCAATTCCCCCACCGGATATAACTTCTTAAAAACTATATATATACGATTGTACAGGTTGGTGATAAATTCGTTGAAAAGAGTCGCTTCGTTGTATCACCACTTGTTTTGATTTTTTATTGATATCAGTTAGAGAACCATTGAAAATCAACCGGGAGTACTGAACATCTGTTTCATCCAAGTTTGGGACTCTTTGGCAGTACACACCCACACTGTACGGGGTTGGAACCCAGGACCTTCCGGTTACAACGCAAGCTGGCTTGTATACCATTCAAACACTGGGACCCAACCAATTCAATGACCATTCCATGGATTCTAACTTCTACCATTATGGATAAGATTTTATTTTGATAAGTCACACAGTGTTGTTACACACTAATATTAACTGATGACCTCGTTTCGAGCACAAATTATTGCCACTCATAAGCATATCAGGTTACTCACACAATTTTTTTTCCTTCATTTATATACATGAGTGTACCGACAGAAGTCAAGGGCCAGGCAGCAGATTATTTATTGAGAGAATCAAGAAATATTTATAGATTTTTATATACATTATTATCAGTGGGGAAACAACGTCTTCTGATTGGTTGTTTTCTTGATGAAGGTTATTCTGTACTGCTTGTGATCATTTCTCAGAAAGTTAAGCCATATATCTGCGAAGTATATTTGCACATGTTAAGTCTGCTGTGATTGGTTGGTCAGTTCCTCAAGGTTAAGCTTTGTTATTGTTTTTTCTCATGACATCGATTCGGCACGTCAATATTGACATAAATCGCTGTTTAAAATTTTAGCTTGTTCGCAGCCAGCTCTCACCATAGTAGAGCTATGCATCGTGAATTGATAGAAGTCAGGATCTATGGGTCATTGTATTCCAACCCAGCAGTAGCTAAATATCCAACGAGCTGGTTTCGTAACCCCAAGGTCTTAGGGTTCTTTCCCTGATGACTAAATCGTTGGTGTGCACTACTGAAGAGTCCCCTAATGAGACGAAACAGCTGTCCAGTGCTGTATGACTGAGTTTGATTTGTGAAGAATCCATACAAAACCTATAATCCGATTATAACTGTACAGCCTGAAGAAGAACAAGTGATTGAAAACACAATCTTACGGTCCAAAATTATCAACAAAGTGTTTTAAAAACTCCTTCGAACCGATCACACACAAATGGTCCTATACGCAGATGACTTAAACATTCGGAGAGAGCTGAAGGGCAACAGTGATAAGCTCACATTGCAAGAGGACCTCAACAAATTGTCAAAGTGCTCCAGAGAATGGATGCTCCCGATCAATGTAGAAAAATGTGTAACCATGCGCATCGGACAAGCAAGCACAAGCTCCTAGAGGGAATAACACTTCCATCAGTTCAGACTCATTTGGATTTAGGTGTCACAGTTAGTCACGATTTAAAAACTAAAGCACACTGCCGCGCGGTGGCTGCACTTAGTGACAGATCATTATGGGCAATTCGCAGAGCCGTTACTAGAATCACCAGAGATATATTCACCTCAAGACTGGAAAACTATCCAGTCCTCCAGTCCTTGTCTTAAAGAGGACTCACAAACACTCTAGAAAGGGTTCAAAGGAAAGCAACACATATGATTCTCGGCATGACTAATTTATCACACGAGGAAAGACTAGACAGTTTAAATTTCTTCTCCTTATCAAACCGTAGACAGAGAGGAGATTTAATCACAATGTTTAGAATTTGAAATAATGACTATGGCCCTGACCCATTCTCTCTTCTCCTTCCCACCAGGTAGTCGTAGCACCTTAGAGGATATAGCAAGAGATTTTAAAAGCCAAGAAGAAGCCATATTGCTGTGAGGTGCTGGTTCTCACATGGAGTTATAAACTCCCGGGACCGACTCCCAGAAAAAGTGGTGTCTGCAGT
The DNA here is from genome assembly GCA_944472135.2 of Trichobilharzia regenti. NCBI lineage: Eukaryota > Metazoa > Platyhelminthes > Trematoda > Strigeidida > Schistosomatidae > Trichobilharzia > Trichobilharzia regenti. The sequence continues at coordinate 9,451,763 of OX235266.1, forward strand.
CTCAAGTGTCCGTCAAGGATGCCCATTATCCCCATTTCTATTCAACTTCATCATAGATGTACTAATGGACTTAACTCGAACTCACTTCAGAGACTCAGGGATTGACTTGCTACCACTAGGGAATAAACTCGTTGACTTAGAATATGCAGATGATATAGTCCTACTAGGCGAGGACGCTGACAAAATCCAGCAGAGTCTTCTAAACAGCTTGAGCTGCAATCTAGGAAGGTTTGGCATGCGACTCGCTCCGCCAAATGCAAGATGATGTTACAGGACTGGATTTGACTACCCTGACTCCTAGCTTAGAAATAGGAAGTGAAATGGTAGAGCGTGTTGACCACTTCACTTATTCGGGAAGTTGCATCAGCCAACGCTAACGGGTTGATCGCTGACGAAATCTCATAACGGATACAGAGGACTAGTTTCACATATGCCAGTTTATGCCGTCTCTGGCTTCGTAGACGTGATATCCGGCTGGCTGTCGACCAGAGGGCGGGTGTACTGCTCATCAGTACGCTCCATCCTACTTTATGACGGTAAGCGAGACATGGCCATTGAAAGTGTAAGATATGAAAGGACTAGCAGTCTTTGATCATAGGTGCCTGGGTTCGATCTCCCGTGTTAAGTGGTATAATAGATTGAGCAATATAGAGGTTAGGCGTTGGTCGAGTGCTAGGTAGGTGGGAGGGGAAATCAATCGACCAGGCTGTGAAGCTACATCGACTGAGATGGTTAGGACATGTGTTACGCATTTCTCGCCTAGTCATCTCCTTCCTCTACAGACGGGTAATGTTAGCTGACATAGGGTCAGACTGGAAAAGAGCTAGCCAGTGGTGGTCAAACCAAAACATGGCTTCATCAGTCAATGAAATCCACAACAGTTAGTTTAAGCCAGCCACGTAGGAAGGTGTAAACTTCCTTATTGCGGTCTTCGGGACGGTAAAAACCAATGGAGGCTGGAAACAATTGGTGATATGGCTCAAAATCATCTTTCTCAATGGCTGACTGACGCAGATGCATCCATTTCGTGTGACTTATAATTTCCAATGAAACTGTTTTGTTCCTCGTTACTACTATTCCTTTGTCTCATTTCACACCTCTGTTTACTGTCTCTATTATGCATTTCTTCTACTTTCTTCTGTTGTTTTGTGTGCTACACGGAGGGAGTATGGCGACTTGAACTGCCCCACATATGTGCATAGTTCTATGTCGAAAACAGACAGACAGACAAATGAACAAATACAGAAATTTACTAGAAAAAGATCAACATAGGCTCCAAACCTTCTATCCTCAACCAAAAAATCTGAAATTCTGAAATATATATATTTATATAAATTGTTTTAAAAGAGAACAAATTACCTTTCAAATAAGAACCAATGTATTGTTTCACCAATCATTTTCCTGACAACAAGAGGAATAGTTGTCGACCATATCACATAGAATGGCTTCATTAACATAGTCTTCATAACACGTACAATTAAAGTATCACGTAGACAATAGAATAACAAGAGACTAGTACAAAAACCAAGATAGATGATAATATTTATGATATAATCCATTGTGCTTTTTTTATTTCATTTAATGGGGATAATATTGACACGTTTCACACAACAACAACAAAAATGAAGAGAACAGCGGCAGTTGTTGAAAAACACCCCCAATATGTCTACGACGATGATTATCTAAAGAAATTTTTTTTAAAAAAAGTATTATCAGCAGAGGAAAGTTCCTTCTTAATTCGTTAAAGTTTTAAATCCTCTTCTAATAATACGTGAAAATAAAAGATGGTATAACAAAAGGGGCGATCATCACATCAGCTATTCACGGGATTGGTGGCTCGACTCCCAACCGACTTATCGTAAAACTCGCGCCTTGCTTACTGGCTGGTCTTAAGCCTGAGAAAGAGAAGAAATTGGATGTGAGGCTAGTCACTCCAACGCGCAAAAACAAAACACCGTCGCTAGTGAAACTCCACACAGCTTGAAGTCTTACATTCTACTCAGAACAGAAGGTATGTTTATTAATTTATTTAAACACAAAGAAAATCTTGGTTGAATATGTGGCACCAAGAAAGATGTACCACACAATAACAATAATATTAATAAAACAACATAGATTATAAGAAAAAAATATAAGTAGATAACGGATAAAGAACTTCATCTAGAAGGAAAGTAGTCATATTTAACAAGTTCAAACAGTATTCGTTAACTATCATCGGGAAGGGAAGAAAGAAGGAAATCGCAGCACGTTCGCCATTGACTGAGATTCTTGGTCATTTCCAATAACGTTTCGAGCAACCAAATCCCAATTTCATTGATTGTGTGAGGGCTGAGATACTGCCTGGGCGCCCAGACCGAAGCAGTTGGTTGTCTTAAGGGAGCAACCCCAGAGCCTCTGACTTGGAGTCTAATCCACAAGCCAGCGGAGCAACATCATGATCTACGTCCCCATGGTTGCCAGTGGCCAACACAGGCTCACACACCATTTGATTTGATTGAAGCTGATGGAGTTCATGTGCCCCCTACTATCCAAACAGCCTTCCTGATATAGTAGGACCTACAGGAACATGAGTCCTAGCCAGTTTAGCTTGTTGAGTCACTGAGATATTTAAGCTCGACCACCACTACAAGGTAGCAGTTGTCAGCCGGGTACAGAAGGTATAACAAGACAGTTAGCAAGTAGAAGGAATAATTTGAGTTAAAATTGAATTCCCAATTCAAAAGTCCAACAGTTCAAGTTTCCGAACTTCAGAAAGGCACATATAAAAGACGCAGTAAAGAGAAAAAGAAATGGAAAGAAGCTATAACAAAAAAGAGAGAATGTACAAACCAAAGAATAGTAAGACTATAAATAGTGATTACATCTTCGCCATTGAACTATATCACTAACAGTATCTAGCCATTAGTTCTTAGTGTCTTCACTCAGGCAGTCCTCATATCCTTATATTGGTAGAACGTGTTGACCACTTCACTTATTTGAGAAATTGCATCAACCCTAAAGGATTAATCACTGAGGAAATTTTAGCATGGAAACAAAAGACGCGTATAGCATTTTCCATCTCCCATCATTACCTACCGATCAAAGGACTTCGTATTCGTCTACTGCACACAGCTGAGGCAGGCGATAGGCATTCGAACTATTAAACCTAAACTATGCATTCAAAAGAAGTTCGTGCAGCCACTATCCCTCCCGTGGCCTAATAAGGCATAACCAACGAAAGACTTCTACACCACCCTTTATTTATATTTTCAACCCCTTTCTTATCATCCCTTAATCTTATCACATCTTCATTAAAAACGTGTTTCATTTCCTTCCCCTACAATCTAACATTACGTAATCGGTTCATTTGTTTTTACTAGCCTTTATCGACTACTTCCACCTGAACAATTGTTTGTTTAATCATACTGTTTTTCATTATTCGTGTTATCACAGATTGCCTCATTTTTTCATCCTTATTATTGATAAGACCATTATTATTATTACTATTATTAATATTATCATTACCACTATTATGACTAATTGCACAATTTATATTCACCATCGTATTATCCTATAGACAAAACACCATGACTGGTTTATATTTGAATTTTTATTTGTAAACTTATATATATTAGAGTTAAGCCTGATGAGATCTAATTGAAAACAATATTGTTCGCTTAAATGTGTTGTTCTAGATTTTACTATGGGAATATTTAATATATTGAATGAAAATCTTCATGAGGCAGCCAGAGAATTTTAAAAAATAAATGGTATGGTAAGCTAGCCATAACTTGAAAGTGTCCTAGGAATAATCACGATGAAGAAAAAAGAAATTCCTATAAAACTAGTGATTAGCTCAAGGCAATTTCGAAAGTCATCATATTACTACTTACAAATTCATAAAGTAGGCATTCGGTTTCCAATGCAAAAACAGCTCGGATTATAGGTTTCTTTAGTGCGTTGGATTAATTTCAATGTAGATTCGGTCATGAACCAACATCATTTAGAGGTCATTGAGAACCACAGAGAACTAGACAGCTGCTTTGTCTTATCTGGGGACTCTTTAAGACTGCACACATACAAACCTACCAGGGATTGGACCCGAGGACTCGGGTCCTCGAATTCCAACTTCCTCAAATTGTGATATAGCACTATCCTTAACCAATGTCTTCAATTAGCATCCACTACACTTTGATCTGGTGCACAGTACTGGGGTGCAAATTTCAACTACAACTTCAGTTCAAGAAGTGAATTCGTAATTATCGTGTCACATGTTACTTAGTTGATGGTGGACAGTAGAATCTACAATGTGCGTTCCATCCGTTCTATTTAGGATTCATCACCTAGATGCAACTGCATCACCAGTGTGTGATGATGCTCTCACTGGGAATCGAAACCTAATTTTCCATCGTTAGCTACCACTATAAAAACTAAGTAACTTTACATTCATCCGAAGACACAGGCGGAAAGTCCAGAACAGGGTGAAGTCGGTAGGGCTTGGAACTTTTCGTGTATACATCAAGGGGTTTAAACCGATGGGCCACAACTCCACCTGCTGTCAACATACGAAGATTCATGTAGCACAGAGAAACAAGATCACTTGAATACTCTTAATACATATGTGTGTTTACATTAATGGCCAAGAAGACACATATCACTAAAGTCTTATACGGCAATATTAATTGATGACGCTATTTCGAGCACAATTTATTGCCATTCTTAATCATATCAAGACACTACTCACACGACTTTTCACTTCATTCATATATACATGAGTAACAATTGATGATTAGACATTTGAATAAAATAAACAATATGAGATAATGTACATTCAGAAATGATAACATGAGTGTTATCAATCAAATACAATCAGATGGGAAATAAGACGAGTGTTTTCATAGTCATAATAAGTAACTTGTTAAAATGTTGTGATTTGCTTGAATTGAAATAGAATTTGAAGATTATTTATTATCCTCCTCTGATTCGACTGACTGACTGGTGGTAATAATATCTTCCATATCTCTGGTACATTGGCATTGAGTCATTTCTGTTGCATGTGTCTGATATAGATTTACTCGACGAACCAGGCGGGATTCAGTAATCAATCTCTCTCTCTCCACATACATAGATTACTTCTTAGAATCTTAACCCTCTCCCACCATGGTATTGTGTGGTTGTGTTTATGCATGCAGTGGAATCGCTGAGCTTTTTCTAAATTACTTATCTTTTCAGGATCAACCATTCTTACCTCAGCTAAATTCTTATGTTCCGACAATCTCATTACCCCCAATGTACTAGTTTTACCTATGTAGTTCACATAACTCACAGTCATTGCAGGGTATTTTGTAAATTATATTATTTTGTCTAATTGGGTCAACCGATAGGGTCCTTCAACCTACAGAGCTTGCCCGTGAGTGAGATTGTAAGTTTGAATGCCACCCTAATTCCTGCTTTTATTGAGAATCCTACGTAGGGTCTCAGATGTCCCCTCCTTATATGGAATAACAGTAGATGACTTAAATTCTTTTTTATTTATGTTATCATTATTAGTTTCCTCATTTTTTTTATTTTGCTTTTGAATTTTTCTGATCATCCTAATGAATCTTTTATAGGACAGTTATTTAATACCAACGTTTCTTCTATCTGTTTTATTTCATCATTTAGGTCTTTTCTTGTGCTGGTTAGTGCTATTGCTAGGTTTGTTAGACACTTAACTAAGCAAGCCTTTGTAGATGTTAATATATTAATATTAACTGATGACGTTTCTAGCTAATGGCGTTATTCCACTACCATAAATCAAAAGCTTACCATACACCCCCTAAACAAAATCTGTCTCGACTTCAATGTCCAGGAGTATGTCAGCACTTGTGTTGTTCTTACAGAGTTGGGTTGCTAGACACACGATAGGTGAGGTTTAAGAGCATGCCAGTCAGGAATCGAACCCGGACCATTTGTGGCATAGTTGACGAGTATATTCTACCCCTTGAACACTGACGTACAGCTCAACAACATCTTCGGGAGTAATCAATTGTACTACATCGCAGACCTTATATTCAACATTGTTTCACTATGCCTTCACATTTGATTCACATTACCTTTGCATTCGTTTTTATTCTAAGCAGAAATACTCGTCACCGCTTGAAATCCTAGTCCATCTACACACCTTTTTGAGATCCTAAACAGTAGATTTCATAGAACTGCCTCTTCAGTACAATAACTGCTAACATACGTATTTTGATAAGCGTGATTTGTTGAGAACTCAAAATTGTTCGAAGTAAAGATGCTGTCCGCTCCCAACACCCGTTTAAAGGCATCCGGAAACACGCCAACAGATAGCGGACAAGACAAGCTCACCCATCTCCGTCAGCACCTGTTTACACAGATACGGCTGAAAGGCTGAACAGCCACTACACCGAGCCGAACACAAGTTCTCATCGTAACCAATACCGCGAACAAGCAACGGCATGCGATCGCACAACTCAGGTTCATCTACCAGCTTTTTAACTGCAACAACTTTAATATACGCTTTGGAGCTGGAGTTACCACGGCTGCTGGCACCAGACTTGCCCTCTAATTTGTCCTCATTAAATGATTTAAATTGTACTCATTCGAATTACGGAGCCTCAATTGAGTCCCGTATTCGTATTATACGTCACTACCATCCCGTGCAGGGAGTGGGTAATTTTCGCGCCTGCTGCGGTCCTCGGATGTGGTAGCCATTTCTCAGGCTCTCTCTCCGGAATCGAATCCTGATTCCCCGTTATCCGTTATTATTATGGTAGGCAGATCACCTACCAACAAATTGATATGGCAGACATTTGAAAGATCCGTCGCCGACACAAAGCCGACTGCGATCATTAAAGTTATCCAGAGTCATCACAGAATTCAACAGAGACAGCCAAAACTGCCCCCGATTGGATCTGTTCTAATAAATGCACCCGTTCCCTTGCGGGTCAAGGCAAAATTGCATGTATTAGCGCTAGAATTACTACAGTTATCTATGTAGTATATATGATCTAAGTAACCATAGATGATTTAATAAGCCATTCGCGGTTTCACCATTTTAAAGTATGTACTTAGACATGCATGGCTTAATCACTGAGACAAGTATATGACTACTAGCAGGATCAACCACCAGTTTATTTACACAGTGTTACACCCATTGACTAGGTATTGGTTTTCAGGAGAACCAAACACACCCATCCCTGCCACTTGCGAGACGAGACCGGTATGCAGGATCATCCTGTGGCACAACCACTCGAGACCCCCCTCCCTTGGTGGACCATTCGCACCATTAATATACATAGTAATGCATAGGGTAAGCATTGTTACGCCGATCATTGATCGCGTCAATCAATTATGCACTGCATAGACACAAGCCCAATAGAACTCATCTCGCATACAAGACTAGCCAAACGTATTATTATTATTATATGCAAAAGTAGCACGCTTAGCGACACTAGTGACAACAGGCCCGTATACACGAAGCCAGCAGCCGCCGTCAAATTCAATGAAATCGTTATCCCTGCCAACCAATTTAGCATGTAAATAGCTTCTATACGTCTACCAAGAATAGATAAAACCATATACAGTCATATAAGCGAGCTATGAGAACCATTTAACCCATGCTCACATCGTCTATATAGCTTACGCTTACAACACCATGATGAAAACAAAGTATCCTACGGATTTGGTCTACGCAGTTTGACTAAGATAATCTTGAAAAATAATCACATCAAAAATATTACCTACCAAGCAGAAAGGTTTACGTTTTTAAATTTTTTTAATTTATTGGTGCATTGAAGTTTCTGTAGCGGTTTGGTTAAGTTTTCGGGGTGGAGTTGCTAGCACCACGCCCCAACGCTCCCTCTTTATCCAGGCTTGGGACCAGCTAGAAAACTAGCAAGCTAGTAGTCTAGGCGAGGGAGCATTGTCTCAACTACAGGAAGTCGGAACGGACGACGATGTCAAATAGAGCGAGAATCGGGAAGGCGAGCGAGAAACACATTCATCAACCTGAAACCAATCTGGAAATCTTCGTCACACAACTCAGCATCAACAACAAAATTCGGTAGGATTTTCAATACAAACATCAAGTCAGTCAGTTCTTATATACGGATCAGAAACTTGGCCGGCGGGTCACAAAGAATATTTCCAACCGACAGCCTGTTCCAGACCTTTATCAACAACTGTCTTCGCTGGCTCTATACTGAAGGTCAATCAGATGGCCGTGCCGGAAACAAGCACCAACAAGAAACTATGGGGACAAACAAAACAAGAACCAGTCGCTCGCCCAGCAAATATGCAGGAGAAAGTGGAGGGAGATGGATTGGACACTACTCGCTGAGGAGGCCGGGCCGCTGGGTGACATCGCGCGAGCGTCAGGCCATTGCTCGAGTGGAACCAGGCCGAAAGGGAAGCGGCGAGTGGGACGTCAGTGCACGGGTGACATGGAGGAGATCGTGTGAAGAGGAGTTGAAACAGTATGGATGCAGGTGAAAAGTACAGCAGAAGGAAGACAGAAGCAAGTGGAGACGTGTAGTTGAAGCCCTATGTTCCACTAGGAACCCAAGGGAATAATAATAATAATATTAAGCAGTAAGGTTGTGAATGCGCTGATCACCACCCAATCGCTTAAACACTGTCACACCTACTTCTACGCACCAAAAAATCTTTGTTCATCTCGACAATTAGGACTGTCATTGATTCCTTATACAGGATTACTCATTGAAATTAACTGTTTCAAAAAGAAAAGTGTCCAGGAGGTTATCAATATCTCCAAAGCCCTAAACACAAAATCATCTCAGGTAGACTGACACAGTATCTATCATAATTATTATAAACCTACTACATTATGATCAGACCGGTCTAACAAACTTTACTCTACACAACATTCTGGAGATAGTTCTAAGGGAGATGAGTTGCGATGTACGCATGTAGATGACACCATTTTACTGAGATAACACTGTGGTCACGCTTAGATCGCATCCTATTAACTACAGCGGTATCGGAAGACAAGGCATCAACGGAGGTGTGTATTCAGGAAAAGTGGAAATCGTCAGGATGTTACCCTGGGACACCAGTGTTAGTGTTTTGAAAATATTATAAAAATTATTACTGTTAACTGTTTACAAACCATGGAATAGCTGAGGAAGGTAGTCCGCCAATTATATATAGTACCGTCGGTTAACAGATAGCTGAGTTCGTCTAGACTGTTTTTTTAACACATCGTGAGTTTGTGTAGTGTCCAAAAGGTTATACGACTCATAAGTAACCACGTTGTTGTTCCCTAAATGTATGGTGACTAGTAGTGGAATCCAGAATTCGCATTTCGTCCCACTTGAAACTCGTCAGATGAATAAACCTGTAAGCCAGGTGCGTGAGGATGTTCCCACAAGGAATCGAACCTACAGCCCCTCGTTCCAAACGCCAAAGTGTTATCCCAACTAGGCCATTTGTCTGTCTGTCTGTTTTCGACATGGAACTTTCCGACGATGTGCAGCACTTCAAGTCCCCACACTCTCTCCATGTACCACACAAAGCAACAGAAGAAAGTAGAAGAAATGCATAATAGAGAAAGTAGACAGGGATATGAGACAAAGGAATAGTAATAACCAAGAGCAATATAGTTCCATTGGAAATCATAAGTCACATGGAGTGGATGATTCTGCGCGAGCCATCACCGAGAACGATGAGTTTGAGACATATCACCAATTGTCTCCAGCATTCATTGATCTTTACCGTCCCGATGACCTCAACCTGCCAGTCAAGAAGTCTACAACTCCCTACATGGCTTAAACTAATTGTTGTAGATTTCATTAACTGGTTAAGCCATGTTTTGGTTTGACCACCACTAGCTAGCTCTTTTCCAGTCTGACCCTATGTCAGCTAACATTGCCCGTCCAGGAAGGAGATGACTAGGCGAGAAATGCCTAACATATGTCCTAACCATCTCATTCGATGTAACTTCACAGCCTCGTTTGTTGATTTCCCCTCCCACCTACCTAGCACTCAACCAACACCTAGCCTCAATATTGTTCACCCTAATATACCATTTCATACCGAAGATAGAGCGCAGGCACCTATGATCAAAGACAACTGGCTAGTCTTTTCATGTCTTCCACTCTCAATGGCTGTGTCTCGCTCACAGCTATAAAGGAGGACGGGGCGGACTCCTAAGCAGTACACACGCCTTTTGGTCGATAGCTAGCCGGATATCACGTCTACTAAACCAGAAACGGAGTAAATTGTCATATGCGAAACTAGCCCTCTGTATCCGTTCTGAGATTTCGACACCGATCAGCCCGTTGGAAATGGCTGATACAACTTCCCAAATAAGTGAAGTGGTCAACGAGCCCTACCTTTTCACTCCCTATTTCTGCACCATTATCTTACATTCAGAGGGGGGGGGAAAGGCATTCCAAACATTTGTGGATTGTAGCTCAAGGTGTTCAGAAGACTCTGCTCTATTTTGCCAGCCTCTTCACCTAGGAGGGGGGACTATATCACCTACATATTCTAAGTCAACGAGATTATTCCCCGATGGTAACAAGTCAATCCCTGAGTCTTTGAAGTGAGTTAAGGTTAAGTCCACTAGTATATCTATGATGAAATTGAATAGAAATGGGGATAATGGGCATCCCTGTCGAACATCACTTCACTAGTCGTCACAACTTCAGATGACAACTCGCTATAAGCCCTCATCTGGCATGCTCGACTTCACTGCAAGTCATCATCTACTAAATAGCATCATATTAATCCCTATACATCGTCAAAGCGCCCTTACTAGAAGCCAACAAGTCCATAAAGGCCGAACACTTCGTTGTCCAATCAATCTACAGGAAAATTAAAATATTGATTTTTATGGAGTAGTCTAAATGATCCGGTGAACAACACACTTTGCAGTCCAATCAGGTTATCATGCCTGCGCTTTGAAGTATTCAAGCTTTTTTCCAAACACACACACACACACATCACTCAACATTTCATCAAAAATGAACACTAATGCATGCGAAATATATATATAAAGCACAAGAATCGAAGACTATTCACAACTCATATATTTATTATCTGTGAAATCAGAGAAGGCAAGAAAGGAAGTGAAAAATACAAATAAATACGATTTAATCCTGACGTGTTAGAAAATGATTTGGATAGAAACGTAAGCCAGCTTCACTATCATCTCGACAGATAAGACCAGCTTCTTCAACAGCCAACAGGCGTGCTTTAGCTAGAAATGGTGAAAGATTTGAGGCACGCGCCAGCTCATCTGCTGTCAAACTGACACGTTCTTCAACTAGCTCTGCAGTAGATTTCAGTGTTTCAGTTTCATCTTCTGAAGCTAATTGGAGAACCTAGATTTAGAAGAAACAAAAAGAAGGAATAAGCGTGCCAATAAATAATAATATAGAAGAAATAAATGAATTTAGAAAGTATTAGGTGGTTTAAGGCAATTGGCAGGAAGCTGTATACATGATTTACGTCTCGTGTTTGTTGTCACTCGTTTTTCTCAGCAAGATGCGTCGGTGGCACAGTGGGAGAATACTCTCCAATTACGCACTCTCCAACCCCGGCCAATGGGGGGGGGGGGGGGTAGCATGACTAATATGGTATCTAAAGTTCTAGGCTCATTAATCATGCGTAGACTAAGTGGTGCTCGGAAAGCACAAACACGAGAGAGCCAGGCAGGCTTAAGACCACGAAGAGGGTGTATTGATCATATCTTCACTCTTCGACAGATTCTGGAACATACGCATTCTTTTTTACCGGCGTCCAATAATCGTTACATTTCTTGACATAATGGCGGCATTCAATTCTGTCGACCGATAGGTACTATGGCGATGTTCGGCTGTGAAAAGAATGCCTAGAAAATACACCGCACTGATCAAGGCACTCCCCATTTCTATTCGATTTCATCATAGACCTACTAATCGATTTGACTCTAACTGCTGACTTCAGAGAATCAGGGATTGACTTGTTACCACCAGAAAATAATCTAGTTGACTAAGAATATGCAGATGATATAGTCCTCCCTTCTAGGTGAAGACGCTGAGAAAATGCAGTCTTCTAAACACCTGGAGCTGCAATCCACGGATGTTTGGCATGAGATTCGCTCCTACTGTCAAATGCAAGATGATGTTACTGGACTGGACTGGACTACACTGACTCCTAGTTTAGAAATAGGAAGCGAAGTGTTTGGTGGAGCGTGTTGACCACTTCACTTATTTAGGCAGGAAGTTGCATCAGCCAGTACCAACGGGTTGATCACTGACGAAATCTCATCACGGATAGAGAGGGCTAGTTTCGCATATTCCAGTTTACGCCGTCTCTGGTGTAGACGTGATATCTGACTGGCTATCGACCAGAGGGCGTGTGTACTGCTCATCAGTCCGCTCCGTCCTCCTTTATGGCTGGCTGTGAGACGTGGCCATTGAGAGTGGAAGAAATGAATAGACTAGCAGCCTTTGATCATAGGTGTATGCGTTCTATATCCAGTGTGAAGTGGTATAATACCGTAAGTAATATTGAGGTTAGGCATCGGTCGAGTGCTAAGTAGGTGGGAGGGAGTACAATCGACGAGGCTGTGAAGCTACATCAAATGAGATGGCTAGGACATGTGTTACGCATACGTGCCCAGCTATCGCCTTTCTCGACGGACAATATTAGCTGACATACGATCAGGTTGGAAATAAATTAGCAGTGGTGTTCAAAAGAAAGTATGGCTTTATGAATCAGTGAAATCCACAACAGTTAGTTTAAGCCATCCAAGTAGGAAGGTGTAGATTTCCTGGTTAAGCTCCTCGGGACGGTAAACACCAATGAAGGCTAGAGACTATTGGTGATATGGTTCAAACTCATCGTTCTCAATGACTGGCGCACATTCATCCACTCCTTGTGACTTACAAATACCCAATGAAACTATATTATTCTTCGTTATTACTATTCTTTTTGTCCCATATCCCTATCTACTGTCACTATTATGCATTTCTTCTGCTTTCTTCTCTTGCCTTGTGTGATACATGGAGTGTGTTGAGGTGAACCGCTACACATCGGTGCAAATATCTATGTCGAAAACAGAAAGACAGACCCCGGTCACTGATGCACTCCTTTACCTCGAAAAACCAGCAATAAGACTGGTTGGACATGAGGCTAGCAGCAACCTCATCTCGTAAAAATAAACACCACTGCTAACGAAACTTCAAGTCTCTAGCTTGAAGCCCCTTATGTTCCGCTGGGAACGTAAGGCAATAAAAAGAAAAGAATTAATGAAATAAGGGAAAAAAAGTTAAATAAATAAATGTTTATCCCTCCTAAGACCTCCTCTCTATGGCATCTCGAGGACACCAACCAGGGTGCCTACACCCCACTTCTTGGCGAGAAATAACTTTCAAAGATTTTATGAACTCATTCTAGGTTTTTTTTTGACCAACACTACCTTTTTTCCAATCTGATCTTATGTCAGCTATCATTGCCTCTCGAGAAGGCGATGATTAGGCCTGCTTAACACATGGCCTAACCAGCTCAATCGATACATTTCCACGACCTCATCAATTGATTATCCCTCCTAATCTCAATATTACTCATTACGTTACGTTATACCACCTAAAAACGAGAGGCCAACACGCTCTACAACTCCATTTCCCATCCTCAAGTTAGGAGTCGGTGTAATCCCACTCCTGAAGCATCATAACCTTACATTTGATGATGGGAGCGAAACGCATGCCAGACATCTTGGGAGACTTTGCTCCTTTTCTTCAGCATCTTGACCTGGAAGGGTAGACAATATCATCTGTCTGTCTGTCTGTTTTCGACATAGAACTTTGCACAAATGTGCCGCAGTTCAAGTCACCACACTCCATGTATCACACAAAGCAACAGAAGAAAGTAGAAGAAAAGCATAATAGAGACAGTAAACAGAGGTGTGAGATGGGACAAAGGAATAGTAATAACGAAGAACAATATAGTTTCATTGGAAATCATAAGTCACAAGGAGTGGATGCATCTGCGCCAGCCATTGAGAACGATGAGTTTGAGCCATATCACCAATGGTTTCCAGCCATTAGTTATTACCGTCCAGAGGACCCAACCAGTTAGGAAGTCTACAACTCCCTACGTGAATGGCTGGCTTAAACTAACTGTTGTAAATTTCATTGAGTGGTGCCATGTCTTGATTTGACCGCCGCTAGCTTTTTCCAACTGATCCATCGTATGTCAGCTAACATTGCCCATTTTCGAGGAAGGCGATGACTGGACATACGTAACACATGTCCTAACCATCTCATTCGATGTAGCTTCACAGCCTCATCGATCGATTTCCCCTCCCACCTACCTAGCACTCGACCGATGCCTAACCTCAATATTGCTTACAGTATTGTACCACTTCATACCGAAGATAGAGCGCAGGCATCTATGATCAAAGATAAATAACCAGGCTTTTCATGTCGGCAACTCTCAATGGTCACGTCTCACAGCCAGCCATAAAGGAGGACGGAGCGGACTGATGAGCTGTACACACACCCTTTGATCGACAGCCAGTCAGATATCACGTCTATGCCAGAGACGGCGTGACTGGAATGTGCGAAACTAGCTCTCTGTATCCATGATGAGATTTCCTCAGCGACCAACCTGTTGGCACTGGCTGATGCAACTTCCCGCCCAAATAAGTGAAGCGGTCAACGTGCTCTATCACTTCAATTTTCTTGCGTCAACCAGTTCGGATGAGATGATCCAATGGCTCTTACTAACTTTGGTTTTAGTTTATTAACAGCTTTTACAGCTGTGTCTACAGTTAACTGTGCCAGGTTAAATCAGGAGAAGTAGCTTGACAATATCATCTGCCGTCCAAAAGACTCTTCCCTGTTGAAGTAACACTAACAACGAACCTGAATTCTAATATATTACCTCAGTCACAATAATAAGAATAAGAATAAAGGCTGAATAAACTATACTTACTAAAAGTCCATTTGCATAACACTTCAGTCGTATCGGTAGACTTTCTTTCTCCAGTTGTCGACAAGCTCGAAGTAAATCATCTGGTGATATTAAATCCATTCCACGTGCACGATTTATACGGCAATACGCCGTGGCCAAGTCCATACACCCTTGTTCTTTTAATAATGGATGCAATAAATTTGATAATTGATGAGCTAATTGAACATAAAATTTATTTGTACTATTCGATACTGAAGTTGACGATGACGAGGATGATGGTGCTTTCTCGTCATTGACAACAACACTACTTTCATTGTCTACAACACCATTGCCAGCATAGTTGAGCGTAATTCAGCGATTTCATTCGCTGAGAATTCATTACTCTGTGTTAAATAGAAAGGAGAGAAAAAATTTTTTTTAATTGTTCCTTTGTAGGGATTTGATTGGTTGACGACGTTAGAGCACGGATTAATATCAGTTAGAAAGTCACTGGAAGTCAGAAGAGAGTAAGTACTCACTGAGAAGACAAGGGCCAGACCGGACAGATCGTTTATTTACGAAATCAACACATTCATATATTTTCATATACATTATTATAGACTATTGTAAGCAGAAAAACATAGTCTTCTGATTGGTTGTTTCCCACTGAAAGTTAATCTTTCATCTCTTTGTGGCCGTTTATTGAAGTTCAGATTATCTATCTGAAAATTGTATCCGCCTACGCAAAATCTGATGTGACTGGTTGTTGAATCAGTCTTTGTTCTTATTTTTCCCATGACCAATATTGGGGACGTAAACATTGACGTAAATTAACGTCTACCAATTTGGCTAGCAGCCAGCTCTCACCACATGGCGACATTCAATGCATGATAACCCTTACCGTGTCAAAACACACACCATCGGGCATGCCTTCGGATGCAAGCGATTCTATGGAGGCAATGACAATCGAGTACATAGAGTCACGGCAAATCCTCAGCTGGGAGATGCCAGGTTTCACAGAACAAGAGTAGAACAAGACTGAGTGCACCGAAGCATTTGGTCCAGTTTGGCGTACGCGCCTCTAACCTTCACAATACGATTAGAGATTTTGTCCATCAGGCATCCCCCAGTACTCACACAACTACCTAAAACACATAACTTGTCGACAACTTGACGCTGTTCACCTGCAAAAGTGAGTGCAGGTATAGGATCCTGTCAATCTTGTAACAGTACTTTGCCTTAGACGGAGCAAAGAATTTACCACATTTATAGACACTGGTCGCCAACTGATTAGGTGTGATTTGTAAAGCCTGCATGCTATCGCATATCATAAAACTACAAAATTCATAGTGCGATAAAGGCTTTCTGTGCATTACAAACAAGAGCGCCCTTTGTATACCTCCATATAAAGTCTGCATCCTAAATGAGTAAATTTTGTCCTGAGTAAATTACCTACAACCCCATTATAGATAAGATTTTATTATGATAAATCACACAATGTTGTTATACAGTAATACTAACTGATGACGTTTCGAGCACAATTCATTACTGCTCATAATCATATCAAGACACTACTCACACAACTTTTTACTTCATTCATATATACATGAGTAACAACTGATGATTAGACATGAAAATAAAAATCAATATAAGATAAAGTACATTCAGAAATAATAATATGAGTGTTATCAATCAAATACAATCAGATGGGAAATAAGACGAGTGTTTTTATAGTCATAATAAGTAACTTGTTAGAATGTTGTGATGTGCTTGAATTGAAATAGAATTTGAAGATTGTTTGTTATCCGCCTCTGATTCGACTGACTGACTGGTGGTAATAATATCTTCCATATCTCTGGTACATTGGCATTGAGTCATTTCTGTTGCATGTGTCGGATATAGATTTACTCGATAAACCAGGCGGGATTCAGTAATCAATCTCTCTCTCTCCACCTACATAGATTACTTCTTAGAATCTTAACCCTCTCCCACCCTTCATATTGTGTGTTAATGCATACAGTGGAATCGCTGAGCTTTTTTCTAAATTACTTATCTTTTCAGGATCAACCATTCTTACCTCAGCTAAATTCTTATGTTCCGACAATCTGATTACCCCCCAATGTACTAGTTTGATCTATGTAGTTCACATAACTCACAGTCATTGCAGGGTATTTTGTAAATTATATTAATTTGTCTAATTGGGTCAACCGACAGGGTCCTTCAACCTACAGAGCTTGTCTTACCTGAGTGAGATTGTAAGTTTGAATGCCACTCTAATTCCTGCTTTATTGAGAATCCTACGTAGGGTCTCAGATATCCCCTCCTTATATGGTATAACAGTAGATGACTTAAATTCTTTCTTATTTATGTTATCATTACTAGTTTCACAATTATTTTGATTTTGCTTTTGACCTTTACTGATCTTCCTAATGAATTTTTATAGGACAGTTATTTAATACCAACGTTTCTTCTATCTGTTTTATTTCATCATTTAGGTCTTTTCTTGTGCTGGTTAGTGCTATTACTAGGTTTGTTAGACACTTAACTAAGCCTACCTTAACAGTTAACGGATGCGAGGAATTAAAATTTAAATGTTCAATATTAGAATGCGTTGGCTTTTATAAACGCTAGTGTGCAGTTTACCTTCTTCTATTCGTTTTATTTTACAATCTACCATCACAGCTAATTCTAATTGTTTATTTTCCTATTCAAATGTGAACTATATTCCTTCTACCAGTGAGTTTATATGTGTCAAGAAGCTAGAGAGAGAGAGAGAGATGTTCTGTTTGTAACACTGTGAGTGAAAGTGTCATCCACATATCTCCACCATATTATCTTTCGAGTAGGATTAAGTGTATTAAGAGCAATATTTTCCCAGTTGTTCATAGAGATATCTACTACGATGATAGGGGGGATATTGGTGATCCACTCCATCGCTAAACTATCTGTTTTTGTCTGCATATTTTGCCCTGGAATTTGAAGACAGCAGATGTAAGGCATACTTGAATTCCTAAAATAATTTCTTCAATGGGCAGCTTTGTCCTGTGAGCAAGTTCAGGATCCGAAGTTAGTCCCTCTTTGAACTGCTTCTAAGGCCATATATCGATTGGTATATTAGTATAAAGACAAGTTTTATCAAAACTAATCATTTCTTTATTATTCTCTAGTTGTGAATGTCATTTAGTTTCTCTTTTTCATTTCATATGAGTTAGCTCAATGGCAGAGAATACCTTCCAGTCAGTCGAGTAGAAGATCCGCAGCCTGCAATATTAATCTATGAACACAAAATCAGCTAAAGACAAGGTATTCAGGAGAAGAAAAAAAAGACGGGAAGACAAGGCAAACACACCTTAGAGTTTCGAATCTTTCTAGCCAGTACACGACTTAACTTGACCATTTCACTTGCATTTGCCATAAGACGATTCAAATCCTCGAATGTTTCAGCAATACTATAATCAGCTTCAACAGCACGTGCAGCCTGTTGGCGTTGAATTGCTCCAATCCCGCCTGTACCGAATGATTTAGCTGTAGATTTAGAATCCGAATGTAGAGATAATGCCCATAGTTTTACCTAAAGTAATACAATAAAAATGTAATGCTTTCACACATATTACCTATACAGACACAAGATATCACGATTCTGTGTGAAATTATATGTATATTTATATATATATATATATATATATATATATATATATATATATATATATATAACTGTGCTGAACTATATTGCATGTTGTTGTATTGTATCGTTGTTGTCGCTTTTTGCCCTTTTTGCTGTGAACTGTTTTCCTTTTGCTGGTGTTGTTCTCATTGTTTTGTCCATTATTTTCCGATTTTGAGGGAAGCAACCCACAAGGTCGCTTCTCTCTAAACTTTATCTTAATGTAACCATTCCTATCTCAGGTGTGAGGCTAGCAACCCCACCCTGTAAACAAAATTCCTACAGAAACTTCAGCACGATGAAACTCTTTGCACCAAAAGGAAAAGTATGTGTGGGAACATGGAACGTCCGCACTATGTACGAGACTGAGAAAGCTGCCCAGATCGCAAACGAGATGAAAAAATACGGAATCCAAGTGCTGGGAATATGTGAAAGCAGATGGAATGGGAGTGGACTCACCAAATTGTCAACGGGTGATTGAGTCAGTGATCTACTCCGGTCACCCAGAAGATAACCACGCGCACACCGAGGGCGTGGATATCATGATGTCACCAACTCTGTCTGTCTGTCTGTTTTCGACATAGAACTTTGCACAAATGTGCGGAAGTTCAAGTCGCCACATTCCGTGTAGCACGCGAAGCAAGAGAAGAAAGTACAAGAAAAGCATAATAGAAACAGTGAGCAGAGGTGTGAGACAAAGGAGTAATAAATAAATACAAAACAGTTTCATTGAAGATCATAAGTCACAGGGAGTGGATGCATCTGCGCCACTGAGAACGATTTTGAGCCATGTCACCAATTGTTTCCAACCATAGATTTTTGCCGTCCCGAGGACCCCAGCCTGGAAGTCTACACCTTCCTACGTGGCTTAGACCAACTGTTGTGGATTTCATTGACTGATGCCAAGTTTTTGTTTGACCGCCGCTAGCTTTTTTCCAGCCTGACCCTATATCCGCTAACATAGCTCGTCGAGGGAGGCGATGACTTGGCATACGTAACACATGTCCTAACCATCTCAGTCGATGTAGCTTCACGACTTCGTCGATTGATTTCCCCTGTTTACCTAGAACTCTACGCCTAACCTCCATGTTGCTCACCTTATTATGCCACTTTACACGGGAAATAGAACGCAGGCACCTATGATCAAAGACAGCTAGTCTTTTCATGTCTTCCACTCTCAGTGGCCAGGTCTCACAACCATAAAGGAGGACGGAGCGGACTGATGAGCAGTACACCCGCCCTTTGGTCGATAGTCGAACATCTCGTCTACGCCAGAGTCGGCGTAAACTAACAAATGCGAAACGAGCCCCTTGTATTCGTGCTGAGATTTCGTCAGAGATCAGCCCGTTGGGGCTGATGGTACTTCCCAAATAAGTGAAGCGGTCAACGTGCTCTACCACTTCACTTCCTATTTTTAAACTAGGCGTCGATGTAGTCCAGTCCTGTAACATCATCTTGCATTTGGCGGGAGCGAATCGCATGCCAAACATTCGTAGATTGCTGTTCAAGGTGTTTAGAAGACTCTGCATTTTGTCAGCGTCTTCGCCTAGAAGGACTATATCGTCTGCATATTCCAAGTCAACGAGATTATTCCCAGGTAGCAAGTCAATCCCTGAATCGCTGAAGTCACCTAGGGTTAAGTCCATTAACACATCTATGATGAAGTTGAATAGAAAAGGAGATAATGGGCATCCTTGACGGACACCACTGGTCGTCATCAGTTCAGATGACAGCTCGCCGTAAGCCCTCACCTGGCTGTATGAGTACGAGTAGAGTGCCTTAATCAGTGCAATATATTTTCTTGGAATTCCCTTTACAGCCAAGCATCTCCAGAGAACTTCCCGATCGACAGAGTCGAATGCTGCCTTTAGGTCAAGAAATATAATGACTGTTGGACGCCGGTAGGAATGCCTATGTTCTAGAATCTGTCGGAGGGTGAAGATATGATCAATACACCCTCTTCCTGGTCTAAAGCCTGCCTGGCTCTCTCGTGTTTGTGCTTCCCGAGCACCACTCAGTCTACGCATGATTATTGAGCCTAAGACTTTAGATACTATATTAGTCAAGCTAATCCCTCTGTGATTATCACAGGAAGACTTGTCTCCCTTCTTGTATATGGGGATAATCAGTGACTTACACCAACCCGATGGGACTTCTTCTGATTCCCAAACGCTGCCTAGTACCTCAGTTAATCCGGACAGTAAGCTGTCTCCACCGTACTTAAATACCTCTGGCGTCATTCCATCAGGTCCCGCTGCTTTGCCTAGTTTCAGATTGGTGACAGCTTTAGTAACCTCAGTTAGTGACGGAGGACCTGTATCTATATCCCATTCAGGGAGGTGTTGGATGCTCGGAAGGTTGAGCGTGGCTGTGGGCCCTCATGCAATGAGAGGCGATCTCGTCCAGGATAATGACCGCCAGATTCAACTCCAAAGGAAGAAAAGTGTCAATTATACAATGTTATGCACCCACAAACAACGAAGACCTCGAAAAGAAAGAAGAATTCTACAGACAACTACAGACAACAATGGACAATACTCCAGCTGGTGACATTAAAATACTAATGGGAGACATGAACGCCAAACTGGGACCAGACAACACAGGAAGGGAACTCATCATGGGTAGAGAAGCTCTAGGAGAAATGAATGAAAACGGAGAACTCTTCGCCGACTTCTGCGCCTTCAACGAACTAGTGATTGATGGCAGCGTATACAAACACAAACATATCCACAAGACTACATGGGTGTCACCAGACAGGAGAACCAAAAACCAAATTGACTTCATCTCAATCTCAAGGAAGTGGAGGCGCAGCCTACTGGACACAAAAGCAAGAAGATGAGCAGACGTCGGCTCAGACCACTATCTCGTACAAGGGACAATCCAAATCAAATTAAAAGCTTACATGGAAACAGGAGCTGCGAATGGACTACAAGCCGAGTTCGACACTCAAAAACTGAAGGACCAAGATACAAAGGACATCTTCATTGCAAGCATAAAGGACAAAGCCCAGACACAAACCAACACCAGCGAAAAGGTCAACGTCGAAAAGCACTGGGACAACTTGAAAACGGTGTGGAGTCAAACCTGCATGGAAGTTCTAGGCAGAAAGAAGAGACAGGACAAACAGTGGCTCACTACGGACACTTGGAAACTAATAAAAGAGAGAAGGACAGTGAAACAAAAGATTATCCTGTGCAGCGACGAGCAACAAAAACAGGAGCTGAATGCAAGCTACAATACACTGAACAAAAGAGTGAAGAAGAGTGCCAGGGAAGACAAAAGAAAATATTATGAAACCATGGCAAACGAAGCAGAACAAGCTGCAGGCAAAGGGGACCTCGCCACACTCTACCAAACAACTAGGAACCTTTCGGGCAAACGTTCGACACAGATTAAGCCAATAAAGCACTACAATGGAAAGTCAATCACCAAAGAGGTGGAACAGAGAAAGCACTGGGCTGAACACTTCAAAAGACTTCTAAATCGACCGCCACCTACAACGCGCCCTACAATACCAACAACGAAAGCTGAACTACCAGTGAACATCGACCCCCCGACGAAATCAGAAGTCCTGAATGCAATCAAGATGTTAAAAGCTGGAAAAGCAGCAGGACCAGATGGAATCCCAGCAGAAACATTGAAAATGGACCCAGAGGCAATACCGGACTTGATGACATCAATACTGGAGAAGGTGTGGAAAGAGGGCAAAGAACCCGAGGATTGGAAGAGCGGATACTTATTCAAACTTCCAAAGAAAGGAGACTTAAGTCAATGTAAAAACTGGCGTGGAATTATGCTTCTGTCCATTCCAAGCAAGATACTAAGTCGCATCATCCTGGAGAGAATCAAACAAGCCCTAGATGAAAAACTTCGTCCGGAACAAGCTGGATTCAGGAGAAACAAGTCACGTGTTGATCAAATCGCCACTCTACGGATCATCGTTGAACAAACCTTAAAATGTCAGTCACCTCTCTATCTCAACTTCATCGACTTTGAAAAGGCCTTTGACAGACAGCGTCGATCGAGAGGTGATTTGGCAACTACTTCGCTACTACGGGATCCCATCGACAATTATACATCTCATCCAACAGTTATACGACAATGTTGCATGCCGAGTAATCCACAACGGGAAACTTATGGAAGCCTTCGAAGTGAGGACGGGAGTGAGACAAGCTGGCTGTCTACTATCACCAAAGATCTTCCTGATTGCAGTAGATTGGATAATGCGACGGACAACGGCGGGGAATGAGGAAACAGGCATAAAATGGACTCACACAAAAAACTTGGAGGATCTGGACTTCGCCGATGATATATAGTTGTCTGATTTCCCAAAAACTGGAAGATATGCAAGTGAAAAGTAACAAGTTGGCGACAGAAGAAGCATCCAAACAAGATAGGACTTCCTTCAGGTGAACATAGAGAAAACAGAGGTGATGAAGATTCTTGGCCAACACCAACAGCAACAACAACAACAGACAACAATCAGCCAGCACAAATGGGAGGAACAAACTCCTTTACCTACTGACCTGGGAAGTATCGTTTCAATTACAGGTGGACGGAACTGATGAGGACATCATCAAAGCCAGAATTGTAAAAGCAAGGCAAGCTTTCATTACCCTCAAGTCTGTGTGGAGGTCAACAGCACTCAGCATCAAAAATAAGATCCGGGTTTTCAACTCCAATGTAAGGTCAGTGCTACTATACGGATCAGAGACTTGGCGAGTCATAAAGAGCATCTTAAACAAACCTCAGACCTTCATCAACAGTTGTCTTCACTCAATACTACTCAAGATCAGATGGTTGGCTAGAAAAGATCAGCTATGCAAAAGCAGCAAATTTCGGTAGATAAGGTAGGTCCCATTCAAAGACCTGGATGCCTACGGAAACCAGATAAGAAACATTAGACCACAGTGAAATCCAGGTGTACATCAGGCGCTACCTCAAAACGTAACTACATAACAAGTAAGAACCAATAAAACTACATCAATTCTATTTTCTTTGACCTAACATTGAACTAATGAAAGAACAGTATGATATCTTGCATTAGTTTTGTAGGATTAAATTACAAATGTGATTACAAATGTGAATTGCAATTGACTCGACTGAAAGTGTTGTGTCTTTATGGAAGTGTGTATGGGCGGTTATTACTTCCCTGCTGGCGCCACACCATGGAAGTTGATTTCTTCTTCTTCTTTGCTATGTGAATCTACAAGCTAAAACACTGTTTGTTAATTTCTTTTGTTTTCAGTCTCACCCCTAACCCCCCCACCTCTTTTCTACTTTGAAAACGTATAAATTGATGATGAAAACTTAAACTAAAAATTGTAATTTAATTGGTGGATGGTGACTAGCAGTAAAATCCAGGATGAGCATTTCGTCCTGTTTGGGACTGGTCATCAGGATGTACCTGTATTTTTAAAAAATTCAATTAAATAAAAATTTTAATGCTTACATTTTGGATGCATCAATTTTATAATATTTCTTCTCTGTCTGTCTGTCTGTCTGGATTCAACATAGAACTTGGCATCGAAGTGCACCAGTTCGAGTTGCCGCGTTCCAAATAGCACAAACAAAGGTAGACAAGAAGATGAGTGAAGACAATCAACAGAGTTTGACAAGTATAAGAGTGAAACAGAATGGGTAATGGTGGAAAGGCCTCCAAAGCCTCAGGATGGTCGGGGGTGGGTGTCTTGCGCTGCGGGTTGGCCACCACTCCGTACACCTCTTGAAATGCTCCCATATAACCAGGCGTCTTACATAGCCTCTCCTGAGGAAGTCCTACTCACTGCCTTCACGTGGCGGAGGTGTTTTTCACCAAAGTGAGAGGGCAAAAGCGGATGCCCAGCGCTCTTCACCGGGTTGACTGTCCATTGGTTGACAGTCTAGGGCAGATGGCTAAACCCTGATTCCAAACCTCCAACGACTGGCGTATGAAACTCACCGGAGCTCACCGGCAGACGTATGGACAAAGGGCTTATTGGATGCCCTGGATGACTGGCCCCATTCAAAAAGGCGAATGAACCGGACTCCGGTCACCGGCTGCCAATGGATAGTGGACTCCTTACTCCACTCCTACTGCCTAGTAGGTCACACTTGGCTGTGTAAAGGCTAGAGCTGCACTCTCAAACAAAAGGCCGAGCGATGCTGGGGACATCACTCGTACCAAATTCCCATGAAACTTCATGAACTCTCTTACAAATTGCCGCGCCTGGGCAGCGATGATTCGAGACGTTCATGAAGCCGGCTCATCCTCCCGTAGGAGATAGCCGAAGTAAAGTAAAAAAAGTAAAGTAAAGAAAGGAATATGAAAGATTACAGAGACTGAATACTATGTCTGCGCTAGCCATCGACAACGATTTTGAGCCATGTCACCTATTGTCTCCAGCCATTGATTCCTAGAGTCCCGAGGGCCCTACTACCGCTTAAACATTAAAGTATGTTATTATCTTGTATATAACGATTATGTGCGTCGGTGGCACAGTGGTTAGGACTCTCGCCGACCATGTACATAGTCTGGGGTTCGATCCCCTACCGACGCACACCCGATATCAATGGTTGGCCTGCAAAATTTGGGCTACCGATATCGCATGCTGAAAATTTCATACTTCTACCAAAAATTACTGTATGGAATCAAGCTATAATAAAAAAAAAATTTCAGGTAGATAATGGCAACTGATGAGAACCTGTGAAATAGAATGATGACGATATCATTTTATACGGCAAATTTCGTCTTCCTTTCTTTATCGAAAAGTAGGAGATAATTTATTATGTCAGTAGTTAATGTAATCATCAATAGAAATTAAACTTTGCTTTCATTACATACATCACACCTACCTTTAAAACTTCATTTAAGCCTCGAAGAAATTCATGATGTCCAGCTCTAGGAAAGCCTAATTTCACATGATCTTCTTTTGAATAACTCACAACAGCCGCCGTTGTATAATTATAATTGACAACAGCATTTTCACCGCCAGTATTTCCACCACCACCAACACCAACATTATCACACCAATGTTCAATCCATTTTGGTGGATTCGATAAACTGATTAACGCATTCTGTAAAGCAGGCACACTGATCAGGCGTAGAATAAGCTTAGGCGTACGATTTATTGTAAGACCACCGCCTTCTTCAAGTTTCACCGAGATAATAGCAGCTAATGGTAAAGCTATAAATGATGAACTATCTGGTCGTAATGGATCAAACCATAACAGACGATGAGTTGTCAACTTGACGACACCACAATCAAAAGCACTTCGATTAGGTCCATCATAGAGGCGTACACCTGTCTGTTGTAGCACGATTGTCTCTTCATTGATGTTATCTAAACTTGTTGAACCATAGTTTTCAACATCATCGGAGCACCAACGGAAACGATCCATAAATTTTAATAATTACATAGATGAATATAACGAGGGTGTCACGTACTGTATACCTAATTGTTTAAAAAAAACAAAGAAAACAATAGTAAATGAAGACTATTCACACAAAAATAATTTACAGCTAATAGTAATATAAAAAGGAAGATACTATTTTATATAACCATAAAAGAATTAAGCTCATCACTGCAAGATATGTAAATTGATAAGGGAATTATTGCTTAGATAAACAAAAAAAACTTGGAGGATCTGGACTTCGCCGATGATATATAGTTGTCTGATTTCCCAAAAACTGGAAGATATGCAAATGAAAAGCAACAAGCTGGTAGAAGAAGCATCCAGACAAGATAGGACTTCCTTCAGGTGAACATAGAGAAAACAGAGGTGATGAAGATTCTTGGCCAACACCGACAGCAACAACAACAACAGACAACAATCAGCCAGCATAAATGGGAGGAACCTGGAAGAAACAACCTCCTTTACCTACTGACCTGGGAAGCATCGTTTCAACTACAGGCCGACAGAACTGACGAGGATATCAAAGCAGCGAGGATCGGAAAAGCAAGACAAGCTTTCATTATGATATGTATCCACATATATATATTTATGTGTGTGTGTGCATGTTGGTCTCTCTTTCTGTTTGCTCGCTTAGTCTGTGACCATTTCACTTGTGTGAACTTGTCTCCTTTATTAATGTGTATTCTCCTTATATTATATTATATATAATATGAGTGTTTGTTGACAGTCCGTTGCTTAGTGACATAACAATTTGGCGACGGGGAAAACTACTATTAACCACTCAGCAGCAGCAACATAACAATTTACTATGGATTATTCTAAATTGGAATTATTGTTTGAACGACAGATGAAATTAATGGAAATGTTCGTCAACCAACAGACTGGTCCAGCTTCACCTTCAAGCAATCCCAATCATACCATGCTACCATCTGTCGACGGAATTGTGAACAGTATTTCACAGTTCAATTATGACCCAGAGGCTAATGTCACTTTTGACACATGGTATCAACGTTATGAGGATTTATTCACTGTTGATCTCGCCTCACAAGACGATGCCTGGAAGGTGCGAGTGTTGTTACGTAAATTGGGTCCGGCAGAATATGAACGGTACTGCAACCTAATTTTACCCCAGAAACCACGTGACAAGTGTTTCGATGATACAATAAAGCTGCTGCGTGAACATTTTGGAGACCACTCCTCATTATTCAGTATACGTTATCGTTGCCTCAAGCTGGCAATGAATGAAAATGATGATTTTCTTACTCACGTTGGCACAGTCAACCGAGAATGTGAGAGATTTCGACTCAGGTCCTTAACAGATGATCAATTCAAAGCCTTGATCCTCATATGCAGTCTCCAATCTCCTCGTTTCACAGATATCCGAACTCGACTGCTCAATCAGCTAGAACAAAATCCCAAGTTAACATTACATGACATAGCTGATGAATATCAACGGCTGATTAATCTGCAGAAAGACACACACCTGGTCGAATCAACACCTTCGAGAAGCTCTGATATTCGTGCATTACGAAAGAGCAAAAATCTCTCATCATCCAGTCCTGACCCACCTTCTTCTAATGTTCCGCGGAAATCTACACATACTCGTCCAACTTCACAAAATACTGCAAAGAAGACCCCACCATCACCATGCTGGCATTGTGGCGCGTGGCACTTTGTAAAGTCTTGTCCGTACAAAAATCATCGTTGCAGCAAGTGCAACATCATCGGTCATAAAAATGGTTTTTGTCAGCCACGCAAACCCAGATGTCAAAATCCAGCGAAAGCTCGACAAACTGTTGGTCCTAAATCCCCAAAAAGATCATTGAGTCTACGTGCAACCTGTCAAGTCACAACACCAGCTATGCGGAAATATATTGACCTTCAGATGAATGGTCATGATACTCGTCTGCAGCTAGATACCGCCTCTGATATTACTGTTATATCAGAGAAACTTTGGAATTATATTGGCAGACCACCTATCACAAATACTTCCCAGACTCTTCTCAGCGCCTGTGGTGGGCGGCTCAAACTAATTGGTGAACTCAAATGTTCTGTTTCCTTCCGCAATACCAAATTCACAGGAATTTGCTACGTCACCAAGAGTGATTTAAATCTTTTGGGACTTGATTGGTTCGATCGTTTGCATCTGGCTGATGTCCCACTAAATTCGCTATGCAATGCAGTCAAGAAGCATAAAATGTCAGACAATTCCGGACGAAGCCGAAGCCGCAAACCCAACAGTCAGACGAAACGACAGACGTCAACAACAAGCCCAAAGGTTCCAGATAAACCCCCAGGTAAACATCCTACTAATCATCCATCTTCTCAAAAGGGGAGGTGATATGTATCCACATATATATATTTATGTGTGTGTGTGCATGTTGGTCTCTCTTTCTGTTTGCTCGCTTAGTCTGTGACCATTTCACTTGTGTGAACTTGTCTCCTTTATTAATGTGTATTCTCCTTATATTATATTATATATAATATGAGTGTTTGTTGACAGTCCGTTGCTTAGTGACATAACACATTACTCTTAAGTCTGTGTGGAGCTCAAAGGCACTCAACATCAAAAATGAGATCCGGATTTTCAACTCCAATGTGAAGTCAGTCAGTGCTACTCACTATACAGATCAGAGACTTGGCGCGTCATAAAGAGCATCTCAAACAAACTTCAGACCTTCATTAACAGTTGTCTTCACTCAATACTACTCAAGATCAGATGGCTGGCCAGAAAAGATCAGCAGCAGGGATCTATGGCGATGAGCGAACCAACGAGGAACCGACTGTGAAACAAATAGGCAAGAAGAAATGGAGGGGGATTGGCTGGTCATACTCTGAGGAAACCATCAGTGACATCACTAGACAAGCCCTCGAATGGAACCCGAAAGGGAAACGGCGAGTTGGTCGTCAGTGCAAGGGTGACTTGGAGGAGGTGATGTGAAGAGGAGATGAAAGCGTGTGGCCAGACTTGGAGAGGGGTGAAAAAATTGGCAGAGAACCGAACTCAATGGAGACGCGAGGCTGAAGCCCTATGTTCCTCTAGGAATTAAAGGATATAATAATAATAATAAACTCTCCCTCACACACACACACACACACACACTTTGAGTGCTACACGAGGTTATTCTACCTTCCGTATGAAATGGTCTAGTATAATAAGAAATATTAAGGTTTGGTGCAGAGTGTTAGGGTAAGGAAGGGAAGACAATCGATTAGGTTGTGAAGCCACATCGATTGAGATGGCTAGGACACGTGCGTTATGCATTCTCCAAGATACCGCCTTTTTCGATCAACGATGTTAGCTGGCATCTGTCTCTCCATTCACAATAGAGAAGGGGTTAGAAGAGGTCGACCCCGAAAACTGTACATCCCAACTTACCCCACCACCTACGGTGGTCCTTAACCGGGCGGTAAGTTCATTAATACGGAAACAAACCACCAAGAAACCAGTTCATACAGGCCATGTGTGACTGGCTGGCCTCAAGCAGCTGTCCCGGGGTCCTGCTCTGCGATCAAGCAACACTAACCCCCTCTTTCTGTTTCAGGTACCCAAGAATCAATCAACTTCCACGGTGTGGGCAGCTGGGAAGTAACAACCGCACACACACAAACTTCCAAGAGCACACGAAAACAGACAGTTAGTTGGCATTAATCCATAACTGACTGGTTTCAACATAGAACTTCGCACAGATATACAGCAGTTCGAGTCGCCACACTCCATCAATCTATGAAGTGAATGAAAGTTAGTTTGAACCAAGCACATAGGGGGTTCGGGTGGGGTGTAGACTATCTTGGCTGAAGTCCTCAGGAAGTTAAGAACTAATGGCTAGAGATTTTCAATGATATGAATTAAAATCGTTCTCAATGACTACTCAGATGCATTAAACTCTCCTAATCTTTTCCGTGATACTATTCTTCCTTTCTTCCGTTGTCTATTTCTACGCATTATAATCCTTGTGAAGGTCTTGTTTTCTCTCTTTTTCATTACTTTGGAGTGGGGCAACTCGAACTATTGCACTTCAGTATTGAAATGCTTAGACCTTGGATTCTCGTCACGAACCGACACCAATTAGAGTATCGAAGGGAAACCGATAAGAGTACTGGATAGTACAAATGAATGGTTAACAAACTCACATCTCATAACACCTAAAGGTCTTGGATTTTATACCTGATGGATTCGTGAGGGCAACATATTGCTGGATAGTCTCACAGCTAGAACGAAGTGACAGCCGTCCAGTACTGCATAACCTTCAAGAACTCACTAATTGATGTCAGTTCATGACGAAATCGATACTGATTTATGTTTAAAGTCTTAATTGACCAGATAACGGTCTACAGGGGAAATATGCTTTTCTGTAAGAAAAAAAATGTGTATAACCTCTAAAACGAAACAGCTGTCCAGCACTCCACTACTGATTTTCCAATGGTTCTCTAACTGATGTCAGCTCATGATAAAATCCTCCAACCAATCAATCAAACAAAACAAAAAAAAATCCCTGCAAAACCAATACTTGAAAATTAACCTCTAAAAAGCAACAAGGAGAATCACAAGGATTTATGAGGTGGAGGGGGGATAACAGAAGACACAAAACGATTACAACTAGTTAACGTTTCTATAAGAACTAGAGTTTTGCTATTAGACACTTAACTTACGACTACTTGAAGTTCATTTCAATCATTGCGACATCCAAAAGTCAGTAGGGTCAGTCTGGCTGATCAGTCGTTCAGCAGTAACCACTTTCAAGATCATATTTAACCGTCCAGTCTCAAAAACAAAATCAAATAGCAGAAGGGACTACAATGTTCCTAAATGTCCTTGCTATTTTAAGAATAATTTCGACTAAAGGTGAACTAACACTAACTCATCACTGATTTTCAACATAGAAATTTGCACAGAAGTGAAACACCAGTTCAAACTGGCATTACTCCTCCAGATACCACATTGTTGAAGATAAGAGAGAAAAAAGATTCAAAATAACGATAATAAGTAGGAATGCACCACAGAAAGAAATAGTAACATGGGAATCCATGAGGACTTAGTGGATACGGGAGTGAATACATCTGCGTCATTCTTAGCATCCCTAGGACCGCCCCTCCGCTAACCAACCAACCAAGCGGTTTTTTACCTTCCTACATAGTCGAAGACTTCATCGACTTATGCCAGGCCAAATTCACTGAAATCTATCCCTCCCATGAGTATAAAGACGTCTAGAAATGGAATCCCTGAAGTGATGTCTGTTGAAGAATATAAGTGTATGTGATATACTCAATAAAGAGAACTAGTAAGTATGGCAGTTACTTGATGAATGCATAAAAAAACTTTATTCTCTCGATCGGGAAAAGCTTTCTTCACATTAAAACCCAATTAATATCGTATCAAAGATGGATATAATCAAAAGAAAAATAACTTAACAACGCCGTGTTATCTAATTGACTGACGAACAAAGTAATGGACAAAACAATATGTTGTTTCACATAGGGAAGCTATACCAAGGCGGGTATTTGTTCATGACATAACCTAAAAAGTGTGAAAATTACGCTGGGCAACGTCACTGAACTCCGCTTTCTCTACCTGTATGTCATTAAATCTGTTCAGCTTAAGTGATCAAGTCTACTTGTCATGATATGGAAACAGTAACACTTAGAAATAAATGTCTTCTGCAAGAAAGTAAACCACCTCTGAACTTCAAGAAGTTACTGTATTAAAGACATGAAGTTTTGGTAGCAGTAGTGTTCATTTTTACGGGATGAAGTTGCTGCTAGCCACCTCATGCCCAACCTTCCTTCTTTATCAGTCTTATTACTGGGTTTAGTGAGGTAAAGGAGTGCATCACTGGCCAGGGGTTGAACCCAAAACCACAGGCGTGGTTAGCAGGCGTTCTCCCGATGTGCCACCGACGAACTAAAACAAGGGAGTACTGGAAAGCTGTTTCGTCCCCCCCCCGCAGCTTGGGACTCATCGGTAGCGAGCACCCAATGGGTTCCGAAACCAGGACCTTCCGGTTTACAAGGCTATACTCGTATACCATTCAACCACTGGGACCCAAAGACAACAGCATCGAAAGAAAAAACCTCCCACATCACTTTTATATGCTAGGAAGTCATTTGAAGGTATCTCCTAACTTTACAAACAATTAGGTTCCCACCCGTGACAACAAATTATATCACTTCATCGTCAACATCATAGATGTTGATATATTGTAAATGTATAACGAATATGTCAGACAAGGGTGCTTATTATCACCAATGATATTCCTAATTTTGGTGGACTGACTGGATTATGCGTCAGACAGTGCGTGGAAACGAGAAGACAGGGATATCCTGGACCGATCGACGTGAATAACCTAGAAGACCTGGATTTCGCGCGTGGATAATTTGTGTTTGATGTCATACAAAATTGAGGACTTCCAAGCGAAAACCGACCGACAAAATGGTCGAAGGAGCAAAAAACACGGGACTCCAGGTGAACATAGACAACACGGAGGTTATGAAAATAACCAACCAACAACAACAACAGCAACATCCAGCGCCAACCACCAACAACGGGAGGGATTTGAAAGAGGTTACTTCATTCACTTATCTAGGGAGGGAGCATTGTCTCAACTACAGGCAGTCGGAACGGACGAGAATGTCAAATCGAGCGAGAATCGGGAAGGCGAGCGAGAAACACATCCACTTATCTACCTGAAACCAATCTGGAAATCTTCGTCACACAACTCAGCATCAACAACAAAATTCGGTAGGATTTTCAATACAAACATCAAGTCAGTCAGTTCTTATATACGGATCAGAAACTTGGCCGGCGGGTCACAAAGAATATTTCCAACCGACAGCCTGTTCCAGACCTTTATCAACAACTGTCTTCGCTGGCTCTATACTGAAGATCAGATGGCCGTGCCGGAAACAAGCACCAACAAGAAACTATGGGAAGAAACAAAACAAGAACCAGTCGCCCGCCCAGCAAATATACAGGAGAAAGTGGAGATGGATTGGACACTATTCGCTGAGGAGGCCGGTCTGCTGGGTGACATCACGCGTCAGGCCATTGCTCGAGTGGAACCAGGCCGAAAGGGAAGCGGCGAGTGGGACGTCAGTGCAAGGGTGGGTGACATAGAGGAGATCATGTGAAGAGGAGTTGAAACAGTATGGACTAACTAACATGGATGCAAGTGAAAAGTACAGCAGAAGCAAGACAGAAGTGGCAAGTGGAAACGTGCAGTTGAAGCTATATGTTCCACTAGGAACCCAAGGGAACAATTATAATAATAATAACGAATATGTGAAATTTATTACTTTCAAAATGAACCGACTTCAGAAACTAGAATGAGGCACCTGTCCAGTACTCCCAGCTAACCATTGGGGTTCTCTAACTGACTTCGACACATGACAAAACTTAATAATTAAGACCACTGAACCACTACTACAGATTTATTAATTATTCTATCCAGGTAGCACCATGGAAGATGGATGTCTACTTAACTGACGAAAAGCGTCTTTTTTAAGTGCAAATTCCAAGCAAGTAGGGTTGATCATATGACAGCTTCTCTGAAACCCCTTGTATACAACACACCTACACACACACACACACATACACAACATTTGAAGCTTCCAAGAAATTAAGCAACAAAGCTTCGATAACGTTTATTCATACATACGGCCCAAAAATCGTATCTCAAAATAAAATGTTTCTGCGTGTCTGTCAGCCTTATAGATGGTAATACAAACTGAGTTTCAAGACAAGTTCAGCAATACCACTCACTACAAGCAGTTACACACAACCATACAATAGGCAGGATGGGATAAGATGAGTCTTAAAATGTAATGTAACAGGGTGAATGGAGGAAGAGATTGATAACAGAAGCTTTGTTTATCGAATCAACTGTAAACCAACACGTGTAGTTGGCATGATTCAACACCTCTCTACTCGAACATCTGGAAAATTCTACTACCCGAAAGATGAAAAATAGGAGAGAACAAAGAAAACTATAAAACTCAAGTTTCAAGGTCGTGTGATCATAATTGATATGATTATGAACAGCAATAAATTTTGTTCGGAACGGTGTCATCCAGTCTGTCTG
Organism: Trichobilharzia regenti; assembly: GCA_944472135.2. Taxonomy (NCBI): domain Eukaryota; kingdom Metazoa; phylum Platyhelminthes; class Trematoda; order Strigeidida; family Schistosomatidae; genus Trichobilharzia; species Trichobilharzia regenti. The sequence continues at coordinate 9,485,789 of OX235266.1, forward strand.
TCTGTCTGGATTCAACATAGAACTTGCCACCGAAGTGCACCAGTTCGAGTTGCCACGTTCCAAATAGCACACACAAAGGTAGACAAGAAGATGAGTGAAGAGAATCAATACAGTCTGACAAGTATAAGAGTGAAACAGAATGGGTAATGGCAGAAAGGAATATGGAAGATTACAGAGACTGAATACATCTGCGCTAGCCATTGACAACGATTTTGAGCCATGTCACCTATTGTCTCCAGCCATTGATTGATTCCTAGAGTCCTGAGGGCCCCAACGCGGAAGTCTGCATCTCCCTACCTACCTGACTCAGTTTAACTGTCAAGGATTTCATGGATTGATGAGGCCATGTTTTTGTTTGGCCACCACTTACCCTTTTCCAACCTGCACCTATATCAGCTAGTAATGCCCGTCGGGGGAGGCGATGGTTAAGCATGCGCAGCACGTGGCCTAGCCATCTCAATCTATGTAACTTTATAGCCTCGTCGATTGATTTTCCCTGTTTGCCCAACACTCTACGCCTAACGTCAACATTACTTACCTTGTGAAACCACCTAACGTGAGAAAGAGATCGCAGACATCTATGATCGAAAACAACAGTCAACCTTTTCATGTCTTCAACTCGTATTGGCCATGTTTGAGAGCCATAGACAAAGATGGAGCGAACTGCTGAGCAGTACACACGTCCCTTGGTTGATGGCCGGATGTCACGCCTACGCCAGAGATGGCGTAAGTCAGCGAAAGCAGCTCGAGCCTTTGGGATCCGTGCTGAGATTTCGTCGTCAATCAGTCCGTTGGTGCTGATACAACTTCCCAAATAGGTGAAGTGGTCAACATGTTCTATCATTTCACTCCCTATCACTAAGCTAGGAGTTGACGTAGTCCAGTCCTGTAGCAGCATCTTACATTTTGTAGGGGCAAATCGCATGCCGAACATACGAAGATTGCTGCTCAAGGTGTTCAGAAGACTCTGCATTTTGTCAGCATCCTCCCCTAAGTGTCATCCAGTAAATAATAATATTGTTTCACTCACTGTGTGATACATCTAATACACAAACTAATATGGAATTACTTACTACCACAGTGCCCATGTTTTACACATATATTAATAACAGAACTTTGTACAAAAGTGAAGCGCAGCAGTTCAAGTTGCCACACTCCATACAGCATACAAACCTGGAAGAAAGAGAGAAAAAAGGACTCGGAAGTACACTATAATAAGCAGAAATATGTGAGGGAGAAAGAACAGTCACATGGAAAAAAACATGAGGATAGAATGGATATGAGGGATCACACAAAGAGGGTGGATGAAGGCATCTGCGCCATTCTTGAGAACGATTTCAAGCATCCTGAGGACACCAACCTGGCAGTCTACACCTCCCTAAGTGTACAGCTTAAACTAACCGTCAAAGAATTCGCGGACCGATGACAGCTTTTGATTTGACCCACTCAACTCTTTTTCCAACGTGATCCCATTGTCGGTAAAACCAGTAATTTAACTCCTCTCACAAGCAAGACGATAGATACCATGACCACCAACACTGCATGAAACTTACACCCCATCATTCATTGTTTGTGCATATAGCCTAATATAATTCAAAAAAAATACCTAAATGTTCCCGCCAAAAAAAGAGGTAAGGACTTCTTAGTGAGTAGCTCAAACATTACTTACGCGTAAGATGGTACTATTTCATAATTATGATGCGTTTTAATAAACCTGCTCATCAAGCACACACGCTGCCCGGGTTCAATTTACACCTGGTGCCACATCCTCAACCCCACCTAGCCGGTGATAAGCCCCCAAAAAGGAAAGTTGACCTAGTATGAGGCCTATTAACTACGTGGTAAGGCTGAGGGTGGATAGACTTGGGCCTTCTTCTTCTTCTTCTTAAAATGCTCTTATGTGGCCATAAACCCATATGTAGCCTATTGTCAGGTGAGTCCTATTCACCGCTTTCACGCGATTAAAGCGTTCCTTACAGAAAAATGAGTGAAGAGGAAGTGAGGAGTCATCAAGTAGAGGAGTTGCATCAGTGGAAGGAAGGCAAGATAACAGAGATGAAGACAAAGATGAGTGAGGATTAGAAAGGTTTCGTGTGCATGTCGGATTGTGAGGGCGATTCTTACTTCCCGGCTGCCCACACCGTGGAAGTTGGCTGCGTGACCACAGAGCCCAGGGGACAACTGCTTGAGGCCTGTCACACGCGGCCTGTTTTTGTTCGTTCTTTATTGTTTGGTGTGTCTCAGTAGCATATTTATCACTCCTGCCCTGTGACACGGCAGCAGGAAGCGCGGTCGTTGTTAATCCGGGCCCCGACCGATACGGCATGATATTTTGTGAGTTTGTATGTATCATAGTGTTGGATTGGGTAGCTGCTTTTTGTTTAACCGCTATCCAAACAACGTTTCTGGCATGGTAGGACCTCAAGAGACATAAGTCTCAGCCAGTATAGCTTGATTAGGTCATTGCGGTGTTCAAGCCCGACCACCACATCAAGGTAGCAGCTTTCGGTCGGGCTTTACAGAAATGATAGGACAAATGAGGACGTTTGCCGCCTACAATCAGTCTTGGGGACATGCTGGTCTATCTAGAGGAGCTGAAAAACCCTGATTACAACACCTATCTATGGTGTAAACGGGCTCCAGAATCCGAAAGGATCTAACAGTGTACTAACTTGTCTTGCTTGTCGGCTGTCATCTGAACACACCTCCTGACGTCGCTGATCTACTGTCTTGAAAATCAGATTTTAAGTCACAGACTCAGACGGTGATGGTCACTTTAGGCGACCTCTTACTTCGATCAGGGTGTCAGGGCAGTATACTCCATTAAGAACGCAAACGTATGAAAAACAGACCTGTGAAGTGTGTCCACAGGACTGGGTAACACACACACCAATTCCAGTAATTGCCAACATTCCTATCAAAACCAAAACAAAACTACTTGGGAATCTGAGCAAGGACAACAACAACAACAACCAGTGATTACATCATGCTTCTCAAGAAGCAAAACACAAGCCACAAACACTATACAAAAATAATAATTAAGAAAAATAACTAAGCTATTCAATAATTTTGCTTATTATACAAAATCACTGTACATTAGGCAGCAGCGGCAGCAGTCAGTCATGGGATAATTTTTAAAAAAAAATCGAATGAAAATAAACAAATAAATAATTATGAAAAAAAGAAAGACAATTTTTTCTAATAAAAAAGAAGGGTCGACAGAGTATTTGTGTTTCATCAGGCATTTTTGGGGGGTGGGGTGGGGGAGGGGCATCAAATAAATACATCACTTGCAGTAGAACAGGCAACTGACAACCGGGTATCATGTTCACAGACAGACTTTTTAACTGGCGATAATCACAACTTCTCTATTCCTCTGCTTACGAGGTGAATCTAGATAATTGAATTAATTTTTAAAAAAAAAACGGTAAAAACACAAGTAAGCGAATTAGAATTCCATTTCACATGTGAACAGGAATAATTAACTATCAAAATAAATGAAGCATGAAATCCTAAACTCCTAAAACTGGCTAACTGACTGGTTTCAACGTAGAACGTAGAGAGTGTACCATCAATGTGGAACGAAGCCATTATCGTCCCCATCTCTAAAAAGGGTCGACATAATTCGTGTGACAATCATACGGGTATCTAGTCTGCTACCAGTCGCGTCTAAAATACTGGCTGCTGTCTTGCTTCGCAGGCTGTTCAAAATACGTAAGGGATTCATTCGCGAAGAGCAGGCTGGGTTTCGTTCAGGTCGTGGATGCATTGATCATATGTTCACCCTTCGTCAGTTGTTGGAACACCGCCACACAAATTGCAGGCCAACGATCGTTGTGTTTCTTGATATTGGGGCTGCCTTCGATTCGTTGGACAGAACTGTGCTCTGGAACTGTCTGTTAGAGAGAGGTGTACCTGAGAAATTTGTTAACATCCTGAAAGCCCTATACAGAAACACCTCAGGTAGAGTGAGGGCATACAACCAACTATCACCACTGTTCCCAACCAACAGTGGGGTTAGACAGGGTTGCCCAATCTCTCCATTTCTCTTTAACTTTGCCATCGATGACATTCTGGAGTCAGCTCTGAAGGATGTGCGTGAAGATGGTGTAGATCTGCTACCTGGAGACAGACTTCTCGACCTCGAGTATGCAGACGATATCGTCTTACTGTGCGATAGTATTATACAGGCTGCCCAAATCGCACTTCATCAGTTGGCGATCAGTGTCTGTAAGTATGGTGTGTGCTTTGCGCCGTCTAAGTGCAAAGTACTGTTACAAGATTGGCAGGAGCCTGTACCTGCACTCACTCTTGAGGGTGAACCGCTTGAACTTGTTGATAAGTTTGTGTACCTGGGTAGTTGTGTGAATGCTGGAGGGGAGGGGTGACGGAGGAGATTTCCAACAGTATAATGAAGGATAGGTTGGCATACATCAACTTGGGCCACCTCTGGCGCCCTCGCGATGTTAGCCTAGCTGTCAGAGGTCGGGTCTACAATGCTTCGGTGTGGGTTGCCCTGCTCTACGCCTGTGAAACCTGGCCTCTCCGAGTTGAAGATGTGCGGCGACTTTGCAAGTTCGATCATCGCTGTCTCCACAGGATTGCTTGCTTTCGATGGATGGCATCATCGCGTGAGTAATTCTGAGGTTCGGTGACGTGTGTTTGAACACAGTGGAGATCACCATTCATTGAGTGTCGTCATCTGGAAACACCGGCTCCGGTGGCTTGGACATGTGCTGCGAACGTCATCCCAGAGGCTTACGTACAAGTCTCTGTTCCCTAGCCAGCCCTGGGACGGGATGGAAAAGGCGGAGAGGTGGTCAGCCCATGACGCGTGACGTCGTGGGATAAAGGATACTTGTGCTAGATTAGCATCGGTTGGTGTGCCACGACTCCCTGGTCGGGATCCGAGATAGCTCAAATCGATGGCTTGAAACGCTTTCGGATATGGCCGAGAACCGTAATCAATAGCGAACGTGTTGCAATTTCCTTCTTTCTCCCCTTCCCGACGATAGTTAAACGAATACCGTTTGAACTTGTTAGGCATGACTATCTTTCTTCCAGATGAAGTTCTTTATCCGTTCTCTACTTATATATTTTTTCTTTTCCTTCTTTTTTTCTTTTGATCTATGGTGTTTTATTATTATTATTATTATGTGGCGCATCCTTCTTGGTGCCATATTGTACTAAGTTTTTTCTGCGTTTAAATGAATAATAAATAAATACTCAGTTACCAGCCAGTAGGTCCTCCACAGTTCGAATTCCACTCCACCTAATTCCCCGCTATACAATTGGGTACCATTAGCAGCCTTTACAACGTAATTCTTCGTAAAATAGGCTGAGGCATACAAGATCACTTTCAAATGACAAATTTCAAACACATAAAAGTTGAATGAGGGTCACTAAAAATTACTTGGCTACCACGTGCTTTTTAGTTTCATTTTATTATATTCAATATTACATCAATAAAAAATTTAAATCATATGAATCTTTTAATGAAACCAACCATTAAACATACCTTTAGCTCTTTCATCGATAGATTTATCATCTCTGATAGGATGTTCTGGTACTTCTGGAAGCCTTGAAACTTCATCCTCTACCAGACGCGCTAGATCACGTTCAATAGCATCATAGTCTTTTGAAGACAGACCACCGGATACAAGATCATTTAGTTCCTGAAATCGAAGAAGAAGAAGAATAGTCAGCTTAATGTTCATCACTTTGTTAAATATAATCGATAAGATGTAGTCAGTATTTAAGCAGAGATATAGCATTGACTACATGTCAGTAAGTAACTAAACAACTTACGAAATAGTATTTGGAAATAACAAACTAGTAAGTATAATCTATAAAACACAAAATAATTGAGCAAGCAAAGTATATCCTTTTCGATAAATTCCTCCCCATATGGCTCTACAGTTACATATTTACATGTTTATATACATAGAATATTCTAGAATAGTCGTAAATAACAATGTTGATGTTTTGCAAACAATATCGATTTGTAAAGTAAGATCACAATGGAATTACAGTTCACTAAAGATGCTTAAATCATAAGAGTATTAAATAAAGATATAATAGCAAATAGAATATCAACTAAAATTAAGGAAATTTCTACAACAAATTGAGGATCACTCGAAGCTGGATGGCCAAGGTAAGGACAATGTCTCAACTAGCTTCTTTTGGACGCATAAATTAAGCTTCTTAATGTGAATCTCAACAGCCAGCCTCAGAGATATTTAGTAAATGAACTGTTAAGACGAAGTTAAGATTAGTTGGTATGCGATAAATGACTTTGAAAGCTGCCTCGTTGACATCAATCTTGTGTTCTGTATCCACAAGATGAGATAGAATAGCGCTGCGAATAGATTTTGTTTGTCCTTTACTTAACTAACCACAATGCAGGGTGATGTTCGGAAATCCGACGAGAAACACGCCTAATTGTATGGCCTATGCAACTGACTCCACGGGAGCAGTTAAATTAGTAGATACACATGGAAGAGGCGAAATTAGGTTTTTTTTTTCTTTTACTCCCGAAAGCAAAATAGGGGTGGTTTTGAAGACACAGCGTAATTCGGAAGTAGGGAATGCTCTTTTTGCCGCATTTTTAAGGCGCTGTGTTAGTTTCTCGCTGATGTTATCCCCAGGGAACTGACTGCATCTGTTAAAAAAAGGCCTTTTTAGGAACTGTTGGTACCTTGGGCTGCTTTGATTTTAGATTCATATTCCCTGCATACCCTGCTACCGAATTACGCTGTGTCTTCAAAATCACTCCTCTTTTGCGTTCGGGAGTAAAAGACAAACTGCCTAATGTCGCCTCTTCCGTGTGTATCTACCAATTTAACTGCTCTACTATACTAACTAAATAATTACTAGTGCCAACTTTTATAAGTCAGTTGGTATTGAGACCACTTTCCCACACAATTTATGCATTCAGTACCTTTAAAACATCCAACAGCGTAACGAATCAACTATCGTACAATATCGAGGCGTCGGTACCACAGCGACAGAATGCTCGCCAACCACACCCCATGTGGTTCAGAGTGCGATCACCGGTCACCGACCCACCTCTTTACCTCGCCAAGCCAGTAATGAAACTGGTAAAGAGGAAAGGTTGAGCAAAAACTTCAAGTCTCCGACCTATTCTTCTTTATTGTTCACCCTAGCTTATTCTTTCCTGGTTTGCTTAAAAAAGACTATGTCACAATTCGTAGAATACTGAAGACTGTCAGTAGGGTGAGTGGTATCCCACTGGACCACATAGTTAACGTCGTTGTCGATAGGCACTTGACTTCATGCAATAAATTTGCTAAAAGGGATTTTGTCTGACTTGGATCATCCACTTTACCCTCAGCTTTCACCTTGCATCTCCTCAGGTAGAACAAGAAGTAACGTCCAAGTATTAACATTCTACGATACCATACTTGGCATGTATTTTATGTGATGTAAATAGTGTCAGGCAAGAATTAACTAACCTTTTTTCGTCTAGTAAATAAACAATTTCTTCCATCTATCCATCCTTATAAACCTTCAAGTTTTACTTTTATTATTTCTGTTATATTTACGGTCCTGTTGCTTCTTTGTTTTACTTTCATAATTGTAAACATCAACTTATCTCCATGACTGCTGTAATCTTTGTTTTTCCCTCACTATATCATGTAAAGAGAACATTATATTCAATATTTTTAAACATGCTAGTATTTCTATACCGTATCGACAATACTGTGTGAGACAAGCTGTTATCATTATTATTATTGTTTCCATTTTATATGCTGCATGTTTTTGACATTACCCCGATTGCAAATATGGAAAATTTTCTGCGTGATTAATTTTATTTATAACTTGAGGAAATTAGATGCAATATTGTGATTAATGCTGAAAATTCCATTCTGTATCACAAGTACTGTTTTCGGAACAAAGTATATCATTATTATTATTATTGAAGCCCTATGTTCCACTGGGAACGTAAAAGAGTAAAGAAGCAATATCGATTCACGTTTTAGAAGTAAACAAAACTTTCAATCTTTCTTTTGATAACCCTCATAAGAGAATCAGGTAGTGCAAACTCAATTGTCGTCACTCTTAGTATATATATATATATATATATATATATATATATAGTATTCTTAGCATATTTATGCGTTGAAGACAAAGGTGATACACATAAAAGAAGCCTTGAAACTTGATAATTATCCGGATAAATTAGTCAGGAAATATGTAAGGAAATGTAAAAATATGATAAATAATGATAGTGGTGATTCGACAAACAAAGCTTCTGTTATCGATCTTTCCCTCCACCATCCTGTGACATTAGATTTTAAAACTGTCATCTTATCCCATCCATCCTATTGTACGGTTGTGTGTAATTGCATGTAGTGAGTGCTATAGCTGAATTATTCTCTACATTTCTTATCTTATTTGGGTCAAACAATCTAAATTTTGCTAGGTTTTTATGCTCAGCTAGTCTGACTGCCCCTGTAATAATAATAATAATAACAATAATATTAATGACGACATGCATGTTAAATATGCCGAAGACAACACCAACAATAAGAAATCTAAATCATCAGTAGTAATTCCATACAAGGAAGGAACCTCGGGAACCACCTTACGCAGGATTCCTAACAAGGCAAGCAGGAATAAAAGTAGCTGGCATTCAAACCACCCACAAACTCAATTAGAAACAAGCTTTGTTGATTAAAGGATCCTGTGGAGCCTTTAAAACAAAACAATTCAGTTTATCTAATACCCTGCTGGTATGAATGTCAGGTCAAATACATAGGTCAAATTAGTGGAACAGGGGCAGTCAGACTAGCCGAATATAGAAACCTAGCAGCAAAATCTGGATCAGTTGACCCGAATAAGATAAGAAATCTAGAGAATAGTTCAGCTATACCACTCACTACATGCAATTACACACAACCACATAATAGGATGGGATAAGATGACAATCTTAAAATCTAATGTAACGGGGGAGGGAGAGATTGATAACAGAAGCTTTGTTTATCGAACCAACTGCAAATACATGTACTAGGAATGATTCATCACCTTTCCCAGAAATCCGGGAAATTTTACTACCCCTACAAAGACAAGTAGGAGAGAACAAAGGGAACTATAAATCTCAAGTTTTGAAGTCGTGTGATTACAATTGATGATATGATTATGCATCACAATAAATTTTGTTCGAAACTGTCATTCAGTAAATAATACTGTTTCACTGTGTGATATATCTAATAAACAAACTAATATAGAATTACTTACTACCACAGTGCCCAAGTTTTACACATATATTAGTAGTCATCCCATGCTAGAGAACAACTTACACGTTGATAATCAACAGCATCTTGTGCCTCTGACATAATTTTCTCTGCATCATCCAATGACATCACTTTTTGCATATTCTTCAAGGCATCATTTCCCTGTTTGATACCATCTAAAACTTCAACTTCGATTTGAGCAAATTCAATATCATTGACTAGCTGTTCAATATTTGATAGTTGAATTTCAGTCTTCTGTATAAGATTTTCAAGATATTTTTTCTTCTTAAGCAGTAATAAAGCCCGTCTAAAAACAACAACAACAACAAAATAAAAATAAAAGTGTTCATTTGCCTCTCATACAAAGGGAGAAACAGTATCGCAAAAGATTGAGAAAAAGGATGAATGCGGCAATAAGGGAGATGCTTCCCTGCAGTGTCAGTCTGGTGACACTATACATTACTACATGTTTGCTCTATAAGCCAATCGAAACCGGATAAGTACCCTGCTGATGATGTTACCTCTAACTACATTTATAAATTTTTACGTGCACCTACGGCAGCAAGTACATTGGAAGGACAGAAAGAAGTTAGGGCTTCTATCCATCCGGTTTTCAGAGCATATTCCAAGAAACTTATGCTTAAAAGGAAGCAGATGATTTACAAAGTGCATTCACCCTTGTAGATACTTCGAGTTATTTTGCCAAGATTTCCAAATCCTTCAAAATATTAAACATACAAAGGACAGCGAATCTATTTACGATTTACTGCAGAAGCAATTGCAATCAAACGTCACAGACCAAACTTATGTGCATACAGAAAGAAAGTGTAGTCAATCTCTCAGTCAATCCCTTGGTAACCATATCACTTTCATTACAGTGATTAGTCATACACTCGAAGTGGGCTCAACTCACTAAGCAAGTTTTCAACTTTGACCTTCTTGAGTTGCCATGTTGACGTACAAGCTAACACTGTTTATCAGATTTTTCTGTTTTCTGTCTTCTCTCACCACCCCCCTTTTTTCTTTCTTTTTTCATAGTTTGATAGTATATAAATTTATGGTAACTTAAACTATAAATATATTGGTGCACTGAAGTTTCTGTAGCGGTTTGGTTGAGTCAAATCGATGTCAAATCAAGAATCGGGGGGAAGGCGAGAAACACATTCATCAACCTGAAACCAATCTGGAAATCTTCGTCACACAACTCAGCATCAACAATAAAATTCGGTAGGATTTTCAATACAAACATCAAGTCAGTCAGTTCTTCTATACGGATCAGAAACTTGGCCGGCGGGTCACAAAGAATATTTCCAACAGGCTATTGCATACCTTTATCAACAACTATCTTCGCTGGCTCTATACTGAAGGTCAATCAGATGGCCGTGCCGGAAAGAAGCACCAACAAGAAACTATGGGGACAAACAAAACAAGAACCAGTCGCTCGCCCAGCAAATATGCAGGAGAAAGTGGAGGGAGATGGATTGGACACTACTCGGTGAGGAGGCCGGTCTGCTGGGTGACATCACGCGTCAGGCCATTGCTCGAGTGGAACCAGGCCGAAAGGGAAGCGGCGAGTGGGACGTCAGTGCAAGGGTGGGTGACATAAAGGAGATCGTGTGAAAAGGAGTTGAAACAGTATGCACTAACTAACATGGATGCAGGTGAAAAGTACAGCAGAAGCAAGACAGAAGTGGCAAGTGGAAACGTGCAGTTGAAGCTATATGTTCCACTAGGAACCCAAGGGAACAGTAATCATAATATTATAATAAACTATAAATTGTAATACTTATATTCCAGATGCGTTCACCTTATAATGTTTCCTCTATTACCTTTCAAACAATGAAGTATGAAATGTTATTATTATTTATAACCATTTTAATTTCAGGTAGTTTGCAGTTAGCTGATGAGAACCTGTGAAATAGAATGATGACATTACTTTATACTGCAATTCTGGTCTTTCTTTATTGAAAAATAAAAACAAATATTCAAGTGATTGACTAATTTGTCTAAGTAGGTAGGTAATTGATAAAAAAAACCCTCAGTTAGAGAGGTATCTTCATAAATCAATCGGTCAATCAATCAATCAATTAATCAATCGATTGATTCAGATACCTGTTCTAAACGTCATCACTAGGTTTGAAAATTTCTTTTTAAGAGAGAGAAAAAAAACAAGACGACTCACTCTTTTCTTCCACGGCTAACGAGTTCTTTGGCTAAGACATGTTCACATTCAATCTGACGTTCAATTCTTTTGGTCATTTGATTTAATTTATCACGTTGCTGTTTTAACTGGAGAACAGCTTTATCCTGTTCTGTAATTCTTGATCGATGCCTGTGTCTTGAGAAAAGAGAACCCATTCTGTGTTATATGCCCTGATATGTTTTCAGTAGAGTTGGTTTTACATAAGCCAGTAACTGTTTCAAGAGTTGGAGTGGAAGGTACACTATAAGAGGAAAAGATAAAGTACACGAGATTTATTGTCATCTGAATTGATAACAACCAATGGTGTCCGACACAGATGTCCACTTTCCCCATTTCTGTTTAACTTCATCATAGATATGCTGATGGAAGTATCCTTAACTGAACGTAATGACTTAGGAATCGACTTTTTACCAGGGAAAAGTCTTATGGACTTAAAATATGCAGATGACATAGTCCTGTTAGAGGAGGATGCTGACAAAATCCAGCAGAGTCTTCTGAACACCTTCAGCAGCAATCTTCGTATGTTTGGCATGCGATTCGCCCCTGTATAATGTAAGATGCTGCTACAGGACTGGACTACGTCAACTCCTAGCTTAGTGATAGGGAGTGAAGTGATAGAACATGTTGACCACTTCACCTATTTGGGAAGTTGTATCAGCACCAACGGACTGATTGACGACGAAATCTCAGCACGGATCCAAAAGGCTCGAGCTGCTTTCGCTGACGTACGCCATCTCTGGCGTAGGCGTGACATCCGGCTATCAACCAAGAGACGTGTGTACTGCTCATCAGTTCGCTCCGTCCTTCTCTATGGCTCTGAAACATGGCCAATACGCGTTGAAGACATGAAAAGGTTGACTGTTGTTTTCGATCATAGATGTCTGCGATCTCTGTCTCACGTTAGGTGGTTTCACAAGATAAGTAATGTTGACGTTAGGCGTAGAGTGTTGGGCAAACAGGGAAAATCAATCGACGAGGCTATAAAGTTACACAGATTGAGATGGCTAGGTCAGGTGCTGCGCATGCCTAACCATCGCCTCCCCCGACGGGCATTACCAGCTGATATAGGTGCAGGTTGGAAAACAGTAAGTGATGGCCAAACAAAAACATGGCCTCATCAATCCATGAAATCCTTGACAGTTAAACTGAGTCAGATAGGGAGATGCAGACTTCTGGGTTGGGGCCCTCAGGACTCTAGGAATCAATGGCTGGAGACAATAGGTGACATGACTCAAAATCGTTGTCAATGGCTAGCGCAGATATAGTATTCAGTCTCTGTAATCTTTCATATTCCTTTCTGCCATTACCCATTCTGTTTCACTCTTATACTTGTCAAACTCTATTGATTCTCTTCACTCATCTTCTTGTCCACCTTTGTGTGTGCTATTTGGAACGTGGCAACTCGAACTGGTGCACTTCGGTGACAAGTTCTATGTTGAATCCAGACAGACAGACAGAGACGAGATTTATAACAGCTGGCATCCATCAATACATCTAGCTATACCTTTTCCTTGTCAATCATAGACACATATGATAATAACTAACTAATAAACGACGGAGATACATAAATGGGTAACTATGCATTGATGGATATGAGTTTAACTTATCACAATCAAGATACAGGCTGCTTAGAAATAATTCTCTCTTCGAGACAGAATACATAGGCATGCAAGGAAATGCATGCATAATAAATTGTTATTCATTTAACACAAGTGAAACTCCATCTGGTTTAGGAAAATTCTTCCTTATGGCTATATAAGATAGCATCTGAAAAAACATCATCTCAGATAGCGCTGCCTACTTTTGAAATCACCAACAATTTTCAATCAATTCTCATCAGTTAAACTGACAAAATTATGCGTTAATAACAAGACAACAAAGATGATTGAGTAAAATAAGAGTTCTATTGAATGTTGAAGTAAGATACAGACAAGTTCACTGATACGTATTAAGTACAACTACTACTAGTTGTTACGCCCAAGTAACTGAACCTTTCATCCCTTGATCCGTCCCAAAGGGTCAGAAACATTGCCCTCTTGGATAAACCGAAAAATCCGTAAATTACTCCAACGTAAGCACAAATTATGGAACCTGTTCGCCCAACTTCAGACTCTTGAGACCAGAAAATTATACAACTCCGCTAGGAACAAACCCATTGCAGAAGTCAGCCAATCAAGGGTGAAGTTTGAAGCACATCTAGCTTATAATGCAACGGCACAACTTAAATTTTTTCTGGCACGTGGGCTCCAGGAATAAGACATCCGCTGGTGTCCCAAGCCTGACTACTGACAATGACATAATCGAAGATCAAGAAAAAGCAGAGGCAATGGTATACTACTTCTTCCAAGTCTTTACGTAGAAGTCATCACTCCCTATAGGATCAGCTCTGGCTGCATCAGAGGAATAGGGGATAAACTCCGTTGACATCGACCAAGGCATCGTGCTCAACTGTCTAATGAAACTAGATGCAGGGAAATCAATGGGTCCTGATAATCTTCATCCAAGGCTTCTCAAGGAGCTATCAGCTCACATAGCCGGCCCTTTGACCACGATCTTCAAGCCCTAGTAACCCCCATCCAAAAAGGAGGATCAAGACAAAGCCCTTCAAATTACAGCCCTATCAGTCTCAACAGTACTTCAATCAAGACACTGGAAAGAACCATCAAGAAAAGCATCACTGCACATCTGAAAAACAGCAGCTTGTTCCTCAGAGTACAGAACGTCTTCCGAAGAAACCTCTCATGTTTGTCAAATCTCACTGCAAGAGAAAGCTGGGTCAAATCAGAGGACAACGGAAGACCCGTTGACATCGTCTTCATAGACTTCAGCAAAGCCTTTGATAAAGTACATCACAAAAGACTACTCATGAAGTTGGAAAGTCTTGGTATCAAAGGCAGATTACTAAACTGGCTCAGAGAACTCCTCATAGATAGGAGGCAGAGGGTTAGGATCAACTCAAAACTCTCCTCTTAGACAGCAGTACATAGCGGAGTGCCACAAGGTACGGTGCTCGGACCTCTCCTATTTATTCTGTATATCAATGAGTTATCTCAACTCACCGACTCCTCTATGGTCCTATGCGCAGATGATTTGAAAATTTGGAGAGAGCCGAAGGGCAACAGTGATACGTTCACGTTGCAAGAGGACCTCAACAAATTGTCAGAGTGGTCCATATAATGGATGCTCCCGATCAGTGTGGCAAAACGTGCAACCATACGGATTGGACAAGCAAGCACAAGCTCCTACAAACTAGAGGGAATAACACTTTCATCAGTTCAGACTCATTTGGATATAGGTGTCACAGTTAGCCACGACTTAAAAACTACAGCACACTGTCACGCGGTGGCTGCATGTAGTTTCAGGTCCTTATGGGCAATTCGCAGAGCCTTCACTAGAATCACCACAGATCTGTTCACCTCCTTATATACATCTCTGGTGAGGTCAAGATTGGAAAACTGGATCCAGGCCGCCAGTCCTTGTCTAACAGGGGACTCACACATTCTAGAAAGGTTCAAAGGAAGGCAACACGTTGGTTCACGGCATAGCTAACTTATCATACGAGGAAAGAGTAGACAGTTTAAACCTCTTCTCCCTGTCATACCGTAGGCAGAGTGGAGATTTATTCACAGTGTTTAAAATTTTAATTAATGACTACGGACCTGACCTATTCTCTCTTTTCCTTTCCACCAGGTTGGAACACCTTAGAGGACATAGCAGGAGAGTTCAAAAGCCAAGAAGAAATCATATTGCTGTTGAGTACTGGTTCTGACACTGAGTCATAAACTCTTGGAATCGACTCCCAGAAGAAGTGGTGTCTGCAAGCTCAACTGATTAGTTCAAGAAGGGTTTGGACAACCACAGAAATTTACTAGAAAAGGGTTAACATAGCCTTCTATTCTCAACCAATTAATCTGAAATCTGAATGTTTTATTTGGGAATATGAAGATAATTTAAGACGCTAACATGTGGGACAGTTTACATTACTAAAGCTGACGTATATATGGCGATTCTGATAGAAATTGCGAAAAAATACGGATTCTTACTTCCATTTAGAACACACTACGGTATATGAGGGCTAAACCAATTACTGTTGCGTGACTTTCTTGACCATGGCGGTAAACAAGTATTCAATATCCAATATCGTTTTTAAGAGCTAGTATAAGGCTGGACTTATTTGTCACGTACTCTAGAAGTTACGTTTGGAATTTTTTTTGCCAATAATTTTTAATAAAATTGTATTATATGTTATCTAAATTGAGGGAAATTCCCACTTTTTGGCTGGTTATGTTGGTGTCCGCCTCATGTGATCTGACTGCGACACACTTTTAGCATATTGGTTGCAATGATTAGTGTTTCAGATGGGGTGACTCTAAAGAATAGCGGCCCAAACCGAAACGACCTTTCAACGCAAAAATGACCTTGACAGGGACAACTTCGACCAATGAGAAGGCTCAAAATGAAAGGCGCATAATTGTAAAAAACGGTTTATATATAAGTAATGCAGTCATAATAAATAGTTACAAAGGATAACGTTCGCGTATATGTTGCAAAAAAACCTCCCAGTTTCTCATAGGAGTCTTCATTGTCATATTAAACCAGTTTCTATACATAAATTCATCTAGATAACTGTGAATCATTGGATTTCTTGATCCATTAACAGCTCTTATCCGTCTTTTCAGACGACTCCATAAACTTTCGATGGAATTAGTGTGCGTTTCATCCACAGGATTCCTGAAACCCTCCGTGTGATTGACGACATGATGAATATACCCATGATTGGATAATTGACGGTAGGCACTCAATTCATCTGTGTGAATAGTCGTCCCAGGCAGCACCAAACGCTGAATAATAGGCAATAATACACCTGCACTGCGATTTGGAATCGCCTCTATATACCCTTTTCGTAGTGTTGTGTCGTATATACCCAATATCCACTGCTGGTTGGATTGTAATCTACCCCGGTTATATTTCCTTTTTATCAATACAGTTTCATCAATATGTACGATTACACCGACTCCTCCAAGAACTTGAGTCAGACTGTTCATTTTCCACGAGGAAACATCTCTGCAGTAATTGTACCACTGCACTGCCGACACCTCTGAATTTTCTGTTTCGTAAGCCGTAGCTGTAACTGGTCTTTTGAGGACCCAGAAGTTACATATCATTAAGATTTTCGTTAACGGTAGTTTAGACCTAGAGAAAAAAGTTCCTAAGGGATCTGTAAACTAAAAAACAACGACAAACCATCTAGAACCGATTTCCTCCTTCGGCACTCAATACATCTGTATACAAAGCCATCGATGGCCTCTGCTTATATTTGTATATGCATAACTCCTCCGCACTGGCAAATTTTCGACAAAGCTATGAGTCCGTTATCCAAACAGTAATCGAAAACATCCATGATTACTTCCGAAAATGATCCAGTCAGCTGATTCCTTGCTCAAGGTCACTTTTTTGTTCGAAGGTCGTTTCGGTTTGGGCCGCTATTCTTTAGAGTCACCCGGCATAGTATCATTCAATGAAGACTTCATGTCTCAGGATATCAGTACAGCCTATTTTCGTGTGAAGAACAGTCTTTTTTGACAAAATAATTCTCTCAATACTTGGAAATCACCTGCAAATGTTATCAGAATCGTTGGTGGGAACCTAAGTTGTCATTTAGATGTGCTTTTCACTTTATCTGTGGTTGGACAGGAATTATGGTAAGTTGAAAGGTTATCTCTAAATGGATTTCATATATATTGGCACTGGTTGGTGCAGTGTGCTATGGGTTATGTTAATTAAATGTACAAAAATATCTCAACTATAATAATATTGTGCCATTGTGTACTAAGCTGACTGATAGGATAACAAACGAAGGTGGTTACTAGAACTGAATCTATTCAGCTTTATTATCATTAATATGAATTTATTCTCTTTTACAATTTCCACTGACTGTATACTTAATGCTACAATATTTTTGATCACCAATAGTGGAGATGAATTTCTCCTGAGATTTCCATTTAGACAAAGCAGTACAGATGCTCTATGACGATTGAATTTTCTAGTTTGCATTATATGACATTATTATCCTCATCAACACAACAGGTCTGTGTACTTTACAATAGTTGAAGTGTTTCACTATGTTGTTAGCACTGTGCATAGCTGTCTAGAGTTGAGGCATGTTCAGCTTATATTTGATGCCTATAGTCTCCTAAATGTGAAAATGTGATTTCTGTAGGATTCACAAAACCTTGTGGACTAGACATTACTGAGATTGTGGATTAACTTCTAAGTTATACACTTGCAATACTTCATTTCATGTAAAAGTGTTTAGTGTGAAGTTGATCTGCAAGTAAGCTTGATGAGAGAATGACGCCTCAATAGTATGAATGTTTCGGAGATTGCCTTGAAATTTGCATATAGTCCTCAAATGCAGGAAAACATATGATGTATATTTATGTATACGGCGTCAACATAAATATCAGCTGTAGACTACAAATACATTTATCTCCCTGAGATAATACTTAGTTTTAACAGAATGATTGTATTCATATTGTATGCTAATATGTAGAATTATCTCTTGTTAACTTCATGTTATGCTAGTTCTAACATGTACTTTATTTTTTCCAGGTATACGGAGGTTGTCGAATATGAAATCAGCGGAAACATCATTCGGTCAAACTAACTTTATTACCCTTCATCAGAATTTTCTTTTGTAAATTAATCAAATGTTTAATATACTCTTGATTACTTCTTCCTGTAGACTTCTTCAATTCCTCGCTATACAATGTGCTTTTGTAATAAGTGAATTAGGAATAATAAACGCTAAGCTTAGTTAGTGGGATGGAAATTCACTGTAGTATTATGAGAATG
The DNA here is from genome assembly GCA_944472135.2 of Trichobilharzia regenti. NCBI lineage: Eukaryota > Metazoa > Platyhelminthes > Trematoda > Strigeidida > Schistosomatidae > Trichobilharzia > Trichobilharzia regenti. The sequence goes on from OX235266.1 coordinate 9,504,104, forward strand.
TTACTTTAGTCATTAGTAGGATTTCGTGTCTGTTTCTACACAATAGCACATTGTAAAAGCTAAGTGGGATTTAGCAAGTTGAATAATAATTCTGTACTGTTGGATACTCTAAAGTCGCCTTATCTAACCAGTTGAAAGTCTGTTTACTGTTAAACGCCAAGTATGTAGTACAAGTAAATGTAGTAACTTAGGCTTGATATCTACTTCACTAATCCGTTAATATGCAGTGACATCATCAAATAGACTGTTCACTTGACGATCAGCTAAGAAACATTTTTTATTTATTTTAATATGCCGTTGAATCATAGGATGTTATCTAATATCCATCATTTCTATGATCAACAACTGCGGTATTTGCATATCTACTTTATGGATATTTAATAACTTACGCCTTCATGCATCTAATTACCTCCAGTATTCCCTATTCATTTGATGTGTGTACACTAAACAAGTCTTCCATAAATTCTCCCACAAATGCTAAGGTTTCTGGTGTCACAAGTGTTAATAATAGTTGCTTCCTTGGTTTCAATGCAAATGACGTATATACGAACTAAGGAAAATTTACTCTTACTTAATCTTCGACCTTCACTTAAAGCCTTTAACGATCCCAAACAATTCTCCTATAAACACAGTAGAAGTACTTTAGATGCAGTTGCAGTCTTGCTTCACAACATTTTCCCCAGTGTAGACAATGGGGCTAAATTCGCTGTACCTTCCTAGACCACACATTTGCTTTCCACTCAGTAATTAGAGATATTCTGTCAGATAAGCTTGCTGAAACTCAAACTGAGTATTGGATTGTTAGATGGCTTCATTCTTATTTATCAGGGAGAAAGCAGTACACTGTAGGTCAGGGGGAAGTCGTCCATAACCAATTGTATTTTTGTTTGATGAACTTATTGTACGAATGCATACGAAAAGAACTTTTTCAAACACGCGGACGATCTAACTACTTCAATGTCTGTTAACTGCCAGCTACACTGTACTAAGATGAACAGCTCTCTATTAGGAGTGAGAACATGCTCTTAAACTAAGTCCTTCGAAATGTCAGACTGTTATTTTCAGTTTCCGATGTAAACGAAAGTTAGTTGAAGGTGTTAATTCCTATGACCGTTGCAAAATTGATAATAGTGATATGGAAATGAAGTCTAACTTGAAGCATCTCCGACTAATTCATCACAGCGTATTGGCCCTAAATGTATGCCACATGCAGGCATAATGTTTATGAGCTAGGTATGCAAATCAAGGTAAACGCTTGTACGGTACATTCATTATTTATAAAACTAACTCGTACGTAAGAACTGTGGTTTGATCAGTTATACAACGTTTAATACATTTAGACACAATTAACCTACGATGCTTACTTCTATGACGCGTTACCTAAAACTACATTAATATAGTTTCCGCTGAAGGTGATCTCCTATAGCTACCACCCTAGTGGGCAACTTAGCGTTATCTTTGAATAACGAAAATTCTGGGAACTTTCTTGGTAAAAAGATCGTCCCTTACTCGAAAAAATTAAATATACCCTAGTCTCCCCAAAAACGTTCAGAGGTATTCATCCTATCACCTCAAACGACTCACTATTTGCAGTCATTTAAAAAGTAAAAATAAATTTACCGATGGCAACGTGCTTATGATTTCTAGATATCATAATGTACCATGAGGAAAACGCTATATCCATGCGGTTATAAAGTCAGATGCGCGAAATTAGTCCAAAACACAACAACCACGATTCTCAGTCACATAACATCTTACTTCGCTACCTAATCGTATAATCGTATCAACGGATGTTTCGCCAAAGAAAAGAAGACTACTGGTTCAAGGAAAATTTATTTAGTTTTTTTTAAGATCGTGAACATCTGTGTTTATAGTCACGGAAAAATCACAACTTCGAGGAAACCACCGATCGTAGACTACTACCCGGAACGTTATTCTTCCTAATTAATGTCTTACCTTTAACTGGGATTGTTCGTACACTCACCAGATAATCGTATTTTATCCGCTTTGAAAACCGTTTTGCAACCCATCCTGAAAATAAGTCTGACATTTCGAAGGATTTAGTTTAAGAGCATTTTCCCACTCCTAATAGAGAGCTGTTCATCTTAGTACAGTGTAGCTGGCAGTTAACAGACATTGAAGTAGTTAGATCGTCCGCGTGTTTGAAAAAGTTCTTTTCGTATGCATTCGTACAATAAGTTCATCAAACAAAAATACAATTGGTTATGGACGACTTCCCCTGACCTCTAGTGTACTGCTTTCTCCCTGATAAATAAGAATGAAGCCATCTAACAATCCAATACTCAGTTTGAGTTTCAGCAAGCTTATCTAACAGAATATCTCTAGGTACTGAGTCGAAAGCAGATGTGTATTCTAGGAAGGTGCAGCGAATTTAGCCCCATTGTCTATACTGGAGAAAATGTTGTGAAGCAAGACTGCAGCTGCATCTAAAGTACGTCTACTGTGTTTATAGGAGAACTGTTTGTGATCGTTAAAGGCTTTAAGTGAAGGTCAAAGATTAAGTAAGAGTAAATTTTCCTTAGTTCGTATATACGTCATTTGCATTGAAACCAAGGAAGCAACTATTATTAACACTTGTAACACCAGAAATCTTGGCATTTGTGGGAGAATTTATGGAAGACTTGTTTAATGTACACACATCAAATGAATAGGGAATACTGGAGGTAATTAGATGCATGAAGGCGTAAGTTATTAAATATCCATAAAGTAGATATGCAAATACCGCAGTTGTTGATCATAGAAATGATGGATATTAGATAACATCCTATGATTCAACGGCATATTAAAATAAATAAAAAATGTTTCTTAGCTGGTCGTCAAGTGAACAGTCTATTTGATGATGTCACTGCATATTAACGGATTAGTGAAGTAGATATCAAGCCTAAGTTACTACATTTACTTGTACTACATACTTGGCGTTTAACAGTAAACAGACTTTCAACTGGTTAGATAAGGCGACTTTAGAGTATCAAACAGTACAGAATTATTATTCAACTTGCTAAATCCCACTTAGCTTTTACAATGTGCTATTGTGTAGAAACAGACACGAAATCCTACTAATGACTAAAGTAACATTCTCATAATACTACAGTGAATTTCCATCCCACTAACTAAGCTTAGCGTTTATTATTCCTAATTCACTTATTACAAAAGCACATTGTATAGCGAGGAATTGAAGAAGTCTACAGGAAGAAGTAATCAAGAGTATATTAAACATTTGATTAATTTACAAAAGAAAATTCTGATGAAGGGTAATAAAGTTAGTTTGACCGAATGATGTTTCCGCTGATTTCATATTCGACAACCTCCGTATACCTGGAAAAAATAAAGTACATGTTAGAACTAGCATAACATGAAGTTAACAAGAGATAATTCTACATATTAGCATACAATATGAATACAATCATTCTGTTAAAACTAAGTATTATCTCAGGGAGATAAATGTATTTGTAGTCTACAGCTGATATTTATGTTGACGCCGTATACATAAATATACATCATATGTTTTCCTGCATTTGAGGACTATATGCAAATTTCAAGGCAATCTCCGAAACATTCATACTATTGAGGCGTCATTCTCTCATCAAGCTTACTTGCAGATCAACTTCACACTAAACACTTTTACATGAAATGAAGTATTGCAAGTGTATAACTTAGAAGTTAATCCACAATCTCAGTAATGTCTAGTCCACAAGGTTTTGTGAATCCTACAGAAATCACATTTTCACATTTAGGAGACTATAGGCATCAAATATAAGCTGAACATGCCTCAACTCTAGACAGCTATGCACAGTGCTAACAACATAGTGAAACACTTCAACTATTGTAAAGTACACAGACCTGTTGTGTTGATGAGGATAATAATGTCATATAATGCAAACTAGAAAATTCAATCGTCATAGAGCATCTGTACTGCTTTGTCTAAATGGAAATCTCAGGAGAAATTCATCTCCACTATTGGTGATCAAAAATATTGTAGCATTAAGTATACAGTCAGTGGAAATTGTAAAAGAGAATAAATTCATATTAATGATAATAAAGCTGAATAGATTCAGTTCTAGTAACCACCTTCGTTTGTTATCCTATCAATCAGCTTAGTACACAATGGCACAATATTATTACAGTTGAGATATTTTTGTACATTTAATTAACATAACCCATAGCACACTGCACCAACCAGTGCCAATATATATGAAATCCATTTAGAGATAACCTTTCAACTTACCATAATTCCTGTCCAACCACAGATAAAGTGAAAAGCACATCTAAATGACAACTTAGGTTCCCACCAACGATTCTGATAACATTTGCAGGTGATTTCCAAGTATTGAGAGAATTATTTTGTCAAAAAAGACTGTTCTTCACACGAAAATAGGCTGTACTGATATCCTGAGACATGAAGTCTTCATTGAATGATACTATGCCGAAAGATGCAGCTTCTACATGGAGTAAATGAGTGGTGTAAATGGCATTACCCTCTAACTATCCTATCTCCCTCATTACACCGACATTTTGATACATTCCATCTGAAACACTAATCATTGCAACCAATATGCTAAAAGTGTGTCGCAGTCATATCACATGAGGCGGACACCAACATAACCAGCCAAAAAGTGGGAATTTCCCTCAATTTAGATAACATATAATACAATTTTATTAAAAATTATTGGCAAAAAAATTCCAAACGTAACTTCCAGAGTACGTGACGAATAATTCCAGCCTACGGCCTGGTTCAGACAACGAGTGTAATTATATATATGTATCAAATATTAAACTGTTGAAACATTATTAACTTGTAGACAATTGAGGATTTGACATTATACCATACTTGATCGTGCCTGTAAAAATGGCATGCATTTTCATGTAAATTTATGTTTATATGAAAATAAAATTATTATTATTACCCAAATCAATCTGGTGTTTGCAGAAGGAGAAACTAACATGGTGGACATAATATAATCGCAGCCTGTTATCCACAGTGTCCGCCCGCCCACTCCACACCATACAGCGTAAATTTAGCTGAACGTTGCCGAAGGCTAGTTGCCACTACTGGCGAAGATAGCACAGTTGCTGTCATACCATCTGTTCTGACAAGTGAAGACAACCACTAAAACTCACTGTGATGAACACCTCACGTCCCAGGTAACTGATACTTCCTTCTGACCCTGTTACAACAGCGTTGCGGCGAATTTTTCCCACACTGCTAGGAGTCTACCCTCGTCTAACTCGTTATTTATCAATCTATTCCTCAAGATCGAAGGCATAGCAACGACATTTTCAACGATATTTGCAAGCGCCCCATCACACTAAACACCTCTTCTGTCTGACACGCTAGGAGTAAGGAAAGTAATTCCGTTGGTCACCAAGAGAAAAAGGTCAAACCCAAAACCACTTCCGAGCTGGGTGGTTAGCTGAAAATGCTACGGCCAATCGAAGTGCGTCGGTGGTACAACGGTTAGGACTCTCGTCAACCATGCACATGGTCCGGAATTCGATCCCCTGCCCACGCACACCTGATATCATTGTTTGGCCTACAAAATTTGGGCTACCGAAATCACATGTTGAAAATTCCATACTTGTACCAAAATTAGTGTGTGGTTTCAAGCTATAATCAAACAAAAAATAAATAAAATGCTTCTACTTCAATATACTATTCCATAACAACAGAAAATAATGGCTTCGAACTATGAACGGATATAGTATAAAAACAGCTACCTACCCAGCAAGAACGATCTTTGATAAGTTACAGAGACAAGACAAATCGAGGAAAATACCCATTAGTTACGTTCATCGCACCTGCTTCAGAACAAATTTTGCCAGTAAATAATTGCATACTTGATACAGATCGATGGAATTCTCCCCAGTGCACATAACGAACAGTGTAGGATTCCCAAGACTTCCACTTAGCCTGGTGGAAGGCAGAACAAGTAAGAGTTACCTTGGACGTGAAGTATACAGTGGAAAATTTTACATTTCAAACGTCGCTATTTTGGCCAGTCATGTGAAGTTGTGAATAAATCGGACAAAGCGTGGCTCATAAGAGAGACTGTCCATCGATTACCAGCGGTCATGGAACCTAAAAGTAAGGTTATGGCTGCAGCCCAGGAAACAACAGCTAGTGATAAGAGGGGAAACGTGTATGTACTATTTCCAACACGGCCATGACTGACAAAGCAGATAAAGTTGGATCTTGTCACAACAGCTAGCACTTTCAGGTTACTTCCATCATTACTGCTCTTCACACATGACAGATCATGACCAATGGCTTCTGATAAGTCTCTAACGACACAAAAAAGATAACATGAGTAAAACACGCTGCCTTGACAAAAAGCTAAGAGCAATCCTTGTGCCGCTGATCGGAGATAGGATGCAGTTGTCAGCGGAGCCAACATCACAAAATGATCGCATTAGGTCAGTTCAGGTGAGGGAGTAGGTATTTGCCCAAAACCCTTACAGTACATAGACTGACTTCAAAACTCGACTCAAGTACAATCGGGGTGACTTTCCAGAATCTTGATAACCAGTTAATCATCGAAGGCGTTGGAATAAAAACACGTTATTCGGATGGCAATGACATACTCCTTGAAGAAGCTGAAGAAATTTCGCGCATTAAAGCAAAACAAAAATTTCTCACTTTTGTCATCCTTAAGCTTGTTACGTATGTAACTCATTGTCATCATACGTTAGCGCCGACCAAGTAGGTGAAAAAACCAACACGATACCGGTTGGCCAAGCAAAGGATAATGGTCCCAGGAAAAACTGATGAAGAAATATTTCCTAGTCAATAAGATATCCGAACTATGAACATTGATATTAATCGCCAGGCCTACTGTAGCTGTGATTACTGAATCATGGTGCTCATCCTCTGTACTTGTTGTGCACATAGGTGTAGATTATTACACTATACACCGTGCAAATAGAAATTGCAAGCGTGGTGGAGGATGTTTCATGTATATTCATAAATCATTCGTAGTCAGTAAGGTGGAGGATGAAATACTGAATGAGGTACCTGAATAGCTTTGGGTCGTCTTACATGGAGACGAGTACAGACTTCTCATAGGCTGTGTTTACCGGGCACGATTCTCAACCAAAGAAACTGATGCGTTATTATCTAAATCGTTTGCACATACCTGCTTGTTTAGTGCTAACTATGAAATAATTGCATGAGACTTTAATTTCCCAGGTGTCAACTGGTTAAGTAACTTGAAAATCCCCATTCAGTCATATAAAAGAAAAGAAGGCGTTCAGTGAAGGGACTCTTTTCGGCGAATTCATTCACTGAGCTGTACAATCGCATATGTATACAATTTTGTTTGTGTATGTGCATTAGACTTATAAAGTTTAGATAATGATGTAATGTAAGTATTATCTGGCTTGGAGACAAACGTAGTCGAAGACTTAGATGTAGAACTAAGCCAACCCTTCGAAGAATATGCAAAAGAAGTCATAGAGAAACAATGCGACAACATCAAATCCGACCTCCTTAAGAGCCTTAAGCCTAAAGTTAACACCGAACGTCCGTTCCCAAGTAATCCAGAAAAGTATGTATTCAACCTCTCAAACATCACATTATCCGCAGCTCAACTAGAGGTGTTATCTCTTGGTCCGAAATTCTGTGTGAAACCACGAGGTGTTCACAAGCTTCAATGCCTGGCTCAATTTGAAAACCTGATGAATCAAACCTATGACTTGACACAAACGTCTGATGAGAACCTACAACAATTCAAATCAACCGTCCTCGACTGTTACCACAAATTTATAGATGGCAATCCAAGCGGAAGATCCGTACTAACGAAGAAACACTACAAAGAGCTGAAAGAATTGATGAACAGTGAAGAGATTATGCTGATACGTCCTGATAGGGGTGGAGGAATCGTAGTCATGAACCGTAAGGATTATATCAGTAAAATGCTGACCATTCTATCTGATGAATCTGAATTCACCAAACCGGCCAACGAGAAAAACATGACGGAGCAGATTGAACAAAAACTATCAGACATCCTCCGTAAACTAAAGAACGGATCCTTCATTACTAACGAAACGTTTGAATCCCTGAGACCATCTGGTTCAAATATACCAAGACTCCACGGACTTCCTAAAGTACACAAGATGGGCACTCCACTTCGACCAATCCTCGACATGACTAGTTCACCTTACCACCGCACTGCCCAGTGGCTAGCAGACTTGCTTGAACCAATCAGAAAACAGGTCTCCCGTCACTCAGTGCGAGATTCATTTGAATTCGTCAACTGCGTCGAAACGTCAATGTTCCTAATCAAACGACGATCTCACTAGATGCTGTCTCATTGTTTACAAATGTTCCACTAATAATAATAAATAATTTTTCCTTCACGTTCCCAGTGGAACATAGGGCTCCAAGCTAGTGGCTTGAAGTTTCTGTAGCAGTGTTTAATTTTTACAGGATGGGGTTGCTAGCCTCATGCCCAACCTTTCCTCTTTACCAGCATTATTTCTGGCTCGATGAGGTAAAGGAGTGCGCCGGCCGGGGATCGAACCCGGACCATATGCATGGTCGGCGAGCGTGCCAATGTTCCACTAACTGAAACAATTTGTCACATATGCGATCTCATCCACTCAGAAGGAGTAAACATCGCCATACCCACCGACTACCGAAAAGAACTTCTGCTGAGATGCACCCTAAACGTCCAGTTCTCCTTTGACAATGAAATATGTCGTCAAAAGGATGGTATAGCTATGGGCTCACCACTAGGCCCTCTGCTTGCGGATTTCTTTATGTCAAAACACGAAAACATTTGCCTAAAGAATATGATTGACAACATTGAACTCTACAAGAGATACCTCGACGACAACTTCATCATCTGCAACAACGAAGGGAATTTAGAAGATATCCTGGATTTCTTCAACAGCCGCCGCCCTGCGATTTAGTTTACTCCAGGGAAAGAGTCTAACTCAAAGATATCTTTTCCTGACGTTCAAATAACGACACGCCAAAAAGACGGAACATTAAAAAAAGAGAAATCCACAGAAAGCCAACGAGGAACGGACAGATCAATAACTTCCACAGTTGAGTAACTCCACATACTAAAAGAAATTTAATCCACAAACTAAGAAAAAGAATACGTAGATCTGGCAGCCGGGATGCCATAGAAGATGAAATGGACCCTCACCATGAACATCCAAAGATAAATCTGCACTATCATGATCATTATCACAAATATTCACTTTACCTCCGTTTGTATGATCAACTTCATCATTTACAAACTCCTCAATAACAGCAGTAGATGTTTTGGATTCTTCTTCATGAATCCTTGAAGGTTTTATGCCTTTACTCTGACTAGTGACACCCTGTAAACTTGTGAAGTCAGAGCTGGACTCTGAAACTGTAACTGTCTTCTCCTGCACAATTTGCGGTGTAGTCCGTGGATCTCATTAACATCAATCAATTCACGGGTATGGAAGACTCCAAACAACATCAGAACTAAGCTCGACGAACAATTTAACAAAATTATGTAATAAACAAAGTTCGAAAACAACAAATAAACATCATGAATCCAAAACTGATTCACACCACTCATATATGTATATATATATATTCACAACGAACCTGACCTCGCAGATCATGTCTTGACGGAATCCCTTTGAAGAATCGCAACATTTACACCGGTACGCCTGAAACCCTTCTGAGGCTGACTATTGTAAGTTGAAGAATGTCCGGACACAAACAAGATTAACCACCAATCACATTTATTGGAACCCACTCAATTACTTAACACAAACATATGTACAATCAACACATCAAATGTTGTGGATTCTGTCTTGACGAACTGCCCTTGAAGAACTGTAGGACTTACAGCAGTACGCCTATATTCCTTCTCAGGTTGAAAATACAAGTGGAAAGACGTGCAGACACAAAGAAAATTAACAACAGACAGAGGAAAATGGTATCAGTTCAGTATATACAACATGAACATATGTACGAAATCACACACCAAGCACGTTGGGCGGCTCATTGATGCGCTACCCTTTGAAGAATTGCAGGACTTACAGCAGTACGCCTACAACCCTTCTCAGGTTGACGCTCTAGGTTGGAAAATCGTCGCAGAGTTCATTTGCTGACTTCCCTCTATCAGCTATATCCTCAAATCTGAACGGTGACACGCCCATGTCATTTTACCGTAGAATAAATATGACCAAAAATCACACGACATATCTGATCAACCAAGCGTAGGAACAGAGTAATTTACACCATAGATAATAGCATTCAAATAGTAACTTGAAACTAGAAATGCCTTTATTCATGCAACTCGATTTAGCAATTACTGTCAATCATGTCTTAAAACCGTTAATGCTCGGCTCTTGCTACTCCGGGCCTCTCGCTGTCCCTCGAAGCCTTTCAGAAACGCTTAGTACTAACGGACGCAAAAACCAAAACACCGATTGGCGACTCGAGAATTCTTTATTCTAACACCAACATATAACCAGCATAATAACTAAGGTCAATGAACAAATATTACAATAATAAATCACGATATTACTCCTGACGGTTTGTTACTCTTCTTCCAGAACAGCGACCGATGAGACGGTGACTGGTGCATTGATGCCTCCGCGAAAATATAGGGAAATTGGGTTTGAGCAAACGACCATGAATTGATCGTTCAATCTTTAACTACATTGACAATTACAGTCTCGTACACACCTGGCTTATCCTCACTAAACTGAGCAATATCTTTCGTCTTTTCAAATTGACCTATACTATCATAGTCCCTGCACAAGACACTTGAGTTCATGGGCCTGTTTTTCATTGTGGATGACTACACCAACGAAGACTGTGCGATACAAGTTGATGAATTTAGCGGTGGATCAGAAGCTGTTATAGTTCGACCTTCAGAAGGTTGTTTAGCTGTAGGATTACCACCACTGCTGTCTTCTATTATTAGCTCCGGTTTAGCACTAGCATCCGATGATAGGTGGGCTACACGCTGATCAATTACACTGAGGGTCTCACAAGTATCCATACCTTCTACCACTGGATCTGCTCTTACTTCTAGTACACGTTCAAGTTGTACAGAACTTTTATTGAACTCAGTAGTAGTAGTAGTAGTAGTAGTACGCACTCCGCTCATCTCATCATGATCAGCCAAAGATAAATCTGCACTATCATGATCATTATCACAAATATTCACTTTACCTCCGTTTGTATGATCAACTTCATCATTTACAAACTCCTCAATAACAGCAGTAGATGTTTTGGATTCTTCTTCATGAATCCTTGAAGGTTTTATGCCTTTACTCTGACTAGTGACACCCTGTAAACTTGTGAAGTCAGAGCTGGACTCTGAAACTGTAACTGTCTTCTCCTGCACAATTTGCGGTGTAGTCCGTGGATCTCATTAACATCAATCAATTCACGGGTATGGAAGACTCCAAACAACATCAGAACTAAGCTCGACGAACAATTTAACAAAATTATGTAATAAACAAAGTTCGAAAACAACAAATAAACATCATGAATCCAAAACTGATTCACACCACTCATATATGTATATATATATATTCACAACGAACCTGACCTCGCAGATCATGTCTTGACGGAATCCCTTTGAAGAATCGCAACATTTACACCGGTACGCCTGAAACCCTTCTGAGGCTGACTATTGTAAGTTGAAGAATGTCCGGACACAAACAAGATTAACCACCAATCACATTTATTGGAACCCACTCAATTACTTAACACAAACATATGTACAATCAACACATCAAATGTTGTGGATTCTGTCTTGACGAACTGCCCTTGAAGAACTGTAGGACTTACAGCAGTACGCCTATATTCCTTCTCAGGTTGAAAATACAAGTGGAAAGACGTGCAGACACAAAGAAAATTAACAACAGACAGAGGAAAATGGTATCAGTTCAGTATATACAACATGAACATATGTACGAAATCACACACCAAGCACGTTGGGCGGCTCATTGATGCGCTACCCTTTGAAGAATTGCAGGACTTACAGCAGTACGCCTACAACCCTTCTCAGGTTGACGCTCTAGGTTGGAAAATCGTCGCAGAGTTCATTTGCTGACTTCCCTCTATCAGCTATATCCTCAAATCTGAACGGTGACACGCCCATGTCATTTTACCGTAGAATAAATATGACCAAAAATCACACGACATATCTGATCAACCAAGCGTAGGAACAGAGTAATTTACACCATAGATAATAGCATTCAAATAGTAACTTGAAACTAGAAATGCCTTTATTCATGCAACTCGATTTAGCAATTACTGTCAATCATGTCTTAAAACCGTTAATGCTCGGCTCTTGCTACTCCGGGCCTCTCGCTGTCCCTCGAAGCCTTTCAGAAACGCTTAGTACTAACGGACGCAAAAACCAAAACACCGATTGGCGACTCGAGAATTCTTTATTCTAACACCAACATATAACCAGCATAATAACTAAGGTCAATGAACAAATATTACAATAATAAATCACGATATTACTCCTGACGGTTTGTTACTCTTCTTCCAGAACAGCGACCGATGAGACGGTGACTGGTGCATTGATGCCTCCGCGAAAATATAGGGAAATTGGGTTTGAGCAAACGACCATGAATTGATCGTTCAATCTTTAACTACATTGACAATTACAGTCTCGTACACACCTGGCTTATCCTCACTAAACTGAGCAATATCTTTCGTCTTTTCAAATTGACCTATACTATCATAGTCCCTGCACAAGACACTTGAGTTCATGGACCTGTTTTTCATTGTGGATGACTACACCAACGAAGACTGTGCGATACAAGTTGATGAATTTAGCGGTGGATCAGAAGCTGTTATAGTTCGACCTTCAGAAGGTTGTTTAGCTGTAGGATTACCACCACTGCTGTCTTCTATTATTAGCTCCGGTTTAGCACTAGCATCCGATGATAGGTGGGCTACACGCTGATCAATTACACTGAGGGTCTCACAAGTATCCATACCTTCTACCACTGGATCTGCTCTTACTTCTAGTACACGTTCAAGTTGTACAGAACTTTTATTGAACTCAGTAGTAGTAGTAGTAGTAGTAGTAGTAGTAGTAGTAGTACGCACTCCGCTCATCTCATCATGATCAGCCAAAGATAAATCTGCACTATCATGATCATTATCACAAATATTCACTTTACCTCCGTTTGTATGATCAACTTCATCATTTACAAACTCCTCAATAACAGCAGTAGATGTTTTGGATTCTTCTTCATGAATCCTTGAAGGTTTTATGCCTTTACTCTGACTAGTGACACCCTGTAAACTTGTGAAGTCAGAGCTGGACTCTGAAACTGTAACTGTCTTCTCCTGCACAATTTGCGGTGTAGTCCGTGGATCTCATTAACATCAATCAATTCACGGGTATGGAAGACTCCAAACAACATCAGAACTAAGCTCGACGAACAATTTAACAAAATTATGTAATAAACAAAGTTCGAAAACAACAAATAAACATCATGAATCCAAAACTGATTCACACCACTCATATATGTATATATATATATTCACAACGAACCTGACCTCGCAGATCATGTCTTGACGGAATCCCTTTGAAGAATCGCAACATTTACACCGGTACGCCTGAAACCCTTCTGAGGCTGACTATTGTAAGTTGAAGAATGTCCGGACACAAACAAGATTAACCACCAATCACATTTATTGGAACCCACTCAATTACTTAACACAAACATATGTACAATCAACACATCAAATGTTGTGGATTCTGTCTTGACGAACTGCCCTTGAAGAACTGTAGGACTTACAGCAGTACGCCTATATTCCTTCTCAGGTTGAAAATACAAGTGGAAAGACGTGCAGACACAAAGAAAATTAACAACAGACAGAGGAAAATGGTATCAGTTCAGTATATACAACATGAACATATGTACGAAATCACACACCAAGCACGTTGGGCGGCTCATTGATGCGCTACCCTTTGAAGAATTGCAGGACTTACAGCAGTACGCCTACAACCCTTCTCAGGTTGACGCTCTAGGTTGGAAAATCGTCGCAGAGTTCATTTGCTGACTTCCCTCTATCAGCTATATCCTCAAATCTGAACGGTGACACGCCCATGTCATTTTACCGTAGAATAAATATGACCAAAAATCACACGACATATCTGATCAACCAAGCGTAGGAACAGAGTAATTTACACCATAGATAATAGCATTCAAATAGTAACTTGAAACTAGAAATGCCTTTATTCATGCAACTCGATTTAGCAATTACTGTCAATCATGTCTTAAAACCGTTAATGCTCGGCTCTTGCTACTCCGGGCCTCTCGCTGTCCCTCGAAGCCTTTCAGAAACGCTTAGTACTAACGGACGCAAAAACCAAAACACCGATTGGCGACTCGAGAATTCTTTATTCTAACACCAACATATAACCAGCATAATAACTAAGGTCAATGAACAAATATTACAATAATAAATCACGATATTACTCCTGACGGTTTGTTACTCTTCTTCCAGAACAGCGACCGATGAGACGGTGACTGGTGCATTGATGCCTCCGCGAAAATATAGGGAAATTGGGTTTGAGCAAACGACCATGAATTGATCGTTCAATCTTTAACTACATTGACAATTACAGTCTCGTACACACCTGGCTTATCCTCACTAAACTGAGCAATATCTTTCGTCTTTTCAAATTGACCTATACTATCATAGTCCCTGCACAAGACACTTGAGTTCATGGACCTGTTTTTCATTGTGGATGACTACACCAACGAAGACTGTGCGATACAAGTTGATGAATTTAGCGGTGGATCAGAAGCTGTTATAGTTCGACCTTCAGAAGGTTGTTTAGCTGTAGGATTACCACCACTGCTGTCTTCTATTATTAGCTCCGGTTTAGCACTAGCATCCGATGATAGGTGGGCTACACGCTGATCAATTACACTGAGGGTCTCACAAGTATCCATACCTTCTACCACTGGATCTGCTCTTACTTCTAGTACACGTTCAAGTTGTACAGAACTTTTATTGAACTCAGTAGTAGTAGTAGTAGTAGTAGTAGTAGTAGTAGTAGTACGCACTCCGCTCATCTCATCATGATCAGCCAAAGATAAATCTGCACTATCATGATCATTATCACAAATATTCACTTTACCTCCGTTTGTATGATCAACTTCATCATTTACAAACTCCTCAATAACAGCAGTAGATGT
Source organism: Trichobilharzia regenti (assembly GCA_944472135.2). NCBI lineage: Eukaryota > Metazoa > Platyhelminthes > Trematoda > Strigeidida > Schistosomatidae > Trichobilharzia > Trichobilharzia regenti. The sequence continues at coordinate 9,519,305 of OX235266.1, forward strand.
TTTGGATTCTTCTTCATGAATCCTTGAAGGTTTTATGCCTTTACTCTGACTAGTGACACCCTGTAAACTTGTGAAGTCAGAGCTGGACTCTGAAACTGTAACTGTCTTCTCCTGCACAATTTGCGGTGTAGTCCGTGGATCTCATTAACATCAATCAATTCACGGGTATGGAAGACTCCAAACAACATCAGAACTAAGCTCGACGAACAATTTAACAAAATTATGTAATAAACAAAGTTCGAAAACAACAAATAAACATCATGAATCCAAAACTGATTCACACCACTCATATATGTATATATATATATTCACAACGAACCTGACCTCGCAGATCATGTCTTGACGGAATCCCTTTGAAGAATCGCAACATTTACACCGGTACGCCTGAAACCCTTCTGAGGCTGACTATTGTAAGTTGAAGAATGTCCGGACACAAACAAGATTAACCACCAATCACATTTATTGGAACCCACTCAATTACTTAACACAAACATATGTACAATCAACACATCAAATGTTGTGGATTCTGTCTTGACGAACTGCCCTTGAAGAACTGTAGGACTTACAGCAGTACGCCTATATTCCTTCTCAGGTTGAAAATACAAGTGGAAAGACGTGCAGACACAAAGAAAATTAACAACAGACAGAGGAAAATGGTATCAGTTCAGTATATACAACATGAACATATGTACGAAATCACACACCAAGCACGTTGGGCGGCTCATTGATGCGCTACCCTTTGAAGAATTGCAGGACTTACAGCAGTACGCCCACAACCCTTCTCAGGTTGACGCTCTAGGTTGGAAAATCGTCGCAGAGTTCATTTGCTGACTTCCCTCTATCAGCTATATCCTCAAATCTGAACGGTGACACGCCCATGTCATTTTACCGTAGAATAAATATGACCAAAAATCACACGACATATCTGATCAACCAAGCGTAGGAACAGAGTAATTTACACCATAGATAATAGCATTCAAATAGTAACTTGAAACTAGAAATGCCTTTATTCATGCAACTCGATTTAGCAATTACTGTCAATCATGTCTTAAAACCGTTAATGCTCGGCTCTTGCTACTCCGGGCCTCTCGCTGTCCTTCGAAGCCTTTCAGAAACGCTTAGTACTAACGGACGCAAAAACCAAAACACCGATTGGCGACTCGAGAATTCTTTATTCTAACACCAACATATAACCAGCATAATAACTAAGGTCAATGAACAAATATTACAATAATAAATCACGATATTACTCCTGACGGTTTGTTACTCTTCTTCCAGAACAGCGACCGATGAGACGGTGACTGGTGCATTGATGCCTCCGCGAAAATATAGGGAAATTGGGTTTGAGCAAACGACCATGAATTGATCGTTCAATCTTTAACTACATTGACAATTACAGTCTCGTACACACCTGGCTTATCCTCACTAAACTGAGCAATATCTTTCGTCTTTTCAAATTGACCTATACTATCATAGTCCCTGCACAAGACACTTGAGTTCATGGGCCTGTTTTTCATTGTGGATGACTACACCAACGAAGACTGTGCGATACAAGTTGATGAATTTAGCGGTGGATCAGAAGCTGTTATAGTTCGACCTTCAGAAGGTTGTTTAGCTGTAGGATTACCACCACTGCTGTCTTCTATTATTAGCTCCGGTTTAGCACTAGCATCCGATGATAGGTGGGCTACACGCTGATCAATTACACTGAGGGTCTCACAAGTATCCATACTTTCTATCACTGGATCTGCTCTTACTTCTAGTACACGTTCAAGTTGTACAGAACTTTTATTGAACTCAGTAGTAGTAGTAGTAGTAGTAGTAGTAGTAAGCATTCCGCTCATCTCATCATGATCAGCCAAAGATAAATCTGCACTATCATGATCATTATCACAAATATTCACTTTACCTCCGTTTGTATGATCAACTTCATCATTTGCAAACTCCTCAATAACAGCAGTAGATGTTTTGGATTCTTCTTCATGAATCCTTGAAGGTTTTATGCCTTTACTCTGACTAGTGACACCCTGTAAACTTGTGAAGTCAGAGCTGGACTCTGAAACTGTAACTGTCTTCTCCTGCACAATTTGCGGTGTAGTCCGTGGATCTCATTAACATCAATCAATTCACGGGTATGGAAGACTCCAAACAACATCAGAACTAAGCTCGACGAACAATTTAACAAAATTATGTAATAAACAAAGTTCGAAAACAACAAATAAACATCATGAATCCAAAACTGATTCACACCACTCATATATGTATATATATATTCACAACGAACCTGACCTCGCAGATCATGTCTTGACGGAATCCCTTTGAAGAATCGCAACATTTACAGCGGTACGCCTGAAACCCTTCTGAGGCTGACTATTGTAAGTTGAAGAATGTCCGGACACAAACAAGATTAACCACCAATTACATTTATTGGAACCCACTCAATTACTTAACACAAACATATGTACAATCAACACATCAAATGTTGTGGATTCTGTCTTGACGAACTGCCCTTGAAGAACTGTAGGACTTACAGCAGTACGCCTATATTCCTTCTCAGGTTGAAAATACAAGTGGAAAGACGTGCAGACACAAAGAAAATTAACAACAGACAGAGGAAAATGGTATCAGTTCAGTATATACAACATGAACATATGTACGAAATCACACACCAAGCACGTTGGGCGGCTCATTGATGCGCTACCCTTTGAAGAATTGCAGGACTTACAGCAGTACGCCTACAACCCTTCTCAGGTTGACGCTCTAGGTTGGAAAATCGTCGCAGAGTTCATTTGCTGACTTCCCTCTATCAGCTATATCCTCAAATCTGAACGGTGACACGCCCATGTCATTTTACCGTAGAATAAATATGACCAAAAATCACACGACATATCTGATCAACCAAGCGTAGGAACAGAGTAATTTACACCATAGATAATAGCATTCAAATAGTAACTTGAAACTAGAAATGCCTTTATTCATGCAACTCGATTTAGCAATTACTGTCAATCATGTCTTAAAACCGTTAATGCTCGGCTCTTGCTACTCCGGGCCTCTCGCTGTCCCTCGAAGCCTTTCAGAAACGCTTAGTACTAACGGACGCAAAAACCAAAACACCGATTGGCGACTCGAGAATTCTTTATTCTAACACCAACATATAACCAGCATAATAACTAAGGTCAATGAACAAATATTACAATAGTAAATCACGATATTACTCCTGACGGTTTGTTACTCTTCTTCCAGAACAGCGACCGATGAGACGGTGACTGGTGCATTGATGCCTCCGCGAAAATATAGGGAAATTGGGTTTGAGCAAACGACCATGAATTGATCGTTCAATCTTTAACTACATTGACAATTACAGTCTCGTACACACCTGGCTTATCCTCACTAAACTGAGCAATATCTTTCGTCTTTTCAAATTGACCTATACTATCATAGTCCCTGCACAAGACACTTGAGTTCATGGGCCTGTTTTTCATTGTGGATGACTACACCAACGAAGACTGTGCGATACAAGTTGATGAATTTAGCGGTGGATCAGAAGCTGTTATAGTTCGACCTTCAGAAGGTTGTTTAGCTGTAGGATTACCACCACTGCTGTCTTCTATTATTAGCTCCGGTTTAGCACTAGCATCCGATGATAGGTGGGCTACACGCTGATCAATTACACTGAGGGTCTCACAAGTATCCATACTTTCTATCACTGGATCTGCTCTTACTTCTAGTACACGTTCAAGTTGTACAGAACTTTTATTGAACTCAGTAGTAGTAGTAGTAGTAGTAGTAGTACGCACTCCGCTCATCTCATCATGATCAGCCAAAGATAAATCTGCACTATCATGATCATTATCACAAATATTCACTTTACCTCCGTTTGTATGATCAACTTCATCATTTACAAACTCCTCAATAACAGCAGTAGATGTTTTGGATTCTTCTTCATGAATCCTTGAAGGTTTTATGCCTTTACTCTGACTAGTGACACCCTGTAAACTTGTGAAGTCAGAGCTGGACTCTGAAACTGTAACTGTCTTCTCCTGCACAATTTGCGGTGTAGTCCACGGATCTCATTAACATCAATCAATTCACGGGTATGGAAGACTCCAAACAACATCAGAACTAAGCTCGACGAACAATTTAACAAAATTATGTAATAAACAAAGTTCGAAAACAACAAATAAACATCATGAATCCAAAACTGATTCACACCACTCATATATGTATATATATATTCACAACGAACCTGACCTCGCAGATCATGTCTTGACGGAATCCCTTTGAAGAATCGCAACATTTACAGCGGTACGCCTGAAACCCTTCTGAGGCTGACTATTGTAAGTTGAAGAATGTCCGGACACAAACAAGATTAACCACCAATCACATTTATTGGAACCCACTCAATTACTTAACACAAACATATGTACAATCAACACATCAAATGTTGTGGATTCTGTCTTGACGAACTGCCCTTGAAGAACTGTAGGACTTACAGCAGTACGCCTATATTCCTTCTCAGGTTGAAAATACAAGTGGAAAGACGTGCAGACACAAAGAAAATTAACAACAGACAGAGGAAAATGGTATCAGTTCAGTATATACAACATGAACATATGTACGAAATCACACACCAAGCACGTTGGGCGGCTCATTGATGCGCTACCCTTTGAAGAATTGCAGGACTTACAGCAGTACGCCTACAACCCTTCTCAGGTTGACGCTCTAGGTTGGAAAATCGTCGCAGAGTTCATTTGCTGACTTCCCTCTATCAGCTATATCCTCAAATCTGAACGGTGACACGCCCATGTCATTTTACCGTAGAATAAATATGACCAAAAATCACACGACATATCTGATCAACCAAGCGTAGGAACAGAGTAATTTACACCATAGATAATAGCATTCAAATAGTAACTTGAAACTAGAAATGCCTTTATTCATGCAACTCGATTTAGCAATTACTGTCAATCATGTCTTAAAACCGTTAATGCTCGGCTCTTGCTACTCCGGGCCTCTCGCTGTCCCTCGAAGCCTTTCAGAAACGCTTAGTACTAACGGACGCAAAAACCAAAACACCGATTGGCGACTCGAGAATTCTTTATTCTAACACCAACATATAACCAGCATAATAACTAAGGTCAATGAACAAATATTACAATAGTAAATCACGATATTACTCCTGACGGTTTGTTACTCTTCTTCCAGAACAGCGACCGATGAGACGGTGACTGGTGCATTGATGCCTCCGCGAAAATATAGGGAAATTGGGTTTGAGCAAACGACCATGAATTGATCGTTCAATCTTTAACTACATTGACAATTACAGTCTCGTACACACCTGGCTTATCCTCACTAAACTGAGCAATATCTTTCGTCTTTTCAAATTGACCTATACTATCATAGTCCCTGCACAAGACACTTGAGTTCATGGGCCTGTTTTTCATTGTGGATGACTACACCAACGAAGACTGTGCGATACAAGTTGATGAATTTAGCGGTGGATCAGAAGCTGTTATAGTTCGACCTTCAGAAGGTTGTTTAGCTGTAGGATTACCACCACTGCTGTCTTCTATTATTAGCTCCGGTTTAGCACTAGCATCCGATGATAGGTGGGCTACACGCTGATCAATTACACTGAGGGTCTCACAAGTATCCATACTTTCTATCACTGGATCTGCTCTTACTTCTAGTACACGTTCAAGTTGTACAGAACTTTTATTGAACTCAGTAGTAGTAGTAGTAGTAGTAGTAGTAGTAGTAGTAGTAAGCATTCCGCTCATCTCATCATGATCAGCCAAAGATAAATCTGCACTATCATGATCATTATCACAAATATTCACTTTACCTCCGTTTGTATGATCAACTTCATCATATGCAAACTCCTCAATAACAGCAGTAGATGTTTTGGATTCTTCTTCATGAATCCTTGAAGGTTTTATGCCTTTACTCTGACTAGTGACACCCTGTAAACTTGTGAAGTCAGAGCTGGACTCTGAAACTGTAACTGTCTTCTCCTGCACAATTTGCGGTGTAGTCCGTGGATCTCATTAACATCAATCAATTCACGGGTATGGAAGACTCCAAACAACATCAGAACTAAGCTCGACGAACAATTTAACAAAATTATGTAATAAACAAAGTTCGAAAACAACAAATAAACATCATGAATCCAAAACTGATTCACACCACTCATATATGTATATATATATTCACAACGAACCTGACCTCGCAGATCATGTCTTGACGGAATCCCTTTGAAGAATCGCAACATTTACACCGGTACGCCTGAAACCCTTCTGAGGCTGACTATTGTAAGTTGAAGAATGTCCGGACACAAACAAGATTAACCACCAATCACATTTATTGGAACCCACTCAATTACTTAACACAAACATATGTACAATCAACACATCAAATGTTGTGGATTCTGTCTTGACGAACTGCCCTTGAAGAACTGTAGGACTTACAGCAGTACGCCTATATTCCTTCTCAGGTTGAAAATACAAGTGGAAGGACGTAATAATAATAATAATGTATATTCTCATATAAACATATAAATTTACATGAAAATGCATGCCATTTTTACAGGCACGATCAAGTATGATATAATATCAAATCGTAGATTGTCTACAAGTTAATAATGTTTCAACAGTTAAATATTTGATATATATATAAATACACATTGTCTGAACTAGGCTGTATAGTTATTGAATTGTACAATTGTCCTCCAGGTTGAGCGGGAAAATCGACTTCGTTTCGTTTTCATCCCGTGGTTGTCGGCATACGATAACCAACCAATATTGAGGTAAGTACAACGTTTACAAGGGATTGAAAGCTGTTTTAGAAAAGTAAAAGTGCTGAGGTGAATCATTAAATTGTAATGAAATAGGTAAGTGCAAGTATCATTAATAAATGCATTAATAAAAAAAACTCCCTAGGCTGACAACGTTCATTTGCAATGTATAATGCTACACGTATACCTCGTACTATCATGATGTCCACTTTTGGTTTTAATACATTTATCCTCAGTTGTGCCAGTTGTTTTTGTTTTATACCTTTTTGTGCATTTAATGTACAACCGTACCCTTCAGAGAGTAGGAATATAATAAGTCATAAAGAGCTGTAAAATGTTAGGTTTAATGGGATATAATGAGGATCAAGTAAAGACGTTATTGGAAAATGAATGAGATAAGACATTGTGAAGTGGTATTTAAAGATCAGTCAATGGACAGCAAGTTAGTTTATAAGATGCCCCATAAATCTGTGCACATCCCACATGGTCGCATCTCAACAATAGGCTGGGCGAATAGTATATATTTAAAGGTAGAAGCATGATCTGTCAAGGCGTTCATTATTATCTTTTTCAAGATAAAGATCTAAGCCCTCATAAAAATCAGAAATATCTCGAGCCTTTAATTTGTGTATTGCTGTTCCTGCAGAATGGGGCGATTCACCTTAGTGACCCCCACCATATCTACTGATCAGCTAACGCCACCCTCCCTCCTTTTTTGATGTTAAGCTCTGAGACTATGATTATTATGGCTACCGCAAATATATTGCTTGGTACCAGACATGTTCGTACCTCATATTCCATCTCCCTAGCTTTCTTAATGAGTGCTTCCAATAGGTCTCCGCGTACATCTTTATGAACATTATATATGTATGCATGCGTCCTAATGAACAGATTACTTTACAAGAAGTTAGAACCTTAAAGAATAAAAAGAATAGGTTTTGTGAATAGTGAAGCAAGATTCAGCAGAACAATATAGTTAGGGATCAATGTAGGTAGTATGAACTGAAGGTAAGGTCGGTTGGCAGGACTTAGTGTACTAAATTATCATGACAGTCTTGTATATAGTAGACATCTGACATTGCAAAGTAACGTGTCTAAACATATTATAAAAAGATATTAACAGAACCAACAAAATTTCAGCATTTGTTTAACAATACTACAGAAGGGTAGTTAGTACTACAGGTAGTCGTAAAGTAAATCAATCTATGTATAATAAGAGCATAGTCAGTGTCATAATTCGTATTATCAAAGAATACATTAGGCTCAATAACTGAGTGTTATAAGGGAAACAAGCATGGTAAAGCAAGAGAACACTTGCCGCATAGCTATTTTAATCATTTTAAGTATTTTAATGACAATCGAATTTCAAGTATTGAACCTACATAATTACTAAGTGTTATTATATTGGTATTGGGACTAGTGTACTTTCCGTAGTTAAATATTGAAAAGCCATTGTCTCTCCACTCTACCAGCAGTTGAGATCTTTGAGGCGGGCTAGGGTGGACATGTTTATATGTTTTTCTAGGCTCCTTTTGAAACTGTCAGGCCTTTCACAGGATCTTATCTCAGAGGGTAGTTGGTTCCAAAGTTTGCAATATTTAATGGTGAAGAAGTTAGCTCTAGTGGTGAGTTTATGGGTGTTAACCTTGAGAAGGTAGTTGTGGTTGCGTAGTCCATACGATTTAGGATTAGCCCAGGTTATGGACGAGTTACTGTTACAGTGCTTTCTTATAACTTTGAATAAGAGAAATAAATTGCACTTCACTCTCCTTAACCATAAGGGCTCTAAGTCCAGTCGAATACATCTGTCAAGGTATTCTATTTGCTGACCATAGCCTAATATGCGTTTCGTAAGGAATCTTTGGACACTTTCAACTTTTTTCTGTCTGCCGACTTGAAGCTACTGTATAAGTGGGCACAGTATTCAAGTTTGGGGCGAATGCATATCTTATATATGGCTAATCTGGCTTCTGGAGTGTAAAAGTTGCGTAGCACAAAGCCGGTTAGACGTTTACAATCAGATACCACCTTATTTGCATGTTCAGTAAAGGTAAGATCTGAGTATGTTATCCCGAGATCTGTGACTGTGTTTGTGTTTGAGACAAGGTCACCGTACATGTATAGACACATGCTAGGTTTCCAACGTCCGAAGTATGTTATCCCAGATTTAGCTGGATTGAACGTTAACTGCCACTTTTCACTCCAATTACATAGACTATTTAGGTCTTCTTGGATTTTACTAACAATATTCATATCATTATAGTCAAAATCATAGACAACTTTGAGGTCATCTGCAAAGAGGTATGGCTTGCCATACTTGATCATAGAGACAATATCATTTATGAATACAATGAATAGGGTAGGGCCAAGAACACTACCTTGTATCACGCCGCTGGTTATCGGTTTGGATGTTGATAAGTGATGGTTGACTTTAACTAACTGTTCTCTTCCTGTAAGAAAGGAAGTTATCCACTCAAGAAGCCTTCCACTTATTCCATAAGATAGGAGTTTCAGTATGAGTCTTTTATGTGGGACTTTATCAAAAGCTTTCCTAACATCTAGAAATAATGTTGCTGCCGAACGACCTTTGTCTACACATTCAGTAATGTGATCGAAATAATCTAACTGGCACGTAATGCACGATCTTCTATTTAGGAAACCGTATTGGAAAGGGGATATTAAGTCATTCGAGAGCAAATACTGAACAATTTGCTTCTTTACAATCTTTTCCATCACACGTGAAACTACGGAAGTAATGTTGATGGGGCGGTAATTATCTATGTCCGCTGTAGGTCCGGTTTTGTGAATGGGTACAACGTAGGATTTCTTCCAGCTATTTGGATATGTTCCACTCCTTATCGAAGTTGAAAATATCTTGAGAAGAAGTAGATTCATGTCATTTCCACCATTTTTTAAGAGGACGGAAGACATTCCATCTGGGCCGGGAGTATTAGTAAGCTTAAGAGTTGTGATAGCTTTATCGATTTCTTGGGCGTTTAAGACTACATCGCTTAGACACTTTTCTGTTTTACGAGGGAAATCTATATCCTGGTCATTTTCTAGAGTGTACAGTTTGGCAAAGTGCGTGCTAAACACCTCACATATATCCTCAGCACTTTCGTGAGTAATGCCACCTAGGTGTATTATTTTTGGATATGTTGATTTGGAGTTAGTTAACCTACTTTTGAAGAGTTTGGCTATTTCTCCAGTGTTATGTGGCGACTGAATTGCCCGCGTTTCTTTATTCCTAAGACTTAGATTTTTTAACTCATGGATTCTAATGAGGATTGTTTTGATAGCGATTAACGACGATAAGTCGTCATGTCTATAGTAACTTAATGAATGCTTCCGCAAACTTCTTCTTAATGATATTGGAATAAAATCACCTTGAGGGATTTTGAATTTAATCAGTTTCACAGGCGCTATGACATCATTAACCGACTGTATATTGTCATAGAAGTTTTTAAGGACTTCCTCTAAGGAGTCATTGGTAAAGTAGGAATCCCAATTAGAGTATCTAATCAAGTCCTGATACAAGTCCCAATCAACCCGCGTGTATGGTCTTATAGGTGTCCGACTAACTTCGTTTCTGTGTATAGTTTCTGGGGAAATGTTAAACGAACATGCAACTATTTTATGATCGCTACCTGGGAATTCATGTCCCACATGAATTGTAGATGGTGCTACGTTGATCGTGAATATAAGATCAAGAATGTTATTGGACCTAGTGGGTACATTTATGTGTTGCGTCCATCCTCCAGTAATGATGGAATTAAGAAGATTATCATACCTCGAGGGTCCACGAAGTGTACGCCATGATATATCAGGCAAATTGAAGTCACCTCCAATTATATTATAACTGAAGGGGAGATTGGATGCAACACTAAATATGTTGCTGAGTACGTTATCGTATTCGCGGTTGGATGATGGCGGTCGGTATACGCACCCTATAAGGATAGGTTTACTTCTGAGAACTTTTATTTCGACCCACACCGAATCATTAAGTTGTGACAGAATAGGGTGACTAAAATGCGTTGCACAAATGGGTTGTTTAACGTATATGAGTGTTCCACCCCCACGACCTGTTTCCCTATCCCCTCGAAAAAGATTGTACTTATCAATTGATAAGCTACCATCCACAATGTCACTTGAGCACCAGGCTTCAGTGATCATGATCAGCGACGGATTGCATATAGAGGCTAACGTACATAATGCTAAATGTTTGTTAAGAACTGATCTAGCATTTATGAGGATGACGGATAGACTTTGACGAAGTGGTTTTAGTGTATGGGCAATATCATAATAAAATACTCTATGGTTATCAACTGAATATGTGCAGTCGTTATTGGATTCATTAATTACAACATTTTGATCACTAGAGACGGTTTCTTTAATTTGATAGTTAGGGATGGGTTGTGAAATGTCACTCGTGAGTAGTTGGTCGTTTAGATATTGCGTGCTATGGGAGATACTAGTATGATAATCTATGGTATTACTATTGGTATTAGGTGTGTATAAGATGTTTGCTATCTTTCGGGGAAGAAGCAGTTTCCCTGTTGTAAGGTGTTCGCTATACCAGCAAGGAATTGGTCTGATATCATGCGTGCTATGTGCATGATCCCAGGCGTTTCTGCCAGTTGTCGCTGGAGAAAATTTTGGTCATATGGATTGGCTAGTGTCGTGTAATCTGCATAGTTATAACCGAAATGTGTGATCGGCGTGTTGTTGTGTGCATATGACTTAGATCCCTGTGTCTGATTAGAGTACTTCCTAGGCCATGATGAGCATTGTGCTGAAATTGGCATGTGACCCCTACTGAATGCATGAGAATTATGACAGGGCACTATACGCGTTTTTGGACTAACGTCTGTATTCTCAAACTGATGTTTCCTGTACATCATGGTTGAGGGTGCATTCGTGAGGGGTTGAGCAACTTCGTGTTTTCGAAGTGTTTGGTGAGATATGTGACGATTGTTTTTTCTTATCATAGGACTGGTAGTGGAAGTCGGAAATGATTCAGCTCCTACGGTATGTGAATTACGTCTAACTTCAGGAACATGACTAAGTTTAGATGATTGTCTATCAGTAGAATGAGCCAGTGACCCATTTGAAACTTTCCTACTTATGGGCTTTAGTGTTCCGGGTCTAACGTTTGGTTTAGCTTTATCCGTATTAGTCAGCCTGTATAATTTGGGCTGCTGGTGATTAGTAGGATTTCCTAATAAACTGGATTTCTGATGAATAGTCTCAACAGTTTTTTTGGTGTTCCTAACGGAAATAGGACGTTTATCATAACGCCTTGTATTTACACCTACCTGGGTGGCCACATGTGATTGCTGCTTCACAGTAGCCGGGCTAAGAGGTTGTGAGGTATATGACTTCCCGAGAGATTCAAAGTGTACTACTGAATTCAGCTTAGGCTTTTTCGAGGGTTTGGCATTAGTGCCAGTGTGCAAGGGATGCACGTCTATACTGTGGTCTGTTGACATTTCTATGTCTGAAATTTCAGTATTTCGAGCTAAGTCTTCAACAGTTGCTTGACTACTGTTAGTTTGTGTATGCGATATTATCTGGTGCTCTTGGTCATCAGGCAATACAACGAGGGAAGTATTAACATCGGTTGTCTTATTGGGGTTGTCTTCCCTCAGTTTACCTGCGCGGCAACGTCTTTGGCAAGAAGTTAAATCAGGTACAATCCTGATATTGGTGTAGGGTGTTGAGGAGCCAAGAGTTTTGCCAGACTCCAAAAATTTCTTAGCTAGGTCAATAGACTTAAATTTGAAGAGTACAGGACACGGGTGGTTTGCGGATTTCTTACGAAGACGCAGAACCTGGCAGTCAGATACTGAAATGTTGCATGCCTGTAGACAGATTGCTTTAAGTTTGATAATAGGTACATTGTCTGGTATATTATATCCTAAAACATTGTATGAGGACATGACCCTCTTTACAGCCTCTGCAGTCAAAAAGTCTAGCAGGCGCTCAGATTTGAGGAGTGAATCTAAGCAAATTTCTTGTGATGGATCACAAAGTTGGAGGAAAGGAGTGATACTTTCGAACTTATCCTGCAGGTCTGTTATAGATTTCTGAAGGATCTTTAGATCACTAGTGTTACGGGCTACGTTATCGATTAGTTCTTCCATTAAGTTTGGTACTATAACTCTCGGTGTATCAATTGATCTTAGTACAAATTCATCGTCAGGACTAATGTTTCTAGTGACCGGCTGACTATTTGATGCTAGTCTCTTAACAGTACTAACTCGTTTAATAACTTTGACCATTATTGAGGTAAAGATTATAAAAATTTCTCAAAAATTGACAAAAGTGTGTGAAATACTGTTATATTATCTAAGTAGATAAAAACAACAATAAACAGGTATGAATGTATGAAGTACGAACTAAAAATAGACCACTATCAAACGAGTTAACTCTGACAGTTATAAACAACAAAACTAAGGACTACTCTATAGCTCTTTTGTGATAGATTGCTCTTTATTAACACGAATCTGACTGGATACAAACAGTATTCTGGAGGTGATAAAATTGGATATTTAGCTACCGGAGGTGCAACCAATATCACCTATAATTATATAGTAGTCAAATATAGACCACGATATTCCAGAATTCGAAAAGATAATTCCAAGTAAAATGGAGAGATTCTCACGTCCTACAGGAAGCGTGCGGGATGCTCTTACTTCTAGTACACGTTCAAGTTGTACAGAACTTTTATTGAACTCAGTAGTAGTAGTAGTAGTAGTAGTAGTAGGAGTACGCACTCCGCTCATCTCATCATGATCAGCCAAAGATAAATCTGCACTATCATGATCATTATCACAAATATTCACTTTACCTCCGTTTGTATGATCAACTTCATCATTTACAAACTCCTCAATAACAGCAGTAGATGTTTTGGATTCTTCTTCATGAATCCTTGAAGGTTTTATGCCTTTACTCTGACTAGTGACACCCTGTAAACTTGTGAAGTCAGAGCTGGACTCTGAAACTGTAACTGTCTTCTCCTGCACAATTTGCGGTGTAGTCCGTGGATCTCATTAACATCAATCAATTCACGGGTATGGAAGACTCCAAACAACATCAGAACTAAGCTCGACGAACAATTTAACAAAATTATGTAATAAACAAAGTTCGAAAACAACAAATAAACATCATGAATCCAAAACTGATTCACACCACTCATATATGTATATATATTCACAACGAACCTGACCTCGCAGATCATGTCTTGACGGAATCCTTTTGAAGAATCGCAACCCTTACACCGGTACGCCTGAAACCCTTCTGAGGCTGACTATTGTAAGTTGAAGAATGTCCGGACACAAACAAGATTAACCACCAATCACATTTATTGGAACCCACTCAATTACTTAACACAAACATATGTACAATCAACACATCAAATGTTGTGGATTCTGTCTTGACGAACTGCCCTTGAAGAACTGTAGGACTTGCAGCAGTACGCCTATATTCCTTCTCAGGTTGAAAATACAAGTGGAAAGACGTGCAGACACAAAGAAAATTAACAACAGACAGAGGAAAATGGTATCATTTCAGTGTATACAATATGAACATATGTACGAAATCACACACCAAGCACATTGGACTGCTCATTGATGCGCTACCCTTTGAAGAATTGTAGGACTTACAGCTGTACGCCTACAACCCTTCTCAGGTTGACGCTCTAGGTTGGAAAATCGTCGCAGAGTTCATTTGCTGACTTCCCTCTATCAGCTATATCCTCAAATCTGAACGGTGACACGCCCATGTCATTGTATCGTAGAATATAGATGACGAACAATCACACGAAGTATCTGGTCAACCAAGCGTTGGCGCAGAGTAATTTACACCATAGATAATAGCATTCAAATAGTAACTTGAAACAAGAAATTCTTTTATTCATGCAAGTCAATTTAACAATTACTCTCTCCTTTACACTTGGCTTATCCTCACTAAACTGACCAATATATTTCGTCTTTTCAAATTGACCTGTACTATCATAGTCATTGCACAAGATACTTCAGTTGATGGGCGTCTGTTTCATTGTGGATGACGACACCAACGACGGCTGATTGATACCAGTTGATGAACTCAGAGGTGGATCAGAAGCTGTTGTTTTTCGGCTTTCAGATAGTTGTCTAACTGCAAGTTTACCACCACTGCTCTCTTTCACTACCAGTTCGGGTTTAGCACTATCATCTGATGATGAGTGGGCTACACGCTGATCATTGACACTGACGGCCTCACGAGTATCCATAGCTTCTGCAACTGCACCCGCATTTATTTCTACTTCACGTTCAAGTTGTACAGAAACTTTGTTCAACTTAGCAGTAGTAGGCATATCCCCTGATTTCATTATGATCAACCAAAGACAAATGTGCACTATCATGATCATTATCACAAATATTCAATTTACCATCATCTATCTGGTCGACTTCATCATTTTCAAACTCTTTATTAACAGAAGTAGACAATTTTGGTTCCTCCTCACAAATCCTTAAAAGTTCTATATCTTCACTCTGACTAGTAATACCTTGAAAACTTGTGGAGTCAGAACTGCACTCTGAAGCAGCAATTCTATTCTGTGACACTATTCAACAATGGCTTACCAGTTGCAACTACAGGCTTCCTCACCACACCGTTATCGTCACACAATTTGGAGTCGGGCCTTGATTTCACATTTAGCTCATCACTGAACTTGCTCACTGGTTCACAGTTCACCTCTGTATGCACCTCTTGCAAACGTGTAAAACACAACGGTGTTTGTCTTGCATCTTGCAACTTCTCTGTTGAGGATGTACTACGAAACCTGTTACACTCACTAGGTCTATATGCATTACTAGATATCATGAAGCCTTCTCGATATCCACCTCTGTCAATGTAGTTCATGATTGAACGATCAATTCATTGTTGTTTGCTCAAAACCAACATCACCAATTTTCGCGGAGGCATCAATACGACAGTCATCGTCTCATCGGTCGCTGTTCAGAAAGAAGTCAGCAGTAAACCATCAGAAGTAATATTGTGATTTATTATTGTAATATTTGTTCATTGACCTTAGTAGAAATATTTATTTATGTTGGTGTTACAATAAAGAATTCTCGAGTGGCCAATCGGTGTTTTGGTTTTTGCGTCCGTTATTACTAAGCGTTTCTGAAAAAGCTGCAAGGAACATCGTGGGCCCGAGCGTAGCATGAGCTGGGAATTAACGGTTTATGAGACGTGGCTGACAGTTTCTGATGGTAGAAACAGATTCTGGCGGATTCAGATAACTGGTAACAGTTTGGATAGTCACCGTTCATCTCTCCTGGTGCCGGTCAAGTCCTCTTTGAACAAGCAATATCTGGAACGTTTTTGGAATTCGGTCAAGTTCAACACTGCCTGGGTCAAACAAGTGACAGAGCGTCTTGGATGCAAACAGGAAAGTAAGTCATAGTGACTTGTCTGTTACTTGTAATGATGTGTCTGATGTTATGCATGACATGGTTGATGTTACTGTTTCGCAGTTCAGGGATAATAGGAACATCAAACTGCCTAAATTTGAACCACGGTGTTTCGATTTAAACCCGGGTGAATATTTACAATTTGTAAACGAGTTTGAGATCATGTTGAGTGGTTTTTATTAACTGATGAATTGAAGTTAATGTATTTGATGAGATATTGCACTGGAGATCCTGCAAGAGCTATACAGTGCTGTAAGTTTATGAAGCCAAAAGAGGGCTACTACGAGGCTATGAGCATACTACGTCAAAGGTTTTGAAGACCTTCAATGATTGTAAGGAACGTATACGAAGCTGTCAAAGGTAACGGCAGTCAACTTCAAGATGACTCCAAGGCACTTACTGAGGTTTTGGAAAATCTTATGACTTATAAGAATAACTTGATTTCGATGAATTGCATGAGTGACCTCAACTCGAGTTTTATACTAGAAGTAATAGCGAGACGCCTACCTACTCGACTGCAAAGGAAGTGGGTGAAGATAAGCTCCCGTATGGAGGATGAGGGTATCGAGCCAAAGTTCGATGATATCCTGAAACTAGTAAAAGATAGCGTCAATCAGTATATGAGCAAGTTTGCCAGTCTATTATATCTCACCCATAGAATAGAGCAGTCTGAGAGCAAAATGCAATCATTGATGACGAATAGGCCTCAGAGAGGTGGATTTCGAGAAGGCTCCATGGTGTCTAGTAATGCATATAGACCTAGTGAGTGTAACAGGTTTCGTAGTACATCCTCAACAGAGAAGTTGCAAGATGCAAGACAAACACCGTTGTGTTTTACACGTTTGCAAGAGGTGCATACAGAGGTGAACTGTGAACCAGTGAGCAAGTTCAGTGATGAGCTAAATGTGAAATCAAGGCCCGACTCCAAATTGTGTGACGATAACGGTGTGGTGAGGAAGCCTGTAGTTGCAACTGGTAAGCCATTGTTGAATAGAGTGTCACAGAATAGAATTGCTGCTTCAGAGTGCAGTTCTGACTCCACAAGTTTTCAAGGTATTACTAGTCAGAGTGAAGATATAGAACTTTTAAGGATTTGTGAGGAGGAACCAAAATTGTCTACTTCTGTTAATAAAGAGTTTGAAAATGATGAAGTCGACCAGATAGATGATGGTAAATTGAATATTTGTGATAATGATCATGATAGTGCACATTTGTCTTTGGTTGATCATAATGAAATCAGGGGATATGCCTACTACTGCTAAGTTGAACAAAGTTTCTGTACAACTTGAACGTGAAGTAGAAATAAATGCGGGTGCAGTTGCAGAAGCTATGGATACTCGTGAGGCCGTCAGTGTCAATGATCAGCGTGTAGCCCACTCATCATCAGATGATAGTGCTAAACCCGAACTGGTAGTGAAAGAGAGCAGTGGTGGTAAACTTGCAGTTAGACAACTATCTGAAAGCCGAAAAACAACAGCTTCTGATCCACCTCTGAGTTCATCAACTGGTATCAATCAGCCGTCGTTGGTGTCGTCATCCACAATGAAACAGACGCCCATCAACTGAAGTATCTTGTGCAATGACTATGATAGTACAGGTCAATTTGAAAAGACGAAATATATTGGTCAGTTTAGTGAGGATAAGCCAAGTGTAAAGGAGAGAGTAATTGTTAAATTGACTTGCATGAATAAAGGAATTTCTTGTTTCAAGTTACTATTTGAATGCTATTATCTATGGTGTAAATTACTCTGCGCCAACGCTTGGTTGACCAGATACTACGTGTGTTTGTTCGTCATCTATATTCTACGATACAATGACATGAGCGTGTTTCCGTTCAGATTTGAGGATATAGCTGATAGAGGGAAGTCAGCAAATGAACTCTGCGACGATTTTCCAACCTAGAGCGTCAACCTGAGAAGGGTTGTAGGCGTACAGCTGTAAGTCCTACAATTCTTCAAAGGGTAGCGCATCAATGAGCAGTCCAATGTGCTTGGTGTGTGATTTCGTACATATGTTCATATTGTATACACTGAATTGATATCATCTGTCATCTAGCTCTTGGTAATTCTGTTTGTGTCCGGACGACTTCCACTTGGATCATCAACCTGAGAAGGAATATAGGCGTACTGCTGTAAGTCCTACAGTTCTTCAAGGGCAGTTCGTCAAGACGGAATCCACAACATTTGATGTGTTGATTGTACATATGTTTGTGTTAAGTAATTGAGTGGGTTCCAATAAATGTGATTGGTGGTAAACCTTGTTTGTGTCCGGACATTCTTCAACTTACAATAGTCAGCCTCAGAAGGGTTTCAGGCGTACCGGTGTAAGGGTTGCGATTCTTCAAAAGGATTCCGTCAAGACATGATCTGCGAGGTCAGTTTCATTGTGAATATATGTATGATAATAATAATATATATTCTCATTTTTTACATGAGGGACGCCATTTTACCGACATCTTCAATTCGATAATTTGCACATAATGTTTATATGCATATTTGGTAAAGATAAATTATTAAGGCACATTTTTTTCCTAGCTATGTAGGATACACCAATTGTGTAGGCATGTATAAATATTGTTTTAATAATAATAATAATATATTTGTCCTGTTTATGCAGGAACATACCTATTGTACAGGCATGGATATGTTATTATATAAATTACACATAATTTGGTGTATATTGGATTTACAGCTTGGTTGTTCTTTCTGGCATCAGAGTCAGTCGGAACAGACTGCTATAAATTCTGTTTGTGTAGCACATAAAGAGATATAGAAATATTGTCTTCGCATTAACAAAAAACCCATACATCACTTGAAAGTAATTGAGATATCTGGGAAAAATAAATCTTCAAGTCAATTCTCCTATATAACTTTGTTGTGAACAGCGCCCTTGGCTTAAATTTTATTGAAGTATTATGCTGAGATCAGCAATATATATATATATATAAGTTTTCAGCAGTCTTATCGAAGTTTTCTAACAACAAAGAAATTTGATCGTGGGGGCGGAAACTAGATGAGGACATTTTCAGCCACGTCTCGTAAACCGTTAATGCCCAGCTCTTGCTGCAGTCGGGCTCACGCTGTTCCTTGAAGTTTCTCAGAAGCGCTTAGTAATAACGGACGAAAAAACCAAAACACCGATTGGCCACTCGAGGATTCTTTATTCTTACACCAACATATAAACAGTGTTACAACTAAGGTTTCTGACAATTGTCTCCTCACTTCTTTCTGAACAGCGACCGATGAGACGATGACTGTCGTATTGATGCCTCCGCGAAAATTGGTGATGTTGGTTTTGAGCAAACAACCGAGAATTGATCGTTCAATCTTCAACTACTTAGACAGTCATATTAAGGGTTTTTACTGCATGAAATGGTGCCGATGTCGATTCCAGAATTCTTTATTTGCGCCATTTGTGTTTTCATGGCGTACTGTACTCGTAAGTTGGGTAAAATGTCGAAAAACTGTTTGAAAACCAGATGCTTCTTCATTTTAGGTCATGAATACTCATTTACAGCATGTTCGCCAGCGTCTTCAAATGGTAGAATTGCATCGTTGCTGGAATTTGAGTGGTTATGAGATAAATGGTTTGGAATTAATCATAGCAGTTAGAATACAGTTAAACAGGGAGAGAAGTACTTTTTATTCAGCAACCGGGGAATTTTTTATTCTTTTCGATCTGGTACCAGAATAACCGCGAACCATCCCATTCAATATGTCGAATAAGGTATGCAGGAGCAGACCATTACCGTCGAATGAATCAACTTGATCTGAGATGCAGCTTTCAGCATGTTTTCGTTATATCATAGATATCCAGGTCTATTGGCGCTGTAGAGGCAGTGATTTGGATTATGAAGTATTCCGCAGAGGGTCTCCGTGTCCATGTGAAGTATACGAATGCTTTGAATGGATTACTTTGTTGGCTCCTACCCTCACTGAGTGTTTACAACAGCAGCTGTGGATTTATGTATTTCCTCGCCATTTTGGATAAAACACCGCCGCATTCTTTTTGGGAAGGAGACTAGTTGGTGGATTATAAATGATGTTCAAGTAACTTTTATCTTTTCATGTGGTGTTGCGGTGAGTTTCGACCTTGTTTTCTCATATTTCATTCGTATATCGGTTATGGTTCGCCCTTTGTATCAGGTAGACATAGTTCGATCGACTCTTAATTGAATGGGTGTTATTGTCATGACTGATGCTTTTTTGTGTGCGTCGGTGGCACAGTGGTTAGGACTCTCGCTGACCATACACATGGTCTGGGGTTCGAGCCCGCGCCAACGCACACCTGATATCTATGGTCGGTCTGCGAAATTCGGGCTACCGACATCCATGCTGAAAATTCCATACCTGTACCAAAAATACGGTGTGGAATCAAGCTGTAAATCAAAAATATTATAAATATAGGCAAAACAAACAACAGGTGTAGTCTCTAAGTTCATAAATTAAATGGGCCTTGTGAAACTCTTACATGGGAATTAGCACTGGTATCAATTACATACTCGCTTAGTGTGTCATTAAGTGCCCTTTCAAAGGAGGCCAATGTGCTTGCTAGTCGCATTTTCTCAGGTAGTTTGTTCCATATTTGGCCATGTCTAATCAAGAAAAACTTTTGCCTGGTGGCTGTTTTACATGGTTCTATAGCCACTGTACCTTTAATGTGTCCAAGGTTATATCCTGTGTCTCCTGAGAACCGAGTATAGTTAGCAGGGGTATGCACTATTTGGTTAAGAAGCTTATAGAAGAGTACCAGATTTAGTCGCAGTCGCCTTAACCATAATGTTTCTAGTCCTAGGATTTCACATCTGGTAGAGTAGTTTGTGCCGTTATTGGTTCCGAGTACTTTTCGCGTGAAGTACCTCTGTACTCCTTCTACTTTCAGTTTGTCTTCTATGCGTGTACTACTAAATATGAATGAGCAGTAATCTAGGAGTGGGCGCACACAAACCTTGTACAGTAGTATTCTGGATTCGTTTCTGTAGAAGTTCCTGAGTAGTAAACCAATAAGCCTTCGTGATTTCGACACTTGATTCGAGATATGCTCTGAAAATGATAGATTGTGTGAATATTTCAGTCCTAGGTCTAGTACAGATTTGAGTCTGGGGATTTTGTGGCCCTGAATTGCTAGGTCGATTTCAAGGTTGGAACAGCCTATGCAGAGCCATCCACACTTTTCAACATTAAACTTGAGTCTCCAGGTGTCACACCATCTATCCATTTTTATTAATTCTTCATGTATGGAGTTCATAGTTGGGCCGATATCTGTATTTGTGCAGGTATATGTCACCTTCAAGTCATCTGCATACAGTATTGGCTTGCCTATAATAAAACATTCACATATACTGTTTATGTATATAATGAAAAGAAGGTGTCCCAATACACTCCCCTGGATGACACCACTGCTGATTGGTCTAGGTCTGGAGGTCATTGAGCCAACTTTAGTTGTCTGATTCCTGTCATAGAGAAATGATTTTATCCAATTGTAGAGGGGGTTGCGTATCCCTAGTGAGCATAGCCTACCGACTAGCAGACTATGTGGGACTCTGTCGAAGGCTTTCCTTATATCGAAATAGAGGATAATCACTAGCTCTCTCCTATCTCTTCTATAGGTGACTTCGTTGAAAAAGTCTATATGGCAAGTGACGCAAGATCTTTTCTTGAGGAATCCGTGTTGTGACAGGTTGATGAGTTTATGTTTTAGAAAGTAGTCTGACATTTGGTCTTTGATTACTTTCTCCATGATCCTTGATATGACAGGTGTTATATTGATAGGCCTATAATTACATGCACTAGTTTTGGCCCCTCCTTTATGCTTAGGTAATATATATGTGTTTTTCCAAGTTTCAGGGTAGGTTTCAGTCTCTAGTGAGATATTAAATATTCTAAGTAATAGTGCTATCATATCCGTACCACCGTTTTTGTATATGACGGATGGTATATCGTCTATCCCACAACTACTGTTAGCTTTTAATGTCCTTACCGCCGATGCTATATTTTGTATATTAAAGTTGATTTCACCTAACTTGTAGTTATTTTTGCAGGTTATGTCGAGAATTGGGGACGGATGCGCTTTGGTGTTATTGGAGAACCACTCACTCAGGAGTTCACTAATGATCTGGGGATCATAAATTATACCTTCATGTTCTAAATGACTGATATTGTTTTCTTCACCCTTCTTCAGCCGTTTTTGCAAGATCTTGCAGAGTTCCTGAGTTTTAGAGGTGCCCTCTAGGGCTTTATTTTCCTCGACTTGTGCCTTCATTTTATGTCTCTCATATAAATTTTTAAATGTTTCGTGTATCTGGTGTAATGCACTAAATTCTTTGAATAAATGAAATTTCCTTTTTAGTTTCCTTAGTTTTATTCGCGTTTTGCGGTCTATGAATAGAGTTGGTGTCTTTAGGGCAGATTTCAGGGGTGCGATTGTGTCTCTTACCGAACTGATTGCTTTGTAGAAGGTATTTAGTGTTACTTCTAAGTTATTATTGGTGAAGTATTCACCCCAGTCTGAGCTTCTCAAGAGCGTTGGTAGGAATTCCCAGTCGGCATTTCGATGGTCCCTATATTGATAGAAAACCGGGGAACTCCTAGATGTGTGTTCAACTGTTAGTTGTAAGGGTAAGGTGCAGCACAGTATGTAAATTTATATATATATGAGTGGTATAAATCAGTTTTGGATTTATTATGTTCACCTGTTGTTCGAACGTCGATGTATTACATAATTTTGTTAAAATTTTCGTCGTGATTACTTCTGAAGTTGTTTCGAGTCTTCTACATCCGTGAATGAATTGATTGATGTTAAAGACAGCAGATAGATCGTATACGCCGGGGAGGCTAGGCTAGTGCTGAGAATGACATTCACACGGAGATAATTGTTCTCTGTGGTCCCACACGCCGGGGAGAAAGAGTGTAGACGACTGAGGCTCGCATACGTCGCCGTTACTAGAATTGAGGCAGAATGAGTGACAAGCGATTGCAGTGGTAATTGGTAGTGAGTAGATAAGACGATGTGCGTAGAGTATCGTGAGGTGCTGATATGGTCACGTTGCATTCTGCAGGAGTCATTCTAGCAAGTGGCGATCGTGTTGCAAGAGGATGTGTCAAGAGGATGCCTTTAACTGGAAGGCGCAGGTTGTCATTGATGTGTGAGATTGTGCTGTGGGTATGCTAGTGGTGTGTTGGCTTTTCTGTTTGTTTTCCATTTCAGCTATGTCCGTGTGACCCAGGTTCTCGCGATGGCATCCAAGTCAACGTGTATTGGTCGTGATGTGAAAAAGAGATGGATCAATTTTTTGCCGCGGATTATCAATGTAGTTTTAGATTGAACGATCAACTCATGGTTGTTTGCTCAAACTCAACTCCTCCATATTCTTCGCGGGTCGTGAACCCGACTGTCTTCGTCTCATCGCAGTTCAGAAGGAAGATATTAACTATCAGAAGCATTATCATGATTTATTTTTACAACATTTTTTCTTAGAACTTTTGTCTTTAACCTTATAGCTGGTTACATGTTGGCGTAAGAATAAAGGATTCTTGAGTCGCCAATCAGTGTTCTGATTTTCGCGTTGGTTAATACAAAGTGTTTCTGAAAGTCTTCGAGGGACAGCGTGTGCTCCATCGCAATAAGATCTAGACATTGACGGTTTAATGGAGTTTGGTGTCAAACAGTATATTTTCGTTATTTATTAGTGTGAGACGTATTAGCTCTATGCAAGTAGTGATTGTGATTTTTTATTAATATGAAGGTAATATTCACCAGCTTTCATCCCAGGATGTGCCCCAGAAAGTATTAATTGGTACTCCACGAGAGCTGTAATAGTTATATATTCTCATTTTGTGTACATGAGGAACGCCAGTTAACAGGCATCATAAATTTGATAAATTTCATATACCATTAGTAAGCATATTTAATGATAATAATATAATAAAATACATATGTATTCCTACCTATCAAGGACACACCAATTGTGCAGGCATGGATAATTATTATTTAAATTGCATAAATGTATGTAATGGTGGTGAAGTTACATGGTTGCTGATGTTTTTGTCTTTAGTTTGTGTGAACAATGTGATGACTAATGATTCAGTGGACCACATCAAGAGATATAGAAATATTGTCTTCGCATTAACAAAAAAACCCAAGTATGTTTTGGATGAATTACAGATACTCGGGAAAAAATTAAAACTTGAGGTCATTCCCCCATATAACTCTAGTGTGTACGGCACCGAATCTTATTCTTTATTTACATCCAAACTCGGTAATAATTTAGAGTAAGCGATGCACTTGTATAGTTTTTTTAGCATTTTCATCGTAACATCTTAAGTGAATTGTATTCAACGTAGACTAATAATAATGATTGTTTATCTTTTCTTATAAACGGGTGCAGGCTATTTTTACAGTCACGAACAGTTATGTTATAAATTAAAATCGTGAAGTATTATAAATTAATACTTATTCATTGGTACAAAGGTATGTTCCACAATTGTAATCCAGGATGCGTCGTGGGAGAAGGTAGTGGGTAATTCATAAGGCAGCTGTAAGGTATGGGACCAATAATGTTTGCAGATCATTTGTCATTGTAAGTGGTCAAAAATCGACATCCTTTATTCTCATTCAAAAACTCATATAGAAGCTAAAATGGTGTGAAAAAAGAAGGCAAACGACACCGGCACACAAGAAAGCAAGTGGAGTCCTCAAGGAGTGATTAATAAATTTATATATATATCCTGTTTAGTAACTATGATTATTTTGGTACACTAACTAGTCCTGTTATTCTAACTCTTATATTATGTGTGAACTAATATTAATGTCCTGCGTAGAAACGTTTATTAATTCCTTCCAACAATATTAACATTTATTATTGTAGATTATTGTAATTTTTACTTTTGGTGAACTTATAATATCTATGTAGCGTGAAGACTAGGACGTAGGAGTCAGACGCAGGAATACACTGTAATCTCTGAGCATTCTGGTGGTAGAGGAGATGAACACTGGGAGTGTGTTTGCATCACGTACATTAGCTGGTAGCCTATTCCAAATGACTGAAAACTAGCTCAAGAAGAAAGTGAACTACATGTTAGTCCGACAATGCCCTGTAGCAACTAGTTTGTCATGATTTCTAAGATTGTAGCTGATGATAGCGGTAGATTGAGTTATTGGCCAGGAGGAGTGCAGGAGAAAATTAGTTAGCTTGCAGTGGAAAATAAGGTTTAGCTTAAGACGTCTCTCCCAGAGTGGTCCTATTTTCAGTCTGTTGCAACGCTCATAGTATTCGAGACTACATTCTAAACCAAGAGTCTTCGAGGTAAATTGCTATTGCACTCCCTCCAGTTTAAGCTTGCCATTCTGTGATAGTCAGCTAAGAATGAACGGGCGCACACTTTATATAATAAAACTAGTTTCACAGCAAAAGGAATTGAGAGTTGTTCATCCAAGGAGCCTTCGTTTTATACGTCTGGCATAATCGGTCTGTTCAGAGAACGTTAAGTTACTAGAGTATCTGATACTGAGATCTATGACTTAGTTGAGCTTGGCTAGTTTTCGCCCATTCGCTTCAGGAGTTGGGTGAAGCTTGCTGTCCCCAACACAAATCCAGCCGCATTTGTCAATGTTAAAATTTAGGCAGGATTCAACACACCATGTTGCGAGACTACTTAGTTCAAAATGTATTTTAGTAACCATATCGCTTAATTCATGAGTGTAGCAGGAGTAGATGACTTTGAGGTCGTCAGCACATAGGAATGATCTATCTGAAGGGAAGCAGTTGCAAATGCTATTAATGTAGACTGTAAATAAAAGTATCCCCAGGACACAACTTCCCTTGAGATCTGTCTAGAATAAGACAATGCAGATCCAAATTTGGTTATTTGTACCCCGTTGCTTAGAAACGATTTTAACCAGTTCAGTAATGGATTGCGAATTCCATATGAGCACAGCTCCTCAAGGAGAATACTGTGAGATGCCATGTAAAATGCCCCAGGTATATCAAAGTAGAGAACAACGACTGGCTTACGTGCTTCTCGACAACTAGTGATGCAGTTGAAAAAGTCGAAGTGGCAAGTAACGCAGGGACTATATTTAAGAAATCCGTGTTGAGACTTTGTAACAAGATCTTCCCTAAGAAGATAATCAAATAATTGTTCTTTGGCAACTTTCTTTATGATTCGTGAGATAACTGAGGTTATATTTATGATAGTACACATATGCAATGTATGATGCTAACCATACTGGTCTTACCATGGAAAACTATGACGTTTTCAATGAAAATATAGTTATCCTAAAACATGGATGTTGTTGTTATGTTTTTTTATCAGAGCAACCGAACTTTATGTGAGCGAAGAGCGTGAATGAACAGAGTAAATTTCATTTTTAATAAAGACCCAGGGAGTTGAGATAAAATACAGTATAGTAGTAATTAGATAAAAGGATTATCGTGAAGTGTATAAGTGACAATTCAGAGAGAAAAGGCTTGAAAGATTAGAACCTGTTGGGCATACTGACCTGTTAGATGTCTGGCGAACTTGTGTATGACCCATGGGATAGCATCTAAAAAGGGAGCTAAGCAGGCTTGTCAGTGCGGTTGAAGATTGAACGGTTAACTCATGGTTGTTTGCTCAAACTCAACTCCTCCATATTCTTCGCGGGTCGTGAACCCGACTGTCTTCGTCTCATCGCAGTTCAGAAGGAAGATATTAACTATCAGAAGCATTATCATGATTTATTTTTACAACATTTTTTCTTAGAACTTTTGTCTTTAACCTTATAGCTGGTTACATGTTGGCGTAAGAATAAAGGATTCTTGAGTCGCCAATCAGTGTTCTGATTTTCGCGTTGGTTAATACAAAGTGTTTCTGAAAGTCTTCGAGGGACAGCGTGAGTTCCATCCTAGTAAGAGCTGGACACTGACAATTTATGAGAGTTGACTGATAAGGCTTGTATATGTTAAAAGCAAAGCCATTTTTTAAAATTCAGATCCTTGCACTCTCTATTATTTTTTAAATTTTTTGAAGTTAATTAAATTTTTTATACTGAAGACCTAAATTCATGTTTAATTCTTGAGCCAGCCAGTGTGTTGTAGAATTGTCTCTTGTCTTTCCTTACACTCTTCTTCACTTCTTTATTCAGCGAAGCATACAGTGAACTTAAATTCTCCTTCTGCCGCCCGTCTCTGCATTGAGTCGTCTTCTCTTTCACCATCCCCCTCTCCTCGCTTCTATTAGCTTCAAGGTATCCGTTGAGATCCACTCCTTTTCCGTCTTTTCTTCCTTCCTGGAAAAGTTGTACACGTTTCCTTAAATGTCGCCTTCAGAAAGTTCGAGTGTTCTCCCGCACAGGGTTCCTTAGTGATACTACCTTGTATCTCCAACTCTGCTCTGATATGATCTGTTGTGAAGGTATCCCTTGTAGTCTGTCCTTGAGTTTCTGAATGTATCACTTGAATTGTGGCCTATCTCCAGTCGTTCTGAAGGATTTCGGCTTGTCCTTGAAGGTTCTCTGAACCAAATGATGGTCTAAGCCCACATCTCCTCCCATCCTAGACTTTGTGTCCAGCAGGCTGGCTGCGTCTCCACTTCCTTGAGCAGAACTGAGATATAATCTATCTGGTTTCTGGTGTGTTCGTCAGGCTAAATCCAAGTTGCTTGGTGCAAATCCTAGTGCCTGTGCACGCCACCTCTGATCACCAAATAATTAAAAGCAAAGAAATGCGCCAATAATTCTCCGTTTTCATTCATGTCTCCGAAATACAGCCTCTCGACCCACGGTGCGTTCTCTCACTGTATTATCTGCTCCCAATTCAGCCGGTATTCACATCACTCAAAAAGGTATCAACGTCACCACCAAAGCCTACTACTGCCGAGTTGAACAAAGGTTCTGTACAACTTAAACGTGAAGTAGAATTAAAGGCAGATGCAGTCGCTGAAGCTATAGATACCCGTGAGGCCGTCAGTGTAAATGATCAGCGTGTAGCCCACTCATCATCAGATGATAGTGCTAAACCCGAACTGGTAGTGAAAGAGAGCAGTGGTGGTAATCTTGCAGTTAGACAACTATCTGAAAGCCGAAAACAACAGCTTCTGATCCACCGCTGAGTTCATCAACTGGTATCAATCAGTCGTCGTTGTTGTCGTCATCAACAATGAAAGGGATATCCATGAACTCACGTGTCTCATGTTATGACTATGCTAGTATCAGTGCATTCAAAAGGACGAAAGTCAATAATCAGTTTAGTGATGATAAGCCATGTGTGTATGAGAGTGTAATTGTTAAGCTGACTTGCAAGAATAAACGTTTTTCAAGTTTCAAATTATTTTGAATGCTATTATCTTTGGTGTAAATTACTTTGTCTCTCCGCCACGTTGGTCATATACGTCGTTTGTTTGTTAGTCATATATATTCTGTGATAAAATGATATGAGCCTGTTGCCGTTGAGCTATGAGGATACAGATGATAAAAGGAGGTCAAGAAATGAATTCTGTGACCGTATTTTAACCTAAGGTGTCAGCCTGAGAAGAGATATAGGCGTACTGTCGTAAGTAGTAGCCACGTCTCACAAACCGTTAATACCCAGCTCTTGCTACACTCAGGCTCACGCTGTTCCTCGAAGCTTCTCACAAACGCTTAGTACGAACGGTAGCAAAAATCAGAACAAAGTATGGCGACTCGAGAATCGTTTCTTCTAACACATAATACAGCCAATCTACAAAAAGCTTAAGAACAAACATGACGAAAATAAATCACAATATTAATTCTGACGGTTTGCTACTGGCTGCTATCTGAACAGCGACCGATGAGACGATGACTGTCGTATTGATGCCTCCGCGAAAATTGGGGAAGTTGGTTTTGAGCAAACAACCATGAATTGATCGTTCAATCTTCAACTACATTCATACTCCCAGGCGAAAAATGGATCGATCCCTTTTTCACATCACGACCAATACACGTTGACTTGGATGCCATTGCGAGAACCTGGGTCACACGGACAGAGCTGAAATGGAAAACAAACAGAAAAGCCAACACACCACAGGAATACTCACAGCACAATCTCACACATCAATGACGACCTGCGCCTTCCAGTTAAAGACATCCTCTTGACACATCCTCTTGCAACACGATCGCCACTTGCTAGAATGACTCCTGCAGAATGCAACGTGACCATAGCACCACCTCACGATACTCTACACACATCGTCTTATCTACTCACTACCAATTACCACTGCAATCGCTTGTCACTCATTCTGCCTCAATTCTAGTAACGGCGACGTATGCAAGCCTCAGTCGTCTACACTCTTTCTCCCCGGCGTGTGGGACCACAGCCAACAAATATCTCCGTGTGAATGTCATTCTCAGCACTAGCCTAGCCTCCCCGGCGTATACGACCCATCTGCTGTCTTTAACGTCAATCAATTCATTGACGGTTGTAGAAGACTGGAAACAACTTCAGAAGTAATCACGACGAAAATTTCAACAAAATTAGGCAATAACAACAAGGTACGAAAACAACGAGTAAACACAATTAGTCCAAAATCACAAATTGATAAGACAGACCACACGTATACACAAACAGTCCGAATAACCTCGCGGATCATGTCTTTGTGGAATTGTTTTGAAGAATTGCAGGACTTACACCAATACGCCTGCAACCCTCCTCAGGTTGACGATTGTAAGTTGTGGAATGTACGGGCACAAACAAGATTAACCAACAATGACAATAATTGGAACTCACACAATTATTTAACACAAACATATGTACAATCAACACATCAAATGTTGTGGATTCTGTCTTGACGAACTGCCCTTGAAGAACTGTAGGACTTGCAGCAGTACGCCTATATTCCTTCTCAGGTTGATGATACAAGTGGAGAGACGTGCAGACACAAAGAAAATTAACAACAGACAGAGGAGAATGGTATCAGTTCAGTATATACAACATGAACATATGTACGAAATCACACACCAAGCAAGTTGGGCGGCTAATTGATGCGCTACATTTTGAAGAATTGCAGGACTTACAGCAGTACGCCTACAACCCTTCTCAGGTTGACGCCCTAGGTTGGAAAATCGTCGCAGAGTTCATTTGCTGACTTCCTTCCATCAGCTATATCCTCAAATCTGAACGGAAACACGCTCATGTCATTGTATTGTAGAATAAAGATGACGAACAAACACACGACGTATCTGGTCAACCAAGCGTAGACACTGAGTAATTTATACTAAAGATAATAGCATTCAAATAGTAACTTGAAACAAGAAATGCTTTTATGCATGCAAGTCAATTTAACAATTACTCTTTCGTTTAAACTTCGCTTATCCTCACTAAACTGAGCAGTATGCTTCGTCCTTTCAAATGCACCAATACTATCATAGTCATTGCACAAGATACTTGAGTTGATGGGCGTCTGTTTCATTGTGGATGACAACACCAACGACAACTGAATGGTGCCAGTTGATGAAGTTAGCGGTGGATCAAAAGCTGTTGTTGCTCGGCTTACAGAAAATTCTCTAACTGCAAGATTACTACCACTGCTGTCTTTTACTATTAGCTCAGGTTTAGCACTAGCATCTGATGATAGGTGGGCTACATGCTGATCATTTACACTGACGGTCTCACAAGTATACATGCCTGCTGCAACTGCATTTATTTCTACTTCAGCTTTGAGCTGTACAGAACCCTAATTTAACTTAGCAGTAGTAGGCACCCCCCTCATTTCATCATGATCGACCAAAGACAAATCTGCACTATCATGATCATTATCACAAATATTCAATTTACCATCATCTATCTGGTCGACTTCATCATTTTCAAACTCTTTATTAACAGAAGTAGACAATTTTGGTTCCTCCTCACAAATCCTTAAAGGTTCTATACCTTCACTCTGACTAGTAATACCTCGTAAACTTGTGGAGTCAGAACTGCACTCTGAAGCAGCAATTCTATTCTGTGACACTATTCAACAATGGCTTACCAGTTGCAACTACAGACTTCTTCACCGCACCGTTATCGTCACACAATTTGGAGTCGGGCCTTGATTTCACATTTAGCTCATCACTGAACTTGCTCACTGGTTCACAGTCCACCTTTGTATGCACCTCTTACAAACGTGTAGATGACAACCGTGTTTGTCTTGCATCTTGCAACTTATCTGTTGAGGATGTACTACGAAACCTGTTACACTCACTAGGTCTATAGGGATTACGAGACATCATGGAGCCTTCTCGAAATCCACCTCTCTGAGGCCTATTCGTCATCAATGATTGCATTTTGATCTCAGACTGCTGTATTCCAGGGGCGAGATTCAATATACCTTTGGGAGGGTGGTGACTGCTAGTCAGCGGATATGATGGTGGGGACATATGTGAACCACCCTTATCTGTGGGACAGCACTCTATTTCTATGGCTCCTGAGTTCGGATGGCTTCTGCAAAATGAGAATAAATAAATACTAAAAAATTAAAAAATAAATAAAAATAAAAAATAATGAAAAAAGAAATAGAAGTTGAAAATTGCCTAGAGCCTAAGTTTAGACGCAAACTCCCGAATGAAAGTAATTGGTATTAGTCCGCTACTTCAGAAGGACACCGAACTGTATACTTCAGAAAAACATCTATTACTAGGCCCTCGCTTTTCTTTCACATAGCTCACGCACTCTGACTTTTGTGTTTAACTCCTTTTAAACCTCGTAAGTAGGTGAAATTATCACCTGTCTTTCACTTTAAACTAATTGTTCGCAGAAAAGACTGCAAAATATCGGGAAAATAATATTTCCTGAAAAAAAAACAATAAAAAACGATGAACCCCATGCCTGTTATATATTTTGAATTATTAACACCTTTTAAATACTTCTGCACCTGTCTGCTGGTTTTCTTGTCTTCTTTTCCTTTCAAAGATACTGCTTTCAACGAAGGTACTGATACAGCGCTGCAATTCTCTACTTATTCGTGATATTGCTAGCTCATCTGGTGAATAACGGGATCATCGGTATTATAAAATCTGCTGACAAGTTCAAAGTGGGTCTCATAAACAACTGGAAATGTCACAAATATGATGTACTTACAGGTGAATTTAAAGTTTAATAGACTTTAAAACTCTTTCTGAATGATTTACTGATAATTATTGTTAATTCTGCATCTCTTATGTAATACGTCAGCACCTGTAGAGAAATGCCACTTACCTACCTCAACTAACGCAATCATTTATGATTCCCGCGTGAAATTGACATATATTTTTTTTCAATCACAGTTTAGATTTGACGCTATATCGATTTCCTTATTTGTACACTTCATTTTAAATGTTTCTCTCACATTTACCAGTATTCAACTTATTTCTAAATTAACAAATCATATTATATATTCTATAAGTTTTCATAAATGTATATATGTTCATGCCTGTAAAAATGGCTGGCTTCTGTTACAGAAAATAATAATAATTATTATTATAACGGTGTTTATCTTGCATCTTGCAACTTCTCTGTTGAGGATGTACTACGAAACCTGTTACACTCACTAGGTCTATAGGGATTACGAGACATCATGGAGCCTTCTCGAAATCCACCTCTCTGAGGCCTATTCGTCATCAATGATTGCATTTTGCTCTCAGACTGCTCTATTCTATGGGTGAGATATAATAGACTGGCAAACTTGCTCATATACTGATTGACGCTATCTTTTACTAGTTTCAGGATATCATCGAACTTTGGCTCGATACCCTCATCCTCCATACGGGAGCTTATCTTCACCCACTTCCTTTGCAGTCGAGTAGGTAGGCGTCTCGCTATTACTTCTAGTATAAAACTCGAGTTGAGGTCACTCATGCAATTCATCGAAATCAAGTTATTCTTATAAGTCATAAGATTTTCCAAAACCTCAGTAAGTGCCTTGGAGTCATCTTGAAGTTGACTGCCGTTACCTTTGACAGCTTCGTATACGTTCCTTACAATCATTGAAGGTCTTCAAAACCTTTGACGTAGTATGCTCATAGCCTCGTAGTAGCCCTCTTTTGGCTTCATAAACTTACAGCACT
This sequence comes from Trichobilharzia regenti, assembly GCA_944472135.2. Taxonomy (NCBI): domain Eukaryota; kingdom Metazoa; phylum Platyhelminthes; class Trematoda; order Strigeidida; family Schistosomatidae; genus Trichobilharzia; species Trichobilharzia regenti. The sequence goes on from OX235266.1 coordinate 9,552,572, forward strand.
GTATAGCTCTTGCAGGATCTCCAGTGCAATATCTCATCAAATACATTAACTTCAATTCATCAGTTAATAAAAACCACTCAACATGATCTCAAACTCGTTTACAAATTGTAAATATTCACCCGGGTTTAAATCGAAACACCGTGGTTCAAATTTAGGGAGTTTGATGTTCCTATTATCCCTGAACGGCGAAACAGTAACATCAACCATGTCATGCTTAACATCAGACACATCGTTACAAGTAACAGACAAGTCACCATGACTTACTTTCCTGTTTGCATCCAAGACGCTCTGTCCCTTCTTTGACCCAGGCATTGTTGAACTTGACCGAATTCCAAAAACGTTCCAGATATTGCTTGTTCAAAGAGGACTTGACCGGTGCCAGGAGAGATGAACGGTGACTATCCAAACTGTTACCAGTTATCTGAATCCGTCAGGAAATGTTTCCGCCGTCAGAAACTGACTTCATCGTCAGAAACTGTCAGCGGCGTCACGTAAACCGTCAATACCCTGCTCCTGCTACACTGGGACTCACGCTGTTCCTTGAAGTTTCTCAGAAACGCTTAGTAATAACGGACGAAAAAACCAAAACACCAATTGGTGACTCGAGGATTCTTTATTGTTACACCAACATATAGACAGCTTTACAATTAAGTTTTAACTGAGGTCTATGAACAAATAATAATAATGTATATTCGCATATAAACATATAAATTTACATGAAAATGCATGCCATTTTTACAGGCACGATCAAGTATGTTATAATATCAAATCGTAGATTGTCTACATGTTAATAATGTTTCAACAGTTAAATATTTGATATATATGTAAATACATTGATTGTCTGAACTAGGCTGTATAGTTATTGAATTGTACAGTTGTCCCCCAGGTTGAGCGGGAAAATCGACTTCGTTTCGTTTTCATCCCGTGGTTGTAGGCATACGATAACCAACAAAAATTGAGGTAAGTACAACGTTTACAAGGGATTGAAAGCTGTTTTAGAAAAGTAAAAGTACTGAGGTGAATCATTAAATTGTAATGAAATAGGTAAGTGCAAGTATCATTAATAAATGCATTAATAAAGAAAACTCCCTAGGCTGACAACGTTCATTTGCAATGTATAATGCTACACGTATATCTCGTACTATCATGATGTCCACTTTTGGTTTTAATACATTTTTCCTCATGCCAGTTGTTTTATATTTTATGCTTTTTTTTGCATTTGGTGCACAACCGTACCTCACAGAGAATAGGAATAGAATAAGTCATAAAGAGCTGTAAAATGTTAGGTTTAATGGGATATAATGAGGATCAAGTAAAGACGTTATTGGAAAATGAATGAGATAAGACATTGTGAAGTGGTATTTAAAGATCAGACAATGGACAGCAAGTTAATTTATAAGATGCCCCATAAATCTGTGCAGAACCCACATGGTCGCATCTCAACAATAGGCTGAGCGAATGGTATATATTTAAAGGCAGAAGCATGATCTGTCAAGGCGTTCGTTATTATCTTTTTCAAGATAAAGATCCAAGCCCTCATAAAAATCGGAAATATCTCGAGCCTTCAAATTGTATATTGCAGTTCCTGCAGAATGGGGCGATTCACATTAGTGACCCCCACCATATCTACTGATCAGCCAGCGCCACCCAGCCTCCCTTACAATGATAAATCACAGTATTACTTCTGACGGTTTTCTACTGACTGCTTTCTGAACAGCAACCGATGAGACGATGACTGTCGTATTGATGCCTCCGCGAAAGTTGGGGAAGTTGGTTTTGAGCAAACAACCATGAATTGATCGTTCAATCTTCAACTACATTAACACAAAGTGTTTCTGAAAGTCTTCGAGGGACAGCGTGGGTTCCATCCTAGTAAGAGCTGGACACTGACAGTTTATGAGACTTGACTGACATAAGTATTGTTTCGTTACATATTAAGATGGCACGATTTACAGTTAAGCCACATGGTTGCGCTCATTTTGTCTCATTTTGTGGGAGAAATTTGATGACTAGTGATTCAATGAGCCATATTAAGAAATATAGATATGTTGATTTCGAAGATTATTATCTGAAATTTCTGTATTTTTAGTATATTTTTGAGCGTTGACTTTCTCTATTAGTTTGATAAATCACCTTTAACTGCGTTTCATTGTGCTTAGCAGTTTTTCAGAAGGATATTCTGTCAGTTTAATAGCTTTTAATCGTGCGTAGAGTGGTCCTTACTTGAATATTGATTAGTTAACGGCTGAGTACGGTCACTTGCACGAAATGAAACGGGATTTGATTCGCTGCCTGACCTCAACGATGACCCAGATGACAATTTAATACCTGAACGGTCGGGGCTCAATAAGTTTTGTTACTATTCGACCACTTAAACTATCGAAACTACTAATTTATCGATATTTTTCGATTGAAATTTACATCATGACTGATAGTATCTGTGAAAATGGCATGCACAATATCAAAATGCACCTGTTTTCTATCTGCGATGACAACGACATCTGGGTTTTCAGAATCTACAATAAGCCCAACTGAGTACGTTTGTTCAACAGACTGTGGGCACTGGAGTGGTAAAACGTCAACACGGTCTCGTGATTTTGCAGTCTACCTTTGTGGGCTTCGGAACCATTAGACTTAGAACTTTTACAAACCAAAAACACTTAACACCATTTTAACTCCTGACTTTTTTTCACCGTTTCACTTCCATTAGCTTAACTTTAAAGCTACTGACCGTCTTTTAGTCCTGTCTGTTAGGCATAAGTCAACACGGACTTCGATGCCTGATCCTTTCAGAGTCTTAGCGTTGCTTGAATCCTTGTTCATCGAGTCTACATGCAATAGGAATGATTCATCACTCAAAGCCGAAATATGGAAAATACTACTACCGATCAAATCAAGTGAAAAATAATGGAACTATATAAATAATAATAATAATGTATATTCTCATATAAACATATAAATTTACATGAAAATGCATGCCATTTTTACAGGCACGATCAAGTAGGAAGTCGTGTGATTACCTTGATATGATTATGAGCAATAAATTGTGCTCGATGCGTCATCAGTAAACATTACTGTATGACACTGTGAGACTTTATCAAAACAAAATTTTACCCATAATGGAATTACACTCCACTACAGGGCACAAGTTTTATTCTTATATGAGCGCTGCTTAGCATGGAATCCTTCTCAGCTTTTGAGTTCAATACAATTTTCAGAAGCCACCCCGATTGAGCCGCTGTGGAATCAGCCTTTTCGTCGATTCTGTATAAGCTATGAATTTACCATGCCAGTTACTGTTGGTGGTAGTGGCTTATCTAAGATTGGTTTGACTAGTTTAAGTTAATTTCAAACATAAGACCAGAGACTATTCCACTTTTTAGAGGATAAGTGACCAGTGGGGGGATCTGGCTAGATTGGACTAATTTCCTTCCTCTGGAGCGACAGTGTCTTCCCATGCTTCAAGGATAGCAAGTCTTATACAGTAGCCAAGTTTTTTGGAGAGATTACATTATGCCATTCACTGGGAGACATGAACGCCAAACTGGGACCAGACAACACAGGAAGGGAACTCATCATGGGTAGAGAAGCTCTCGGGGAAATGAATGAAAATGGAGAACTCTTCTCCGACTTCTGCGCCTTCAACGAACTAGTGATTGATGGCAGCGTATACAAACACAAACATATCCATAAGACTGCATGGGTGTCACCAGATGGAAGAACCAAAAACCAAATTGACTTCATCTCAATCTCAAGGAAGTGGAGGCGCAGCCTACTGGACACAAAAGCAAGAAGATGAGCAGAAGTTGGCTCAGACCACTATCTCGTACAAGGGACAATCCAAATCAAATTAAAAGCTTACATGCAAACAGGATCAGCGAATGGACTACAAGCCGAGTTCGACACTCAAAAACTGAAGGACCAGGCTACAAAGGACATCTTCATTGCAAGCATAAAGGACAAAGCCGAGACACAAATCAACACCAGCGAAAAGGTCAGCGTCGAAAAGCACTGGGACAACTTGAAAACGGTGTGGAGTCAAACCTGCATGGACGTTCTAGGCAGAAAAAAGAGACAGGACAAACAGTGGCTCACTGCGGACACTTGGAAACTAATAGAAGAGAGAAGGACAGTGAAACAAAAGATTATCCTGTGCAGCGACGAGCAACAAAAACAGGAGCTGAATGCAAGCTACAATACACTGAACAAAAGAGTAAAACGAAGAGTGCCAGGGAAGACAAAAGAAAATATTATGAAACCTTGGCAAACGAAGCAGAACAAGCTGCAGGCAAAGGAGACCTCGCCACACTCTACCAAACAACTGGGCACCTTTCGGGCAAAAGTTCGACGCAGATTAAGCCAATAAAGCACTACAATGGGAAGTCAATCACCAAAGAGGTGGAACAGAGAAAGCACTGGGCTGAACACTTCAAAAGACTTCTAAATCGCCCGCCACCTACAACGCACCCAACAATACCAACAACGGAAGCAGAACTACCAGTGAACACTGACCCCCGACGTAATCAGAAGTCCTGAATGCCATCAAGATGCTAAAAGCTGGAAAAGCACCAGGACCAGATGGAATCCCAGCAGAAGCATTGAAAATAGACCCAGAGACAACAGCGGACTTGATGACGCCATTTCTGGAGAAGGTGTGAAAAGAGGGCAAAGTACCCGAGGATTGGAAGAAAGGATACTTATTCAAACTACCAAAGAAAGGAGACTTAAGTCAATGCAAGAACTGGCTCGGAATTATGCTCCTGTCCATCCCAAGCAAAACACTAAGCCGCATCATCCTGGAGAGAATCAAACAAGCCCTAGATGAAAAACTTCGTCCGGAACAGGTCGGATTCAGGAGAAACAAGTCATGTATTGATCAAATCGCCATACTACGGATCATCATTGAACAAAGCTTGGAATGGCAGTCACCTCTCTATCTCAACTTCATCGACTTTGAGAAGATCTTCAACAGCGTCGATCGAGTAGTCATTTGGCAACTACTTCGCTATTACGGGGTGACATCGACAATTATACATCTCATCCAACAGTTATACGACAATGCTGCATGCCAAGTTATCCACAACGGGAAACTAACGGAAGCGTTCGAAGTGGGGACGGGAGTGAGGCAAGGCTGTCTACTATCACCAATGATCTTCCTGGTTGTAGTAAATTGGATAATGCGACAGACAAAGGCAACCAACGAAAGAACAGGCATAAAATGGACTGACACAATAGACTTGGAGGATGTGGATTTCGCCGATGATATATGCTTGATTTCCCACAAAACTGGAAGATATGCAAGTGAAAAGTAACAAGTTGGCAGAAGAAGCATCAAACACAGGACTTCAAGTGAACATAGATAAAACAGAGGTGATGAAGATTCCTAGCCAACATCAACAACAACAACAAACAACAATCAGCATAAGTGGCAAGAAACTGAAAGAAACAGACACTGTCAGTCACGTCTCGTAAACCGTTAATGGCCAGCTCTTTCTACGCTCAGGCTCACGCTGTTCCTTGAAGTTTCTCAGAAACGCTTAGTAATAACGGACGAAAAAACCAAAACACCAATTGGTGACTCGAGGATTCTTTATTGTTACACCAACATATAAACAATGTTACAGCTAAGGTCTGTGAACAAATATTACAATAATGATTCACAATATTACTTCTGACAGTTGTCTCCTGACTTCTTTCTGAACAGCGACCGATGAGACGATGACTGTCGTATTGATGCCTCCGCGAAAATTGGGGAAGTTGGTTTTGAGCAAGCAACCATGAATTGATCGTTCAATCTTCAACTACATTGACACTCCCCACCAAAAAGGGGATCCATCCCTTTCTTCCATCACGACCAATACACGTTGACTTGGATGCCATTGCGAGAACCTGGGTCACACGGACAGAGCTGAAATGGAAAACAAACAGAAAAGCCAACACACCACAGGAATACTCACAGCACAATCTCACACATCAATGACGACCTGCGCCTTCCAGTTAAAGACATCCTCTTGACACATCCTCTTGCAACACGATCGCCACTTGCTAGAATGACTCCTGCAGAATGCAACGTGACCATAGCACCACCTCACGATACTCTACACACATCGTCTTATCTACTCACTACCAATTACCACTGCAATCGCTTGTCACTCATTCTGCCTCAATTCTAGTAACGGCGACGTATGCAAGCCTCAGTCGTCTACACTCTTTCTCCCCGGCGTGTGGGACCACAGCCAACAAATATCTCCGTGTGAATGTCATTCTCAGCACTAGCCTAGCCTCCCCGGCGTATACGACCCATCTGCTGTCTTTAACGTCAATCAATTCATTGACGGTTGTAGAAGACTGGAAACAACTTCAGAAGTAATCACGACGAAAATTTCAACAAAATTAGGCAATAACAACAAGGTACGAAAACAACGAGTAAACACAATTAGTCCAAAATCACAAATTGATAAGACAGACCACACGTATACACAAACAGTCCGAATAACCTCGCGGATCATGTCTTTGTGGAATTGTTTTGAAGAATTGCAGGACTTACACCAATACGCCTGCAACCCTCCTCAGGTTGACGATTGTAAGTTGTGGAATGTACGGGCACAAACAAGATTAACCAACAATGACAATAATTGGAACTCACACAATTATTTAACACAAACATATGTACAATCAACACATCAAATGTTGTGGATTCTGTCTTGACGAACTGCCCTTGAAGAACTGTAGGACTTGCAGCAGTACGCCTATATTCCTTCTCAGGTTGATGATACAAGTGGAAGACGTGCAGACACAAAGAAAATTAACAACAGACAGAGGAGAATGGTATCAGTTCAGTATATACAACATGAACATATGTACGAAATCGCACACCAAGCAAGTTGGGCGGCTAATTGATGCGCTACATTTTGAAGAATTGCAGGACTTACAGCAGTACGCCTACAACCCTTCTCAGGTTGACGCCCTAGGTTGGAAAATCGTCGCAGAGTTCATTTGCTGACTTCCTTCCATCAGCTATATCCTCAAATCTGAACGGAAACACGCTCATGTCATTGTATTGTAGAATAAAGATGACGAACAAACACACGACGTATCTGGTCAACCAAGCGTAGACACAGAGTAATTTACACTAAAGATAATAGCATTCAAATAGTAACTTGAAACAAGAAATGCTTTTATGCATGCAAGTCAATTTAACAATTACTCTTTCGTTTAAACTTCGCTTATCCTCACTAAACTGAGCAGTATGCTTCGTCCTTTCAAATGCACCAATACTATCATAGTCATTGCACAAGATACTTGAGTTGATGGGCGTCTGTTTCATTGTGGATGACAACACCAACGACAACTGAATGGTGCCAGTTGATGAAGTTAGCGGTGGATCAAAAGCTGTTGTTGCTCGGCTTTCAGAAAATTCTCTAACTGCAAGATTACTACCACTGCTGTCTTTTACTATTAGCTCAGGTTTAGCACTAGCATCTGATGATAGGTGGGCTACATGCTGATCATTTACACTGACGGTCTCACAAGTATACATGCCTGCTGCAACTGCATTTATTTCTACTTCAGCTTTGAGCTGTACAGAACCCTAATTTAACTTAGCAGTAGTAGGCACCCCCCTCATTTCATCATGATCGACCAAAGACAAATCTGCACTATCATGATCATTATCACAAATATTCAATTTACCATCATCTATCTGGTCGACTTCATCATTTTCAAACTCTTTAATAACAGAAGTAGACAATTTTGGTTCCTCCTCACAAATCCTTAAAGGTTCTATACCTTCACTCTGACTAGTAATACCTTGTAAACTTGTGGAGTCAGAACTGCACTCTGAAGCAGCAACTCTATTCTGTGACATCTATTCAACAATGGCTTACCAGTTGCAACTACAGACTTCTTCACCGCACCGTTATCGTCACACAATTCGGAGTCAGGCCTTGATTTCACATTTAGCTTATCACTGAACTTGCTCACTGGTTCACAGTTCACCTTTGTATGCACCTCTTGCAAACGTGTAAAACACAACCGTGTTTGTCTTGCATCTTGCAACTTATCTGTTGAGGATGTACTACGAAACCTGTTACACTCACTAGGTCTATATGCATTACTAGACATCATGGAGCCTTCTCGATATCCACCTCTCTGAGGCCTATTCGTCATCAATGATTGCATTTTGATCTCAGACTGCTCTATTCTAGGGGTGAGATATAATAGACTGGCAAACTTGCTCATAGATTGATTGACACTATCTTTTACTAGTTTCAGGATATCATCAAACTTTGGCTCGATACCCTCATCCTCCATACGGGAGCTTATCTTCACCCACTTCCTTTGCAGTCGAGTAGGTAGGCGTCTCGCTATTACTTCTAGTATAAAACTCGAGTTGAGGTCACTCATGCAATTCATCGAAATCAATGCATTCTTGTAAATCAGCAAATCATCCAAAACTCAGTGAGTGCCTTGGAGTCATCTTGTTGTTGACTACCATTACCCTTAACAGCCTCGAATAATTTCCCTACAATCATCGAAGGTCTTCCAAACCTTTGACGTAGTATGCTCATAGCCTCGTAGTAGCCCTCTTTTGGCTTCATAAACTTACAGCACTGTATAGCTCTTGAAGCATCTCCAGTGCAATACCTCATCAAATACATTAACTTCAATTCATCACTTAATAGAAAACTACTCAGCATGATCTCAAACTCCTTTACAAATTGTAAATAATCAGCCGGGTTTCCATCAAAACACCGTGGTTCAAATTTAGGGAGTTTGATGTTCCTATTATCCCTGAACGGCGAAACAGTAACATCAACCATGTCATGCTTAACATCAGACACATCGTTACAAGTAACAGACAAGTCACCATGACTTACTTTCCTGTTTGCATCCAAGACGCTCTGTCCCTTCTTTGACCCAGGCATTGTTGAACTTGACCGAATTCCAAAAACGTTCCAGATATTGCTTGTTCAAAGAGGACTTGACCGGCACCAGGAGAGATGAACGGTGACTATCCAAACTTTCACCAACTGTCTGAATCCGCCAGAATCTGTTTCTACTGTCAGAAACTGTCAGTCACGTCTCGTAAACCGTTAATGCCCAGCTCTTGCTACGCTCGGGCTCACGCTGTTCCTTGAAGTTTCTCAGAAACGCTTAGTAATAACGGACGAAAAAACCAAAACACCAATTGGTGACTCGAGGATTCTTTATTGTTACACCAACATATAAACAATGTTACAGCTAAGGTCTGTGAACAAATATTACAATAATAAATCACAATATTACTTCTGACAGTTGTCTCCTGACTTCTTTCTGAACAGCGACCGATGAGACGATGACTGTCGTATTGATGCCTCCGCGAAAATTGGGGAAGTTGGTTTTGAGCAAACAACCATGAATTGATCGTTCAATCTTCAACTACATTGACACTCCCCACCAAAAAGGGGATCCATCCCTTTTTTCCATCACGACCAATACACGTTGACTTGGATGCCATTGCGAGAACCTGGGTCACACGGACAGAGCTGAAATGGAAAACAAACAGAAAAGCCAACACACCACAGGAATACTCACAGCACAATCTCACACATCAATGACGACCTGCGCCTTCCAGTTAAAGACATCCTCTTGACACATCCTCTTGCAACACGATCGCCACTTGCTAGAATGACTCCTGCAGAATGCAACGTGACCATAGCACCACCTCACGATACTCTACACACATCGTCTTATCTACTCACTACCAATTACCACTGCAATCGCTTGTCACTCATTCTGCCTCAATTCTAGTAACGGCGACGTATGCAAGCCTCAGTCGTCTACACTCTTTCTCCCCGGCGTGTGGGACCACAGCCAACAAATATCTCCGTGTGAATGTCATTCTCAGCACTAGCCTAGCCTCCCCGGCGTATACGACCCATCTGCTGTCTTTAACGTCAATCAATTCATTGACGGTTGTAGAAGACTGGAAACAACTTCAGAAGTAATCACGACGAAAATTTCAACAAAATTAGGCAATAACAACAAGGTACGAAAACAACGAGTAAACACAATTAGTCCAAAATCACAAATTGATAAGACAGACCACACGTATACACAAACAGTCCGAATAACCTCGCGGATCATGTCTTTGTGGAATTGTTTTGAAGAATTGCAGGACTTACACCAATACGCCTGCAACCCTCCTCAGGTTGACGATTGTAAGTTGTGGAATGTACGGGCACAAACAAGATTAACCAACAATGACAATAATTGGAACTCACACAATTATTTAACACAAACATATGTACAATCAACACATCAAATGTTGTGGATTCTGTCTTGACGAACTGCCCTTGAAGAACTGTAGGACTTGCAGCAGTACGCCTATATTCCTTCTCAGGTTGATGATACAAGTGGAAGACGTGCAGACACAAAGAAAATTAACAACAGACAGAGGAGAGATGGTATCAGTTCAGTATATACAACATGAACATATGTACGAAATCGCACACCAAGCAAGTTGGGCGGCTAATTGATGCGCTACATTTTGAAGAATTGCAGGACTTACAGCAGTACGCCTACAACCCTTCTCAGGTTGACGCCCTAGGTTGGAAAATCGTCGCAGAGTTCATTTGCTGACTTCCTTCCATCAGCTATATCCTCAAATCTGAACGGAAACACGCTCATGTCATTGTATTGTAGAATAAAGATGACGAACAAACACACGACGTATCTGGTCAACCAAGCGTAGACACAGAGTAATTTACACTAAAGATAATAGCATTCAAATAGTAACTTGAAACAAGAAATGCCTTTATGCATGCAAGTCAATTTAACAATTACTCTTTCGTTTACACTTCGCTTATCCTCACTAAACTGAGCAATATGCTTCGTCCTTTCAAATGCACCAATACTATCATAGTCATTGCACAAGATACTTGAGTTGATGGGCGTCTGTTTCATTGTGGATGACAACACCAACGACAACTGAATGGTGCCAGTTGATGAAGTTAGCGGTGGATCAAAAGCTGTTGTTGCTCGGCTTTCAGAAAATTCTCTAACTGCAAGATTACTACCACTGCTGTCTTTTACTATTAGCTCAGGTTTAGCACTAGCATCTGATGATAGGTGGGCTACATGCTGATCATTTACACTGACGGTCTCACAAGTATACATGCCTGCTGCAACTGCATTTATTTCTACTTCAGCTTTGAGCTGTACAGAACCCTAATTTAACTTAGCAGTAGTAGGCACCCCCCTCATTTCATCATGATCGACCAAAGACAAATCTGCACTATCATGATCATTATCACAAATATTCAATTTACCATCATCTATCTGGTCGACTTCATCATTTTCAAACTCTTTATTAACAGAAGTAGACAATTTTGGTTCCTCCTCACAAATCCTTAAAGGTTCTATACCTTCACTCTGACTAGTAATACCTTGTAAACTTGTGGAGTCAGAACTGCACTCTGAAGCAGCAATTCTATTCTGTGACACTCTATTCAACAATGGCTTACCAGTTGCAACTACAGACTTCTTCACCGCACCGTTATCGTCACACAATTTGGAGTCGGGCCTTGATTTCACATTTAGCTTATCACTGAACTTGCTCACTGGTTCACAGTCCACCTTTGTATGCACCTCTTACAAACGTGTAGATGACAACCGTGTTTGTCTTGCATCTTGCAACTTATCTGTTGAGGATGTACTACGAAACCTGTTACACTCACTAGGTCTATATGGATTACGAGACATCATGGAGCCTTCTCGAAATCCACCTCTCTGAGGCCTATTCGTCATCAATGATTGCATTTTGATCTCAGACTGCTCTATTCTATGGGTGAGATATAATAGACTGGCAAACTTGCTCATATACTGATTGACGCTATCTTTTACTAGTTTCAGGATATCATCGAACTTTGGCTCGATACCCTCATCCTCCATACGGGAGCTTATCTTCACCCACTTCCTTTGCAGTCGAGTAGGTAGGCGTCTCGCTATTACTTCTAGTATAAAACTCGAGTTGAGGTCACTCATGCAATTCATCGAAATCAATGCATTCTTGTAAATCAGCAAATTATCCAAAACTCAGTGAGTGCCTTGGAGTCATGTTGTTGTTGACTACCATTACCCTTAACAGCCTCGAATAATTTCCCTACAATCATCGAAGGTCTTCCAAACCTTTGACGTAGTATGCTCATAGCCTCGTAGTAGCCCTCTTTTGGCTTCATAAACTTACAGCACTGTATAGCTCTTGAAGCATCTCCAGTGCAATACCTCATCAAATACATTAACTTCAATTCATCACTTAATAGAAAACTACTCAGCATGATCTCAAACTCCTTTACAAATTGTAAATAATCAGCCGGGTTTCCATCAAAACACCGTGGTTCAAATTTAGGGAGTTTGATGTTCCTATTATCTCTGAACGGCGAAACAGTAACATCAACCATGTCATGCTTAACATCAGACACATCGTTACAAGTAACAGACAAGTCACCATGACTTACTTTCCTGTTTGCATCCAAGACGCTCTGTCCCTTCTTTGACCCAGGCATTGTTGAACTTGACCGAATTCCAAAAACGTTCCAGATATTGCTTGTTCAAAGAGGACTTGACCGGTGCCAGGAGAGATGAACGGTGACTATCCAAACTTTCACCAACTGTCTGAATCCGCCAGAATCTGTTCCTACTGTCAGAAACTGTCAGTCACGTCTCGTAAACCGTTAATGGCCAGCTCTTTCTACGCTCAGGCTCACGCTGTTCCTTGAAGTTTCTCAGAAACGCTTAGTAATAACGGACGAAAAAACCAAAACACCAATTGGTGACTCGAGGATTCTTTATTGTTACACCAACATATAAACAATGTTACAGCTAAGGTCTGTGAACAAATATTACAATAATGATTCACAATATTACTTCTGACAGTTGTCTCCTGACTTCTTTCTGAACAGCGACCGATGAGACGATGACTGTCGTATTGATGCCTCCGCGAAAATTGGGGAAGTTGGTTTTGAGCAAACAACCATGAATTGATCGTTCAATCTTCAACTACATTGACACTCCCCACCAAAAAGGGGATCCATCCCTTTCTTCCATCACGACCAATACACGTTGACTTGGATGCCATTGCGAGAACCTGGGTCACACGGACAGAGCTGAAATGGAAAACAAACAGAAAAGCCAACACACCACAGGAATACTCACAGCACAATCTCACACATCAATGACGACCTGCGCCTTCCAGTTAAAGACATCCTCTTGACACATCCTCTTGCAACACGATCGCCACTTGCTAGAATGACTCCTGCAGAATGCAACGTGACCATAGCACCACCTCACGATACTCTACACACATCGTCTTATCTACTCACTACCAATTACCACTGCAATCGCTTGTCACTCATTCTGCCTCAATTCTAGTAACGGCGACGTATGCAAGCCTCAGTCGTCTACACTCTTTCTCCCCGGCGTGTGGGACCACAGCCAACAAATATCTCCGTGTGAATGTCATTCTCAGCACTAGCCTAGCCTCCCCGGCGTATACGACCCATCTGCTGTCTTTAACGTCAATCAATTCATTGACGGTTGTAGAAGACTGGAAACAACTTCAGAAGTAATCACGACGAAAATTTCAACAAAATTAGGCAATAACAACAAGGTACGAAAACAACGAGTAAACACAATTAGTCCAAAATCACAAATTGATAAGACAGACCACACGTATACACAAACAGTCCGAATAACCTCGCGGATCATGTCTTTGTGGAATTGTTTTGAAGAATTGCAGGACTTACACCAATACGCCTGCAACCCTCCTCAGGTTGACGATTGTAAGTTGTGGAATGTACGGGCACAAACAAGATTAACCAACAATTACAATAATTGGAACTCACACAATTATTTAACACAAACATATGTACAATCAACACATCAAATGTTGTGGATTCTGTCTTGACGAACTGCCCTTGAAGAACTGTAGGACTTGCAGCAGTACGCCTATATTCCTTCTCAGGTTGATGATACAAGTGGAAGACGTGCAGACACAAAGAAAATTAACAACAGACAGAGGAGAGATGGTATCAGTTCAGTATATACAACATGAACATATGTACGAAATCGCACACCAAGCAAGTTGGGCGGCTAATTGATGCGCTACATTTTGAAGAATTGCAGGACTTACAGCAGTACGCCTACAACCCTTCTCAGGTTGACGCCCTAGGTTGGAAAATCGTCGCAGAGTTCATTTGCTGACTTCCTTCCATCAGCTATATCCTCAAATCTGAACGGAAACACGCTCATGTCATTGTATTGTAGAATAAAGATGACGAACAAACACACGACGTATCTGGTCAACCAAGCGTAGACACAGAGTAATTTACACCAAAGATAATAGCATTCAAATAGTAACTTGAAACTAGAAATGCCTTTATTCATGCAAGTCAATTTAACAATTACTCTTTCGTTTAAACTTGGCTTATCCTCACTAAACTGAGCAGTATGCTTCGTCCTTTCAAATGCACCAATACTATCATAGTCATTGCACAAGATACTTGAGTTGATGGGCGTCTGTTTCATTGTGGATGACAACACCAACGACAACTGAATGGTGCCAGTTGATGAAGTTAGCGGTGGATCAAAAGCTGTTGTTGCTCGGCTTTCAGAAAATTCTCTAACTGCAAGATTACTACCACTGCTGTCTTTTACTATTAGCTCAGGTTTAGCACTAGCATCTGATGATAGGTGGGCTACATGCTGATCATTTACACTGACGGTCTCACAAGTATACATGCCTGCTGCAACTGCATTTATTTCTACTTCAGCTTTGAGCTGTACAGAACCCTAATTTAACTTAGCAGTAGTAGGCACCCCCCTCATTTCATCATGATCGACCAAAGACAAATCTGCACTATCATGATCATTATCACAAATATTCAATTTACCATCATCTATCTGGTCGACTTCATCATTTTCAAACTCTTTATTAACAGAAGTAGACAATTTTGGTTCCTCCTCACAAATCCTTAAAGGTTCTATACCTTCACTCTGACTAGTAATACCTTGTAAACTTGTGGAGTCAGAACTGCACTCTGAAGCAGCAATTCTATTCTGTGACACTATTCAACAATGGCTTACCAGTTGCAACTACAGACTTCTTCACCGCACCGTTATCGTCACACAATTTGGAGTCAGGCCTTGATTTCACATTTAGCTTATCACTGAACTTGCTCACTGGTTCACAGTTCACCTTTGTATGCACCTCTTGCAAACGTGTAAAACACAACCGTGTTTGTCTTGCATCTTGCAACTTATCTGTTGAGGATGTACTACGAAACCTGTTACACTCACTAGGTCTATATGCATTACTAGACATCATGGAGCCTTCTCGAAATCCACCTCTCTGAGGCCTATTCGTCATCAATGATTGCATTTTGATCTCAGACTGCTCTATTCTATGGGTGAGATATAATAGACTGGCAAACTTGCTCATATACTGATTGACGCTATCTTTTACTAGTTTCAGGATATCATCGAACTTTGGCTCGATACCCTCATCCTCCATACGGGAGCTTATCTTCACCCACTTCCTTTGCAGTCGAGTAGGTAGGCGTCTCGCTATTACTTCTAGTATAAAACTCGAGTTGAGGTCACTCATGCAATTCATCGAAATCAATGCATTCTTGTAAATCAGCAAATTATCCAAAACTCAGTGAGTGCCTTGGAGTCATGTTGTTGTTGACTACCATTACCCTTAACAGCCTCGAATAATTTCCCTACAATCATCGAAGGTCTTCCAAACCTTTGACGTAGTATGCTCATAGCCTCGTAGTAGCCCTCTTTTGGCTTCATAAACTTACAGCACTGTATAGCTCTTGAAGCATCTCCAGTGCAATACCTCATCAAATACATTAACTTCAATTCATCACTTAATAGAAAACTACTCAGCATGATCTCAAACTCCTTTACAAATTGTAAATAATCAGCCGGGTTTCCATCAAAACACCGTGGTTCAAATTTAGGGAGTTTGATGTTCCTATTATCCCTGAACGGCGAAACAGTAACATCAACCATGTCATGCTTAACATCAGACACATCGTTACAAGTAACAGACAAGTCACCATGACTTACTTTCCTGTTTGCATCCAAGACGCTCTGTCCCTTCTTTGACCCAGGCATTGTTGAACTTGACCCAATTCCAAAAACGTTCCAGATATTGCTTGTTCAAAGAGGACTTGACCGGTGCCAGGAGAGATGAACGGTGACTATCCAAACTTTCACCAACTGTCTGAATCCGCCAGAATCTGTTTCTACTGTCAGAAACTGTCAGTCACGTCTCGTAAACCGTTAATGGCCAGCTCTTGCTACGCTCAGGCTCACGCTGTTCCTTGAAGTTTCTCAGAAACGCTTAGTAATAACGGACGAAAAAACCAAAACACCAATTGGTGACTCGAGGATTCTTTATTGTTACACCAACATATAAACAATGTTACAGCTAAGGTCTGTGAACAAATATTACAATAATGATTCACAATATTACTTCTGACAGTTGTCTCCTGACTTCTTTCTGAACAGCGACCGATGAGACGATGACTGTCGTATTGATGCCTCCGCGAAAATTGGGGAAGTTGGTTTTGAGCAAGCAACCATGAATTGATCGTTCAATCTTCAACTACATTGACAGTCTCCTTCATTTACCTGGGAAGCATCGTCTCAACTACAGACGGAATTGGCGAGTATATCAAAGCCAGAATCGGAAAAGCAAGACAATCTTTCATTAATCTCAAATCTGTATGGAGGTCAACAACACTCACCATCAAAAATAAGATCCGGATTTTCAACTCCAGTGTGAAGTCAGTGCTACTCATTGTACGGATCATATACTTGGCGTGTCATGAAGAGCATCTCAAACAAACTTGAGACCTTCATTAACAGCTGTCTTCGCTCAATCCTACTCAAAATCAGATGGCCGGCCGGAAAAGATCAGCAACAAATATCTTTGGGAGAAAACCAACAAGGCAGGAACCGATTGTGAAACAAATAGGCAGGAAGAAATGGAGATGGATTGGCCATACGCTGAGGAAACCATCAAGTGACATCACTAGACAAGCCATCGCTCCAGTGGAACCCGAAAGGGAGGCGGCGAGTTGGTCGTCCAAGGGTGACTTGGAGGAGGTAATGCGAGGAGGAGATGAAAGCAAGTGAACAGACCTGGAGCAGGGTGAAAAAGTTGTCAGAAAACCGAAGGCAATGGAGGTGCGCAGCTGAAGCCCTATGTTCCTCTAGGAACTAAAGGATACAATAATAATAATTCACTGTCGCACTATTCGCCGTCCGACTGTGATTGTGACTGCTAACTGTCAACTTAAACAGTGGGAAAAGCTATGTCTACGTGTTAAGTGGAAACTCCTATTATGGATTTCCGACCACCACTCCACTTTTTTTGGCAGTACTAGATAAATTGTAGTTAGTCTCCTAGCACTGTTTCATTGTGAACTGTTTAGGGCCTATAGAGCACGGAAAGAACAGGGTAGATATCCGAGCCATGTTTGTCCCTCTGCGACGGCAATGGTTACTACTCTTCTGTGGTTAGGAAACACATTAATCCAGGAGCCCCATTACTTCTTTAAGAGCAGCGTTAGCTCCCTTTATACGATACTATGAGCTGCTGTGACAATCAATAGGAAACCAGTATGCAAGGGTTTGGGGGCAAAGCTCGAATGTTGCAGGACCATACTGGCGTGGACCCATCGCATTCCTCCCCATAATGGAACCTAGTACATGGGTCATCTACAATAGTTTCTCTCTAGCTGGCACATTTTCAAGACAAACTAGTAATGACAGAACTCAGATACGATCTAAGAAGCAGCAATCAAGTAACTGATGAAACAAAATCAATAAATTTTATAAATTTGGGGATCAATGGGAAACCAAACTATTATGAAAACATTTTTATCAGTAAACAGACGAAGAAACTGCAAAAAATAACACCATCCAGAGCAATTTAAGTTGCTCTATGTATAGAATTTTGTGGTGGATAGCACAACAAACACTGGAACTAAATGAGTGCAAACATTCACACGTTATCAAGGTTCACTCGGAATTACATCACTGGACTCAACCGTTAATGACTGTTAAAGGTTACATGGACCTGTTTGCGTCTTGTTTATTAAACTGAATTATCATTATCTGGGTGGTTTTTAACCAGTGAACATACGCTTTTGCCTTTAAAACTAAAGTGTGCCCAGAGCCTGTAATCGATGATTGTCTCGAAAATATCAACATTAGTCAGCGTAATGTGTAGACCCCAAAGTATTGATTAGCATTAACATGGTCACATCACCAAGTCACGCTTCACAAAATGATCACATTGGCTTTTTTTGAGATACACATTCTAGGAAATTTGTTTAAATGGCCATAATTTATTCGCCAATTCAAAAGTTCTCGTTTGCAAGGTCGTTCTCCGCTGTCTGTACAATCACTGTTCGTAAAAATGCCTCGTGGTCGTGGTGTTAAACGAGGCCAACGTCAAACTTCATCTTCTGTAGCACCACCTGTCGACTCTAAAAGTGCTAGATATACCTCGGCGAATGCAGATGTAAGTGTTTTCACGTAGTATTAGTGTGGTAAATTTTTTCACATTTTAACCATTATAAGACAGTCTAGTAATTCACAAAAATATGGCTTTCAAGGCTCTATTGTCTTTTTTAATCACGTTGCACCCATTTATTTTTAATAAAGTAGTGTATACTAACATCTAAGATTCGAATCATAGCTGTTTGCAGATTTGATTAAATCCATAAAAATTAGATTCCGCCCATCTTCGATTCGCAGAAAATCAACCACATTGTTTTTTGGCCGTGAATTCTGTAGCTGCGAGCTTATGTTTAGGATGTGTTGCTCCGCACCAATATACACAGTTGTCATATAGTGCTGTCATTTACATTAGCGGTGCAAGTGTTTTAATTTTACTTGGCAGTTTTATAAAACCTTCATTTAGTGAAATTAAAATAATTATTGCCATTTCATGCTAGCAATGTAGATCCTAAGTTTTTATTTATTTCATGGCCAAATTCGTTTCGTATACTACCCAATCTAGCTGTCAGTTCCTCATATTTTGCGTAATTCATATTCAATTATGTTCAACACAGAACCCCTCTCTTTCAGTTCACATTTAAGTGTATTTTAAATTAAATGTTTTCAAGACAAACGAATAACTAAGATATTATCAGTTTAAGCGATGTACTTTTTTTGCAATCTAATTAGCTTTATATTAACATTTTCTTTCAAAATCACAGGAGGAGACAAGTGAGGCAGGAAATATAAAGGCACCTGAAGCAGGCGTTTCGGTTCCCTGTGAAAGAAAAAAGAGAAAAAAAGAACCTAAAGTCGAAAATGAGGAAGATGATGATGCGTCTGAGAATTATGAATTTAATAATAGTGAATCTGGGAAACGTGTAACGGAGGGTAATGCCGACGCAGAGGATGGCGAAAGTCAAAGTGCTGTAGAAGAAGCAGTTGAAGAGGAGACGGATGATAGACTAACGCCTGCTGAAAAAGCTTCACAAGTTTGTCGTCTCCCTGCTAAAGAACTTTGCACGGAAGAAACTTTATTGTTTCCTTTCTTGGAAAGTTCTCCAAATTCTTTACGACAGTCGTATATTATTGTTCGCAATTTTGCCGTAAGTTTATAAGTCATCTACACTTTTTCATATAAATCCGCTTGCGATTTGTTGTACAATTTTTACGTCATTTCAAATGTATTTTTTAATTAAAAATGAGATTTCGGACATGAAACTAATTGTTTTAAAATGTTGAAAGGATTAACGTGGTATTCTACTTTTTTTATGTAGTTTTTGTTATAAACTGATAATCAGTTAGAAGTTAATCTTATCCTTTTCAAATTCTAAATCTCACAAATTCGAGATGCACTTCCTTCTATAAGTATAAAATTCAGGTTCTTTGATGGAGTATTATTCATTTATAGAATAATTTCCGCAGTGTGATGATATTAATTATGAGCAGTACAATGTGCTCGAAACGTGCTCAACAGTAAAAAAAAAACCACACACACTGTATCACTGTGTGTTTTTATCAAAAAGAAAATTATATTTTGATGAAGTTTCCCCCATAGCGTTTTCTACAGAGATTAACCGAATTTTCCTCCAGTCAGCTTCAGTGAAAATCACTTTTATTTTAATTTTGTTATTAATTGTATTTCTCACATTTCCTATCTAGTACTGTTTCCTTGCGAAACATTCTGTTAACAAAAAAATACTTTTTAAATTAATTTTAGTGCTTAATGTGGTCCGAAGATTCGTGTACACAAGTTACACCCAATCGGTTATTCACATATGTAGTTAATAATATGTCCATGGAGAATCTAAAGGTAATGATCGACTCCGGACTGACTGCGCCTTTACCATCACAACACCAAGGCTCGAATTCGTCTGCTTCGTCTTTATGCGAAGAGAATTTGCATAATAATTCAGGTCGCAATAAAAATCGCAGAAAACGTAAACGATCCTTTCAGCGTCATTTACCAACTTTGTCTTTACCAAATAATTATTCACCCTGGGGAACAAGTATTGCAAAAGCTAATTTAGAACGAATGTGCTATTTAGTTGTTTTGTTTCTAGAAAGGTAAGTAGTCAGTTTTTTTAAAAACTATTTTTGAATAAGCTGTTTTTATCCATCTACTTCTAATTAAGCTTCTCTTGTCATTTGCTTTCTTTTCTTGACTGGTAGTAGTGATAACAATAATTTGCTTTATTCCAAAACAGTACTTGTGATACAGAATAGAATTCTCAGCATTTTACTACACTATTGCATCCAGTTAGTACATTAACAATTAAATAAAATTCTACATAGATTATAGGTAATCTCAGTTAGTTTTGACAAGAACATATTAGCATATCGGTAGCAAAGCCAAAATTGAACAGAATGTTTGAAGGTATTAGAAAAGTACACGCTAGCATATTTACTGGCGTAAACGGTAACAAAAAGGTCGAGGTACACAGAGTGTGAAAGAACGAAGAAGAATATTTTAAATAGAGTTTTTAAGGAAGAAAGAAACAAAGCAGCACATAACATCCAAAAAATAGAAAAGTAAAAGAAAGGAAGAAAACGTTGTACCTATAAATGATATGAATTGGAAAGACGAGATCCAGTTGTTCTACTGACTATTTAATAAGTTATAGGTATCACGCCTAATGCTTTCTTTATCGCACAGAACACGATCCAAGTAGGTAGGGTATGGTTGATTTTCTGTACTTGCTAGTGCGAGCATATATTGATTGTCTTCTAATGTTTGATCTTGTTTTATCATCTATCTATGTTGCAGCATGATTTTAGCCTTTTTTAAATTTCTAACATCTAAATGGATGTAGGATGAAATATAGTCAACCTGCAAAGAAGAAAACAATATTGGGAGTACTGATAAGCAACTGGAAAAAATAATAGCAAAATCTTATATTTTATCTCCTCGATGGCAATGTGAGCTGAGATGGGGTCAGGTCAAACCAAAAACATGGCTTCATCAGTCATTGAAATCCACAACAGTCTGTCTGTCTGTCTGGATTCAACATAGAACTTGGCACCGAAGTGCACCAGTTCGAGTTGCCACGTTCCAAATAGCACACAGAGGTAGACAAGAAGATGAGTGAAGAGAATCAATACAGTCTGACAAGTATAAGAGTGAAACAGAATGGGTAATGGTAGAAAGGAAAATGAAAGATTACAGAGACTGAATACATTTGCGCTGGCCATTGACAACGATTTTGAGCCATGTCACCTATTGTCTCCAACCATTGATTCCTAGAGTCCCGAGGGCCCCAACCCGGGAGTCTGCATCTCCCTACCTGACTCAGTTTAACTGTCAAGGATTTCATGGATTGATGAGGCCATGTTTTTGTTTGGCCACCACTGGCTCTTTTCCAACCTTCACCTATATCAGCTAGCAATGCCCGTCGGGGGAGGCGGTGATTAGGCATGCGCAGCACGTGACCTAGCCATCTTAGTCTATGTAACTTTATAGCCTCGTCGATTGATTTTCCCTCTTTGCCCAACACTCTACGCCTAACGTCAACATTACTTACCTTATTAAACCACCTAACGTGAGACAGAGATCGCAGACATCTATGATCGAAAGCAGTCAACCTTTTCATGTCTTCAACGCGTATTGGCCATGTTTCAGAGCCATAGAGAAGGACGGAGCGAACTGATGAGCAGTACACACGTCTCTTGGTTGATAACCGGATATCACGCCTACGCCAGAGATGGTGTAAGTCAGCGAAAGCAGCTCGAGCTTTTCGGATCCGTGCTGAGATTTCATCGCCAATCAGTCCGTTGGTGCTAATACAACTTCCCAAATAGGTGAAGTGGTCAACATGTTCTATCACTTCACTCCCTATCACTAAGCTAGGAGTTGACGTAGTCCAGTCCTGTAGCAGCATCTTACATTTTGTAGGGGCGAATCGCATGCCAAACACACAACAGTTAGTTTAAGCCAGTCAGTCAGGCAGTCAAGTAGGGAGGTGTGGACTTCCTGACTGGCTGGTTGGAGTCCTCGGGATGTTAAGAAATAATGAAGGCTGGAGACAATTGGTGATATGGCTGAAAATCCTGGTTGTCAATGGCTGTTGCTGATGCATTCACTGTGATTCGCCATATCCAATAAAACTCTATGGTTCTTCTATATTGCTGAACTTCTTCCTTCATTCATACTTCTGTTTATAATCTCTCCCTGTTTTGAATCTCTCTTTACTCTCTCCTCTTGCTATGTGTGCTGCACTACATGGAGGGAGTGTAGCAACTCGAACTTCATATTTTATCTTTGAATCGGTTGGAAAAAGTCATGTTCGACTTGTGATAAAAAATGTCAATTTGACTTCATTTAAAATAAAAGCAAAATTAGACTTTCAATTTTCAGGTAAGTAAATGCCAAGTGATCAAATCCGAGACGTGTATCTATAAATCTTCATGCTAGTGAATGTGGTCGAAATAGGACAAAAGTATCCATTGATGTAGATGTACATTTTGAGTCAATTTTACTTCACTTGTTCGTGAAATTACTGTGCCGTAAAATTTTTCTCAATGGCTCAGAGATTACATTCACACCTTATGTGATCTCATACAATCTATTAAACCCTGATGTTTTTGTATTTCTTTCATGTTATTATTCTTTCTTTTTTCCTTTCGCGTACATTTCTGCTCATTTTTATAGCTCTTTCGAACTTTCTTCGTCTCTCTCTTTTCCCTACCTCTGTGTGTATGCGTGTGTACTACATGGAGTGTGACAATTTAAAAGACTGCTGTAATTCTGTGCAAAAAGTTCTACAGTTGAAACTCATTTAGCTAGAAGTTGTTATAATGGCAGTGGGCAGGGAGTGGGGTAAGGGTGGCAAGCAAACAAACACAATCTCTCAAATAATATAAATGCTCATTATTCGCGACAATAAGTGTATTTATTTTCTTATCATTTTGTTAGATAGCATCAACATGAACCTGTACTCATGCAATGAGTTTATTCAAACTATCCTTTTTTTCTTGGATTGTCTATAAACTACAATATGTGCAAATCCAAAGCATATCTCATGAGCTATTCTTTTTAAGTGAATTACTTCTAAATATGGTGAAATATCGTGCTTATGAATATATATATATATATATATATATATATATATATATATATATATGTATTTTTAGATGTTAGATAAACATGAAAGTTACTTCTTCTGACACGTTTATCAGGTTATCATAACTGGATTAATCTTACAAAACTGTAAATGTCATATATAAGGAATGAATAAAGTTAATAAACGAAATGCAATTTTAAGATCTAATTACCCTGACATTTTACGTAGTATTTTCCTAGTTCACTTTGAATTTTGAATTCATCATGTCTTTGATTGTCTGTCGGTTTGAGTCAGCTATGTCGAGAGAGGTTTTTAGCAGTTCGCTTCGTCTTTTTTTTATGGCTGTGACATCTGGCCATTGAGAGTGGAAGATATGAAAAGCCTAACTAGCTGTCTCCGATCATAGGTGCCTGCATTCTATCTCTCGTATTAATTGGTAATAATAGGGTCAACAATATTGAGGTTAGGCTTCGGTCGAGTGCTGGGTGAGTTGAAGGAAAAATCAATCGACGAGGCTGTATAGAAGTTACATCGACTGAAATGGTTAGGACATGTGTTAGGCATGCCTAGCCATCGCCTTCCTCGACAGACAGACAGTGTTAGCTGACGTGGGATGGATCA
The DNA here is from genome assembly GCA_944472135.2 of Trichobilharzia regenti. NCBI lineage: Eukaryota > Metazoa > Platyhelminthes > Trematoda > Strigeidida > Schistosomatidae > Trichobilharzia > Trichobilharzia regenti. Next base: position 9,576,817 of record OX235266.1, read on the forward strand.
TGTCGGAAAAGAGCTAGTGGTGGGTTGTCAGACGAAAGCATAGTTTCGTCAGTCAATGAAATCCACAGCAGTTCGTTTAAGCCACGTAGGAAGGTGTAGACTTCCTGACTGGTTGGTGTCCTCGGAACGGTAAAACCCGATGGCTGGAAATAGCTGTTGATATGGCTTGAAATCTATGCATCCACTCCTTGTGACTTATATCCAATAAAACTATGTTGTTCTTCGATATTACTATTCTCTTTGCCTTATCTCTTTGTTTAGTGTCTCTATTTTGCATTTCTTTTTATTTTCTTCTCTCTCTTTGTGTACTACACAGAGGGACTGTGGCGAGTTGAACTGCTGCACACATCGATGCAAAGTTCTATGTTGAAATCAGTCAGTCAATCAGTCAGAGGTTTTAGATTACCTGCTTCTTAGTACTTGGAATGCTAAGAACTAGTAGTCTGAGACTGTCGATAATATATGGCTTGAAACCTGTGTCAGTGACAGACGCATTCATTCTTTGATATCTCCCAGATCTAATATAAATCCTCAAGTTTTTGCATGTTACTATTCTTTCTCCCATGTGCATTTCTGCTCACAATTGTTCCTTTAGATCTCTGTTTTCTCTACCTTTGTGTGTCACATAGAGTGTAACAAGTTGAACTGCTGCTTCACTTCTGTGTGAAATTCTACGTTGAAACTCATAGTCGTCAGTAGCTGCCTCTACTGTGTTCAGACTTATCATTAGGACTCTGTGACTGTTTATTAAAGCTTTAATATTTCAGGGTATGGTCCCAAAGGTTATGAAATACTCGTAAAATATTAAACACAGACATTATCAAAATAAGACCTATCTGAATATCACCTCAAAAGGAAAACCTACAATTTCCCTGCATAGCTCAACTCCAATGAATTACACCTAACTCGATATGCATTTAACAATTTCATGTCGAAAATGGTGTTGGAAGTTAAAAGACGGTTGCAGCAAAGAAATTTTTTTCTCCGATGAAGTCATCAACTAGATAAGTGTAAATTGATGTACGTATATATATATATATATATATATAGTGAAGAGGTGGGAAATTTCCAGGACTATTTCCAGTCGAGGGGATAGTTAGGACATGTGTTACGTATGCCTAGCCTAGCCATCGCCTTCCTCAATGGGCAATGTTAGCTGACATAGGGTGGATCAGGTTGGAAAATAGCTAGTGGTGACCAAACTAAAACATGACACCAGTCACTGAAATCCAAAACAGTTAGTTTAAGCCACGTAGGAACGTGTAGACTTCCTGACTGGTTGGGGTCCGCGTGATGGTAAAAACCAATGGATGGAAACAGTTGGTAACATGGCTCAAACTCATCGTTCTCAATGACTGGCGCTGATGCATCTACTCCTTTTGACTTATGATTTCAAATGAAACTGTATTGTTCTTCGTTATTACTATTCCATGGTCTCATCTCACGCCTCTGTTTACTGTCTCTATTATGCATTTCTTCTACTTTCTTCTGTTGCTTTGTGTGCTACACGGAGGGAGTGTGGCGACTTGAACTGTCGCACATCGGTGCAAAGCTCTACGTAGAAAACAGACAGACAGACGAGGGGGAAATTATAACGAATAACAAGATTATAAATAAGGATAAAAGAATGAAAGAATAATAACATAAATAAACAAGATGTTTGGGATAAGAAAGATAATTGGATAATAATTACTGAGAAAATTGACTGTTAGTGATGATCATGCTGTAGATAAAAGTTAGTGTCGACTTGAATTTTTTTTGCATCGCTTGTGCTTCAGCTACGCTCAGATGTCATGATCTCACTCCGTTTAAGAGGTTCAATCACCTAGTCTATAAGACTTTGAAGGACTTTTCAAATGGGAGCTGAGTGTTCTGAGTTCACTAGATAGACGTTCTGTTGCCAAGCTACAGACACATATGCGTTATTTATTTGCTAGCTAGGCTGAATAGTGTTCCGGTGATAGATAAGAAGTAATGTAGCTTTCCCGTTTTACTAGGAGAAAAATTTGTTTGTCATACACTTATTTTTTACTGACAAAATGAATTCATTTCGTGGACCTCTTCATTTTAAATATACTTCTGCTTTATTCACAGGTATGGATATGTCAATTTTGGTGTTTTTAAAATTATCTCTCCCCCGCTGACACATGTGAGCACTTCTCGTTCAACTGCTAGTACTCATACAACACCTATAGAAACTGAAAAACCAGAGGTTCATTTAACTCCTCGACGAGCTGCTGCAGAAAAAGCTTTAGCTGCAACACGACGTACCAGCGCTTCACCTAACAATAGTGCAGTGACAATTACCTCATCATCCTCCTCATCATCATCATCCTCAGCTCCGTCGTCATCGTCTTCATCAGTGCCCCATTTTATCATAATTGGTGCTGGGATATCTGGCTTGATTGCAGCAAGACAACTGACCTATTTCGGTGCAAAAGTTACCATTTTTGAATCTCGGGTATGTGTCTCTAATTTTGTTTGTTTGTTTGTTTATTTTCTTCTTCCTCTGTTTCTTGCTTGGCAAAATATTTTTCTCGTTTTGGTTTGACGAATTTCATCAGTACTACTTGTGCTAATCAGAACATATTGTCCAAATGTAAGATGATGTTACGGGACTGGACTGGACTACACTGACTCCTAATTTAGAAATAAGCAGGAGTGAAGTGGTAGAGCACGTTGACCGCTTCACTTATTTGGGAAGTTGCATCAGCTAGTGCCAACGGGTTGATCTCTTACGAAATCTCAGTACGGATACAGAGGGCTAGTTTCGCATATGACAGTTTACGCCGTCTCTGGCTTAGTAGACGTGATATCCGACTGGCTGGCTATCGACCAAAGGGCGTGTGTACTGCTCAGCTGTCCGCTCCATCCTCCTTTATGGCTGGCTGTGAGACCTGGCCATTGAGAGTGGAAGGCATGAAAAGGCTGGCTAGCTGTCTTTGATCATAGGTGCCTGCGTTCTATCTCCCGTGTGTGACCTGGTATAATAAAGTGAGCAATATTGAGGTTAGGCGTCGGTCGAGTACTAGGTAGGTGGAAGGGTAAATCTATAGACGTGGCTGCGAAATTACATCGACTGCGATGGTTAGGATATGTGTTACGTATGCCTAGCCCAGTCATCGCATTCCTCGACGACAGGCAATGTTAGCAGACATAGGGTCAGGCTGGGAAAGAGCTAGCTGGTGGTGGTCAGACCAAAACGTGGCTTCGTCAGTCAATGAAATCCACAACAGTTAGTTTAAGCCAGCCAGTCACGTAGGAAGGTGTTGACTTCCTGACTAGTTGGGCTCCTCGAGGCGATTAAAACCGATGAAGGCTGGAAACAATTAGTGATATGGCTCAAACTCATCGTTCTCAATGGCTGGCTGGCGCAGATGCATCCACTCCTGGTGACTTATGATTTCCAGTGAAACTATATCGTTCTTCGTTATTACTACTCCTTTGTCTCACACCTCTGTTTATATTCTCTATTATGCATTTCAACTACTTTCTTCTCTTGCTTTGTGTGGTACACGGAGGGAGTGTGGCGAGTTGAACTGCTGCATATATTGGTGCAAAGTTCTATGTCGAAAACAGACAGACATTGTCTAAAAGATATGCCGAAAAAAATTCTGATGCATTGGATGCACTCTGAGAATTCCGTAGAGTGACATCACACACCAAACCAATCTTCTAGTGAAACTCGAATCGAAATTGATGAGTTGAGCCTCTGTCCGAGGATGACTTGGAGTAAGTCGTCTGAAGAAGATATGAAAGCTTATGGACTATCGTGGAGACAACTAAAGAGAACTGCGAAGGACAGGACAATATGAAGATGTTCTTTTGAAGACCTATGTTCCACTGGGAACTTAGAGGGGTTTAATGATAACAATGTTAGGAAAAAGTATAGGTTTCTTTTGAAGTCATTAAAAGCAACCTAGGTGATAGATAAAGTTCAGCTTGTGAACTGCAACACTACATAGTTTAGTATGGCGTCAAGCTAACGATTTACTTCCTTGCTTCCTTCCTGTTCAAGCTTTGAACATAGAAGTGTTAGTAGCTGTAATGATATTGCTTGCTTTTACGTAGTGAGGTTGCTAACCTCACTTATCCAGCCTCCCCTATTCACCTAACTTACTACATGTCTAGACGAGGTTTTCAGAAATGCGTCACCGGGCTGAAATTCTATCCCCGGATCATCGACTGCGGCACCGTTGGCGAGCATATCCTACCAGTAAACCAACAGTCATTATATTTCTTGACCTAAAGGCAGCATTCGACTCTGTCGATCGAGAAGTTCTTTGGAGATGCTTGGCTGTAAAGGGAATTCCGAGAAAATATATTGCACTGATTAAGGCACTCTACTCGTACTCATACAGCCAGGTGAGGGCTTACGGCGAGCTGTCATCTGAACTGGTGACGACCAGTGGTGTCCGTCAAGGATGCCCATTATCCCCTTTTCTATTCAACTTCATCATAGATGTGTTAATGGACTTAACCCTAAGTGACTTCAGCGACTCAGGGATTGACTTGCTACCAGGGAATAATCTCGTTGACTTGGAATATGCAGACGATATAGTCCTTCTAGGCGAAGACGCCGACGAAATGCAGAGTCTTCTGAACACCCTGAGCTGTAATCTACGAATGTTTGGCATGCGATTCGCTCCCGCCAAATGTAAGATGATGTTACAGGACTGGACTACATCGACGCTTAGTTTAAAAATAGGAAGTGAAGTGGTAGAGCACGTTGACCGCTTCACTTATTTGGGAAGTTGCATCAGCTAGTGCCAACGGGTTGATCTCTGACGAAATCTCAGCACGAATACAAGGGGCTCGTTTCGCATTTGCCAGTTTACGCCGACTCTGGCGTAGACGAGATGTTCGGCTATCGACCAAAGGGCGGGTGTACTGCTCATCAGTCCGCTCCGTCCTCCTTTATGGTTTTGAGACCTGGCCACTGAGAGTGGAAGACATGAAAAGACTAGCTGTCTTTGATCATAGGTGCCTGCGTTCTATTTCCCGTGTAAAGTGGCATAATAAGGTGAGCAACATTGAAGTTAGGCATCGAGTGCTAGGTAAACAGGGGAAATCAATCGACGAAGTCGTGAAGCTACATCGACTGAGATGGTTAGGACATGTGTTACGTATGCCAAGCCATCGCCTCCCTCGACGAGCAATGTTAGCGGATATAGGGTCAGGCTGGAAAAAAGCTAGCGGCGGTCAAACAAAAACTTGGCTTCACCAGTCAATGAAATCCACAACAGTTGGTCTAAGCCACGTAGGAAGGTGTAGACTTCCAGGCTGGGGTCCTCGGGACAGTAAAAATCTATGGTTGGAAACAATTGGTGACATGGCTCAAAATCGTTCTCAGTGGCGCAGATGCATCCACTCCTTGTGACTTATGATCTCCAATGAAACTGTTTTGTTTTTCTTTATTACTCCTTTGTCTCACACCTCTGCTCACTGTTTCTATTATGCTTTTCTTGTACTTTCCTCTCTTGCTTCGCATGCTACACGGAGTGTGGCGACTTGAACTTCCGCACATTTTTGTATAGTTCTATGTCGAAAACAGACAGACAGACAGACCAGTAAACCATAAAACAACTTTGTTTGGAAGTACCTTTATTACTTAGTGAGAAATTTTCTTGTTTTAATGGTGTTTTTAACTTCCATTTTTGTCTCTATGACCATTTTTGGAATGATGGTTATTACTAGTATAGTGGGTGAGAGTAACAACCATGGGTGAGCGTTGAGTATGCTTAGCCAATGATAATAAAGTTCTACCTCTTACATATGAAAGTGTTCATAATTGTAGTTCCAACTGGCAGTGCCTTTAAATCCATCTGTAGGTCTTTGGTCTCGCCCAGGATTGAGTCATAGGTTCAAACTTTGTTCCCTTTAGCTAAGTTTTAACAGACGAGAAGCAGTAGTAGAATTTATTAACCTTTAGACAATAAATGTTACATCATTGGCACCTTTTTATTTCTTGTGTTCCAAGTAGAGTTTAGGGTTTCAATCTTTAAAGTTTCGGTTTTTTTTACGGGATGGGATTGTTTGCTCCACGCCTATCCTTTTATCTTTTTCCGGGCTTACTACCTGCCGGTAGACCGACCAATAGTTGCTACCTTGACTTGGTGGTCGGGTTTGCACATCTCAATGACCCAACAAGCTATACTGGCTGGAACTACTGTTCCTACAGGTCCTATCATGCCAGGAAGGTTGTTAGGATAGCGATTAGACCAAAAGCAGTTACCGGCATAGTGTAAGAATTTTGTTTTTCAGTATGCTGGGGGTCTGTGAGCGAAGTCGTAGTGCTGGGGAACAGGGGTGCAACAGCAGTGAGTTGTTTCCCTCAGATGACCAGCATACCAGCCAGCTATGCTGTCTCTTCACTCTCAAGAGAGGGGGTTAGAAAAGGTCAGCCTCAAAAATTGTACATCCCGACTTACCCTACGGTAGTCCATAACCGGCGCTAAGTTCACTAATACGGAACCAAACCAAGAAACCAGTTCATACAGGCCATGTGTGACCGGCCTGGCTCAAGCAGTTGTCCTCTGGGCTCTGCAGTCACGCAACACTAACCCTCTTTCTGTTTTAGGTACCTGAAGAATCAATCAATTTCCATGGTGTAGGCAACCGGGAAGTAACAACCGACCACACACTTCCAAGAGCATACGAAGCCGTTCTGAGCATCATTCTGTAGACTAGGTGAGGTTCAGGAATGAGTCAGCTGATGAGAATCGAACCTAGACTTGCTTCGTTGCCTAGTATACAAATGTACACACATTCATCTATCTGTGTCAGAACTTTTTAGTTAGTTATTGTCGAGGATATTCGGTGTTTACCTGAATTAAGTGGATCTCTTCATTTCATTTTCAGGATCGTGTTGGAGGTCGAATATGGACTTATAGAAAGAATGGATGTCACGCTGAACTAGGCGCAATGGTTGTTACAGGTTTAGGTGAGTATTCATTGTCATTATTACTGCTTATATATATATATATATATATATATATATATATATATATCACAGCTCCTACCAGGTAAGTCCTATCCCCCGCCTTCACGCGACAGTAGAGGTGTTCCTCACAAAAGTGAAAGCGCGAATGAGAACGTCTGGTGCTCTTACAACTGAACTCATGGGCTAGCCAGGTAGGTCTATCTGGCTAGGGGAGCTGGAAGACCCTGATTCTAAACCTATACTGTGTGTGTGTGTACATGGACACCAAAATCCCAACGGATTGTGAATGTTAAATGAACCTGGTTTGGTGGTCACTGGGAACCATGGGAACGCTGCTCCACTTACCTCACATTCCTGTTTATTACCTCTCCTTTGAAGAGTGGCAACTTGAACTGCTGCACATCTGCGCAAAGTTCTACGTTGAAAGCAGTCAGTCATACAAATACAGTACGCCTAAACAAAGAATAAAGCAATTCATTCTGACTGGTTACATTAGGTGCTAAGTTGTAGAGTAAAATTGTCCCATCAATATAATGGCATAAATCTTTGATTCCAACAGCCCATAACAGAAAATGTTGACTCAGAATTTTATTAATAAATCAAATTAATATGTCATGTGAGGCTTTGCCACATTGGCCTAAGCACTAGACTCCCTCAACCAGTCGCTCCTGAGATTGAGTTCCCCTCACATACTTCAGCCTGGACAATCGGGCAGTATTATCATTAGAGGGGCCTTACATAATAATTGTGTGGCCCACAGCCTAGAATATGAAAATCTGTCCCAGTGATTTAGTCGTAGAATGCTTGCCAACCACGGATGTGGTTCAGGGGTCGACACCTGACCGGCGCATTCAAAAACGGTGACTAGTCCTACTGGTCGATAGGTAAGGGTGAGGGCAAGGTTAGCAACCCTGCCCTTAAAAACAACATAAGGGCTAGTTAAATGCCAGGGTTTCATGCCTGAATCCTTACGTTCTACTCAAAGGATCTCAAAGGAATGGAAGACAACCATTTCTAACAACGCAGTCTGTTACGTTTCATCTGTTGTGTAGACTAAAAGAAACTGCTATAGTGAGTTGTAAGCTAGCATTTCATACAGCCAGTTCCCTTGATTACCTACCTTATGAAAAGTCGCGAAATAAAGCAGTATAAGCTATTTTCACCCTGTATTAAATATGTTCATTCTATCATTATTCAAATGTTTGATTTTTCAGAAGTTCTCTAGTTGATTTCATTATATGACAAAAACTTCTTTAGAGACAGTTGAATACTTCAGTTGAGAAAGTAAATTTCTCTTTTTTTTTCTTCACATATCAGTTATCTTTCTGAAACTAGTTGGAAAGATGTTTCTCTATGATAGACCTCATTGCTAAATAATCAACATTAGTTTAAAGTGTTATTGTAAATCTCGTCATCAACTAACACGAGTTAGAGATCTTTAGAAATCAGGGAGCACTGGACGGTTGTTTCGTCCTACTTTGGGACTCTTCAGCAAAGTGAGCTAACCATGACATTACCTACAAGGGATCGAACCCAGGAACTTCTGGTTATGTGGCCAAGCGCTTTTTGACCACTCAGCAACCGTTCGGAGAGAAATTCTATGTCCCGTATATTCGAATCTCTGTCAATTGGTGATACACATAGTTCTACCCTTCGATGAGCGTCCACTTTACCTTGACATGGTTTGAAGTATTCACCGGAGTCTGTTGGTGAAATTTCTACCCTATTTTTTACTGTAATAAGTAGTACAGTGAATTATCTAACAAATAACTGGAAAGAATCAATAGAAAGCTTTCTACAGTGTTGCTAATCGCATTTCAATTGTGGTAGTGCTGAACAGTGAGGGTAACATTTTATGGTTTATTCATTAGCCTACTTATATTATTTATCATTAGTATATGACAAAATTAAAAATTTTCAGTAACTGAGTAATCATTTGGTGTTCAAATTAATGAGTGCTGAGTGTACTAGGGTGCAAAACTTTGGGCATTCAGTATTCCCTATATATTCATTCTCACCCCTCTTGTCTCATACGGACATAAATTTATTTATGCCCGTTACACCACAACCCTTTTTCTTTCTCTAAATATGCCGAATTCAGCGCGAATATCTAATTTCATCAGTTAGTATGAATAATTCATGAGATTGGTTACTGTTTACCACTTCAGTAGTTCAAAATGTTTGTCATAAAACTATCCTCTTATTAACGAAATAATAAGACTAGCAAGATTTCTTTATGGATGTGAGATGTGGCTATTGAAAAGCCTGACTAACTGTCTTTGATCCTATGTGTATCTGTATTCTATCTCCCGTATTAAGTAGTATAATATAGTAAGTAGTTATAAGGTTAAGTGTAGAGTGTTAGACGGGGCGAGTAAATTAATCGATAAGTTTGTGAATCTATATCGATTGAGATAACTGGAATGCGTGTTGCTCATTCCGAGCTACTGCCAGCCTCAATGAGCTGACTGACTGACTGGCTTCAGCATAGAACTGGGCACAGATGTGCACCAGTTCGAGTTGTCACTCTCACTCCATGTAGTGCAGCACAAAAAGCAAGAGAAGAGAGTGAAGAGGGATTCAATGGGGAGAAATAAACAGAAGTCTGAGTGAGGGAAGAAGAATAGTAATATGGAAAAACAATAGAGTTTTCAGGATTTCATCATGAGCTGACATTAGTTAGAGAACCATTGGAAAACCTGGGAGTACTGGACAGCTGTTTCGTCCTAGTTTGGGACTCTTCATCAGTACGCACCCACCGGGATTCGAACCCAGGACCTTCCGGTTACAAGGCGAGCTCGTATACCATTAAGCCACTGGAACCCGATCCAATGGTCCTTGAATTCTAACTTCTGCCAATTCACGACATAGCGCGACCGCTAGCCAATGTCTTCGGTGGCGAGTATTTGTCCTCACACCCGACCAGCTGCACCCTACTGGTCACGACTTCCCACTGGAACCCAGGTAACTACCTACCTGAATAGGGCCAGTCGCCAGTGAGCATCTTATTGGTATTCAAGTGTTGGGTTTTCAATAGAGTTTTATTGGATATGGCCAATTACAAAGAGTAAATACATCTGCGCCAGCCATTGACAATGAGGATTTTGAGCCATATCACCAATTGCCTCCAGCCTTCATTGGTTTTCACCATCCCGAGGATCCCAACCAGCCAGCCAGTCTACAAATCCCTATGTGACTGTCTGCCTTAAACTGTACTGGATTCCACTGACTGATGAAGCCATATTTTGATTTGACCATAATTATTAGCTCTTTTCCAACCAGATCCTGTGTCAGCTAACATTGCGTGTGGAGGAAGGTGACAGCTAGGCATGCGTAATACATTTCCTAACCATCTCAGTCGGTGTAGCTTTACAACCTCGTCGATTGATTTCCCCTCCAACTCACCTAACATTTGACCGAAGCCTAATCTCAATATTACTCACCGTAATACACCTACCACCTAACATGAGAGATACAACCCAGACACCTTTGATCGAAGACAGTTAGTCAGCCTTTTTATATCTTCCACTTTCAATGACCATGTTTCACAGCTAGCCATAAAGGATAAGCAGAGCGAACTGTTAAGCAGTAGATACATCCATCCTTTTGATCGATAGTCAACTGGATATCATATCTAGACCATAGATTATGTAAGTTGGAAAATACTAAATGAGCCTTCTCTATCCATGCTGTGATTTAGTCAGTGATCAACCTTCTGGGACTGATGCAAATTCCCACCCAAATAAGTGAAGTGGTCAACACACTCTACCACTTTTCTCCTTATCTTAAAGCTGAAAATCGATGAGCAATGTTAGCTGACATAGAATTAAGCTGGAAAAAGTTACAAGTAGTCAAATCTTAACCCAGTATCAGTATGTGAAGTCTTTGACAGTTGGTTAGGCAGCCAGTCACGCAGAGATGTGTAGACTACCTACCTGGTTGGAATTCTTGAAATGGTAAAAAGCAACGTTTTGAAAAATGTTGATGATCTGCCTCTCAAAATTGTTGTCAATGCATTCTGTCTGTCTGTCTGTCTGTCTATCTTCGACATAGAACTTTGCACTGATGTGCACCAGTTCAAGTCTCCACACTCCCTCCGTGGTGCACACAAAGCAACACAAGAAAGTAGAAGAAATGGATAATACAGACAGTAAACAGAGGTGTGAGATGAGACAAAGGAATAGTAATAACGAAGAACAATATAGTTTCATTGGGAATCATAAGTCACAAGGAGTGGATGCATCTGCGCCAGCCAGCCATTGAGAACGATGAGTTTGAGCCATATCACCAATTGTCTTCAGCCTTTATTGGTTTTTACCGTCCCGAGAAAGCCAACCAGTCAGGAAGCCAGTCTACACCTCCCTACGTGACTGACTGGTTTAAACTAACTGTTGTGGATTTCATTGACTGATGAAGCATGTTTCGGATTGACCGCCGTTAGCTCTTTTCCAACCTGACCCTATATCATCTAACATAGCTCGTCGAGGAAGGCAATGACTAGGCATACGTAACACATATCTTAACCATCTCAGTCGATGTAATTTCACAGCCTACCTCTATATTGCTCACCCTTTATACCACTTCATACGGGAGATAGAACGCAGGCACCTATGATCAAAGACAGCTAGCTAATCTTTTCATGTCTTTTACTCTCAGTGGTCAAGTCTCACAGCCAGCCATAAAGGAGGACTGATGAGCAGTACACCCGCCCTTTAGTCGATAGCCAGCCAGTCGGATATCCCGTCTACTAAGCCAAAGACGGCGCAAACTGTCATATGCGAAACTAGCCCTCTGTATCCATACTGAGATTTCGTAAGAGATCAACCCGTTGGCACTAGCTGATGCAACTTCCCAAATAAGTGAAGCGGTCAACGTGCTCTACTGCTTCACTCCTGCTTATTTCTAAACTAGGAGTCAGTGTAGTCCAGTCCAGTCCTGTAACATTATCTTACATTTGGCGAGAGCGAATCGCATGCCAAACATTCGTAGATTACTGTTCCTCAAGGTGTTCAGAAGACTCTGCTGGATTTTGTTTGCCTCCTCACTTAGAAGGACTATGTCGTCTGCATATTCTAAGTTGACGAGATTATTCCCACCCTGGTAGTAAGTCAATCCCTGAGTCTCTGAAGTCAGCAGTTAGGGTTAAATCCATTAGTACATCTGTGTGATGAAATTGAATAGAAATGGGGATAATGGGCATTCCTCGCTGACGGACACCACTAGTCGTCACCACTTCAGATGACAACTCGCCGTAAGCCCTCACTTGGCTAGCTACATGAGTTCGAGTAGAGTGAGTGCCTTGATCTGTGCAATATATTTTCTCAGCATTCTTACAATTGTTGAAAATTATGTTAAGCCACATCACCATTAGCTCATATCTATTGATTTTTAGTGTTTCAGAGACACCACCTAGTTAGTTAGTCTACACCTCCGTAATCCTTTGTCAGCTAATATTGCCAGATGAAGAAGGCGAAGAAGTGGTGTGTGTGCAATTTATATTCTAGCCATCTTGATCAATGCAGTTTCGAAGTTAGAATTCATGGACGACAGTGGTTGTGAATGGTCTACGAGCTTTTCTTGTAACCGGGAGGAGTCCTTGAGTTTGTATAACCTATGTGTCTCAAATTCAGCAGCGGACTTGATGACACCACTATGGGAGAAGGTGTGGAAAGAAGGCAACGTACCCGAGGATTGGCAGAAGGCTACTTATTCAAACTGCCAAAGAAAGGAGACTTAAGTCAATGCAAGAACTGGCTCGGAATTATGCACCTGTCCATCCCAAGCAAAACACTAAGCCGCATCATCCTGGAGAGAATCAATCAACCTGGATGAAAAACTTCGACCGGAACAAGCTGGATTCAGGAGAAACAAGTCATGTATTGATCAAATCGCCACACTACGGATCATCACTGAACAAAGCTTAGAAAGACAGTCACCTCTCTATCTCAACCTCATCGACAGCGTCGATCGAGTAGTCATTTGGCAACTACTTCGCTACTACGGGGTCCCATTGACAAATATACAGCTCATCCAACAGTTATACGACAATGCTACATGCCAATTAATCCACAACGGGAAACTTACGGAAGCCTTCGAAGTGAGGACGGGAGTGAGGCAAGGCTGTCTACTATCGCCAATGATTTTCCCGATTGCGGTAGATTGGATAATGCGACAAACAGTGGGAAGCGAGGAAAGAGGCATGAAACGGGCCCTCATGAGAAAATTGGAGGATCTGGACTTCGCCGATGATATATGCCTGATTTCCCACAAACTGGAAGATATGCAAGTGAAAAGCAACAAGTTCGCAGAAGAAGCATCCAGAGAAGATAGGACTTCAGGTGAACATAGAGAAAACATAGGTTATGAAAATTCCTGGCCAACACCACCAACAGAAACAACAACAGACAAGAATCAGCATAAATGGGAGGAACCTGAAGGAAACAACCTCCTTTATCTACGGACCGCCCAGGGAAGCATCGTTTCAGCTACAGGTGGACGGAACTGATGAGGATATCAAAGCAAGGATCGGGAAAGTAAGACAAGCTTTCATTACTCTTAAGTCTGTGTGGAGGTCAACAGCACTTAGCATGAAAGATAAGATCCGGATTTTCAACTCCAATGAGAAGTCAGTCAGTGCTACTATATGGATCAGAGACTTGGCGCGTCACAAAGAGCACCTCAAGCAAACTACAGACCTTCATCAACAGCTAACTGTCTTCGCTCAATACTCAAGGTCAGATGGCCTGCCAGAAAAGATCAGCAACAGGGATCTCTGGTAGTGAGCGAACCAACCCAACAGGAACCGATTGTGAAACAAATAGGCAGGAAGAAATGGAGGTGGATTGGCTGGCCATCCTCTGAGGAAACAAACCATCAAGTGACATCACTCTACAGGCCATCGCTCGAGTGGAACCCGAAGGAGAAGCGGCGAGTTGGTCGTCCCACGGTGGGGTGACTTGGAGGAGGTGATGTGAAGAGGAGCCAGGTGAAAACTTTGGCGGAGAACGGAATGCAATGGAGACGTGCAGCTGAAGCCCTATGTTCCTCTAGGAAATAAATGAAATAATAATAATATGTGTCTCAAGTGTGGATGAAATAGCTGTCCACTCCCCTCTTCTAACTTTCAACAGTTCTCTAGCTAATATCAATCCGTCGTCAGAATTGAAACAGTTTATATCTCCCCCCTGGAAACTAACTCTTCAAAAAACCGTCTTTATCATCTAATGCTGTATTCTGTTTTTTCTTTCTTTTTCAGCCGCTAATCCTGTCACTGTATTAGTTCGTCAACTGTCATTAAATCTCCTACCGATCAATACAGAATGTTCATTATACGGTCCACAAGGTCATCCAATAAATCATGATATTGATGAAGAAATTGAAGAAGAATTCAATCGTCTTCTTGGTACAGCTGCTTATATTTGTCATACTAAAGGAATAGATTCAAAATGTCTTGATTCTGGTGTTGAAAAACACTTCTCATTAGGTCATATGGTTGAAACACTAATTGCGTAAGTCTTGTCTTGTCTTGGGTATTGATGTATTTATTGATTCATTATACATTATTGTTCCCTTGAGTTCCGAGTGGAACTTGGGGGGGGGGCTTCAATAGCACACTTTGTCCTATTTTCTGCAACCCTCTTTAGCGCTGGCCTTACGACTTTTCATGATCTCTCATCATCTCCTCCTCCATGTTACCCTCGAGGTGATGCCCCACTCGTCGTCTTGTTATTATTATCATCATCATCATCGATTTATTAGTACTGATGGATAGGCGTTAAAGATTCGACTTCTGTCTCTTTTCAGAAATGAAGGAATCAGGCTAAATAGGCAATAGAATTCCTTCTCATTGGATGAATGGTTAACGAGCAACGGTTCTGGGTTCGATCCCTGACGGGAAGGATCAAAGGTGTATGGTGCTGAAGAGTCCCAAAGTAGGACGAAACAGCCCTATCTGTCTCTCATTGATATCAATCCCTGGTCGAACAAATCAAATCCCTACAAACTAATCTTAATGGCCAAATTTATTCGACTATGGTCTGAACGCAAGAAACCGATTTCTACATTCTGCCGTATGTATATCCGACAAAACTTCCACTGAGAAATGCGCTATCAGAAAATGTCGCAAAGGGTAGGGAAAAGACGACTATTCTTCTGAACAGTAATAACTTCAAAACGCAAGTCTACCTCAGCAGTGCAGTGACGGGGGGTAGCTAGCTATACCGGTAATGTAGGTTTCTAAATACAAAACAAAGTGTACTGTAAGGCAAAATTAGCTAGCCAAAGTTCAATATTACCTTAGAATTGAGGAGGGGAATGTTCCCAACGAGTTGGGATCGAAGGCTGTGTCCACAAGCATCACAAACCAAGTGTTCCTTCAGACAGTCCTGGGTCAGAATGACCCTCATTCATTCAAACACACTCATATGGTTAAATAACACGTTGAAAAAGAGACATTCAGCGAAGGGACTCTTTTCGACGGCGAATTCATTCACATTACTGTACAATCGCATTTATATATAATTATTTGTCTGTCTCTCTGTGT
The DNA here is from genome assembly GCA_944472135.2 of Trichobilharzia regenti. Lineage (NCBI taxonomy): Eukaryota > Metazoa > Platyhelminthes > Trematoda > Strigeidida > Schistosomatidae > Trichobilharzia > Trichobilharzia regenti. Next base: position 9,592,302 of record OX235266.1, read on the forward strand.
GTGTGTGTGTACATGAGGTTTGTCAAGTTTAGATAATTGATCAGGTAATAAAAGAGTGATCTAATATAGAAATAAGGTTAATCAGACAGCAACTGAAGTAAGATTGAGTTAGTTAGTAAGTTAGATGACGTGATATAATTGACTAAAATGTTTCAACTTAGGTCAGGATAGAAACAGCGATAATTACAAGTAGAGACTAAGTAGAATTGGGATAGAGAATAATGACATTTAAATTAGAACTGAAATTGAGCAAATAAGTTGGATGACGTAACATAAATGACTAGAAATTGAGCGTTGGTCAAGTCAGTATGTCGGCCGTAACCAGTGTTCGCCTTCCAAATGTATCACCCAACACTTACCAGCATGGTTTTACAAAGGAGAAAAACGATGCCTCCGTGGCTCCATCTTAGAACATCTGATAGAATCCGGACATAGAGCTACACCCCAAACAAAATTCAAATTCGTCTACAGAATATGAAGCAGTCTTTCTAAAAGTGTATTAATCAGACTTCTTCAAACTGCAGAAGCAGTGGCAATTCACTTGGTAAGTCCTGAACTCTGCATACAGAAGAAGTTCGTTCAATCACTACACTTGCAATGGACAACAAGTAAATTCTACCTAATCTTTTTTCTTTTCTGTCTGTTCATTAATATTATTTTGTCAATTCAATTGTAATATTTTACATTTTCAACTTTCTTGTTCTCTAACCCTACTCCATTCAATTTCTACACCTTATTACCCTTGTTGCTGACCTGACCAACGCTCAATTTCTAGTCATTTATGTTATGTCATCCAATTTATTTGCTCAATTTCAGTTCTAATTTAAATGTCATTATTCTCTATCCCAATTCTACTTAGTCTCTACTTGTAATTATCGCTGTTTCTATCCTGACCTAAGTTGAAACATTTTAGTCAATTATATCACGTCATCTAACTTACTAACTCAATCTTACTTCAGTTGCTGTCTGATTAACCTTATTTCTATATTAGATCACTCTTTTATTACCTGATCAATTATCTAAACTTGACAAACCTCATGTACACACACACACACAGACAGACAAATAATTATGTATAAATGCGATTGTACAGCTATGTGAATGAATTCGCCGTCGAAAAGAGTCTCTTCGCTGAACGTCTTCTCTCTTTTTCATATGACTCAATGGGGATTTTCAAGCTACTCAAATGACATGTTGTCAACGTACACACAACCACAAAGAGAAGTATTACAATTACAGACTAAGGACAAAGGCAATAAATAATCAAGGTCAAAATCAACGTGTGATATGCAAATGTCAAATTAATGATACACAATCTAGAGGATAGTTGAATGCTTCTAAATGTGCATAAATAGCATAAGTAGATCGTCCAGGAGGGATTTTTCCAAACAATTTGTCCATTCCACTAACATCTGAAGATATTTAAGAAGCGGAGACGCTGGAGAGGTGCCCGTACTAGAGGAGCTGTGAGAAAAGACTTTGGATTTTATTCCAGCATAAAAAAAAATCATTCACTGGGAAGTATATGAAAAAAAAGAAAAAGCAAAACACACATAGTTCAGCGAAGAAACTCTTTTCGGTGGTGACGAATTCGTAATCATATACACTGTGTCAACACTGGTCATTCCTTTGGAACAAACGCCTCCCCGTCCTCCTTCAAAGTAATCTGCAAAGTGAAAAACAACCATGTCATAAAAGCAATATGCTTTCGCCTCCTCTCCGTATTGCCGAAGCTGTAGCCATTCAGATAGAGAAAACCGGAGCTGTGCATACAAAAGAAAATTATCCAACCACTTCTTCCATCCTAATGACAACCTTATTGATTTCTACTAGCTTGATTGTTTTTCTAACCTGAATGTAATTCCGTATTTTTCAAAAGAATGGATACTGAACAACGAGTACTCTTTTCGATAACGCCTTCTTCTTCATCATCATCATCAGGCTCTACAGTTATATATCCATCCATTATAGTGAATGCATGAATGAATTAGTCTGTCTGTCTGTCTGTTTTCGACATAGAACTTTACACAAATGTGCGGCAGTTCAAGTCGCCACACTCCGTGTAGCACGCGAAGCAAGAGAAGAAAGTACAAGAAAAGCATAATAGAAACAGTGAGTAGAGGTGTGAGACAAAGGAGGAGTAATAACGAAGAACAAAACAGTTTCATTGGAGATCATAAGTCACAAGGAGTGGATGCATCTGCGCCAGCCACTGAGAACGATTTTGAGCCATGTCACCAATTGTTTCCAACCATTTGTTTTTACCGTCCCGAGGACCCCAGCCTGGAAGTCTACACCTTCCTACGTGGCTTAGACCAACTGTTGTGGATTTCATTGACTGGTGAAGCCATGTTTTTGTTTGACCGCCGCTAGCTTTTTTCCAGCCTGACCCTATATCCGCTAACATTGCTCGTCGAGGGAGGTGGTGTTTCCAACCATAGATGAATGAATTAGTGTTATGAACAACATTAACGTCGTTTAAATAACATCGAATCAATAATAATAATATCATTGGATTACAGTTCAATAGCATCAACATAACAATACACATTGAATGTCAGAAAAATTAGAAAAGATTATATTACAAATTCATGAATTTATAGTCTCTACTGAAGGCCGGTCAGGGCAGGGCAGTGGTGGTAGTGACTGGCTGGACTTGCTTCTTTTGCACACAGAGCACTGGTTGTTTGAGGCGAATTGGAATAGCTTCTGTTGTTTGGAGCATGCGGTGCTTCGATGATGTTTTTGACAATTTATTAGGCACCCCTTAGATGATGATGACAGAGAAGGATTCTTCCACGCTGGTTGGCTTTGTGACCGACCGGTTTGCACCAGATGGTCCAATATCGAACTGCTTGTTAATGGTTTTAACTACACCTTTATTTAATCATAGTGCGATATGTTCTCGAGTGAGCATGAAAAATCAAGTTCCTAGAGTAACAACCGATATAACTCGCTCCACCACAGGAGAGAGCAGTTGAATTGGCAGATACAATTAGAAGTAGTCTAGCTGGTCTAGGTACTTTATCTTTCAGTTGAGGAATCACCCCCTTCGGTTGTGTAGAGAATAATACGTGTAGTTCACCAGAGCATTAAAAGTTCTTTGAACTGATATTCTTAATCTCCTCGTAATTATCTCACTTGGTATATCGATCACCCTTGAATTATAGTTGGATAAATCAAGTAACTCAAACAACTAATACCCCGGTGTAAAAGAGGTGGCTTTTTAACATTTAATGAAACGATGGGTTCTGGGTTCGAGTCTCAGTGGGGGAACACTGTCATTCACTCACTCGGTCACTCACTGATTGGAGATTCAGGCACACCACTCAGATGACGAGTACCGAATCGGACGAAACACGTCATGCACTAAATCCCACTGCTAGTCACCTTCAACTAAATTTTAAAAAAAAAACCATGTTAATCTTCAGGTATGGCGGAAATATCTCTCCACTAAGAGGTGATCTTTCAACAAAAAATTGGATATTTGGGTACAATAAATTAGTTATTGAGTTGTACAAGTTAACTGAAACACACAGCTCCGGCTTCTTGATGCATATTGCGAGGACTTCTGCTGTACACAGAAGTCGGAAACATACTGCTTTTGATAGGTTTCTGTTGACTTTGTAAATTACTTTGAAAGAATCATTTGAGATGTTTTATGGGAGGTGTTGATGAGATGTTCAATAATGGCACTTCTGATTGAACCGGTGCCACCTCCTCTTTGCAGCCATGCTGGGTAATGTTCTCTAACACGTTTTGAAAGGATGCGCATGCAATGACCTATGTACCTAGCTCCTCACCACCAGGTGAATTGGTATATGCACATTGAACTGGTCATATGTGAGAGTTTGTCTTTTGCGTTGTTTCGAAGTATTGGACGGTTAGAGAATGTCACTCTTAGTGTTGCTGCAGGGAAGGTCTTTGTTATAACTGTAGGGAATTGAATGAAGACGTTTTCACCTTATTCTGTCTGCGCCTGAACTAATCTGTCTATCTGCTCGTCGTACCTTCCGACTTAGTAAAGCACGCAAATATGAAAAGACAAAGGCTGGACTGTGACTGTGTATTGAAGTGCAACAACGATAAAGAAAGCCATGGTATTTATACATTTTACAACAATATGGACAGCTAACAGCATTTGAAATAATTTATCTTAATAGCCAATAACAAAGTGCGTGAGAGATGATAATACACCATATGTGCGAGGTTGACAGTCAGTAACAAAATGTGTGAGAATGATAATATACCATATATACAAGATTAGCAGTCACTACCAAAATGTGTGAGAATGATAATATACCATATATACAAAATTAGCAGTCGCTACCAAAATGTGTGAGAATGATAATATACCATATATACAAAATTAGCAGTCAATACCAAAATGTGTGAGAATGATAACATACCATATATGCAAGATTAAACAGTCAATACCAAAATATGTGGGATCCTATCAGTCTTCTTTAAAGAACTGGATATTCTCCTCTTTAGGATATCAGTTGCCAAATCATACCTGAAATTCAGATTCAGATACAGCGTTTTCTTTGGCGCTGAATCGCATTCTTCTCTTTTTGATTTAGGTTTCATGTTCTTTTCGACAAATTGTGTCGGGTAACCATTATGAGCCAAGATATTTTTGAGAAATAGGATCTCCTCTTCTATGCAATTGCTGCTGCAGATTTTCCTAGTGCGATGATGAGAGCTCAAAGGTATTCAACTATAGAAGTGCGTTAGTTAGCCGTTCCGCGTCGGTTTTCTGTAGATGGACCTCTTCAGGGTTCTATCATCTCTTCTTGTTAATTCCATGTCCACTGAAATAGACGACCTTGAAGTTTGGTTTCTATATCAGTATCATCAATTTCGCAAGGGCCATCGGAACCAACGGCTTCATTTAACTTTCGTTTACATCGGAAACTCAAATTAACAGTCTGACATTTGGAAGGATTTAGTTTAAGGCCGTTACACGAAGACCATTTGCTAATTCCTGATAGAAAGCTGTTCATCTTAGCACAGTCAAGCTGGGAGTTAACAGACGTTGAAATAGTTAGATCATCGGCATACTTAACAAAGTTCATTTCATCATCAGAGTGAGGCAAGTAAGTCATGCGAGAAGAAAGAAAACAGAAAAGGAGGAAGGACAGCGCTTTGAGGGACACCAGCCTTAGTAAGCAACGAAGTGGACGACTTTCCCTGACACATGTAGTGTACTGCTTTCTTCCTGAGAAATAAAACTGCAGCCATTTGACAATCAACCCAGCAGTCAGTTTGAGTTTCACCAAGCTTGTTTAACAAAATGTCCCTAGGTGCTGACTGAGTCAAAAGCAGATGTGTAATCTAGGAAGGTGTAGAAAACAAATTTAGCCCCCTTGCCTAAGCTGGAGACAATGTTATGGTACAAGACTGCAACTGCATCTAAAGTACTTCTACTGTGTTTAGGATCTTTACAGACTTTAAGTGAAGGTTGAAGATTAAGAAAGAGTAACTTTTCCATAGCTTTTAGAAAAGGGGAGGTAATACCGTAATATCGTCTTAACTACACCTAACACAGATGCCGATGTCAAAGCCAGTCAGAATACCATTGGAAAAGTAAGACAGGCGTTCATTTCGCTGAAATCAATGTGGAAATCTGCTTCACTCAAGATGACGAAGACGATTTTCAGAGTTCTACCGAAATTCGATGAATTCGTTAAATCATCCTTCTTCTTTATTAACCATTGTTTCTTGGAGGTGTGTTGTTGAAGCCCCCCATGTTCCACGACGTGGAACTCGAGGGATCAAATAACTTTTTCAAAGTAACCAGGTATTGGCTAGTTGTAGTAATAGTAGTGTAACAACAGAAGACAAGGGCCAGGCCGGACAGATCGTTTATTAAGGAAATCAACACATATTTATATATTTTCATGTGCATTATTATCGATTATTGTTGGCAAAAAAACACAGTCTTCTGATTGGTGGTGGTTGTTTCTCACAGAAAGTTGTTAACCTTGCATCTCTTTGTGACTGTTTCCTGAATGTCAGATCATCATCTATATGCTAACTGTATCCGCCTACGCAAAATCAGGCTTTGTTCCTATTTTTCTCACGACCAATATTGGGGGCATAAACATTGACGTAAATTACTGTCTACCAACTTCGGCTAGCAGCCAGCTCTCACCACAGTAGTAGCAGTGTATAGACTTTTTTAAAGTATAACTTTTGCTCTGTCTCTTTATACTCTAGGCCCCCCATCCCACCCCCTCTCCTTTTTGTTTCATCTGTTTTAGATATCAAGACAGGCATGAAAGACAATTGATTATCAGTCATCGTAAATTATTGTGTCAATTATTAGAACGTAAAAATCGTATCCTAGATCAGGTGAGTTTGTGTTCGTGTATGTGTGTGTCTGTGAGTGGTTATATTCATAAGCTGTTTTCTTTTCAAATCGTAAGATTATTGTATGATACATGGTGAGGTGGCATAGAGGTAGAATGCTTGCCGCGCCACCATGCCCCATGTGGTTTGAGGTTCGATCTCCGGCCGCCTACGCACTCACTGCACGCGATAAGTTTCATTGATTGTTTGTTGCTTTATTCAATTCATCGTGTGAGGGCTGAGATACCGCCAGGGCGCCCAGACCGAAGCAGGTGGTTTTATTAAGGGACCAGCCCCCCGAGCCTTTGACTTGGAGTCTAATCCGCAAGGCGGCAGAGCAGCGTCAGGAGCTGCATGTGGGCAGACTTGGAGCCAGGTGTAAACTTTGGCGGAGAACCGAACGCAATGGAGACGTTTGGCTGAAGCCCTATGTTCCTCTCTTTTGTCTACTACTTTCGTGAGGACACATGAAGTGCGGCAACTTGGAGTGTAGCTGCACTTCTTTCTGTGTCAAGTTCTGTGTTGAAACGCAATCGATATTATTATTATTATTATTATTATTATTATTATTATTATTATTATTATTCTATATGTAGATGGTCATTGAACGTAAAAATATTGAAGCAGCTTTCGATAAATGGCATACAGCATCAAGTGAACTAAAGAAGCAAGAGAAGCAACAACTACAACAACATTATCAACAATCTAAAACTATTAGTAACAATAATAATAATAGTAATACTAATGATACGAAACCACGTATACGATCTGATCCTGCATCATGTTCACCGCGTTCATCAAATAATACTGAAATGGATGGAGGCAAACAAACTTCTCCTAGTAGTGGTCGTGGTACTGAATCGCCAGCTTCATCGAATGAATCACGAAAGTAAGTATTTTGAAATAATGATAATATACCTTGCCGTTGCTATGTGTTTGTGTGTCTGTCTGTCTGTCTTTCCTATTATATGCTAATTGGTGTGATTGTTTTCATCCCTTAAGTTCTAGCTAAAACAAAACTTCAGTTGTTAGGTTTACGTCACAAACCAACATCAGTTAGAAAGAACACTGGTTAACAGCTAGCTGTTTCGTCCTATTTTGGGGCTCTTCAGCAAGTCCACATCCATGGCCACCCTACCTGCTAGGGATTAAACGTGAGACCTTCAGGTTGTGAGACCGAACTTGTTAAATTTTTATCAGCCAGCTGTTCTGGAATTCTGCCAATACATGCCAATATATATATATATATATATCATGTTTCTTGAAAAAAATTCATTAACAGCTGTGTTGTTGGGGTGGTAACAAAGGAAAATTAGTAATAGTTACGTAATTAGACAAGAGAAGATCAAAATTTTGGTGCACATGAGGTCAGACGAGAAGTTGATGATGTAATACAGTGAGCAAAACTCAGAAGATCAAGAAAAACCATCTCTTAAGACAGTCAAACAAAAAATAAAGAGGGGAGGGAGTTGTAAGCGCAATATCGCTTGAAATTAAGTCACGCGTAGATAAAGGCTATCCCGGTCCAGAACAAACAAGAAGCCGGTCACTGTTTCTACGGTACTATTAATAAACAAATCAATAATTATATATACAACAAACCTTAACGGTTTCAAGAGTACAAAGCACAACGCTTAACAGAAAGCAAGGTACCGCTATCAGAGCGGAATAACGTTAAAGCCAAAATTGCGAACTAGCCGGAACCAGACACGACCGTTCAGGTAAGCAGTCAGTAGAAGAATGAACCCAAGTAAGGCATGGCATAAAACAGAGAGCGTTTAAGAGAGATAGACCGAGCATAGGCACAAAGATAGAATTTAATTGGCTACTTAACCAGGTAGGAAAATACAGATGAAAATCAATAAATAAGATAAACTCGACAGAATAGTACAAAGTTAGACATGGGTCAGCAAAAATAACAGTTCACAAAATACTCTGATTGGGCCATGAGTTCAACTGTCTGACTAAACGGATCGAGGTAAAAACACATACACCCAGTTCATTAAACAAGCAGGGATAGACACGTTAGGCATGGATAATTGGGTTGCAACAACGCTAGGCTGATCCGGGACAGGTTGACTTGATTCAAGGATGGGAATAGAATTGATCTTACAGGAGTGAAAAGATAAGCTAACAAAATTTAAAAAATAATTAGAAAACAAAGAGTTACTAAGATGTGAGTCACCAGGGTAACCGCAGCCCAACAATGGATTCTTTTTGGACACATAAGTCAGGCTTCAATCGTTTTATTGTTATAGCCTCAGCAAACCTGAGAAGACTTAAGATTCTTTGTCTGTTAATTATTTTGAATGATTCCAGGACATCAGGTATTTAGCGATTGAAGAGCTTAAACAATTCGGTCCCTTTAAAACCGGATGCTTTTATTGGGAACATGTTCGCAGAATCTGACGTTGCCCCTTCCTCCGGTCTTACTGCCGGCTTAGAAAGATGTAGAAATATGCGGGCTGAGGATTGTTACCTGAACCACGTGCATGGTTCATGAGCATTCTATCTCTGTGCCATTGACGCCCATCGTTTACATAACGTTAGTAAACATGCTAACCATATAATTCTAAGTATTTTTTTCACAATATGATTATTTACAATTAATTTGTTTTTTTTTATTCACTTACCAACCAGATTAGTCGATAAAAATTCTCAGTCAACTGAAACCTCTCAATTGTGTAAATCTCCAACAACGCATGTGTTCAATGTCAGTTCTCATTTTGAAGTTCGTCAACTATTGTGTCAACTGCATAGAGCATGGAAAAAATTTCGACCATTAGAATTAGCGCTAGCAAGAATCAATAAACTATTCGATGTTTTATTTGAAACATCACCAAAGTAAGTGACAAGTTTGTTTTTTGGCCGGGGGGGCGGGTTGATTTTATTTTCAAGTTTGGCCCCCATTGTAACAACAGAAGACAAGGGCCGGCAACAGATCATTTTATTACGGAAATCAGCACGTATTTACATATATTTCATGTACATTATCATAGCTTATTCAAGTAGATGAACACAGTCTTCTGATTGGCTGTTTCTCGGGAGTTAAGCAGACAAACGCAGTCTTCTGATTGGTTGTTTTCGAGATTTTTTGGAAAGTTGAGCCATCTATCTGCGAATCATATTTGCCCACGCTTAAGTCTGCTGTGATTGGTTGTTGAATCAGCCTTGTTCATATTTTCTCACGGCCAATATTAGTTACCTAGACATTGACGTAGATTAATGTCTACCAATTGGCTAGCAGCCTGCTCTCATCACACCATGAATTGATATATCAGTTAGTTAGAAAAACATTGAAAAAACCAGCGAGTTAGTTGCTGGACAACCAAATGTTTCGTTCCCCCCTCCCCAGTTTAGGACTCATCCGGCAGTAAGCACCCACGCACCGGAGTTCGAATCCAGGACTTTGCAGTTACAAGACAAGCTCCGTGGTCAAGCGAACAACCACAGGGGGAATTAGAAAGTCAAGTTTTGTAGAAAATAAACTCACACAGACCAAATGCTCAATTACAATAACACACAAAAAGAATTGTGTACAAACACTATTCAAGAGGACCAGCCAGGACTCATTGCTGCACTCCTACCTACCTCAAGGAAAATTGACTGAAGAAAGATATCTCATGGACGTCTTCCTAAAAGAATTGATATCCACAGAACTTCATCAAAAGACATATACCCCCCCCGCAGCCAACCTACCAAATCAACAGGTCCCCAAGGAAATCACAAAGAAAATCACCCTACCATATATATAAAGGATATCTCAGAAATCACTGCAAGACTCTTCAAAGATTTAGGAATTCCTGTCGTACATAAACCAACAAAGTCACTTAACTCAGCCAGCCAGCTCTGTGTCAACCACCTCACCGTTTTTCAATAGTTTTCTAACTGGTATCAATCCGTGATCAAACTTAGGTGATCTCTGTTGACATACAGTGGCTCCTTGAATAAACAGAGCATCCAAGATACGACTTTCATCTTTTTCTTAACCCTTATTGACTTCAGCGACTCGGGGATTGACTTATTATCAGGGAATAGTCTTGTAGACTCAGAATATGCGGATGATATAGTCCTTCTCTGTAAAGACGCTGGTAAACTCCTTGAGGAGCGGTAATCTTCGAATATTTTGACGTACGATTCGCCCGTGTGTCAAACGTGAAATCATGCTACAGGACTGGACTACACTGCTTGATGACACCTAGCGTAAAGATAGAGGGAAGTGAAGTGGTAGCACATATTTCACCACAACATGCTGATTGCTGCTGACGAAATCTCAGCACGGATACAGAAGGCTCATTTGGCATTAACCCGACAACTTACGTCATCTCTGGCTTACTAGACGTGATATCCGACTAGCTGTCAACCAAAGGACGTGTGTACTGCCCAGCAGTTCGCTCTTTCCTCCTTTATGGCTCTGAGCGAGACACGAACATTAAAAGTGGAAGAGATGAAACGTCTAGCCAGCTGTCTTTGATCATAGGTTTCTGTGTTCTGTCTCCCGTGTTAAGTGATATAATCAGGTGAGCAATATTAGGGTTAGACGTCGAGTACTAGGTAAGGAGGGGAAATCAATCGATAAGGCAGTGGAGTTACATCGACTGAAATGGTTAGGACATGTGTTACGCATGCCTAGTCATCGCCTTCCTCTACTGACGGGCAGGATGGATCAAGTCTGAAGAGAGTCATTAGTGGTCAAACTAAAATGTGGCTTCATCAGTCAATGAAGTCCACAACAGTTAGTTTAAGCCAGTCACACAGGGAAGTGCAGGCTTCCTTGTTGGGCTCCTCGAGATTCCAACCATCAATATCTGGAGACAATTGGTGATATGGTTCATAAACCGTTATCAATGGCTCATATATATACATTCATTCTTTGGGATCTGCAATATCCAATAAAACCCTATTGTCTTTCCATGTTACTATTCTGTCTTGCTCACACTTCTGCCTAATATCGAACGACCCATATATCTTGCTCCGCAGGAGCTAGTCAATTGGTAGATACACACAGAATTGGTCGATTGGGACAGTTTACCTTTACAGCTATTGTAGAACATTGGGCGACAAGAGAACATCACTCTTAATGTAGAAGCAAAGAGTGTTCTTTTCAAGGCATTTGGTATTCTCTTCCTTAGGATGTCTGCTAGGAGGTCGCCTTTGAAAGCCAGCCACATTCATGTATAGCATCCTCTTCGGGTTTTATGTATTTATCTATGAAGCATGAGAGGGGTGACCATTTTCAATGAATGTTTTCCTCAAAAGAGTGATTTCTTCATTTAGTGACTCTGGGCTGCAGATGTTTCGCATCCCCACCGAAAGAGATATCAACAGGTTTCGCTTACGATTTATGGGCATCCAACTGCAAAGGTTTTGTCAAGTGGCTGTTCCCCGTCAGCTTTCTATATACTGATCTGTTCAATGTCCCAACAGGCTTCTTTGTTAGGTGAATGTCCAGTGTCTGCTTCGATTATCAATTTTATTGGTTAGATGAGACCTATCGAATACTTGCAGGATATTATTTAGGGTACACTAAGTATCACAAATGATAAAAGTATCATCATATAGTATGATGACGACCTGGTACTACGGTCGAGATTGGTGGGTAGACTCTTGAGACGCTCTCTCTCTCTCTGTCGCATGTAATGCTACGCGTTCATCGCCTTTGTCACGTAAGTCCTATACAGTTTCTTCAAGCGCTTGTGGGAGTGTATTCCTCACGAAATGAAAGTACGAATACCGACGTCTGTCGGGCTTACAACCAGACTGATTGGTGAGCAGCAGGTAGGTCTGTTTAAAAGGAGATGACGATCTAGCCACTCGGACCCGATTCAGTGGCCAGCCCATGAATTCTAACTTCTACCAATTCGTGATTTAGCGCGACTGGCACCAACCAATGTCATCGGTGGGGCATCCACACTCAAACTTGACATTTGGATGGACTTCACTGGTCACAACTTCTCACTAGAACTCCAGGAAACTCCGTCCGTCCTGTAGCAAGTCACTAGCGAGCATCAGATTAATTTCCTATAGTTTGGTTTGTAAGGATGAGTTTTCTTTTTTTTACAAACCAAACTATAGGAAATTAATCTGATGCTCGCTAGTGACTTGCTACAGGACGGACGGAGTTTCCTGGAGTTCTAGTGAGAAGTTGTGACCAGTGAAGTCCATCCAAATGTCAAGTTTGAGTGTGGATGCCCCACCGATGACATTGGTTGGTGCCAGTCGCGCTAAATCACGAATTGGTAGAAGTTAGAATTCATGGGCTGGCCACTGAATCGGGTCCGAGTGGCTAGATCGTCATCTCCTTTTAAACAGACCTACCTGCTGCTCACCAATCAGTCTGGTTGTAAGCCCGACAGACGTCGGTATTCGTACTTTCATTTCGTGAGGAATACACTCCCACAAGCGCTTGAAGAAACTGTATAGGACTTACGTGACAAAGGCGATGAACGCGTAGCATTACATGCGACAGAGAGAGAGAGAGCGTCTCAAGAGTCTACCCACCAATCTCGACCGTAGTACCAGGTCGTCATCATACTATATGATGATACTTTTATCATTTGTGATACTTAGTGTGCCCTAAATAATATCCTGCAAGTATTCGATAGGTCTCATCTAACCAATAAAATTTACAATCGAAGCAGACACTGGACATTCACCTAACAAAGAAGCCTGTTGGGACATTGAACAGATCAGTATATAGAAAGCTGACGGGGAACAGCCACTTGACAAAACCTTTGCAGTTGGATGCCCATAAATCGTAAGCAAAACCTGTTGATAACTCTTTCGATGGGGATGCGAAACATCTGCAGCCCAGAGTCCCTAAATGAAGAAATGATGTACACAAACTAACTATAGAAAAATAATAGAATACAATACCCCAATAATCTCCTTCAGTATTCTTTATCTCCCTACTGGTGTGTTTTTTTATTTTCAATCCAGAGAGGCTTATTTAAATAAAGATGAACGTTGTGTGCTAGATTGGCATTTAGCTAATTTAGAATTTGCTAATGCTACTGAATTGCACAATTTATCATTGCGTCATTGGGATCAAGACGATTTGTTTGAATTCAATGGGGAACATTGTGTTCTACAAGATGGTTATGGTTCAGTAACGGATAGTTTAGCACAATATATCACATCAGGTCAAACAATTGTCTCCCATCAATCATTATCGGCGTCATCAAGACAACGTGATCATCAGACGTCTGTGGCGACATCGTCTGCAGCTTCGACAACCACAACAACAACAGCTCAGAATTCCAATGCTTATAAACTTGGTCCATGTCATATCGAATTGAAAAGTGCAGCTAAGCGTATTTCCTATTCCAACACAGGTAAGTATTATTATTATTTATTATTATTATTATTTCCTTTAATTCCTAGAGGAACATAGGGCTTCAGCCGCGCGTCGCCATTGTGTTCGGTTTTCTGCTAGAGGTTCACCTGGCTCCAAGTCTGCCCATAGGCTTTCATCTCCTCTTCACATGACCTCCTCCAAGTCACCCTTGCACCCACGACCAACTCGCCGCTTCCCTTTCGGGTTCCACTCGAGCGATGGCTTGTCTAGTGATGTCACTCACTTGATGGTTTGTTTCCTCAGAGGATGGCCAGCCAATCCATCTCCATTTCTTCCTGCCTATTTGTTTCACAATCGGTTCCTGTTGGGTCGGTTCGCTCACTACCAGAGATCCCTGTTGCTGATCTTTTCTGGCAGGCCATCTGACCTTGAGTATTGAGCGAAGACAGTTAGCTGTTGATGAAGGTCTGTAGTTTGCTTGAGGTGCTCTTTATGACACGCTGGCCAAGTCTCTGATCCGAATAGTAAGTAGCATTGACTGGCTTCACATTGGAGTTGAAAGTGCGGATCTTATTTTTCATCCTGAGTGCTGAGTGTTTTCCTTCACACAGACTTGAGAGTAATGAAAGCTTGTCCTGCTTTTCCGATTCTTGCTTTGATATTCTCATCAGTTCCGTCCGCCTGTAGTTGAAACGATGCTTCCCATGTAGGGTAGGTAAAAAAGGTTGTTTCTTTCATGTTCCTCCCATTTATGCTGGCTGATTGTTGTCTGTTGTTGCTGCTGTTAGTGATGTTGGCCAGGAATCTTCATCACCTCTGAGTGGGAAGGGTGGGGGTGGGGGTAAATTAAAAGGATATGAGTTATTTATTTAAAAAGAATACCTTTGTGGAGATGTGATACCTACCAATGGGTTCTAACGTAATATTATTCTCACAAATTCCCACCGTTCAATTAGGCAGTAGCATAAGAATACTATGTATGTATATGAACATTCTATTTCATGCCGTTTAATGTAAACCAAAATCACACACTCAGTGATTGCCTAAAGAACAATATCAACTGTATAGATCTTAAATAGCTGTTTTGATCACTTGAAGAATATATACCTCGGCTTCCGTGTCTTGCATTCTACTGTTGCACGTAAAATGATGTCGACGAAGCTGTGAAGCTAGAACATGTGTTACGCATGTCTCGCTCGCCTAGCCAACACAATCGCCTTCCTCGAAAGTCGGGCAATATTAGCTGACTGACATAGGATGGATCAGGTTGGAAAAGAGCCAGTGGAGGTGATCAAACCAAAACATGGCTTCATCAGCCAATGAAGTCCACAACACTTCGTTTAAGCCAGTCAGTCACGTAGAAAGGTGTTGACTGGCTTCCTGACTGGTTGGGGTCCCGGGGGACGATAAAAACCAGTGAAGGCTGAAGACAACTGGTGATATGGCTAGTATTCACAACCATCTGAATTTTGGCCCATCACTCGTGTAAACTAGTAATACAATACATTGGATCAAATTCGTGATCACAATTCATTGTGATGATCTGCTTAATACCATTAATTAGTAATGAAGAAGGCAAGCACAAATGCATGATGTGATATCCTCCGGCCATCGATTAAAGGATGTGGATACTGCACAGTGGTTCACTCTATCCTCTTTTTATGGCTGTGTAACATGGCCATTGACAGCGATGGAAGATTCGAAGCCGCCAGATGTCCTTGACCTCAGATGCTTGTATTATGTATCTAACGTTGAGCGGTACAATGTGGTTATGTGTAAACTACTGGGTGTGGAGTGTAATTCAATCAATAAAGTTGTGAAGCTGCATAGATTGAGATGGCTAGGATACTGTTTTCGCATGTCGAGCCACTGCCTTCTTCGGCGAAAAATGTACCCTGACATATAGTTGGTGGTCAAACCAAAGCCTGGCGTCAATCGATGAAGTCTTTAATAGATGGTTATAGACAGCAAGACACTTAGGGAGATGTATAGACTGTCTAGTTGTTGGAGTCTTCAGGATGCTAAGAACCGATAGCTAAAGGCTACTATTAGTGATATGACTGAAAACTTGTCCTCACTGGGTGCACCTCCGTTCACTCGATTGTTCTTTTGAGCCTCTTTGCCTCTTTCCTGTACCGTTGTGTGATATACAGAGTGTGACAAGTTGAACTGCTGCACTTTTCTGTGTAAAGTTCTATATTAAAATTCACTCAGTTATACATGCATGATGCCTATACATGAGTTGAGTATTGCACTTTTTTTGGTTTTCACGTAACTCATGAGCGCATAGCTTAAACATGATAAACAGCATTTTATTTTAGAAAAAATAGATTATAGAATGTTTAATGTTTTCAAAACGTGTATCATTCATTTCCTTTCAATCAATAATTATTGAGTTTCTCTGCGTGTGTGTGTGTATGTGTACGTGTTTGCGTGTAAATGTCACATGATTAAAGCTTTCATAGTGCTACATTGTAATGTAGGCACTTGAGTCAATAATGCTGTTTGTGTAACTGGTCATATATCGATTTGTATTCAGGTGACAGTGATCTACACCCCTTGTATGCGAGCTAATGGAATGCCCTAACACATGATTAATTGTTCAAGCCTCGACAGATGGAGCAGGGTCAGCACCCTTCGATCCCATTAGTTGATAGCTGAGTGCCTAAAGCATCGAGCCACAGTTCCAGGGGGGGAAGTCTTGTGTACGAATCCCTCGCCGTTTACTTCAGCCTGGGCAACTACATAGTGTCTGTCATTCAGCCTAGACACAGTGAGTATGGCTAATGACCTTGGTTACACAATCAGTTATTGTATTATTGTCCCCTAGGGAGTTCCTAGTGGAACATAGGGCTTCATCTGCACGTCTCCACTTGCTTATGTCCTGCTTCTGCTGTACTTTTCACCTGCATCCATGTTATTCCATACTGTTTCAACTCCTCTTCACACGATCTCCTCCATGTCACTCTTGCACTGATGACCCACTCGCTGCTTCCCTATCGGGTTCCACTCAAGCAATGGCCTGACGCGCGCGCGATGTCACCCAGCGGCCTCCTCAGTGAGTGTCCAACCCATCTCCATCCACTTTCTCCTGCATATTTGTTGGGCGAGCGACCGGTTCTTGTTTTGTTTGTTCCCATAGTTTTTTGTTGGTGGTGATTCTTTCCAGTCCGGCCATCTGATCTTCAGTATAGAGCCAGCGAAGACAGTCAGTTGTTGATAAAGGTCTGCAACAGGCTGTTGGAAATATTCTTTGTGACCCACCCGCCAAGTTTCTGTCTGATCCGTATAGAAGAACTGACCGACTTGACGTTGTTTGTATTGAAAATCCGACCGAATTTTGTTGTTGATGCTGAGTGACGAAGATTTCCAGATTGTTTTCAGGTTGGTTAATGTGTTTCTCGCTCGCTTTCCCGATTCTCGCTCGATTTGACATCCTTGTCCGTTCCGACTTCCTGTAGTTGAGACAATTCTCCCTAGATAAGTGAATGAAGTAACCTCTTTCAAATCCCTCCCGTTGATGGTGATTGGCGCTGGATGTTGCTGCTGTTGTTGTTCTTGTTGTTGGTTGGTTATTTTCATAACCTCCGTCTTGTCTATGTTCACATGGGGAGTCCTGTCTTCGCCGGCTGCTTCTTCGACCTGTTTGTCGGTTTTCGCTCATAAGTCTTCGATTTTGTGTGTGTGACATCAAACATAAATCATCCACGCACGAAATCCAGGTCTACTAGGTTCTTCATGTCGGTCCAGGATATCCCTGTCTTCTCGTTTCCCACTCACAGTCTGACGCATAATCCAGGCAGTGTGTGTACCACAATTAGGAATATCATTGGTGATAATAAGCACCCTTGTCTGACTGACTCCTGTGTTATTATAATTTAAGCATCTTTAATGAACTGTAATTCCAGTGAAATTATTTAAAAATCACCAATATTGTTATTTTACAACTCACCTAACACTTCACCGTAGCCTAACCTCAATATTACTCACCTTGTTATATCACTTAACACGGAAGATATAACGTAGACACCTATGATCAAAGACAGTTAACCTTTTCGATTCTTACACTTTCAATGGCTATGTCTCGCTCACAGCCATATTAGGAGGACGGAGAAAACTGTTGCAGTGCAGTATACATATCTTTTGGTGTTGACAGACAGCCGGATATTACCTCTTCTAAGCCAAAGATGAAGTAAGTTTGGCTGACAAAATGCCAAACGAGTCTTCTGTATTCATGAAAATACTTCGTCAGCCATCAACCCGTTGGGGTCGGCTGATGCAACTCCCCAAATAAATAAGTGAAGTGGTCAGCACGCTCAACAACCAATTCACTCCTTATCTTTAAGCTAGAAGTCAATGTAGTTCATTCCTTTGGCATAATCTTGCATTTGACAGGAGCGAATCGCATGCCAAACATTCGAAGATTGCTGGCTGCTCAAGGTGTTCAGAAGACTCTGTATTTTGTCAGAGTTAGAGTTAAGTTCATTAGTACATCTATGATAAAATTAAATAGGAATGTGGACAGTGGACACTTACTCACTGTCTTGCGTCAAGTTTAACAGTTCCATGTGTGTAACACTTTCCTTATCACATGAAAAATTTATACCAAATAGTAAGGTATCATTGGAGTTTTTTATACTTAGTTGTCCGGGCATAAAGGCTTTTTTATAATTGCCTCTAATCCCACCCTTTGAGATGCAAGGAGAGGAAGTGTGTATAAAGAGGGGGATGCTCAGACGAATCATGCCAACGAACCAGGTCATGTAAATTCCGTTTGTGTCTGAAAGTGATATCCGATATTTGATTGGTTACAGAATTTCATCATGAGCTGATATATTGGCTAGTGCCAATCGCGCTCTGTCGTGAAATTAGCAGACGTTGGAATTCATGAACTGGCCATTGGATTGATGGATCCCATTGGCCCTAATGAGAACGGTCTATGAGCTCGCTAGCCTTGTCACCAAAAGGTCCTAGGTTTGAACCCCGGTGGGTGGATGCTTACTGATGAAGAGTCCCAAACTAGACTGACGAAACAGCTATCTGGCTGTGCTTCCTGCAAATTTTCCATTGGTTCTCTCTAACCTATGTGTTAACTCACAATGAAATCCTGTAACCAACTGAATATAAATACATTTCTTCATCTGTTATTTTCATTTTTTCTTTTCATCTACAGGCGTACGTGTCGATGTCTTGAATACCGCATTTAGTCAAGATGACTTAATTGAATATGATGCCGATGCTGTACTCTGTACTCTACCATTAGGTATATTAAAAGAAAGTATTCGACAACAACAGCCTGCCTTGAATGCTACAAATAAATCAAATAATGTCTATTTAACTAAATTGATTGCACCGTGTTTTGAACCTCCACTGCCTAATTGGAAGGTTGCAGCTATTCAACGTTTAGGTTATGGTTTGTTAAATAAGGTAAGTTGAAAGTGGGAATTGTTTTGGATAACTTTATCTTTTTTATATTCCCTTGTCTTCGGCACGGAACACACGGGGTTTCCAGCTTGATCTGTGGAGTTTCAGTAACAGTGATGCTTGATTTTTACAAGGTGGGATGGTTAGCCTCACGCGCCCAACTTCCTATCTTTATTCGAACTTACACTGACGGTTGTTTTTATTTCCTTCACGTTCCCAATGGAACATAGGGCTTCAGGCTAGAGGCTTGAAGTTTCTGTAGCAGCGGTTTTTATTTTTGTGGGATGTGGTTGCTAGCCTCATGCCCAACCTTTCTCATTTAGCAGCTTTATTTCTGGCTTGGCGAGGTAAACGAGTGCATCAGCCGAGGATTGAACCCCGGGCTACGTTCATGGTCGACGAACGTCCTAACCGCTGTGCCACCGACGCACACACCGCTGGTTACCTGGGGTTTAGGAGTTCATCGGTGGCCGGGTGAAAAGGGAAGCTTGAACGTAAGTAAGGCTAGCAACTTGTGCCCATAAATAAAAACAACACGGCTAGTGAAACCTCAAAACTTGAAACCATATATTCTACACGGAATGTAGCATTTTCAACCGCTGTATTTTTGTGTAAAGTTCTGCGTTAAAAACTCAGTCAACGCTCGTCACTTTGTGATAAGAGCTGTCTGCTAGCCAAAATTGGTAGACAGCAATTTACGTCAATATTTACGTCCTAAATCTTGGTCATGAGAAAAAAACAAAGACTAACTCAGCAACCAATTACAGCAGACTTAGCGTGGGCGGATGCGATTAGCAGATATATGTGGTCTGACCTTCAAAGAAATGGCCATGAAGAGATGACAAAGTAACGTTCAGCAGCAAAATAACCAATCAGAAGACGTTGCTTCTCCGTTAACAATAAGAATAATAATGATGTACATAAATATCTATAAATATCTGTTGATTTTCTCAATTGACGATCTTTTGCCTGGCCCTTGTCTTCTGTCGTTATAACTTAATCTCAACCCGGTATATGAAAGATATTTTCCCAAGGAACTAAGTTCGGCAAAGTTCTACAATAGCGTCCCAAGGGATGCGAACGCATGAGTGAGTGACCTTGAGTCGACCAATCAGAAAAATTAGGGGTTCTTGCACAAGAAATCACCTATACATTTACATAAAAAAGCATGAAGAAAAAACATTAAACAGGGTATATTTCTCTAATATGAAATAAAAATATTCCCCAATTATAATGGAGAGTGTCAGTTTTTAAATTAAACCAATTTCTATTCACATGTATTCATCCAGGTGACTAAAAATAACCTTATTTTAGGAGCCATTTATTGCTCTTATTTTATTCTTTTTTAATCTTCCCCAGAAACCCTTTATTGAATTAATATGAGTACCGGTTTTGGGATCGACGAAATTATCAGAATGGTTAACTCAGTGGAGTATATATCCCAAATCCGATAATCGGTTATATCCTGCGCATTCATTCGTGTGTGTGTGTGTGTGTGTGTGTGTATAGTAGTGCCAGGCGAAACGAGTCTCTGAATAATACGCAGAAGAGTGTCGGCACTCCTGTCTGAAATAACTTCGATGAATCCTTTCCGAATTTGGGTGCCATAAATGCCCAATACTCAAACGTTATTAGCTGTAGCACGCCCGCGATTGTATTTTATTCTTCGTAAGCCCCGTTTCGTCAATATAAACGACAATACCGACTCCTCCGAGCACTTGTTTAATATTGTTCATTTTCCATGATGCTAAATCTCGACAAAATTGAAATCACTGCACAGCAGACGTCAATGTATTATCTGTCTGACTGAGCTGCAGTTGACCTCATACCGGACTTTAAAATCCATCAATGTCAAAAAAAACAGTATATTTATCAAAGAAAGTTTCGATTTTTCAAAGAAAGTTCCTAGGAGACAATTAACTGAGAGTGTCGCTTACCAGTATTAACACTTGTTCGTTTCCTACACTGTGTAGAGCTAAATATATATATCCATCAATGACCTGGATATACGGCTGCAGGTTCATAGGAGCACCACAGCTACATATACGAGAACGTCCTATCAATCCATCATCCAGACGTGATCTGGGTGAAATTCACACCTGAGCTGATGATGAACAGCGGAAATGAACCAGCTTGTTAAATATTCTGGTTGACAGGCATATGGACTCATGTGAAAAATGGGTCAAATAAATTTTTATCTTACACCACCCTATTCATTCACAACTCTCCCTTTGTTGTATCTCATCAGGAAGAACCAGAAGCCTACATAGAAAATTATATGCTCGCACTAGTAAGTACAAAAATTCAACCATACCCTACTTGGTTGGCTCGTGTTCTGTGCGATAAACAAAGCATTAGGCGTGAAACTTATAACTTATTAAATAGTCAGTAGAACAACTGGATCTCGTCTTTCCAACTCATACCATTTATAGGTACAACGTTTTTCTTTCTTTCTTTTCCTTTTCTCTCTCTCTCTTTTCTCTTATGTTCTGCTTTGTTTCTTTCTTCTGCTTACGCCAGTAAATATGCTAGCACCTACTTTTCTAGCACCTTCAAATACTCTGTTTAATTTTGGCTTTCCTACCGATATGCCAATATGTTGTTGTCAAAACTAACTGAGATTACCCTTAATCTATGTAGAATTTTATTTTATTGTAAATTTACTAACTGGATGCAATAGTGTAGTAAAATGCTGAGAATTCCATTCTGTATCACAAGAACTGTTTAAGAATAAAGCAACTTATTATTATTCATTTTCGCGATAGAATAATCGTAAGTTTATTCAACCAATGACTAGCATGCGTTCAAGGTCATCTGAGCGTTTGCACTCCTGGGACCCTATTGTTGAACATAATACACATCATCACCCCGTTGTTTTTAAATTTATTTTTATTATAATAATAAAATTTAAAATCTTTCTTTTCTTTTTTTTTAAAGGTTGTTCTTATCTTTGAAAAATGTTTTTGGGATCGTTCACAAAATCTATTTGGACATGTGAATAGTTCAACAAAGTCAAGAGGTGAATTATTTCTATTCTGGTCAATTACTGATAAACCTGTTCTGATCGCATTAGTTGCTGGTCGGGCGGCATGTGATTTAGAAGGCAGTAATGAAAGGCCTTCACCAACACGTCGAATATCACCAGGATCTAAAGCATTACACAATTCAGCAGCAAGTGGAAGCTCAACCAGTGCTAATGCTAACAGTAATCATTTAATAGGTCGTGGAGTTAAAGAACCCATTGTCAATAGAGCTATGCAAATTCTACGCGGGATTTTCGGTCAAGAAAATACTGGCAACAACAATGGTAATAATAATAATAATAATGGGAATGGAATATATGGGAATTCAGAAAAGAAGAAAGTTGTTGTACCAAATGTAAGTTCCTTTCTGGTCAATTCTTTTATGGGGTGACCGAAAATAACAGATGAAGAAATATATATACATTCAGTTGGTTACAGGATTTCATCATGAGAGAGACGGCCATTTCGCCCGCCCTAGCTTGGGTGTCTTCAGCAGTATGCATCCACCCCACCGCGGGGTTTGAACCCAGGATCTTTTGGTGACAAGGTTAGCGAGCTGGTAGACCATTCCTTTGGGGCCACTGGAACCTGTCCATCCAATGGTTAGCCCATGAATTCTAACTTCTGCCAATTCATGCGCGACATAGCGCGACCACTTCGCCAATGTCTTCTTCTTCGATGAGTTACTGCCTCACCTTCAATCTGCTGTTGTAACCTACTGGTCACAGCTTCCCACTAGAATCGCAGGTCACTGCCTGAGAATAGGGCCAGTCGCTAGTGAGCATCATATATGAACCAATTAGATAGATAAAGTAGTTTTTCTTACCACCAATTGGATTCTGATTGGCTGTAATGTCATGTGACAAAGGTCATACATTGTTATGTAGTTTATTCACAGACAAGATAGATTGTGAATCATCACTGACTAACGATCATTATCGAGAGCGAAAATCCGGACTTATACTGCCGCCACCCTTTGTTTGTCATTTTCCAGCTGCCAACCAATTATGATTGCTCAAGAGAAAGACAAGCTACCTAGTTATGCCACTTCGATGAGTATCTATAAATTTAGAGAGAGACAGCGCTATATATGGCGAACAACTAGATAGCTTAACAAACGTATTAATGAGCATCTTACTTCATGGTTCGGAAAAGGTTAAATAAAAACCATACGAAGTTCTATTTTGGCTCATTCGATTGACCGTGGCGGTCACCAAGTGGACAAAAATAGTGCCTTCAAAGTTATTTACCGCACTTCATCGAGTCTTTCAAACGGAATCAGACTCTGTCTTTTACACTTAGCCAGTAATATGGGAATTTGAGGGAACAATCCTAATCTTCGCATACAACGAAAGAAGTTTGTTCCACCTTTGTCTCTCCCTTACCTGGTCTAGGTGAATTCCACTCAAAACCCTCCCACCCTTTCTTATTTCCCATGTCCTTTGTACTTTTATGACATTTAGTATTACGTAACTTCTAAAATTTGACCTGATTTATTTATTGGATTGTCTACATATATACATATTACTACCTTTGTTATTCTTATCGCCACCTTATTATCAATATTTTGCTATCATTATAACCATTATAATAAAAATGGAACAAAAGGATTTAACTAGTCAACGGCTTGATAGATCAATAAAACGATCTATTTATAGCCTAAAACCTACCTGGACAGGACAGTATCTTAATTATCACAGTTTCTGCTCTGTTCAGTACAAAAGGGCCTTAGTGAGATAGATGCCTCTTCAGTAGAATCCGACGAATATTCACTGAAGATACGTTTGATGAAGAAGAAAGAATATTGACACAAACTCTGGTTGATAACAATTATCCAGACAAGTTCATCAGGAGATATAAAGTAGTCAGAACACTAAGACCAACTCGCCCCTAAGAAAGACGTGTACATCAAGCTACCCTATATTGGGGCATCATAGCAGCTTGACAACTAGACAAAGATTGAACACTAATATGGTTAAAATGACTTTTTATGCAGCTAATATCATAATAATAGAGAATGTGAAGCCTATATATCCATCCATCTAAGCTTTTGAACATGCGAAATTTGATGCCACATCCCACTGTATTTACCTATTTGAATGGACGTGTGGCCACACATATATAGGGAGGAGTCATCGATCTCTGAAAGTGAGTTGGGTTGGCTTCAGAGTATATTCCTAAATGCCTCCAGAAGCAAATAGAATCCCAAGAACCTCTTAATGGTGAGAACAGGAGACCTAGCTTCTCTATGGCGAAACATATTATAAAACGTGTTTGGGACATATCCTAAAGTTTTTGGAAGCCCTAGCTGGAAAGTGGAAAGTTTAAACCACCATAATGCGTTCAAAGGAACAATTCATCATCACACTAAACCTTTCTTGGTAAACTTTGTTTTTAAACAATTAGTTCCCTTCATGAATTTAGATAAAGCAGTAGGAAGACGTAATTTATCAATATCAATAAGACGTAATTTGTCTGAATCGTGTAAAAAAGAAAATATGCAATAGATCTACTAACCATTTAGCAAGTTTATGCGTTGAGGATTTGATTTGCACATTGTGACAATATAGGACGTAGAGGATTATTGGGTTTATGTATCTTTGGCAACCCATACATATGTTGGAATTTACAATCTGATGATTTTAATGAGTCAAATTTATCCTTACTTATAGCATTTAGGCTATGAAGCTTTAGTAGATTAGCTGTCACTGTGCCCTGCAACAACTGAATATCTTCTGAGGAGGGATCACGGCTAAATTTGCTTTTATCATCAAGAATAGACATCATTTTAGATTTGTAGTCACTTTTATTCATAGTGACGACTCCAGAACCTTTATCAGGTTTAGTAATAATTATATTAGAATTTCCCCGTAGCTCTTTCAAGGCTTTGAAATGCTGGGAATTTATAAAATACTTTTCTCCTTTGGGTTGTTGTTTAAAAACTGGTGAGCTATATCCACCATCTTGGCCTTAAACCAACCCCGATCTTCATCAGATGTTGCGGCAAGAGGTTTGAGTTGGTCATGTAAGTTTTCAAACTCAGCATGGATGGTTAAATCCTTTTAATAATGAAGGAATGATTTTTAATGCATAATTCATAAAATTCCAACGTGTTACGTTCGACGATAATTTTACACCTAAGGTTAACAAGTTCATTTAACCTTTCGATAGTGTGTGGAGGGAGCCTTCTGTTTAAAAATTTAAAACAATTAGTCCCCTTTATCTAAACTTTGTTTTGATACCAGCCAGGGAGATGTACTATATTACCTCTTTTATTTGGTTTGGTGATCTTCAATATGTCCGTCCTTTTAACTTTACCTAAATTTATTTTCTCACCTCTTAACTCTTAATTTCATATGCATATTCCTATGACAAGTACGTGGAGTGTGATCAGATTGTTCGAAATGTGTTGAGTGTGCAAATACATTACACACACGATGCAGACAGACAAATTACGCCTTCTTATTGCTTTGTCTAAATTCATATAGAGAACTAATTATTTTAAATCCTAACTTTATCGATTCGTCAACCAGTGTCTTCGATGAGAACCCATTTCACCTTGGTATGACGGACCCCGCCGACCACAAATTTTGCACTACAGCTTCAGAACACCCATCTAGTAGCTGGAGATTGATATTAAGATTGTAAAACTTGTTATTTTATTTTCTATTATTATTATCCTTATTTTCCTAAATAACTGTCCATTTTATTTTATCATATCTCTCCCTCTAGCCAATTGATGCCTATGTCACTCGTTGGAAAGCTGATCCTGATTCCCGCGGATCATATTCGTATGTTGCAGTTGGAGCTAGTGGTGCTGATTATGATATACTTGGTGAACCAGTTTCTATGCCATCGTCATCTCCATCCACGACCGCCAACACCACCTCCTCTGATGTGATTGCTGAAAAACGACCAAGAAGTTCTGCTGAACAGTCACAACATCAACAACACCAACAAGACGATAATAGTGGTCCCACTGCACGTAGTATTCCACGTGTATTTTTCGCCGGCGAACATACGTGTCGATGTTATCCTGCCACTGTTCATGGTGCTCTCCTGAGTGGTCTACGTGAAGCAGCTCGTATAGCTAATAACTATTTTCCAGGTCCTACACCTATACGTGTATCAGGATTTAAATTGTTGAACAATACATAGGCAAATGGACTAGAAGAAACGTTATTTACCTATAAATTGCCCCCCCACCCCCACCCCACCCGCCTTATTATTATTCATAGTCATAGTAATACTCATAGTAAGTGTCGTCATCACTATCACCATCATCTTCACCAGCACAAACTTTAAGTAGACGCCATCCTAAACTGTCTCATCTCCCTTACCCTCTTTTTTATATTTGCCATTTATATATATAGAAAGAGAGAGATTTTATCCTTTATCTATTCAACTTTATACTGTAAGATGTGAGTGACAGATCGTACTAGTAGTACTACTATTACTACTACTGATGTGATGCATTGGTGTGCGAAACACGCACACACTGACATATGCATCATTACTTCAATTTGTAATGAATCATTGATTGACTGCACTTTTCTAGATATATATATATATAAATTGGTGTGTATCCTGTCTTTGAAGGTGTGTATCTGCGTGCGTGCGTGCGTGTACGTGTGTGTAGATCTTCTTATTTTTACTCAATATTCTTTTTACACTACATAATTATATTTGTGAACAAGAAATTATAAACATATTTTATAAACATTATGAGAAACAGTTTTTCTTTTGTTTATTGGTTTAAGAGTAGACATTGTGGTTTGTAGGGATTTGGTCAGCCAGTGCCAGCCATTGGGTTGATCTCTGACGAAATCTCAGCTGAGTACGGATACAGAGGGCTAGTTTTGCTGCATATGCCAGTTTACGCCATCTCTGGCTAGGTAGACGTGATATCCAACTGAATGGCTGGCTTTCGACCAAAGGGTGGGGGTACTGCTTCAATCATAAGTGCCTGCTTTCTATCTCCCGTGTGTGTGAAGTGGTATAATAAGGTGAGCAATATTGAGGTTAGACGTTGGTCCAGTGCTAGGTAGATGGGAGGGAAATCAATCGACGAGGCTGTGAAATTATATCGACTGAGATGGTTAGGACATGTGTTACGTATCCCTAGTTATCGCCTTCCTCGACAGACAGGCAATGTTAGCTGACACAGAGCCAGTTTGGGAAAGAACCAGTGTTGGACTAACGAAAACATGTCACCAGTCAATGAAATCCACAACAGTTAGTTTGGGCCACATAGGAAGGTGTGGACTTCCTGATTGGTTGGGATGGTGATATGGCTTAAACTCATCGTTCTCAATGGCTAGCGCAGATGTATCCACTCCTTGTGACTTATGATATCCAATAAAACTATATCGTTCTTCGTTATTACTATTCCTTTGTCTCATCTCACACCTCTGTTTACTATCTCTATTATGCATTTTTTATACCTTCTTCTCTTGCTTTGTGTGCTACACGGAGGGAGTGTGGTGACTTGAACTGCTGCATATCGGTGCAAAGTTCTATGTCGTAAACAGACAGACAGGGATTTAATTTGATTGGTCACAGGATTTCACTATGAGCTGACGCATTAGTTAGAGAGAACCATTGGTGAACTGGTAGGGAGTACAGTCAGACAGCTGTTTCGTCAGTCTGGTTTGGGACTCATCGGCAGTATGCACCCATCCCACCGGGGATCGAACTCAGGAACTCTAGGTTGCAAGGCTAGGAACCTTTAATCCAATGGTAAGTGCATGAATTCCAACTTTCGCCAATTGATGATATGGCGCGACTACTAGCTTATGTCATTGTTGGCGAGTATCTGTTCTCACACCCGACCTGCTGTACCCCACTGGTCATGACTTTAAGGATTTTGGGTTGTCTACCCCATCATCCGTATCGTAAAGACGCCTGGCAATGGTACTATTGAAATTCTTTGTCCTCTTGAAACGTAGGTGGGGTGTGAGGATATTCCCTAGTTAGTTGCGTCATATCATGAATTGGCAGAAGTTGGAATCCATGCACTGACCATTGGATTGGTTGGTCCCAGTGGCCCTAATGGATGGTCCTGGGTTCGAACCCCTGTGGGGTTGGTGCGCACTGATGAAGAGTCCAAACAACTAGGACGAAACAGCTGTCCAGTACTCTCTGGTGATTTCCCAATGGTTCTCTCTAACCGATGTTAGTTCATGATGAATTCCTGAAGGGGAATGGTCTGTTTGGTTAATTGGTGTGAAAAGGTGTGAACAGAAACTGAACACAATCGTCTAGTTCACGAAAAAAATATCCATCCAGACATAATGAATAGAAGAACAAACAGTTCAGCGAAGAGTTTCTTTTCAGCGGCGAATTCATCCGCTTCACTATACAATCACAATTACGTATGTCAAAAAAGAATAAAAATTAGTTAGGTTTATTGTTGACGCCATGAAGATGTTTCAAAAATATGATGAATAATCGGAGTGTAACTAGAGTAGGGGGTTTGAAGACTAGTAATTCTTGACCAGGGTTACGTAATATGAAATATGTCCATAAAAATAAGGTTTCAGCGAAAGAGCATGGAGACAGATATTCAAAAATAGTAAATAAATCGTCGGTTAAGAAAACGATGTTACTAAAATGTCATTTTTTGGTTTTACTAAAGGCCTACGTGATTAAGACAAAGCATAATATAATAGTAATTGGACAAAAAGATAAGATAATAGCTTCATTCCAAATCAGTACTTGTGATACAGAATGGAATTCTCAGCATTTCACTACACTATTGAATCCAGTTTGTACATTAACAATAAATAAAATTCTACATAGATTAAGGGTAATCTCAGTTAGTTTTGACAACAACATATTGGCATGTCGGTAGCAAAGCCAAAATTGAACAGAGTGTTTGTAAAGAAAGAGAATAGGAAAGGAAGAAAACGTTGAACCTATAAATGATATGTATTGGAAAGACGAGATACAGCTGTTCTACTGACTATCTAATAAGTTATCGCACAGAACACGAGCAAAGTAGGATATGTGTCAATGTAGCTGAAGATTGAACGATCAATTTATGGTTGTTTGTTCAAACCCAACTTCCCCATATTTCCACCGAGGCATCAATCCACTAGTCATCGTCTCATCGGTCGCTGTTCAGAAAGAAGATCAAAAAACAGTCAGAAACCTCACTCTGGTTATATGTTGGCGTTAGAATAAAGAATTCTTGAGTCGCCAAACAGTGTTTTCGTTTTTGCGTCGGTTAATACTAAGCGTTTCTGAAAATCTTCGAGGGACAGCGTGAGGCCCAGCGTATCAAGAGCTGGACATTAACGGTTTATGAGACTTGATTGAGAGTATGGTTGAATTTTTTGTACTTGCTAGTTCGAGCATATATTTTCTATACAGGCTTCTGGTTCCGCCTGATGAGATACAAGGGGAGAGTTGTGAATGAAGAGGGTGGTGGTTTAAGTTAGATAGATAGAATGGATTTAGCCCATTTTTCATATGAGTCCATGTGCCTGTCGACCAGAATATTAACAAGCTTGTTGGTTAAGTGGCACGTTGCTCACCCTGCTGACAGCCTTTAAGAGCCTACGTAATAAGATATAGTCCTTCTTCAGTAGCCCCGGAAAATCTAAGGATGAACAAAAGAGAATAATAGGCAGGATGCAAGAATTAACGAATCGTGAAAGTAAGGGTTAGGTTATTCCAGAATGTCTTAACTTCTTGATCTAGAAGGTAAGACGGAATATTTTTCCTAAATCATCAAGATAAGAGACGACCAGGAAAGATCAGCAGATAGAATGATGCCAAGATATTTAATTTCCCACTTGGTTTCTGTTTCAGTGCGGAAACTTACAGTTTTCGGGAGGCTTCTTTTGACTTGGTAGATGATTTTGAATGCATTCTCCTGGCATATTGACTGACTAGTGTTGAATGTATGTATTCGACTATAGCACTCTTCATTGATCCACTGCGACTAGTCAAGCAGGATGATGTTCTTTAACTCTTGTAGATAAAACATGCATCGAACGACATACACATAGAAGTTGTCAAATGAGATAGCTTATCTTTAGAGTTGTTGAAGAACAATGGGCGGCATGAGAATACCAGTCGTAATGCAGCAACACAGAAAGTTTCTTTTTAGGTCGTTAGATGTTCTCCTCTTTAGAATGTCGGCCAGAATGCCACCTTTGAACGCCACATTCAGGTATAGCGTCTTCTTCGACACATAGACGGAGTGTTCTTTGTTGGTTTTGGGCTTTATGTGTTTATCTATAAAGCGTGGTGGATACCCATTCTCAAGTAGTGTCTTCCTCAAAAGAGTGATCTCTTCTTGTGCGTCGGTGGCACAGTGGTTAGGACTCTCGCCGACCATGCACATGGTTCGGGGTTCGAGCCCGCACCGACGCACACCTGATATCTATTGTTGGCCTGCAAAATTTGGGCCACCGATATCCATGCTGAAAATTCCATACTTGTACCGAAAATACAGTGTGGAATCAAGCTGTAAATCAAAAATCAAAAAAAAAATTTTACTGACCCAAGGCTGAAGATTCTAGTCGCAACAGATGTGATCAGGTTCCACTTGCGATTGATGGGTATTCAACTGTAGACATTTGTCTACTGGCCATTCCACGTAGGCTTTCTGTATACTGATATCTTTAGGGTCCCATCAATCTTCTTTGTTAGTTGTACGTCCAGAAATGAGATTGTCTGTCCGGTTTCTACTTCAACTGTAAATGTGATGGCTGGATGGCAGCTATGAAAAGCTTAAAGTATATTATTTATGTCACATTTGTTACGACAAATGATAAAAGTATCATCAACATACCTTCTGTACAGGAAAAAGTTGTCAATGATCCATTTCAACGAACCATTTATCAAACCTGCCATGAAAATATCTGCAAATGCCAGACCTTAAACGGGAACCCATAACCACACTATCTTGTTGTCTGTAAATAGTACAACTGTACATGAACTGAGCGTCCAAATCGCATCTAAGTAGAAGTTCTTTTAACATGGGTGTTGGTATTCCAATATTCAAGTCGTTGAGTTCCAGGT
Organism: Trichobilharzia regenti; assembly: GCA_944472135.2. Lineage (NCBI taxonomy): Eukaryota > Metazoa > Platyhelminthes > Trematoda > Strigeidida > Schistosomatidae > Trichobilharzia > Trichobilharzia regenti. The sequence goes on from OX235266.1 coordinate 9,623,433, forward strand.
ACTTCCATAAGAAACAAGTCCTCTCCGCAATTGGGACATTTGTGAAGAGAGATTCAACATCAAGTGATAGCATAGCATACAGTTGTCGTCCACTTTCACATCTTTGATTAGTCAAAGAATTCATACGTATCTCGTGTCCCCTAAGACAACTGAAACACCTAAGAGAGAGAGAGGCGTAGAAAACTTGACCAAACCAGGAAAGGCTTCAGTCACTGACTTATCAATAAACTCTTCGACTGATGGTCTAGCCATCTGGCACTTGAGTCTCGGAGTCTCTAAAAATTAGTGGTGAAGATGCTTCATGAAATATGGCAATTTGGATTGGTGCACTTCAGTGTAAAGTCCTAGGTTCATAAGTTTCCTCATCCAAGCACACAGTTATAGTCATCGTTTTCAAGTCTTAAGAATCATTATTGACTTTATCGGAAGGTAAGCAGGTGAACTGACATGCATTTTAACACTGGAACCAACTGAAATAATTTTGGCTACGTTTAAAATTATACATTAATAATAATTAATTAGGTTCCGAGTGGAACATGACGCTTCAACAACATATCTCTAATTTCATCTTGTTCTCTGTAGTCGTCTTTAGCTATTCACCACAATTGCCCATAAGCCCTCATCTCCTCCTCATACGATCTACTGTATGTCACCCTCAGACACATGCCTAACTCGGCGTCCTGCATTCGGATTCCCCTCGAGGGTTTTCCCTTGTGCATGATGTCACTCAACTGTTTCCCCAGTGTATGTCCGATCCGTCTCAATTATCATCTTCAAATTTCTTGGACGACAGGTTTTTTGGTTGGTACGTTGCCAGAGTTCCTTGTGTTTGTTGCTAATCCTTTCTGTCTGGTGATCTGATATTCAGTATGGAGAGTAAGGGGCAGCTACTGATAACATATCTGCAGCAGTCTGCTTGACGTCTGTTTCGTGATGCATACACCAAGTCTCTGAACCATACAGAAGCATTGACTTTGGAAATCCTAATCGTGTTCTTCATGCTGACTGAAGCAGACTTACACACTAATTTCACAGAAATAAGCCCACCTAGTTTGCTAACCGCTCCTAAGCCTAAGAAAAAAGGGGAGTCTTGGCGTGGGACTACTGACCCTTTCCCCGGAAAATCCATCCAACCGCTACAGGAGCTCCAAAGCACAACGAAAATATTACGCTTGAGGTGAGGCAGTGAGTTGTTTTCGGAAGTCGTTCAAAGGACCTAACAGCGATCTCCAAATGACGGCATAAATACCAAAGAGAGGGAGAGAGAAGATTAAGAACAGGGGAAAGAGTAAATTTCCAAACCCCCATTTACGCATTTAGAAATAACAACAGATTGAGCCAAGAAACATGCGATCCTCTTCAGTGAGCTCCTCATCATCGGCTGGCTCTACAACACTAACGTACAGCTTTTTACATCAAAATTGTTTTTATCAACCAAGTGGTTATTTTACTTAATCAGTTTCAGGTATGGGCGGGGAGTGAAATCGAGAGGTTGAAGGTCATCAAAACAAATAACTAGTAGATATATTAGTAAGAAGATATCTTAGTTTTGAAGGAGGAGGAAATTAGTTACGGAATCCAAGATAGGTTGAGTCTTAGGCGTTGACAATTTATTACATAATCAAGAAATTCGCAAAATAGCAATAGTGACTAAGAAGAATAGATGACTCAGAAGAGTTACGTAAGATAAAAACAAGTTATTAGAATCAGCTAGAATTGTAAAGACTAAGAAAGTCAGAAGACGGTTACAAGGGGAGAGAAAGAATTGTTTTAAAAACTTAATACATATTATGTAGTTGGCCATTCCAAAGAAAAGGGCTGTACAAATTTCTTTTGTGAACACACATAGATTTGGCTTGTTCAGATGAATTCCGGTTGCCTCTGCTGTATGTAAAAGTCGTACTCGTAGACCACGCGGCGAGAGGTTGGGTTATATACGATAAATAAATTTAAAAGCTTTGTTAGAGTGAGTCGATTTGATGTCCAGTATCGACGAGATGAGCAAGTATTGAGCTGCGTGTATCGGCTTCATTTGGACCTTTGTTAAACCAAGATGGAAGGTGTCCAGAAATTTAACAATGAACTTGCCTGATCGTGCACCCTATGCAACTAGCTCCGCACGGGCACTCAAAATGGTGAATACACACGGTACTGGTTGGCTAGTGAACACACAGCATAGGTTAGCTGCATAGAAAGTCCTTTTGAAGGCAATTCTCAGACGTTGTGATGAGATCTCACTATTGACATCGTAACCTTAGGAATATCGACTTTTTGGGGAAAGTAGGCAACTTCGACTTTTTACTTTCTGAATTCATGTGTTTGTTTACGAATTTAGTTGGATATTCTTTCTATTTAGTAGATCGCAAATACTACTGAGTTCTTCGTTTAGTGTCTCATTTGAATGGAAAACTCTAGCCTGGTGAACCAGACATCTAACCAGTTTACGCTTGTATTGTAGATGTATAAAGCTCATGAAGTAAGTACATTATCCAGTGGAAGTGGGTTCACCTGCTGACGTATGAGGCGTGATCTACCGCTGTTGGGAAGGTAGAGGGAGAAACAAATTCACCTGGCAGTCGTAGTGTTGTACCATATACTATTTCGGCGGTAATACAACCAGCATTAGTTTTCAAGGAGTTTCGTATCCCTACCCAGTCGGTTACTTTTTTTGGACCTGGGATATGTGGGTAAAAACGTGGGCAGTTTTCCGTTCAAATGTGGGCAAAGTGGGATGAGGTGGGCTGTTTTCGTTTGTAATATGGGTAAAGTGGGCTAGTTTGTCAAGTGACATGGGCAAAGTGGGCAAACGTGGGCAACTATTTTCTGGAGACGTGGGAAATGTGGGAAAATATGGGAAACATGGGAATAATGGGGGATTTTGTTTTTGTAGCGCAGTCATACTAAGATGGGGAATGCATGAGGTGAGGAACATTTCACCTTGAATATTATACAATGTGTATGTAATCATTGTGAACTGGCATGAAGACAAATGGTGATGATTTCATTTCAATCATTTTGACACGTTTGTTTATGTGAAGTTTGACTTCCGAAGCTGCGATTTCAAATTCTTCGTCGTGCACCCCTGACTAGGTGAGTTAAGTGTTTGTGGTAATGTCTTTTTTAAGGTGGTAAAATGGATACTGAAAGTGAAGTAGTACCAAGTGGTAGTAATGTGAATATCCCTAGACGTCTTAGAAGTACTTTATTCTCTTTAATATAGCCTTGTGCTTTAGGTTTGCTTGAAAAAGAGACAGGCCACCGATCCACATTGTATAGAAGAACTAAGAGATTGAAGTCGGAGTTGCTCGGTGACGTAGCCAAGATAATACTTCCCGATTTCAGCGTCGAGGCTGGTGAATGTCTAGTAGATGAAACTTCTTGTAGCGTCGTAAACGTGCAAAGTGACATGCAAATCACTTTACCAAGTTGGTTTCTTAGTATTTCATGTGACGACTATTTGATAAGGTAATGCTGCGTGCGCTGTATTGTCCCATGAGATACGTTCCGATAAGGCAAAAGAACGCAATTCAAAGGCAGAACTTAGGACGACTGCCTTAAAGCTTATGATGACCACTAAAACATCCATTGTTGATGGTGGAAAGATTATGCGATTGTTCAAACGGCATATTCCAAGATTACCAACAAATATAAGACACCTTCTCAAAACTAGCCAGTCATGCCCCTCAACTGTTATTGGTAGTGGAGTTTACTATCATATTGGTTTGCGAAGTATACTTACGCCTATACTGAGTTGTTGGTGTCAGTTTGCATCTTTTGATTGCGTTAATCTGCAGCTGAACGTTGATGGATTGTCACTGTTTAACAATGGTACACGGCAAATTTGGCCTATATTGGGTCGACTGGTGAAACCGTTTCTTAGTGATATATTTCTTATTGGAGTTTATGGTGGTTTTCATAAACCGTCTAACTTCAATAACTTTTTACTGCCAGTTGTAACTGACATGGGGCACTTATATGCACATGGTTTGCAAATCAGTGAGAGGCATATCGGCTTCCGGCTTAACAATGTTATCTGCGATAAGCCTTCAAGATCTGACGTCACTTTTAGAGCGAGTCACAACAGTAGGAAAGGGTGTGACAGATGTTGCGTTACTGGCAACTACGTAAACCGGGGCATGGTATTTAAAAATGTTAACAGCTGTCGCAGGGCAGATAATAGCTTTAGGAGTAAGGTAAATGCCAATTACCACCGTGACACACCAGTATTTGAGAGACTTCCAATTGATATGGTTAGTATTTTTCCATTAAATTACATGCATTTAGTTTGCTTAGGTGTTGTAAGGCAGCAATCGGGTATATGGTTGCGTTTGGCAAAACAACGCCAATTCGGATTAAGCAATGAAACAATTGCTTGTATTAACGAAGGACTACAGGATGCAGAAAGCTGCATTCCTAAGGACTTCCAAAGGAAGTGTCACAGCTTGGAGTTTCTTCAGTTTTGGAAGGCCACTGAATGCCGGCTATTTCTTATGTATTTGAGCCCAGTTGTATTATATAACCTATTACCCGCTCCACTATACGCAAACTTCCTCAGATTGTTCACGAGTGCCTACATTTTATGTCATCCTCGTTACCACCTTAAATTGTGCGACACCGTAAAACAACAGCTCAGGCAGTATGTACTATGTTTCGACAGCCTCTACCCTGATGAGTTGGTTTACAGTGTGCATGCTCTTCAGCAATTAGCTGAGGTCGTCTCTGAACACGGTTGTCTGGATACCTTTTCAGCCTTCCCGTATGAGTCACATTTGTGCCAAATCAAGGGAAGGGTGAGGAGTGGCTTCAGGGTAGCAAAACAAGTAGCCTCTCGAGAAGTCGAAACCTGCGTGTTTGCAAGCTCTACAAATGCAGGTAAGCCACCTGCTGAGCTAACCCCGCCATGCGTTACAGTAGTTACTGTAGTTTGCACGCAAAAGCGTCAAAAACGCAAGCATCGTTTCATACTTGACTGAATAAACAGAGCACCGAAAAATGACGTTTTTGTGAGTAACGACTACCCATCTGACCTCATGGACAAGCAATGTAATGTCTTCGAGGACCCCGATTACGCAGACCTCGATAGCAGTGCATCTGATTCGAAAAAGACTATAAGGTATGACAGATATTCAACCTTACATTACAAGTAGTTTTGGATTACTGGCGAAGAGTTCTTCACACATGTTGGCTGCTACAAGTACACCTATTACGTAAGTAATACCGAACTTAATAGCCATTTTTTCTCAGGTCGCCTAAGGATACTAATGTTAAGTGGCCTAGGACGGATTCTGATAATATGGTAGCAGGTGCAGTTCATTCTTGTTTTATGTTTATCCTATAATTATTTAACAGTTTGTCTTCAAAAACTATGTGAAACGCAGGCGCAATTAATTAAACGTGTTGACTTTTCGTTGGCAACTTCAGTGGTTGCACAGCTGACGATAGCGAAAGCGATGTCAGGCCCCAGTGAAAACCTTTGCTATGCTGGAAGTTCTTGAGCGAAAACTTAAAAACAGAAAGTATTTCGAGGAAATAGTAAGAAATTCCATCCAAGTTTGTTTAGTTGATTCGTTTCAGATTTGCCATTTCTCATTCAAGGTGCAAAATAACCCAACTAGCTCAGCGCGCCGGTTGCTGAGCGCAGTCCAAAATAAAAACCTCGCAAGATTGATGAGTTTTAAGGGAACTGCAGATAAGACTGGCATCCGTGACTTCACGTTTTTCCAGCTTATAAGTGGTATGTTGACCTTTTGAAATAATAACACTGTATGCTTAAAAAATTCAGATGTCATCACTCGTAAGCAATTACAACTCGAGTCCATCGAGGAGGAAACAATGGAAGCGATTGTAAAAGCCACCGAAAATTGGTGCCATGACCAGCATGTTCGGAAAAAATGGATTTATCACCAGAAGAGGTAGTTCTTAATGAAAGTGTTACTAGTTTTTCTGAACTTAATGGGAATTGACGCGTATTTAAATGATTCTCTCTTTCCTTCATTACCTGGGACCAGCAAATCGCCGTCTTCAGAATAACTTATGAAGTCATTTTGTAAACTTTTTCAAAATATTACTATTTTTATAAATCCGATATTTTACTGTATGAAATATAAAATTACTTCACTCCATCGGCCTTGGTTCATATCAGTAGCATAACCATTGAATGTAGTGAAAGAATCGTAAGGCAGTGGTTGCTAAGTTCGTAGCTTTGATAAGTTCGATTGAATTAGTTACTATAAATGATGACAGTGTTTAAGCACTTCCTTAGGCCATTGGTAGGACGCTAAGTAATTCTAATAATAGGTGCGCTTGCCTAGGAAAAATGAGGGCTTTTTTTCGTCACGAAAATAGCAGTAGTGGGTGAACAGGTCGTTTAAAAAGTGGGCAATTTGTTCGTTAAAAGGTGGGCAATGTGGCCAAAGTGGGTAAAATTGGTTGCATTTACACCATCTTTTGCCCACGTGTTTGCCAATCAAAATTACCCTTTTATCCCACCTTATGCCCGCTTTTCCCATGTGAATTAACCGACTGGGTAGGAGAACTAACTGAAGTGATTCAGTCCCGTGTGCATTGCTTGCGGCTGATAACCCAGCCTTCAACCGTCAGTGTAGAAGTTCTACCATACCATTAGCTTCAGGATGGTAGGCTGCTGTTCTAAAACGCATGCAACTTATGATTTCGGTCAAGGCGAAGAATAAGCCGCTTTCGAATTGCCGCCCGCACTCAGTTGTTATGGGGGAAGGGCATCAAAAGTTTGCGATCCATCGTTCGACAGAGAGGTGTGTGACTGTCTCAGTAGATACATCCCTTAGGGGTACTGCTTCAGGCTACCATGTGAAACGCTCTGTGCAGGTTAAGATATAGGTATATCCATGAGATTCTGGAAGGGGTCTAACAAAATCTATATGAACGTCTTCGAAACGGGCATCGGGATAAGAAAGGTGCCAAAAAGGCTTTTGGTGTGTCTTTTGACAGGCTAAGCACGTGTGTGCCCATTACCTTGCTTTTTTATTAGTACCAGGCCAACAAAACCGACTAGTTACGAGCTTGATGGTAGTTCGAATACCTGGGTGGGATAAGCCATGCAACGTATTGAAGACGTTCCAGCGATAGCTTTTAGGCACGACTGGGCGAGGATTACTCGTGGAAATGTCACGTAGTATAGTATCTCTTCTTATAACTAAGGGTTTCTGGGCCAGTTGCAGAGTTGTTTTCGACAACTCATGTTGAAGCTCGGTATCTTCTTTTTGAAGACGAGCCAGTTTTGCAAGGTCTATGCCGTCGATTTGGGTGAAAGAACAAACGCGCGACAAGGCATCTGCCACAGTGTTGTTTACTCCGAACACATGGCGAGTACCTGATGTAAACTGTGAAATGTAATCCAGTTGTCGTGATTCCCTGGGTGAATACTTATCTGAAGGTGAGTTCAGAGAGTACGTCAGAGGTTTGTGATCAGTAAAAATTATGAATTCACAACCCTCTACTGAATGTCGAAAATGACGTATAGCACAGTACATAGCCAGAAGTTCTCTGCCGAATGTGCTGTACTTCGTTTCAGCTAACTGAAGGAGCGTCGAGAAAAAGGCGAGTGGTTGCCACTCTTTGGTAATTAGCTGTTGTAGAACTGCGCCGGTTGCAGTGTTTGATGCATCAACCGAGATACTTAACGGTGCAGTTGGATCCTGATACATCAGAAGTGTGGCATATGCAATAGCCTCTTTAACCTGGGTAAAAGCATTTCGAGCAGATGTGTCAAGTTCTATGGACTTGTTATTCCCTCGAAGAAGGTCTGTCAATGCCTGAATCAGAGAGGCACAGTTGGGAATAAAGCGTCGATAAGTATGCGTATACAAAATTGAAACCACGAAATACTTCACCGATGAAGCGTTTGATCGATGAAGGTCGATCTAAGTCCAAGCCACATTCACTAAAAAACCCTGACTGGTGCTGGTACCACAACACTTATGGCCAAGAAGCGAAATGTTGCCGAAAACCTTGTAATTTCGGCAATGTCTGAAAGACTGTGGGAAACAATCCCGCCGACAAACGTTAGCGGCAACCGTCGCCGGTGGCACTAGCCGCCTGCTTTACATCCATGATGTGATCAGCCAGACTCCATATTTAGTCAGCACGGGAGCCGAAGTCAGTGTCCTTCCTGCTACAGAAGCAGATCGACAGAAGGAACCTACCTTCAACTTACAGGCTGCAAATGAAAAACCAATCGCAACCTTTGGTAGGAAATATGTCTATCTGAACGTAGGTTTACGCAAACCTATTCAGTGGAAATTCCTTCTCGCTGACGTCACAATGCCCATCATTGGCACAGACACACTTAATCATCATGATTTACTCGTAGACGCCCTCCGTAAACGACTAACTGACAATACTACTAGACTGTCTATCAATGGTATCACCTACATAGGCCACAGCTTGTCACTTGTTAAGAAGAAGGCAATTCTTGATCCAACTTTTCAACCCATCGTTGACGAGTATCCGGAACTTAATTGCCCGTCGAACGACCTACCGTGCATAACCAGCAATGTTATGCACATCACTACCACAAGACAACCTGTGACATCTAAAGCACGACGATTAGCTCCTGAAAAACTGAGAATCGCCAGGAATGAATTTGACCATATGCTTACCCTTGGCATCATTCGACCTTCGAATAGCCCATGGGCATCCCCACTTCATATGGTTCCGAAAAAGGATAGCAATGATTGGCGACCCACCGGTGATTACTGGAGAGTGAATGCCAGAACAACCCCTGATTGCTACCCGTTGCCTCATATACACGACTTGACGGCAACCTTATCCGGCGCGACTATATTCTCCAAAATCGACTTGGTTAAAGCGTATAACCAAATCCCGATGGCAACAGAAGATATCCCGAAAACGGCTATTATTACGCCTTTCGGACTTTTTGAATTTCCACGTATGCCATTCGGTCTTCGGAATGCAGCCCAAACATTCCAACGCTTCATTGACGAAGTATTTCGCGGTCTCGACTTTGTATACGCATACTTAGACGACTGCCTCATTGCCAGTCCAGACAAGGAAACTCACCTTAGGCACTTGGACTTGGCATTTGAAAGGTTACGCCAACATGGTGTTACCATTAATATTCAAAAGTGTCAAATCGGTGTTGACTCACTCGACTTTCTGGGTCACACTATTGACTGCAAGGGCATTCGCCCACTAGCTACCAAGGTTGAGTCTCCCAAAAAAACCCGTTCTGGACGCACCGTAAGGTTCCCAGAATATCTGCACACTTATTTGACTTAACGACGTCGTGTGATTCACGCAACTCACTCGTTCGTGGTACTAACTATTTTTTTTGACGCATAAATTTTTTTATATACAGTACCACCGAACACAAAAAAATTTTTTTCAACAGTTCATGTAACATACACAAAAAAATCAATTAGATGTATTTTTTTTCTCGATGTTCTGAACTTAGCATTATTTTACTGTATAGCAAATGCACACAATTTTTTTTAACCAAAAAGGTCATTTCGTACATTTTCCTCGACATGGTTCTTAGCGTTCTTGTTTTCTTTTCCAGGTGCGACGGGCACTGGACAGAAAACAAACGAAGCATGGAATCCAACGAACAATAACAAGGAAGCTATATACAAACACCCTATTAGCATAGGCAGACAAACCAGTAGGCATACCACCAAGCCGCTCGGAAGATTTTTTTCACCCGAAAGGGAACCATCGAGTTTTTTTACTTCCGGCTGGTTCTGTCTTAGGGTCCTCACGACCCCACTAGGGGGGAGTGAGCTGTAGCGGTAAATAATTCCCCAAAATTATTGACCACAGCAATCACTCATTGGATGCTGACCACCACTGTTTAAGTCGACTTGTTTAGCTGAAGGCTTCCGGTCAAGCATCCCCGCCATTTGGTACCTCGTCGTGTAACGTGCACGATCACTAGCTAGCTAAGCGTTTGTCTGAAGGCTTGTTTTGGTCCCAAAATATATCTCTTGGTTTGGACGATCAAATATTGGCTTTTGCTTTGTTGTTGGTACGCGAGAATAAATTAATTAGAAGTTGCTGAACGAAATATCCGTCAACCTCTAAAGTAACAATCAGGGGTTGTTTTGGCGTTCACTCGCCGATTATCAACAGTGGGTTGCCAATCGTCGCTATCTTTTTTCGGCACCAGGTGCAGTTGGGATGCCCATGAGCTATTCGATGATCGGGTGATGCCAAGGGTGAGCATATGGTTGAACTCATTTCTGGCGAGTCGTAGTTTGTCGCGAGCAAGCCGTCGTGTTTTAAATGTCACGTGTTGTCCTGAAGTTATGTGATGCGTAACATTGCTGGTTATGCAATCAAGAATTGCCTTCTTCTTAACAAGTGACAAGCTGTGGCCTATGTAGGTGATACCATTGATAGACAGTCTAGTAGTATTGTCAGTTAGTCGTTTACGGAGGGCGTCTACGAGTAAATCATGATGATTAAGTGTGTCTGTGCCAATGATGGGCATTGTGACGTCAGCGAGAAGGAATTTCCACCGAATAGGTTTGCGTAAACCTACGTTCAGATAGACATATTTCCTACCAAAGGTTGCGATTGGTTTTTCATTTGCAGCCTGTAAGTTGAAGGTAGGTTCCTTCTGTCGATCTGCTTCTGTAGCAGGAAGGACACTGACTTCGGCTCCCGTGCTGACTAAATATGGAGTCTGGCTGATCACATCATGGATGTAAAGCAGGCGGCTAGTGCCACCGGCGACGGTTGCCGCTAACGTTTGTCGGCGGGATTGTTTCCCACAGTCTTTCAGACATTGCCGAAATTACAAGGTTTTCGGCAACATTTCGCTTCTTGGCCATAAGTGTTGTGGTACCAGCACCAGTCAGGGTTTTTTAGTGAATGTGGCTTGGATTTAGATCGACCACGTGAATTTCGCCGTTGCGGGGGAGTTCCGATGACAACTGGAGGAATTACAAGGTATCTTTGACCTAAGCATCTGCTGGATGGAGTTGCATAATTGTATTACTGCACTGTCCCTACTAGAAGTCTGTTTGGAAACTGAGCATACTTCGGTAACTGGCAGTTTAGTTGCCTCTAGAATTTCATCTGCAGAAACAGCTAAGTCATCTATAATAACACCATGAAGTGTCACCAGCAGAGCATGTACTAGCTGTGGCAGATTGGATAAGAAAAGTTCTCTGAAAAGCCCCTCATCAAATTGACAGTGTGGCTAGATAATTTGGTTCGGCTGAGCAGCAGCATTCCTTAGTGCCAATCGTTGAATGGTCTTAAGCCACTATAACTACAATCGGAAGATACCTTCAACTTCTACCGAAACCCTGCAGTAGGGTTGTGAGTATGTGCACTGAGGTCCCTGAGACAGTTTCGAAAGCTTGTCAGCCACGTCTCGTAAACCGTTAATGCCCAGCTCTTGCTGCACTCGGGCTCACGCTGTTCCTTGAATTTTCTCAGAAACGCTTAGTAATAACGGACAAAAAAACCAAAACACCAATTGGCGACTCGAGGATTCTTTATTGTAACACCAACATATAAACACTGTTACAACTAAGGTCTGTGAACAAATATTACAATAGTGAATCACAGTATTACTTCTGACAGTCGTCTACTGACTTCTTTCCGAACAGCGACCGATGAGACGATGACTGTCGTATTGATGCCTCCGCGAAAATTGGGGAAGTTGGTTTTGAGCAAACAACCATGAATTGATCGTTCAATCTTCAACTACATTGATACTCCCCACAAAAAAGGGATCCATCCCTTTTTTCTTCACGACCAATACACGTTGACTTGGATGCCATTGCGAGAACCTGGGTCACATGGACAGAGCTGAAATGGAAAACAAACAGAAAAGCCAACACCACAAGCATACTCACAGCACAATCTCACACATCGATGACGACCTGCGCCTTCCAGTTAAAGGCATCCTATTGCAACACAATCGCCACTTGCTAGAATGACTCTTGCAGAATGCAACGTGACCATAGCACCACCTCACGATACCCTAGGCACATCCTCTTATCTATTCACTACCAATTACCACTGAAATCGCTTGTCACTCATTCTGCCTCAGTTCTAGTAACGGTGACGTATGCGAGCCTCAGTCATTTACACTCTTTCTCCCCGGCGTGTGGGACCACAGATAATAATTATCTCTGTATGCATTTCATTCACAGCACTAGCCTAGCCTCCCGGCGTATATGACCCATCTGCTGTCTCTAACATCAATCAATTCATTCACGGATGTAGAAGACTCGAAACAACTTCAGAAGTAATCACGACGAAAATTTTAACAAAATTATGCAATAACAACAAGGTACGAAAACAACAAGTAAACACAATGAATCCAAAAACACCAATTGATATGACACACCACACGTATATACAAACAGTACAAATAACCTCGCGGATCATGTTTCGGTGGAATTCATTTGAAGAATCGCAGGACTTACACCAGTACGCCTGCAACCCTTCACAGGTTGACGATTGCAAGTTGTGGAATGTCCGGACACAAACAAGATTAACCAACACTTACAATAATTGGAACTCACACAATTATTTAACACAAACATATGTACAATCAACACATCAAATGTTGTGGATTCTGGCACGACATACTACCCTTGAAGAACTGTAGGACTTACAGCAGTACGCCTACATTCCTTCTCAGGTTGATGATCCAAGTGGAAGTCATCCGGACACAAACAGAATTACCAACAGCTAGATGACAGATGATATCAATTCAGTATATACAACATGAACATATGTACAAAATCACACACCAAGCACATTCGACTGCTTATTGATGCGCTACCCGGCACTCATCTATATCCTCAAATCTGAACGGCAACACGCTCATGTCATTGTATCGTAGAATATAGATGACCTACAAACACACGACCTATCTGGTCAACCAAGCGTAGACACAGAGTAATTTACACCAAAGATAATAACATTCAAATAGTAACTTGAAACAAGAAATGCCTTTATTCATGCAAATCAATTTAACAATTTCTCCCTCGTTTACACTTGGCTTACCCTTTCTAAACTGAGCAATATCTTTCGTCTTTTCAAATGCACCAATACTATCAAAGTCATTGCGCAAGATACTTGAGTTCATGGGTGTCTTTTCCCTTATGGATGACAACACCAACGACGACAGAGTTACACAAGTTGATGAACTTCGCGGTGGATCAGAAGCTGTTGTTGCACGGCATTCAGATAGTTGTCTAACTGCAAGATTACCACCACCACTGTCTTTCACTACTAGTTCGGGTTTAGCACTATCATCTGATGATAGGTGGGCTACACGCTGATAATTTACACGGACGGTCTGACAAGTATGCATGCCTCCTGCAACTGCATCTGCATTTATTTCTACTTCACGTTGTAGTTGTACAGAACCTTTAATTAACCTAGCAGTAGTAGGCATATCCCTCATCTCATCATGATCAACCAAAGACAAATGTGAAGTATCATGATCATTATCCCGAATATTCAATTTATCATCAGCTATCTGGTCGACTTCATCAATTTCAAACTCTTTAATAACAGAAGTAGACAATTTTGGTTCCTCCTCACAAATCAATAAAGGTTTTATATCTTCACTCTGACTAGTCATACTTTGTAAACTTGTGGAGTCAGAACTGCACTCTGAAACTGTAACTATATTCTCTGACACTCTATTCAACAATGGCTTACCACTCGCAACTACAGACTTCTTGACCGCACCGTTATCGTCACACGATTCGGAGTCAGACCTTGATTTCACATTTAGCTTATCACTGAACTTGCTCACTGATTCACAGTTCACTTCTGTATGCACCTCTTGCAAACGTGTAAAACACAACCGTGTTTGTCTTGCATCTTGTAACTTATCTGTTGAGGATGTGCTACGAAACCTGTTACACTCACTAGGTCTATATGCATTACTAGACATCATGGAGCCTTCTCGATATCCACCTCTCTGAGGCCTATTCGTCATCAATGAGTGCGTTTTACCCTCAGACTGCTATATTCTAGGGGTGAGATTCAATATACTGGCAAATTTGCTCATAGATTGATTGATACTATCTTTTACTAGTTTCAGGATATCATCAAACTTTGGCTCGATACCCTCATCCTCCATACGGGAGCTTATCTTCACCCACTTCCTTTGCAGTCGAGTAGGTAGGCGTCTTGCCATTACTTCTAGTATAAAACTCGAGTTGAGGTCACTCATGAAATTCATAGAAATCAATGCATTCTTGTAAATCAGCAAATCATCCAAAAACTCCGTGAGTGCCTGGGAGTCATCCTGTAATTGACCACCATTACCCTTAACAGCCTCGAATAGTTTCTCTACAATCATCGAAGGTCTTCCAAACCTTTGAGGTAGTATGCTCATAGCCTCGTAGTAGCCCTCTTTTGGCTTCATAAACTTACAGCATTGTATAGCTCTTGCAGCATCTCCAGTGCAATACCTCATCAAATACATTAACTTCATTTCATCAGTTAATAAAAAACCACTCAACATGATTACAAACTCCTTTACAAAATGTAAATAATCAGCTGGGTTTCTTTCGAAACACCGTGGTTCAAATTTAGAGAGTTTGATGTTCCTATTATCCCTGAACGGCGAAACAGTAACATCAACCATGTCATGTTGAACATCAGACACATCGTTACAAGTAACAGACAAGTCACCATGACTTACTTTCCTTACTTTCGCTTTGTCCCTTCTTTGACCCGGGCATTGTTGAACTTGACCCAATTCCAAAAATGTTCCAGATATTGCTTGTTCAAACAGGACATGGCGGGCACCAAGAAAGATGACCGGTGACTATCCAAACTGTTACCAGCTATCTGAATCCGTCAGAGAATGTTTCCACTGTCAGAAACTGACTTCACCATCAGAAACTGTCAGTCACGTCTCGTAAACCGTTAATGCTCAGCTCTTGCTGCACTCGGGCTCACGCTGTTCCTTGAATTTTCTCAGAAACGCTTAGTAATAACGGACGAAAAAACCAAAACACCAATTGGCGACTCGGGGATTCTTTATTGTAACACCAACATATAAACACTGTTACAACTAAGGTCTGTGGACAAATATTACAATAGTGAATCACAGTATTACTTCTGACAGTCGTCTACTGACTTCTTTCCGAACAGCGACCGATGAGACGATGACTGTCGTATTGATGCCTCCGCGAAAATTGGGGAAGTTGGTTTTGAGCAAACAACCATGAATTGATCGTTCAGTCTTCAACTACATATACAGTGCTCCTGGGGGAATTTTCAATAGAGTCGATACCGCGAGAGGGCAAAAGCACCATACGTTACGTTGCATGACCAGAAGCTCTCCGTTGGAAACACTTTAATCTGTTTTCGTTATCTGCAGCCACCTCGAGAAACATTTAACTAGCTGCTACCAACTGCCAACCTGCTATTAGAAAACTGCACAGACTGCAGAGCTGAATGTAAGAAACGGGCTATGTGTAACGGCTTTGGAGGGCTGTATAATCAGCATACACTAGGGTGGCGAGGTTGTTCCCTGATAAGTCAATAAAGACAATTACAAACGATTCTATCAATAAGTGAACGATGAAATCATACTAAGATAAGGGACAGTTGCAGGAATAGGTCTTATATTACATCCCTCTTGAAAAAGTGAATCACCTGATAGTTTATTTTCAGCAATAAGTGAATAGAATGTATTCCGTAGAATTCATATGCATGATCTCTTCAAAGCTCTTAGTTAATGTTCTCTCAGTAAAGTGGAAAGTGGTTGCTGTGGTTGTGTAAATTGAATAAATTGTGAATTGTTGGTAATACGAATAATAACAATACTTGATATTACGCCTTGTACTTCTGACCTGATTCAGGCCTTCAAAAATTGTTAAATGGACACTTGACGACCACCATATCCGTGCAGGAAGTGCATAAGCTTTAGTGAAACATAGATGCTTTTGGTTTTATTACTAAGTCGTCTTGCCAAATGCGTTACTACTAATGAAAATTTTATCACAGCCTCACCCATATAAACTGAAATGAAAAACCACCATTCCCCATTACCATGCTCAATATGGAGAAGTCGACGTGTACTGTCCGCATTTTCACCTGGAATAGAAGAGCAAGGCATTCGACATCTTCCACTTTGTATGCTGCGCAGTACAACTTAATGCGCAGCGGTAATCACATAAGCTGCAAAATAAAGTCTCACAAATTCCAAGTAACTTCTCCATATTTTAATAATAATGTAATGTATTTCATGCAAATTTATAAAAAATTTACATGAAAATGCATGCCATTTTTACAGGCACGATCAAGTAAGATATAGTCTCAAATCTCAGATTGTCTACAAGTTAATCACATTTCAACTGTTAAATATTTAATACATACAATACACTCATTTTCTGAACTAGGCCGTATAGTTATTGAATTGTACAGTTGTCCTCCAGGTTGAGCGGGATAATCGACTTCGTTTCGTTTTCATCCCGTGGTTGTCGGCATACGATAACCAACCAATATTGAGGTAAGTACAACTTTTACAAGAGATTGAAGTCTGTTTTAGAAAAATTAAAGTGCTGAGGTGAATCATTAAATTGTAATGAAATTGGTAAGTGCAAGTATCATTAATAAATGCATTTGTAAAGGAAACTCCCCAGGCTGACAACGTTCATTTGCAATGTGTAATGCTACACGTATATCTCGTACTATCATGATGTCCACTTTTGGTTTTAATACATTTATCCTCAGTTGTGCCAGTTGTTTTTGTTTTATACCTTTTTGTGCATTTAGTGCACAACCGTACCCTTCAGAGAGTAGGAATAGAATAAGTCATAAAGAGCTGTAAAATGTTAGTTTTAATGGAGTAAAACGAGGATCAAGTAAAGACGTTATTAGAAAATAAATGAGATAAGACATTTTGAGCTGGTATTTAAAGATCTGACAATGGATAGCAAGTTAACTTATAAGATGCCCCATAAATCTGTGCAGATCCCGCGTGGTCGCATCTCAACAATAGGCTGGGCGAATGGTATATATTTAAAGGTAGAAGCATGATCTGTCAAGGCGTTCATTATTATCTTTTTCAAGATAAAATCTAAGCCCTGATAAAAATCAGAAATATCTCGAGCCTTCAAATTGCGTATTGCTGTTCCTGCAGAATGGGGCGATTCACCTTAGTGACCACCACCATATCTACTGATCAGCTAGCACCACCCTCCCTCCTTTTTTGATGTTAGGCTCTGAGACTATGATTATTATGGCTACCGCAAATGTACTGCTTGGTACCAGACATGTTCGTACCTCATATTCCATCTCCCTAGCTTTCTAAATGAGTGCTTCCAATAGGTCTCCACATACATCTGCCTGGCGGTACGTTCGAAATTGGTGACATTTTTGCACGTGTTTGCTCTGAAATTTATTTACTGCTTATTGTCATATAATTCTTGAAATTATGGTCCAAATCTCTAAAAAACGTGTTCGTAGAAACACAATTGTTTTAGATAGTGGCTTAAATTCGGTTATAACTGCATTACCGCCTGGTAATACAGTATCAACTACTAGCTCTCAAAATGGTTTGAGTGCAGATCTCACTCCTGTGATACAGGTGAAAGATGTTCTGTTAGAGAACTCTGAGTTCTGTAAACTAAACCTCCTTTTGAAAGATATGCAGAGGCAAGTAAGTGAAATTCAGAAAAAATTAGATCAGTTTGATAGTATGTCACTGCCAATCTCAAATACCACGGAGAGCCGGTCTGATATTGGCCAGGTTAAGTGTTTACTGGATGTAACTCAAAATAAGCTTTTGAATTTAGACCCAATAGCCTGTCTTTTAGAAAGGCATCCTAAAATATCTCCAGACAACCTAAATAAAGCTGAAAATCTGATTGACTGCTTGGCTACGGAGGTGATGAAGCGTATAACCTCTTCTCACCAAGCTATAGTTTACAACGTCCCAGATTCTCTGCCCCTGAAAACTGTAAGACACAAAATCCTGATTTGTTGCGGCATGGCTAGTGTTCCATGTGAATGCAAACGACTTCGTAAAAAGTCTAACCAGGCTAATTGCCCAATCATTTTTAAATTCAGTAATTCCCTTGATGCTAGTAAGTTTACTAAATGTCAGGATCACTTAAGACTGAATAGCAGTTATAAGTCTATAACCGTAGCTCAGGATAAAACACCGTGTCAGCGCAGAATAATGCGTAGTAATAACCTGGTCACCTCCTCTAGCTTAGATTTACCAAATAAGGATCGTGCACAGCAACAGACACCTAGTGCTGAAACTAGCATTCAGCAAACTACACAACAACCACACCTGCCAATGGAACTAGGAACTGATTTAGATACCAGTACCCCTGTAAATAAAGCCTCATCGAAAGATGTTAAAATGACTAGAACTTCTGCAAGTTGTTCTAAGAAATTTCCCCCCAAACGTAGTAACCTCACCACGATGAACAAATTTCGCAGGGTTGAGACTAATGATGGGGAAGAATACTTTGTATTCAATAAGCCTGCTGAGAGTAAGAATGCCAACAAACCATCACTTGTTACGAAAAACTCCTCTCGAAACATAAGTACATCTGGAGGTGTTCCGCATGCTCCACCTTATAGAAAGTCAGGCTCCAAGACTCCTAAAGTCTTGCAGCCAAAGCACCTTCCTTCACAATTCCCTTTAAGTTATAAAAACAACCCGAAGGTGTATACCGGTATGACGAATAGCAGTTGGATGGGTAGACCTTCTGATGCTATGCCTTTTAACCGTCAACCTAGGCCCAACCTGTACTACCCTTATATCCAGGAACACATGGTAAATTTTCCAGGTGTCCCGAATCACTGGTACGACCCATGGCACCTAGGACCACCTCATTGCACACCAACCCGATGTACAGACACCCAGTCCGACCTCCTTTTCATTCATAAATTCTTGCGGTGCTGACGCACAAATAGATTTAGGTTATGGTGACATTTTAAGCCAGTTTGTAGTATCCCGTGACTTATTCACGATATTGCTAATTAATGCACGTTCCTTAATCAATAAGATATCTGAACTAAGGACATTATTATTAGTCGCCAAGCCTACTGTAGCTCTGATTACTGAATCATGGTGCTCATCCTCTGTACTTGATGTGCATATAGGTATCGATGATTACACTGTACACCGTGCAAACAGAGATTGCAAGCGTGGTGGAGGATGTCTCATATATATACATAGCTCATTTGTAGTCAGTAAGGTGGAAGATGAAACAATGAATAATGTACCTGACTCACTCTGGGTTGTCTTACATGGAGATAAGTACAAACTTCTCATAGGCTGTGTTTATCGAGCACCAAGCTCAACAAAAGAAACTGATGCGTTATTAGCTAAATCGTTTGCACACGCATCCTCGTTTAGTGCTAATTACAAAATAATTGCAGGGGACTTCAATCTTCCAGAAGTCAATTGGCTAACTAGTTCCGGCCCCCAACGCTTCGACGAATTACTTGCCACTATAGACTGTTATGGATGGCAACAACACGTCCAGACACCTACTCGTGGTGACAACATGTTGGACCTTGTTTTTTGTCATGACACAATCCCAGTATCCACGTATGTTGGTAATCGATTTTCCAGTAGTGACCATAGAATGGTACTCTGCTCTCTGCCTTTCTCACCACTAAATACAGGAAACAAACAAGACTCAGGAAGCACAATATGTCGTAGTTACAAATATACAGACTGGGGATTAGTCCAAGAACTTATTCGACTCTGTCAATGGGATGACTATTTTACCACTGACTCCCTGGAGGCCTTAGTAACCCTGTTTTACAGGAATGTTACCCTTTGTCTAGATACAGTTGCTCCAAAGAAAATAGTGAAATTAAGTAGACACCGAACTGAATATATTCCAAGGGCACACCGTAATAAGTTAAGGAAACTGAAGAAACAGTACTATTCCACTAAGGACATATCACTATTGCTCTCAATCCACGAGTCTCTTGAATCTCTCAAGCGCCTACGCTCTCAAAAGGACCTCGACGAAGAGTTAACGGCACTTGAAAGTACCTCCAAAGTTTATAACTTAACGGCACTTCTTAAAAAACGAATGCAGTCGGCGAGGGAAATCCCATACTTACTTCACGACAAAGTAATCTACAATGAACCTGCCACTATCTGTGAACTTTCAGTGATTGGTTTGCAAACTTTAGTTTAGAAACACATATGCCTGGTGAAACCGCTCCCCTTACTATCTCTTCCCTTGAAAGCATTGTGTTCACTAATCAGTTAATAGTACAAGCAATTAAAAGCCTTAAACCTTCCACTAGTACGGGACCGGATGGCCTCGCTTCGATAATTTTCAAAAACAGTGGGTGTGATATACCCTTGTTACTTCTTAAATTCTTCTCAATATCTATGGACACTGGCACTTACCCTAGTGAGTGGAAAACTAGCTTCATAATTCCACATTACAAATCTGGTGATAGGGCAAACGTCCGCAATTACAGACCCATAAATATAACCCCAGTTATCTCACGAATCATGGAGAAAGTTGTAAAAGATCAATTGTCAGACTACCTAATTAGGGAAGATCTTGTTACAAGGTCTCAACACGGATTTCTCAAAAATAGATCCTGCGTTACTTGCCACTTCGACTTTTTCAACTGCATCACTAGTAGTCGCGAAGCACGTAAGCTAGTCGTTGTTCTCTACTTCGATATATCTAGGGCATTTGACATGGTATCTCACAGTATTCTCTTTGAGAAGCTGTACTCTTGTGGAATTCGCAACCCATTACTGAACTGGTTAAAATCATTTCTAAGCAACAGGGTACAAATAACCAAAGTTGGATCTGTATTGTCTCATCCTAGGCAGATCTCAAGTGGGGTCGTGCAAGGTAGTGTCCTAGGTCCACTTTTATTCACAGTCTACATTAACAGCATTTGCAAGTGCTTCACCTTAGGCAAACCATTCCTATATGCTGACGACCTCAAAGTCGTCTACTCCTGCTACACTCATGAATTAAGCGATATGGTTACTAAAATACATCTTGAACTAAGTAGTCTTGCATCATGGTGTGCTGATTCCTGTCTAAATTTTAACATTGACAAATGCGGCTGGATTTGTATTGGCAACAGTAACCTTGATCTAACTCTTGAAATAAATGGGCGAAAACTAGCTAAGCTCAACTCAGTCGTAGATCTCGGTATTAGATACTCTAGTAACCTAACGTTCGCTGAACAGACTGATTATGCCAGACGTAAAACGCGAAGGCTGATAGGATGCATAACACGCAATTTCTTTTGTTGTGAAACTAGGGTTTTATTATACAAAGTATGTGTCCGACCTATCTTAGAATACTGCCCGTTTATTCTTAGCGGACTAAGACAAAATGACAAGCTTAAATTAGAGGGAGTGCAACGGCAGTTTACCTCAAGAACTCTTGGTTTAGAAAGTGGTCTGGAATACCATGAGCGATGCGTAAGACTAAGATTAGAACCCCTCTGGAAAAGACGCCTTAAGCTAAACCTTATCTTTTACTATAAGCTAACTAATCTTCTCTTGCATTCCTCCGAGCCAATAACTAAACCTACCGCTGTCATCAGTTACAATCTTAGAAATCATCACAACCTAGCTGCTATGGAGCACTGTCAGACTTACGTGCGGTACAACTTCTTCTTAAATAAGTTTTCAGTCATTTGGAATAGACTACCAGCTAATGTGCGCGATGCAAACACACTTCCAGTGTTCATCTCCTCAGTCACCAGACTACTCAAAGATGACAATGCACTTTTGCGCCTGACTCTTACACCTTCTTTTTCACCCTACATAGATATTTTAAGTTCTTTAAACGTGTAGTTACAACAAACTACAATTATAAATTTTAATATTATTGGAACTAGATGATTAACATTTCTACACAGGACAGTAATATTAGTTTACACATAATATAAAAGTTAGCATAACGGGACTAGTTAGTTTGTGTACCAAAATAACCACAGTTACTAAACAGAATATATATGTATATATTTATTAATCACTCCTTAAGGACTCCCGTTGCTTTCTTTTGCGTTGCTGTTGTTTGTCTTCTTTTTTCTCTCACCATTTCAGCTTCCATTTGACTTTTTGAATGAGAATGAATAATGTGGATATTTGACCATTTACAATGACAAATGATCTGCAAACATTATTGGTCCCGTATCTTTCAGTTGCCTGGTTAATAACGAATTAACTTTCTCCACGACGCAACCTGGATTACATTTGTGGAATATACTCTTATACCAATGGAAAAGTATCAATTTGTAATACAACGTCACGATTGTAGCTTATAACATAACTGATCGTATCTGTAAAAATAGCTTCCTTATTACCCAATTTGGATATAAATCAAATCAAAAATAAGATTCGGATTTGTACACACCCAAGTTATATTGAGGAATTACTTCAAGCTTTATTTTTTCCCAAGTATTTTTAATCCATCCAAAACTTACTTGGGTTTTTTTGTTAATGCGAAGACAATATTCCTATATTTCATGATGTGCTCCATTGAATGACTTGTTATATTGTGGAATAACTTCAAGCTTTATTTTTTCCCAAGTATTTTTAATCCATCCAAAACTTACTTGGGTTTTTTTGTTAATGCGAAGTTAATATTCCTATATTTCATGACGTGCTCCATTGAATGACTGGTTATCATATTGTTCCCACAGACCTAAGACAAAAACGCCAGCAACCATGTAACTTAACCATAAACCAAATTTATGAAATTTATATAATGCTTATCCATGCCTGTATATTTGGTGTGTCCTACACAAGTAGGAAAAAATGTGTATTTTATTAAAACATTATTATTAATTATGATTGCTAATCGTATATGTAATTTATCATATTGATGATGCCTGTAAACTGGCGTCTCTCATGTACAAAATGAGAATATACTATTATTATTATTATTATCTTTATGAACATATTATATATGTGTGCATGCGTCCTAATGAACAGATTACTTTATAAGGAGTCAAAACCTTAAAGAGTAAAAAGAATAGGTTTCGTGAATAGTGGAGCAAGATTCAGCAGAACGCTATAGTTAGGATTCAATGTAGGTAGTAAGAACTGAATGTATGGTCGGTTGGCAGGACTTAGTTTACTAAATTATCATGACAGTCTTGTATATAGTAGACATCTGACATTGCAAAGTAACGTGTCTAAACATATTATAAAAGATATTAACAGAAATACTACATAGCTTTAACATTATGAATTTTAGAAAATTATATGAGAATGGGTAACTGTTGACTGAAGATAATCAATTCAACTCAAAAATAGTGCAGTGTATTATGCTAATAATATAAGTATATTCGTAAAATATTAAAAGATATGGTTGCTAATGTAATGGTTTTCGGAAATAATTATACTGACGAACTTATTGAAGATTACAATGAAGAGGAAACCAGTGAGTTAGTTAAACGGCTACTGTGCAGTTAGTAGTTACTCGGTATGCCAAAAATCACTGCATGAACCATGTATTTAAGCGTCCTGTCACACAAGCAATCAGCAACTGCTCAAGAACAATATCGAAGAATAATTTTCATATAAATTCATCCAACAAGAGCAAAATAAGCAGCGAAATAGCGTCTACTACGTTTGCTGAACGACTAGCCACAACTCGAATCAACGAAGCCGCGCAAATGCCGTCAAGGTTAAGCCAAAGGCGCCACTTCAAACAGGGGATATGCTTTATCAACGCCCGTTAAAACGTCTTTTTTTAAAAAGTAAAGGGTAGAAGAGTTTTAAGCACCGGAGCAAATTAAGTCATATTCTACTGAGTAGAGTGTAGTGAATAGTGGTACGATTAGGGATAAGGGTAGGTTGAATGAACTTGGGTAATATGGTTGGTTGGTTGAGTTTGTTATTGCTAGGTATTCCTGGCCACTTTTCATATGGCATGCTTTAGACATTACAAAGTACCAGTTTGCTTATATTATGGGAGAACTATCACAACTAATTTGGGATTATACATCCAGGAGAGTCTAATGAGTTTATAAACCCGATTGAAGAAATATCGATAGGATCTCTAGTAAGCTGAATAGCCGAACCTTAGGTAAAGGCATGTGGGAGAGATTAGGTTGGTTTTGTCACGTTATAGATGCGGTACGGTTGCCAGGGCAAATGAGTTTCCTCAAATTGGGGGCATTGCACTGCTGTCTGTAGTACTAAAGCTAGTTGAGCGGCCCATATGGATAAAGTATGGATAAGTAGACCGAAGCTCTTTTGTTGACAGGAACTCGTTAAGTAGACGCTGGAATTCAGTAGGAGATCGGCAACTACGTACAGTAAGTGGAAGTTCGTTCCATAATGCACTGTACTGTATTTTAAAGAAACATGATCGCAGTTTTGTCCGGTACCGGCTTATGGATAGAGTATTTTCATGATTCCTAAGAGTATATATGGATAAATTTTTGAAAGCTATTGGATTACTGCTTTTGATGTAGCCGTGTAAAAGGCGAAAGAGGAATGTAAGGTTGAGTTTCAGGCGCCTTAACCAAAGTGGCTGAAGTCCATATATTTTGCACCTATCGGCGTAAGTCAGTCCTTCATGTTTGTGTAATAGGCGTCGAGTAAAACTTCGCTGAATATTTTCAATACGAACCCTGTCATACCCATGCATGAAACCGAAGACAATTGTGCAGTATTCAAGTACTGGACGAACCATGACTTTGTATAAAAGGACTTTAGCCTCATTTGTGTACATTTTTCGATGTAACAAGCCTGTGAGTCTTCGGCATTTAGAAACAAGTGCTTTTGCGTACTGACTGAATGTTAAGTTTTGTGAGTAGGTAACTCCCAGGTCTTTTATGGAACTGAGAGTTTGGAGAAAAGAGTTACCTAGGTGTAACCTGAAATTCGGATGGGAGTTATTGAAATATAGGACACCACATTTATCAGAATTGAATGGCAGTTGCCAGTCATTGCTCCAGTTATGTAACCTATCCAGATCATCTTGAATATGTGTGAATCCTTCGTTTAGTGTAGAATGGGGGAAGCTGTATACAATCTTTAGGTCGTCAGCAAAGAGGTATGGGGTACCATGCTTGATTACGCTGCAGATGTCGTTAATGTAGATTACGAAAAGCAGTGGACCTAGTACACTACCCTGAATCACTCCACTTCTTATAGGTCTGGGTGACGAGTAATTATTTGCAAATTTCACAACTTGGGAACGATCTTCCAAGAAAGAAATGAGCCAGGATGACAAGGGGTCTTGGAACCCGTACAACTTTAGCTTAAGGATTAGTCTCTTGTGTGAGACTTTATCAAAGGCTTTTTCGAAGTCAAAGAAGAGAGTTGCGACATACAAACCATGATCACGCTTAGCGGTAACATCATCAAAGTAGTCAAGTAGGCAGGTGGAGCATGATCGATTTTTCAAGAAGCCGTGTTGTGCTGGAGTAAACACTTTGTGAAGGTGGAGGTATGAAGCAATATCTTGTCCTATAACCTTTTCCATAACCCTGGAAACTACTGACGTGATATTAATCGGTCGGTAGTTTTCGATGTTAGAAGTTGGTCCTTGTTTGTGCCTAGGGGTTATAAACGACAGTTTCCAGCATTCTGGGTAACTGCCATTATTTAAGGACAGAATGAAAAACTTTAGTAGGATAATGGGTATAACCTCATCACCTCTTTTACACAAGATAGATGGAATTCCATCGGGCCCAGCGTTATATGATGTCCGGAGGGATGCTATAGCGGAGGAAATCTTTTGTTGGGTGAATGTTATATTACCCAAAAAGTGATTTGGTATTGTCGGAACTTCAAGACAATCTACTGTTTCTTCGATAGTATAGTAGCTAGAAAAGTGGGAGCTGAATAACTCACATATCTCCTGCGGATCTTCGTGTAGTTTTTCTCCATCTAGTAATAAGTTAGGGATACTTATTCTGTTGTTGCTGATTCGTGACTTAATTAGTTTAACTAATGCCTCTATATTATCAGGTCGTGAGACGAGGGTGCGTTCTAGTTTGATGGACTCAGATAATTTTAATTGATATAATAGTCTTCAGTCAAGTATAAGCATAAGCTTTTTCTCAGAATGACACGCTGAAAGGCGCAGTGGAGCAGTAATGTTCTGAAACCTGTTATGAGGCTGTACTCAAGCCTTTAGAGACCTTAGGAAGAACTCAAGTATTTGCGCATGAAGTGCAGCCAAGATCACTCCCGGGCCGCACCTCCTCACGCTCTAGTACTAGGTCTCCATAATAACAAAGCTTAAATCTTGCTTATATGAAAAATGGGACTTCAGGGGTAATGAATCTTCTTTTGTAGTCAAGTGGCATGTAGGCAAACGTCCCTGAGGGTTAAGTATCATGTTGGTTTAGACTTTGAGGTTCTCCCCTGCCTGAAATGACATTGTTTGCTTTCCACGGACATTCAGACATTTACGTCAAAAGCATGATGAACAGACGGATGACTGGATTTGTTTAAGGAGTCGTTCGATAGTAACCAGGGAACATAATGTTCCGAAGTAACCCATAGTGAATTTGGGTGTGGAGCTAGGTGGGAGCGGCTGACGCTCATAAAGTTTATGGTACTCTGGAATCCGCTGACGCACCTGACCTTACTGTTTGCCACGACCCTAAACCTCGGAAGGAAAAGCACCTTGGGAAAAGATAGAATATAGTGCCTGTTATCTGATATGTATCCATATATATATATATATATATGTGTGTGTATGGTGGTCTCTCTTTCTGTTGCTCTCTTAGTCTGTGACCATTTCACTTTGATGAACCTGTCTCCTTTAACAATGTATATTCCCTTATATTATATATAGTATGTGTATTTGTCGACAGTCTGTTATATTTCGCACTCACAATCTTGTGTGACACTTTGGTGTGATACCACTTATCGCTTCTCCTGGTGTTTGGAAAATAGAAGTATCATCGCAAACCTAGTGGTCTTCTGATTTCCGTCTTTCTTGCGTCAGGACTATTAAATTCTCGACCAGTACATAACAATAATTTCGCGACGAGTACATAACAATTTGGCGACGGGGAAAACTATGGATCTTCTAAATTGGAATTACTATTGAACGACAAATGAAATTAATGGAAATGTTCGTCAACCAACAGACTGGTCCAGCTTCACCTTCAAGCAATCCCAATCATACCATGCTACCATCTGTCGACGGAATTGTGAACAGTATTTCACAGTTCAATTATGACCCAGAGGCTAATGTCACTTTTGACACATGGTATCAACGTTATGAGGATTTATTCACTGTTGATCTCGCCTCACAAGACGATGCCTGGAAGGTGCGAGTGTTGTTACGTAAATTGGGTCCCGCAGAATATGAACGGTACTGCAACCTAATTTTACCCCAGAAACCACGTGACAAGTGTTTCGATGATACAATAAAGCTGCTGCGTGAACATTTTGGAGACCACTCCTCATTATTCAGCATACGTTATCGTTGCCTCAAGCTGACAATGAATGAAAATGATGATTTTCTTACTCACGTTGGCACAGTCAACCGAGAATGTGAGAGATTTCGACTCAGGTCCTTAACAGATGATCAATTCAAAGCCTTGATTCTCATATGCAGTCTCCAATCTCCTCGTTTCACAGATATCCGAACTCGACTGCTCAATCAGCTAGAACAAAATCCTAAGTTAACATTACATGACATAGCTGATGAATATCAACGGCTGATTAATTTGCAGAAAGACACACACCTGGTCGAATCAACACCTTCGAGAAGCTCTGATATTCATGCATTACGAAAGAGCAAAAATCTCTCATCATCCACTCCTGACCCACCTACTTCTTCTAATGTTCCGCGGAAATCTACACATACTCGTCCAACTTCACAAAATACTGCAAAGAAGACCCCACCATCACCATGCTGGCATTGTGGCGCGTGGCACTTTGTAAAGTCTTGTCCATACAAAAATCATCGTTGCAGCAAGTGCAAAATCATCGGTCATAAAAATGGTTTTTGTCAGCCACGCAAACCCAGATATCATAATCCAGCAAAAGCTCGACAAACTGTTGGTCCTAAATCCCCAAAAAAGTCAATGAGTCTAGCCGCAACCTGTCAAGTCACAACACCAGGTATGCGGAAATATATTGACCTTCAGATGAATGGTCATGATGCACGTCTGCAGCTAGATACCGCCTCTGATATTACTGTTATATCAGAGAAACTTTGGAATAATATTGGCAGACCACCAATCAAATACTTCCCAGACTCTTGT
Organism: Trichobilharzia regenti; assembly: GCA_944472135.2. Classification (NCBI taxonomy): domain Eukaryota; kingdom Metazoa; phylum Platyhelminthes; class Trematoda; order Strigeidida; family Schistosomatidae; genus Trichobilharzia; species Trichobilharzia regenti. The sequence continues at coordinate 9,651,642 of OX235266.1, forward strand.
CAGCGCCTGTGGTGGGCGGCTCAAACTAATTGGTGAACTCAAATGTTCTGTTTCCTTCCGCAATACCAAATTCACAGGAATTTGCTACGTCACCAAGAGTGATTTAAATCTTTTGGGACTTGATTGGTTCGATCGTTTGCATCTGGCTGATGTCCCACTAAATTCTCTACGCAATGCAGTCAAGAAGCATAAAATGCTAGACAATTCCGGACGGAGCCGAAGCCGCAAACCCAACAGTCAGACGAAACGACAGGCGTCAACAACAAGCCCAAAGGTCCCAGATAAACCCCCAGGTAAACATCCTACTAATCATCCATCTTCTCAAAAGGGGAGGTGATATGTATCCACATATATATATGTGTATGGTGGTCTCCCTTTCTGTTGCTCTCTTAGTCTGTGACCATTTCACTTTGATGAACCTGTCTCCTTTAACAGTGTATATTCCCCTTATATTATATATAGTATGTGTGTTTGTTTGACAGTCTGTTATATTTCGCTATGTATATATGGATCGATACTCCATCATAATTGACCAATCATGTTAAGACTGTCTATTGATTTGTTCACGCACTTGTTTGGAAATTCATATATATATTGATTCTCCTTGTGTTTGGAAAATAGAAGTATCATCGCAAACCTAGTGGTTTTCTGATTTCTGTCTTTCTTGCGTCAGGACTATTAGATTCTCGACCAGTACCTAACAATAATTTCGCGACGAGTACATAACATATCACGGACGGATTCTCTCGTAAAGCATTAATTCAATCAATACTTATCCCCCACAAAGACACATTAGAGCAAAACAGAAAAGAACAAAATGGGATTAGATCCATTCCGTACATGGAAACGCTCAAGCAAAATCGGATGTCAGTGTAGTTGAAGATTGAACGATCAATTCATGGTTGTTTGCTCAAACCCAACTCCTCCATAATTTTCGCGGGAGTCATCGACAGTGTGGTCATCTTCTCATCGGTCGCTGTTCAGTGGAAGAGAGAAAAACTATCAGAAATATTATTGTGACTTGTTATAACATTTATTCTTAGACTTTGAGTACAATAACCTAATGGTTGGCTCTGTATTGGTGCAAGAATAAACGGTTCTTGAGTTACCAATTTGCTTTCTCGTTTTTCGTGTTAGTTATTACGCATAGTTTCTTAAAATCTTCGAGGGACTGCGTGAGGTCCAGTGTAGTAAGACCTAGACATTGACAAGCACCAGAAATTATTTCAGAGACCTCAGTGTACACATTTAAACCACTAATACAGCGGGTTCGGTAGAAGAAAAACGTATCCTCCGATTGTAGGTAGAGTGGCTTAAGACTATGCAACGATTGGCATAAAAGTATACTGCTGCTCAGCCGAAGCAAATTATCTAGCCACACTGTCCTGGGGAGACCAAAAGCTTTTGTGGATTCAAAATTCCACCGGAAACAGGCTGGCCTCAAGAAAATGGAGCTATGTGAGAGTTGAATTGCAGCACTACTCATCATCGGACAGAAGAAAGAATGGCAGTCAGACCCCTATCTCAACTTATCTGACTTTGAAAAGACTTTTGACAGAATCGACCACGAATTAATTTTGAGTTTACTTCCACACTTCAGAGTGCCCCGAAACCTTTATCAACCCCATTCAGTAGCTCTATAGTGAAGCTCCATTTCCTACAATTTGCAACGGAAGACTCAGCGAAGCCCTCGAACTAAAGACAGAACTAAAACAGAGCTACTTATTACCACTTATGACATCCCTCATTATAGTGGGCTGAATCATGCAACAGACCATGGGGAGCGGGAAGACGAGAATACACTATGCCGACAAGAAGACCCCAGGAAATCTGGGCTTCATGGACGACTTTTGTCTAATGTCATACAAACTGAGTGATACAAAGGCGAAAATCAACAATTTGGCAGGAGAGGCAGGAGGTGAGTTAGAGCTTAAAGTGAGGATAGCGAAGAGAAGGGTGATGAAGATACTCAACCAGCACTAGCAAGTCTCAATCACTATCAGCAGGAGAAATCTGAAGGAAGTGACCTATTTCACTTAACGCCTCACCAGTATCGTTTCAACTACAGGCGACACAAGTGAGGATTTCACTTCCCACCAAGATTAGGAAGGCGAATTTGCCCTCTGAATGAGTGAAATAGGTGTAGAAATCTTTCACACATAACCTAAATTCGCGTATTCTTTTTCCCAATACCATTCAATATCCGGACACATTTTAATTCTGATGCTTATATTGCACTTTCAAGTAACTTTCAGCGGGCATATTTAAATTAATTTGCGTCTGCTTCATCTGATGATATGGATGAAGTTGTAATCCGGGAGGTAAGGAACTCCGGCTGCCTAATACCAACGCAAAGATACGTGCATTTACCTGGACGCAGATTTATACAAACACGTCCATCATTCCATCACTCTTTTTGGAATCGCGAAGCCAGCGAATTTATCAATCGATGACGTTTAAACGGGAGTACTGAGAAGTTTACGAATTTGGACTCATTTCCTTCTTAGAACCTTAATTTTCTGTGTCAGTCAGGGGAAATAAATTTATGAAATCACATGATTATAGAAAGTATAATTAGCGTCTCAAAGACCTTACGACTTATGCTGATTATTGCAAATAGGCGAAGAGACACCAAGTGCCAAATATCAACAGAGTTCTTCTGAGCATTCTGAAAACCTAGTAAGCGAGAGTTAAGAAATCAGATTGTGTGATTTTAACCAATTTATTGGTAGTTGCTCATTGTATTTCTAAGCGAAAAACCAGAAAAATTCATTTGGATGCATACAGCACCGATAAAGGTAAGTAATTTAGAGGGAATCCATAAGTCGAGACTTTCGTTTGAATGCACCATTGTCTAGGTCGTTAACTACGAGCGGTCAAAAGTGGCTGTCTTTAGTTTACGATTTTACGGATGTTGTCTCCTGGGGGTTGTGTTGACGAACAGGGTGATGAAGATGAAGACTCTGACTCCTCCTCCTCTTCTCACGAAAGTTTCAAATATACTGGTAACAAAGAACTGAATGATTTCTACCAGGGCTTAAAAAACGAAATATTCTTGAAAAAATCGACTGGTAAGTCCACATTCCAGTCTATCACTTTCCGAAATACCAACAAATGCCTGCAAATCCACAATCGGAATTACCACTGTTTTGAAGGAAAAGGCGGCAACAGTAAAGAATTGACACCAAATCCAAATGGCCTTGAATGTAGCAATTATAACCTACGTGAAAATTACCGTTTATTCAGAAGAAAAAAGTGTATTTATAAGGCATATATTTGAAAAACTGAATTATACAGGGTTTATATCTACAAGATGCCGAAAATCTAGGCTTAGTTTCTCACAGGAGTATCTGAATACATGTAAAATCAAAGTCGATGCAAAAAATCTAACTAGTTGTATATCATATCACATCGGGAACCATTTACTATAATTATACGTTTTTTAGATTCACCCAGAATCCTTCAATAGGCAACATCGATTTTTTAAAGTTTGGGTTCAGAAAAATGATTGACCTTATCATGAATAGTCTAATAATGATAATAAAAAAGGGAAACGTCTTCCCTCTTCGTGTTGATTCCCACCTTTACCTGTATCACTTCCCCACTTTTTGGCATTCTTCGAAATGTCCTTTTTAGTGTAGTGCCATTCATGAAGAATTTAGTGATTAGCTGTTTACAGTGTTAAATACTAGTTTAAAGATAGAAAGTTTTTTATTTATTTCGGGCTGGTTAGGTGTTTTTGGAAAGATTTTTAAAACCAACTAGCACAATTAATCCATAAAACCATATGCTTACATATTTGGGAAAACTGTGGAGGGCAATTTTGGGGAGAAATGTTGCATTTAAACCTAATTTTTGCCTCCAGATTTTCCATTTGAGTGCATTTATAAAATTCAACCTACTACTGTTCGTTTGGGAAGTGTTGGGAGAGACTGCCTGGAAATGAAGTATCATTATGAATTGCCTCAGCCATATGTTGCGAAAATGAGATCAAGACTTTTTGTAACATTTTTTCTCCTTCACGTTGCCAGTGGAACATAGGGCCTCAAGCTACTGGCTTGAATTTTTTGTAGCAGTGTTTAATTTTACAGGATGAGGTTACTAGCCTCATGACCAACCTTCCCTCTTTACCAGTCTTATTTCTGGCTTAGCGAGGTAAAGGAGTGCGTCGGCCGGGGATCGAACCCGGACCATGTACATGGTAGGCGAGCGTCCTAACCGCTATGCTACTGACGCGCAACTCGGGTCGCTGGATTCAGAGTCCAGAGTGCTAATAACTACATCAAAAGGCCACTTTCTAACATAACCTAATTCTGTTTCAAACTTTTCCAAACGCTTTCTTTAAGATTGTGACATTAGAATTCGATGACGGTGGCTGTCATGTCTCCTACTCCCTGGGAATCTCATCAAAATAACATTTATTCAATGATTTAATTAATAAATCGTTCATGGGATTATTTTGTAGACGGAGTCTCTTGTTCATTATCTCGTGTCAGATGAGCTTCATAGCACATTTCAGGCTTCAGAATGCCACGCACTATCTGATTTACAGTCACTTCCAGATCTCTCTATTATGTTGCCTGTCTTTAAAAACTAAGTTGTAAAGTCCCCAAATTCACTTTGGATTTTTCATCCTTTCAAGATGTCGCTTGCATTCCCATTGCCTGGTGCAAAGTTGACTGTGACAAACAAGTATTGATCTTTTCTGTTACCTATGAAATCTGATTATCATTTTTCTGTCATTCTCACTCGTTCTACATAAACATCTATAAATTAGTGATTACACCTGTGAGTACTTACTCACCAATTTATTGAAAAGAGTAACCAAGTCTTTCAGACTGGCTCCCACAAAATTTAATCCAAATCAGATTATCCATTTTAAGTAAACTTTAGTAATTAGCGACTGTATTAACGTTTGTACCAGTTGAAGTGAATGCTAAGAGTTTGGAGACTTTGGCATTATTGGAAAGCGGTTATAGTGCTTTGGGATTTACGGGCTGAAACCTTCTACAGCTGTCAGTGTTAAATATTGCGACTGACTGTAACCAGCTTCGTTATTAGTAATTTCTCTCGAATCGTAAAGAAGTGCTTCTCTACCTTCATGCTATCGCTAAAAATAATTGTAAACGCTAAAAACGATAACTACTTTTATTGGACACTAGCCGCATTTTTTCCCAAGTGTTCGCAAAAATTGCACTGACTTTAAGCGATTATTTACTAGATATCTAGAAATGTGTTACTCCAAGCTTTTAAACTTTGCCTTACTCATAAAGTTGACTTAGAGGAAGCATGGATTACAAACACACCTGGTAGTCATCCTCAAAAGGGTCCGTAGGGCTGTTTCATGCCAAAATAACTGTCCACTTTTACGCATGTGTTTGAGATCCTAAGAATGCTGTTATCGACCTATATCATAGAAATAATAAGTCGGACAATACCAGGCATGCTCCATCCAAACTAAATGTACCAGTCAGTTCATGTCTTGTTAAATTCTGAAATATTAGCGTTTATTGATATTTTAGTATTGGACTTGTTTCGCCATCAGTTCTTGCAATATTATCTGCTTAGAATTCTAAATAATTGTGTTTTATTGTTAGTCCACTATTCAAGTGTGTAACTGCATAAAGAGATGTGGTAAGCCCTTATAGATAAGATTTTATTTTGATAAGTCATTCACGTTAACCAACAGTGTTGTACAACTGAAAAATAATATTGTTGTAATTGATTAGCTTTATTACTTGATTTTTTTTAAATCATACAATTTACTTTAGAAAAATGTGTCAATGAAAAGAATCAAATTCTATGTACTACTTCCTCGGAATATACGTCGAATTCAAACGATGCAAGCTCACAAGTTTCGACATACAAATCCGCAGATTGGATTGGTATCTTCCAGAAAAGTTGTAAGTAATTTTTTTGGTGTCTTTGTTTTTCATGTAATACAAATAAAACACTTTTTTATAGACTTTTTTATAGACAATCGGGAATTAGGAATATTTTTGCGAGTTGATTTATTCTTGCACTAACTTATAAAGTTTCACTGCTCATTATTATTATTTTGTTTTGTATTAGATGTTAAGAAAGGGCTAGTTTCGCATATGCCAGTGTACGTCGTCTCTGGCATAGACGCGATATACGACTGGCTATCGACCAAAGGGCGGGCGTACTCCTCAGCAGTCCGCTCCCTCCTCGTTTATGACTAGCTGTGATGTGAGACCTGGCCACGGAGAATGGAAGACATAAAAAGATTAGCTGTCTTCGATCATAGATGCCTGCGTTGTATCTCCCGTGTGAAGTGGTATAATAAGGTGAGCAATATTAAGGTTAGGAATCGGTCAAGTGCTAGGTAAAGAGGGAAATCAATCGACGAGTCCGAGAAGCTGCATCGTCTGAGGTGGTTAGGACATGTGTTACGCATATCTAGCCTAGCCATTGATCGCCCTCCTCGACGGGCAATGTTAGCTGATATAGGGCCAGGCTGGAAAAGAGCTAGCAGCTGTCAAACCAAAACATGGCTTCATCAGTCAATGAAATCCACAACATTTAGTTTAAGCCAGCCAGCCACTTCCTGACTGGTTGGGGTCCTCAGGACGGTAAAAACCAATGGTTAGAAACAATTGGTGATATGGCTCAAACTCATCGTTCTCAATGGCTGGTGCACATTCATCCACTCTTTGTGATATACCCAATGAAACTATATTGTTCTTCGTTATTACTATTCCTTTGTCCATCTCACACCTTTGTTTTCTATCTCTATTATGCATTTCTTCTACCTTATTCTCTTGCTTTGTGTGCTACAAGGAGTGTGGTGATTTGAACAGCCGCACATTAGTGCAAAGTTCTATGTTGAAAACAGACAGACAAACAAATGTTAAGAGAAGTCAATGGACATCAAAACCTTAGTTTACTCTGATCAGAAAAACAGATTTATAATCTTACAGGATATTTTATATTCTCAATGAGATTCGAAAAAAACTAAATGCTTCATTCAATATGGCAAAAATATTCATTGAGATATCTGTAAAACACAAAATAATTGAGCAAAGAAGAATATCCCCCTTTCGATAAATTCCTCTTCTGGCTCTACAAGTATATACGTAGATGTTGATATACATAGTATATTCTAGATTAGTAGTCAATAACCATTTTAGCGTTTTTTTAAAATAATATCGATTTGTAAAGTGAAATAAATGAAAGAACAGTTCACGAAAGATACATAAGTTATTAACCAGCTTGTTAATATTCTGGTTGACAGACACTTGGACTCATGTGAAAAATGGGCTAAATCCATTCTATCTGTCTATCTCACACCACCCTCTTCATTCACAACTCCCCCCCCCCTTGTATCTCATCAGCCAGGACCAAAAGCCTATATAGAAAATTATATGCTCGCACTAGTATGTACAAAAACTCAACCATACCCTACCTGGCTAGCTGGTGTTCTGTGCGATAAGGAAAGCATTAGGCGTGATACCTATAACTTATTAAATAGTCAGTAGAACAATTGGATCTCATCTTTCCAACTCATATAATTTATGAGTACAACGTTTTCTTTCTTTCTTTTCCTTTTTTTTCTCTCTCTTTTCTGTGTTATGTGCTGCTTCGTTTCTTTCTTCTGCTTACGCCAGTAAATATGCTAGAACCTACTTTTCTAGCACCTTCAAATACTCTTTAATTTTGGCTTTGCTACCGATATGCCAATATGTTGTTGTCAAAACTAACTGAGATTACCCTTAATCTATGTAGAATTTTATTTATTGTAAATTTACTAACTGGATGCAATGCTGTAGTAAAATGCTGAGAATTCCATTCTGTATCACAAGTACTGTTTTGGAATAAAGCAAATTATTATTATTAAATAAGCATACAAATATAGTAGCAAATAGAATATCATCTAAAATTAGGAAATTTACACAACAAAATGAGGATTATGTCTGAGCAAACTTCTTTTGGATGCACAAATTAGGCTTGTTTATATGGATCTTCACAACCAGCCTCAGCAATATTTAGTAGTCGAACTCTTAATGCAAAGTTGAGATTCGTAGGTATGCGGTAAATGACCCTGAAAGCATGGTTAACATCAGTCTTGTGTTCTGTATCCACAAGATGAGATAGAACAGTGTTGCGAATGGATTTTCTTTGTCCTTTACTCAACCAACCAGACAGGGTGATGTTCGGAAATTTGACGAGAAACATGTCTTGTTGTACGGCCTATGTAACTAGCTCCACAGAAGCAGTTAAACTGGTAGATACACACATATGGAATACGCGAAATTAGGCAGTCTACCTTTTACTCCCGAACGCAAAAGAGGAGTAGTTTTGAAGACATAGCGTAATTCGGCAGTTGGGAATGCTCTTTTTACCGCATTTCTAAGGTGCTGTGTTAGTATCTCGCTGACGTTGTCCCCAAGGAACGGCATTTGTAAGAATAAGGCCTTTTTGGAACTGTTGGTACTTTGGACTGCTTTGATTTTAGATTCATTTTATCAATAAACTTTTCTGGATAACCATTTTCACTCAGCAACCGTTTAGTATTATTAAGTTCCTCATCAAGACATTCATCCGAGCAAATTGCTATTGCTTTGGGGAGGACCAAGCACTTTATCGGATTGCGTTTGTATTTCAAAGGCACAAAGCTGAGAAAATGAGTATACTGACAGCCAGATGATGTAGGTTTACTATATGGAAAATAACTTTTTAGGTACCACAGACAGCTTCCCAATGAGTAGCGATAAGCGCACGTGGCGTAAGTAACAGAAGTTTCTATTGATTAATTCGAAACCCCCAGTGGAACATAAGACTTCAAGCTAAAGCTTTGAAGTTTCCATAGCAGTGGTATTTATTTTTTGCGAGATGGTGTTGCTGCTAGCCTTATGCCGCCCAACCTTCTCTCTTCACTAGTCTTATTACTGGCTTAGCGAGGTAAAGCTGTGCGTCAGTGACCGGGATCGAACCCCGAACCACCTACGTGGTTGGTGAGCATCCTACTGCTGTGCCACCAATGCTAGAAGATAAATTATCAGACTTAAAACCTGACTGACAGAAAACTACCTAAGAATAACTAACCTCTTCGTGTATTTATCGTTCTTATTTCCTATGGCAAATTCCAGAATAAAGCTTTTGATTCTAAAGTCAGTAAATCACTTCTTTAGTGCTACTTTAATAATAATAATAATGATTTAATTTATTCCAAAAACAGTACTTGTGATACAGAGTGGAATTTTCAGCATTAGTCACAATATTGCATCTAATTTCCTCAAATTATAAATAAAATTAATCACACAGAAAATCTTGCACATTTACAATAGGGGTAATGTCAAAAACATGCAGCTAATAAAATGGAAATAGCAATAATAATGATAACAGCTAAGGTAATAATAATAAAAATACAAGTGAAAATTGCCGTTGGCTTGTGTCACACAGTATTGGCAATGCTGTATAGAAATCCTAGCACGTTTAAAAACATTGAATATAACGTTCTCTTTACATGATATGGTGAAGGGAAAAACAAAGATTACAGCCGTCATGGAGATAAGTTGGTGTTTGCAATTATGATAGTAAAACAAAGAAGTAACAGGACCATAAATATAATAGAAATAATAAAAGGTATATAAGGATGGATGGAGGAAATTGTTTATTTACTAGATGAAAAAAGGTTAGTTAATTCTTGCCTGACTATTTTCATCACATAAAATATGTGCCAAGTATGGTATCATAGAATTTTTATACTTAGACGTACGAGCATACAGTTTTCTGAAGTTACTCCTTGTTCTACCTGAGGCGGAGATGCAAGGTGAAAGCTGAGGGTAAAGTGGATGCTCCAAGTTAGAAAAAATCCCTCTAGCAAATTTATTGCACAAAGTTAAAGTGCCTATCAACAATGACGTTAACTATGTGTGGTCCACTGGGACACCACTCACCCTACTGACAGTCTTCAGCACTCTACGAATTGTGACATAGTCTTTTTTTAAGCAAACCAGGAAAGAATAAGCAAGGGTAAACAATAAAGAAGAAGAATAGGTAGGATGCCAGCAAGAGTTTACGAACTGTAAGAGGTGGGAGGGATTGAGTTATACTCGAGTGCCTTAACTCTCTTAATGTAAAATGTCAGGTGGGATATTTTACTGGAGATCACTGAGAGACATGGAAAGACCAGGAGAGATCAGAAGAGAGAATAAGTCAAAGATACTTAATTTCTGATTTAATTCCTAAATCTGATGCTTAAATAGTGCACACAGTCTAAAATATGTCATCCTACTACACAATTGATGTACACGTACATGGAGTCGATCAGAATCTAAGTGTAGTAGGGATAAAGTCATTAACTTTGTTACTGAGCAACACACAGCGATGAAGAGTGGACGCTACATAAACTGCCGAAAACTTCGCTGATGTGTATACTACAAAGTAAAACAAAACCTGAACAAGAAAGAATCGAATTTCAGAGGAGTAAAATAAGTTAAATCACAGACAGACGTTATTGCCATTTTTAAGTTAACAGAAAAATTAGGTCCCCTATTTACTATCTAAACATCTAAGTACCACAAGTTGATGTAGGATTAGGTTGAAAAAGAGATACTGGTGGTCATATGAAAACCTGTCATGAAGTCTTTGACATTTGGTTTAAATCAGCCACGTAAGGAGGTGAAGACTGCCTTCTTGGAGTCTTTGGGGTGCTAAGAACCAATGGCTTGAGACTGTTGATGATATACCTCAAAGTTGTTCTCAATGTCCCAGACGCCTTCACTCTTTACAGTCTCCCAGATTTATTCACTCCTCATGTTTCTCTACGATTCTATTGTTTCTGCTCGTTGTAGATCTTTCGAATTGCTTTTGTCTCTCCTCTACCTTTGTATGCTGCATGGAATGTGACGACTTGAACTGCTCCACTTCTGTGTAGAGCTCTATGTTGAAATTCAATTAGTCAGTTATTGAATAATATATTCGGTGGTCTTTAGTTTTAAGATATTAACCTTCATGTCTATCATATACATTTCTCATTTCACTTTTAGTAAAGCTTGACAGTAATAAATCCAATCTATACAATTTATTCATAAAATCTGTACGATATGATCCTCAGTACAAAGGTTTATGCCTTCAGCCATTGAATGAAAATACAACAGTAAGTATGCTTTTTTAATTATAACTAATAATATCGTTGTTTTAATTTATCTAAACTGTAAAGAAATGATGTAGCATAGGTTATTTATATTATTTTTCTCTTGGGTTCCGAATGGAACATAGGGCTGGCTTCAACAACACATCTCCATCTTCTTCTCCTATTTTCTTCTGTCCTCTTCACCAGCTGGGTCTACGATTGCCCATAATCTCTCATCTCTTCCTCCTCCTCCTCCTCCTCAACACACGATCTCCTCCATGTCACCATCATCGCACCTACGACTCACTCGTCGTTTCCCATTGGGATTCCACTCGAGCAATCGTCTGCATTGCGCACGATGTCATTCGACGGTTTCCTCAGTGGCGTATGCCCGATCTATTCATCTCCATTTTCTCCTGCATATTTGTTGAGTGATCGACTCTCGCCTGTTGGTTTGTTCCCAGCCTCCAAAGCCTCAGGATGGTCGGGGGTGGGTGTCTTGCGCTGCGGGTTGGCCACCCCTCCACACACCTCTTGAAATGCTCCCATATGACCGGGCGTCTTACATAGCCTCTCCTGAGGAAGTCCTATTCACTGCCTTCACGTGGCGGAGGTGTTTTTCACCAAAGTGAGAGGGCAAAAGCGGATGCCCGGCGCTCTTCACCGGGTTCACTGTCCATTGGATGACAGTCTAGGGGAGATGGCTAAACCCCGATTCCAAACCTTCAACGACTGGCTTATGAAGCTCATCGGAGCTCACTGGCAGACGTATGGACAAAGGGCTTATTGGATGCCCTGGATGACTGGTCCCATTCAAAAAGGCGAATGAACCGGACTCCGGCCACCAGCTGCCAATGGATAATGGACTCCCTACTCCACTCCTACTGCCTTGTAGGTCACGCTTGGTTGTGTAAAGGCTAGAGCTGCACTCTCAAACAAAAGGCCGAGCGATTCTGGGGACATCACTCGTACCCAATTCCCATGAAACTTCATGGTTCATGAAGCCGGCTCATCCTCCCGTAGGAGATAGCCGAAGTAAAGTAAAAGTAAGTTTGTTCCCAGCCAGAGTTTCTTGTTGGTAACTCTTTCTGACTAGCTGGCCATTTGATCTTCAGTATAGAGCCAATGAATGCAGCATTTGATAAAAGTCTGATGCATATAGAGAAAGTGATTGACTCTCCACTGACATATTTGTGTTGAAAAAACTGAGTCTTGTACTTTATGCTGGCTGAATATGAAGCAGAAGATTTATAAACTGGCTTTTCAGGTTGATGAAAGCGCGTGTATCTTGCCTTTCCGATTCTCACTTTGACGTCTTCATCCGTCTGATGAGGTGCCTGTAGTTGAAACGATGCTTACTGCTTGGATAAGTGAAGGAGGTAACCTCTGTTAAGTCTCTCCCCTTGGTGATGATTGGTGGTGGTTTTTGTTAATGTTGCTGTCTGTTGGTTGGTTATCTTCAGCACGGATCCGAAAAGCTCGAGCTGCTTTCGCTGACTTACACCATCTCTGGCGTAGGCGTGACATCCGGTTATCAACCAAGGGACGTGTGTACTGCTCATCAGTTCGCTCCGTCCTTCTCTATGGCTCTGAAACATGGCCAATACGCGTTGAAGACATGAAAAGGTTGACTGCTTTCGATCATAGATGTCTGCGATCTCTGTCTCACGTTAGATGGTTTCACAAGGTAAGTAATGTTGACGTTAGGCGTAGAGTGTTGGGCAAAGAGGGAAAATCAATCGACGAGGCTATAAAGTTACATAGACTAAGATGGCTAGTTCACGTCCTGCGGATGCCGAACCACCGCCTCCCCCGACGGGCATTCCTAGCTGATATAGGTTCAGGTTGGAAAAGAGCCAGTGGTGGCCAAACAAAAACATGGCCTCATCAATCCATGAAATCCTTGACAGTTAAACTGAGTCAGGTAGGGAGATGCAGACTTCCGAGTTGGGGCCCTCGGGACTCTAGGAATCAATGGCTGGAGACAATAGGTGACATGGCTCAAAATCGTTGTCGATGGCCAGCGCAGATGTATTCAGTCTCTGTAATCTTTCATATTCCTTTTTTACCATTACCCATTCTGTTTCACTCTTATACTTGTCAGACTGTATTGATTCTCTTCACTCATCTTCTTGTCTACCTCTGTGTGTGCTATTTGGAAGGTGGCAACTCGAACTGGTGCACTTCGATGCCAAGTTCTATGTTGAATCCAGACAGACAGACTTCATCACCTCCGTCTTCTCAATGTTCACCTGGAGTTCTGTCTTCGCCGACTGCTTCCACACAACCAGTTTGTTGCTTTTCGCCTGCAAGTTTTCGAGTTCGTGTGACATCAAACATATATATATATATATCATCTGCGAAATCCAGATCTTCTAGAGTCTTCTTATCGGTGGTCCAGCGTATTCCTAACTCCTTGCTCTCCATAGTCCGACGCATAATCCAGTCCACTACAATTAAGAATATCATCGGTGATAATGGGCATGCAGCCTTGTCTTACTCCTGTATGCACTTCTAACGCTTCGTTGAGTTTTCTGTTGTGAATCACCTGACACGTGGCATTGTCATATAACTGTTGGATCAGGTTGATGAACACACTTGGGGTATAGGTTACAAATAGTTAATTGACTCTCATATCCCTTGATTATTATGCACTTTAAGATGTTTACAATAATTCCAGCATCTTTTGTTGTCTACATGTTTTGATGCTGGCTTCCGATTGAAATCCAGACCACAGATTCCATCATTATTTGTGACTTGCCAACTGGTGGATACACCTGCACTCTTAGTGAGTGGCGGTGTTTCCAGCTTTTGTGCAACCGGCATATATTATACTCGTGATTGCCCGCTAATGTTCCTGGATTGGTTTAATCAGCTTTATTTTGGTATATAGGCTGCTTGAACGGATGCCGCGATATAATTTTGTATTATTATTATTATTATTATTCCATTGGGTTCCAAGTGGAACATCTGGCTTCAAAAACACATCTCCACTTTCTTCTATTTTCTGCTGTCCTCTCCACAGCTGAGTCTATGATTCCCCATGATCTCTCATCTCTTTCTCACATGATCTCTTCCATATTACCCTAGGACGACCCACTCATCGCTTCCCATTCGAATTCCACTCGAGCATTGGCTTTCATTCGACGGCTTCCTCAACGTATGCCCGATCCATCCGTCTCCATTTTCTCTCACATATTTGTCGAGCAATCGGCTCTTGGTTGGTTTTTTGGCAGCCAGAGTTCCGTGTTACTAATTTTTTTCTGGCCAGTAGCTGTTGATAAAGGTCTTCAACAGGCTGTTGGTAATTCTTTTTCGTGACACACTGGTCATGTGTTCTGACCCGTATAGAAGAACTTCACTTACAAAGTTCTAAGTTGAAACCTCGTCACCCAGCATCAACAACAAAATTTGGTCGGATTTTCAATACAAACAACGTCAAGTCAGTCAGTTCTTCTATACGTATTAGAAAGTTGGTGGGCGGGTCACAAAGAATATTTCCAACAGCCTGTTGCAGACCCTTTATCAACCAACAACTGTCTTCGCTGGCTCTATACTGAAGATCAATCAGATGGCCGGGCCGGAAAGAATCACCAACTATTGGAAACTATGGGAACAAACAAACAAAACAAGAACCAATCGCCAACCAACAAATATGCAGGAGAAAGTGGAGTGAGATGGATTGGACACTACTCGTCGAGGAGGCCGGGTCACTGGGTGACATCGTACTAGCGTCAGGCCATTGCTCGAGTGGAACCAGGCCGAAAGGGAAGCGGCTAGTGGGTCGTCAGTGCAAGGGTGACATGGAGGAGGAGATCGTGTGAAGAGGAGTTGAAAGAGTATGGACTAACTAACATGGATGCATGTGAAAAGTACACCAGAAAACAGAAGTGGCAAGTGGAGAGGTGCAGTTGAAGCCCTATGTTCCACTAAAAATCCAAGGGAACAATAATAATAATAAGTTGAAACCAGTCAGTCAGGTTGGAGTTTGCTGGTGAAAAGGTTCCTAATGGCCTAAATGTATTTACTCACTGTAATTTTCCCAAATCCCAAAAGCCCTCACTAATCTTCACGTAGTTATTTCCTTGCTTGTTGTTATATACTCATTTACTTCTATTCTGATAATAGTATATTTTCTGGTCAGTTAGTTATACCACTGGACAGCTGACTTCCGTAGTTATTACTATTCCTTTGCGTTCCGAGTGGAGCATAGGACCTCAAAAGCACATCTCCATTTCATCGTGCTTTCTGCAGCCTTCTTAGCTGGTTGTACGATTGCCCATATGCTCTCATCTACTCTTCACATGATCTTCTCTATATCATACACATGGATGCCCAACTCGTTGTTTCCCGTCCAAGTTCCACTTGAGGGCGTGACTAGCGTGTGATTTCACTCAACGGTCTCTTCAGCGTATCTGCCCAATTCATCTCTACTTCTTTTTGCAATTGGTTCTTGGTTAGTTCATTGCCCGAGTTCATTATCGTTAATCCTTGCTTTCCATCTTATCTTCAGTATAGAGTTAAGACAGTTGTTGATAAAAGCCTACATTGGCTTGTTGGAAATGCTTTCGGTGACTTGGTTGCTAAGTCTCCAGTTCGTATAGAAGCATTTACTTAAAGGTTCCAATCTTTGTTCTTTATGCCTGTATGCAACAGATTTTCCAAACTAATTTCAAAGTAATAAAGATCTCTTGCTTTACTAATCCTAGTTTACAAGATTTCACCATGAGCTGACATTGGTTAGAGAGCCATTGGAAAACCTGGGAGTACTGGACAGCTGTTTCGTTCTAGTTTGGGACTCTTCTTCAGTACGCACCCACACTGCGGGGTTCGAATCCAGGACCTTCTGGTTACTAATTTACTTTGATATCCTCATCCGATGAGGAACGTTACTGTGTGGTCAAAGCGGAGTTTGATTACCGGATCCACTAATTAAAAAACTGAAACTTCAGGGTGAATGCATCCATTGTTAATCTCCTGATATCGTATATGTTGTGGATCATTTGAATCTTTATGCTTAAGCTTAATGTTCCATTTTTCAATTATCTTTCAAAACGTTCTCATCTATTCATTTTTTTTTTCATTATTGTCTATAGTCGACGCATATATCCGCCTTACCGTTTGAATTACTTCTGAGAATTGTTCGATGGACTATTGGTAGTCATTTAGATATACGAGTTCTAGGTACATTGGCTTGTGTGAGTTTACTATACTTTTTTAGTTATGATTCACTTATTTTTTTATATGATGTTGTATTCCTCCTACTGTGGCGAGCGAGTGCTACTGATAAGATTTATTAGTAGTATATAAAGGGACTTTCATCGGCATAAGAAGGCAAATGATGCAGCTCTGTGAAGATGCCTGGGAGACGACATGAAAAGAACACAAAGAAACATACACACAGGCAATATGAAGTCCAGAAGTGTACCACAACACGAAGATCTGTGCAAATGTGGTGCGTTGAAGATAAGGTGTGTGTACATAATTTGGCTATATATATATAGAGGTACCAATTTCCAAAAATAAAAACAACTTTCCCTTACCAAGTCTTCATCATTGACCGTTTTACTATGACAAATATAATTGATATCAAGATTGATTTCGGTACAAGATGACATCAGTTAAAGAACTATTTTTTCTTACATGACTTGCCCCATTCTGATGTAGCCACTTTTGTTAAGTATGCTGATGACCTCTCTGTTTCTAAGCCTGTCAACTCTCAGTCAGATTGTTTCAAATTAAATAACTTTCTGTTGGAAATTAGTCAGTCGTCCTCTTCAAACGGTCTTAAGCTAAATCCGTCTAAATGTCAGGTAGTCAATTTCACTTTCAGACGTAAACGTGACCTATAACAACTAGTTAGCTCACATGGCCCCACTATCATTGACGGCATAGAGGTTGAAAATACATCTAATGTCAAGTATCTTGGGCTGAGTTTTTCCACCGATCTTTCCTGGTCTTCCCCCATCTTGCTAGTTACTAGAAAGATGTTTCGCTTAACGTTCTACATTAGGAAATTTAGGTAGTCTGGCATAAGGCAGTCTTTGCTTTCTCAGTTTGTCAATTCTTGTATTCTACCCATCTCCCTTTACTGCTCCCCATTAATCTTTCCTGGACTACTTAAGAAAGTCTTTGCTTTGCTGAGAAGGGCAGGCACTAAAAGCCGTTAGTAGGGCAAGTGGGATATCGTTAAACCAACTGGTTAGACATATAATGTCATGTAAGAAACTAGCGAATACAATGTTGTCAGACCCCGAGAATCCTCTCTATACGCAGCTGTCTTCTTGCATTTCATCTGGTAGAACTAGAAGCAGCTATAGGCGGCTATATGCTAGGACTACCAAATACAAAAACTCCACAATACCATATCTGGCACAGCTGTTGTGTGGTGATGAGAAATCCGTTAGGTATGAAACGATAAACTTACTGCGGGACTCTAACAAGTAGTCTCATTAGTTTTTGTCTTCCTTTCTTCGTTACTATTATATTGTTGTTCCCATCTTCTATTACACACTAATTTTATATTTCATATCCTGTGGTGCATTGTTTAAAATGTAAACGCAAAGCTGTTCTTTTTATTTCTTTTCATTTATCTATTTTTTTGGTTGTTGTGTTTTGATTTAAAAATCTTATAAAATTGATTTGGCAATTAGATGCAATATTGATATGCACGCTGAAAATTCCATACATGCACCACAAATACTGTTTGGAATAAAGCTATTATTATTATTATTATTATTATTATTATTATTAAAGCCAAGATGTACATCCCAGTTGAACAGTACACACCCAAGACTACACTGTAAGTTTGAACCACAATCATTGTGTATTACTGAATGAGCAGGTTATCTATTATTTATCGTATCATTTGGTTCTGTGGCTGGTGCCCAGTTCGTGGTAAAATCCACCCTGAAAAATTAATCATCTAAAACATTGAGTCAATAAATTTATAAATATCTTTTTTTTTTAAAGTTCTAATTCCTTTCCGTTCCGACGGTGAGGGGACATGTCAGTGATGCCCATTATCCCTATTTCTATTCAATTTCATCACATAGATGTACTAATGGATTTAACCCTAACTGACTTCAAAGACTCAGCGATTGACTTACTACCACTAGGCAATAATCTCGTTGACTTAGAATATGCAGACGATATAGTCTTCCCTCCAAGTTGAAGACGCTAACAAAATCCAGTAGAGTCTTCTGAACACCTTGAGCTGCAATCTACGAATGTTTGGCAATGCGATTCGCTCCTACTGTCAAATGTAAGATGATGGTACAGGACTGGACTGAACTACACTGACTCCTAGTTTAGAAATAGGCAGTAGTGAAGTGGTTGGTGGAGCGTGTTGACCACTTCACTTATTTGGGAAATTGCATTAGCCAGTGCCAACGGTTTGATCTCTGTCTGTCTGTCTGTCTGTTTTCGACATAGAAATTTGCACAAATGTGCAACAGTTCAAGTCGCCACATTCCGTGTAGCACGCGAAGCAAGAGAAGAAAGTACAAGAAAAGCATAATAGAGGCAGTAAGCAGAGGTGTGAGACAAAGGAATAGTAATAACGAAGAACAATATAGTTTCATTGGAGATCTTAAGTCACAAGGAGTGGATGCATCTGCGCCACAGAGAACAATTTTGAGCCATGTCACCAATTGTTTCCAACCATAGATTTTTACCATCCCGAGGACCCCAGCCTGGAAGTCTACACCTTCCTACGTGGCTTAGACCAACTGTTGTGGATTTCATTGACTGGTGAAGCCAAGTTTTTGTTTGACCGCCGCTAGCTTTTTTCCAGCCTGACCCTATATCCGCTAACATAGCTCGTCGAGGGAGGCGATGGCTTGGCATACGTAACACATGTCCTAACCATCTCAGTCTTTGTAACTTCACGACTTCGTCGATTGATTTCCCCTGTTAACCTAGAACTCGACGCCTAACTTCAATGTTGCTCACCTTATTATGCCACTTTACACGGGAAATAGAGCGGAGGCACCTATGATCAAAGACAGCTAGTCTTTTCATGTCTTCCACTCTCAGTGGCCAGGTCTCACAGCTAGCCATAAAGGAGGACGGAGCGGACTGATGAGCAGTACACCCGCCCTTTGGTCGATAGTCGAACATCTCGTCTACACCAGAGACGGCGTAAACTAACAAATGCGAAACGAGCCTCCTGTATTCGTGCTGAGATTTCGTCAGAGATCAGCCCGTTGGGGCTGATGGTACTTCCCAAATAAGTGAAGCGGTTAACGTGCTCTGATCTCTGACGAAATCTCAGTACGGATACAGAGGGCTAGTTTCGCATATGACAGTTTACGCCGTCTCTGGCGTAGACGTGATATCCGACTGACTGGCTGTCGACCAAAGAGCGGGTGTACTGCTCACCGGTCCCCTCCGTCCTCCTTTATGCCTGTGAGCCAGACATAACCATTGAGAGTGGAAGACATGAAAAGACTGACTAGCTGTATTTGATCACAGGTGCCTGCGTTCTATCTCCCGTGTGTGTGGAGTGGTATAATAAGGTGAGCAATTTTGAGGTTAGGCGTCGAGTGCTAGGTAAGGAGAGCAAATCAATCGACGAGGCTGTGAAACTACATCGACTGAGATGGTTAGGACATGTGTTACGCATACCGCCGAGCCATCACCTCCCTTGAAAGATGGACAGTGTCAGCTGACATAGGGTCAAACTGGAAAGGAGCTAGCGGCGGTCAAACCAAAACATGACTTCATCAGTCAATGAAATCCACAACAGTTAGTTTATTAAGCCAGTCAATCACGTAGGGAGCTGTAGACTTCCTGACTTTTGGTGTCCTCGGGACGGCAAAAACCAATGAAGGCTGAAGACAATTGGTGATATGGCTCAAAACTCATCGTTTTCAATGGCTGGCGGAGAAGCATCCACTTCTTGTGACTTATGATTTCCAATGAAACTATATTGTTCTTCGTTATTACTATTCCTTTGTCTCACACCTCTGTTTACTGTCTCTATTATTCATTTCTTCTACTTTCTTCTGCTGCTTTGTGTGCTGAGTGAAGTGTGGCGACTTGAACTGTTGCACATCTGTGCAACGTTCTATGTCGAAACAGACAGACAGACAGAACCCAGTCAGGTCATTATCGATTCGAATTTTAAGCGTGATCATTGTTTGTTGGTTTTGATGGTTAGTCAGTTCATGGGTAAGTTATCTAGCCAGCGGTGTTCCTCACAAAAGGGGAAAGGGGCCAAGTTAAACTTTAAGCACCACTCACTACCAATGGAGTGCGACCACACCAATGACTTTGAAATGCTCACTGAACAAGTTAGTGAAACCTGGTAAATAATGTTGTCATCGTCAATACAATATGCTCACCGAAATTTTATGCGTGCGTCGGTGGCACAGTAGTTAGGACTCTCGCTGACCATGCACATGGTCCGAGGTTCGATCCCCTGCTGACACACACCCGATATCTATGGTCGGCCTGCAAAATTTGGGCTACCGATATCCATGCTGAAAATTCCATACCTGTACCGAAAATACAGTGTGACATCAAACTGTGATCAAAAAAACAAAATAAAAAATTTCAAACTGAACAGTCCAAAATGCTGTTAAATGGGATATCTGGCAAGTCTCAGCTTAGGTTTGAGAAAGATTAAGTTGCAATTTAGGCGAAGGACAAGTTTGGGTTAAGTTAACCTAAAAAAAGGCGACATTGGGGTTGGTTCGAGTTAGATTACAGTTAGTTTAGGGATATTTCCACGTTACGGTTAGGTTTAGGGAAGATCATGTTTGATGATATTAGATAGTTGGAGATAATCGGCCATAGGAAGCCTTGAACCTAGGTGTCGTGCTAGTTGGCACTCGTCAGCAACCTTAAAGGAACTCATGTCCACCGTCCGAGATTCGAACCCGCGTCACCCAGTTCTGCACTCAGAGACGTTACCACTGAGCTATTCGAGCTCGCGATTGACCCCCTGTGATGGCGAGCTACTTAGAATGGTGGCCACAATGAAATCCACAACAGTTGGTCTAAGCCTCGTAGAAAGGTGTAGACTTCCAGGCTGGGGTCCTCGGGACGGTAAAAATCTATGGTTGGAAACAATTGGTGACATGGCTCAAAACCGTTATCAGTGGCGCAGATGCATCCACTCCCTGTGACTTATGATCTTCAATGAAACTGTTTTGTATTTCTTTATTACTCCTTTGTCTCATACCTCTGCTCACTGTTTCTATTATGCTTTTCTTGTACTTTCTTCTCTTGCTTCGCGTGCTACACGGAATGTGGCGACTTGAACTGTTGCACATTTGTGCAAAGTTCTATGTCGGAAACAGACAGACAGACAGACATCGCAAACGTGACTGAGAGAATTCAGTCTGCACCAAAGAAAGGACTAGACACGTCGTCACACTAGTTACTAGTGTCCAATCAAAGATCAGGTTTATTGTTGGGGCTACAAGACCTAAATAATTACATCCATAGACCCCGACCGAAAGCTGCTACCTTGACGTGGTGGTCGGGCTTGAACACCGCAATGATCTATTCAAGCTATACTGGCTGAGACTTATGTCTCTTGAGGTCTACCATGCCAGGCAGGTTGTTTGGATAGCGGTTAAACAAAAAGCAGCTACCCAATCCAACATCATGTCCAATACAAAATCACAAAATTTCATGCCGGATCGGCCGTGGCCCGGATTAACAACGACCGCGCTTCCTGCTGCCGTGTCACAGGGCAGGAGTGATAAGTATGCTACTGAGGCACACCAAACAAAAAGAACGAACAAAAACAGGCCGCGTGTGACCGGCCTCAAGCAGTTGTCCCCTGGGCTCTGCGGTCACGCAACCAACTTCCACGGTGTGGGCAGCCGGGAAGTAACAATCGCCCTCACAATCCGAAATGCACGCGAAACCTCTCTATTACTCACTCATCTTTGTCTTCATCTTCATCTCTATCATCTTGCCTTCCTTCCACTGATGCAACTCCTCGACTTGATAGCTCTCCACTTCCTCTCCACTCTGCGTCCACTAAAAACGATGGAAGCCAAAAAACCACCACCGACAGCCTCTTAAAGCCGCGCCACCAATTTCATATAGGAGCTCTTAATGTTAGGACACTTTGCCAAATAGGACAACAAGCATCACTAGCCAAGACCCTGGCATCACGAGCCATTGATGTATGCTGTGTTTCAGAAACACGCATACAAGACCCAAGTGTGGTTATTCACCTAACCCCACCTGGCCAACAGGTTGAATCTGCAAAATTCACCTTGAGGGTGTCAGGAGATGCCACAGCTAGTTCACGAGGATTAGCTGGCGTAGGGATAGCTTTGAGTACTAGGGCAGAAAAGACATTGCTTGACTGGATCCCGGTAGATAGCCGAATGTGTGCTGTCCGTCTGAACGGATCAGTAAGAAGGAGAAAGGACTGCACTACTCGCCGATGCCTTTTCGTAATCTCCGCCTACGCCCCCACTGACTGCAGTTCAGATGAAACGAAGGATGAGTTCTACCAAAAGCTGTCTAGTTTGGTGCGAAAGGCTAAACGCTCAGACATAGTCGTTCTAGCTGGTGACTTTAACGCTCAAGTAGGGAAATTGTGTCAATCTGAGAAGGATGTCGGTGGCACCTATGGAGTTCCGTGCCAGCGAACCGACAACGGTGACCGTCTCCTACAGTTCTGCTCTGATAATCATTTGTTTCTTGTAAGCACTAACTTCAAACACAAGGAGAGACACTGTTTGACTTGGAGACCCCCTTCATCAAACCAACGCTGGACACAAATAGACCACATAGCAATAAGCTATCGTTGGCGTGGGTCGGTAGGAGATTGTCGCTCCTTCTGGAACACGTGTGTAGATACCGACCATGCACTGGTCCGCGCTCGGGTGTGCTTACGACTGAACGGACGTAGGAAACAGCTGGCGGTAAAACCATCACGTCCCCAGCTCGATCAGGAAACTAAATCCGTATTTGAGGAAGAACTAGCTAAACACATATCTGTGTTCGACAGCTGTGCTCACCCTGAAGAAGCTTGGAAAAATATCCAGGCAGCCATAGATACAGCTGTAAAAGCTGTGAATAAGGTAAACCCAAAGGTGAGTAAAAACCACTGGATCTCCACCGCCTCATCCGAACTGATAGATGCTAGAAGACTTATTCCGGCGAGCTCCGAATTCAATGAGGAGCGAAAGCTGCACAAGAGGAAACTTACGAAAAGTCTCCGCAAGGACCGTGAACAGTGGTGGGCGACAAAAGCCAAAGAGATGGAGAAAGCTTCGAGGATAGGCAACACCAGGCAACTCTTTAGACTCATCAGGGAAACGGGTGGGAGAAGACAAATCATTAGTGAGACAATCTCGGAAAAAAATGGCACTATAATTAGCTCACAGGATAGACGACTGGATCGTTGGAAAGAGCATTATGAGGAGCAGTTTAATTTGCCCACAGCCACGCTCAACCTTCCGAGCATCCAACACCTCCCTGAATGGGATATAGACACAGGTCCTCCGTCCCTAACTGAGGTTACTAAAGCTGTCACCAATCTGAAACTAGGCAAAGCAGCGGGACCTGATGGAATGACTCCAGAGGTATTTAAGTACGGTGGAGACAGTTTACTGTCTGACGATGACAGGCTTTAGACCAGGAAGAGGGTGTATTGATCATATCTTCACCCTCCGACAGACTCTAGAACATAGGCATTCCTACCGGCGTCCAACAATCATTATATTTCTTGACCTAAAGACAGCTCATCAGTCCGCTCCGTCCTCCTTTATGGCTAGCTGTGAGACCTGGCCACTGAGAGTGGAAGACATGAAAAGACTAGCTGTCTTTGATCATAGGTGCCTCCGCTCTATTTCCCGTGTAAAGTGGCATAATAAGGTGAGCAACATTGAAGTTAGGCGTCGAGTTCTAGGTTAACAGGGGAAATCAATCGACGAAGTCGTGAAGTTACAAAGACTGAGATGGTTAGGACATGTGTTACGTATGCCAAGCCATCGCCTCCCTCGACGAGCTATGTTAGCGGATATAGGGTCAGGCTGGAAAAAAGCTAGCGGCGGTCAAACAAAAACTTGGCTTCACCAGTCAATGAAATCCACAACAGTTGGTCTAAGCCACGTAGGAAGGTGTAGACTTCCAGGCTGGGGTCCTCGGGATGGTAAAAATCTATGGTTGGAAACAATTGGTGACATGGCTCAAAATTGTTCTCTGTGGCGCAGATGCATCCACTCCTTGTGACTTAAGATCTCCAATGAAACTATATTGTTCTTCGTTATTACTATTCCTTTGTCTCACACCTCTGCTTACTGCCTCTATTATGCTTTTCTTGTACTTTCTTCTCTTGCTTCGCGTGCTACACGGAATGTGGCGACTTGAACTGTTGCACATTTGTGCAAATTTCTATGTCGAAAACAGACAGACAGACAGACATCCATAGACTGTGGCTAAATTATTCTGTTGATATAAGAATAGAACTTGTCCAGTGTGGCAGAGTATAATTCAACTGTGGGTAAAATTCATTTTGGTAAAGTCTCCCATTGTTTGCTATACAGTAATATTTACTGATGACCACATTTCAATCAGAACGTACTGGCCAGTAAATATTACTGTATAACACCATGAGACTTTATCAAAACAAAAAACTGAGAGCTATATTTTTTATCACATGTGAGAGGAAGGTATCCTCTGTAACACTTTTCTATAGTTTTTATGCATCTTTCTTCTCATAAATATGTGTATTCCATACACAAAAATGCCTTCTTCACGTGATTGGTGCGTTCGAGGTCATTTGCTGATTGGTAGTTTTAGTGGTGCTTAAAGTTTAACTTTGCTGTGAGAGGATATCTGCCATTCTTACAATAATAATAATAATAATTTGCTTTATTCCAAAACAGTACTTGTGATACACAGAATGGAATTCTCAGCATTTTACTACACTATTGCATCCAGTTAGTACATTATCAATGAATAAAATTCTACATAGATTAAGGGTGATCTCACTTCATTATGACAACATATTAGCATGTCGGTAGCAAAGCCAAAATTGAACAGAATGTTTGAAAGTGCTAGAAATGTAGATGCTAGCATGTTTACTGGTGTAAGCGGTAACAAAAAGGTCGAGATATACAGAGTGTGAAAGAACGAAGAAGAATGTTTTATATAGAGTTTGTAAGGAAGAAAGAAACAAAGCAGTACGTAACAGAAAAAGAGAGAGAGAGAGTAAAGGAAAAGAAAGAAAGAAAACGTTGCACCTATAAAATGATATGAGTTGGAAAGATGAGATCCAGTTGTTCTCCTGGACTGGTGGACATACAGGTCTGTTTAGGAGAGCTTGGAAGACTTATTTCAAACTACGGTGTTCATGGGATCCAGAATCCGAACGGATCGAATAGTGGGCGTATGAACCTGTTTCAGTCACCGGCAACCATGGCAGTGTAACTCCTGACGTTGATCCACCGTATCGTGGATCAGACTTCAAGTGAAAGGCTAGGAGCGGGGAAAGATGGCCCCTGAGGACAACTACCTGCTTCTGTCTGAGCGTTCAGGCAGTAAAGTATCCCAGCCCTGGCATAAGCGATGTGATTTTGTGTGGCGCATCTCTTGGAATCTACATAATGTGCCAAGTTTGTGTTTTGTTGCTAATAGTAATAATAACCATGAATAAGATACTCGCGCTTTGACCTAGTTAGAGCCATCTCATCCCGACAGTCTACCTGCCTACTTCAGCGTCAACTTGAAATACCAAACGTCATCATTCTTTTTGATTACTAATTCATAATGCTTTTTCTTGAATATTTTGATTTCTTTGAAACAGGTATGTCGTGGCTTCTATCTTCTAGCCAATGATACTTCAATATGGCGTGATATATGCTTCAAATTATGGCCAATATGGATCACATATGATATCACTTGTAATAATAATAATAATAATGATAATAACAGTAATAATAATAATTTGGTGTCAAATCATCAAGTGACTACTTCACCATCACTACAACATTACACTTCTTGGCGTGAAATGGCAATCTACCGGCCGAGGGTTCTATTTCATGGTATGATGTAAATATTTATTTCCCAATGATAATAATTATTATTATTGTCCCCCTGAGCTGTGGGTGGAGCATACGGCTTCAACAGCACATCTCCACTTTGTTCTATTCTCTGTTGTCCTCTTTAGCTAGCCCTACGATTGCCGATAGGCTCATCTCTTGTATGTCACTCTCGGACTCACACCCAACTCGTCGTTTCCCATTCGAGTGCCATTCGAACGATCGTCTAGCGCATGATGCCATTCGATGGTCTCCACTTTCTCCTGCATATTAGTTGACCTATAGGTTCTCGCCTGTTGGTTTATTCCCAGCTAGAGTTTCTTGTTGCTAATTATTTCTGACCAACCGACCATCTGATCTTCGATATGGACCTGGCGAAGGCATCTGTTGATAAAAGTCTGCAGCTGTACCTGTTGGAAATGCTTTTCGTGACGCGGTCGCCAAGTTTCTGAACCATTAGGTGGAGGATTTCATTATGAGCTGAGAACGATTGAAAACCAGCTTGGAGTACTGGACAGCCAGCTGGTTTTGGTGTTTCTCACCAAAGTGAGAGGGCGAAAGCGGATGCCCGGCGCTCTCCACCGGGTTCACTGTCCATTGGATGACGGTCTAGGGGAGATGGCTAAACCCCGATTCCAAACCTCCAACGACTGGCGTATGAAGCTTACCGGCAGACGTATGGACAAAGGGCTTATTGGATGCCCTGGATGACTGGCCCCATTCAAAAAGGCGAATGAACCGGACTCCGGTCACCAGCTGCCAATGGATAATGGACTCCCTACTCCACTCCTACTGCCTTGTAGGTCACACTTGGCTGTGTAAAGGCTAGAGCTGCACTCTCAAACAAAAGGCCGAGCGATGCTGGGGACATCACTCGTACCAAATTCCCATGAAACTTCATGAACTCTCTTACAAATTGCCGCGCCTGGGCAGCGATGATTCGAGACGTTCATGAAGCCGGCTCATCCTCCCGTAGGAGATAGCCGAAGTAAAGTAAGTAAGTAGTATGATGAAATCCTCCATCCAATCAAACTAAATAATCCCTACAAAATCAATACTTGAAAATTTCTGACCCATGTTTATTGAATTAGTATTACGTAATCAAATGTAATATTCTAGTTCATTAATTCACTGGTTCGTCTTCCTAAGCCTGAGAAAAAGAGGGAAGGTTTGATGTAGGGAGAGCCATTCTATCCCCCCGGAAAATCAATCCAAGTACTACAGAAACCTGTAAGCACAGGAAATATATGAAAACTGAATTGAAACAGTTAGACCTTTTGATAAATTTAAATTTAGAACAACACATGTTTAGGTGAACAATATTGTGCTTTCAATTAGATCTCATCAGGCATAACTGTAATACACCCACATAACTTTACAAATAAAAATTCAAATACAAACCAATCACGATGTTTTGGCAATAGGATAATAAGATTGTGCATATAAATGGTGCGATTAGTAATAATAATAATAATAATAGTAATGGTTCTATCAATAATAAGGATGAAAAAGTGAGGCAATCTGTGATAATACAAATAATGAAAAACAGCATGATTAAACTTACAAATGTTCAGGTAGGCATAGTGGTCGATAAAGGCTAAGAAAAACCAATGAATCGATTAAGTAATGCTAGATTGTAAGGGAAGGAAATTAAACACGTTTATAATGAAGATGTTATAATCTTAAGGGATGATAGAAGGAGAGTTGAAAATATAAACAAGGGGTAATGTAGAAGTCATCAGCTGGTTAGGTGTCAATAGGTCAACAAGGGAGGGATAATGGCTGTACGAACTTCTTTTGAATGCATAGTTTAGGGGTTCAATAGGTCGAATGCCTACCGCCTCAGCTGTGTGCGTGCAGTAGACGAATACGAAGTCTATTGGAAAGATTCGGTGGGATACGATGAATTACCTTGAAAGCTTTCGTTTTCTTTAGTACATGACCACTATGAACTAAATGTGACAAAATGGAGTTATGGATTGTTTTTGTCTATCCTTTACCCCAAACCACGATGGGACAGTAGTGACACGTTGGCTAAGCTATCGAGTAGTACGCCCAATATAACTGTCGCCGTAGGTGCAGTTGAATTGATAAATGCACAGATGTGGCAAAACTATCCAACTTATCCTTCGTTTGCGTCCCAATCATTCGCTGGTTAGAGAATGACAAACATAGGTGTGCTGCGTGAAACCTTCTTCTTATACTCCTGGAAAGTCTCTGGAATAAAGTCCCACTTGACAAGTCACTATTAAATTGTAACCTAATAAACAGTAGTTTTTCTTTACATGCAATCATAGTCTCAGGTTTTCTCTCCAATGTTTTCATATGTTTCTTTATGAAACTACTCGGATAGCCCATCTCCGTCAAGGAATCATGAATATATTCAAATTCTTTTTGTAAGTGGTCATCCGTACATATCTTTCTTGCTCTGCTCGTTCTTACCATCTCGAGGACCCCAAGCAGTCAGGAAGTCTACACCTCCCTATATGGCTGACTGGCTTAAACTAACTTTTATGCATTTCACTAACTGATGTAGCCATGTTTTGGTATGACCACCACCAGCTAACTCTTTTCCAATCTCATCGATCTTATGTCAATCAGCTAACATTGCCCTTCGGGGAAGGCGATGGCTAGGCATACGTAACACATGTCCCAAGCATCTCAATCGATGTAACTTCACAACTTCCTCGCCCAAGTGGCTGCTTGTTGATCAACAAACTTGGTTTCGTAACCTGAAGGTTCAAGGGTTCGATCCTTGGCAAGTGTGTATGTGAGAGGGGGGGTTGTGGGTGGACACTGTTGAAGAGTCCTGAAATGAGGAGAAATAGTTTTCTAATGCCCTTTGGTTTTCAGTGATCTCTCTAACTGATGTGGGTTTATCACAGAAATCTAATAATCGTTGGAATTTATCATCAGGGCATAATTTGAAAAAGTTAGAATATGAGTTTCTTATAGAACTGATGCGTATTCTAACAATCACGGCTTCTTATATCTCCCTGTTTCGAATCTCTCTTCTCTTGATGTGTGTGCTATATGAAGGATGAGTGGCAACTGGAACCGCAGCACATCTGTGTCTGTCTGTCTGTCTGGATTCAACATAGAACTTGGCACCGAAGTGCACCAGTTCGAGTTGCCACCTTCCAAATAGCACACAGAGGTAGACAAGAAGATGAGTGGAGAGAATCAATAGAGTTTGACAAGTATGAGAGTGAAACAGAATGGGTAATGGTAGGAAGGAATATGAAAGATTACAGAGACTGAATACATCTGGGCCATTGACAACGATTTTGAGCCATGTCACCTATTGTCTCCAGCCATTGATTCCTAGAGTCCCGAGGACCCCAACCCGGGAGTCTGCATCTCCCTACCTGACTCAGTTTAACTGTCAAGGATTTCATGGATTGATGAGGCCATGTTTTTGTTTGGCCACCACTGGCTCTTTTCCAACCTGAACCTATGTCAGCTAGCAATGCCCGTCGGGGGAGGCGGTGGTTAGGCATGCGCAGCACGTGACCTAGCCATCTTAGTCTATGTAACTTTATAGCCTCGTCGATTGATTTTCCCTGTTTGCCCAACACTCTACGCCTAACGTCAACATTACTTATCTTGTGAAACCACCTAACGTGAGACAGGGATCGCAGACATCTGTGCAAAGTTCTACGTTGAAACCAGTCAGACAGTCACCTGGGCTGGAATTTAATGTCCCCTAGATGCTAACTTTGTCAAATTGTGACATAGATCTGGCCTAACCAGTGCCTTCGGTGGGCACCCACTTCACCTTGAGAGATGGTGTACCCCACTGATCCAGTGCTCCCTGGTTTTCAGTAATCTCTTTAATTGATTCTCGTTCATGAAGAATGTCTAACATGTGAAATTAATCCACAATTCCCGCCAATTTTTATACTCCCAAATTCCAACAAACTTGAAACCCATGTGTATATGACTTCTTTTTTAACTACACCCTTAACATAAAGTGTACTTGTGTCCATCTAATGTCTCATCACTTCTTCCTGTTCTTCACCGTTTTCCATTTCAACAGGATGTTATCTTTGTCGTGTAACATATGTCAGGATGGGAGAAGCAGAGATAGGCTCATCTTATCGGCCAGTATTTGAAGTTGTCTACTATCGTGGTATACGTTTCCATGCATCATCTAATCAGATCAGTATGTTCACTGCACCATCAGATCCATCGTCTATTGTAGCTGTATTGAGTAAATCGTCGAATCAAGCGACTGTCGCGACAGATACAAGCTTGGCTGAAAATAATAATAACAATAGTGGTAGTAATAATAATAATAATAGTATTGGAAATAATAACAGTACGTGTCAAAGTGTTATCAAAGCAGCTTCTTCTTGTGGTACCTTACTGGAAGGTACTTATGAATGGTGTGATCATGATTCAGTAAGTCTATTTCTTTGATAATTTCTCTGCATTATTTCACATTTTTTGAGTTCACTGCACGTTTCTCGACTTCACTTCTGCTTTCGACTATGTACCTAGATGTCTCTTGCTAAATAAGCTCTCGATGACACAAACTGAGTCCTGGGTCACAAAGTGGTTGCATTCCTACTTTTCAAACAGAATCCAGTACACTGTATACAAAGGCAAATCCTCCTCTGCTGTGATCACTGAAGCTGGTGTCCTCCAAGGTTCTGTACTTTCCCCACTTCTCTTTCTTTTCTTTCTACATGACTTATCATCTTCAAATGACATTAATTTTGTCAAATATGCTGACGACCTGACTGTATCTTTGCCTGTCAAATGTCAAAGTGACTGCTCTAAACTAAATGGCTTTTTATCAGAAATCAGCCAGTGATTCAAGGAAAACGGTCTTACCTTAAATCCCTCCAAATGCCAAACAGTCAATTTCACCTTCAGGTATAAATCTGACCTAAACAAACTGGTTAGCACTCACGAGGTGTGCAACATAGATAGATTGCACTGAAATAGAAACCAAGTCGGAAATTAAATACCTAGGCGTCATTCTATCTGCTGATCTTTCCTTATTGGTCGTCTCATATCTTGTTGATTTCTAAGAATATATTCCGTCTTACCACCTTCTACATCAAGAAGTTAAGACATTCTGGTATAACCCAACCCAACCCTTACTCTTACGATTCGTTAACTCTTGCATCCTGCCTATTATTCTCTACTGTTCTCCCTTAGTTTGTCCTGGGCTACTGAATAAGGACTATATCTTATTATGTAGGGTGTTAAAGGTTGTCATCAGGGTAAGCAACGTGCCACTTAACCAACAAGCTTGTTAATATTCTGGTTGACAGGCTCTAGAACTCATATGAAAAATGGGCTAAATCCATTTTATCCAACTTACACCACCACCCTCTTCATTCACAACTCTCCCCTTGTATCTCATCAGGCAAACACACCAGAAGCCTACATAGAAAATGTTAGCCGACATAGGGGGTTAGGTTGGAAAAGAATTAGTTGGTTGGTGGTCTAACTGAAACTTGGAATCATTTGGTTTGAGCTAGCCACGTGGATTGGCTTGCTGTCTGTCTGATTGGCGTTCTCGGAACTATAAGAATCAATGGCTGGAAGATTAGTGGTGATGTATGGCTTAAAATCGTTCTCAGTAGTGCAGATGTATTCACTTTTTGTGACCTTCAAAATCCATTAAACCATGATTTTTACCCATGTATTAGACTACTCTTTCTCCCTCACATGTATGCCTATTATATTTCTTCCTTCTCCACTTTTTTTGTGTTGCATAGAGTGTGGCAATTTCAATTGATGCGCTTCTGTGCAAAGTTTTATGTTGAAATTCAATCAGATAGTCAATGTGGAACTTTTCACATAAGTGCACAGCAGTCCTATGTGTGTAAAGTTATCGATGTGTACTCAATGAAACTCCAACACAAGGAAGCCCACAATCTGAGCGTTGCCAGTGTGCACCAATTAATCGCATTACTTCGTTTCACGATTTCATCGTGATCTGACATCAGTTAGAGAACCATTAGAAAATCACCTGGGAGTACTGAACACCTGTTTCGTTAGCCTAGTTTGTGACTCTTTATCAGCATACACCCACACACTGCAGGGTTTGAACCCAGGACCTTCTGATTACAAGGCTAGAAAGTTCGTAAACCGTTAAGCCACTGGGACGCGATCCAATAGTTACTGCATGAATTCTAACTTCGGCTAATTCACAATATAGCGCGATCTCTAGCCAATGTCTTCGGCGAGTATTTTTCCTCACACCTGACCTACTGCTGCTGTCCAATACTCTCAGATGGTTTTCCAATGGTTCTGTAACCGATGTTAGATCATGATGAAGTCCTCCAACGAAAATAGGAAACTGATGAAGAATCTCAGACTAGGAGACGAAACAGCTGTCCAGTACTCCTTCTAGGTTTTCCAATGATTCTCTATCTGATATCAGCTTATGATGAAATCCTCCAACCAATCAAACAAGATCCCTACAAAACCAATACTTGAAAATCGATGTGATGCTGACTAGCGACTAGCGTTCTATTGGGAAGCCGTGATCAGTAGGCTACAACAGCAGCTTGAAGATGAAGCAATAAATCATTGAAGACGAAGACCTTGCGAAGTGGTCGCGCTACGTCATGAATCGGCAAAAGTTAGAATTCATGGACTAGTTATTGGATCGGGTCCCCCAGTGGTTTAATAATATAACTCCAATATACCCACCATTAATTTCATTACTGACTGACTAAAATTGAGTTGCTAAGTAAAATTTCACTCTGAATTGTAACAGAACTTTAAGGTGCTACACTCCATGTATAACATAAAGGTAGGGAAAAGAAGAAGAAGGAGTAAGGATATTCTAAAAGGACTATAATATAATCAGGAAATGTACGGAAGAAAGTGTGCGTCGGTGGCACAGCAGTTAGGACGCTCGCCGACCATTCACATGATCCGGGGTTCGATCCCCGGCCACTGACGCACTCCTTTACCTCACTAAGCCAGAAATTATGCTAGTAAAGAGGAAAGGTTGGGCATGAGGTGGCTAGCAACCCCATCCTGTAAAAATAAACACCACTGCTACAGAAACTTCAAGCCACTAACTTGAGGCCCTATGTTCCACTGGGAACGTGAAGGAAAAAAAACGAAAGAAAGAAAGAATAGTAATATGGAAAAATTAGGCCGGGTTTAGTGGATATTGGTGGGGGTGGGTGGGTCGCAAAGACTGAATCCATGTACTCTGTTGTGTACAATTTTTTAAAATTGTATCATCATTAACCTGCAGTCAATGGTTGGTTCCCTAGTGTTTCAAGGATCCCAATCAAGCAGTTTAAAACTCCTTTACGTCTCTGGCTGAAACAAACTTATCATTCTCAGTCAGTTGTGTAAAGTGTGTTAGGTAAAGGTAGGTAGAAACCAGTGATGAATACACTGTGCAAGATAAAATGACATTATATAAACATTTCGTTGTCTATCCTTTCCAATTCCATACTCCATAAACAATTTTAATCAATATCAATGTACTATATATATATATGTATATATATATATATACTTTATTAGTTATTGATCATAAAGGTGAAGGTCATTCACACCACGTGATCAGGTAACATAATGGAAGCAGATAAGAGATGATGATGATGATAATAGTGTAGAGAAAATATTCATTCAGGCATCTATAAAACACAAAATAATTGAGCCAGCAAACAATATCCTTTTCGATAGATTCCTCCTCTTTTCTAGCTCTATAATTATACACATATATGTGTTTATATACATAGAATATTCTAGAATAGCCGTAAATAATAATATTGGTGTTTTTTAAATAACTTCACTGGAATTACAGTTCATTAAAGATGCTTAAATTATAATAGCACAGGAGTCAGTCAGACAAGGGTGCTTATTATCACCAATGGTATTCCTAATTGTGGTACACTGACCCGATTATGCATCAGACTGTGAGTGGGAAACGAGAAGACAGGGATATCCTGGACCGACATGAAGAACCTAGTAGACCTGGATTTCGCGCGTGGATGATTTATGTTTGATGTCACACACACAAAATCGAAGACTTATGAGCGAAAACCGACCGACAAACTGGTCGAAGAAGCAGCCGGCGAAGACAGGACAGACTCCAGGTGAACATAGACAAGACGGAGGTTATGAAAATAACCAACCAACCAACAACAACAACAGCAACATCCAGCGCCAATCACCATCAATGGGAGGGATTTGAAAGAGGTTACTTCATTCACTCACTTATCTAGGGAGCATTGTCTCAACTACAGGAGGAGCGGACGAGGATGTCAAATCGAGCGAGAATCGGGAAGGCGAGAAACACATCAACCTGAAACCAATCTGGAAATCTTCATCACTCACCCAGCATCAACAACAAATTTCGGTCGGATTTTCAATACAAACAACGTCAAGTCAGTCAGTTCTTCTATACGTATTAGAAAGTTGGTGGGTGGGTCACAAAGAATATTTCCAACAGCCTGTTGCAGACCTTTATCGACAACTGTCTTCTCTCTCTACTGAAGATCAATCAGATGGTTGGGCCGGAAAGAATCACCAACTATGGGAAACTATGGGAGCAAACAAACAAAACAAGAACCAATCGCCAACCAACAAATATGCAGGAGAAAGTGGATTGAGATGGATTGGATACTACTCGCTGAGGAGGTCGGGCCGCTGGGTGACATCGCGCGCGCGTCAGGCCATTCCTCGAGTGGAATCAGGCCAAAAGCGAAGTGGCGAGTGGGACGTCAGTGCAAGGGTGGGTGACATGGAGGAGGTCGTGTGAAGAGTTGAGGAGTTGAAACAGTATGGACTAACTAACATGGATGCAAGTGAAAAGTACATCCGAAGCAAGACAGAAGTGGCAAGTGGAGATGTGCAGTTGAAGCCCTATTTTCCACTAGGAACCCAAGAGAACAATAATAATATAAATATAATAGCAAATAGAATACCAACTAAAATTAGGAAATCTCCACAACAAACTGAGGATCATCAGAACTTAGATGACCAAGGTAATGATAATGTCTGAACCAACTAACTTCTTTTGGATGGACAAATTAGGCTTGTTAATATGGATCCCAACAGCCAGCCTCAGCAATATTTAATAGTCGAACTCTGAAGGCAAAATTGACATTCGTAGGTATGTGCGGTAAATGACTGTGAAAGCTGCCTCGTTGACATCAGTCTTGTGTTTTGTTGTATCCACAAGATGAGATAGATAGAATAGCGCTACGAATAGA
Source organism: Trichobilharzia regenti (assembly GCA_944472135.2). NCBI lineage: Eukaryota > Metazoa > Platyhelminthes > Trematoda > Strigeidida > Schistosomatidae > Trichobilharzia > Trichobilharzia regenti. The sequence goes on from OX235266.1 coordinate 9,686,966, forward strand.
TTTTTGTTTGTCCCTTACTTAACCAACCACGATGCAGGGTAATGTTTGGAAATCCGATGAGAAACACGCCTAATTGTACGGCATCTACAGTAGTTTTACCATATAAGGAGGGGACATCTGAGACTCTACGTAAGATTCCCAATAAAGCAGGAATTAAGGTGGCAATCTAACCGGCAAACTCAATCAGAGACAAGCTCAGTAGGTAACCTAAAGGACCAGGTGAATCCACTTTAACAAAATAATATCATTTACAAAATACCTTGCAACGGCTGTGAGTTAAGTCAACCACATAGGTGAAACTAGTAAGTCAAGAGTTGTGAGATTGCCTGTGAGAACATAAGAATTTAGCTTAGGTTAGGAGGACTGATCCCACCTAATTTAGAGAAAGGAACTCAGGACTACATTGCATTAACACACAACCACACAATATTGAAGGGTGGGACAGAGTCATAATTCTAAGAAGTAATATAGGGAGGTGGATAGAGAGAGAGATTGATTACTGAATCCTGCCTGGTTTATCGAGTGGTCTACTATGGAAGATATTATTACCACCAGTCAGTCAGTCAGTCAAATCAGAGGAGGAGAATAAATAATGTCAAAATTCTATTTCAGTCCACATACATACTATAAAAACACTCGTCTTATTTCCAATCTGATTGTAATTGATCAATAACACTCGTATTATTATTTCCGAATGTACTTTATCTTTTATTACTGATTTTATTCAAATGTCTAATCATCCATTTTTACTCATGTATATAAATGAAGCAAGAAAGTGAGTTGTGTGAGTAGTGCCTTGATATGATTATAAGCGGCAATAAATTGTGCTTGAAACGTACGTGGTCATCAGCAAAATATTAATTACTGTATAACAACACACTGTGAAACTTTATCAAAATAAAATCTTATCCATAATGGAGTTAATACTCTACCACCACAGTGCACAAGTTTTCTACTTAATAAAAAATTGATACATTAAAGTCATCTGACATAGATGATTGTTTATATTGAAGTTCAAGACACAATTCCAGATCTCTACATAATCACTGAAGTATATCTTATTTAAAACAAATTAAATTGAATTTTATACATCCAGAAAGAAATTATTGTTTATCTTGCCTTACATATGGTAAATATACTTAACATATTATTGTAATTTTGTTATTTTAACTGAAAATGGACCCAGAGAGACTGTGACAGTTGTTTATTGCAGAAGGTTTGGAAAGAAGGAAGGAAACACACCTACCGATTGAAAGAAGGGCTGGCTACCTTGTCAAGCTAACAAAATAGGGTGACTTAGGCCTATGCAAGATCTGACTGGCGTGGTGTTGACTGGTGTTGTCCACGCCAAGTCGCATCATCCTGGAGAGAATAAAGGATTCACTGGTTACAGAACTTTGTCCACCCAAGGAACAAGTTGGATTCAGGAAAGGCAAATCATGTGCGAATCAAATTGCAACTCTACGCATCATCATCATCATCGAACAAAGCATAGAATGGCAGTCAAACCTCCCTCCACCTCAATTTACTTCGTCGACTTCATGAAGGCCTTCGACAGACGGCGTTGACCGAGAAGTAATTTGGAGACTACTTCAACACTACGGCGTGCAGTACCCATGTCTATCAACTTCATTCAACGGCTGGCTATATGACAGTGCCAAGTGTCAGGTGAGCGACAACGGAAAACTTAGGCATTATCACCTGTGATATTCCTAGTTATTGTGGACTGGATTCTGCGTAACACTATGCGTTGAGAGTGACAAGACAGGAATACGTTGGACCGATAATAACACTCTAGAAGATCCGGATTTCACACATGAACGATTTATGTTTAATGTCACACAAACTCAAAGATTTACAGGCGAAAACCAGCGAACTGGTTGAAGAGACCGGCAGGCAGCGAAGGCAGGACTACAGGTGAATATAGAGAAGACGAGGTGATGGGGATAACCAACCAACCAACAGAAACAATAAACATCACCAATCACCATCAAAGAGAGAGATTTAACAGAGACTACCTCCTTCACTTATCCAGGCACTAAGCATCAACCTGAGGAAAACCGCTGAGTGACATCACACGCCAGGCAAACACTCACAAGTGAAACCTGAATGGGAAAAAACGAGTTGACCATGGGGTCCAGTAGTGACACGGAGAAAATCGCGTTGGGGGGAGAAAATGAAGCTTAAGGCCAATGGTAAAGCCAGCTAAAAATAAGAATTCATGGCTAACATAGCGAAATGGCACTGTCTGTCTATCTGTTTTCAATTCGCCACACTCCCCCGTGTAGCACACAAATCAAGAGAAGAAAGTTGAAAAAAAATGCATATTAGAGACAGTAAACAGAGATGTGAGACAAAGGAACAGTAATAACGAAGAACAATATAGTTTAATTGGAAATCATAAGTCACATGGAGTGGATGCATCTGCGCCAGGCAATGACAACGATGAGTTTGAGTCATACACCAATGGTTTTTACCGTCTCGAGGACCCCAACCAGCCAGGAAGTCTACACCTTCCTACATGACTGGTTGGCTGAAACTAACTGTTGTGGATTTCATTGACTGACGAGGCCATGTTTCGGTTTGACCACCACTGCCTAACTCTTTTCCAACGTGATCCATCCTATGTCAGCTAACATTGCCCGTCGAGGAAGGCGATGACTAGGCATACGTAACACATATCCTAACCATCTCAGTCGATGTAATTTCACAGCCTCGTCGATTGATTTCCCCTACCACCTACCTAGCACTCAACCAATGCCTAACCTCAATATTGCTCACCTTATTACACCACCCAACACGGGAGATAGAACTCAGACACACTTATGATCAAAGACCACTAGCGAGCCTTCTCATGTCTTCCAATGTCAATGGTCTGGTCTCACAGCTAGCCATACAGTAGGACGGAGCGGACTGGTGAGCAGTACACCCGCCCTTTAGTCGAAAGTTTGTCGGATATCACGTCTACTAAGCCAGAGACAGCGTAAACTGGCATATGCGGAACTAGCCCTCTGTATCCATGCTGAGATTTCGTCACAGATCAACCCGTTGGCGTTGGTTGATGGTACTTCCCAAATAAGTGAAGTGGTCAACTCGCTCCACCAACCACCTCACTACTGCCTATTTCTAAACTAGGAGTCAGTGTAGTCCAATCCAGTCCTGTAACATCATCTTACATTTGACAGCAGCACGAGCGAATCGCATGCGAAACATTCGTAGATTGCTGCTCCTCAAGGTGTTCAGAAGACTCTGCTCTATTTTGTCAGCGTCCTCGCCTAGAAGAGAGGATTATATCGTCTGCATATTCTAAGTCAACGCGATTATCCCCTGATGGTAACAAGTTAATCCCTGAATCTCTGAAATGAGTTAGGGTTAAATTCATTAGTACATCTATGTGATGAAATTGAATAGAAATGGGGACACAAAATGTCACTGTGCTGTTGAAGCCCCATGTTTTCGCATGTCACTGGTAATATCGTTGCCGCGGTGGTAGTGGACATTGTGATTAGCAATTAGAGTAGTAGATTCATTAGTGCTTAGATATGTGTATTACTCACGGTCTCTTAGGCCTTATCTTACTCATAACATAATCATTGATATTACATGTATTTCAGATCTAAGAGGATAAAAAAGAATTATTACTATTATTGTATCCTTTAGTTCCTAGAGGAACATAGGGCTTCAGCTGCGCACCTCCATTGCCTTCTGTTATCTGCCAACTTTTTCACCCCGCTCCAGGTCTGTCCACATGCTTTCATCTCCTCTTCACATCACCTCCTCCAAGTCACCCTTGCATTGACGACCAACTCGTCGCTTCCCTTTCGGGTTCCACTGGAGCGATGGCTTGTCTAGTGATATCACTTGATGGTTTCCTCAGAGTATGGTCACTCCTTCTCCATTTCTTCCTGTCTATTTGTTTCGCAATCGGTTCCTGCCTTGTTGGTTTTCTCCCAAAGATCTTTGTTGCTGATCTTTTCCGGTCGGCCATCTGATCTTGAGTATTGAGCAAAGACAACTGTTAATGAAGGTCTGAAGTTTGTTTGAGATGCTCTTTATGACTCGCCAAGTCACTGATCCGTATAGTAGCACTGACCTTACATTGGAGTTGAGGATCCGGATCTTATTTTTGATGCTGAGTGCTGTTGACCTCCACACAGATTTGAGAGTAATGAAAGCTTGTCTTGCTTTTCCGATTCTGGCTTTGATATCCTCGTCAGTTCCGTCCGCCTGTAGTTGAAACGATACTTCCCAGATCCGTTGGTAAAGGAGGTTGTTTCTTTCAGGTACCTCTCATCTATACTGATTGTTGTCTCTTGTTGTTGTTGCTGTTGGTGTTGGCCAGGAATCTTCATCACCTCTGTTTTATATATGTTCACTTGAAGTCCTATCTTTGATGCTTCTTCTGTCAGCTTGTTGCTTTTCACTTGCATATCTTCCAGTTTGTGGGAAATCAGACATATCATCGGCGAAATCCAGATCCTCCAAGTCTTTTGTGTGAGTCCATTTTATACCTGTTTCGTCGTTGCCCGCTGTCTGTCGCATTATCCAATCTACTGCAATCAGGAAGATCATTGGTGATAGTAGACAGCTTTGTCGCACCATTCAGCCACTGGAATAAAAAAGAATAGCAAAACTTATACAAGAATTGATTTTCTTTCTTATGTTTTTTCCGTTGTAGATCATATGCACATTACATCAATTAACTGATAAGGAGAATCAGCCTCCAATGCGAAGACGACGATGTTTGGGTCCTGTTATACCACAATTGACAGTCACATTCACCATTGTAGGTGTTTTGCTTTTTCTTCTTTAATTCCTTTTTTTGTTATGTTATGAATGGAATATAGGAGGGCTGCCTGAGTTGAAGTTTCAGTCGCTCTGGTTTTGATTTTTACACCTGAAACTTCCCACTTTCCTGAACTTACTTATGGGTTAGCATACTACGAGTGCGTCATCCGGGAATTGGACCCGGATCTCTTGTGTGTCTAGTTAGCATTCTACCACTGAATAACTGACTGAGTGACGAAGATAAATGGGTGGGTGATGGTCAGCAAGGTTTCGTGTGCTTTTGTAGGTATGTGAGCGGCTGTCCACACCGTGGGAGCTGACAACTACTTGCAGCCAATCACTTACAGCCTGATTGAATAGGTCATTAGAGTTGTGTAACTTACCACCGGCTACGGGACCACATTAGGGTAAGTCGGGGTCGACCTTTAATCCCCCCTCTCTCTCTCCGGAGTGGAGAGTCAGCATAGCTATCATGCTGGTCATCTAAGGTTACATCCCTGTTCCTCAGCAGTACGTTTCTGTCCACAGACACTTAACGTAGTGCAAACGTCTTACATTATGATGGTAACTGCTGCTAGTTAGGGTCATTGAGATATGCAGGCCAAGTCACCACATTAAGGTAGAAGCTATCTGTCGGGTTCTACCACTGAACCACCGAGATACATAGTAAGGTATAGTCAGGCATAACTCTGCGTATATATATATATATATAAAGGGAATTATAAACACAATAAGGTGACTCTTGCGGTCTATTGAATAACTCCTTGGCATTTGAAACTATGTGTCCTAGATTCTAACCTCAATGGAAGCACTGTCACTCACTGGAGAGCAGGTACACGCGCATCCTGATGAAGAGTTTCAAACAAGACGAAACGCTCATTCCTGATTCCCCCACTCGTTCTCACCAAAACAATAAAAATTTATTCAACAAGACCAATACCATCTGATAAATCAAGCAGCTAAACTTGTCATGAGTTGTAATCAGTACTATTCCTAAATATTTAGTAGATAGTGGTAAGTGAGTATTAACTCAAATTATTATTATTATTTATGATTAAAACACAAACTTGGTACATTATGGACGCCACGAGATGCGCCATATAACATCACATAGATTGTGCGAAGACACCCAGATCAGAGTAGCAGATGTGGTTGTCTTAGGGGACCACCCAACTCCTCCCCTAGCTTTTAACTTCAAGTCTGATCCTGAAACAAGGCAACAAGGCAGTGTTCCCATGGATCCCGAAGACCAAAACAAGTTCATATGCCATTCGATCCTTTCGGATTCTATAGGTCATGTACGCCATAGGTTTGGGGAATTAGTCTTCCATTTCCCCTAAATAGGTCTGGATTTCCACCATTCAGCTTGTAAATGCCAAACGTTTGTATTCACCCTTTCACTCTTATCAGGAATATTTTATGGAGGCTATAAATGCGTGTCTACATGTGAGAGAATTTCGATCAAAATACCAAAGTCTATTCATCCTCGGCCATACCCAGTCGTTAATTAGGGGCGGGGGGGGGGTGTGAGCAACACGAAAGTAGAGATTGTGGCTGATTGACTTAGACTTTCTGCTTTCAACACTAATGCACTTCGGGTTCGAATTCCACTCTGCCTACTTCATCTTGAGCAACTCTAGTAGTAGTATCATCAACTCTCACAAGATAAGTGCGACTTTTTGAGATACTGAGCAAATTGTGAAAAATATTGTTCCCGAACACCCTTTCTTAGAGAACAGTTTTGGCATTCTTAAGATCACTAACTGTACTCCATTCACTGCCTTCACGTGGCAGCATAGGTGTTCCTCACAAAGCTTAAAGGATCATTACGGACGTCTGATGCGCTTACAACCCTACCGGACTGGTAGACATGCAGGTCTAAGGGGGCTGGAAAACCCTGAGTCGAAACTCATGGTGTTCGTGGACCGTAGATCCCTGATTCGGTCACTGGCAATCATAGGAACACTGCTCCACTGCCTTTTTTCAGGACCATACTTCAAGTCAAAGGCTCGAAGGAGGATGGGGGAGGTGTGACTCCTTAAGACAACCACCTTTGCTTCGATCTGGGCGTCCAGGCAAACTATAAGATTTTGTGTAGTGCCTCACTTGGTGGTGTCCATCTCGTACTAAGTTTGTGATTTAATACTGATATTAATTAATACATAACTTGCATTTCAATGACCAGTATATACATACATACCTTTAACTTACCATCTTGATATCACTACAACGTGTGTGTGTGTGTCTGCGCCTGTTACTTCAGTTCACCTTTACATTCTTCTAATTCCTCAAAAAGCAACTGAATTTTACCTTGCAATTAATTCTGTGGTCATTTCACAATCTTTTCTGTTGATTGATCTGCTGATAAGCATATGATACGATCATTGGTTAGTTCCCTATCGACACGTGTGGTACTACACTTTATGCAGAAAATACCATTCTCTATTAGTCAGATAATTGTGAATAATAATAATAATAAATTAAATTTTGGTTAATTGACTGCTATTTCATCTCATTGAAAAAACAATCAACGGCACCTATCATCCATTCATCCAATCACCCACCTAACCACCTCACCCTTCAATGTGATCTGTCAAATGAAATATGCCTTTAAATGTTTATGTTTAGCATCACTGTTACATTTCTAGAAGCCGTAAAACCATTATGCGTATATACAGCGTATTAGTGACTTAAATAATCGATTTTCTAGGGGGCTTAGATTAGTTTCATTGTAGATTTCCACAGGGATCAACTTCCTTGAAAAGCAGATAGTACATGGGATAGTTGTTTCGTCCCTATTTGAAACTCTTCAACAATACGCACTTACGACCCTTAGCCTACAAGGCCAACTTCTTGACCAATAGATTGGAATTTAAAATCTACACTGGAATTGATTCAAATCCCAGTGAAGTTAAAGTATTATATCCACAAAATCAAGGTCTTTCAGAAGTTGACCTTCAAGAGCCAATCAGATACAGGGAATACTATGTAAGGTCATTTCAAATCATATCATGGCTACCTTTTTGCGATTGGGGGGAGGGTAGATACAATATTTCACTTATTCCCTAGGTACTTTTTTCAGTAAATTTATACTGTAGGTAGGATTATAGCTTCTAAGATGAAGGTTTACGGTCTAAGGTTGAGGCTAGGATTAATGTTAGAGTTAGGAGTAGATAAAGGAACAGTCACAAAGAGAAATATCAGTTGATCTCAGAGTACCATGACTTTCAGTAACCCCGAGGAATGCATCTATCATGTATGGTATGATGCTTGGCCGGTAAGGAGAATACCCAGAAAATACATTGCACTGATCAAGGCACTCTACTCAAACTCATGCAGCCAGGTGAGAGCTTACGGTGAGTTGTCATCTGAAGCTGGTGACGACTAGCGTTGTCCGTCAAGGATGCCCATTATCCCCATTTCCATTCAATTTCATCACATGGATGCACTAATTGACTTGACCCTAACTGACTTCAGAGACTTAGGGATTGACTTGTTACCACTAGGGAATGATCTCGTTGACTTAGAATAGGCATATGATATAGCCCTCTCTTCTAGGCGAGGAGGCTGACAAAATCCAGTAGAGTCTTCTGAACACCTTGAGCCGCAATTTACGCATGTTTCGCATGCGATTAGCTCCCACTGTCAAGTGTAAGATGATCGATGTTACAGGACTGGACTGGACTCTACACTGACTCCTAGTTTAGAAATAGGCAGTAGTGAAGTGGTTGGTGGAGCGAGTTGACCACTTCACTTATTTCGGGGAGTTGCATCAACCAACGCCAACGGGTTGATCTCTGACGAAATCTCAGCACGGATACAGAGGGCTAGTTTCGTATATGTCAGTTTACGCCGCCTCTGGCGTAGACGAGATATTCGGCTATCGACCAAAGGGCGTGTGTACTGCTCACCAGTCCGCTCCGTTCTCCTCTATGGCTTTGAGACCTGGTCACTGAGAGTGGAAGACATGAAAAGATTAGCTGTCTTCGATCATAAATGCCTGCGCTCTATCTCCCGTGTGTGTTAAGTGGTAAAATAAGGTGAGCGATATTGAGGTTAGGCATTGGTTGAGTGCTAGGTAGGTGGTAGGGGAAATCAATCGACGAGGCTGTGAAATTACATCGACTGAGGTGGTTAGGATATGTGTTACGTATGCCTCCATTGCCATCGCCTTCTTCGACTGACGGGCAATGTTAGCTGATATAGGGTCAGACTGGAAAAGAGATAGCGAGTGGCGATCAAATCAAAACATAGCACCACTCAGTGAAATCCACAACAGTCATTTTAAGCCAGCCAGTCATGTAGGGAAGAGTAGACTTCCTGACTTGTTGGGGTGCTCGGGACGGTAGACACCAATGAAGGCTGGAAACAATTGGTGATATGGCTCAAACTCATCGTTCTCAATGGCTGGCTGGTGCAGATGCATCCACTCTTTGTGACATATAATACCCAATGAAACAGTTTTGTCCTTCGTTGTTACTACTCCTTACTCGCACACCTCTGTTTACTGTCTCTATTATACATTTCTTCTATTTTTTTTCTCTTGGTTTGTGTGCTACATGGAGGGAGTGTGGCGACTTGAACTCCTGCATATATCTTTTTCGATAATTTCCTCTTCTGGCTATACAGTGATACACATATATGTCTTTATATACATCGAATATTGTCGAATAGTCAGTAACAATATTAGTGTATTTTTAAATAATATCGATATGTTAAGTAAGGTCACAATCCAATTAAAGATGCATAATTTATAATAATAATAATAATAAAGATATAGTAACAAATAGAAAATCAACCAAAATTCAGGAAATTTCCACATCAAATTGAGGATCATTCGAACATAGATGGCCAAGGTAATGATAATGTCTGAACTAACTTCTTTTGGACGCATAAATTAGGCTTCTTAATATCTATCCCAACAGCCTCAGTGACATTTATTAGACGATCTCTTAAGGCGACGTTAAGATTAGTTAGTATGCTGCCTCGTTAACATCAATCTTGTGTTCTGTATCCACAAGATGAGATAGTGGATTTTGTTTGTCCTTAACTTAACCAACCACGATGCGAGGTAATGTTCGGAAATCTGACGTGAAACATGCCTAATTGTTACGGCCTATTACTGAAGAGTCCAAGATTAGGAGGAAACATCTGTTTAATACTACCTGGCTTTCAATTACCTCTTTAACTGATGTTGGTTTTTATGGCGGTATCTTCAACTGACATACAAAAGTTGGATCTCTAACACCTATGTCAAGTTAGTCAGTTCTCCTATATAGGTCATAAACTTGGCGAACTCGTCATGAAAAGCATTTTCAACAGGCTACTGCAGACTTTTTCTCAACAGCTGCCTTCGCCGACTCTATACTGAAGATCAAATGAACTGGCAAGAAAGAATTATCAACAAAGGGAGTCTGGAAACGGACCAATCGAGAAACTCTAATGCTCAACGAATATGCCGAAGGGAATGGAGATGAACAGGACACTCTGAGAAGACCGTCGACTGACATCGCTCTCGTTGTCATCGCTGAAATGGAACCCGAACAGGAAACGGCGAGTTGGGCATTTCTTCGAAGATGACGTGGAGGAGATGAGGAACAATCGGAAATTGTGGTGCCAACTAAAGCGGACCACAGACACCAGGACAGAGTAGAGATTCCCTGTTGAAGCCCTATGTTCCACTCCACTCGGAACCCAAAGTAACAATAATAATAATAATTTTCTATAGTTGGTTTTGTAAGGATTGGATTTGTTTTTCTTACGAGTTGATCACGGATTGATATCAGTTAGACAACCATTGAAAACCAGCTGGGAGTACTGAACAGCCGTTTCACCCTAGTTTGCGAATCACTGACAGTACGCACCCACCACCAGAGTTCTAACTCAGGACCTTCCGGTTACAAGGCAAGCTCATACACCATTCAGCCACTGGGACCCGATTCTTCATTGGCCAGCCCATGAATTCCAACTTCTACCAATCCGTGATTTAGAGCGACTGGCACCAACCAATGTCTTCGGTGGGACATCCATCCTCACACATGATCACACATGGATGGACCTCACTGGTCACGACTTCTCACTAGAACTCTGGGAAACTCTGTCCGTCCTGTAGCAAGTCACTAGCGAGCATCAGATTAATTTTCATGAGTGGATGCGTACTGCCGATGATTACCAAACTAGGGGGATGAAACAGTTGGCTGCCCAGTACTCCAGTGCTGGTTTTCAATGGCTCTCTAACTGATATCAATCCGTGATCAACTCGTAAAAATAATTATTATTATTATTTCATTGTTGAAGGAATCCTACCCAAATTGGCTTATTTTAGTTTAGAAATCATAAAGAAGGTTTGTAATATCGGTGTAGCTGTGTTCTCTAAACTGATTTGTTTAATTATCTTCCTAGACAACTTCTTCAAGAAGTTTGAATAATTTCCTTGTATTCTTTTTTTTCTCTTATATTATAGAAATTTAAAATCTGTAGTAACAAAGGTCGTTTACACAATCGCCTTCTTTGGAATTCTTATGTCATTCATACTGTGGATAAGTGAGTTCATGTGTATTCATTGAATTTATGATTTTTTTTTTGTTAGGATGATTCTTGGAATAAAGATGACACTTTAGTATATAAACAGTTCTATAAGATGTGAGATTCGATACATATATGAGGTGGTGGGTGCGTACTGCTGAGGTAGAGTCCCAAACTAGGCTGAGGAAACAGTTGGCTGTCCAGTACTCCCTGCAAGTTTTCCAATGGTTCTCTAACTGATGTCTCAACTCATAATGAAATCCACCAACGTAGGAGGTTAGGCGTCGAGTTCTAGGTAAACAGGGGAAATCAATCGACGAGGTTATGAAGTTACATAGACTGAGATGGTTAGGACATGTGTTACGTATGCCAAGCCATCGCCTCCCTTGACGAGCAATGTTAGCGGATATAGGGTCAGGCTGGAAAAAAGCTAGCGGCGGTCAAACAAAACTTGGCTTCATCAGTCAATGAAATCCACAACAGTTGGTCTAAGCCACGTAGGAAGGTGTAGACTTCCAGGCTGGGGTCCTCGGGACGGTAAAAATCTATGGTTGGAAACAATTGGTGACATGGCTCAAAATCGTTCTCAGTGGCTAGCGCAGATGCATCCACTCCTTGTGACTTATGATCTCCAATGAAACTGTTTTGTATTTCTTTATTACTCCTTTGTCTCACACATCTGCTCACTGTTTCTATTATGCTTTTCTTGTACTTTCTTCTCTTGCTTCGCGTGCTACACGGAGTGTGGCGACTTGAACTTCCGCACATTTGTGTAAAGTTCTATGTCGAAAACAGACAGATAGACAGAAGGAAGGTGACATCAAAAATCTTAAAAATACCCTACCTACAAAATGATTATCCTACCAGTTTTGTAAAGAAGTATATTTCTAATAGAACTGATAGAATTAAGCATCGTGACACGGTGAATAAGAAAAGTCTTTATTTAAGAGTACAGTTTATAAGTGATATATCCAATGATACATTAAGCTGTAGGCTGATCAGATCAATTTAAAGAAGCTTCACTGGTGGAGAACTACACAACAGTTTTTTCAACCAGACCGTTACTGACACAGTACACTAAAGATAAAATTACCAAAGACAGCCACATAATGTGGAGCTAGTTATATAGGTCAGAATCCTCAGAGGAATTTATCGTTTACTCACTCGTGAACATGTTCCTGTTTGGCTTGGAAAAAGAGTAACCAAATCAATAAATAGTGCCATTTTATCTCATCTAGTAGATAGTGAATACCACAACAGAAAAGATGAGTTATTCATTTACGTTTTGTATATTGAGTACTAAACAATCTGCGCCTAAATGCACGTGATTACTTCCCCTAGCTATAGCGGAAGCTGTTTGTATTTGTTTGAATTACCTACATTGAAACTTTGAAAAATAATAGCAAAAACATTCTTTTCCCGCAACGTTTTCCTTAGATTTCGCCACTCGTATAATCCCAACTCAGAGTCTGGTCACGTCAGTGTGAATTTATAAATTTAACTGGAGGAGACACACTCACATAAGTAGAACGACTCAGCGAACCCATCCTTGCCTTCTTGAGGATTGCCTAATGTGGATAGGTAAAGTAATTGTAAAGTCAATCAGGCTTTCCATATTGGCGCACACCTTAGTGGATACGCAGCACATAATTGATAAAAATTACACCTTTTCAATTCTATACAAGGTGGTACCGTGGTGAGTGTTACTTCTAATCAGTTGTAAGTATTATATCAGTAAACGAATTCTGAAAAGTAACAATATATGTTTTGGGGCACTGGAAAAAGGCAATCGAAGAGAAGAACTGTGGTAAAGAACGTTACTAACACTCTGCCGAATCCAGCAAGAAGCTATCGAATGTGGTGATATTCGACCAATTTGCAAATGATGTGCAAATAAAGCATTGAATATAGGGTAATACCAAATTTATGTACCTACAATACGTTCATCCTAATGAATATTACGTCGAGACTCGTCGGTCTTTTCTCCTTTAAAGTGTCAGATCGGTTCTGTATCCTTATACGGCTTTAATTACTAAACACATATCTAAGACAGTCTGCATAAAAAAAGTTTCAGCTGCATCTCTGTGTTCTGAAAAACTCTTTTCAATCTCTCTCTCTCTCTCTCTCTCTCTCTTTCACACACATCGCCTTCAACATCGGTTTAGAATAGTTATCCCGATGACAGTGGATAACTGTAAATATTGGTTCTGTTGGTACTGCGTGTGTTATATTTGCATACTTTAATCTTAGTTTCACAATTTATTATTATTATTAGTAGTAGTATTACTCTACTTACATTCTCCTTGATTTTATTGTTCTAAATTGTTTCAAATGTGTATGACTGATATTTTATTATAGCGAAAATATTCATTTAGACATGTCTATAAAACACAAAATAATTGAACAAAGAATATCCCCCTTTCGATAAATTCCTCCTCTCCTCTGTCTGTCTGGATTCAACATAGAACTTGGCACCGAAGTGCAGCAGTTCGAGTTGCCACGTTCCAAATAGCACACAGAGGTAGACAAGAAGATGAGTGGAGAGAATCAATAGAGTTTGACAAGTATAAGAGTGAAACAGAATGGGTAATGGTAGGAAGGAATATGAAATATTACAGAGACTGAATACATCTGCGCTGGCCATTGACAACGATTTTGAGCCATGTCACCTATTGTCTCCAGCCATTGATTCCTAGAGTCCCGAGGACCCCAACCCGGGAGTCTGCATCTCCCTACCTGACTCAGTTTAACTGTCAGGGATTTCATGGATTGATGAGGCCATGTTTTTGTTTGGCCACCACTGGCTCTTTTCCAACCTGAACCTATGTCAGCTAGCAATGCCCGTCGGGGGAGGCGGTGGTTAGGCATGCGCAGCACGTGACCTAGCCATCTTAGTCTATGTAACTTTATAGCCTCGTCGATTGATTTTCCATCTTTGCCCAACACTCTACGCCTAACGTCAACATTACTTATCTTGTGAAACCACCTAACGTGAGACAGGGATCGCAGACATCTATGATCGAAAGCAGTTAACCTTTTCATGTCTTCAACGCGTATTGGCCATGTTTCAGAGCCATAGAGAAGGACGGAGCTCTACAATTAGATATCTGTATGTTTATATAGATAGAATATTCTAGATTAGTAGTCAGTAACAATATTAGTTACAGGATTTCATCATGAGAGACATGACATCAGTTGAAAAACCATTGGAAAACCAACAGAGAGAGAGAGAGTACTGGACAGCTGTTTCATCAGCCTAGTTTGGGACTCCCCATCAGTACGCACCCACACCGCGGGATTCGAACCCAGGACCTTCTGGTTACAAGGCGAGCTAGCTTGTAAACCATTAAGCTCCTGGGACCCGATCCAATGGTCCAATGTCATCTCATGATGAAATCCCTATAACCAATCAATCAAAACCCTACAATCCAATTTTGTTTTTCCTTCACGTTCCCCAGTGGAACATAGGGCTTCAAGCTGGTGACTTGAAGTTTCTGTAGCAGTGTTCATTTTACAGTATGGGGTTGCTAGCCACCCCATTCCCAACCTTTCCTCTTTACCAGCGTTATTTCTGTCTTAGCGAGGTAAAGGAGTGCGTCGGCCAGGGATCGAACCCTGGACCATGTGCATGGTCGGCGAGCGTCGTCCTAACCGCTATGCCACCGACGCACAATCCAATACTTGAACAATATTAGTATTTTTCAAATAGTATCGATTTGTAAAGTAAGATCACAATGGAATTAGAGTTCATTAAAGATGCTTAATTTATAATAATAATAAAGATACAGTAGCAAATAGAATATCAACTAAAATTAAGGAAATTTCTACAAAAAATTGAAAATCATACAAACTTAGATGGCCAAGTTAAGGACAATTTCTGAATTAGCTTCTTTTGGACACATAAATCAGGCTTCTTAATATGGATCCCAACAGCCAGTCTCAGCAATATTTAGTGAACAAACTCTTAAGGCGAAGTTAATATTTTTTGGTATGCGGTAAGTGACTTTGAAAACCGTCTCGTTTGACATCAGTCTTGTGTGTTCTGTATCCACAAGATGAGATAGAATAACGCTACAAATAGATTTTGTTTCTCCCTTACTTAACCAACCACTATGCAGGGTGATGTTTGGAAATCCGACGAGAAACACGCCTTAATGTACGTCCTATGTAACTGGCTCCACATGAGCAGTTAAATTGGTACATACGCATAGAAGAGGCGAAATTAGACAGTTTGTCTTTTGCTCCCGAACGCAAAATAGGGTTGGGTGATTTTGAAGACACAGTGTAATTCAGCAGCAGGGAATGCTCTCTTCACCACCGTATTCCTAATGCGTTGTGTTAGCATCTCGCTAATGTTATCCTCAAGGAACTGCTGCATTTGTAATTTCAGTAAGCCTAATGAGAATTTACCAAAAATATGTATTTCCAAGAGTTACTCTGTTGTAAGTATTTTATTGGTTTCAAGTTTATCCGTGGATTGATATCAGTTAGAGAACCATCGGAGAACCAGTTGGGAGTCTGTCTGTTTTCGACATAGAACTTTGCACAAATGTGCGCCAGTTCAATTCGCCACACTCCATGTAGCACGCGAAGCAAGAGAAGAAAGTACAAGAAAAGCATAATAAAAACAGTGAGCAGAGGTGTGAGACAATGGAGTAATAAAGAAGAACAAAACAGTTTCATTGGAGATCATAAGTTACAAGGAGTGGATGTATCTGCGCCACTGAGAACGATTTTGAGCCATGTCACCAATTGTTTCCAAACACAGAGTTTTACTATCCCGAGGACCCCAATCAGCCTGGAAGTCTACACCTTCCTACGTGGCTTAGACCAACTGTTGTGGATTTCATTGACTGGTGCCAAGTTTTTGTTTGACCGCCGCTAGCTTTTTTCCAGCCTGACCCTATACCCGCTAACATTGCTCGTCGAGGGAGGCGATGGCTTGGCATACGTAACACATGTCCTAACCATCTCAGTCTTTGTAACTTCACGACTTCGTCGATTGATTTCCCCTGTTAACCTAGAACTCTACGCCTAACCTCAATGTTGCTCACCTTATTATGCCACTTTACACGGGAAATAGAGCGCAGGCACCTATGATCAAAGACAGCTAGTCTTTTCATGTCTTCCACTCTCAGTGGCCAGGTCTCACAACCATACAGGAGGACGGAGCGGACTGATGAGCAATACACCTGCCTTTTGGTCGATAGTCGAACATCTCGTCTACGCCAGAGTCGGCGTAAACTGGCAAATGCGAAACGAGCCTCCTGTATTCGTGCTGAGATTTCGTCAGAGATCAACCCGTTGGGGCTGATGGTACTTCCCAAATAAGTGAAGCGGTTAACGTGCTCTACCACTTCACTTCCTATTTTTAAACTAGGCGTCGATGTAGTCCAGTCCTGTAACATCATCTTGCATTTGGCGGGAGTACTGGGACAGTTGTTTTGTCCTAGTGATGAATTCCAAACTGAGAGAATGAAACAGCTGTCCAGTACTACAAGCTGCTTTTCAATGGTTCTACAGATGATATCAATCCGTGGGCGAACTTAAAATACATATTTACTTGCTTTCCTAATCAAAGACTTTTATAGATATGGTCATCGCGTTTATTCAATATTTTTCCAATGTCTTGTGTTAGTTTGTTTATCTATCCATGAGAGTCTATTATCTGTTATCTCTTAAGGAGTTAGTTTTTAACACATTATTTAGCATGTGAAATTTAAGCAACCATTTGAAAATCTCAAGCATATAACACGCTCGCTAGAAATAGAGAGTTGTATACCATATAGGGGTTATATTGAAGAAACTTACTTACTTTACTTTACTTCGGCTATCTCCTACGGGAGGATGAGCCGGCTTCATGAACGTCTCGAATCATCGCTGCCCAGGCGCGGCAATCTGTAAGAGAGTTCATGAAGTTTCATGGGAATTTGGTACGAGTGATGTCCCCAGAATCGCTCGGCCTTTTGTTTGAGAGTGCAGCTCTAGCCTTTACACAGCCAAGTGTGACCTACAAGGCAGTAGGAGTGGAGTAAGGAGTCCACTATCCATTGGCAGCCGGTGACCAGAGTTCGGTTCATACGCCTTTTTGAATGGGGCCAGACATCCAGGACATCCAACAAGCCCTTTGTCCATACGTCTGCCGGTGAGCTCCAGTGAGCTTCATACGCCAGTCGTTGGAGGTTTGGAATCAGGGTTTAGCCATCTCCCCTAGACTGTCATCCAATGGACAGTCAACCCGGTGGAGAGCGCCAGGCATCCGCTTTCGCCCTCTCACTTTGGTGAGAAATACCTCCGCCACGTGAAGGCAGTGAGTAGGACTTCCTCAGGAGAGGCTATGTAAGACACCCGGTCATATGGGAGCATTTCAAGAGGTGTGCGGAGGGGTGGCCAACCCGCGGCGCAAGGCACCCACCCCCGACCATCCTGAGGCTTTGGAGGCATATTGAAGAGACCAGTCCCGTTATTGCTTGTTGTGATATCCTGAATAATTTGAAGTCGTATTGGTGAGTTTGACGATAAACATCATAGGATTTTACTACTGGATGTGTATATATACATATATATATAACTCTAAGATGTAGAGTCAACAGCTGCGCTTTATACACTGCTAATTGGCACAGTTTAGACTTTGTGGACATCGGATTCCGTCCGAATGGCTGATGACTGGTCAAAGAGATGACCTTGTAACTTGCGCATCCTGGGTAGGGTCGTGATCACGTACTGATAAAGAGTTCCGAAGTAGGATGAAACAGCTATCCAGTACTCCAGTACTGGTTCTCAGTGGTTCTCTAACTAATATCGTTCAATTTGTGATAAAAAATGAGGATTAAATTATGTTTATTCTTGTAAATGTTATTATTATTATTATTATTATTTTCAAGATTCATTTTTGCAGAAGTTTGTTCTGTCTCAGATTTGATCATGGATTGATGTCAGTTAGAGAACCATTAGAAAGCCGGGTGGGAGAATACTAGACAGCTGTTTCGTCCTCTTAGTTTGAGACGCTTTGTCAGTGCACACCCACACCTCTAGGATTAGAACTCAGGATCTTCTGTTTACAGGGAAAGCTTGTAGAGCATTCATTCATTCACTGGTATCCAATCCAATAACTAGCCCTTGAATGCCAACTTCTACTGATTCCGTGATTTTAGCACCACTACTACTACCCAATGTCATTGCTGGTGAGTATTTGACCTTACATCCATCTTGGTGGACCCCCACTGGTTATGACTTCTCACTCTAGAACTCCAGGTAATTTCATCCTTCAAGCTAGAGGTTTGAAGTTTCTGTAGCAGTGGTGTTTATTTCTACCGGATGTGGTTACTAGCCACCTCATGCATGCCCAAAGCAAGACAAGCTTTGATTACTCTTAAGTCTGTGTGGAGGTCAACAGCACTCAGCATCAAAAATAAGATCCGGATTTTCAACTCCACTGTGAAGTCACTCAGAGACTTGGCCAGTGTGTCATAAAGAGCATCTCAAACAAATTACAGACCTTCATTAACAGTTGTCTTCGCTCAATACCACTCAAGATCAGATGGCTGGTCAGAAAAGATCAGCAACAGGGATCTCTGGTAGTGAGCGAACCAACCCAACAGGAACCGGTAGTGAAATAAATAGGCAGGAAGAAATGGAGAAGGAGTGACCATACTCTGAGGAAACCATCAAGTGACATCACTAGACAAGCCATCGCTCCAGTGGAACCCGAAAGGGAAGCGACGAGTTGGTCGTCAGTGCAAGGGTGACTTGGAGGAGGTGATGTGAAGAGGAGATGAAAGCATGTGGGCAGACCTGGAGCCGGGCGAAAACTCTAGCAGAGAACCGAACGCAATGGAGACTTTGGCGGTTGAAGCCCTATGTTCCTCTAGGAATTAAAGGATATAATAATAAATAATCATGCCCAACCTTTCCTCTTTACCAGCTTTATTACTGGCTGAGCGAGGTTAAAGGAGTGAGTCAGTGGCCGGGAATCGAACCCCAGACCATGTGCATAGTAGGCAAGCGTCCTAACCGTTGCGCCACCGACTTGCCCCACATTTTAATCTTTAAGAATCAGTTTGTAGGGGTTTAAATTGTTTCAACTTTGATCATAGATTATTATTATTATTATCGTCATTTAATGCTGCATTGCCCTCTATTTTTTCTTGTTCTCATTCTCCTTACTAAGATCTAGTCAAAATGAGAATACAACTGTCCTCGAGCTATCGAATCAACATTTTCCTCCGTGTCGTTTTGTTCGTGTGAAAAATTTCACTCCAAAGATAACAGTTGCACCATTATAAATACTGTGAATACAATTCATTTTTATTTTAATTTATAACAGATCACTCACTCACTCACTCACTCACTGGTTTGATAATGATCACGATCACAGATCAGGTAGTGAGTGAATGGATGAATGCCTAACCCTAGTGATTCATATCCCACTCGACCCCACCCCACCCGACCTCACTACACCACCACTACACACATATTTGTGCTTTCATTTTTACAACACCTTGCACCCACCCACTCACACACACACATGCAAAAGGCAGCGGTTAATGACAGAAGTTTTTACTAGTTAGCTGTTAGTCAGTTGATTACTTACTTAGTTCGTTAGTTAGTTAGTTGGTTATCCACTCCTCTTATTATAATATACTTTTGTTCCTATTTATTTTATTATTTTTATTATTATTATTATTATAATTAATACTATTATCTCGTCTGTATAATATATAAATACTGTATAAAAGTGTATATTGTGGTCTACAATACACACATTTGTGAACAAAAAATTGGTTATTTTACAATACATTTAAGCGAACATTGATATTGTGTTTTCAATTTTATCTGTTTGTTTTCGACACAGAACTTTGCACCGATGTGTGCGGCAGTTCAAGTCGCCACACTCCCTCCATGTAACACACAAACCAAAAGAAGAAAGGAGAAGAAATGCATAATAGAGACAGTAAACAGAGGTGTAAGATGAGACAAAGGAATAGTGGTAACGAAGAACAACATAGTTTCATTGGAAATCATAAGTCACAAGGAGTGGATGTATCTGCAACAGCCATTGACAACGATGAGTTTGAGCCATGTCACCAATTGTTTCCAGCCACCATTGGTTTTTATCGTCCCGAGGACCCCAACCCGCCAGTCAGGAAGTCTACACCTTCCTACGTGGCTACCTGGCTTAAACTAACTGTTGTGGATTTCATTGACTGGTGAGGCCATGTTTTGGTTTGACCACCAACACTGGCTCTTTTCCGACCTGTCCCTACGTCAGCTAACATTGCCCGTCCATCGAGGAAGGCGATGACTAGGCGAGACATGCGTAACACATGTCCTAATCATCTCAATCGATGTAACTTCTCAGCCTTGTCGATTGATTTCCCCTCCTGCCTACGTAGCACTCGACCGAAGCCTAACCTCAATATTGCCCAACTTATTATACAACTTAACACACACACACAGGAGATAGAATGCAGGCACCTATCATCAAAGACAGCTAGCTAGCCTTTTCATGTCTTCCACTCTCAATGGCCAGGTCTCACAGCCAGCCATAAAGGAGGATGGAGCGGACTACTGCAGTGCAGTACACACGCCCTTTGGTTGACAGTCAGCCGGATATCACGTCTACTAAGCCAGAGATGGAGTAAACTGGCATATGCGGAACTAGCCCTGTGTATCCGTGCTGAGATTTCGTCAAAGATCAACCCGTTGGTGTTGGCTGATGATACTTCTCAAGTAAGTGAAGCGATGCTTTCAATTAGATCTCGTCAGGCTTAACTCGAATATGCCTACATAAATTTACGAATAAAAATCCAAATATAAACCAATCATGGTGTTTTTTTTCTATAGGATAATACGATGGTGAATATAAATTGTGCAATTAGTCATAATAGTAGTAATGATAATAATAATGGTTTTGTCAATAATAAGGATGAAAAAGTGAGGCGATCTGTTATAACAAGAATAAAGAAAAACAGCATAATTAAACTAACAAATGTTCAGATAGATGTAGTAGTCGATAAAGGCTAAGAAGGACAAATGAACCCATTAGGTGATGCTAGATTGTAAGGGAACTAAGCGAAACACGTTTATAATGTAGATGTGATAAGATTAAGGGATGATAACAAAGGGGTTGCAAATATAAACAAGGGATGGTGGAGAAGTCATTAGTTAGTTATGTCTTAATAGGCCAAGGCAGGGATAATGGCTGTATGAACTTTTTTGAATGCATAGTTTAGGTTTAATAGTTCGAATGCCTATCGCCTGCCTCAGGTGTGTGCAGTAGACGAATATGAAGTCTATTGGTAAGATTCGATGGGATACGATGAATTACTTTGAAAGCTCTCGTTTTCTCCACTACATAACCATTATCAACTAAATGTGACAAAATTCAGCTACGGATTGTTTTTGTCTGTCCTTTGCCAAACCACGATGGGAGATGTTCAGTAACACATACGCCTAACATAACTGTCACTGCCGGTACAGTTGAATTGATAAATTCACATAGATGTGGGAAAACTATCCAACTTATCCTTCGTTTGCGTCTGAATCATTCGCTGTCTAGAGAATGACAAACATAGGTGTGCTGTGTGAAACCTTCTTCTTATACTCCTGGAAAGTCTGGAATAAAGTCCCACTTGACAAGTCACTATTAAATTGTAACTTAATAAACAGTAGTTTTTCTTTACATGCAATCATAGTCTCAGGTTTTCTCTCCAATGTTTTCATATGGAACTGATCAGATAGCCCATCTCCGTCAAGGAATCGTGAATATATTCAAATTCCTTTCGTAAGTGGTCATCCGTACATATCTTTCTTGCACTGCTCGCAAGATATTTAACAACGTTCCTTTTATATTTAATGGGTACGGAATTAGGGAGGGTGTGTATTGCCGTGTGAGTGTGCTTTTTCTATACACGCTTCTTCCAAGTGACCCATCTTCTCGCCTACTTAGCATGACATCCAGAATATGTAGTTTACTATCCTGCTCCTCTTGACAAGTAAAAGTAAGCGAAAGGTCGACGTTGTTGAATTTCAGCAACAATTCGTCTATGTTTATATTCCCATCAACTAAGATAAATGCGTATCATCGATATATCGGTAATACATATCAAACTTTTTGATGATGTCTTTCAATTCTTCGTTTTCGAGTTTTGCGAGAAAGAAGTCCGCTAATATTGGGCCCAATGATTAATCCATAGCTATTCCATCTCCTTGTTAGTAGTATGAATTATTGAAGATAAAGTGAAAATTTATTGTACATTTGAGAAGTAATTCTTTGAGGCTACACAAGGGGATTCCTAGGTCCAATTGCCTTTCGGTGATTTCTTGACAAATATAATCTACTATTTCCATACCTTACATTAGTCTCGGATATTTTAGAAATAAAGTCGAAGACAAGAATAGTTGTCTAGAGAGAGAGAGAGAAATCAGTGTCAACACATCTCCACTTCATCGTGTTCTCTGTCGTCGACTCCACAACTGTTCCTCTTCTCACGCTCTCCTCCATGTCATTCTCCATTTGGGAACCCGACTTGTCGTTTCCCATTCGGGTTTGCACTCGGTGGGGACTGTCTGACGCATGATATCATTCAACATTTGTCCTCAGTGTGTGCACTTTTGTTAGCGGATAGATCGATTGGTTGGTTGGTCGATGGGTCCCCTTGTTGCCTATCTTTTCAGGTCGACCAAGTGATTTACAGTATGGTGGAACGAAGGCTCGGATGCTGATGAAAGCCTACTTTTGGTGACACGTCAAGTCTCTGGAGCATGTAGAAACAGTGATTTACTTGACATAGGTGTTGACAATCCAAATCATGTTTCTTCTGTTGAGCAGTGCAGTAGTTTTTCACACTGGTCTTGAAGTAATGAAGTTCTATCTTGCTTTGACTTAACCACGCAACCTACCTGTAGTTGATGTGACTTCGATAAGATTTATCCCGTTTTTCGTGTTTGGTAACTTGTTGTTATTGTCAGTAGTGCGGTATCTCCATCACCTCTGTCTTCGCTATATATCCCCTTGAAATCATCTCCGCGTTATAAGTGACTTTTCTGCCAACTTTTTGGTTTTCATCGTTGAGATCTTCGACAATTTTTTGTGACACTAGACATAAATAATCTTCAAAGTTCAGATCTTCACTTCAGGCATCGCTGAGTTTTCTGTTGTGCATCACTTGACATGTGTGGCATTGATATATATATATATATATATATATATATAAAACTGTTGAATAAGATCGATAAATGTTTTTGATACTCCGGAGTGTTGAAGCAGTTATAGTGACTAGGTGCCAAGTTCGAACGAAGCCTGCTCCACCTAATGCAGCCTGATAACTGTGACTTTAAGTCTGGAATAGAAAAGATCCGTTTTGCGTAAGTAACTTCACAGAAACTAATCACAGATCCGCGATGTTCCATCAACTCTAATGGATTCATTACTGAAGAAAACTCAACACGGATATAAATGGTGTTCATGGCGCATTTTCCGACTTACGTCATCTCTAGTGTAGACTTGATGTTCAGCTATCGATTACAGGACGTGTATGTTGTCATGAAGTTCTTTTTTATGGCTGTGAGATATGGCCACTGCAAGTGGAAAATAACAGAAGGCTAGCTATCCTTGATAACAGATGTTTGCATTCTATGAGTAATATTAAGGTTAGGCCTAAAAAAAATATGCTAGGCATGGATAAGAAGTTAATAAATGAGGCTTTTAAGCATCGATGGTTAAGACACATGTTACGGAGCCGCCTTCCTCGACAAGCAATGTTAGCTGACATAGAATTAAGATTGGTCGAACGGAAACATAGAATCAATCCATGAAGTCTTTGTTAGTTGGTTTGAGCTAGTCACGTGGGGGGGGAGGGGTTATAGACTGCCTGACTAGGTTACTTGAACTGTTGAGAACCAAAGGCCGGAGACTGTCGATGACATGGCTCAAAATCGTTCTCAATGGCACAGATACATTCACTCTTCATTATCATTACTATTATTTTCTCCTTTAGTTCCTGGAGGAACATAGGACTTCAGCCGTACGTCTCTACTGCGTTCGGTTCTCCGCCAACATTGTCACCTGACTCCACGTCTACCCACATGCTTCCATCTCCTCTTCACATCACCTCCTCCTACATGTCACCCTCACAATGATGACAACCAACTCGCCGCTTCCCATTCGGCCGCATTCCACTCGGGCAATGGCCTGGCGTGTGATATCGCTCACTCACTTGATGATGGTTTGTTTTCTCCGAGTATGGCCAACCAATCCGCCTCCAGGTCCTCCTGCATATTTGTTGCACAACTGGTTCCTGCTGAGATCTTTATACTATATAGAAGCACTGACTAACTTGGCATTAGTTTTGAAAATCGTAGTCTAGTCTACCAGTAGGCCCTAATCTCGGATAAAAAAGAAGAGGTTCCGCGTGGAACTAGTAAGTCAACCCACGGGGAATCGATTCAATCGCTACAGAGACTTCAACGCACAGAACAAATATATATAAAAAATTTGTTGTTAATTCAATTCCAACTTTTTTCAATTTCAATTTTTTTTTCAATGGCTTTTTATCAGAAATCAGCCAGTGATCCAAGGAAAACGGTCTTACCTTAAATCCCTCCAAATGCCAAACAGTCAATTTCACCTTCACGTATAAATCTGACCTAAACGAACTGGTTATCACTCACGAGGTGTGCAACATAGATAGATTGCACTGAAATAGAAACCAAGTCGGAAATTAAATACCTAGGCGTCATTCTATCCGCTGATCTTTTCTTATTGGTCGTCTCATATCTTGTTGATTTCTAAGGAAATATTCCGTCTTACCACCTTCTACATCAAGAAGTTAAGATATTCTAGAATAACCCAACTCTTACTCCTACAATTCGTTAACTCTCGAATTCTGCCTATTATTCTCTACTGTTCTCCCTTAGTTTTTCCTGGGCTACTGAAGAAGGACTATATCTTATTACGTAGGGTGTTAAAGGTTGTCATCAGGGTAAGCAACGTGCCACTTAACCAACAAGCTTGTTAATATTCTGGTCGACAGGCTCTAGGACTCATATGAAAAATGGGCTAAATCCATTCTATCTATCTAACTTAAACCACCACCCTCTTCATTCACAACTCTCCCCTTGTATCTCATCAGGCAAACAGACCAGAAGCCTACATAGAAAACTATATGCTCGCACTAGCAAGTACAAAAACTCAACCATAACCTACTTAGCTCGTGTTCTGTGCGATAAAGAAAGCATTAGGCGTGATACCTATAACTTATTAAATATTCAGTAGAACAACTGGATCTCGTCTTTCCAACTCATATCATTTATAGGTACAACGTTTTCTTTCTATCTTTTCCTTTACTCTCTCTCTCTTTTCTGGTATGTGCTGTTTTGTTTCTCTCTTCCTTACAAACTCTACTTAAAACATTCTTCTTCGTTCTTTCACATTCTGTATACCTCGACCTTTTTGTTACCGCTTACACCAGTAAATATGCTAGTATCTACTTTTCTAACACCTTCAATCATTCTGCTCAATTTTGGCTTTTCTACCGTCATATGACAATATGTTGTTGTCATAATGAACTGAGATTACGTTAATCTATCAATGTAGAATTTTATTTATTGTTAATGTACAAACTGGATGCAATAGTGCAGTGAAATGCTGAGAATTCCATTCTGTATCACAAGTACTGTTTTGGAATAAAGCAAATTATTATTTATTACTATTATTATTGGATAAAATTATGCAGAATAATTCAGGTTTCTAATCTTCTTTCTATGTTATGTATACATAATCATAACTATCCAATCATTTTCATTTCAGTTTCACCCAATCACACGCTGCCGTATCATTCATATATTTATACTCATATAAATATTGTTTTAATCAGTCATAATTTTAAATAGTTTCAGTCAATGTACACGTATTCATTAAGTCTTTATATTAATATTGAATAAACCAAATAGTTGTCCATATTTATTTATACCGTATAAGTCGTAGTAGTAGTAGTTGTTGTTGTTGTAGTGGGTGTTGTTGTCGTTGTAGTTGTTTTAGAAGATGTTCTTTTCTTTAATAGTACACCTCCATCAGTGTACACTCCAGCCTTTCATTCATGTCTTTTATCATGCTCACTGATGTTGTCTCTGTTGGATTGATCCATGGATTAGGATTTATAAAACTTGGTGGAGGATTCGCTGTACGATCATAATAATCTAAAGAAACACAAGTAGAAGAAAAAGAAGATAAAATAAACGTTTGTTTAAATGCATCAATTGTAAGTATGCGCGCGTGTGTGTACTGAAGCGGTTTATTCAACTGTGTTTACTACCGCGGTTTTCAATTATTTTTGGTGTGTAATCCATATTCTTTTGTCGGCTACCAACTACAGGCGACCTTGAAACAGCCAATCAGATTCTTTCCGTTAAAAAGTGGCATAAAATTATTTAAAAGGTGCGTTTATAAGATACATAAATGTAATAAAAATGAATTGTACAAGATAAATGTCTCTAATATGCTACAAAAACTGGTCCCAGTTTGTCATAGGAGTGGTTATAGAAATATTAAACTAATGTCGATACAAAAACTCATCTAAATGGCTATATACCATATCATTTCGGGAACCGTTTTAACCGTTCTGATAAGTTTTTTGAGTTGGGCCTAAAATCCTTCAGTGGAATTTGTATGTGCTACTGTTACAGGATCCACCAATTCAGAAGAATGGTCGACTTTGGTGAATACAGCCTAGTGATGATAATAGAGAATAACCTCTCTATTCGTCTTTGTGAATGATAATTCCTGGGAGGACTAGTCTTTGTATAATTGGTATTAAAATATCAGCACTTCTGTTCGGAATGCGTTCTACTAACAGCCCTTTAAGAAGATTTGTGTCGTAAAGTCCTAGCATTCAAACATGATTTGCTCTACTCCTGCTACGATTCATCATTTTTCGCTTAATAAGTAGAGTTCCGTCAATATGCACGAGACACCAACTCCCCGAAGTGCAGAGGTGATCCCATTTAGCTTTTGTGACGCAATATCACGGTAGTGCTGATACCACTGCACTGCTGAGATCTTTGTATTCCCCGTTTCTGCAGCTTTAGCAGATACTGGTTGCTTTAGTAGCCAGTTGTGGCATATACGCAATATTTTAATGAGGGACATTTTCGATTTGGAGAAGAAAGCATCTAAAAAATCACCATAACGTACGACTTACCAACTTGCACAGACTTCCTCACATAAAAGTGGTTTCATCTGAATGCGTAGTCGTCAATAGCCCGGCAATACTTTTGTAGCGTCATTAGCCCTCCACATATTCAGGTTTTAGACCTCCCTATCACAACCCATTTTCCATACAGATGTCAAAAACCAAATCTGAGCGAAACTTGCAACGAAGTTCATGAACAGCAACCATTATGAATGATGAACGATCTGATTGGTCGGTTCAAGGTCATTTGACTTTGGTGCCTACTGTTTAATGTTGCCCCTTTGTCTATTTTTTTTTCCTTTTCTCCTAACCTTTAAGCTCCTAACTGTAAAAGACGCCTTATAGATTTATATTCTGAATCTCATACATTTCTGAACAATATTCTTCCTGTTTCCAAGTGTTTCCCTCAATCATTTCTGAGTGCGCTATTCATCAATTAATGACTTCTTAGATTAAAACACAAAATAATCGAGCAAAGAATATCCCCCTTTCGATAAATTCCTCTTCTGGCTCTACAATTATACACATATATGTGTTTATATACATAGAATATTCTAGATTAGTAGTCATTAACAATATTGGTGTTTTTTAAATAATATCGATTTGTAAAGTAAGATCGCAATGAAATCACAGTTCATTAAAGATGCTTAAATTATAGTAAAGATATAGTAGTAAATAGAATTTCAAATAAAATTAGAAAAATTCCACAACAAATTGAGGATCACTCGAAACTAGATAGCCAAGGTAAGGAGAATGTCTGAACTAGCTTCTTTTGGATGCATAAATTGGGCTTGTTTATTATATGGATACCAACAGCCAGTCTCAGCAATATGTAGTACTCGTACTCTTAAAGCAAAATTGAGATTCGTAGGTTTGCGGTAAACGACTATAAAAGCCTTGTTAACATCAATCCTGTGTTCTGTATCCACAAGATGAGATAAAATAGCGCTGCGAATAGATTTTGTTTGTCCTTTGCTTAACCAACCACGCCGGTTGATGTTCGGAAATTCGACGAGAAACACGTCTAATTGTACGGCCTAAGCAGCTAACTGGCTCACTCCACAGGAGCTGTTACATTGGTAGATACACACAGAAGTGGCGAAATTAGCCAGTAGTTTGTCTTTTACTCCCGAACGCCAAAGACGAGTGGTTTTGAAGACACCGTGGGATTCGGTAGCAGGGAGTGCTCTTTTTACCGCCTCATTTCTAAAGCGCTGTGTTAGTATCTCGCTGATGTTGTCCCAAAAGAACTGAATTTTTAAGAATAAGGCCTTTTTGGAACTGTAGATACCTTGGGCTGCCTTGATTTTCGATTCATATTCTTATGAATAAACTTTTCTGGGTAACCATTTTCACTTAGCAACCGGTTAATATATTATTGAGTTCCTCCTCAAGATATTCATCCGAGCAAATTGCTTTTGCTCTGTGTCGGACCAAGCACTTTATCGGATTGCGTTCGTATTTCAAAGGCACAAAGCTGAGAAAATGAGTTTACTGACAATCAGTTGATGTAGGTGTTTTCTATATACAACTTCTTATAATTGCGCCATCCTCTTTTCTGGTCATAAGGGCATCTAGAAATGAAATACTTAGAGTCTTTTTCTTTCTCAATAGTGAAATTTATTGAAGGATGAACCTTGTTAAATTTGTCCATGTAGGATTTTCTTTGCTGCTTCCTTCTCATTTTTCATAATCAAAAATGCGATTTGATCTCACAAAAAGCATTCCCAACATCCAACCGCAGACTTCCATGAACAGTCTCCTTCACTCCACAATGAAGGTCAAAAGGTAGGTCAGTTGGAAAGTATTAGTAATAAGAAATATAAGTGCCGATTGCTCAACAAACATGCGGAAAGAAATTGAGATGGGTTGGACACACGCCTAGGGGACCACAGAATGACGTCACGCGCCAGACTATCGCTCAAATAGAACCTAAATGGAGAAAGAAGAGTTGGACGTCCGAGGGTAACTTAAAGGAGATTACAGCGTATGGGCAATAATGAGACCAGCTAGAGAGGACCACAAGGAATACGATAAAGTAAAGATGTGTGTTGTTGAAGCATTCATTATATTCTACTCGGAACCCAAGGGAACAATAATAATAATAACAGTTGGAAGTCATCGAAGCCATCACGACAGGAACTGACTTTTATCCACAGACACTGAGCATTCCAGTCGCAAAATATCATCAACAAAACTTAAATATTTAATGGCTGTTTTTAAATTATTTTACATAATACTTAGTGAAGATTATTTGAGGTGGTGGAGGAAGCACTTTGAGGATTAATCACATGCATAGCACAAAGTATGCGTACAAAAACAAAAAATACAATTGGTTAACGTAAGTAATACTATCCTTTTATTTCATATAATTTAAGTGATTGTCAAACATTTTATTTTATTGGTGTGAATCACATTAGTCGTCAACGTGACTGTGAAGAAACTATGAATTAAGATTTTTTTGGGCGTAGAATTTTTTGACTTCCTCATAAACTAAAATCAGTTAGAGAAATGAATGAAAACCAGGGAGCACTGGACAGCTAGCTGTTTCGTCCTAGATTAGGACTCTTCAGCGTGCAGTGCACATTCATGATCCTACCTAATGGGGATCCAACCCGAGATCTTCATGTTACCAGATCAAACTCAGTGACCATCTATCCGTCAGCCATTTAGGGCTGTAATTCAATAACCTGTAAATTCTAACTACTGTCAATTCAAGATTCATCCAACATGTGTTCGATGAGCACACACTTCACCTTTACACATGGTGGACCCCAGTAGTAGTAGTAGTCCTTCTGGGCGAGGACGCTGACAAAATCCAGCAAAGTCTTCTGAACACCTTGAGCTGCAATCTACGAATGTTTCGCATGCGATTAGCTCCCGCCAAATGTAATATGATGTTACAGGACTGGACTGGACTACACTGACTCCTAGTTTAGAAATAGGCAGTAGTGAAGTGGTTGGTGGAGCGAGTTGACCACTTCACTTATTTGGGAAGTACCATCAACCAACGCCAACGGGTTGATCTCTGACAAAATCTCAGCAGGAATACAGAGGGCTAGTTTCGTATATGTCAGTTTACGCCGCCTCTGGCGTAGACGAGATATTCGACTATCGACCAAAGGGCGTGTGTACTGCTCACCAGTCCGCTCCGTCCTCTTTATGGCTGTGAGATCTGGTCACTGTGAGTGGAAGACATGAAAAGATTAGCTGTCTTCGATCATAGATGCCTGAGCTCTATCTCTCGTGTGTGTTAAGTGGTAAAATAAGGTGAGCAATATTGAGGTTAGGCATTGGTTGAGTGCTAGGTAGGTGGGAGGGGAAATCAATCGACGAGACTGTGAAGCTGCACTGACTGAGATGGTTAGAACATGTGTTACGTATGCACGCTTAGTCATCACCATCCTCGACTGACGGGCAATGTTAGCTGACATAGGGTCAGGCTGGAAAAGAGCTGGCGACCGTCAAACCGAAACATGGCTTCATCAACCAATGAAATCCACAGCAGTTAATTTAAGCCACGTAGGAAGGTGTAGACTTCCTGACTTGTTGGGGTGCTCGGGACGGTAAGACCCAATGGCTGGAAACAATTGATGATAAGGCTCAATTTCATCGTTCTCAATGGTTGGCGCAGATGAATCCACTCCTTGTGACTTATAATACCCAATAAAACTTTATTGTTCTTCGTTATTACTATTCCTTTGTCTCATACCTCTGTTTACTGTCTCTATTATGCTTTTCTTCTACTTTCTTCTCTTGCTTTGTGTGGTACATGGGGGGGGGGAGTGTGGCGACTTGAACTGCTGTTCATAGGTGCAGAGTTCTATGTCGAAAACAGACAAATAGACCAGTAGTCACGACTTCTAAGTACAGCTTCAGGACATCTATCCAGTAGGTATCAATGAACTGAAGACTGGTAATTAGACTATGAGATTTATGGAGATTTTGGATTCATTTCAATTCTTAAGAGCTCTCGCTTTAGTTCCCTAGTGGGGTTGTTGGTGTATACTGATAAGGAATCGGAAATTAGGACGAAACAGTTTCCCAGTGCTCTCTGCTGACTTTCAGTGATGTCTGTGTAAGCCCTCACTTGAATTCGAGGAGAGTGCCTTGATAAGTGTGATGTATTTTCTCGGCACTCCCTTCATAGCCACACATCACCATAGTACTTCTCAGTTGTGAAGGAGTCGAAGTGAATTCCAGCTGAAGTGGCTGAATGGTCAATGAACTTGGTCTGGTAACTTGATGGTCCCGTGTTAGATCACCGTTAGATGAGGTCATGCGGGTGCACTGTGCTTAAGAGTCCCAGTCTAAGATAAAACAGGTTTCCAATGACCTACTTGACTGGTGTTAGTTCGAATCACACCAACATCCACTTCATAAATAATCAATCTATCAATCTCCAACTTTCTCAGATAATCTCATCAATAACAGAAATAAATTTTTTTTTAAAGTTAATGAAATATCCACCTACCACAAGGAGTGGATGCATCTGTGCCAGCCGTACAAGCGATTGCCTTCAGCCTTCATTGGCTTTTAACATCACGAGGACCCCAATTCGCTAACAAGTCTACAACTGCCTACGTGATTGGATGGCTCAAACTAACTGTTGTGGATTTCATCTACTGATGAAGCCATGTTTTGGCTTGACCACCACCAGCTAGCTCTTTTCCAACCAAATCCTATGTCAGCTAACACCGCCTGTCGTCGAGAAAGGCGATGACTAGGCCTGCGTAACACACATCCTAACCATCTCTCAGTCGATGTAACCTCACAACCTCGTCGATTGATTTCTTCTCTCAGCTACCTAGCACTCGACCGATATCTAACCTCAATATTATCTACCCTATTTTACCATCTAACACACCAGATAGAATGCAGGCACCTATTGTAACAACAGAAGACAAGGGCCAGGCAACAGATCGTTTTATTATGAAAATCAACACGTATTTATACATATTTCACATACATTATTATAGACAAGCGCAGTCATCTGATTGGTTGTTTATCAGAAGTTAGGCAGACAAACGCAGGCTTCTGATTGGTTGTTTCGGGATTCCTTGACAAATAGAGTTCTCTATCTGCGAATCATATTTTGCCACATTAACTTTGCTGTGATTGGTTGTTGACTCAGCCTTGTTCATATTTTCTCACGGCCCATATTAACGTAGCTTAGTGTCAACCAATCGGCTAACAGCCTGCTCTCACCACACTCGTCCCCCCGTCAAATACGTGCGACTGAAGTCGGCTTGATCTACTTGGTGCAGGCGTCATCGTTGGCTTGTCTCGCTGCATCCATTTCTGGAGCTCGCTGACGTTCACGCGCCTCTTATTGTTCGCCGTTGCGACTGTGTCTGCGTAACCCCATCTCGAAGTGACCATATATGGTCCTTCCCACTTTGGAAACTGTTTGCCTGACCCTGTCGAACATTCGTCCATACTTCGGCTCACACTTTCATATGCTGCTTTCACCCGACCTCCCAGCAGCGTCCCAAGGAGCAGCTCCATCGCTGACAGATCTTGAACGCCACTCAACTGCTCAGAAGCCTTGAAGTCCTGCCCGAAGATCCATATGTCTCCATCAAAAACAGCAGGGCATAGGCTTTCCATTTGTCGGTAGGCAGCGACACCAAATGTAACAACAGAAGACAAGGGCCAGGCAACAGATCGTTTTATTATGAAAATCAACACGTATTTATACATATTTCACATACATTATTATAGACAAGCGCAGTCATCTGATTGGTTGTTTATCAGAAGTTAGGCAGACAAACGCAGGCTTCTGATTGGTTGTTTCGGGATTCCTTGACAAATAGAGTTCTCTATCTGCGAATCATATTTTGCCACGTTAACTTTGCTGTGATTGGTTGTTGACTCAGCCTTGTTCATATTTTCTCACGGCCCATATTAACGTAGCTTAGTGTCAACCAATCGGCTAACAGCCTGCTCTCACCACACTATGATGAAAGATGGCTAGTCCTTTCATGTTTCCACTCTCAATGGCCATATGTCACTCACAGCCAGACTTAAAGGAGGACGAAGAGAACTTCTGAGGAGTACATATGCCCTTTGGTTAACAGCCAGCCAGATATCACATCTACGCCACAGATAGCATAACTTGGCATATGCAAAAAGAGCCTTCTGTATTATCCGCAAAGAGATTTCGTCAGCAATTCACACGCTTTGGATGATACAACTCCCCAAATAAGTGAAGTGGTCAACACGCTCTACCATTTCACTACCTATCTTTAAGCTAGGAGTCAATGTACTCTCCAGCTCTGTGGCATCATCTTACACTTGACAGGAGTGAATCACATTCACACATCCGAAGATTTCTGCTTAGGGTGGGAAGACTATATGATCTACATATTCTAAGTCAACTGGATTATTCCCTGATGGTAACAAGTCAATCCCTGAGTCGCTGAAACCAGTTAGGTTAATTCCACTAGTACATCTATGATGAAATACAAACAGGAATGGGCACAGTAGGCATCCATGACGGACACCACTGGTTGTCAACACTTCAGATGATAACTCTCCGTATGCTCTCACCTGGCTGGCTGCATGAGTTCGAGTACAGTGTGATCTATTTTCTCGGCCTTCCCTTTACAGCCAAACATCACCATAGTACTTCTCGATCGACGGAATCGAAGTGCTATAGAACGAATTGACAGAGTAAAAATTCACGGATTATTGAATTCTAGCCCAAGGTGATGAACAGTCAATGAACTTGGTCTGGTAACTTGATTGTCCTGTGTTAGATCACCGTTGGGTGGGGTCATAGGGGTTCACTGTGCTTAAGAGTCCCAATCTATGATGAAACAGGTGTCCAATATTCCCTAGTTTCCAATGTCGTACCTGGCTGATGTTATTTCGAGAAATGAAAAGTCACTAGTTCGAATCTCACCAACATCAACTTCATCAATAATCAACCTGTCACTACTAAACTTTCTCAAATAATCTCATCAATAATAGAAATAAATGAAATATCCACTCACCAATAAGTTTTCCATCAGAATAACCATGTGAATAATATTGAAGGCATTTTTTATTCCCATTTGCTTTTAACCATTCCATATAGGCTGCATTTGATGCCTCTTGACGACTTCTGTTGGCCAACTGTCTACTCATTTCAATTTGTTTCGCATAACCAATCTGTCTGTCCTTTTCTTCATGTTTCCTTTTACACCATTCTTCATATTTTAATCGAGATTTTTCTGTCTATAATAGGAATAAGAATAAGACGAATGTAAGGTCCTTACGCTCATATTATTATATTATATTATATTATTATTACTGGTGGTAAGCAGATGAATAGTATTCCTTATTCCTTTCATGTTTGCACACTAAACAAGTCTTTCATATATTCTCCCCCAAATGCCAAACCTTCGAGTGTTACAAGTGTTAATGAAACCTGCTTTCCTGGTTTCAATACAAATGATGTTCAAAAATGTCTCCAGTCTCTGAACCCTTCTTGTAGCCTGGGCCCAGACGGTTTGCCTAGTGTTATTCTAAAAAAAAATGTGCAGACATCCTGTGTTAGCCTCTTATGGGCATATTTAACGAATCTTTTTCCAGGAATGTCGTGCCAACCGTTTGCAAGGACATCAAAATTGTACCTATCCCTAAGTCGTCTACTGGAACATGTTTTAAATTTAGACCTATTGCTATTACGTCTCCTTTTCTAAAAGCTATGGAAAAGTTATGCTTACTTAATCTTCAACCTTCACTTAAAGCCTTTAACGATCCTAAACAATTAGCTTATAAACACAGTAGAAGTACTTTAGATGCAGTTGCAGTCTTGTACCATAACATTGTCTCCAGCTTAGGCAAGGGGGCTAAATTTGTTCGCTGCACCTTCCCAGATTACACATCTGCTTTCGACTCAGTCAGCACCTAGGGACATTTTGTTAAACAAGCTTGGTGAAACTCAAACTGACTGCTGGGTTGGTTGTCAAATGGCTGCAGTTTTATTTCTCAGGAAGAAAGCAGTACACTACATGTGTCAGGGAAAGTCGTCCACTTCGTTGCTTACTAAGGCTGGTGTCCCTCAAAGCGCTGTCCTTTCTCCTTTTCTGTTTTCTTTCTTCTTGCATGACTTACTTGCCTCACTCTGATGATGGAATGAACTTTGTTAAGTATGCCGATGATCTAACTATTTCAACGTCTGTTAACTTCCAGCTTGACTGTGCTAAGATGAACAGCTTTCTATCAGGAATTAGCAAATGGTCTTCGTGTAACGGCGTTAAACTAAATCCTTCCAAATACCAGACTGTTAATTTCAGTTTCCGATGTAAACGAAAGTTTAAATGAAGCTGTTGGTTCCTATGACCCTTGCAAAATTGATGATACTGATGTAGAAATCAAGTCTGAAGTTAAGTATCTTGGGTTAGTTCTTCCTTCTGACCTATCGTGGTCTTCCCATGTCTTAGCGATTTCTAAAAGAATATTTCGTCTGACTTTTTACATTAAGAAGTTGAGGCAATCAGGCATAACCCAACCCCTCCTCTTACAGTTTGTCAACTCGCGTATTTTACCTATTCTTCTTTACTGTTCACCCTAGCTTATTCTTTCCTGGATTGCTTAAAAAAGACTATGTCATACTTCGTAGAACTCTGAAGACTGTCAGACACTAGAACGAGTGGTATCTCATTGGGCCATATCGTTGACATTGTCACTGAAAGGCACTTGATGTCATGCAACAAATTTGCTAAAGGAATTTTGTCAGACTCTCATCACCCACTCTACCCGAAGCTCCAACCTCGTGTCTCCTCAGGTAAAACAAGAAGTCTTTTTAGAAGAATTTACGCACGTACATCTAAGTATAAAAATTCCACTATATCATATTTAGCACATACTTTATGTGATGGAAATGGTGTCAGGCATGAACTAACCAACCTTCTTTGCACTACTAAATAAACCATTTCTTCCACCCTTACAGTACCAAACTTTATTGTTATTTTATTTCTTATATTTATAGTCCTCTCAATTTTTTTGTTTTTATTTATTTATTCTTCATTGGTGTGAACATCGTTTAAGCTGTGTTACCACGGTTAATCTTGTATTTCCCCTCACTATACTACATCAACAGAACATTAGATTCAATACTCTATAATAATATGCTAAAATTTTCAAACTGAATCGACAATACTGTTTGAAACAAACTCACTGTTATTATTATTATATTTAATAACCTCAATTCGTGCTTCGAATATTTTTGACTTTATATTGTAAACGTGGACAAATTTCTCTGGTTACTTTTGTTTTAATGTTTTAATTTTATTTATATTTTAAGTAAATCAGATGCAAGATATTGTGACAAATGCTGAGAATTCCATTCTGTATTATAAGTAGGACTGTTTTTGGAATAAAGTAAAATAAATTATTATTAATTATCATTCCTTTATGTTCTCCCTCCCCCACCTCCCAGTGGAACATAGGATCTCAAGCTAGAGGCGTGAAGTTTCGGCAGCAGTGGTGTTTTGTTTTTATAGGATGAGGTTGCTGCTAGCCTCATGTCCAACCTCCCCTCTTCTTTACCAGTCTTGTGACTGGCTTAGCGAGATAAAGGAGTGTGTCAGTGGCCTTGAGATCGAACCCCGAACCACATGAGGCGTGCTTATCAGATGTATCGCACAGTGAGTGAGTGGAACAGTATTACTATTTGCTGGATGACGAAGTTTCGAACAAAATTCATTATTGCTGTTCATAATCATTTCACCAATTATAATCACACGACTTTGAAACTTGAGTTTTATAGTTCTCTTTGTTCCTCTCCTATTGTCGTCGTAGGGGTAGTAGAATTTTCCAGATTTCCAACTGGACAGGTGTTGGACTTCCGATCATCCCATTCTATGTCAGTAAAAATACGATTGGTGAAATGTTTTTAGTGACAGAGCACAAAAACTATGTATTACCGAGGAGAATCTAAGACAGGAAGTGATAAATATAAGAGAAGCTTTGACACTTAGTAATTACCCTGATAGATTATTAATCAGAAAGTACGTAAGGAAACGTAAAAATAAAATAAATAATAATAATAATACTTATGACGACGTGCTTGTCAAACATGCGCAGGATAATGAAAAAACCAAAAATAAGGAATCTAAATCACCAGTAGTAATTCCATACAAGGAAGGAACCTCGGAAACTAACTACCTTATGCAGAATTCTTAACAAGGCAGGAATAAGTGTGGCTGGCATTCAAACAACCCACAAACTCAATTAGAAACAAGCTTTGTTGGTTAAATAACCAGGCCTGTGGAGCCTTTTAAATAAAACAATTTAGTTTATCTAGTACCTACTTGCATGTTTGTCAGGTCAAATACATATCTCGAAGTGGTAGAACAGGGGTAGTCAGACTAGCCTAATATAAAAACCTAGCAGCAAAATCAAGATTAGTTGACCCAAATAAGATAAGAAATTTAGAGAATATTTCAACTATACCACTCACTACATGCAACTACACACAACCATACAATAGGCTGGATGGGATAAGATGACATTTTTAAAATCTAATGTCACAGGGTGTAGGGAGGGAGAGATTTATAACAGAAGCCTTGTTTATCGAATCAACTGCAAAGCAACACGTGTAACAGGAATGATTCAACACCTGTCCATTCGGATATCTGGAAAATTCTACTACGCTGACGACGGCGAATAGAAGAGAACAAAAAAGACTATAGAACTCAAGTTTCGAAGTCGTGTGATTATAATTGATGGTGTGGTTATGGACAATAAATTGTGTTCGAAACTGTGTCATCCAGTAAATAATACTGTTTCACACACTATGTGATACATCTTATAAACAAACTAATATGGAATTACTTACTACCACAGTGCCCAAGTTTTACACATATATATATTCACATGACGCGTGGTTGGCAAGCATTCCACTGAAGGGTGCCACCGACGCACTCATTAAGCCCATAAGTAATTAATTAACAAAACACTCTGTAAAAAGTTCATTCAATCTTGTTAACATACTGGGCACTGTGAACATTAAAAAAAAGGTTATATTCTCGAGACTCATTGATTTCATTCGCCATTGCGTACACACGTCACATACATCAGACATGTACAGAAATTATCAGATTCAATTTCCAAGGGAAAGTATACAATGGGGAGCCGTCTTAGGCCACTTTTTTATCAGATTCGTTTATGTCGAAATTGGAGAAAGGAATGGAAGATATGCTAGCAAAACTTGACTCTATATAAACACTATGTAAGCGATATTCTCATTATTATTGATAATAATAAGTTGACTGAAACCTACATTACTCCATTCATCCAGAGATTCGAGCAACATCAGAATTCAAATTTTGAATTTAAAAAAAAACCGGATTACATGTTTATTTCAATGACTAAGCGAGATGACGGAACAATTAAGCGATCAAAATTTCTCAACCAGATATGGAATGGACAATATCTTCATTTCATCAGTTTTTCTCCTATCCAGTACAAACGCTCCCTAGAGAAATGGCTATTTTCAAGGCCACGCAAAATTTCCACAAGTGACATATTAGTGGGTGAGCTATGGTACGTACATTCAGTTTTATTAGGTAATCAATATTCAGAAAACTTTACTGCGTGTCGTAACTAAGGTACTAGGTAACGTCTGGGAATCAGAGACGGTTCCATAAGATTGGGGTAAGTCACTTATTATACCGATATACAAGAAGGGAAACAAGTCCTCATGTGATAATCATAGGGGGATCAGCCTAACGAACATAGTCTCTAAAATCCTAGGCTCAGTAATCATGCACAGACTAAGCAGAACTCGGGAGGAACAAACGAGGGAAAATCAAGGAGGCTTTTGACCAGGTAGAGGGTGCATAGATCATATCTTTGCTCTCCGACAGATTCTAGAACATAGACACACTTTTCGGCGTCCAACAATTATCATATTTCTTGACTTGAAGGCGGCCTTCGACTCCGTGGATCGAAAGGTACTATGGCAATGTTTAACTGTGAAGGGAAAGCTAAAAAGTACATTGCACTAATCAAGGCACTCTATTCAAACTCACGTAGCCGTGTAAGGGCTTATGAGGAATTGTCATCTGAATTGATAACAACCAGTGGTGTCCGACAGGGATGTCCACTTTCCCCATTTCTGTTTAACTTCATCATAGATATGCTGATGGAAGTATCCTTAACTGAACGTAAAGACTTAAGAATCGACTTGTTATCTGGGAATAGTCTTATGGACTCAGAATATGCAGATGACATAGTCCTGTTAGGGGAGGATGCTGACAAAATCCAGCAGAGTCTTCTGAACACCTTGAGCAGTAATCTTCGTATGTTTGGCATGCATTTGGCCCCTTTAAAATGTAAGATGCTGCTACAGGACTGGACTACGTCAACTCCTACCTAGCTTAGTGATAGGGAGTGAAGTGATAGAACATGTTGACCACTTCACCTATTTGGGAAGTTGTATCAGCACCAACGGACTGATTGGCGACGAAATCTCACCACGGATCCAAAAAAGCTCGAGCTGCTTTCGCTAGCCTGCACCATCTCTGGCGTAGGCGTGACATCCGGCTATCAACCAAGGGACGTGTCTACTGCTCAGTAGTTCGCTCCGTCCTTCTCTATGGCTCTGAAACATGGCCAATATGAGTTGAAGACATGAAAAGGTTGGCTGTTTTTTATCATAGATGTCTGCGATCTCCTTCTCACGTTAGGTGGTATAACAAGCTAGTAAGTAATGTTGACGTTAGGCGTAGAGTGTTGGGCAAACAGGGAAAATCAATCGACGAGGCTATAAAGTTACACAGATTGAGATGGCTAGATCACGTGCTGCGGATGCCGAACCATCGCCTCCCCCGACGGGCATTACTAGCTGATATAGGTGCAAGTTGGAAAAGAGTAAGTGGTGGCCAAACAAAAACATGGCATCAATTCATGAAATCCTTGACAGTTAAAGTGAGTCAAGTAGGGAGATGCAGATTTCCGGATTGGGGCCCTCGGGACTCTAGGAATTAATGGCTGGAGACAATAGGTGACATGGCTCAAAATCGTTGTCAATGGCTAGCGCAGATGTATTCAGTCTCTGTAATCTTTCATATTCCTGTTCGCCATTACTCATTCTGTTTCACTGTTATACTTGTCAAACTCTATTGATTCTCTTCACTCATCTTCTTGTCTACCTTTGTGTGCTATTTGGAGCGTGGCAACTCGAACTGGTGCACTTCGGTGCCAAGTTCTATGTTGAATCCAGACAGACAGATTGTGTGTCACAGTAACGAGAAACTACTCACCCTTGAAAAGACAGCTTCCATACCAAAGAAAGCAATCTTCATTAAACTACCACCATTCAAGTATGATCAAATCATGCAATTGACAAGTCAGGTGCATCGGTCAGCTGTCAAGTGCACATTCTACGCCTCATCTTGAACATTTTCAATTTCTACTGCCTACAATTAAACAACAAAATTCTATAGGATCTACTTCACACTAGATCTACAAGTTCACCTCCATTTATGGGGACACATATACACTGGTAGAACCAGTAGAATGTTCCAATTTTGCCGAGATGAAAATCTTCCTAAATGGTTATTAAGTCACGCGGAAAACTCATATATCCTTAATTTGAATAAAAATCCAGAGTCATCTATATTGCAGGATATTTATTAATGTCAGATCACAAAATTATTATTAATGATTGTTTCTCACTTATTTAGCATAAATTTATCTCAAGGTTATTAAAAGTGATGGAAGCACTTTTGGCAGCTGATCACATGCATCTCAAACTCTATGTGTACAGAGAACAATAGACATCAATCTTTGCCTACCATGAACTGACTACTTGACCTACTAAACCGTGATTGGTTATTAGCATGTACTTTTGTTTTATATAACTGAGTAATTGTCATACATTTTATTTTATTCAATTATTGATTTATTATTATCATTTTCCTTTAATTCCATAGGGCTTCGGCCGAACGTCTCCATTGCGTTCGGTTCTCTGCGAACGTTTTCATCACCTGGATCCACGTTTGCCCACATGCTTTTATCTCCTCTCCACATGACCTCCTCCAAGTCACCTTTACACTGACGACTAACTCACCGCTTCCCTTTCTGTCGGATTCCACTCGAGGGCTTGTCTAATGGTGTTAATTGATGGTTTCCTCAGAGTATGGCCAATCCATCTCTATTTCTTCCTGCCTATTTGTCGCTCAATCGATTGCTGCTGTGTTGGTTCGCCCCCAGAGACCCCTGTTGCTGATTTTTTTCTGGCCAACTATCTAATCTTGAGTATTGAGCGAAGACAGCTGTAAATGAAGGTCTGTAGTTTGTTTGAGATGCTCTTTATGACACGCCGAGTCTCTGACCCATATAGTAGCACTGACTTCACATTGGAGTTGAAAATCCGGATTTTATTTTTCATGCTGAGCAGTGCTGTTGACCTCCACACAGACTTGAGAGTAATAATAATAATAATTTGCTTTATTCCAAAACAGTATTTGCGAATACAGAATGGAATTCTCAGCATTTCACTACAGTATTGCATCCAGTTAGTACATTATCAATAAATAAAATTCTACATAGATTAAGGAAATATCAGTTCATTATGACAACAACTTTTTAGCACGTCGGTAGCACAGCCAAAATTGAGCAGAGTGTTTGAAGGTGTTAGAATAGTAGACGGTAGCATATTTACTGACGTAAGCAGAAGAAAGAAAAAAAGGAGCATATACCAGAGAAAAAAGAGAGAGAAAAGGAAAAGAAAGAAAGAAAACGTTGTACCTATAAATGATATGAGTTGGAAAGACGAGATCCAGTTGTTCTACTAACTATTTGATAAGTTATAGGTATCACGCCTAATGCTTTCTTCTTTATCGCACAGAACACGAGCTAAGTAGGTTATGGTTGAGTTTTTGTACTTGCTAGTGCGAGCACATAGTTGTCTATATAAGCAGGCTTCTGGTTTTGCCTGATGAGATACAAGGGGAGAGTTGTGAATGAATAGGGTGGTGTGAGTTAGGTAGGATGGATTGAGCCCACTTTTTTATGTTGTTTACCCTGCTGACAACCTTTAACATCCTGTGTAATAAGATATAGTCCTTCTTCA
Source organism: Trichobilharzia regenti (assembly GCA_944472135.2). Lineage (NCBI taxonomy): Eukaryota > Metazoa > Platyhelminthes > Trematoda > Strigeidida > Schistosomatidae > Trichobilharzia > Trichobilharzia regenti. Next base: position 9,729,545 of record OX235266.1, read on the forward strand.
GTAGCCCAGGAAAAACTAAGGGCGAACAATAGAGAATAATAGGCAGAATACGGGAGTTAACGAATTGTCTCGCTTTTCCGATTCTTGCTTTGGTATCCTCGTCAGTTCCGCCTGTAGTTGAAACGATGCTTCCCAGTATTGGTTAGCAGAGATTTAATCGATTGGTTAAAATATTTCATCATAAGCTAACATCGGTTAGAGAACCACTGGAAAACCAGTCAGGGAGTACTGGACAGATGTTCATGTCGTCCTAGTGTGTGCGGTCCATAACTCGGGGTTCGAGCCCAGAACCTTCTGGTTACAAGGCTAAGGCTAGTTGGAGGCAATCGGTAGGAAGCCTTAGACCTAGGTTTCGTGCTGATTGGCACTCACCAGTCAGTAAGGCGTATCTGTAACCTTGTAGGAACTCATGTCCCTTCTGAGTGTACTTCTTATCAGATTACGTTAAACTAAAAGTTCATGGTCGAAGATATCTGTATATGAAAATATATATGTTTATGAAGTATACAATGGTGTGTGTGTGTATGGGTAAACAGTCATAAAACATTTATTAGCCTCTCCATAAGAAGATATAGACAATCAGGAATTTTGACCAAATAGATTAATTATTGATACATATCCGCTTTGTTATTTATTAATCAGGATTTGCCATGCATCAGGTAACATCACACCTTCACGTCTGTTTAAGCTGTTGGGATCCTCCCATATATGCAAAGCTTCTGAAGGTATGTCTTTCTTTATACGAACCAAAAACCTTTCTCTTGAACCTTAGTCCTATCAAAGGTGATATTGTGTCCCTGTTTCTATCGAATGCAGTGCAATCGCTGATCTATTTTTTAGCTTCTTTAAGTCTGCAGAGGTCTTTGAAACCACCTTTAGACATTCTTCATGCTCTTTCACTCTTACATTTACCTGTCTGGTACACACAATTCTGATGGTTTTCCTCTTCTGTTTTATCCTTAACCTTCATCACTACTGATGAGCGTAAGGTGTTAGATGCACGAAAGTACACTCTTATGTTGTCAAGTTCGTTAAGGATTCGCTTTATCCCATCGGATGTTTCTTTGCGGTAAGGAACCACCGCTTTACCAAACCCAATTCTTAGCAGGAGGTTTTGATTCATCCTTATCTTCACATTTTAAATATCTTTTTATGAAAGCATTAGGATAATTATTTGATTCAAGAGTGGATTGAACTAATTTTAGTTCCTTGTTAATATCTTCCTCCTCAGTAACTAGACATTTGGCTCTGTTGATCAGATTCTTGGCCACAGTTACTTTAGTGGTAAAGAGGTGTGTGCTGAATAGGTAAGTAGTCTAGGTATCTGTCCGAATTTGTCGGCTTTCTGAAAATGTTTATTTTAAATTTACCGCCTAGTTTTCTTTGTACTAAACAGTCCAGGAATGCCAAATCATTCTCGTTGGATTCAACCTCTTTGGAAAACTTAATGCTTTCTGACATATTGTTTATTAAGTGAAAAGTTCATTCAACAAACTACGTCTGATTATGACAAAGGTATCATCCACGTATCTTAACCACATTTTTTTGGAGGACTAGAGCATCTCAAAATTATATCTGTTTCTAATGTAAACAACTATTAGAACGCAAAGGATCGCATTGCCCTTAGATTTTGTAGATGATTTATGCCTTAAATCACAAAAACTTGAAGATGTCCAAATGACAATCAACAAATTGGCAGAAGTGTAAGGCAGCAAAGATATGACGTCAAGTGAATGAATATAGAGAATTCAAAGGTGATTGAAATATCTAACAAACAGCAGAAGGAATGGAAGTCACTTCTTTCAACTATCTGGACAGGATCGCTTCAACTACAAGTGGCATACACAAAGATGTCAAGACAGGCGTCTCTTATTCTGAAATAAATGTAGAAATTTACTGTACGTAGCATAAGCAACAAGATTGCGGATCCTAACACCGCTGTCAAGTCAGTGATTCTCTATGTTTGATAGATGTTGTGCACGAGTCAACAGGAGCGTTTCTGGATTTCATCATGAGCTTACATTAGTTAGAGAGCCATTGGAAAACTAGATGGCCACTCTTCAGCAGTACACACCCACCGGCAAGGTTTGAGTTCAGGGTCTTCTGGTTACAAGGCGATCTCGTAAACCATTGAGCCTCTGGGACCCGATCCAATAGCCAGACCATGAATTCTAACTTCTACCAATTCACGACATAGCGCAACCGCTAGCCAATGTCTTCGGTAGCGAGTATTCATCCTCACACCCAACCTGATGCATCCTACTGGTCACGACTTCTCATTAGAACCCCCGGTAATTACCTACCTGAATAGAGCAAGTCGCTAGTGAGCATCTCATTTTAGTATATGCACTCGCTTTGGCGGTACATATACTAAAATTGGAACGATACAGAGAAGATTAGCATGGCCCCTGTGCAAGGATGACACGCAAAATCGTGAAGCGTTCCATATTTTTTGTGCGTCGGTGGCATAGTGGTTGGGACTCTCGCCAACCATACACATGGTCGGAGGTTCGATCCCCTACCGACGCACACCTCATATCTATGGTCGGCCTGCAAAATTTGGGCTACCGATATCCATGCTGAAAATTACATATTTGTGGAATTGATAGTGTTCTCTGAGCTCCTTGGTTTAATTGCGGAGCTTTCATCGTCTTTCTGGACGACATCTTCAGCGCAGTATTTAGGAAAAAGTGAAATGATTTAAATTTCTTCATGAGTCTCCCGGTAACCATCTTTAGCTATTTATTGACCGTTTTCTATTGATTGGGATTTTAAACTTTCTGATCACCTGATTTACTTCTTATTAGTTGGTATATTTCATCTATATTAACGTGTTTATTAATTGCGTTTTCATTTGAGTACCAGGCTTCTAGGAATTCTCAGGTGATCAGAAAGTTTAAAATCCCAATCAATAGAAAACGGTCAATAAATAGCTAAAGATGGTTACCGGGAGACTCATGAAGAAATTTAAATCATTTCACTTTTTCCTAAATACTGCGCTGAAGATGTCGTCCAGAAAGACGATGAAAGCTCCGCAATTAAACCAAGGAGCTCAGAGAACACTATCAATTCCAAATCATCCACCTGAGTTACAAATCTTTTCTATTATTACATATTTGTACCAAAAATACAGTGTGGAATCAAGCTGTAATCAAAAACAAATATATAAGTGTTCGTTTGTAGGGACTTGATTAGTTACACGATTTCATCATGAGCTGACATTAATTAGAGAACCAATGGAACCAGTGGCGCTTCTAACAACCTGCTCCAAACTTTCATGGAGAGTTTCGCACTTAGCACCATACTGAAGAACAGATGGTCAATCGGAAGGTATAAGCAAGCAATAAGGAATTCTGCCAACGAACCAATAAAGAACATATTTCATACATTTATTCCCCTTAATGAATTTGAACAAAGCAAGAACTACAGTTTTAGCAGAATAAAATGGTACCATCTTTTATTTCGTTGCCTTCTCGTCAGCTGCTGTGCAAGTATGTTAAAATTGTTGTTGTAGATATATTTAATAATGTCTTTGCCATGTAAGCAGCTGACGAGAAGGCAACGAAATAAAAGATGGTACCATTTTATTCTACCAAAACTGTAGTTCTTGCTTTGTTCAAAAAGAACATATTATTGATATAGGTATAAAACTTGGGCAGTAGCGTAGAGTATAACTCCACTATGGATAAGATTTTATTTTGATATATCACACAGTGTTGTTATACAGTAATTAATATTTACTGATGACCACCCCATGAGCGCAATTTATTACTGCTCATAATCATATCAAGGTACTCATTCACATAACTTTCTTGTTCCATTTATATACATGGGTAAAAATTGATGATTAGACATTTGAATAAAATCAGTAATAATATAAGATAAAGTACATTCAGACATAATAATATGAGTGTTATCAATCAAATACAATCAGATGGGTAAAATAATATAATTTGTAGAATATCTTGAAATGACTGTGAGTGAGGTCAGCTACATAGATCAGTTAAACTAGTAGATCAGGAGTAGTCGGATTGCCTGTGAGAACATAAGAATTCGATGGCTAAGGTTAGAATGATTGGCCCCACCTGTGAAGAAGGAAATCAGCACTGTATTGCACTACATGCATACACTGACACACAATCACACAACAGGGTGGTGGAACAGAATGAAAATTCTAAAAAGTAATGTAGGTTGGTGGGTGGAGAGATACAGAGATTGGTTACTGAATCCTGCCTGGTTCATCGAGTCTACCACACCCAACCCAACATAACACATGCAATAGAAAGGACTCAATACAAATACAAGAGATATGAAAGATTGATGCCAATCGCGAGCCTGAATACCTCAGTGGTAACGTCTCTGACTAAATGAGGCACTGGGTGACGCGGATTGGAATCTCAGAAGAGACATGAGTCTCATCTCGAGGTTTCAAATAGTCTTTGCTGATGAGTGCCAACTAGAACGAAGTTTAGGTCCAAGGCTTCCTGCCGATCACCTCCAACCCATCTAATACCAATAATTCACAGTGCACCGTAATGGCGAGCCACCTAGTGGCATGGTGGCCACATTGAAAGCTTGACTGTGATAGAATTCAGTCTGCACCGAAGATAGGACTAGACACACATTACACTAGTTACTGGCTAGTGTCCAATCAAAGATATGAAAGATATTATTGCCACCAGTCAGTCAAATCAGAGGAGGATAATAAATAATGTTAAAATGTATACAATTGGTGGATGGTGGCTAGCAGTGGAATCCAGGATGCGCATTTCGTCCTATTTGGGACTCGTCAACTGGATGTACCTGCATTTCTCAGTGAGTGATGATGTTCCCACCGAGGCTCGAACCAGTGCCCATAGTTTCAAACGCCAATGCGTTATCCACTAGACCACTTGGGCCATGAGAGCCACCTCTTGTACAACGGGTCATGGATTCCACTGCTAGCCACCATCCACCAATTGTATACAAATCAAATCCCCAGACATCGTCGAAGCATCTGCACAAGAAGCCGAAATGTCAACCTGAGACCGAGCACTTCGGTCCAATCAGTCGACGGGAAAATCAAAAATTCAATTCAATAATTAATATGACCCGTTGCACAAGAGGTGGTCAGCTCTCTGGTGGCCTAAATGGTCTAGTGGATAACGCGCTTTGGCTGGCTGGGGCTTGAAACTATGGGCAGTGAGTTCGAGCCCCCGTGGTGGGAACATCGTCACTCACTGACTGGGGAATGCAGGTACATCCAATCGTCACCAACGAGTCCCAAATAGGACGAACTGTGCGTTATCCTGGATTCCGTCACTGCTAGTCACCATCCACCAATTAAATAATAATAATAAGGATAATAAATCCATGAATTGACTTACTCTTTCAAGTAATTCTTGTAACTTCTTCACTTCTTTCTCCTTTTTCTCTATTTCTTTTTTCTTTTTCATTTGAGCCATCTCTTTCTGTTTTACTTGTATCCATTCTTTACACTTTTCTTCGGCTATTTTTCTACGATTCAGTTTTTGTGCAATCAATTGGTTTCGCTTTTGTGCTTCTTCAGCCTTTCAAAATATAATAGTAATAATAATAGTAGTAATAATAATCAATAATTAGCATTCTAACTTATTAAAACTACTGTGCGTCGGTGGCACAGTGGTTAGGACTCTCGCCGACCATACACATGGTCCGGAGTTCGAGCCCACGCCGACGCACACCTGATATCTATGGTCGGCCTGCAAAATTTGGGCTACCGATATCCATGCTGAAAATTACATACTTGTACCAAAAATACAGTGTGGAATCAAGCCGTAAATCAAAAAAAAAAAAATTATCAGAAATAGAATTCAATGTTCAACAGCAATAAATTATTTTTGTTATACTACCTCTCTCTCTCTCTTTCTCTCCATTCCTTTTTACTTTCTTTTTGTATGAACTTCCATATTCTTACAAGGTTAACTTCATTAAATATGCCGACAGACTAACCAATTCTGTCTCAGTAATTTCTGCATTGGATTGTTCTTCTATGAATAGATTCATGTCTGAAGTTAACAAACAAATGGTTGGACCTAAATGATCTTCAACTAAGTCCATCTAAATGCCATATTGTTGATTCTAGTTTCAGATGCGTTAAATGACTTGCGTGCGTGAACTGATTCAGTCCAATGATTCCTGTAATACTGACGGCAATGTGATAGGAAGTAAATTGAATATCTCTCCTGTCTCGGCATCAGTTTCTCTTCAAATCTGTGTTGGTTGTTGTCTCATACATATCCTGTTGACTTCTAAAGAAAGTTTTCTCTTGACTTATTACATAAAGAAGTTGGAACCTGGATTCCTCAGTGAGTGATGATGTTTCCACCCAAGGAGGCTCGAACTCAATGCCCATAGTTTCAAACGCCAAAGCTTTCTTATACATGTTAGATATTAAGTGCTAGTTTAAAAAAGACCGATTGACCAACCTATTTCGCTTTCTCCCCTTTTGATTCTCATCAACCGCAAGTATTTGCAACACGAGAGAGCCAGGCAGGCTTTAGTCCAGGAAGAGGGTGTATTGATCATATCTTCACCCTCCGACAGATTCTAGAACATAGGAATTCCTACCGGCGTCCAACAGTCATTATATTTCTTGACCTAAAGGCAGCATTCGACTCTGTCGATCGGGAAGTTCTCTGGAGATGCTTGGCTGTAAAGGGAATCCCGAGAAAATACATTGCACTGATTAAGGCACTCTACTCGTACTCATACAGCCAGGTGAGGGCTTACGGCGAGCTGTCATCTGAACTGATGACGACCAGTGGTGTCCGTCAAGGATGCCCATTATCTCCTTTTCTATTCAACTTCATCATAGATGTGTTAATGGACTTAACCCTAGGTGACTTCAGTGACTCGGGAATTGACTTGCTACCGGGGAATAATCTCGTTGACTTGGAATATGCAGACGATATAGTCCTTCGAGGCGAGGACGCTGACGAAATGCAGAGTCTTCTAAACACCTTGAGCAGCAATCTACGAATGTTTGGCATGCGATTCGCTCCCGCCAAATGCAAGATGATGTTACAGGACTGGACTACATCGACGCCTAGTTTAAAAATAGGAAGTGAAGTGGTAGAGCACGTTGACCGCTTCACTTATTTGGGAAGTACCATCAGCCCCAACGGGCTGATCTCTGACGAAATCTCAGCACGAATACAAGGGGCTCGTTTCGCATTTGTTAGTTTACGCCGACTCTGGCGTAGACGAGATGTTCGACTATCGACCAAAGGGCGGGTGTACTGCTCATCAGTCCGCTCCGTCCTCCTGTATGGCTGTGAGACCTGGCCACTGAGAGTGGAAGACATGAAAAGACTAGCTGTCTTTGATCATAGGTGCCTGCGTTCTATTTCCCGTGTAAAGTGGCATAATAAGGTGAGCAACATGGAGGTTAGGCGTAGAGTTCTAGGTAAACAGGGGAAATCAATCGACGAAGTCGTGAAGTTACAAAGACTGAGATGGTTAGGACATGTGTTACGTATGCCAAGCCATCGCCTCCCTCGACGAGCAATGTTAGCCGATATAGGGTCAGGCTGGAAAAAAGCTAGCGGCGGTCAAACAAAAACTTGGCATCAGTCAATGAAATCACAACAGTTGGTCTAAGCCACGTAGAAAGGTGTAGACTTCCAGGCTGGGGTCCTCGGGACGGTAAAAATCTATGGTTGGAAACAATTGGTGACATGGCTCAAAATCGTTCTCAGTGGCGCAGATGCATCCACTCCCTGTGACTTATGGTCTTCAATGAAACTGTTTTGTTCTTCTTTATTACTCCTTTGTCTCACACCTCTGCTCACTGTTTCTATTATGCTTTTCTTGTACTTTCTTCTCTTGCTTTGCGTGCTACACGGAATGTGGCGACTTGAACTTCCGCACATTTGTGCAAAGTTCTATGTCGAAAACAGACAGACAGATTTGCAACCTTTGACAACTTCGTCATCTATCTTATCATTCAAACATATATCATCCATTGGCTAAGTTAGTAACTAATCAAGTGACAGAATTACTTTACAACTAACTGTTTAGTTCAATTTTAACTTTCCACTTGATTGATTCAGCCGAAATGATCGACCTTTGTTGACATATCAGCTTCTAGCCCGGTTGCTTCGACGATGTCTCAGGATTAACATGAAGTAATCACTGGTGGATGGTGACTTCCAGTGGAATCCAGTATGCATACTTTGTCCTATTTGGGACTCGTCATCTGGATATATCTGTCTTCCCCAGTGAGTAACTGATGGTGTTCCCACTAAGGGTGTATCCCTGTACTCATTGTTTCAAACGCCAAACAGCTATCCCCTAGACCACTTGAGCCACACCGTCATTCACTAGTGAATGCAAGTACATCCAGGTGACCAGTCCCAAATAAAACGAAATACGCATTCTGAATTTATAAGAGAAGTTCATTTGAAGGATCTATGCACACTCTGCTAACAATTACCAACAAATATGCAGATTAGTTTCAGTGTAGATTTTGTCAAGAACTAACATCATTTAGGGAATCACTGAAAACCAGGAAGCAATGAAGAACTATCTGGTCACAAGTTTGGGACTCTACAAAAGTGCTCGCCAACGACCCCACTAGGAATAAAACCTAGGACGTTCAGGTTACGAAGCCAACTCGTTGACAATTCATGTAGCAGAGAATTCTAACTACTGTCGATTTATGATATAGCGGCACCATCAACCAATGCTATCGATGAGCATGAAGACTAATTGAACCAAAGTGGTCATTCAATTATTATTATTATTATTGTTCCCTTGGGTTCTTAGTGGAAAATAGGGCTTCAACTGCACGTCTCCACTTGCCACTTCTGTCTTGCTTCTGCTGTACTTTTCACCTACATGCATCTTAGTCCATACTGTTTCATTTCTTCATCACACGATCTCCTCCATGTCACCCCTGGACAACAAACTCACCGCTTCCCTTTTTTCGGGTTCCACTCGAGCAGTGGCCTGGCGCGCGATGTCACCCAGCGGCGGTCTCCTCAGCCAGTCAGTGTCCGATCCATCTCCACTTTCTCCTGCATATTTGTTGGGCGATTGGTTCTTACTTTGTTTGTTTGTTCCCATAATTCCTTGTTGGTGATTCTTTCCGGCCCGGCCATCTGATCTTCAGTATAGAGCGAAGACAGTAGTTGATAAAGGTAGCGTCTGCAACAGGCTGTTGGAAATATTCTTTGTGACCCACCCGCCAAGTTTCTGATCCGTATAGAAGAACTGACTGACTTGACGTTGTTTGTATTGAAAATCCGACCAAATTTTGTTGTTGATTCTGGCTGAGTGACGAAGATTTCCAGATTGATTTCAGGTTGATGAATGTGTTTCTCACCTGCCTTTCCGATTCTCGCTCGATTTGACATCCTCGTCCGTTCCGACTTCCTGTAGTTGAGACAATGCTCCCTAGCTAGATAAGTGTATGAAGTAACCTCTTTCAAATCTCTCCCGTTGATGGTGATTGACGTTGGATGTTGTTGCTGTTGTTGGTTGGTTATTTTCATAACCTCCATCCTGTCTATGTTCACCTAGAGTCCTGTCTTCGCCAGCTGCTTCTTCGACCAGTTTGTCGGTCGGTTTTCGCTTGTAAGTCTTCGATTTTGTGTGTGTGACATCAAACATAAATCATTCACGCACGAAATCCAGGTCTTCTAGGTTCTTCATGTCGGGCTGTGCAGGATATCCCTGTCTTCTCTCTTCCCACTGTCTGACGCATGATCCAGTCCACCACAATTAGGAATATCATTCATTGGTGATAATAAGCACCCTTGTCTGACTCCTTTGTTTACTCCAAACGCCTCGCTGAGTTTTCCGTTGTGGATCATATGGCATGTGCCGTTTTCGCAAATTATAAAAAGTAAGACAATATGTACTAACGTGAGCAGCATTGTCTTTCCACTTACCTGAATGCATCTGATCAAAACTTTCCGTTATATTATATACTACTAATTGGTTGGTATGAGTAGTTTGATAATAAATCACATCAACAAGTAGTGCTTGCTGGCCATGTCAAAGTGATCTAAACACTGAACGATAGTTTCGCTGGTTTCGAGCCAAGCTTGTGAGCTGTGTGCACCCAGTTTTACTAAGCTGGGAGAGCTGAATTCTTGCAGCCTACATGGGCCAACTGCTTTGACGCTTCAAAATTACTTGTTTGATCGCTGCCAGCAGTAGAATCCAGGACATGCATTTCATCCTATTTCTGACTCGTTATCTTTTTTACTTCTTTTACACATAGTGTTGTCTTGAGTTATTTTCCAATCTCCAATTCTTCAACTACGGAAGTAAGAAAAGCTGGCTGTCTACTATCTCCAATGATTTTCCTGATTGAGGTATACTGGATAATGCGACAGACAGTGGGCAGAGAGGAAACAGGTATAAAATGAACTCATACAGAGAACTTGGAGGATTTGGACTTCGCCGATGATATATGTCTGATTTCTCACAATCTGGAAGATATGCAAGTGAAAAGCAACAAGTTGGTAGAAGAAGCATCCAGAGAAGATAGGACTTCAGGTGAACATGGAGGAAATAGAGGTAGGTGGTGAAGATTCCTGGCCAACAGCAACAACAACGACAGAAAACAGTCAGCATAAATGGGAGAAATCTGAAAGAAGCAACCTCCGTCACCTACCCACCTACCTACCTGGGAAACATCGTTTCAACTACAGGCGGAACTGACGACGGCATAGAAGCAAGGAAAGCTTTTATTTCTCTCGAGTCTGTGTGGAGATCAACAACATAACTACTCAGCATGAAAAATAAGATCCGGATTTTCAACTCCAATGTGAAGTCAGTGCTACTCATATGCGGATCAGAGACTCGGCGCCGCGTCACGAAGGGCACTTCAAACAAACTATAAACTTTCATCAACAGCTATCTTCGCTCAGTACTCAAGATCAGATAGCCAGCCAGAAAAGATCAGCAACAAGGATCTCTGACAATGAACGAGCCAACCCAGCAGGGACCAACTGTGCAATAAATAGACAGGAAGAAATGGAGGTGGATTGGCTGGCCATACTCTGAGAAAACAAACCATCAAGTGAGTGACATCACACGCCAGGCCATCGCTCGAGTGGAACTTGAATGGGAAGCGGTGAGTTGGTTGTCCAAGGATGACATGGAGGAGGTCATGTGAAGAGAGAATGATATCATGTGGGCATATGTGGAGCCAGGTGGAGCCACGTTGGCAGAGAACCGAATGCAATGAAGACGTGCTACTGAAACCCTATGTTCCTCTAAGAATTAAAGGAAACAATAATAATTATTATTATTATTCAGCTATGTCTAGATCTCTTGATCTCACTGTTTTAGTGAGGTTTAATCGGATCTTGTATAGGACTTTGAAGAATTCTTTCCAAACGGATATGAGTGTCTAGTTCAGTTCAGCAACAGAATATCTGTTGAATTCAGGATACTCAGATGCATTTTTTTTTGAAATCTTCAAATACCCATACAAGATTCGATCAAACCTTTCAAAGGAAGTGAGATCAAGACATCTGAGCATAGTTGAGGCACATAGAAGTCAAATAGGATAGGAGTAAGTCCGATCTTCTTTTTCACCATGGCCATCATAAACAATCAATTTTCTTAATAATTATCATCCCATTATGTTTTTGATCCAAACTTTCTATTTAATTTTGATATTGTTACTTTTCTAATCCCTGTTTTAATATCAGTAAAAAGTTTGAGCATTGTGGATTAGATCAAATAAAGTATAATTATATTTTAATAGTTTACACACAATGATAAGTTTTGTTATTGGTAATATTTCGAGCAAAATTACTGCCCGTGTTCACACCACTGTTGGAATTGTTTTATTCACACATTTATGATTTGTATTCATATATATAGTTCATTATTATTATTTTGTTCATTCATGTTTTGTGTGTGCATATGTGTGTTCAGAATTATACTCCACATTCATTCATGTGTTTGTATTTAGAATTATATTCCAAGTTGTTGATAGTTGTACTGAGTCACCTTGTTACATGTATCCGGTGTGACTTTAATGAATATCGATTCTGTTATGAGTCTTTCTTTCCATTTGTTCATGTTTGTTTTTAGAATACACACATTCTCCCAATCGATATTGTGGTTTTTGTCCCACGCATGTGCTGAGAAACTTTTATCACACATAAACAAACACGTGGACTCAATAAAATTCACTATGGAATTAGAGAATGAAATTGGAGAACTGCCCATGTTAGATTGCAAGCTACAAAGAATGACAGATGGTAGCATAAAAACAACGATATATAGAAAAGCCACACATTCTGGAAGATTCCTTGATTATTACTCAGCTCATCCACTCTCGGTAAAACGAGGATTAATACAGGGTCTTGCAGATAGAATACGTAGACTTACAACAGCACCAGAGGACCAGCGTAAAGAAATAAAAGTCCTATTCAAAATGCTACTCGAAAACAACTACCCTAGAGAATTTATAAAAGATAATAAAAAAAAGAGAAAAAAGAGAGTAAAACCGGAGAATAACAAGAAGGAAGAATGGAGAAAAACAGTCGCAATACCATATAAAAATGGTACATCAGAGGCAATACAAAGAAACCTCAAAAATATCGGCATTCGAACAACCTTTAAACCGACAAATCTAATCAAAAATAAAATAAATCAACTAAAAGATCCCATAAAAATGATGGATAAAAACAATTTGATTTATAAAATATCTTGTGCTGACTGTCCAACTAAATATGTGGGGCAAACGTCCAGATCACTCAAAATAAGAGTGAATGAACATAAACGCCTAACTAAAGGTCAACCAACAGGGACACAAGCCTACAAAAATCTTGAAAAAAATTCATCCATAGCTGCACATGCGTGGGACAAAAACCACAATATCGATTGGGAGAATGTGTGTATTCTAAAAACAAACATGAACAAATGGAAAGAAAGACTCATAACAGAATCGATATTCATTAAAGTCACACCGGATACATGTAACAAGGGTGACTCAGTACAACTATCAACAACTTGGAATATAATTCTAAATACAAACACATGAATGAATGTGGAGTATAATTCTGAACACACATATGCACACACAAAACATGAATGAACAAAATAATAATAATGAACTATATATATGAATACAAATCATAAATGTGTGAATAAAACAATTCCAACAGTGGTGTGAACACGGGCAGTAATTTTGCTCGAAATATTACCAATAACAAAACTTATCATTGTGTGTAAACTATTAAAATATAATTATACTTTATTTAATCCCTGTTTGTATGACAAATAATTTACTCTCATGATTAGATACATAGTAATTATGCAACTGTTAGTGATGCCATTGGAACACCAGCAGAGAGTACTGGACAGCTGGTTCATCCTAGTTTGAGGTCCTCTAGTGGCGCACACACACACACACGGAGGTTATAACCCAGAACCTCCTGACTAAAAGGCGAGTTCTTAAACCACTCAACCACCGGGACCCAATCCAAATTGACCAGGTGTATATCTCAATCACCAGGCCTGTAGCTGGAAGGATCTGGGTCCGAACCCCGGTGGGTGCATACTATTGAACTGAACAGCTATAAACTGGGACGACGCGAAATAACAGTCCACCAGTACTCCACTACTACTTTTCCAATGACTCTCTGCTAATTGTTTTCAGCTCATGACTAAACATGTCACTAATTGAACACTTTTTTAGAAAAAAAGTTGATCTACCTGTTTCTTCTGCGCCTCCTTCTTTTGTTTTCTTTTCTGTTTCTCTTTTTCCAATAACCAATTTGCCCATGCTGATAATTTATTGTCTAAATCATTTAAATTTTTCGCTTCATCTATAATTGCATTACTACATTGTATGAGTTGATTAACTTCTTCGTTATTGATTGGTGATTCCCTGTGTAATTCAGCATCACTTTTATTCAACAGTAAATTATCACGAACACTTTCACTAATTAAACATTCAGTTATATCGTATAGATCAGAAGTGAGCGAATTATTGCGTGGTGATGCTGTTTGATTATGATATGATTGTTTATTTTTAATAGTAGTAGTAGTAGTATATACATTTGATGATAATTTTCGCTTTAATTTATCAGTAGGATAGTCTGTCTTCGTTTGTTTTATTTCCATTCTGTAGTCATAGTAGTAATATAAAGAGAAAATTAAAACTTGAATTCTGATTGGTTCATTGTAATTTTTAAAAATGGCGGTCAATTTAAAACAACAAAAAATATGCAACACATGTGAAACTGATATGTATACCTTTTTGGAAGAAGCAGTGAACATAGGGATTCAAGGAAATATAAAGAGAATAGAGGTGATGAAGATATTTAACCAACAGTAATAACAACAACAAGCACTAATCAACATCAACGGGAGAAACCTCTTCCACTTGACTGGGCAGTATCCGTTTCAACTACAGTCGGCAGGTTTGAAGAATGAGAGAAGCAAGATAAACGTTCAATACTCTGAAATGAGTCTGCAAATCTACTGTACTCAGCATAAAGAACAGGATGCATACGAGTTAACGAAAACATTTCTCACAGCCTACACTTCAGACTTTCACGAGCAGCTGCCTTTACTGCATGCTGAAACTCAAATGGCCGACAAAAACAGGTAAGCAAAGAGGAAATCTGATAATGATCTAACCATAAGAAAATACAGGTAGACTGAACGTACACTGAGGAGACCGTTGACTGACACCCCACGTCAGGCCCTTGAATGGCATCGAAATGCCAAACAGTGATGAATTTCAAGTCATTTGGGGATATTTAAAGACAAACTGGATATCCATAAAAGTTCACAAAAGTCAACATTGTTTATATGAATCGTAAATGTGAATCACTGATGACAGGGAAACAACTCCTACCTTATAAACTACATTTCGAGAGAGGAAAATCGGAGACATAATGCAACGTCAGCGAGTAAAGCTGTATGGAAGGACACTAAGACTCTCTGAAAACGATATTTAAAAAAAGTTTACGATCGTTTTATAAAGAAAAAAGAGACAAGACAAGGAATGACTCCCTACAGACACGTGGAAACTAATAAGGGACCAGTGCAAAGATGGAAAATGGTAGGAGAAGCTGAGTTAAGTGTACAACCCACTGAATAAAGAAGTGAACAAGAGTGCGTGGAGAGACAAAAGACCGTTCTACAACATACGGACAACTAAAGCAAAACAACTGCATGCAAGAGGTGCCTCAGGACACTATACCAGCTAACCAGAAATCAACACAGACTCAACCAGTGAAAGGTAGTGAAGGGAACCTAATTATCAAAGAGGGGGAGTAAAGGAAACAGTGGAGTGATCACTTTAAACAACCATTTAACCGACCACCACCTATAACTCATCCAGAAATATCACCAACAGCCATTGAACACCAGCTCTCCAACAAAAGCGGAGGTCTTAAATGCAATCAAGCTATTGAAGTCCGGGAAGGCAACAGGACCAGGCGGAATTCTCCCCAAAAGCACTGAAAATGGATGGCAATTATACTTACGCCACTATTGTTGAAGGTTTGGGGGAAAAGAAGACGCCTGTGGTATGGAAGTAGGGCTACCTTTTCAAACTACCAGAGGAAAAGGGTAACTTGGGCCCTTGCAAGAACTGGCACAGAATCATGCTTCTGTCCTCCCCAAGCAACATGTTAAGTTGTGTCATCATGGCGAGACTAAAAATGGGAGACGACGAATTGGTCGTCCAAGAGTGATATGGAGAAGACCATGCGCGGAGGAGATAAAAGCTCATGGGCAGTCACGAAACCAGCTGGAAAGGCTGCAGAGAATAGAATGAGATAGAGGTGTTTTGTTGAATCTATGTGTTCCCCTCAGAATGCAAGCGTATATTCATAATACTTATGAAAATTCCATCGAACTTTCTAGCTAAAATTTACTGGAAAGAATCCTCTTCTTCGAATTATTGTTGCTAGATGGTTGGAGGCAATCCACAGGAAGCCCTGTCTTGACTTTGGTCTCGTGCCAGTTGGCACTCACCAGTCAATAAGGCGTATCTGCAATCTCAAAGGAACAGCTCATATCCCTTGTGAGATTCGAAACCGCGTCAACCAGTGATGCAGTCAGAGACGTTATTACTGAGCTATTCGAGCTGTCGAGTGAGAAGGCGTCGTGTGCTCTTGGAAGTATGTGGGCGGTTGTTACTTCCCGGCTGCCCGTGTCGCGGAAGCTGATTGATTCTTCGGGCACTTGAAACAGAAAAAGGGTTAGTGTTGCGTGACCCCAGAGCCCCAAGCGACAACTGCTTGAGGCCAGCCGGTCACACAAGGCCTGTATGGACTGGTTCCGTATTAGTAAACTTACCGCCGGTTACGGACCACCGTAGATGGGGTAAGTCGGGATGTACAATTGCTGGGGTTGGCCTTTCTAACCACCTCTCTCGGGAGTGGAGAGACAGCATAGCTGGCTGGTATGCTGGTCATCTGAAAGAAACACCTCACTGCTGTTACATCCCTGTCCCCCAGCAGTACAACTTCGCCCACAGGACCCCAGCGCAGTGTAAAGAAAAAAATTCTTACACCACGCCAGTAACTGCTTTTAGTCTAATCGCTATCCTGACAACCTTCCTGGCATGATAGCACCCGCAGTAACAATAGTTCCAGCCCGTGTAGCCTGTTGTCATCGTGATGTGCAAGCCGAACACCACTTCAAGGTAGCAGCTATCGGTCGGGTTCTCGAGTGACCTCCTGTAGGACTGTATTGTATGCTTTAACTGGACACTATTAAGCAACTAATATCAAAATACTTTTCGGGATAAAGCAATTATTATCATGTGTCTAGTTCTTTTGTTTGGTGCAGACTGAATTCTATCAGTCAAGTTTGCAATGTGGCTGCCACTCTAGGTGGCTCGCCATCACAGTGCATTCACCTGCAGCACTTCGTTAATTAGTCAGTCTACAGAAATGTACATACACTAAGAATGGTATAACTACAGACGGTAAGAATGATGATGGGAAAGCTAGGATCAGGAAAACAAGAAAATAGTTCATTTCTCTGTGGAGATCCTCAGCACTTAGTACGAGAAACAAGAACTAAATTCTAAACACTAGTATAGATATGAAGTTAATTTGTGGATTGTGACTGCCAGTGGAATTCAGGATGGGCAATTCGTCCCATTTTTGTCTCGTCATCCGGATATGCATGCATTCCTCAGTGAGTGATGATGTTCCCGCCAAGGCTCGAACCCAGTGGCGTCAGGTTGACATGTAGGCTTTTTGACGAGTCCCAAACAGGACTAAATGCACATCCTGGGTTCCACTGCTAATCACCATCCACCAATTAAATTCTAATTACATGCCCAGACATCTTCGAAGCATCCGCACAAGAAGCCAACATGTCAACCTGAGACCGAGCACTACAGTCCAATCAATCGACGGGAAAATCTAAAACTGAATTAAACTAAATAAATATGGTTCAGACACTTGGTGCACGCATCGCCAAAAGGACTTCAACAATCTTCTACGGCCTTTCATCTAAATCTGTTTCCTTCTCTGGATGCTGAAGAACATATGGCCAGCTGGAAAGGATAACCAAGCAACAAGGAACTCTTGCAAAAAGTCAGCCAAGAATCTAATACCAAAAAAACATGCAGAAGGAAGCGAAGATGGATAAGACATAAACTATTTACCTGTTTTTATGCCTCCCGTATTCTGAAGCAGCACAGACGGAGCAAAGACATTCATGTTGTCCAGAGGAACAGCTACATACTTTTCCAGTCTTCAAGAAAACACAAAAAAGACGATATTTATAGATTAAATACAAAAACATTCAGAAGAACACAAATTTCCATTGTATTCTGTTAAAAATGAATCGTAAAGGGTACAATGTTAAGTGCTAGACATTTGAAAGCATTTATAAATCATGTTTGCATCGTAAAACACATGTTTGCTGTCAGAAAAATACTACTAAATAGAGGAATGATATATGATGAAATCATAATAATATAAATTGATCGATTCAAAACTTTTAATGTTGGCGACCCTACTAATTATATACAAGAGTTAATATTAGGTACACACTAAGCTTTTAGTTATCATTTAGTGTTAAAATATATCGATATAACGATGGAATCGTCGTGAGGTCTTCACTCGGTTTGTTGCTTGATAATTTTTAAGTCATATCTGATCTCGAGCACCTTACTAACAACCATCAGTGTGTTCGTGGTATATAAGCAATAGATTAAAAATATCTGTACCACCATCAACGAAGATGTAAACTCCTTTAAGTCCTTGGTGCTGCTTATTCACCAACTGCTTTTACACTAGAAATTGACTCAAAAGGCAAACTTCCCTTCCTAGCTGTTCGACTTTCAAAAACTGATGGGTCACTTCGAAAATCAATTTGTTACATACAGTGCGTCGGTGCACAGTAGTTAGGACTCTCGTCCACCATGCACATGATTCGGTGTCCGATCCTCTGTCGACGCACACCTGATATCCATGGTTGGCCTGCAAAACTTGGGCTATCGATACCGCGTATTCAAAAACACCATATATACAGTGTGGAGCCACGATATAATCAAAAAATGATGCGAATAGTTAACCAAATCTCATGGTTTTGTCCTAAAAAGTACAAGAAAACCTTCATGACTGTTTTGTTGCAACAATTTATCGCATATGCACGGAAGGTGCATTAATTAGGGGATTGCAATCTTTACAATACACTGTCGTTCAGAATAATAACAATAATTTTTGCTTTTATTCCAGAAACAGTACTAGAGGTACAGTGTGGAATTCTCATCACATATCTACATATTGCATCTAATTTCATCGTACATTTAAAAGGAGTATTACAAAAAAATATAAATATAAAAAAACCAAAGAGAAACACAAAAAATGCAAATAAAATTACCGAGTAGAAAGGAAGATAAACACCAATAATGAAAAAAAATTTCAGTATTTGGTAGTGGAAGCTATGATATGTGTATGTGTGGTGAACAGTAACAGCTATAATTCTACAAGAAGTTATGAAGTGTTCTTAAGAATGTTTATCGCCAAGATGATCAGTTAATTTGATTGAACTACACTAAACAATCATAAAATAAACATTTCAGTTTTTTTTATTGCCAGCTCTCTAATGTGGTGTTTGTATTGGTAGTGTGAGTAATCATGCATAATACAAAAATTTTAGGTTGGTGATAACGGCGTTCACAACCAAGATTGTCAGTTTTAATATTGCCGAACAAAGAAAACAATCACAAAAACTAATATTACATAAAAGTTATTGGCAGAATAATTTTGTAATACTCATAGTGCTAATATAGTCGGGATCAGTAGATACACAAAAGAAGGAATAGAATAAAGAATAAAAAAGTAAGCCAATGATAATAATTTTAGGTAGCTAAGTATGTTTAAGAGGTGTTCACTATAGAATACAAATAAGAGAGAAATAGAAGGGCCAAAACTATGTTATTAACAACAAACCAAGTCATAGGTTTCGCGCTTAACATTGTCTCTGTCACTTAGATCACGGGCTGGTTAAATATGCTATCGTTGAGTTCCTATACTTGGTTGTACGAGCATATATTATTTTGTACTGATTTCTGGTTCTACCCGATGAGATACAAGGAGAGAGAGAGTTGGGAATAGAGGGGGTGTTGAGAGGTCGGAGATTATGGTTTTAGACCATTTTTCACATGTATTCAGATGCCTTTCTATTAATGTAGTGACGAGCTGACTGAGTTTTACACCACTAACTAGTCCTACTAACTACCTTCAACATCCTTCTCAGGATGGTACAGTGCCTTTTCAGTAGCCGAGGAAAGATTAATGGGGAGCAGTAAAGTAGAATAGGTAAGATACGAGAGTTGACAAATTGTGAAAGCAGAGGTTGAGTGATACCAGTTGGTCTGAGTTTCTTAATGTAGTAGGTTAGACAAAATACTTTCTTGGAAATCATTAGGATATGAGATGACCAAGTGAGGTCGGAAGATAGAACTAATCCGAGGTATTTTGCATTAGACTTGGTTTCAGTTTTAGTCCCCTAAATGCTACAGGCTTCATGAGTGCTTACTAGTGTTTGTAGATCTCGTCTGTGCCTAAAGGAGAAGTCAATAGTCTGTCATTTTGAGGGATTCAGCATGAGGCCATTTAGTTTAAACCACTGACTGGTGTCAGACAGGAAGCTATTTAATTTGAAACAGTCTGACTGAGACTTAACGGGAAGCGAAACAGTCAGTCATCTGCATATTTGACGAAGTTGAATTCGTCTGAAAGAAATGTCATGTAAGAAGAAGGAAAAGAGAAACGGAGAGAGAACAGCACCTGAGGAACTCAAGCTTCAGTAAGCAAAGGAGAGCAAGCTACACCATTATATACCGTGTACTGCATCCTATTGGAGAAATAAGAGTGCAGCCAGTTGAAAGCCCAGGACTCAGTTTGTGTAAGGCCACCCACCCTCTTTTTTTCGACATGCCATGATTTTCTGAATAATTTAAGATTACCAAAAAATAGTTTACTAAAAATCTCAGATTAGAAAGTGAAATGACATTTGAAAGTCTCCAAATTCGCTCATCAAAAACAGTTTGCAAAACGTTCCACTCTTTGCATGTCTGAGTCTCATTTCATCCAAATATTATGTTGTTCCTCAAAGTTTCTAACAAAATATTCCAGCGTTCTTCATATTTACATATGGGTATAGACGGTAAAATTAAAGCATTTTCTGAACGTGACCATGAGAATCTTCCAATATTTAAGTCAAAACACAATGTAGACCAGCCAACAGACTAATTCATGAGCATATTATTTCTGTCAATACTACACCTGTGAAAAGCTCCTTAATTGAGCCACACAGGGTAAGGCCAAGCCGCATAAAGTGGCCCCATTAGCAACTTTATTGTATAGTTAAAGCACAGCTTACTATTTTCCTTCTCTTGTATACAGTTTACCATATATTTTTATGATAGACACTGACCTTCGAAATCTATAGGCATTTTATACGGTATTTAAAAGTTGTTATTTAACTCCAAAGCCCTAAAGAAAATATACAAAGATGCTCCCCCATAATTATCTAAACTTATATAAACTTTGCATTCTCAATATTCAGACATGTTGGGACATAGGTTCAATAGGAATGTGTGTCGAAGAAAATGAAAGGACACAAGGGGATCATATTCCTTTTTTTCAGAAACGTATGAATAACATTTGGGACAGAAGATTCGAAACAAAAGATTTTTTAGGAGACTTACATGTCGAAGTTCGGACGACTTACACCTCCTTCTGCAAACAGGAATAACACCTTTTCCATAATTCATTCGCTCAAATTCTGTCCTTTTCGGTAGTGGTCCCCGAGAAACCTTCCGCGCCAATCCATTACGTGGACTTATACAGTGAGGCGCAGAAATGCATCTAACTCCGGACGATCCCTTTCGTGTTATGAATTTTTGGTATTGCTTTACCGTTTCTCTTGAATTTCCTCTCTGACTACGGTGGGAAATATTTGTATCACAGCTAAAAGATAATTCCTTTCTCTTAATTACCTTGAAGATGATAACTGAAGATTACTATCATCTGAGGATAGGTCACTAATGTCATCACAATACTTTTCCAAATAAAGTTGTGCTATTAATTCTGTACTATCGTTATCGGAACTATCTGAGTTTTCATAGGCATCACTTTTTACTGAAAAATCATCAGACATCGTATTTTCCTCAAACAAACAGGCAGACTTCATCATAAAACAACTTCACAACAGCTTGGAGTAATTCTTGAAAATGCACAGCTTACAGGACGCATTTATTCAGTCTATAAAAAGAATGTTCAATGCTCAATAACAACGCACAGACTGAGATCCAATATCGTTTTTACGAGCTAGTATAAACCAATTTGATTTCTTTGTGCTCGCTTCTTGATTGTGAGGTATAGGTTCCTGATCTTCGGTAAACTTCTGCGTAGCTTGTCCCGCCACTCGACTGTCGTAGCTTTGGTTGACTCCAAAGGGAGTAGTGCTGGGATTAATTATATGTGTTAAGACTGTTACTACTGTGATTGGAGTTGATCCTTTCGCCAGTTAGTCCTTCGGTATTGTCGACAAGAGAAAAGAGATAGTAATAATAATAATAGATATAATTAGTGAAGCTATTCAGACTAAGAGACAGAAACGAAAATAGGAAACGTAACAACAGTCAGCTCATTAAGTTTGAAGAATAATATATATATATATATATATATATATAGTAATAATAATAATAGTAATTATAATATTAATAAGTTGTCAGGAGAGTAAGACGGGAGAGAATGTAAAGAAGTAAAATGACGAGTTTAATTATCTACCCTGATTGGTAAATGCGATTTTAAGGAGATAGGCCATTTGGATGCAGTCCTTGTATCGCTGCATGGTTGTCCAGCCTTCGCTTAAAGGCGTCCAAAGACGGTGCCATAGCTACATCTGCCGGTAAGGAATTCCAGGGACGACAAACCCGCAGTGAAAAGAAGTGGGAGCGCACCCGGGTCCTTGCCCTCTGGTGAGCTATCCTTCTGGGATTTCCACGTGGAAGCCTATACCTACTCAATGGCAGAACACCTTTGTTTGGGTGATTCTGGTCATTTGTTATTTTGTAGGCAGTAATCAAATCCCCCTAAGCCGACGGTAACTAAGTGTGAACAGGCCTAATTTCTTCAGCCTTTCATCATATGGTTTGTTTCGGAGACCAACCACTCCTTTTGTTGCCCGTCGTTGGACTCTTTCCAAGAGGTTGGCATCTCTTCTCAGCATTGGGGGTGCAATAATATTATGCACCTCAAGGTGTGGCCTGACGTATGTTTTGTACAACATTAGAAAGAGCTCAGGAGTGAGTGCACCTAACTGTCTATGCGTAAAGTGTATGACCGCATATGCCCTCGCTACATCCCCTGTGTAATTTACGCTTGTGTCCATTTTTTCCGTTAGAACTAGACCTAAGTCGCGTTCCGACGTTGTGCAGGACAAGCTTTCATTGCACAGGGTGTAACTTGCATTCTGCAGTCTACAGGTGCGCAACTTCACTACTTTGCACTTTTTCAAGTTGAAAGTCATGCCACTGGCCACCGCCCAGTCTTCCAGAAGGTTTAGGTCTTCCTGTAGCCTATCTGAGTCCTCCGGACACTTTATCGCCCTCCATATTTTTACGTCGTCAGCGTACAGGAGAGTCGGGCAGCTCAGACGGCGTGGTAGATCATTGATGAAAATCAAAAACATCAGTGGTCCTAGGATAGAACCCTGCGACACTCCTGATGACGATCTGTGCCAAGATGATCGGACTCGGTTAACCTTAGTGCAAAATTGCCTGTCGGCTAGGTAGTCCTTCAACCATGACAGAAGTGGCTCACCTATGCCTGCCTGGCTTATTTTATGTAGGAGAAGGTCATGGTGAACAGTGTCAAATGCCTTCTCAAAGTCTAGGAAGACCACATGGACTGGTACGTTCAAGTCCCAGCATGATGTCCAGTCGTCCCAAGCTGACAGTAGGTTAGTGACGCAGGATCTGCCTTTTCTGAAACCATGTTGGGCTTCATGTAGTATATTAGTCCTATCGAAATATTCCCTGATGTGGTCGTCAATAATACTTTCCAGTACTTTTGATACCACTGGGAGTAGAGCTACTGGTCTATAGCTAGCAGCGTTTTGCCTGTCCCCACCCTTGAAGATTGGAGAAAGGATGGCTCTTTTCCACTCCCTTGGCAGGGTCCCCGAATCCATTGAGTGTTGGAACAAGTCGCACAGGGGTCTACAGAGAGCCTCGGCGCACTGTTTCAGAACAGATGGCCTGATGTCATCACAACCTGGGGACTTCCCAGGTATGAGTCGCTGTAGCTTCCTTAGTACTATTGCTGGGTTTATTTGGGGAGTAGTCGCTAGGTCTTCCTCCTTTGAAATAGTGGTTCCACCATTTTGGTGGCCAGGAGATAACAAAGATATAAGATTCTTGTTGTTTATGTTAACCCTTGCAATATATATTTCTGAGGATATATAATTTCCCTTTGAAAGCGTTCACTGATAAAGCTGTTACTACTGAATCAGGTAAGGAGTTCCAGTTGCTGACCCCTCTGTGAGAGAATCTAAATTCCACACGTATTTTATTCGACCTCGGTTTGAGCACTTTCTTGGGATGACCTCGTAAGTGTATTCTAAATGGAGAGAAAGGATCTGGAGGGCCAGTCCCCAGTTCACCCTTGATATACGGTATGCCCAAATTAAGTCACCTCGCCTCCCTCGGTATGACAATGGGAAGGGATTTAAATTCACCATTCTCTTATCATAGGGAGTGTGTGAGACACCACTAGCTAATTTTGTTCCCACCATATGTGCCCTTTCCAGGATATGTGCCTCCTTTTTAGGCGTGTGCTCACCGCTTGCATGCAGTATTCTTGTTGAGGCTTGATATATGTTGCATGGAGTGCTTGGAACATACACTCATCTAACCGTTTGAAAGCCCCTCGGAGTGCCCATAGCATTCGAAAAGTCTTGTTTGGGGCTCCATTACAATTTGCCATTGTTTTTAAGTTATGGCTCACAATAATTCTTAAGTCCTTTTATCCCTTAACATCTGGCTGTTCTGTGTTCCCCAGAGAATGCGACACGTAGGACATCTGGCCTAGAAGCATTACCACGCTTTTCTTGGAATTTATTTGCAGACTCCAGAGGTTAGCCAATTCAGCTAATTTATCTACGTCGTTTTTTAGTACCAGCCTATCATCATTATCATTTACAGTTTTTCCATATCTTCACACTGAACTCAAATAATAAAGAAGTGAGAATTTTCGGCGGTACATCTGAGTGTCATGAAAACGCCTGACGGCCAAGTACACTTCCCTGAACCGCTCAACTCGGCACTGCCTTCCACCCTGAAAGTAAACCATTAACCCTTGCCTTCTGCTTGTATCCATCAGGTAGTCCCTAAACCACTCACATAGGTGTTGGTCTAATCCGAAACCTTTGATCTTACTAAGGGAAACATAAATAGGATGCTTTATAGAAAACTTTACTGAGATCAGTAAAGACAACGTTCAACAGAAAGTACTTGTCCTTGGCCTCGACCAGATCTCCCCTAGCTAACAGCAGGTTTGCCAGGCAGGATCTTCCTGGATGGAATCCATTCTGTTCCACCGCCAGTAACCCATGTTTCTGCACATGAGCTAAGAGCTGATCCCTTATTATTGTTTCTAATACCTTTGCTATAATGCAGGTCAGAGTTACGGGCCGGTAGTCATATACCAACTGCATGTTCCTCTCTTTGAAGATGGGGCTTATAAAAGCATCTTTCCAGTCCCCGAGAAACCTAGCCTGGCTCAGAGACATCTGAAAAATC
Source organism: Trichobilharzia regenti (assembly GCA_944472135.2). NCBI lineage: Eukaryota > Metazoa > Platyhelminthes > Trematoda > Strigeidida > Schistosomatidae > Trichobilharzia > Trichobilharzia regenti. The sequence continues at coordinate 9,754,833 of OX235266.1, forward strand.
TCCTCAAATGAGATGTATATTGTATGAGCCAAGGAGATAAGCAGCTTGGGGTGAGGTTCATTGGGCCCAGGTGGCTTACCTGGCTTTATTTTAGACAACAGTTTTATAACCACTGCGTCCTCCACCACAATTTGGGGCATTTTAGTGGTGACAGCAATGACCTCGCTATACTCCTGATCGCTACGGTTAGACAAAAAGACATCTCAAAAGTACTCCGGGAGCTCTTCAGCTCTCGTTTCGTCTGACTCGACTGCCTCTCCATTATTGCTTATGAGTGACGGAATACCACTGCTGGCTTTAGTCCTACGTTTGATACACGAGTACGGTGCAGATAGTGCACACAATCTAGTACTGGCTGTCATTCATACTCCATACGACTGTTGTCAGTCATATGCTTACAGAGGTTTCGGATTTCGAGGCGCTCCACTCGAAACTCATACCTTCCAGTTACAGTAAACCGGTCCTTAGTTACCTTAGTAACCTCCTTATTCCATTACCAACCTAGGGTGGTTTGTGCGGTTTTTTTCGAGGGGTAGACCTGGGTAAAAATGGCGCAGTGACTCAATCTGGTGTGTTCTCAAATCGCACCCAAGCCTCCTCGACAGTCCGGTGTTTGTGATGTTAATTCCTCCCAATTAATATGTGGGGAATTGAAGTCACCTACTATTAGACACCTATTACTACAACTCTGAGCTCTGAGGTAACTTAGCATGAAATCGTCACCTTGGCTGGCAGGAATTCTATAAATAACCCCTATCGTCACAGTGCCCTTGTTCAAGTTAACAACATGGCTTGCGGCTTCAATTGTGCCGCTGTCATGCGCCCCTGACAACGCTGACCAATTCCTACGTCATCCCGGATGCATCGGGTAGCCCCACCACCTTTTCAACTCATTCCTCTGTCCGCTCTATTGCAGTGTATCCAGATATGAGAGGAGATTAGTTCACACCCACTAACGACCATGTTTCAGTGATTGCAATCACATCAGGTTGTAGTCCTTCAGATAACGCTCCTAGTTCAGGAAGCTTATTACCAAGACTAAACGCGTTCCTATGGCATACTGCAAGAACGATGTGCTCATTCAACTTATGAACAAAGGTCTGAGCAACATAGGTTTCCGAGACCTAACTATCTGAAAACCCAACAGTTTAAGGTCCTTTTCTTCTTTTTCTAGTCAGGCCCTTAGTTGAGCCGCGGCTTTTATTCTTTTAATTCTATCTTCCAGCGCTTAGTAGGGCCCTATTCTCAGCTTTTTACCCTTGATCTCAAGTGTGGTGCTGAGAATAATGCTTTTCTTCATCTCGCTCCCAGTACTATTTTCAGCAGTAGTGGAGGACTTTCTGTAGCACCGGCATTTCCTTTACCGACTTCGGTGTCCTTCTTTCCAAGAACACCGTTTGTTTTTTCAAGAGGTACCTCACGAATGGTTGAGCTAACTACCTCAAGATCATCAGAGTTTCGGGCAGCTGAGTCTATTTTTTTGATTCCCCTAGGTTCCGGACTATGATACAGTGATTTGAGTCCGAAGGTATCACAGCCATATTAGTATTTAGGGCCCTCGAGACCATATCACTAAGCCCAGTCTTTTTGACTTTCCCTTTCAGCTTCCTGTCTTTTAGCTCTAACCAAGTAGAATCAGTTTCTTTCACTTTGCTCTCACCGCAGTTGGAAGCCATTCGTTCACCAGGCACACAATACTTTGCCATAGAAGTATCACCCGCTGGTCCCACAATGGTGGCACTACTTGCCCTCTTTGACTTTCGGGACATTTTGTGTGCTGTTGCAGAGTTTTTGGCGCACTGTATCTCTTTTGTGTCTATCGCTTCGGGACTTGGTTCTGTTTCTGTCCTATGACAGTCCAGAATCGTCATTACCGGCAACGGTTTCAGATACTGGCTTTTTTCCCTCATCTGAGATTTTGTCAATTTTGTGGATATAATAAGTCCTACAACCCCTCGGATGAGGACGTTTAACGAGTTGCTGAAAAATGTGCACACCCTCGGAGACGATGGCTTGCTACATCTCCTTAGGCTGACGGTGATAAGCCATTGCAAACTTTATGAAGCCATAGGTTGAAGTTATCACACTGCATCAAATCATCCACGGGAAAGTGGCAACCCGGTCGTCCACAGTTATTAGTGAAACTAGTGTCAGTATAAGTTATTTAAATTACATAGATAAATATATATCGTAACAAGCAGAGCAGCAGGCACACAAATGATGAAAACAGAACACTAGCTGTGCGGAGAACGTTTATTCCAGGAGAGTCAATTTTTAAAAAGTGCAGGAGTCCATTCGTAGAGACTAACAACCTTGCTGGTTTTCGCTAAGGTTTAGATCCTACAACTGTCGTATCTCCTGATCCAAATGACTGAGTCCTGAGTATCTTCCTGCAAGTAAAGAAAATAAAACACTGATTGGTGTTTACTATATAGATTTTGTTTTCAGTCCAGTATATATATACTGAAACATAATGATATGAATACCACACTAGAAGTCACAAAAGCGAAAAAACAATACCAATTAAACCTGTCAAAGTAAGCCAACAAGCTTCTGATGCGATTTACATAACAAAAACAGAAGTAGAATATGCCATTCTCATTTTCGAAGTCAATATATTCGGGATTATATCTACCACATTAATAACAGGCTTCTTGACACCTATTGATCTTTCGGGCATTTTCCAACCAGTGCATATGAATGACGAATACTTATGTACTAGACTCAACCACTCGCTGACTTTCGATGAACTACTTTCCCAGGGTTTCTACAGAGATTTTTAAGGTGCTTTCCTAATATTATGTTCCCTTTTGGGTAACATGAATTGATCAATATTTTGCAGGCTGTTATTACTGTATTGGATGAGGCTACCCATCTTAAAACCCTTGTCTGTTAATTATACTTGGATAATAGTCAAAATATGGCATCTTTAATCAGCACTGATGGTCCCAAAATGTTAGAGGTGTAAGGGATTACGCACACAGATTGGAGCGCGCTCTTGATAGTCAATGCTTCTAAACATATATAAACAGATCAAAGGGGTTCAATGATCGTACTCGCATTTTCTGCTGTCATTAGATCAAGCCAAGCCGTACTATTGTTTCCCATAGGTAACTGCCTGCTGGACTTCTGCTTTACATTCGGATTCAACAGAAGCTGCGGTACAACGAGCAAATATCCGAAAACAGATTATTGTCAGTCCAACTGTGGGCAGTGCAGGTTTTCTGGAACAACAACCATACCATTATTTTTTCAGCACAGTACCGTCAATGGCCTTGGCTAAGCATTGGACGAAGTGAAACAAAAAACAGTAGTGTATTTGTTGGTGAATATGACACACGCGGTATCTGTTTAATACTTTGTGAAGCTTATCATCAAGGCATGCATTTCTCTGATGATAATGTATTGGTTTTTAAATCCATGGCTTTCTGATCAATGATGGTCGGGATTAGTTGATCGTAACTCAGAATGTTCTTTTAATGATACGCCAAATATTAATTCATGGACGTTTACTGCTGGACACGGTTCACAGTTTTGTACCACGTGCAAATGAATTTATTGGCTCTGATCCAAAACCTGGAAATAATACATATACTACTGGGAATTGGACATCTGTACCTGAACAACTCCAAAGTAGACGTCGTCATGTCCCTGTTCACTAACAAGCTTTAGGCGAAAGCTGCCTGTTTTATCAAACACAAAACATCGCCCTAAATCAAATGATGACAGGAAAACTTCATTCGGTGATCATCCGAAACGCAGATTAGTAAAAGATCCTTTACATGATTATACAGTATACACTTATGATTCTGTAATCTTATTAACCAGTGCTGTTGTGCATTTCTTAAGAGAAAATCCTGCTGCGGCATCTGCCCTCAATCATCCAGAGGTTTCTGAAACTCTTAGATCTCTTGTTGCTTGAACTAATTTCCATTATCGTTTTCAAACCAGTGACTCTGTCACAGGTCAATCGAATGAAGTTGGTGGACTTGTTGCAAGTATTAATGATGATAATTTTGGTATAGATGCCGAATTTCAGTTGCCCGGTGATTACTATGGTAGCCGTAGTCAAAGTCCTGAATAGGCATCAATATTTAGAATTGAATGATCATAATGAAAGAATTGCAGGTCATTGTTTGTTAAAAACATTTTAATACTACTGCACCGATTATTATGCGGTCAAACAAAGGTGACGAAGAGACTCAAGAACAAGATCAAAAGCAACGAAATTCTCAATCTTACGATCCATCTAGTCATATGCCCATATGTGTCAAATAAATATAACTAGAAAACAACTAATGCTCCATTTCTTTAGGACGAAGCTTTCCGTTGCATGGAGTTTGGACAAACATAGGTCAACGTTAGTTCAGATTGACTGTCAACCCACAGCTGCACCATAATATTAGGATCTTTTTGAAGTTTACAATAACTCTTCTGACTTCTAGCAGTCTCCAAATATCTTCAGACTATCAGCATTGCACAGTAATCGACATTTTCAGTTGTTCGTTATGATTACTGACAAAGCGCTGATTAATATACATTGAAATTCCCAGAAGGGAACCTCACATGGTAAAACGGTGGAAATCTAGGCGAAACTTGGAAATGGTACATGACCATGATACCGTATAGATGCCTTGTCCTGCTGGCAGATTAAAATCACATGACTAGTCTTCACCAAAGCCGCGTATGGTCCCATACAAACTAATCCGTTCATTTAAAAGTCCTCTGCTATGTGGTTCACTAAACTTTTCACTACCTTTTAAATTATCTGAAGTACAATTTCAGATGTAAGATACTTGCTGCCTCATCTGTCTGCTTGTTTGGACAAATAGGACAGAAATATATCCTTCAGCCTTCCTAGCACCCGCTTTTCTAGGAACTTACAGGACAATGTTTGCAATGAGATGCAGAGACATTCGGAAGAGGGTAACTTGATGGCTTTGGGAAATTATATGGCATATCACTCTTTCAAATGGCGCCACTCTTTTTATCCGGTGGGTTCTTTTGCATTTCAACAAATAAACCGAATACACTAGCATTATCCCATGAAAATCCAAAAATATACTTTGAACCTTTAAATATGATGCCTTCCTTAATCCATTACATTGCGCAGATAGCAGTATCAAACAATATTTTCTGATTAAAGTCCTGCAGGTGTAACGCAGACCGAGAATATAATTCCACACATATGTACGTGATAAAAAGTTTTTAGATTCAAAATTTCATTTAAAAAGCGTGTAAAAAATATAGCTTGTCATTAAACCACCATAGCAGCCGACTACAACGCTACAATCATCGTGGATATGCAACAAAGCCACCCAATGGCTTTCCAAGGATGCTTCCGAATAAACCCTTATTGACCTTTCGAGAAACGTACTCCAAACATATTAGAAGAGTCCCAGTGAGTGTTTCCTTGAATTCATCGCCTAGTTATAAATAGTGCCCCATCAAAGTGGTCTGTTTCCGCATTTTGCGACTTCATTGCCGCCAGGTATGAATCTCGACTAGTAGGTCACACAAGGAGTTATCACAACTGTTTGTAAACTACGATCTTATTTACATCCGTCTACACTTAGACTAATAACCCATGTAACTGTAAAGATGCCGCTGGTGTACTCATTCACAGCTCTACTCAGGATCTTCAGATTCAGCCAAACCAAGCAAATTACTAATCACCTTCGTTTCAGTTTACTGAAGACACTAAAGACCATTCATCTACATTTTATAATTTCTTAGAGAAAAATCATGGGTCGTCGGACACGTAATGATGAGTAAAACACAAAGTCTCAGACAAAAATGAACCTCTGGATAAACCTATTTACCCTTATTTGTACATCCAGTTAGACATATGAAGGTGTCAGAGCCAGCCAGAATCGGAAAGGCAACGTACACCTTTAAAACTCTGAAATTAGTCTGGAAATCCCCACGCTCAGCACCAACAACAAGATTCAGATTTTTAACACCAGTTTTAAGTCAATCGGTTCTTCTACATGAATCAAAAAATTCTGCGTTCATGTCACATAAAGCACTTCCAACAGGCTACTGAAAACAGTCATCAACAGCTACTTCCGTTTTATACGGAAGATCATATAGCCGAAGACGACTAGCAATAAAGAACTTTGGGAACACCCAACAAGTATCCAGAAGAAAACAGAAATTAATCGGACACCTACCAGACCGTTGAGTGGCATTGTACTCCGGGCCACCAAGTAGGACACTAATTGGCAACGACGGGTTGGGTTCCCAAGTGTGACGTTGAGGAGATCGTGTAGGGACGAGATAATAGACTGCGAGCAATCATGGGGTCAGTTAAAGAGGACTGCAGAAAACAGCGCAAAATGGAAACGTGGTCTCCAAGCCATATGCTGCGCTCGGAACCCTATAGAATAATAAGTACTTCATAGGGAAAGGACTTAGTTTAGTACAGTAAAACGTTCAGAAAAGTTATGTTCTTTACGTTTTAAATATTCTAAGGTAATATTCAGTTATTGTAGAATTTTATTCCGTTCAAAATTTGTAGTACTGCATTGAAAATTGAAACAAACCTGTTTTGGCTACTTAAATTAGATATAAGTAGTATAGAAACTTTAACAAAATCTTCAAGTGGTCACATTATTTGTCATTTTTTCCACATTTGATTCCACTACCTAATTATCGCCCAGTTCCTGTACCAATCTATAGAACCCCCATCACCCGATGAAGCCTCAAGTATGAGTAACTATAAATCGAAAAAGAGACTACATTCTTCTAATAATGAGTCGAATCAGAAGGATTTGAGTCTTAGATGTGTCGGACAATGAGACCATCATTGGGCAGAAAAACTTGTTGAGTTAAACCTTTAAATAGATTGAACCCAGTTAAGTATGAATGTAATGAATGCAGGCCTAAGTCCTAAGATGAGATTTCAGTGCAAGGATTCTGTTAAATATTACTTCCAATTAGTTGAAATAAGCGTCTACAAAACATAGAACATTATATAACATCTTAAAAGTGTTAAGCTATCAACCCCATAACTGCCAATCACGAATTAGCGAAAGTTAGGATTCACAGGACATTGAATTTTGCCCAGTTGGCCGAACGATAGTGTATCCACCTCGTAAACGATATTCCGATAATCATTTCAATTTAATAAGGCTATACAAAGTTACTCAATAAAACTTTGATTTTCCCTAGAATGTCTATCTGACAGTGGATCACATTGACTCACCTTATTCACGTAGGCTGTTATTTAAATTTAGAGTGGTGAACACTAACTAGCAGAATCAAAAATGATCAACAATTAAATCATCACAATACTTAATGGAGTCAGCAGTATGAATAGCTGCAGAGTACCAAAGTAGGATAAAACAGTTGTTCGTTCCTCCCACCTACCTCGTCACATGATTTCCAATAGTCACATGATGTAAATTTAAAGACAGGGGCATAAACATTTCTAAAAGTTGCTTAGTTTTTCTTACGAATATTACGGAGTATGTAAAATCTTTAAGCCATAAGAAAATTGATTTCGAACACCATTTAGCACTATGATTAACTGCAGTTTTGGAGGACACCTTTTGGTAGAGAAGCATGAAATAATGACGTTCCTTTATTGACAATGAGTATTTCCTAGGAGTACTGGACAGCTGTTTCGTTCTCCCTAGTTTGGGACTCTTCGTCAGTACGCACCCACACTGTAGGGTCCCAACCCTGGACCTTCTGGTTACAAGGTACCAAGCGAGCTCGTAGACCATTAAGACACTGGGACCCGCCAATCCAATGGCCAGACCATGAATTCTAACTTCTACCTATTCATGACAGAACGCGACAACTTTGCAATGTCTTCTTCGATGAGTTACTGCCTCACCTTCAACCTGATGTACTCTACTGGTCATGGCTTCCCACCAGAACCCCAGGTTAACTGCCTGAATAGGGCCAGTCGCTAGTGAGCATCAGATGAATTTCCAAGTATTGGTTTTCGTAGGGATTTAGTTTGATTGGTTGGAGGATTTCATCATGAGCTGACATCAGTTAGAGAACCATCAGAAAACCAGCTTGGGGTACTGGAAAGCTGTTTCCAATGCCCTTGTTTGGGACTCTTCATCAGTACGCACCCATATCGCGTGAGTCAAACCCAGGGCGTCTGGCAAGGTCACCATTGTCCCAGTGGCTTAATGGTCTACGAGCTCCCTTGCCTTGTAACCATAAGGTCCTGGGTTTGAACCCTGGCTGTGGGCCGGGTGCGCACCGTTGAAGAGTCCCAAACTAGGCCGACGAAAGAGCTGTCCAGTACTCTGCTACTGGTTTTCCAATGGCTCTCTAACCGATGTGTCAGCTCATGATGAAATCCTCCAACCAATAACTGAATATTTTCTACTTTTTAATTCATGGATTATTCCCAACAGGACCTATGTAAAATAAAAACAAAAACACTATCCTGCCTAGTAGTTACAGAGAAGTGAAAGTGAGACTTTAAGAATAGCAATAACTGATCATCTGACCAAAACTAGTCATCCTTTCTCTAAAGCTTATCGCTCCACAAGGCAAAATAATAACCTGCTGAAGTGATCACATGTCAAACTCGTGGGGCATTACTGACGCCTTGGTCATAGAAATAGAAACTCCAGAGTTTTGTATACAGAAGAAGGCTGTTCAAACACTTCTTTCATTAAATTGTCCTAATTCTAATCACAGTCCTACTTTCGCCTTATTTATTCTTCTTTTTCTTTATACAGTATGAACAATCTTCCCTTCTTATTTCAGTTGTTATTAGTAATTTCCACACTTCGAACAATTTCCAGTATTATCTTATTTGTCACCCTTATTTCTCTAATTCCATATATGTCTTCAAGTTTGACTACTGCTCCTGTGGAGCTAGCTACATAGACCGTACAATTAGGTGTGTTTCTCGTTGGATTTTCAAACATCACCCTGCATAGTGGTTGGTTAAGTAAAGGACAAACAAAATCTATTCGTGTAGTGCTATTTTATCTCATCTTGTGGATACAGAACACACAAGAATGATGTCAACGAGTTGGCTTTCAAAGACACTTATCGCATACCAAAAAATCTTAACTTCGCCTTAAGAGATCGTCTACTAAATATTGCTGAGGCTGGTCATTGGGATCCATATTAAAAAGCCTAATTTATGCGTCCAAAAGAAGTTAGTTCAGACATTATCCTTATCTTGGCCATCTAGATTTGAATGATCATGAATTTTGTGGAATTTTCATAATTTTAGTTGATATTCTATTCGCTACTATATCTTTATTATATTATTATTATTCTAATTTAGGCATCTTTAATGAACTGCGGTAATTCCATTGTGATCTTACTTAACAAAATCGATATTATTTAAAAAACACTAATATTGTTATCAACTACTAATCTAGAATATTTTATGTATATAAACATATTCGTATATAATTGTAGAGCCAGAAGAGGAATTTATCTAAAAAGATATTCTTTGCTCAATTATTTTGTGTTTTATTGATATCAATTAGACAATCATTGAAAACCAGGTAGGAGTAACAGACAGCAATATCGACCCCTAGTTCAAGACTCATCATCATCCCAGTTAAGTTAAACAATCTGGAAAAATACTCGTCCATTACAAAGTATTCCCTTTGTTATGTACTCGTCGACTAAATTATTGTTATGGACTGGTCGAGAATTTAATAGTCCTGACGCAAGAAGGCGGAAATCAGAAGACCACTAGGTTTGCGATGATACTTCTATTTTCCAAACACAAGGAGAATGCAAAAGTGGTATCACACCAAAGTAAGTAAGTCACACAAACTGTAAATGCGAAATATATATGAATGTTCAGACAAGGGTGTGAACAATCATTAGACAGTCTTAACATGAATGGCTAATTATAATGAAGTATCGATCCATATATACATAGCGAAATATAGCGAACATGTCAACAACCACCATATATGGATATATGTCACCAAGCAATGGACTGTCAACAAACACTCATATTATATATAATATAAGGGGAATATACATTGTTAAAGGAGACAGGTTCATACAAGTGAAATGGTCACAGACTAAGCGAGCAAACAGAAAGAGAGACCAACATACACACACATAAATGTATATATGTGGATATATATCACCCTTGCATGTGTATGTAATCACACAGTACAGTGGAATAGGTTTTATTTATATATTGAAAATTAATATAGTTAGGTTAGCGTCAGTGGTAGAGAGGTAGAATGCTCACCAACCACGCCTCATGTGGTCCGGGGTTCGATCCCCGACCACTGACGCACTCACTACTTTACCTCCCTAAGCCAGTAATAAAACTGGTTAAAGAGAGGAGGTTGGAGATGAGGCTAGCAACCCCATCTCGTAAAAATAATAAACCCCACTGCTGCCGAAACTTCACAGCTGTAGCCTGAAGTCCTATGTTCCACTGCGGGAGACGTAAAGGAATAAAAGAAATAGTTAGGTTAAGACACAGAGAGAGAGAGAGAGGGAGCGAGGGGTTCATCACTTATCTTTGTTCATTAAATGAACATCAAAATCAAAATGATGTGACGCCCATACCAGATATGAGGGAAATCACAATAAAAATTATGACAGGGAGTAGGGCTATTTGAAACAAGTTGGAATGTTGTGTAAATGCATTGTGCGTCGGTGGCACAGTGGTTCGGACTCTCGCCGACCATGCACATGGTCCGGGGTTCGAGCCCACGCCGGCGCATACCTGATATCTATGGTCGGCCTGCAAAATTTGGGCTACCGATATCCATGCTGAAAATTCCATACTTGTACCAAAAATACAGTGTGGAATCAAGCTGTAAATCAAAAATAAATAAAAAGATATAATTATGAGTAGTAATAAATTGTACTCGAATCGTCATCCAGTTATCATTACCATATCGAATAAATTCATGTAGTAAGGAATTATATATATATATATATTCTATCACAGTGCCTGAATTCTATAATGGACAAGATTTTATTTTGATAAAATCACACAGTGATGTAATACAGTAATGTTTACTGATGACCACCTCGTGAGCACAAATTACCACCACTCATAATCATATCAAGGCACTACTCACACAACTCACTTTCTTGCTTCATTTATATACACATGAGTAAAAATGAATGATTAGACATTTGACCAGTAGGGTGCAGCTGGGAAGAGTTGAATATCAATATAAGATAATAAACTACATTCACATATAAGAATATAAGTGTTATCAATCAACACACAATCAGATGGGAAATAAGACGAATGTTTTTATAGTAAAATAAATAAATAACTTGTTAGAGTGTTATAATGTGAAGTGAAATATATTTTAACACTATTTATTATCCTCCTCTGATCTGATTCGACTGACTTGTGGTAATAATATCTTCCAGATCTCTGGTGTTTCCATGGTTTCACTTCTGTTGCATGTGTTGTGTTGGGTGTAGACCACTCGATGAATCAGACAGGATTCAGTAATCAATCTATGTCTTTCTCTCCACCCACCTACCTATATTACTCTTTAGAATTTTGACTATGTCTCAACCCGCACTATTGTGTGGTTGTGTGCTAATGCAATGTAGTCCTGAGTTCCTCTATCTAAATTACTTATCTTCTTGGGTGGATCAATCATTCTAACCTTAGCCACTAAATTCTTATTTTCCAACAGACAATCTGACTACCCCCGATCTACTCGTTTGACCTATGCAGTTGACCTAACTCACAGTCATTGCAAGATATTTTGTAAATTATATTATTTTTTTTTAATTGGGTCCATCGGGTCCTTAAGACTACAGAGCTTGTCCAACGTGAGTGAGTTTGTAGATTTGAATGCCACCCTAATTCCTGCTTTATTGAGGGTTTCAGGTGTCCCTTCTTTCTATGGTAAATCTGTGGATGCCATCTTATTTCCCATCTGACTATATTTGATTAATGACACTCATATTATTACTTCTGAATGTACTTTATCTTATATTGTTGATTTTTATTCGAATGTCTAATCGCATCAATTTTTACTCATGTGTATATAAATGAAGCAAGAAAGTTGTGTGAGTAGTGGCTTGATATGATTATGAGCACCAATAAGTTGTGCTCGAAATGTGGTCATCAGTAAATATTAATTACTGTATAACAACACTGTGTGATTTATCAAAATAAAATCTTATCCATAATAGAGTTATACTCTACCAGCACAGTGACCAAGTTTTATACTTATGCCTAAATTCTACACTCACATTAAGGATGCATATAAAATTTGTACACAAGCGAAACTTCTACACCCCTTCTTCTACCTTGGGTATGTTTCCACGTTCGATTAATAAGTGATATAATTTATAATAATTTTTCCTTCACGTTCCCAGTGTGCGTCGGTGGCACAGTGGTTAGGACTCTCGCCGACCATGTACATGGTCCGGGGTTCGAGCCCACGCCGGCGCACACCTGATATCTATGGTCGGCCTGCAAAATTTGGGCTACCGATATCCATGCTGAAAATTCCATACTTGTACCAAATCAAGCTGTAAATAAAAAATTAAAAAAAATAAATAAATAAAATAGGGCTCCAAGCTAGTGGCTTGAAGTTTCTGTAGCAGTGTTTAATTTTTACAGGATGAGGTTGCTAGCCTCATGCCCAACCTTTCCTCTTTACCAGCATTATTTCTGGCTCAGTGAGGTAAAGGAGTGCGCCGGCCGGGGATCGAACACCGGACTATATGCATGGTCGGCCAGCGTCCTAACCGCTATACCACCGACGCACTAATAAGTGATACTGTTTTTTAAAATTTTCGTATGCCATATCAGTAACATCTTTTTCTTAACTAACCCTTTATTTACTTTTTCTACCTATTACGTAATTTATTTCTGGACACTTGGCTCCAAGATCTTTCATTAACATCCTATTTTTCCAGGATGTCTTTCATATTACGTAACCCTAGTCAAGACTGACTAATCTTCACCACCCAATCCACACATAATTACAATTTGATTATTCGTCAAACTTTTTGAAACACTTTGATGACATGAACGATAACCTCAACTAATTTTTATTTTGTATGGCAAACCCAATGTACACGCACATACAAATAAAAAAATCATATATGATTGTACAGCTAAGTGAATGAATTCGCCGCCAAAAAGAGACTCTTCGCTGAACTGTTTGTTCTTATATACAATTTGATCACGAATTGATGTGAGTCAGGGCACCACCAACATTGAAAACCACCTGGGTGTACTGGACAGCTGTTTCGTCCTAGTTTAGGAGTCTTTCACAGTACGCAATAACCGGGGATCGAACTCAGTTCTCCCTGATTTGCAATGTTTCGATAATTGATATCACTCTACAAAATTACTCCTGAAAACTAACTTGACGCCTACTAGTTACTGAGTACAGGACAAAGTTGACTGGAGTTCTAGCAAAAAGTCAAAAGTCGTGACGAGTGGGAGCCACGAATTCGGGAGTGAGGACAGACACTCCTCATTGATACTGGCTGATGGCTGGGCTAAAATCACGCACTGATCCATGTCAGAATTCATGGAGTGGCTATTGAATCAGGTGCCAGTGGCTGCGTGGTCTACCAACTGGGAGGTCCTGTGTTCGAACCCTACTCTGTAGATGCGTATTGCTGATGAATCCCAAACTAAGCTGACGGAACGACTGTCCAGTAATCGCAACTGACATCAATCCGTGATCAGTTTTGAAATATGTAACCCCTATTATGTCACTTGATGTTTTACCACGATTATAATCACAAATGTTTTGTCTCAATTCACATCATTATTTCTAAAAATCACCCTACAAATATACAACTGTATAAACACTGACAATCATTTCATTGAAATAAGAGTGTCTTAGCTAAATTCATGGATAATCCCCATTCAGGCATTAATGAAAACAAAACACGTAGATCAGCGAAAAGTCTCTTTTCGGTGGCGAATTCATTTTCTTAGCTGTACAATCGCAAATATATATATATATATATATACGAGTTATTTTGTATGTATGTGTGTACATTAAGTTTGTCAAACAAAATTACAATTGGTTATGGTTATTTTAACTAAACAGGTGAAGATTGGTAATACAAGTCAAGAAAATTAGGTGTTAATCAAATTAGGGTAGTAACAAAGGTGATGAGTTGTCACAAACAGTTGTTAAAAGAAGTCATGTAATAATAATATGAATAGTTTGATGAGTGAGTTTTACTCAGGATGCACATAGGAACAAAGTAGATAATACGAAATTATGTAAGAGATCTAAATGAATACAAGAATTATAAGCAATTAAAGAACATGCAAAGAAACAAAATTAAGTCATCAAATCAAATTAAAAAAAGTTGTTACCATGAGAGTAGAAGTGGTTGAGTAATCGTCTTTTGTATGCACATCTCCGGTTTTCCTATGGGAATGGCCAGAGCTTCAGCGATACAAAGAAGACGAAACCGTATTGCCTTTTATAGGTGGTTATTCTTGACTCTGTAGATTACTTTGAAGCAGGAGGCGTTTGTTGAAATGGAATGATCAGTGTTAACCAGGTGTTGCTGTTTTTTTGTTTTGATTTGTTTTGAGTTTTTTATTTTTATTTTGATGACTTAATTTTGTTTCTTCGCCTGTTCTTTAATTGCTTATAATTCTTATATTCATTTAGACCTCTTACGTAATTTCGTATTATCTACTTTGTTCCAATGTGCATCCTGAGTAAAACTCATTCATCACACTATTCATATTATTATTACATGACTTCTTTTAACAACTGTTTGTGACAACTCATCACCTTTGTTACTACCCTAGTTTCATTAACACCTAATTTTCTTGACTTCTATTACCAATCTTCACCTGTTTAGTCAAAAGTAACCTTAACCAATTGTAATTTTGTTTGACAAACTTAATGTACACACATACATACAAAATAACTCGTATATATATATATATTTGCGATTGTACAGCTAAGAAAATGAATTCGCCACCGAAAAGAGACTCTTCGCTGATCTACGTGTTTTAGTTTCTTAGCTACTTTTCATTTTCTAAATGATGATGTGACAAGTTATTGCAGACCACAGGTGGAATAGGTAGTACAGTAGAAAGTTTGAAATTGGAACACTTTGCCAATGTTTCCCGAAAGCTTTTAGTCCATGATGAAGAAAAAACAAATCTCTGTCTATCTAGTATTTTGAAGGACTTAGAAATCTCTACGAGATGTCCGGTATCAACAATGTGTGTCTGGTAATTGCACTCTGGGAATATCTGCTTCCTTTCAGACACAGGTTTTTGGGAATATGTTCAGAAAACCGGATAGAAGCCCTTCTTTCTTTCCTTCCAATGTACTTACTCACGCAAGTGCACGTGAATTCATAAACGCAGTTGGAGGTGACATCAGCAGGGTATTAATCCAGTTTTGAGTAGATTAAAGAAGGAGTGGTGCTGTATACTGTTATAAGTTTTGCTGCCGGGAAGCTTCTATTTATTGCACCTTTCAATCTTTTGTGGGGGTTGTTATAATGAACAAAGCTGATTATATACATAAAATGATGACAATTCTAAACGACAAAGAAAAATTCCAAGTAGACAACAAAAAAGATGCCACAACGTCATTTGAAAATAAAGTTAATAAATGTCTCAAAGAACTTCTAATGAAGAAACTAATCAACAGCGAAACATACAATAAACTGAAGTCAAAAGGTGGACGCCTGCCGTCTATGTACGGCCTACCAAAAATTCATAAAGCAAATGTGCCATTAAGACCAATCCTGTCAATGATTGACTCACCATGCCACAAGCTAGCTCGATGGTTAGCTGATTCTATAGAGCCCATTCGAATTAAATTTGCAACCCACAGCCTGAAGGATAGTTATCAATTTTCCAAGGAAGTTGACAATATCGACATATCAGACAAACTCATGGTATCATATGACGTGACCTCCTTGTTTACAAATGTACCACTGATGGAAACAATTGATATAATTTGTAAACAAACGGATCTACTACCATTACCGGAAACAGAGATGAAGCGACTTCTACTGCTCTGCACAAAAGATATACAATTCAAATTCAACAATCAACTTTACCGACAAATCGATGGGGTCGCGATGGGTTCGCCTCTGGGACCTATCCTGGCTGATATCTTCATGGGCTACCTTGAGCAGACACAACTAAGTTCTGCTATCAATGGAACGACCTACTATCGCCGATATGTTGATGACACATTTGTTGTTTGCAACGATATGGATCACGCATCGGCACTATATGATCGCCTAAATGAGATACATCCAAATATCAAATTCACCATGGAATATGAACATAATAATGAGTTCAATTTCCTGGATCTAAATGTAAAAAGAACAAACGAAGGCATGGTCGAAAAGTCCATCTATAGAAAAGAAACCTGGACTGGACAATATCTTCACTATAACAGCTTTTGTCCCATAAGCTATAAACGTGGATTAGTGAGGACTTTGTATGACAGAGCCAGGAAGCTATGTTCACCAAACAGGGTCGAAGAAGAATTAGTTTTCGTCGAGAAATGCCTAAGGGAAAATGGATACCCTAAGGGATTTATTCAGAAGTACAGCAGAGAAAAAGATGAGAAAGAAAAGCATCCAACTGTAGAAAAGAAAAAAGTGTTTATCTGTCTACCATACAAAGGAGATGCAGTGTCACAAAAGATTGAAAGGTGCAATAAATAGAAGCTTCCCGGCAGCAAAACTTATAACAGTTTACAACACCAGTCCTTCTTTAATCCACTCAAAACTGGATAAATACCCTGCTAATGTCAGCTCCAACTGCGTTTATGAATTCACGTGCACTTGCGGGAGTAAGTACATTGGAAGGAAAGAAAGAAGGGCTTCTATCCGGTTTTCTGAACATATTCCCAAAAACCTGTGCCTGAAAGGAAGCAGATATTCCCAGAGTGCAATTACCAGACACATTGTTGATACCGGACATCTCGTAGAGATTTCTAAGTCCTTCAAAATATTAAATAGACAAAGGACAGCAAATTTACTACGATTTCCCGAAGCAATCGCAATCAAACGATTCACACCAACCAGACTTATGCATACAGAAAGAGAGTGTGATTAACCTCTCACTCCCTTGGTAACTGAATTTTGATTTTGATTAGTCATCTAATTCAGTGATCTCAACTCACTGAACAAATCTTAATCTCATAAACTGTAACCGTTTTTGTTTTTTGTTTCTTGAGTTGCTATGTGAACCTACAAGCTAACACTGTTCTGTTAATCAATTTTTCTGTTTTCTGTCTTACCCCTTCCCCTCTTTTCAACTTTAAAAGCGTATAAACTCATGATGAAAACTTAAACTAAAAACATTGTAATGCTTTCATTTAGATGCGTCAATTTTATAGTATCTCTTCTCTACCACCACTCAAACATTAAAGTATGTTATTATCATCTATATAACCATTGTAATTTCAGGTAGTCGCTGGCAGCTGATGAGAACCTGTGAAATAGAATGACGGCATCATTTTATACTGCAAATTTCGTCTTCCTTTCTTTATCGAAATTTATCAAGGGAACCAAATGTATAAAAAAACAAATCCACCTTAGAAACATTATTTCTCAACTAAGTAGATTCATCGCATTACTTCCCTTTCGGTTAATGAGAATGGTATGACGATAACATTCTCTTAACAACCGAGAATACCTCCTAAAGATACTTACAATTAATCATAGGGTTTGATATTTTCGATACCTCGGATGGCATTACCTCTCCACTTTCTTATCCGCTTAGATTACCCATTTACCCGATAGTACCCGTTAATTTATTTGCTCATACTTCTGACTTCCCCCGCTGACATTTCCAAGTTGAATTGATTAGCCTCATATCAATATATGAGCAACTTAAATTGAAGTTATTTCTCTACTCAGGAGGTTTAGTCTGGAATCCATGACACGCATGTATTATTCGCGAACTAACTGACTTTCACCACAGAACTCAGCACAGAAATGCTACAGTTCAACTTTTCCACACTTCACATAACACACAAGAGCAGGGAACAAAGAGAGAAAAAATGGATTTCAAGGGACTGTGACAATCAAAAATGTGAAGGAAAAATAGTAGCAACATGGTGATATGTATCCACATATATATATTTATGTGTGTGTGTGTATGTTGGTCTCTCTTTCTGTTTGCTCGCTTAGTCTGTGACCATTTCACTTGTGTGAACTTGTCTCCTTTAACAATGTATATTCTCCTTATATTATATTATATATAATATAAGTGTTTGTTGACAGTCCGTTGCTTAGTGACATATATCCATATATGGTGGTTGTTGACATGTCTGCTATATTTTGCTATATATATATATATATATATTTCGTTCTCACAATTTGTGTCACTTCTTACATCTTTGGTGTGATACCACTTTTACATTTTCTTTGTGTTTGGAAAATAGAAGTATCATCGCAAACCTAGTGGTCTTCTGATTTCCGCTTTCTTGCGTCAGGACTATTAAATTCTCGACCAGTCCATAACAATAATTTAGCGACGAGTACATAACACATGGAATAACATGGGGATTTATTAGAGATCAAAAAGGGTGAATGCTTCTTCGCCACTGTGAGTAATTTTCAGTCAAATTACCAACAGTCTCAAGACAGTGGTTCCTAGCACCCTGAGGACTTTAATCAAGACGTCTACATCGCCCTACATGGCTGACTCAAACTAACTGTTAAGGATTTCATGGACTGCTGTCATGTTTTCGTTTGACCACTCCTAATTCTTTCCCAACTTAACCGCGAGTCAGCGGACACTGTTTGTCGAGGAGGAGGAGGAGGAGGGTGGATGAGCATGCTCAACATGTGACCTAACCATCTCAAAATCGATTTAGCTTAACAATTTCATTGATTGAATTACTTATTCACTAAGCTATAGAATCACTTCATGCCCATGTAGGCTACAAAACAAAACCAGGTAACATTTCTTTTCTCTTGTTGGTACAAACCAACCCGTGAATTCAACTCAATGACAAATCATTATAATCAATAATTTTGTTAAATGATCACTACTCACAACAAATATATAGGGGAAAAAATCAGTTTTTGAACGGAGCTGAAATCAAGAAACAATATAACTTGTCGTTATTATGTATTGGACGGTTGTCATAGCAACTGTAGTAATACTGTATGTAGTATAGTAATCCAGTATACAATACTGTTTCACTGTGTGATACATCTAATAAACAAACTAATATGGAATCTTCTATAAATGTCAAAATGACAGATGGTTTGACTAAGCTAAGAGTTTTCAAGCTTTCCCATAAAATAATCAGCCAGCAAAGGACCCAGTGATGATCCCACTGCAGTGCCATCTCTCTGTCTAAAAATCTCATTTTTGAAGGTGAACTGAATGAACACTCAACGTGCACCTCAATCAAAGTTCTTTTGAGGTGGATTATCGGAAACCCTATTTCTAAACTATGTGTATCAAATAAAGTATAATAATTATATTTCAATAGTTTACACACAATGATAAGTTTTGTTATTGGTAATATTTCGAGCAAAATTACCACTGCCCGTGTTCATACCACTGTTGAAATTGTTTTATTATTGTTTTATGTGTATCAATATAATCACAAATATAGCAAACAGTTTCCATGGGAGGTGCATTGGTAAATAGCGAAGTCACATCTAATGAGAACATGACTTTATCTGAGACATTTAAAATCTTTAATACTCTCAATTAATTCAAATGTGTCATCAATGGAAAACTTAGACACTTGCCTTCTAACTTGTTCCAGTGTTTCAGCTAGCCACTGTGTTATTTTGTGATAAGGAGGATCCGTCATATCGAGAATTGAATGGAGGGATAATTCTGTCTTATGTATTTTTGGTAGCCCATACAAACGTGGTATTATAGAGTCTGACGAGACTACTGACTTCTGCTTCATGTTCTTTAAGACATCAGTCAGTTGATTTTCAGTTAGATGTGTCTTGTTCTTTTCACCATCGGGTTTGGCAAATTTCGTTTGGTTAGAAAGGATCTCTGAGATTTTATCATTATAATCTTGGCAATTCATAACTACGGCACCTCCATCTTTGTCTGAACAACATATGATAATATCATCATTCTTCTCTAGTTCTTTCAGTTGGTCTATATGCTCTTTGGTCAGAAGATTATTCGAGCTAGTTTTTCAGCTAGTAAACTGATGACAGCAATCAAGAACTTTGGATTTAAAGTGTTGGTATTCTCCAAGTGATGTGGGTATGAGATTGTTGGTCTGGTTAATTCGATTTTCGAATTGAACTTGAGTGTGGAATCACTATTGACTTCTTATGATGGCTACAACAGAGAGAGAATAATTCAGTGAACTTCTTTTGAATACATAGAGAGCATGGGCTTGAAGATTTGGATCACAGACGCCTTGATTCCTTACACCCCTTGACAGTTTCAATCAGATCTTGTGTTTCACTTTGAAGGAGTTTCCATCAAATGGAGCTAGACGGATGTCTTGACTTCAACAGATGTTCTGCTACTGAACTACATACACATCTATGTGTCCCCCCTTTGATAGCCTGGATGGATAGTGATGAACACTAACCGAATCAGATATCATCAATAGTGTGTACAAGTAAAAAGTCACAAATTAGGCAGAAATATTTATCCAATACCCCTATGATTTTCAAGAATATCGAAATCTCCAATTAATTCATGCGAAAGAACAAGAAGAAGAAGAGAAGTCTGTGTGTTCAGAAGATGTTTGTCCAGTCTCTTCCCCAACTTTGGCCATCATAACTCAATTGTATAAATCTGGTGATTTCGCCTTTAGAAAATCAAATCAATGTAACTTATAAAGTACATTCGGAAATAATATTAGATTTTAAGAGTAGGTTTGTAAGGATTATATTTTTGTTTTCACGAGTTTGACCACGGATTGATATCAGTTAGAGAACCATTGGTCAAACTCGTAAAAACCAAACAAATTTAATCCTTACAAACCAACTATTAAAAATTAATCTGATGATGCTCGCTAGTGACTTGCTTCCTACAGGACGGAGTTTCCTGGAGTGAATTCTAGTGAGAAGTCGTGACCAGTGAGATTCACCTAGTCAAGTGTGTGAGGATGGATTTCCTACGGGTGACATCGGTTAGTGCCGCCGGTCGCGCCAAGTGCATCACGAATTAGGCTGACCATTGAATTGAGACTCAGTGACTGGTTGGTATACTAACTTGCCTTGTAAATAATGGTAGGTCCTGGATTCGAAACCCGTAGTGTGGGCACGTACTGCCGATGAATCCCAGAGTCAGGGGATGAAACAGGTGGCTGTCCATTACTCCCTCACTCATTTTCAATGATTCTCTAACTGATATCAATCCGTGTTATCAATCGAATACAGTCAGATGGGAAATAAGATGATTTTTACAGTAAAAAAATATTTAACTCGTTAGAAAGTCAAATGAATCCATTTTAGCATCATGTATTATTCTCCGATTTGACTGGTGGTAATAATATTTTCCATATCTCTGGTATTTACATTGAGTCACTTCTATTGCATGTGTTGTATTGACTGCAGACTCGACAACATGGAATTTTCAGCATTTGTCACAATATTGCATCTAATTTACTCAAAATATAAATAAAATTCATGGAAAATTCCCATTGTAACATATAAAAAATCAAAACAAGTGATTCAGCAAAAAGGCCTTCTTCAACAACGAATTTATTATCAAGCTGTACAGTCGTATATATATATGATTTTTAAGAAATTATATCCGGTGAGGGAATTAGATCAAAGGTGTAACATACATGAAATAAGGATAATAGTAGTATGAAATGCAATTAAAGTATCTGCGATTATAGTCATAATTAAATGTCAAGTAGCAAAGCAAATTAATGTCATGTATAGAATAATTCATAGGATGGATAGAACTTGAAAAAGTGTGTGCAATTATAGGATTAGTAGACAAATTGAATAAAAATAAAAACGTTACGTAACATCGTGTGAAATTTAATGTTGCAAAACAGAATTGATTTAGAATGACAAGTGGAACAAGTGAAATAATACCGGGGACAGTTCAAAGCGAGAATAGTAATAGTAACAATTGATATTGTAATAAAGGAAGAGTATACAAATTTAACAGACAAAATAAATATGATTAGGGATCACCATACTTTAGCATAGAGGGATTAAGACCATGAAATGGAAGTTGGAGGGGTAGAACGAACCTCTTTTTCTGTACACAGAGATCTGGCTTTTCTGTTTCGATGATCAAAGATGGCTTCAGCAATACAGATGAGTCGAGTACATAGTGATTTAGGTAAATTACTTTTTGCCTTGTAAATGACTTTAAAGGTTGGAGGCTGTAGATAGAGATGGGGTGGTCATTATCGACCAAATGTTTTGTTTAATGATCGTCCTTCTCATTGCTCCACTTCCACCTCTACGTAACTAACATAGAAGATAGTGTTGTTGCACCCTCTTAGACAAAACTCGAATCGCACAACCGATATACCTGACTTCACTCGAGCAGGTGAATCGATAAATGAACACAGAGTTGGTCAACAGCGGAAGCTTATCCTTCAGGTTATTAAACAGTAATGGTCGGCTTTCCCAACTAAATTTTCACAAATTATCATAATTGATATTACTAACGTGATTATTATTATTATTTTTACTGTTTTAACTATCTTTAACCGTCACGTAAATTTCCGTAGGCATATTATCAAACTTACGCATGTCCAATTGTTGAACTGTAATCTGATTACCTTAACAACTCGGTATTATTTGTTCAGACGTTGGTTTGTAGAGATTCAGTTGGTTACACGACTTCATCATGAATTTAAATCAGTTGGAAAACCATTGGAAAACCAGTAGTGGAGTACTGCCAGTCTAGTGTGGGACACTTTATTGTATGCACCCACCTCTAGGGGTCGAACTCAGGACCTTACGCTTACAAGAAGAACTCACTCGTAGACCATTTTGTCAACGGGGACCCAATCCAATGGCCCACCCGTGAATTCTAACTTCTGCCAGTTCACAGCATAGCACGACCAACACTGTAATTTCTTTAATCTATTTTATTTTATTGTAGCTTGATCACACACAGTATTTCGGTGCAAGTATAGAATTCTCAGAATATGATATCGGTAGCCTGAATTTAGCAAGCCGACAATTTATATCAGGTGTACGTTGGCCTGGGATCGAACCCCAAACAATATGCATGGTCCATCAGCGCCCAATCCGCTGATGCACACTGGCAACTCGTGCTATTCAGTTAGGTAGTTACCTGGCTTCTTGTGAGAAGTTTTATGAACAGTGGAGCTGGTGTGAGGACAAATACTCGCCGACGACACTGCCCAGTGTTGGTGCCATATCGTCAATTCAGAGCCGTTGGAATTCATGCATTGGGTTACCAGAGGCTTAATGGTGTAGGAACGGAGTGATGAAGAGTCCCAAACTAAACTGCAGAAACAGCTGTCCAGTACTCCATTACTGGTTTTCTAATGGTTCTCTCTAACCGTTGTCAGTTCATGATGAAATCCCGAAGCCAATCAAAAATCACATCCCTTCAAACCAACGCTTGAATGAATTATAGTCATATTTCAACAGTTAATACACAATGAAAAGTTTTTCGCTTCGGTTATATTTCCAAAAAAATTACTGCCTGTGATCACACATACTGGTTGATCTATCCCACAACTGACAAACTCTTTTACCGACAAGGAAGAAAGCTGTTGAAAATGTCAATATTCTGTGCTCAATTTTCTTCTTTTGTCTTCTGAATGGTTAAATGGGAATTTTATCTCTAAGTGTGGTTTCTGTCAATCTGGAAAAATTCAACATGTCCAATGACGTTTTCCAACTTCACTCAGTATTTTCCTCCCATTTGCCACAGTTTACTTACTAAGATTTAAGTAATATCAAAACTTTTGCTAAAATTAACTGAGAGGTTATTTTTCATCTTTTTTACAAAAATATGTCTAACTTCAGTGTGATTCAATAGTAAAATGCTCACCAACCATACAGGAGACCAAAGCGCTACTCCCCGTCTACGCATTCCAAAACTTCACTCACTCAGTAGTAAAAATACAGGAAAGAGGTAAGTTTGAGCGTGAAGCTGGCAATCACGCTACACAGAAGCGAATAGCACCATCTCCAGTGAAATTTGAACCCTTTTCATTCAACTGTAAAAATGCAAGTGTCATAAGACCACCTACCGGAAAAAATGATTAGGAGATTAAGTTGTATGATCGATTATAAGTTAGGCCGTTTTATGCAGCTATACCTATTCCTGTATAGGGGACAACAAGATACTTAGCTCAGTCAAAGACGGTATGTTTCTGACTACTCTGTACTGCAAAAGCCCTCTCAATATGCATCGAAAAGGCGGAGCTGTGTGTTCAAAAGAAATTAGTCCAGCCCTTACAACTACCATGAACCTAGTACAGTATGTTCTGTTAGCCTTCGGTTATTTTTATTCTGCTCGCTGTCTGTGTGTGTGAGTGTGAGTGTGAGTGTGTGATTTCTCTCTCAATGTCTTCATTAAAATCAACCTATTTTCTGAGTTATAAGAACAGTTATTTTAAGTATGTTTCCATGCTCCTCCTGATCACACTTGTAATTCGTTTCAAATAACTATTTTAAAATTATATTCTAATCCTATGTAATGTGTCTTTGAAAGCCACTTGTGATCTATATTCACGTCTCCGAACTTCCACTTCAAGGTGAAAATTACCTTTTCACTTTGTTTCCATGCTCATTTTGTTCACACCTGTAATTCGTCATAATCCTGTGTGTAATTTTGTTTCTAAGCCTCTTATAATTCATATCAAATTGAAAATAATTCTCACCTTTTATTCACCTTCGCAATTATGTGAAGTCAAGTGAAAAGAAAAATTGTAACTATGTAAATTTATGTATTTAAATGCGATTGTACAGTTGCTTTTAAAAATGAAATCAGCGAAAAGACAGACATCTTTGCTGAACTTCGCGTTCTCTTCTTTCCAGTGTCCTAATGGGTTTTTTCCACCCCATCACTTGCTATCGAATAAACACTGTCTTACAAACTCCAAGCAGCTACCGAATTAGATTCCTTAGAAAGGAAAAATGAATATATATGGGACTACTTCACATTTTATGAATAATACATGACAAAAACTCTACGATTAAGAGGGAATACAACTCTGAAAGCGTCGTTGGTTCAGTGGTAGAATAATCGCCGATCATGCAAGTGGTCCGGATTCCCATAACCAGCCAACACATTCCTAAATCTCGCTTAGACAGTGATATACGTGTTAAAGAGAGAAGGTTGAGTGCGAAGCTAGCTACACCACACACACACACACACACACCATGCCTGCAGCATATAAACACCATTGCTACCAAAAGCTAAACTACGAGGCACTGTATTACACATAGAAAGCAAAGGAACCCGGGCGGGTGCGTCCTGATGAAGAGTCCTAAACTAGGACGAAACAGCTGGCTGTCCAGTACTCCCAGGTTTCCCTACAAACCAATACTTTAAACAGAAAATCACAGGAGAACTACTCTGGAAGTGGACATCTTAACTCCTTTCAACATAATCAACAGCCAGCCAGCCAACCAAGCTAAAGCCTACTGAAGTTCATACAGGTTACTGTTACGAAACGCTGGAAATCTAATTTATGTATCCGTGGAAAGAAAAACAGTAGTAAGTTTAGCTTATACAATTTGTGAGGATTTCGAATTGATTCCAATCGATCGAATTTCGTCACGAATCAATATCAATTATAAAGAGATCATTTAAAACCAGACAGCCCTAGACAACTATTTGTTTCGTCCCCTTTCGCGACTCTTCATCAGATGCTGAATTCTAGTCCAAGTGGATGATGAACGATCAACAAGATGGTTCTCGTAGCGTTAGCTTCCCGGGTTCGGTCACTGGTGGCATCGTGGGTATTCACTGATGATGTGAACCAAGGTAGGATGAAACGGCTCTTTAGCATATGTTCGTTGACGACAAAAATCTTACAGCTAGAAGTGGTTTGAAAGTTTCTCTCAAATTTAGTCAAATTTAGCCATTGTCTTTCAACTGATTACATATTCATTTGTTAAATATACATTTTGACCACATTTCGTTCACCATTTAGTTACGTCATCAATTAGTAAACCATTTTGTTTGTTTTATATTGTCTAATATCTAATTAAATAGGTGAACACAACTCACTGAAATTTTAACTATTTTTCCGTTTATAAACATTTTCTTAAATGTCTTACGTAATCTTTTATGATGATTTATGCTCACCGAAATTTTAGTTTGTCTCAACTACCCTCGCCTTTTCAAATCGAGGCACCTAACCCAGCTATATGACTACTCATGCATATACCATGACCCGTCTCTCTCTCTCTCTCTCTCAATTATGGTTAGACATTTCATTTTATTTTTCAATTAATTAACCTGAGTTAGAGAGAAAAGAAGAGCAAAATGTTCCGCAAACTGACCTGTCTGTCCCGATTTCATTCTCAAAGGCACAGTTGCACAGTCGCATTTATTATGTATATACAAGTTTACATCGATACAATTATTTTCTATAGTGTGGTTTGTAAGGATGAGTTTTGTTTTCACGAGTCGATCACGAACTGATATCAGTTAAAGAACCACTTAAAACTGGCTGGGAGAACTGGACAGCCAACCATTTCATCCTCCTAGTTTGGGAATCATCGGAATCACCTCGTGAAAACAAATCTAAACCTTACAAACCAGATATAGAAAATTAATCTGATGCTAGCTGTTGTGACTTACACTTGCTAGAGGACGGAGTCCCCTGGAGTGAGTTCTACTGAGATGTCATGACCAGTGATATCCATCTAGTCAATTGGGTGGGGATGGATTTCCCACTGATGACATTGGTTGGCGCCAGTTGTGCTAAATGCATCATGAATTGATAGAAGTTAGATTTCATGGACTGGCTATTGAATACGGACCCAGTGGCTGAATGGTATATGAGCTTGCCTTGTAACTGGAAGGTCCTGGGTTCGAACCCCATAGTGTGTGTGCGTACTGCTGATGATTCCCCAACTAGGTGGATGAAACATTTGGCTGTCCAGTACTCCGTGCTGGAATTCAATGGTTCTCAAACTGATATCAATCCAGGATCAACCCATTAAAACGATACAATTATTACAAATATCACCATTCAATTCCACATGATGTCGAAGGAGGAGATCAAAGGTGTGATAATAATTTTCAACTTGATATTGAAGTTCAGAGGTGTGAATATAGATTACCAGAATTCATTGGCCATTGGATCGGGTCCCAGTGACTTAATGGTCTACGAGCTCACCAGTCTTGTAACCAGAAGGTACTGCGTTCGAACCCCTCAATGTGGGTGCGAACTGTGAAGAGTCCCTTACTAGGACGAAACAACTGGCTATCCAGTACTTCCAGGTGGTTTTCCAATGCTTCTCCAACTAATGTCAGCTTATGATCTAATCCTGTAACCAATATTGTTTCTCTTTGGCTTTTGAACTCTCTTCTGACTAGGTAGGGACAGGGAAAAGAGAGAACACATCAGGTCCGTAGTCATTATTTAAATCAATGACATCAACATGAACAACAGAAATTAGCTTGTAACGAAATTCTAGACAGCCATAAATATGACAGATTAACCTTAACCCATTTACAATCTTATGTAATCAAAAGACTTTATAGCTTTGCCTTTTTTCCCCCATCATATTGCATCATCTTTTTTGTGTTCTTCCCCATGGTTAAGTGAACACCTGTTATGCTATTTTACATAATTCCTGTCTTAACCTGTCTATTGACAATATGATTATTATTATTATTACTCTGACCTGAAATGTTCTGCATCTGAAGGATACATCTGGCTATCCTCTTTGTTTGTGTATGAGTGTGAGTGTGTGTGTGTGTGTGTTTGTGCTGAGGTGGGTCACTCCATTAAAGACCAGTTTAACTTACTCATAGGTAATTATTATTGAAATTTGAATGTATACATATATAGTGTTATCCTGACTAGCTTTCATCTGTGTGTGTGGCGTAAATCAATGAAAGGCATTATTTAGTCTTGATATGGATTTTTAATAGTTTATATGTTAGGATTTTATTTTTTTTCAAGTTTAACCATGGATTGATATGAGTTAGAGAACCACCTTTGAAAACCATTAGGGGGTATTGGACAACTAGCTAGCTAACTGTTTCACCCGCTTGTTTGGAACTCTTCGGAATAATTACACGACCATTGTAATCCGGATTTATGGCCTTCTCTGCCTGAGGTAGAATCCTGCATTGTGAATCTGTCTTTCTGTCTGTCTATTTTTAACATAGAACTTTGCACCGATATGCAGCAGTTCAAGTCGCCACACTCCACCCCCACCCCCATGTAGCACACAAAACAAGAGAAGAAAGTAGAAGAAATGCATAATAGAGACAGTAAACAGAGGTATGAGATGAAACAAAGGAATAGTAATAACGAAGAACAATATAGTTTCATTGGGTATTACAAGTCACAATGAGTGGCTCCATCTGCGCCATTTTTAAGAACGATGAGCTTGAGCCATATCACCGACTGTCTCCAGCCCTTTATTGGTTTTTACCGTCCTGAGGACCCCAATTAGGAAGCCAGTCTACACCTTCCTACGTGGCTGACTGGCTTTAACTAACTGTTGTGGATTTCATTGACTGATGAAGCCATGTTTTGGTTTGACCGCCATCTGTCGAGGAAGGCGAGATATGATTAACGCATGGCGTAACCACCTCAGTCGATATAGCTTCACAGCCTCGTCGACTGATTTCCCCTCCCACCTACCTAGCACTCACTCGACGCCTAACGTCAATATCACTCACCCTATTATACCACTACTGTGGATGTGTACTACTCAAGAGTCCCAGACTAGTTTGAGGAAACAGCTATCCAGTACTCCTAGGGTCGTTTTCAACGATTCTCTAACTAATATCAATCCGTGGTTAAAAGTGACACAGATCCTTAGTATAAATAATGGTACACAACGTAGTTGCATATTAGATGAGTTGATATTGATATAATATTGATAGCTAAATGATGTTTCGAGTGCAATTCAATGCCAATCATAATCACACGACCTACAGACTTACTTTAAATGGTTTTACTTCTTCATGTCATTTTCATCGCGATTTACTTCATATCCCGTATAAACGTTGCATCACTTCAATTTCACATATTTTGGTTTTCATTCGACGAACAAAGATGGATGATTAACCTCTGTCTCTCTCTCTCTCTCTCTCTACCACTTCCTTAACTGAACTATGTTACTTTTAAATACTTTCATCCTGTCCTATCCACCCTGTTGTGTGATTATATGCAACTGAATACACATCAATGACCGTGCTTTTTTTCTAAATTGTTTAACTTACTAGGGTCATCAATCATTCTACTAGGTTGACCTTAATTCCATCTTGTTTTGATAATCTATTTGACCCCAACCTACTAGGTTGACCTATACACTAACAGCCATTATATGATATTTCAGTAAATTATACAATTTCTCCTAATTAATTAGATTCGTTAGGTCATTAAATCGATAAAAGTGATCTCTAAATGAGATGAGGTGAACTAATTGGTTCAAAAAGTCAACCTAATTCCAGTGTCATTTGGTTAGGACTTTCGCCGACCATGCACATGGTCCGAGGTTCGAACC
Source organism: Trichobilharzia regenti (assembly GCA_944472135.2). Lineage (NCBI taxonomy): Eukaryota > Metazoa > Platyhelminthes > Trematoda > Strigeidida > Schistosomatidae > Trichobilharzia > Trichobilharzia regenti. The sequence goes on from OX235266.1 coordinate 9,784,416, forward strand.
CCCGCCGACGCACACCTGATATCTATGGTCAGCCTGGAAAATTCGGTCTACCGATATCCATGCTGAAAATTCCATACTTGTACTAAAAATACAGTGTGGAATCAAGCTGTAAATCAAAAATTTAAAAAAAAATTTGGGAGATCCTTCCTTCTGATACCATCAAGCTTAACTGTTATCATTCTGCTTCGAATATTTATAATCCTCGCATTTTTTTGTGGTTTTGTTTATTCTTTTTCATAGGTGTCAACATCATTTTAGCTTTGTAATAATTGTTATTCTTCTGTTTTTTATACCGTCACCTTGCGACACCGAGAGAGAACATCAGATTCAATACTCTATAACATGCTAAGATTTCCAAAGAAACTCCCAATTTTTAGATGTCTTAATCAGGAGAACCAACACAGGAAATTTAGAAACACAAGTATATAGAAAATCAACGCACAAACACAGATCAAATACTCAACTATACTAGCAATAATCTAATTATTCACTCACAAACGAAACTGTGTGCAGACATTGTTTAAAAGAGTTCAAACAGCCACTGACTGTAGTAGCACTCCAGAGTTGAAAAGAATGGAAGAAAAATACCTATCAACCAACAGTCTTCAAAAAGAACGGAAATCCGCATAACTTCATCAAAATGTGTTTAAAATCGAATCACAATACCAACAAGGAGCTATCATCAAACACCACAAGAAAATTCATCCTACCATACACATAAAAAATATCTCTGAAATAACAACAGCTAGAATACTGAAACCGTTTGATATAGATATAACACACAAGCCAGTCAGTCAAATCGCTCAAGGGAGATAAAATTAACACCATTTACAAAATAAATTGCGCGTATGAACTGTAACAAACATTACATCGGCCAAAGTGGGCGTCCCCTTCGAATCAGAATCCAAGAACACAAATCAGCCCTGAAAAGACATGATATAAATTCTTTAGTATCAATGCATACAGACAATTATGGACATCAATTTGAGTGGGATAATATCAAAATCTTAGACATAGGAAACACCAAAAGTGCAGTCAGGGAATTCCTAGAAGCCTGGTACTCAAACGAGTAGGCAATTAACAAACACGTTAATATAGACGAAATATACCAACTAATAAAAAGTAAATCATGTGACGAGAAAGTTTAAAATCCGAGTCAATAGAAAATGATCAATACAACATATGTAAAGATGGTTACCGGGAGACGCAGTTATATCACCCATGGAAAAATTTAAATCAGTTCACTTTATGCTAAAACTTGCGCTGAAAGGGGATGTTGTCCAGAAGAGCGGACGACGAAAGCACCGCCGCAACTAAACCAGCCAGCTCAGAGAACACTATTAATTGCAAATTTCCAAACTGTATTGACAACAATCTTATTTGAAACAAACCTACTATTATTATTAATGTTATTATTGTTACTTTGAACATATTTGACATTCTTCTTACTGTAAATGTAGAGAAGTTCCAATGGTTAATTTTATTTATAGATAATTAAAAGAAAAGTGGTGATTCAGCGAATAGACTCTTTTAAACAACGAATTTATAATCAAGCTGTACAACCATATATATACGGTGTTTTTAAGAAATTATATCCGATGTGAATGCATTACAGTAGCATAATAGACCAGGTGAACTGATAGATGCACATGGAAGATACGTAGACGACATTTTCGTTATCTGCGATAATCACGTAATTATTGATGATATCTTGTTTGCATTCAATAACTGCCATCCTTCCTTACAATTCACCATAGAAACGGAATCTGAATCCGTTTCTTAATTGTGTGTGACTTATTAGACGTAATGACAGATCTCTCAAAAGATCCATCCACCGGAAATGTACATGGAATGGATAACTGACTAATATTTATAGTTGCCATCACTTCCCCGTTTCTAAAGCTCATGGAAAATCTAGTACTTCTTAAACTCGAACCCTCCCTTAAAAGATTTGAAGACCCCAAACAATTTGCCTATAGCCAGGGTAGGAGCACTTTAGACGCTGCAGCCGTCTTACACAACAGTATCGTCTCATCATTAGATAAAGGTGCCAAATACGTCCGCAGACACGCTCCTCCACTTCACTTCCGCTCTCGACTCTGTACCTAAATGTCTCTTGCTAAATAAACTCTCCATGACACAAACTGAGTCCTGATTCACAAACTGCTTGCATTCCTAAATCTCAAACATAGTGCGGTACACTGTATACAAAGGTGAATACTCCTCTACTGTGCTCACTGAAGCCGGTGTTCCCCAAAGTACTGTACTCTCCCCACTTCTCTTTTCCTTCTTTCTTTCTTCCTACATGACTTACCATCTTCAAATGACATTAACTTTGTCAAATATGCTGACGACCTGACTGTATCTTTGCCTGTCAAGTGTCAAAGTGACTGCTCTAAACTGAATGGCTTTTTATCAGAAATCGGCCATTGGTCCAAGCGAAACGGTCTAACCTTAAATCCCTCCAAATGCCAGACAGTCAGTTTCACCGTTAGGCATAAATCTGACCTAAATAAACTGGTTACCACTCACGAGTTGTGTAACATAGATAGATGGCACTGAAATAGAAACCAAGTCTGAGTTTAAATACCTAGGCGTTATTCTATCTTCTGATCTTTCCTTATTGGTCGTCTCATATCTTGATGATTTCTAAGAAAATATTCCGTCTTACCACCTTCTACATCAAGAAGTTAAGATATTCTGGAATAATATTCCTGAAACCTAACTCTTACAATTCGTTAACTGTTGCATCCTGCCTATTATTCTCTATTGTTCCCCTTTAGCTTTTCCTGGGTTACTGAAGAAAGACTATACCTTATTACGTAGGATGTTAAAGGTTGTCAGCAGGGTAAGCAATGAGCCATCTCAACCAACTTGTTAATATTCTCGTCGACAGGCTCTTGGAATCATGTGAAACATGGGCGAAATCCATTTTATCTATCTGACTCACAACACCCTCTACATTCACAACTCTCCTGCCTTATATCTCATCAGGGGAAACCAGAAGCCTATATAGAAAGTTATATGCTCACACTAGCAAGTACAAAAACTCAACCATACCCTCCCTACTTATCTCATGTTATGTGCGATATAGAAAGCATTAGGCGTGAAAGCTATAACTTATTAAATAGTCAGTGGAACAAATGGATCTCGTCTTTCCAACTCACATCATTTACAGGTACAACGTTTTCTCTCTTCCTTTTTTTTGTTATGTGTTGTTTTGTTTCTCTTATTCTTGCAAACTCTACTTAAAACATTCTTGTTCGTTCTTTCACACTCTGTATATCTCGAACATTTTGCTATCGCTTACGACAGTAAATATGCTAGTAGTATCTACTTTTCTAACACCTTCAAACACTCTGTTTAAATTTTGGCTTTGCTACCAACATGCCAATATGTTGTTGTCAAAACTGACTGAGATAACTTTAATCTATGTAGAGCTTCATTTATTGTTAATGTACTAACTGGATGCAATACTGTTGTAAAATGCTGAGAATTCCATTCTGTATCACAAGTACTGATTTGGAATAAAGCTATTATCTTATCTTATCTCCAGGACGAGAAACCTAATTCATTGCTCTTGTGGGGCAAGGTTTATTGGCGGTAGCCGGAAAACGCTTTCCACTCATGGATATGAGAACATATTCCAGCTGCATGGTTTTACAAGAGAGAAAGGTGGTATGTGCAAAGTTGTATTCTAGAACACCTGATCGACTTCTGCCACTCGGTCAACCCTGATCATGATTTCAAGATCATATGAAGAATTCATGCTAACTTGCCGCGTTTTCTTCGTTACAGAATTCTAAGGACAGTGGAGGCCTTGGCCATTCATGAATTTAAGCCATGCAGACCTCTGAATACAAAAGAAGTATGTACCATCGCTACTTCTCCCTTGTTCCTAGAAGGTTAGACATTTATTTATTTATTTATTTTGTTTATTTTGTCAATCTATATACCTGTCCCTCATTACTACGACTGTTATTATTATTATTCTCACTCTGAATTGTTTCCGCTTGTCCCACTTGTCATTCTAAATCCGAAAAACATTTTTTCCAATATTGAATTCTACCTGATCAAATTTCACACCATGTTATGTAATATTTTCATTGCATTTGCCTACTAATCCTATAATTATGCACCTCTTTCTAAAATTTATACACCTTATGTATTATTCTATATATGACATTAACTGTTTTACTATTTGATATTTAGCTATGATTATAATTACAAATATTTTAATTGCATTTCATACTAATATTATCCTTATTTTATGTATTCACACCTTTGACCTAATTCCCCCACCGGATATAACTTCTCAAAAACCATATGCGGAATAGTTCATAGAATATATGCATCCTGGGGAAAATAATTGGTTGGATTAATAGGCAAAAAAAATATTACATAAGCTGGTGAGTAGTTTGATAAGATAGATTTTAAATGGGAGAAGTGTTTGTCATTTTTCAGCCGACCAGTTTTGATTGCTCAAGTGAAAGATAAGTTACCTAGTTGTGCCACTTCCATGTGTATCTATAAATTTAGTTGCTCCTGTGGAGAAAGCTATATAGGCCGAACAACTAGACAGCTTAACAAATGCATTAATGAGCATCTTCCTTCATGGCTCGGAAAAGGTCAAATAAAATCCATACGAAGTTCTATTTTGGCTCATTTGATTGATAGTGGTCACCAAGTGGACAAAAATAGTACTTTCAAAGTTATTTACCGCATTCCATCAAGTCTTCCGAGCACAATCAGAACCCGTCTTTTACACTTAGCTGAAGCTATGGGAATTAATTCGAGAGAACAATCCTAGTCTTTGCATACAACAAAAGAAATTTGTTCTACCTTTGTCTCTCCTTTGGCCTAGGTGAATTCTATTCAAAACCCTCCCACCCTTTCTTATCATCCCTCTCCTTCGTACTTTTATGATATTTATTTAAACTCTGATTATCGTTCCATTTGATTTGACCTAATTTATCTATTTATTTATTGAATTGTCTACACAAATGCATATACTAACTTTGTTATTCTTATCACCTATATAAGCCTTATTAACAATATTTTGTTATTATTATAATCATCGTTATTAACTTCGTTCAAAATATTTACTACATTATTACTATTACTATTATTATTATAATGATTATTATTATAATGATTATTATTATTATGATTACTATTATTGTTTGATCCACTAAATCACCGTCATTGGTTCAAATTTTATATATATAAGTCTATGTAAATTAGAGTAAAGCCTGAAGAAGATCTAATTGAAAACAGCAATATTGTTCGCTTATATATCTTGTTCTAATATTATAAATGGGAATATTTAACGATTAGAAGTGAAATAATACCGGAAATTATTGAATTGAATTTTTGATTTTCCCGTCGATTGATTGGACCGAAGTGTTCGGTCTCAGGTTGACATGTCGGCTTCTTGTGCAGATGCTTCGACGATGTCTGGGGATTTCATTTGTATACAATTGGTGGATGGTGGCTAGCAGTGGAATCCAGGATGCGCATTTCGTCCTAATTGGGACTCATCAGCTCCCGTGGCCCAAGTGGTCTAGTGGATAACGCTTTGGCGCTTGAAACTATGGGCACTGGGTTCGAGCCTCGGTGGGAACATCATCACTCACTGAGAAATGCAGGTACATCCAGCTGATGAGTCCCAATTAGGACGAAATGCGCATCCTGGATTCCACTGCTAGCCACCATCCACCAATTGAATACCGGAAATTGTCCAAAAATAAATAACAGTCGTAGTAATAAGGGAAAGGTATATAGAATAGCAAAATAAATAAATATTTAAGTGTTGGTTTGTAGGGATTTGATTGGTTTCAGGATTTCATCATGAGTTGACAGTAGTTAGGGAACCATTGGAAAACCTGGGAGTACTGGACAGCTGTTTCGTCCTAGTTTGGGAACAGCTGTCTAGTACTCCCAGGTTTTCCAATGGTTCTCTAACTACTGTCAACTCATGATGAAATCCTGAAATAAATATTTATTCATGGAAAATTCCCATTCGAACATTCATAGACAGAAGACCAGTAGTTCAGCGAAGAGTCACTTTTCGGTGATGAATTCATTTTCATAGCTGTACAATCTCAAATACATATATATGGTTGTTTTGCATGTGTGTGTGCGTGTGTGTGTACATTAAATTTGTCAAACTAAAATACAATTAGTAAGTTCAGATGAATTAGATGTTGATATAAGAGGGTAGTGTAACAAATGTGATGAGTTGTCACGATCGAATGTTAAAGAAGAGTTACGTAATAATGTGAACACTTTGATGAAAGAGTTGTGCTCAGGATGCACTTGGAAACAAATTAACATACGGAATTACGCAAGGGTTTTAAGTAGTTAGAAAAATTAGCATACAAACAAAAGTTAAGTCAAATCAACAGAGTTGTTACCATGAGAGTAGAAGTGGTTGAATAATTTTCTTTTGTATGCATAGTTCTGGTTCTTCCAACTGAATGGCTAGGGTTTCTGCAATGCAAAGAAGACGGAAACGTATTTTCTTTGGAAGGTTGTTCTTCACTTTGTAGATTACTTTGAAAGAGGCGTTTGTTGAGATGGAATGACCAGTGTTGACGAAATGTTCGATTATCGCACTCCTTATACGGCCACTACTTATTTTCTGCAGTCACGCTGGGTAGTGTTCTTTGGCCCTTTTTGACAGGATACGCGTTGAACGACCGATGTACCTGAGACCACAGCAACAGGTGAACTGATATATACAAGTAGAAGTGGTCAAGTGCCGGATTTTATCCTTATTCTTTTATGATCAAGGTAGAAATAATAGTTGTACAAACTTCTTTTGTACAAAATGTCTGCTTGGCTTAAATTCATGAATAGCCAAGGCCTCCGTTGTCTTTGGATGTCTATAACGAAGAGAAAACGCCGTCAGCAAGTTAGCATGAATACGTTAGATCATTGTCAATCAGGGTTAGTTGAGTAGTGATAGAAGTGTATCAAGTATGTTCTACAATAGAGCTTCTCACAGCTTGTATAACCATTCTGGTATGTCTACTCGTATTCCTGTGGACAGACCTTTGTGTACAAAAGAAGTATGTACAATTGCTACTTCTGCCTTTTCTGTAGAGGGATAGACATTTATTCATTTATTTTCAAGTAACGTTTCTGCAGGGAATTTGTTTGATTGGATGGAGGATTTCATCATACGGTGACATTAGTTACAGAACCACTGGAAAACCTAAGAATACTGGACAGCTGTTTCGTCCTATCCTGGGATTATTCATCAATACTGAGTTAGAACTTACGTGTGCCGATGAAGAGTCCCAAACTAGGACGAAACATCTGTTCAGTACTCCCAGATTTTTCACTGGTTCTCTAACTGATGTCAGCGTATTATGAAATCCTCCATCCAATTTATTGATTTATTTTGTTTATTTAGTTAATCTATGTGCCTTCCCTCAATACTACAATTATTATTATTATTATTATTATTATTATTATTATTATTATTATTATTATTATTATTATTATTATTATTATTATTATTATAGGGAAAAGAACAAGAAGTTCAGCAAAGACAACTATCTTTTCGGCAATTCCTTCTCATGAACTGTACAATCCACTTATATACATTAGTTTACATGGTTACAATTATTATTTATTTATTTAATTCAACATAGCAAAGAAGGTGATAATAATTTTCAATTTGATATGAAAGTTTGAAGGTAGGAATGTAGATTACAAGGGGCTTAGAGACAAGATTCCATAGGATTAGAAAACAGTTACAAGGTATGCAAAATTAATATATGATAACTAGAGAAATAAAAAATTTTAAAGGCGAATAAAATATGACCATTATTATTTTCAACTTGACATGAATTACAAGAAGCTTAGAAACAGAAATTACACGGGGGTAGAAAGAATTACACAGGTGTGAACAAAATGAGCATAGATACAAAATGAAATCAAAATTTTATCAACTTGAAATGAAAGTTAGGAGATGTGAATATAGACAGATTACAAGAAGCATAGAAACAAAAAATTACACAGGATTAGAATATAACCGTAAAATGGTTATTCTAAACGGATTACAATTGTGATCAGGAGGAGCATGGAAACAAACTCGAAATAACTGATTTTATAGCTGAAAAAGAAATGGGATGAATTGAATGAAGATAAAGAGAGAACAATACACACACAGAGAACAAAACAAAAACTAATGGATAAGGGAACATATCGAACTAGGTCCATGGTAGTTGTAGAGGTTCGACTAATTTCTTTCGAACATAGAGCTCCGGCTTTTCAATGCATATGACGAAGGCTTCTGCAGTACAAAGAAGTCGGAAACACACTGCCTTTGGTAGATTTTTGTTTACTTTGTGAATGACTCCGAATGATGGATTAGTCAGTTCAGATGTTGTGACAGGTACTAACGAGGTGTTCAATTATGGCACTTCAGATTGAACCAATGCCTCCTCTTCGCAGCCATACTGGATCATGTTCCTTAACACGTATTGATGAGACCTGTATAGAACAACCTATGTACCTAACTCCACACGAGAAGGTGAACTGATATATATATATGCACACTGAAGTGGTTATATGCGGAAGTCTATCCTTCCCGTTGGTCCGAAGTAGTGGGCGGCTAGAGAATATCACTCACTCTTAGAGTTGCTGCAGGAAAAGTCTTCCTCAAGGATATCTGCTATCAGGTCTCCTCTGAATTCCAGATTCAAATAAAGTGTTTTCTTTGGCATTGAAGTGTATTCTTCTCTTTTTGGCTTTGGTTTCATGTACTCCTCCATGAAACGCGGTGTGTATCCATTTTGAACCAGGATGCTTTTGAGACATAGGAGCTCTTCTTCTAAACAGTCATCGCTACAAATTCTATTATTATTATTATTATTATTATTATTATTATTATTATTATTATGCCATTATTATTACTATTCTCACTCTGAATTGTTTCCGCTTGTTCCACTTGTCATCCTAAATTCAAATTTTTTTTACAATATTTAATTCTATCTTATCAAATTCCACCTCATGTTACGTAACATTTTATACTAGCCTACTAATCCTATAATTATGCACCCCTTTCCAACGCCTATACACCCATCTTGTGAATTATTCTCTATATATGACACTAATTGTTTTGCTACTTGACATTGAACTACGATTATAATCACAAACACTTTAGTTTTCAATTGCATTTCATACTATTAATGTTATTATTACCTCATATATTCACAAGTTTGATTCAGTTTCCTGACCGGAAATAATTTCTCAAAAACCATATATACACTCGATTGTACAGCTTCATAATAAATTCGTTATCAAGCATTGGTTTTGTAGGGATTTTGTTTGATTGGATGAAGGATTTCATCATGAGCTGACATCAGTTGGAGAACCACTGGAGTACTGGACAGCCGTTTCGCAGCCTGTTTTGTGACTCTTTAGCAGTACGAATTGACATTGCGGGATTCGAACTCAAGATCTTCTGGTTACAAGGCTAGCGCGCTCGTAGACCATTGAGCCACTGGGACCCTATCCAATGACCAGCCCATGAATTTCAGCTTCTGAAAATTCATGACGTAGAGCAACCATTTCGCAAGGTCTTCTTCGATGAGTTACTGCCTCACATTCAACCTGCCTCTTAACCAAATAGTCCTGGGTTCGAACCACGCAGTGTGGGTGCGTACTGATGAAGAGTCCCAGACAAGGCAAACGAAACAGCTGTCCAACACTTCCAGGTTTTCCACTGGTTCTCTAACTGATGTCAGCTAATAACGAAATCCTCCATCCAATCAAAAAAAAAATCCCTACACTGGTGACTGGCCCTATTCAGGCAGTGACCTGGGGTTATAGTGGGAACCCGTGACCAGTAGGGTTTATTAGGTTGGAGATGAGGCAGTAACTCATCGAATAAATTCGTTGTTTGAAAGAGTCTCCTCACTGAATATGGTGTTGTTAACATTCATTTCGTTATTAGCACTAATTCATTCATTATTATGTATGGATGTATAACCGTAGAACCTGATGAAGAGCAGGTTATCGAAAATGTGTGAATATTCTTTCTTCAGTAATCATTCTCTCTCTCTTTTATATCACATTATCCAAGGTAAATTTGTCCACTGTTAGTTTAAAAACAAACAAATTGGTAAAGAAATCTTTCCTTGTGTGTGTGTGACTTCTCTTCAAAGGTGTCCGGTTATTAAGGGAGTTCATATATGCACAGAAACTCATTTTCAAGAGTTGTCTTATGAGGATTTAGTTTGTCCGAAGTTTGACCGCCAACTGATATCAGTTAAAATAACATTCAAAACTACTAGGGAGTACTGGTTAGCCGTATCGTCTTAGTTTGGTATTCATCAACAGTACGTACCTGCTGGGGTTCCAACCCAGTACACTCTGATTTTCAATGGTAATCTAACTGATATCGATCCGTGACTAGACTTCAAAACAAATCGAATGCCTACAAATTAATCGGATGCTCGATAGTGACAGGACGAAGTTGACTGATGTTTTATTAGTGAGAAATCGTGACCAGTGGGATTGACACAGTCAGGAGTAAGGACAAATACTTCCTGGTTTCCTGCGGCTGAATTGTCTGTGTCTGTATTTCCAATGCGTCCTAAACTAAGAAGGACAAAACAGCTAGCTGTCCAGTGCGGTCCCCGTTGGTCACAAATGCTTCTCTAACTGATATCAATCAATCAATCAATCAATCTGGGGTCAAACTTCAAACAGTGTTAAACTGACAAAAAAGGTCAAAGGTTATTGTTACTAACTTAGTAACCAAGACAAATCAAACTATATGAGTAATAACAATGTAATGTGTGTGTGTGTGTGTGTGTAGTAAGACAGTAGATAACCTCACATCATCGAAAGGATTGACAACTAATTAGTTTAGTTGTGGTGACTAAGAATTTGGAGATAAATAACAGTGAAAGTAGGTTAACCACTAACTGTGAATATGTAAAGAAAATAATAAGAGGATAATATAGAGTTTACTACACAACAATTGATGAAAACAAAAACATTGACACTAAGACTATGGTAGTAATAGAGGTTCGATAAAATATATCTTCATGAGTTGACATTAGTTAGAGAACCATTGGAAAACCAGCTGGGAGTATTGGACAGCTGTTTCGTCCTAGTTTGGGACTCTTCATCAGCACGCACTCACTGACAGGGTTCGAACCCAAGCCCTTCTGGTTACAAGGTTACACTTGAATAACAATGAGATAATCACTAGCGACTTGCCCTATTCAGGTAGGTAGTTACCTGGGAAGTCGTGACCAGTAGGGTACAGCAGGTCGACTGTGAGGACAAATACTCGCCGAAGCTATTGGCTAGGAGTCACGCTATATCGTGAATTGGCAGAAGTTAGAATTCATGGGTTGGCCACTGGATCGGGTCCCAGTGGCTCAATGGTATACGAGCTCGCCTTGCAACCGGAAGTTCCTGGGTTCGAATCCCGGTGGGTGTGTATTACCGAAGAGTCCCAAACTAGGCTGACGAAACAGCTGTCCAGTACTCTCGGGGGGTTTTCTAATGGTTCTCTAACTAATGTCAGCTCATGATGAAATCATGTAACCAATCAATCAAATCCCTACAAACTAACACTTGAATAAAATATTTCTGACATACAACGTTATTCAGGTAATATTCCTTATGCAATGCTAAAGCCTCATTGGACAATAGTCAGTAAGAAGTGTGATGTGTCTAGCCCTTAGCCTTGGTGCAGACTGAATTCTATCCAACAAGTTTTCAAAGTGGCCACCATTCTAAGTGGCTCGCCATCACAGTGCACCCGGATGATGACAATTCCACTAGTTACTGATTAGTGTCCAGTCAAGAAAAAAACTATATCCAATGCGGTCCTACAGGAGGTTAATCGCGGCACAGGCGACACTGTGTGACGCGGGTTCGAATCTGAGAAGGGACATGAATTCCTTCAAGGTTGCAGATACGCTTGACTTGCTGACTGGTGAGTGCCAACTATCCTCCAGCCATCTAATGTCAAAGTAAATATATGCATATAATGGTAAAGGAGTTACGTAGTGAAGACGATAGGTGAGTAAGATGGGTGAGTAACTAATGAATTGAGTAAAAATGTGGTGAATTCAACTCAAATCATAGAAACAAGTGATAAGTAAAATTACACCATATCAAAGGGGAGGGGAGGGGAGAGGATAAAGCCAGAGATGACGTAATCAAGTGAGAGAGCAAATAAAGACATCCAGTTACCAGGTGGACAAGAGGAAAGACTGATAGCTGCTTCTTTTTGAACACATCATTCCAGTTTCAGCCGTTTGACAGAAATTGCTTCAGCAAACTTGAGAAGAATTAAGCTTTTTTTTGTCTAATGATACTTTTTAAAGGATTTTGCGATTTTCACCTGCCTCATGACCCGTATCAAGAAGATGCCTGATAATGGGATTATTGTTAGCATTTGTTCTCTTGAGACATAGGCTTTTTGGTACATGTTCAGGAAATTGGAGGTATGCCCTTTTCTTTCTCTCTTCTCCCAACGTAACTGCCCCCGCAGATACACGTAAACTGGTATACAAAAAACTTTCAACAGTGTAGAGAGTAGTCATATTCTCCCCGTAGTGCTGTGAATCGATCAATTTTCCAAACTTTATACTCCGCTATCACTGTATTCTTTCAACTGATCGACAAATCTCAAAAAGTGACTTCTGATGTGCTCAGCATATAATAATAATAATAATAATAATAATAATGATTTACTTTATTCCAAAAACAGTACTTGTGATACAGAATGGAATTTCAAGCATCAATCACAATATTGCATCTAATTTCCTCAAATTATAAATGAAAATTAATCACACAGAAAATTTTCCACATTCACAATAGAGGTAGTGTCAAAAACGTCCAGCATATAAAATGGAAATAATAATAATGATAACAGCTAAGGTAATAATAATAATACAAGTGAAAAATTCCCGTGGGCTTGTTTCACACAGTATCATCGATGCGGTATCGAAATCCTAACATGTTTAAAAATATTGAATATAATGTTCTCTTTACATGAGGATGATGGTGAGGGGAAAAACAAAGACTACAGCAGTCATAGAGATCAGTTGGTGTTTGCAATTATGAAAGTAAAACAAACAAAGAAGCAACAGGACCATCAGTATATAATAGAAGTAATAAAAGTAAAACTTGAAGGTATATAAGGATGGATGGAGGAAATTGTTTATTTACTAGATGAAAAAAGTTTAATTAATTCTTGCCTGACACTATTTTCATTACATAAAATACGTGCCAAGTATGGTATCATAGAATTTTTATACTTAGTCGTGCGAGTATACAGTTTTCTGAAGTTACTTCTTGTTCTACCTGAGGCGGAGATGCAAGGTGAATGCTGAGGGTAAAGTAGATGCTGCAAGTCATACAAAATCCCTTTAGTAAATTTATTGCATGAAATCAAGTGCCTATCAACAACGACGTTAACTATGTGGTCCACTGGGACATCACTCAACCTACTGACAATCTTCAGAATTCTACAAATTGTGACATAGTCCTTTTTAAGCAAACCAGGAAAGAATAAGCAAGGGTGAACCATAAAGAAGAAGAATAGGTAGGATGCAAGCAAGAGTTTATGAACTGTAAGAGGTGGGAGAGATTGAGTTATACTCGAGTGCCTTAACTTCTTAATGTAAACTGTCAGATGGAATATTTTACTGGAGATCGCTAAGACATGGGAAGACAAGGTGAGAATTACACATACGATTAGTAAGCATAGTTAGTAATGATAATATAATAAGGTACATATTTATTCCTACCTATATAGGACACACCAGGTGTATAGGCATGGGTAAGTATTATTTAAATGACATGATTTACGGTTCAGTTACATGGTTGCTGTCATTTTGTCTTTAGTTTGTGGGTAAAATTTGATAACTAGTGATTCAGTGGACCACATCAAGAGATATAGAGATATTGACTTCGCATTAACAAATAAAGCGACCCAAGTATTCGTTGAATGGATTACAGATACTTGGGAAAATAAATAAAGCTTGAAGTCAATTCCTTCATATAACAATAAAATACACCTTATAATAATATATTCTCACTTTATACACATAAGGGACTCCACTTGTGACAGGCATCATCAATATGATGATAATAATGTGCACATGGAGTAAGCATGTTTTGAAATATCTTGTTGAACAGAAAGAAAGGAAGGAAGGAAGGGAGAAGTCTACCAATTTGGTTTTGAGAGTACATATACTCACCGATGACTGGCAGCGGCGATATATGTATCGCGAATTGTTAGAAGATAGAATTCATGGGTCAGTCACTGCAGAGGCATCTACCTCACCATGTAGCCTGAGGTCCTTACTTCCGTCTAAAAGAGGGATCATGGGTGAATATTATTGAAGAATCCCAACACTTCCTCTTGGTTTCCAATGCACCTATAACTATTATCGATCAATTTGTAGTCAAATTTGAAACATTGTTAAAGTGACAACAAAGGTCAAAGGTTATTTTCACTAACTTGGTAACTAAGACAAATGAAACTACATGAGTAATAACAGTGTAATGTGTGTGAGAAAACATAGTGGATGACCTTACGTAATCGAAAGGGTTGGAAAAACTGATCAGTTAACTTAACAAAAGTTTGTTGGTGGGTTACAATAATAAAATTACAAAAAAATAGAAATAACCACTTAGAGTTTATTGTATAACAATTCAGGAAACCAAAAAATTAACACTAAAACCACGTTTCTAATATGAGAAGTTTGGAGAAAACATTTCAGAACACAAAGTTGTTCATCTTTGACACCATATCGATTGGTAAACTTCAGCTGAATGAACAAAGATGTCATGATCGAAACTTATGTATGACCCTAAATGAAGTCTCAATTGTGCTACCAGAATTAATAATAACTTCAGAATTGACTGGGCCGTTGACTGATGCAACAACACCCCCTTCATTGCTTCGTAATTTGAAGTCCTTGTTGCGACCCCTAGTAGGGTCATGGGCGCTCACTGTTCCAGACTATGAGTTATGGTTTTTAATATTTCTTGATAGTATTCAGTTGACTGATCTTAGGCAGATGGAACGCAACTCGTTCCCAGCAGCTATTCCATCCGTTAAGTGAATCAGCCACGCTAGATAGCATATTTTTACTCAGAACACGTTTAAAACTTTGATAGAAAAACTAGTACTTCATAGACTCGAACCCTCCCTTAAAAGCTTTGAAGGCCACAAACAATTTGCCTATAGCCAGGGTAGGAGTACTTTAGACGCTGCAGCCATCTTACACAACAGTATCGTCTCATCATTAGGTAAAGGTGCCAAATACGTCCACAGTCACGCTCCTCCACTTCACTTCTGCTCTCGACTCTGTACCTAAATGTCTCTTGCTAAATAAATTCTCCATGACACAAACTGAGTCCTGATTCACAAACTGCTTGCATTCCTAAATCTCAAACAGAGTGCGGTACACTGTATACAAAGGTGAATACTCCTCTACTGTGCTCACTGAAGCCGGTGTTCCCCAAGGTGCTGTACTCTCCCCACTTCTCTTTTCCTTCTTTCTTTCTCTCTTTCTTTCTACATGACTTACCATCTTCAAATGACATTAACTTTGTCAAATATGCTGACGACCTGACTGTATCTTTGCCTGTCAAGTGTCAAAGTGACTGCTCTAAACTGAATGGCTTTTTATCAGAAATCGGCCATTGGTCCAAGCGAAACGGTCTAACCTTAAATCCCTCCAAATGCCAGACAGTCAGTTTCACCTTTAGGCATAAATCTGACCTAAATAAACTGGTTACCACCCACGAGTTGTGTAACATAGATAGATGGCACTGAAATAGAAACCAAGTCTGAGTTTAAATACCTAGGCGTTATTCTATCTTCTGATCTTTCCTTATTGGTCGTCTCATATCTTGATGATTTCTAAGAAAATATTCTGTCTTACCTTCTACATCAAGAAGTTAAGATATTCTGGAATAATATTCCTGAACCCTAACTCTTACGATTCGTTAACTGTTGCATCCTGCCTCACTTTATGCACATGAGGGACTCCACTTGTGACAGGCATCATCAATATGATGATAATAATGTACACATGAAGTAAGCATGTTTTGAAATATCTTGTTGAACAGAAAGAAAGGAAGGAAGGAAGGGAGAAGTCTACCAATTTGGTTTTGAGAGTACATATACTCACCGATGACTGGCAGCGGCGATATATGTATCGCGAATTGTTAGAAGATAGAATTCATGGGTCAGTCACTGCAGAGGCATCTACCTCACCATGTAGCCTGAGGTCCTTACTTCCGTCTAAAAGAGGGATCATGGGTGAATATTATTGAAGAATCCCAACACTTCCTCTTGGTTTCCAATGCACCTATAACTATTATCGATCAATTTGTAGTCAAATTTGAAACATTGTTAAAGTGACAACAAAGGTCAAAGGTTACTTTCACTAACTTAGTAACAAAGATAAATGAAACTACATGAGTAATAACAGTGTAATGTGTGTGAGAAAACATAGTGGATGACCTTACGTAATCGAAAGGGTTGGAAAAACTGATCAGTTAACTTAACAAAAGTTTGTTGGTGGGTTACAATAATAAAATTACAAAAAAATAGAAATAACCACTTAGAGTTTATTGTATAACAATTCAGGAAACCAAAAAATTAACACTAAAACCACGTTTCTAATATGAGAAGTTTGGAGAAAACATTTCAGAACACAAAGTTGTTCATCTTTGACACCATATCGATTGGTAAACTTCAGCTGAATGAACAAAGATGTCATGATCGAAACTTATGTATGACCCTAAATGAAGTCTCAATTGTGCTACCAGAATTAATAATAACTTCAGAATTGACTGGGCCGTTGACTGATGCAACAACACCCCCTTCATTGCTTCGTAATTTGAAGTCCTTGTTGCGACCTCTAGTAGGGTCATGGGCGCTCACTGTTCCAGACTATGAGTTATGGTTTTTAATATTTCTTGATAGTATTCAGTTGACTGATCTTAGGCAGATGGAACGCAACTCGTTCCCAGCAGCTATTCCATCCGTTAAGTGAATCAGCCACGCTAGATAGCATATTTTTACTCAGAACACGTTTAAAACTTTGATAGAAAAACTAGTACTTCATAGACTCGAACCCTCCCTTAAAAGCTTTGAAGGCCACAAACAATTTGCCTATAGCCAGGGTAGGAGTACTTTAGACGCTGCAGCCATCTTACACAACAGTATCGTCTCATCATTAGGTAAAGGTGCCAAATACGTCCACAGTCACGCTCCTCCACTTCACTTCTGCTCTCGACTCTGTACCTAAATGTCTCTTGCTAAATAAATTCTCCATGACACAAACTGAGTCCTGATTCACAAACTGCTTGCATTCCTAAATCTCAAACAGAGTGCGGTACACTGTATACAAAGGTGAATACTCCTCTACTGTGCTCACTGAAGCCGGTGTTCCCCAAGGTGCTGTACTCTCCCCACTTCTCTTTTCCTTCTTTCTTTCTCTCTTTCTTTCTACATGACTTACCATCTTCAAATGACATTAACTTTGTCAAATATGCTGACGACCTGACTGTATCTTTGCCTGTCAAGTGTCAAAGTGACTGCTCTAAACTGAATGGCTTTTTATCAGAAATCGGCCATTGGTCCAAGCGAAACGGTCTAACCTTAAATCCCTCCAAATGCCAGACAGTCAGTTTCACCTTTAGGCATAAATCTGACCTAAATAAACTGGTTACCACCCACGAGTTGTGTAACATAGATAGATGGCACTGAAATAGAAACCAAGTCTGAGTTTAAATACCTAGGCGTTATTCTATCTTCTGATCTTTCCTTATTGGTCGTCTCATATCTTGATGATTTCTAAGAAAATATTCTGTCTTACCTTCTACATCAAGAAGTTAAGATATTCTGGAATAATATTCCTGAACCCTAACTCTTACGATTCGTTAACTGTTGCATCCTGCCTCACTTTATGCACATGAGGGACTCCACTTGTGACAGGCATCATCAATATGATGATAATAATGTACACATGAAGTAAGCATGTTTTGAAATATCTTGTTGAACAGAAAGAAAGGAAGGAAGGAAGGGAGAAGTCTACCAATTTGGTTTTGAGAGTACATATACTCACCGATGACTGGCAGCGGCGATATATGTATCGCGAATTGTTAGAAGATAGAATTCATGGGTCAGTCACTGCAGAGGCATCTACCTCACCATGTAGCCTGAGGTCCTTACTTCCGTCTAAAAGAGGGATCATGGGTGAATATTATTGAAGAATCCCAACACTTCCTCTTGGTTTCCAATGCACCTATAACTATTATCGATCAATTTGTAGTCAAATTTGAAACATTGTTAAAGTGACAACAAAGGTCAAAGGTTACTTTCACTAACTTAGTAACAAAGATAAATGAAACTACATGAGTAATAACAGTGTAATGTGTGTGAGAAAACATAGTGGATGACCTTACGTAATCGAAAGGGTTGGAAAAACTGATCAGTTAACTTAACAAAAGTTTGTTGGTGGGTTACAATAATAAAATTACAAAAAAATAGAAATAACCACTTAGAGTTTATTGTATAACAATTCAGGAAACCAAAAAATTAACACTAAAACCACGTTTCTAATATGAGAAGTTTGGAGAAAACATTTCAGAACACAAAGTTGTTCATCTTTGACACCTTATCGATTGGTAAACTTCAGCTGAATGAAAAAGATGTCATGATCGAAATTTATGTATGACCCTAAATGAAGTCTCAATTGTGCTACCAGAATTAATAATAACTTCAGAATTGACTGGGCCGTTAACTGATGCAACACCACCCCCTTCATTGCTTCGTAACTTGAAGTCCTTGTTGCGACCCCTAGTAGGGTCATGGGCGCTCACTGTTCCAGACTATGAGTTATGGTTTTTAATATTTCTTGATAGTATTCAGTTGACTGATCTTAGGCAGATGGAACGCAACTCGTTCCCAGCAGCTATTCCATCCGTTAAGTGAATCAGCCACGCTAGATAGCATATTTTTACTCAGAACATGTTTAAAACTTTGATGGAAAAACTAGTACTTCTTAAACTCGAACCCTCCCTTAAAAGCTTTGAAGACCCCAAACAATTCGCCTATAGCCAGAGTAGGAGCACTTTAAACGCTGCAGCCAGCTTACACAACAGTATCGTCTCATCATTAGATAAAGGTGCCAAATACGTCCGCAGACACTCTCCTCCACTTCACTTCTGCTCTCGACTCTGTACCTAAATGTCTCTTGCTAAAGAAGCTCTCCATGACACAAACTGAGTCCTGATTCACAAACTGCTTGCATTCCTAAATCTCAAACAGAGTGCGGTACACTGTATACAAAGGTGAATACTCCTCTGCTGTGCTCACTGAAGCTGGTGTTCCCCAAGGCGCTGTACTCTCCCCACTTCTCTTTTCTTTCTTTCTTTCTTCCTTTCAACATGACTTACCATCTTCAAATGACATTAACTTTGTCAAATATGCTGACGACCTAACTGTATCTTTACCTGTCAAATGTCAAAGTGACTGCTCTAAACTAAATTGCTTTTTATCAGAAATCAGCCAATGGTCCAAGGGAAACGGTCTAACCTTAAATCCCTCCAAATGCCAGAGTGTCAGTTTCACCTTTAGGCATAAATCTGACCTAAACAAACTGGTTATCACTCACGAGGTGTGCAACATAGATAGATGGCACTGAAATAGAAACCAAGTCTGAGTTTAAATAACTAGGCGTTATTCTATCTGATGATCTTTCCTTATTGGTCGTCTCATATCTTGATGATTTCTAAGAAAATATTCCGTCTCACCACCTTCTACATCAAGAAGTTAAGATATTCTGGAATATTCCTGAACCCTAACTCTATATAGAAAGCTATATGCTCACACTAGCAAGTACAAAATCTCAACCATACCCTCCCTACTTATCTCATGTTATGTGCGATATAGAAAGCATTAAGCGTGAAAGCTATAACTTATTAAATAGTCAGTAGAACAACTGGATCTCGTCTTTCCAACTTTCCATCATTTATAGGTACGTTTTCTCTCTTTCATTTTTGTTTTTCTGTTATGTCCTGCTTCGTTTCTTTCTTCAGCTTACGCCAGTAAATATGCTAGCATCTACTTTTCTAACACCTTCAATCATTCTGTTCAATTTTGGGTTTACTACCGACATGCCAAGATCTTGTCATGATGAACTGAGATTATCCTTAATCTATGTAGAGCTTCATTTATTGTTAATGTACCAACTGGATGCAATTATGTAGTAAAATGCTGAGAATTCCATTCTGTGTATCACAAGTACTGTTTTGGAATAAAGTAAATTATTATTATTATCAAAAGTGTTAACAATAACAAGTATCCACGATGTTACAGATGGCACAGCGAACAGATTAGATTCTACTTTGCAGCAGGAGGAATTCAACTACACGTAGGCTTCCTGTAGCTGAATCCCTTCAATATCCTCTCACCACGGCCCTCCATCGCCTCACTTATACATTCAGGAGAAATATTCTTAAATCTGTTCGTCAAGTGAAATGCGGTGTCATTTTCGTCCTTATTAGGAGTCGTCACTGTATTTGCCATGCACAGCCTGAATTCCCCTGATGGCTATTATCACCGAATTTATTTCAGGTTCAATCATCAGACATCTTCGAGGCATTGGTACAAGTGGCTGACATGTCAACCTAAGGCCAATAGTTTCGTTCTAATCAATCAGTGGGAATGTTCAAATTGAATTAAATGAATACAAGATCAAATAACAAACCAACGGAAAGTTTCAATGAAGAGGGTGGTGTGAAAATATATGGCAAGAGAATATAAATATATTACGTAAGGGATAATAGCAACCTCTTGAGTGACTTCAACACAGTGGGTGACGGGACGTATACATACATTTAGTTAGGGAGGTATTTGCCACTCTATTTTCATGCACACATCGGTTAGGTGGAAATTTTTATTTTATATTTAATTCTTTAATATATTTTATATTTAATTTGTTTTAAAATTTTGATTATACCTTGATTCTACATCGTAATGTTACGTACATGTATGAAATTTCCAGCACGTCACATCGGTAGTCCTAATTGTATAGGCAAACAAGTGATATCAAGTGTGCATCGGCAGGTGATCGTACCTCGAACGATGTGCGTGGTCAGCGGACCTCCTAACCCCTGTGCCATCGACGCGAGTAATTCAATTCCCTTAGCCACTAAGTGACTAGGCATCATAATTCTGAACCCTGTATTACTTTCTACAAGAAAGCTGTTTAGGGAGTTTCAGCTGAAAGCTATCAGAAGTTGTCCATCTTAATTGCTTACTAGCGCAGGAATCGATTAACAGGAGAATGGAATTGGAGTTGACATGATATTAGGATACTTACATACTTGTTTTGTTATTATTGAAGCAACAAGATGTTTTACACTCCTAATTCACAAATGACAAGCACATCTAATATGCCTACGGATTTCTAAGCGCAAAATAATTTTCACTTACTTTGTTCAACTACTCATGAGTAGTATAACGAACAGTGCAACATCCAAATTTTTAACTAGACTATGTTCGGTTCTGGCGTGTTTGTATCTGAACTACAAGACTACCAACTATATACATTTTAAAACTCTTAATAACACCATCTGTCTACATGCCTATTATTCATGACTCTTAACGTCACCGTTAATTGGCAGTGAGACACCTCATTTTCAATTAGACACACGTTGGCCATATAACGTATCTTGGATTACGGAAACGACATGAGTCAGGGGGTTTATCTGCCTTCGCTCAGACACTTTGCAAAATTAACGAATATCGTTATACATAGATTGCTCCTCACAACCCTCCACTACACGCGTATCACAATACCCAACGAAAATGAATTATTCATCATGAGTACTAATCCTATTGTCTCAAAACCCTGGTAACTGTCACTTTTTGGCATTACTTGTCTTGCTTTGAGTGATATAGTCTGGATAGATGCAGCACGTTAGTGCTATGTCAGAGTTCGCGCAATTTTTTCTCAGCATTGGGAACCAGATGAACGGTACCCTCACAACCTAGCTATAGCAAAAACAACAGCTTCCTGTCAATACTTTATTTGATACTAATTGAAAGCAAATATCAATGATTCTCTAGAAGGTATTGCAGTAACAGCCCACATTATCTTCCGCATTCCATATGTCCACATCAATATCCTTGTTTGGACACTCCGCTAGCATTGGATGCTCGGCAACCTGCATTATGAGACTTGAATAACACATCCTAAGAAAATAAAAATGACACATGAATATGTACAATCAATTAGGGAAACGACATAAAACCTAAACTCAAATTCGTATAAATCACAATTAACCGCAAAAAAAATTGATTCACATGATATGAAATGACTTACAACACAGAGTCGATTTAGGTTTTGACGAAGCCCTTAAGCACGGCTGTGATATGGAATTTCAATACGCCAAATCACAGTCGGACAAGGGTTGCGTCCAACAACCTGGTTATCACTGATGATGCTTTGCCAACGATGTTCGTCACCTAAGCAGGACTGTGATATTCATACAATAGTGAAAAGTTTCGGAAAATCACAATCCGTGGATGACGAACTTTTTTCGCGGCTGTAATTGAACATATAACCGAGAAGATAAGTGCGCAACGCCGGGTATCAATATTGGCTGTGACAGGCAACAGCAAATATTAGGATATTACCTTCCTGCCAAGATCTCAGCCAGAATCAATACCTGGTATCGTGCAGCATTATAAATCCGATCCACAGTGAATCACATAAGACATAGAGAGCGACGGTTAGGCCAGTGAGCCTGGAAAGACTTAGTATGAGGCGCCGAAATGCAAGTTAATGATGAACATAATTGTAAAGTGCAAGCGTCTCACTACTCAAGTCTTTCACAGCAAACGGACTAGACATACACCAGGTTAGGAGATGACGCATCCCGAACTGATCACGCCACCCTCAACATAACAATTATATACTTAACTGGTCAAATCTAGTTGACCAATCAATTTCAAATTCATCAAGGTCCCTCTCTCCTAATGAGAGTTAGTCAGGCCTAGCTGTATAACCCTGGTGCTAAGCTAGCCAATCACAGATTCACTTGTGTCAAGGTTATTTTTCTTTCCCTGTCACCCCTATTGATTTTAATCTATCAATGTAAGCGAAATTCATGTGACCATTGTTTGGCCTGTTAAATTAAAAAAACCAGACAGACTGCTTTGTGACTGACTATTATTGATTTTTTTTCATTGGCTTATTCAGTGTAGTTTGTAGATTGACTATGAATTAATAATATTGGATTAAAAACGTTTATCCAATCTGTCGTGATCTTACATTTAAGATCCCAATGACAATAGGTCAAGTATTTTTTGACCAATGAACTTCATAGAGGGCGGCTGTATCTTTTTCAAAATAATGTGTGAGTGTGTGTGTGTTTGGGTGGCAAGTTTAGCATAGTAGGGGCTTTCATATTCCATCTAATTAAATTGTCTAAGTGTACATTCTGTAAATTTGCCAAAAATGCAAGGCAATAAGGAGTTTCTGGTTTATTGATATAAGTATAAAATTTATCTTAATGGAGATGCTGGTTTATGTTAACCCTTGAGGTTTAGCCTGTCACGCAATGTGAATCTGTATCAGCATCCACTTACATACGAGAGTTCGGCAGATGATAATGAAAGGAGACGGTTGGAGATCAGTGAACATCCAAATCTGACTCTAGGGAAGGTTGATTTTGATCGGAATATGGTTTGACTTTTAAATAGAATAAAATCTTCATCCTAGCTTGTCCTATTTTATATGACCTAAACTTTTATTCCTTTGCGTTACTAGGTCCAGTGGTAAGGTGGATGATGGTGCTGATTCAATCACGGTGGGATGTCGTTAATCTCACTCACAACCTCCCTTTCTCCACTAGACTTATTGCAGGCTAAATGACATTTGTGCATCAGTGGCACAGTGGTTAGGACTCTCGCTGACCATGCACATGGTCCGGGGTTCGAGCCCTCGCCGACGCACATTTCATATCTATGGTCGGCCTGTGAAATTTGGGCTACCGATATCCACGCTGAAAACTCCATACTTGTATAAAAAGTACGGTGTGGGGGTTGAGCTGTGATCAAAAATAAAAAAAATAAAGTAAAAAATTTGTGTGTCAACCAGGATCCTTTCCCGGACCGTGTTAGTTGACTACTCCTCGAATAGCAACATTACGGGGTCTGTCTCGAGATCACAGAGGAGATAAGTTAATCACTGAATTACAGTACCTCAGTTCACGCAATGTTTTGGGAACAGAAGCGTAAAATAGTCCATACCGTAGCCTTCCAAACTGTTGTCTTGGACAGTTACTGATCAGGGGTGTAGGTTCATTAGATATGGGATGTTCAATTCTGCCTTGAAAGACTCATTACTGCTTAAACCTGTCGCTGATCCAATGTCAGTTGAACATGTGATTGTTATTGTCTTTGAATATTCGTTCGACAATTTTAATCATTGGGAAGTATGAACACTTTTCAAGTCAACAGAACGCTAAAAACTTCTCCAGAACCGTGTAGTTAAGAGTATTGAGTGGTCTGTTTGACCTTGTTTAATACTGGAACTTGAGTAGATAAACATGACGAGGTAACAGTTTAATGGATATAGTTTAAGACTCATTCAATTCATCAGCGCAACTAATGGACAGAACCTAATGCTAATAGTACATGTCAGTGATCCCCTGCCACCGTGATTGTTAATAATAGTTCCATTCTCTGGTCTTCTAGTCTAAATTTAGTCTGGTAAGTTTTAGTTACTTTTTTTCAGAGTCACGCAAAATACTTTTTTAGCTAGGGTGGGAGAATTATCTTTCGATGTGTTGTAATGAGCATATTTTCCTGACAGGTAGGTAGGTAGGTTGGGGATGGAACTTAGCCATTGTGGTAGGTTGTCACTGTAAAATAGTGTGTCTCACTAAATAGACAAACGATTCTTACCTCCCTGAGTGACAGGCTGTCTGAAATTCAACATTGTACTTTATACAGGAGTACAATAGTTTAGGTTACCACATGTCATTCAAAGCATATATTTATATTTTATTGTTCCGTTTGAACAACAGCCTGTCTCGACTTCGTCCTACTTTCTGCGGCCCACTTAAGGTAGTTCAACGATCGCCCATAGTCTCTGATCTCTTCCTCTCATGATCTCGTTTCCATGTCACACTTGGAACCCAGTCCAGCTCATCGTTTCATATTCGCGTCCCACTCGATCGATAGCCTGACTGGCAGGTAGTGCCATTCGACAGTCTCTGTAGAGTGAGCCTAATACAACTCCACTTTCTTTGGTCCATTTTTTGTGCAGTAGGTTCTTTCTTGTTGCTAATTCTCTCAGGCCAGCTATTTGACCTAAAATATAAAGACAGCTGTTTGTGAAAGTCTACACTAGCCTGTTGGAAAGGTTCCTCGTGACGCCCACACTAATTTTCTTGCCTATACAGAAGAACTGACTGACTTAACATCGGTGTCGTTTATACACATGAATAAAAATTGATGATTAGACATTTGAATAAAATCAACAATACAACATAAAGTACATTCAGAAATAATAATAATATGAGTGTTATTGATCAATTACAATCAGATGGGAAATAAGACGAGTGATTTTATAGTCCAAATAAGTAACTTGTTAAAATGTTATGCTGTACGTGATTTGAAATAGAATTTTAAGATTATTTATTATCCTCCTTTGATTTGACTGTCTGGTGGTAATAATATCTTCTATATCCCTGGTATTTGCATTGAGTCACTTCTATTCCATGTGTTGCGTTTAGGTGTAGACTCAATGAACCAGGCAGGATTCAGTAATCAATCTCTGTCTTTCTCTCGTCCTACCTATTTTACTCTGTCCCACCACCATATTGTGTGGTTGTGTGTTAATGCATGCAGTTCATTGTAATGCTGAGTTCCTTTTTCTAAATTACTTATTTTCGTGTGTGGGATCATTAATTCTAAACCTTAGCTAAATTCGTATGTTCTGACGGACAATCTCGCTACTCCTGATATACTGGTTTGACCTATATGTAGCTGACTTAATCCACAGCCATTCCAATGTATCTTGTAAATTATATATTTTTTTAATTTAATTTGGTCAACTGGGTCCTGAGTGGGTTTGTAGGTTTCAATGCTTCATTGAGAATCTTATGTAGAGCTTCAGGTGTCCCTTGTTTATATGGTATATGCCTTATACTCTCTCTCTCTCTCTCTTACTAATGCTACGATCTAACATAGCTGATTCTTCTTGTTCATTTTCCTATTCCCTTCACTAGCGTGTTTATATGTGTCAAGAAGCTAGAGATATGTTCCGTTTTTAACACTCTGAAAGTAACATCCATATATCTCCAGCATATTTTTGGAGTAGGATCAAATTTTGTCCATAAAGATATCTGCTACTATAGGGGATATTGGTGATCCATCGCATTGTTACACCATCTGTTTGTCCATATTATTTTGCCCTGGAATTTAAAGATAGTAGATAAGTGGTATTCGTAAAATAAATTTTCTCAATGGGTACCTTTCTCCTATGACTAAGTTTCGGATCAGCAGTTAGTTCCCTTTCTGACTACCTCTAAGGCCTTATTGATTGATATATTATACTGATTTTATTCATCAATTTTTACTCATGTTTATAAATGAAGCAAGAAGGTTGTGTGAGTAGTCACTTGAAATGATGATTATGAGCAGTAATAATTTGTGCTCAAAACGTGGTCATCAGTAAATAACGATTACTGTATAACAACACTGTGTGTGACCTAATCCAAATAAAATCTTATCCATATTGTAATAAAAATCTTAGAAGAAGTAGGCTGTAGACATTTTAAATATCCGCGAGAATAGAAAACACCACTAGAGATTATATTTTAATGGCTTAAAACAAAACTGCAGAAAAGAAATAATATGAAATATAATGGAGTAGTATTTTTGGTTCTCACCATCTCGCCACATCTACACCTTCATACGTGGCTTGCTTAAACCAACTATCAATGAATTCATTAAATATCTCTAAATCTTGGCTTGACCACATATATAACACTTTCCATTCCACCTTTATTTCAGCTAACATTGTTCATCGAGGGTAGACGGTTTACACGGCAATCACAACCAGTGTGCCTCAGCCATCTTATGGTTGATTTAATACTCTACACCCAGTCTGAATACTACTCTACGTTTTTGGCGTTTGGTTTTCCTCATGTCCACACTATAGTTTAGAAGTGAATGTTAATAAATGTGTATTTGTACAAACTAATCAACTAACTGACTAACTAACTGTATGATCTGAACTAAATGTAATCAAATCTCGATTGACTTTTGAGGTCAAAATTTTACAGATCAACAATATTAATTGTATATAAACAAGTCATCTATTTTTATCATTATATGTACTTTTATACAGATATTTAATAAAAATGACATGTAAAGACCGATTGTGGTTCCATTCACGCATTGTCGTCGATCAATACTTTATATAGTACATAATATAATAATAATAATAATACGGCATGAACGAAGAAGATTCATCAAACGTGATATAAACATCGCTTTTTACCTGCCCATATCTACCGATTGTAAAAACAAACCTTGTTATCATTTAATTGGTGGATAGGGACTAACAGTGACAGAATCCAGCATAACGCTCATTTCATCCTTTTTGGGACTTGTCTCCTAGCTGGATGTACCTGAATTCCCCAGTCAGTGAGTGATGATGTTCCCACCACGGAGGCTCGAACCCAGTGCACATAGTTTCAAACGCCAGCCAAAGATTTATCCAATAGACCACTTGGGCCACGAGACTCTAGGTGGGAACATCATCACTCACTGCGGAATGCAGGTATATCCAGCTAGGAGACGAGTCCCAAATACGATGAAATGAGCGTTATCCTGGATTCTGTCACTGATAGTCACCATCCATTAATTAAATAATAACAAAAATGCCTAGACATCGTCGAAGCATCTGCACAAGAAGCCGACATGTCAACTTCAGTCCAAACAATCGACGGGAAAACCTAAGATTCAATTAAGTCTTGTCATCGACTGTCATGTAGAAAAAGCGTTTTATGAATCAAAATTCTTAGCATATCTAAGTTGGAAATGTGGATCATAGCAACAACTATTCAACTGAGAGAGAGAGAGAGAGAACAGGATTAATAAAATAGTCCAAGTTCAAGAAAAAAAGTGGCCAAGAATTTCTATATCAGTCCTGCTTTAATTTGTCTTGTTTAATAACAAATATATCTAATACATGTCTGTGACTTAATACAGGATGAGGTTCCCTAGAATTCTAGTGAGGAGTCGTGATTACTTGGGAGAAATACACACCAGCGATGACCTTGACGGATGGAGGCACTAAAATCACAAATTGGTAGGAGTTAGAATTCCTAAACTGGTCACTGATTCGGGTCCTAATCTACTAGGTTGACTTGTAGCCCGAAGGTTCTAGGTTCGACTCCTGGCGCTAGGTACGAACTGTCGATGAGTCCAACACTAGGTGGGCTGAAATGTTATCCACTACTCGGCTCTGGTTTTCAATGCTTCTCTAACTGATTTTAACCCATGGTCACACCTGATCTAAAACCAAATCCCCACAAACGAATTCCTGGAATATAATAATAACAGAATTTTTACCAAAGTTTATTGAATGATATTATCTCTTCATTCAGGATCTTTAAGTAAAAAAATATTCATTGACAGTAGATCCTATGACACAGTGTTGTCTAACCTGAAGCATGATGTTTCTTCCTTAGTCTCCTTGTTGAGATGCACGACATTTTGTTGCAAATAGCCAATTTTAAAAAGTTTGAGAGTAGTACACTATTAGACGCAAAGGACATAACTAAGGTATCGTGATCTCATGTAATCTCATGCGATAAGTTTTCCGCTTTTTCTCATGCGTATGGTAGAAACTATCAAAACAGCAGGTTGTTAAAATGTTAAATTCTCGCTAGAATGAATAATACCACTAGAGGTCATATATATTAATTGATTAAAACAAAATGAACAGGAGAAGTTATATGCAGTAAATTTGCTGGGAATATTACCAAACCAAGCAACTTATCAATGTGTATAAACTATTGAAATATAATTGATATCAGTTAGAGAGCCATTGAAATCTAGGGAGTAGTGAAGAGCCATCTGTTTCGCCCTAGTTGAGACTCTTCGACAGTACTCATCTACGACCCAGGGTTCGAACACAGGACCTTCCGTTCCGTTTAAAAGGCAAGTTCGTATTGCATTCAACTACTGGGAGCCGACTAAGTGGACAATTTGACAGTGAGTGGAAATACTAGAGTGCAATGATATTGGTGTATATGATTATAAGTCACAAATTGGTTAGAAACCCTTGGGATGACAGTCAGTCTGATGAATCCCATGAAGGACGAAAGTTAAGTCTGGATTCAGATTATTGGAATCGTGGAGACTTGGATTAATGTGTCAGCAGTTGGACTTCATCACGAATCAATATCAGTTAGAGAAACATTCAGAAACCAGGGATTCTTCAGCAGTATATCAGCCAACCTAAGGTCTCAGGTTCAATCCATGGTCGAGTAGTGGATTCACACTGGTGAAGAGTCCTAAAATAGGATGAAACATTTAGCTGTCTAGAGCTCACTAGTCTTTAATGAACTCTTCTACTGATTTGAAATTCTGGATTTCACAGATAGCTATCACAAACTAAATGTCATCGTGAAATAAATCAAGGACACTATCAAAAGTGCTAGTAGAATCGATTGTAGATTGATTGTTATACTAACGATTATGTGTCAAACTGTCACACTTATCTGTTAATTTTAACTTTAATCAAGAAATGTTATCATTTGAGGAATCATCGAAAATCACAAGTGATTACTGAGCGTCTGTTTCGTCCTAGTTTTGGAGTCATTATCAGTACAAACCCGCAGAAGTTCTAATCCAGAACCATCCTATTACAAGGAAAGCTGGTAGACCATTTAGACTATGATATCCAAGCCAATGATCCATGAATTCTATCTTCGACTCATTCGTGATTTTTTTTTTATTAACGTGATCGGTACCGACCGATGTCATCTCTGGGTATCTATCCTTACACCCGATGTGGTGGACCCCACGGGTAACGACTTTTCACTAGGACTCCAGGAAACTAGTGGTCATCAAACTAATTTTCAAATGAGTTTGTAGGGATTTAAGGGGTTCAAAACTTCAAAACAAATCAAATCCTTAGAAAACTAATTTTTGAAAAATTTTCTGTCCATATCACATGATCCATGATTATTGATAGTCGAATGGGAGGAAGGAAACTTCTTCTCCTTCTTCGTCAAGTCACCTTGAACTTTTCTTACTAAAAAAATAATCCTTCCATGTCAAGGTAAGATGATAAATTGACCGCGACATCATATGATTTGTCTCACATTAGTAAAAACAGACAGACGGAAAGTCTCAAGTTGATTGAAGCTTTTCTTCCTTTTAAAATGATTTTTAATTTTAAATTGCCATAATATGATGACTGGAACATTTTGATTACATCGCTTTCTGTCTATTTATTATCCGTCATATTTTTATCCAGACATTCTTATTTTACAGTATTCTTCTTCTGTTTGACTAGCAAGCTGTCATACATAATTAACAATTGCGTAATGAATAGCTTATATGATTTGTCTATGTCTAGATGTCTGCTTTTTTCAAAATGCCTGTCTGCATTTCCTCTTCTAACTTTGCCTTTTCAAGAGAAATAACTGATTTCCAAGAGTTGGTTTGCAAGGATTAGATTTGTTTTTTTATTTTGCGAGTTCGACCACGCATGGATATCAGTTAGAGAACCATTGAAAGCCAGCAGGGAGTAATGGACAGTCAGTTATTTCGTCCTAGTTAGGATTCATCGATCGTCCTCATCTACACCACGGGGTTCGAACACACAAAATTTCTGGTTACAAAGCGAGCTCATAGACGATTCAGCTAGTGGAACCCTAGCCAATGGCCAGCACATGAATTCCAACTTCCAACTCCTCATTGAAAGTCGTGCGTGGCCAGTAGTGCATAGATTATTTTGCGCATGTGAAGGTCAGATAGTCGCTAACGATAACATCCACCAGTGGTCGCCATATCATGAAGTGACAGAAGTTGGAATTCATGCACCGGTCATTAGATCGAGTGCCAGTGGCTAAAACTGTCTTTGAAATTACCTTTTAACTAGATGATCCTGGTTCAAACCCCTCATTATGGATGTATCCTAATGAAGTGTCTCAAAATAACAGTCTTCTAACCGACGTCAGTTCATGATAAAATCTTTAAAAAAAAATAAATGTTATTGACAACATTAATGTTCTTGTATCTATTAATTCAACTAGTTTCCTATGCAGGCGGTTATATGTACTGTTGCTCGAGAACACCTACCAGTATGTGGCTAAATAAAAGTGCGATAAAAGTGATCGACAGTTCCATGAAAAAGTCAACTCGTCCAAACTGGTCATGAAGCTAATAATGAGGAATAATTTCTCATTATCTATTGTGCGCTAAATGAATCAGATGGGTTCGAACTCCGATGGGTGCGTACTACTGGAGAGTCCCTAATTGGGACAAGACAGCTGTCCAGTACTCCCAGTTGGTTTTCCGATGGTTCTCTAACCAGGGTTAGCTCATGACAAGACAATTATCATTCATTCTCAAAAGCAGATGTACAATCGCAGTTATATGCATTAGTTTACATGGAGACAATTATTATTTGTTTAATTCCACATAGTAACGAAGGTGATAATAATTTTCATCTTGATATGAAAGTATGAAGGTAAAAATATAAATTACAAGGGACTTAGAGACAAGATTCCATAGGATTAGAAAACAGTTACAAGGTATGCAAAATTAATATTTGATAACTGGAGAAATAAAAATTTTAAAGGTGAATAAAATATGACCATTATTATTTTCAACATGACATGAATTACAAGAGGCTTAGAAACAGAAATTACACGGGGGTAGAAAGAATTACACAGGTGTGAACAAAATGAGCATAGATACAAAATGAAATCAAAATTTTGTCAACTTGAAATGTAAGTTAGGAGATGTGAATATAGACAGATTACAAGAAGCATAGAAACAAAAAATTACACAGGATTAGAATATAACCGTAAAATGGTTATTCTAAACGGATTACAATTGTGATCAGTAGGAGCATGGAAACAAACTTAAAATAACTGATTTTATAGCTGAAAACAGAAATGGGATGAATTGAATGAAGACAAAGAGAGAAAATTACACACACAGAGAACAAAACAAAAACTAATGGATACAGCAGGTTGAAGATGAGGCAGTAACTCATCGAAGAAGACATTGTGAAGTGGTCGCGCTATGTCATGAACTGGCAGAAGTTAGAATTCACAGTTAGAATTCAAGCACACAGCAAACAAAAATTAAAAAAAAAACTAAAATAACCGGAAGCTAAGGAAATATACCGAACTAGGTCCACGGTAGTTGTAAAGACTGGACTAGTTTCTTTTGAACACACAGATCCGGCTTTTCGATGCCTATTGCGAGAGATTCTGCAGTACAAAGAAGTCGGAAACACACTGTTTTTCGTAGATTTTTGTTTACTTTGTAAATGATTTAGCATGATGGATAAGTCAGTTGAGATGCTGTGACAGGTATTGACGAGGTGTACAGTTATAGCAACTCAGATTGAACGAATGCCTCCTCTTCACAGCCGTGCTAGATCATGTTCTCTAACACATTTTGATGAATCCCGCATAGAACGACCTATGTACCTATCTCCACACGAGCAGATGAACTGATATATATGCACACTGAAGTGGTCATATATGGATGTCTGTCCTTCCCGTTGCTCCGAAGTAGTGGGTGACGAGAGAATATCACTCACTCTTAGAGATGCTGCCGGAAAAGTTTTCTTCGGGGAATTGGAGATTCTCCTTTTAAAGATATCTGCTGTTAAGTCTACCATGAATTCCAGAATCAAGTTAAGTGTTTTCTTTGGCATTGAATGCATTTTTCTTTTTTTGGCTTTAGTTTCATGTTCTTCCGTATGAAACGTGGTGTGTATTTATTATAAACCAGGATACTTTTGAGAATTTGGAGCTCTTCTTCT
Source organism: Trichobilharzia regenti (assembly GCA_944472135.2). Lineage (NCBI taxonomy): Eukaryota > Metazoa > Platyhelminthes > Trematoda > Strigeidida > Schistosomatidae > Trichobilharzia > Trichobilharzia regenti. Next base: position 9,817,529 of record OX235266.1, read on the forward strand.
AAATAGCCTAGTGAGATGATGAGAGCTTTTCTTTACGGCTGATAGGTTGCCAACTGTAGAAGTTGTCAAGATATCTTCTAGATACTGAAGGTGCGAAATAACAAAGGTCATTGAAATTTGCTTATATCAGCGACTGGATTTCTGAAACAGAAAAAAAACAAAAACAGAACCAGTCGTTATTGCTGCATAATAGCAATGGCAGATGCGATTTTGAACTATAACCTCTTCGCCCACATTAATGCTGGTAATAACAATAATCCCTGATTTCCTGTGATTACATAACTGTAGAACCTGGTGACGTGGAACTTATCGAAAAGAATATTCACACATGTTTATTGAACTCATTCATTTACAAGTTTTCGAATGGGACAGTTCCAATCAATACTAAGTAACTTTTTATCCCAAGGTTATATCAACCCAAAAGAGGAATGAATAGTGTTCTGTTGAAAGGTTGAAATTTAACGGTGCATAATGTAATTCTAATTAGCTTAAGAGGTGAATTATTTGACCTTGCATGCTTAACCTTTAATTTTTATCTTGTGTGAGGGTGGATGTTTCACATTCATCGTAAAGTACTTTTATGTCAGTTATTTCAACGGCATTTATGAGATAAACTGAGTTGTTTGAAAAAGTGGTATTCCAATGAATTTACATCACATAGTACACCTTTGAAAAAGAGACCAAAAGTGTATAGCATCTATCAATGACCATTTATGGTGCCTTAAATCAGTCGCACACACACACACACACATGAAAGCACATAAAATGCTTGATATACATCAATTTTATCTTCATTATCATTTTCAATAGTTGGTTTGTAACGATTTGATTTGTTTTTTTTTTACGAGTTTGACCACAGATTGATATCAGTTAGGAAAGGACACATCAACAGTACTCATCTACACCATGGGGTTTGGACACAAGACCTTCCGTCTGCGAGTCATGCTTGTAGGCCATTCAGCCGCTAACACCCAACTCAGTGGCCAGTATGATAATGAGTGGAAATACTAAAGTACGATTATATTGGTGTATATGACTATGAGTCACAAATGAGTTCGAAACCCATGGCGATGGATGCATACTGCCGATGATTCCCAAACTAGGCTGATGAAACAGCTGTCCAGTACTCCCTGTGGCTGGTGTGCGTCGGTGGCACAGTGGTTAGGACTCTTACCGACCATGCACATGGTCCGGGGTTCGAGCCCTCGCCGACGCACACCTGATATCTATGGTCGGCCTGTAAAATTTGGGCTACCGATATCCATGCTGAAAATTCCATACTTGTACCAAAAATACTGTGTTGAATCAAGCTGTAGATCAAAATAAAAAATAATGATTCTCTAACCGATATCAATCCGTGGTCAAACTCGTAAAAACAAATCTAATCCTTACAAACCAACTATTGAAAATTAATTTGATCCTCATTAGTGACTTGCTACAGGACGGAGTTTCCTGGAGTGAGTTCTAGTGGAAAGTCGTGACCAGTGAGGTGTCCCTCCAATGACATTGGTTGGTGGTCCCGCAAAAAATCACGAATTGGAAGAAGTTAGAATTAGTGGACTGAACAATAAATCGGATCCCATTGGTTGAATGGTATTCGAGCCAGCTGGTCATGTAACCGGAGGTCCTGGGCTCGAACCCCGTAGTGTGTGTGCATACTGCCAATAATCACCAAACTAGGACAAAGGGGCTGTCCAGTACTCCCTGGTTTTCAGTGGTTCCCTAACATATTCTTTTTATGGAGGATTTAATCATGAGCTGACATCAGTTAGAGAACCATTGGAAAACCTAGGAGTACTGGACAGCTATTTCGTCAAACTAGTTTGGGACTCTTCACCAGTACGCACTCACCGGGATTCGAACCCAGGACCTTCTGGTTGCAAGGCTAGCGAGCTCGTAGACCATTGAGCCACTGGGACCCGATCCAATGGTCCTTGAATTCTAACTTCTGCCAATTCACGACATAGCGCGACCACTGAAGAGTCCCAAACTAGGACGAACAGCTGTCCAGTACTCCTAGGTTTTCCACTGGTTCTTTAACTGATGTCAGCTCATGATTAAATCCTCCATGCAATCAAACAAAATCCCTACAAAACCAATACTTGAAAATTAATCTGTGCTCACTAGTGACTGGCTCTATTCAGGCAGTTTACCTGGGGTTCTAGTGGTAGGCCGTGACCAGTAGGGTACAGCAGGTCGAAGATGAGGCAGTAACTCATCGAAGAAGACATTGCGAAGTAGTCGCCCTATGTCGCGAACTGGTAGAAGTTAGAATTCAAGAACCATTGGATCGGGTACCAGTGGCTCAATGGTCTACGAGCTCGCTAGCCTTGTAACCAGAAGGTCCTGGGTTCGAATCCCGGTGAGTGCGTACTGGTGAAGAGTCCCAAACTAGTTTGACGAAATAGCTGTCCAGTACTCCTAGGTTTTCCAATGGTTCTCTAACTGATGTCAGCTCATGATTGAATCCTCCATGCAATCAAACAAAATCCCTACAAAACCAATACTTGAAAATATTCTTTTTACTCACGGTAATAATCCAATGGTTTCATTTAGAAGGATTTAAGCACCAGATTTTTTAAAACTCCTATTTGATGTCTGAAGAACTTTATCAACAGCTGGCTTAGACTTATATTGAAGACGAGACGGCCAGAAAGGATAAATATGGAATAAATTTGATAGGCAACGAGCCAACCCAGAACGTATCACCTAACAAACATACGAAGTACACGGGGATGGATTGGACACACTACGCCAGTCAATACCATCTGGTGGAACACTTATGGGAAATGATGAATTGTGCTCGAGCTCAAAGGTAACATGGAATAGGTCTTGATAATGGGGAGATAAGAGTATTTGGAAAACCGTGTACCCAGATAAAGGCGACACTAAAGAACACGGTGAATGGAAATGTGGTACTGAAGCTATATGTCCAACTCAGAACCCAAGGGATTAATAATAATAATAATAATAATAATAATAATAATTTTGAAGTAGGTGTACAATCCCCCAGTGTTGAATAATAGTTAAAGGAGAACCAAATCTATTGCGTATCATTAAATGAATAAATCAGAGAGAAAACCTGAGACGATGGCTGCACGTAAAAACCTCTATGTATCAAGTTACATTCTAATGGTGACTTATCAAGTGAGATTTTATTCCAGAGACTTTCCAGGAGTATACGAAGAACGTTTTACACAGCATACCTATGTTTGTCATTCTCTAGCCGACGAATGATTGGGACGCAAACGATGAATAAGCTAGATAGTTTTGCCACATCTATGTGCATTTATCAGTTCCACTGAACCTGCGGTGACAGTTATGTTGGGCGTACTACTAGACAGCTTAACCAATGTGTCACTACTGAACATCTCCCATCTTGGTTTGGTAAAGGACAGACAAAAACAATCAGTCACATTTTATTGATAGTGGTCATGTAGTGTGGAGAAAACGAAAACTTTCAAGGTAATTCATCGTATCCCACCGAATCTTTCCAATGGACTTCGTATTCATTTGCTGCACACAACTGAGGCGATAGACATTCAAACTATTAAACCTAAACTATGCATTCAAAAGAAGTTCCTACAGCCATTATGCCTCCCTTGGTCAATTAGAACATAACCAACTGATGACTTCTACACCACCCCTTATTTATATTTTCCACCCCGTTTCTTATCATCCCTTAATCTTATCACATCTACATTAAGAACGTATTTCATTTACTTCCCTTACAATCTAGTATTACGTAATCGGTTTATTTGTTTTTCTTAGCCTTTATCGACTATTTCTACCTGAACATTTGTTTGTTTAGTCAGGTGGTTTTTCGTTATTCGTGTTATCACAGATCGCCTCACTTTTTCATCCTTATTACTGATAAAAGCATTATTATTATTATTATTATTATTATTATTATTATTATTATTATTATTATTATTATTATTATTATGACTAATTGCACAATTTATATTCACCAAATTGAGTTCTAGAGAGATATTTTGACTAGTAGAATTCACAAAATCAGATGTGAGGAAAAACACTTACTTACTTACTACGTACTAAAAATTGCAAAGGGACAGGAGTTAGAAATTATGGATGCTAGAATCGCCATGCATCAGCTAACATCACAATCAAACACGCCATCACGTCTGTTCAAACTGTTGAGATTCACCCATATAAGTCTCACTTCATACGAACCAAAAGCTTTCTGTAGAACCTTAGTCCTATCAAAGTCGATTTTTTGTCCCATTTCTATCGAATGCAGTACAATCACTGATCACTTTTCTAGCTTCTATAAGTTTGCATAGGTATTTGGAACCACCTTTAGACATTTTTCATGCTCTTTCACTCATATATTTACCTGTCACGGTCCCCACAATTTGATCTGGTATACACAATTCTGATGGTTTTCCTCTTCTATTTTATACTTAACCTTCACCAGTGATGAGGAGCGTAAGGTGTGTTAGTTGCACGAAAATACACTCTTATGTTGTCATGATCGTTAAAGATTCGCTTTATCCCATCGGATGTTTCTTTGCGGTAAGGAAACACCGTTGTACTAACCCAAATCTTAGCTACAGCTTTTGATCCATTCTTCCTTATCTTCACATTTTAAATATCTTTTTATGAAAGTATTAGGATGATTATTTGATTCAAGAGTGGATCGAACTAATTTTAATTCCTTGCTAATATCTTCCACCTCAGTAACTAGACGTTTGACTCTGTTAATCAGACTTTTGGCCACAGTTACTTTGGTAGTAAAGGGGTGTGTGCTGAATAGGTAAGTAGTCTAGGTATCGGTGCGAATTTCTCAGCTTTCTTGATCACATTTCATATGAACAAATGATACGATATCTGATTTAATCCCTTTCACCCTGTCTCTCACTCTTTAGACCTGGCTACACAAGTTGGATGAAATCATCGAAAGTAAAAATAGACATAAAAATATGTCAAGAAATGTCTAGTCATTGTTTTTCTCACCTCTTCATTGTATCATGACTCAATTGATCAAATACTGAGAGCTAAGTTACTCAGAGGTTACTGTTGGTGTTGGTGTGTGGGGAGTGTGAATCTTCCAAAACTCAATGTTACAATTCAACATTTTGTTTCATTTCAGATACTAATTCGATTAATTGAGTCATTGTGATGACTGTCTAACATATTTTGTAACCTTTTGTTAAATTAACTAACTCAAAAGATAATCATAGGTTACGTAATTAAGGGGCTGTCTGAGTAGATCTCACATTTGACAAAAAAGAAAATCCATTATTAAAGCGCTTAGTCAATTTTTGTTTTGGATGGTTGGGGGAGGTGTCTGTTGACTCATATTATATAGAGAGTGATAATGTTGTGTATGTGTGTTTTTTAACACAACAATGTGAGCTGAACTCATAGAACTTCAAAAGTCATTACCTTAACATAACATCTTTTTATGGAGGGGTAAGAGTGGAGATTCGCAGTGATTCGGGGGTAGTGGAGCACAGGGATATTTGTTGATGTCTTGTGTCGAGTTGAGATGAGTTGTGTTGTGTTGCGTTGTGTTTTGTTGAGTTGAGTTGAGTTGTCGTGTGGTGGTGCATTGTGGTTGTGTTCAGGCTAGTTATTTTCGTTCGTTTACTCGGCTACTCTGTGGATCACATCCTCACTGACGCCAACCTGGTCAAAGTTTCGATTGAATGACGGATTGACTGACTGTGATCAGATGTGATTGTGTCAGCGTGTTCTGTAGGCGAGAAGTGATTGCAACTGGTTGTATATCGACAGACTGTGGTGTGTGGGACAGGGTTGGTGTAGATCGTATCTACTTGTTCTGTGATGAGGATGAGGACGCGAGGAGACATACAGGCGGTGGTAGAGTGTAAGTGTCATCCAGTGTTGAAGAGATTGAGGAGAGACAGCGTATTGTGTGTATGGATGTGAAGGTGTCCGGGTGAGTGATGATGTCTAGTGGAGTGTTTGATGTGACAGAAGTGTAAGTTTCATTGTGAAGTTTTCGGGTTGTGGAGGGGAGTAGATGGAGGCGTTTTATCTGTGGTGATGATTCGCATCAAAACTTTGTAGTTGGTTTTTTATAGCTGAATTGTAAGGAATAGTTTTGTTTTTACGAGTTGATCACGGGTTGATATCAGTTAGAGAACCATTGAAAACCAGTCACAGGGAGTACTGGACAGCTGTTTCATCCACCTAGTTTGGGAATCATCGGCAGTACGCACCAACAATGTGCAGGGCTCGAACCCAGGACCTTCCGGTTACAAGACAAGCTGGCTCGTATACCATTCAGCCACTGCGAGTCGATTCATTGGCCAGTCCATGAATTCTAACTTCTACCAATTTGTGATTTACTGCAACAATCATGGCACTCACACTACAACCAAACAATAATTTGTGATAGTATTCATTATATAAATTGACGTAACGGGGCTCAAACTTAAGACGAATCTCAGGCATATACTATCCATCCCCTGCATTCCGTTATCGATGATGAAATTTCAGCGAATATATTACAGCATATCACTGATATCCGAGACATGTTAAGTTTAAGTCCCATGTAATTTTAAGGAAGATATTGAGCATATGCCTGATATCAATTGGTGGATGGTGACTAGTAGTAACAGAATCCAGGATACACATTTCGTCCTAATTGGGACTCTTCATCTGGATGTAATTGCCCACCATAATGAGTGATGATTTTCCCACCAGGGCTCGAACCAAGTGCCCATAGTTTCAAAAGTCAAAGCGTTATCCACTAGACCACTTGGGCGACGGGAGCCACCACCTCTTGTACAACGGGTCATATTAATTATTTAATCGAATTTTAGATTTTCCAGTCGATTGATTGACCCGAAGTGCTAGGTCTTGAAACTATGAGCACTGGTTTTTAAGCCTAGGTGGGAACACCATCGCTCACTGTGGAATGCAGGAGCATCCAACTGACAAGCCTCAAATAGGACGCAATGCGCTGTATCCTGGATTCCAGGGCAAGTCATCATCCACCAATTAACTTCTAATTACATGTCCAGACATCGTCGAAGCTTCTGCACCAGAAGCCGACAGACATGTCAACTTGAGAACGAGCTCTTCGGTTTAATCAATCGACGGGAAAATCTTAAATCGAATTGGTAGATGGTGACTAGCAGTGAAATTCAGGATGCTCATTTCGTCCCATGCCTGATGTGTTAATTTCATTAGAAAAGCTGAAAGTGGATTAGTCAAGTTGACGTATATTTGAAAAAACTGGTGATTAAAAAAATTTTATTGAACAAACATATCCATGTCAAAATACCATAAAGATTCAACGCTTTTCAATGAATCTATAGGGAAAGTTAGCAAAATTAATTAAAAGTTTTTGATTTTAGGTTTATTTTGCTAATTATTTAGGAGTTTATGTCTCCTACTTTGGGGGCATAGTACATGTTTAAACATGTAAAGAATTAGAATCAAGAATGAAAGGTCATACAGTGAGCACTGATCACTTAAGTTGTATTTACGACCAAAATCAACCTATGTAGTTTATTTCATATGATTAGTAATCGGCGTTTAGTCAGGAAAAGCAAAAATTCTCATGTGAACTAGGTTTTGAATTCTATCTCATATGTATGTGTGGGAGTTTAAGATACTAAAAAGTTTCCTTCGTGTTCCCAGTGGAACATAGAGCTCCAAGCCAGAGGCTTGAAGTTTCTGTAGCAGTGTTAATTTTTACAAGGTGGGGTTGCTAACCAGCCTCATGCCCAACTTTTCCCCTTTACCAGTTTCACTCCTGGCTTAGAGAGGTAAAGGAGTGCATCAGTGGCCGGGGATCGAACCCCGGACCATGGGCATGGTCGACGAGCGTCCTCACCGCTGTGCCACCGATGCAATTAAGCCAAAGTTAGAGTAAAGATATTTGAACTTGGGACTCGTTTTTTTTAAATGTGAAGTGATAAAAACAAACAAATGACTGCAATCAGCTATCCACCTACCAACCTGGGAAGCATCGTTTCAACTGCAGGCGGAAGAGACTGATGAGGATATCGAAGTGAGGATTGGGAAAGCAAGGCAAATTTTGATTTCTCTCAAGTCTGTGTGGAGATCAACACTAAGCACTCAGCATGAAAATGAAAATAAGATCCAGATTTTCAACTCTAATGTGCAGTCAGTCAGTGCTAATATACGGATCAGAGACTTGGCGTGTCACGAAAGCCACTTCGAACAAACTACAGACCTTCATCAACACCTGTCTTCACTCAGTACTACTCAAGATCAGATGGCCAGTCAGAGAAGATCAGCAACAGGAAAGGATCTCTGGCAATGAACGGACCAACCCAGCATGAACCAGTTGTGCAACTTATATGCAAGAAGAATGGGAAGTGGATTGGCCATACTTTGAGAAAACAAACCATTAAGTGACATCACACGCCAGGCCTTCTCTAGAATGGAACCCGAATGGGAAGCGGCGAGTTGGAAGTCATCAGTGTGAGGGTGACATGGAGGAGGTCATGTGAAGAGGAGATGAAGGCATATGGGCAGACGTGGAGCCAGTTGATGAAAAAACGTTAGTAGAGAACCAAATGCAATGGAGACGTGTGACTGAAGCCCTATGTTCATCCAGGAACTAAAGGAAACAATAAGATATAATAATATGGGTCTACCAATATCCTCTGAAACTAGTAATATTCATCCCTAACAGTTACAACCACTCCTTTAGAATTTGAAAAATTCATTGGAAAGTAATTCACTACTCAAAGTTATGTAAACTTTGTGACCCCAACGTTCTTTCACTCTGATAATTAAGATTAATTTCCCTAGTTTATTAATTTACTAGAAATGGTTTGATGACATTGAGAAGGCAGTTAGAAGTTATTCTGTAGTGAAAGCACATTAACCTAAGGAATTTGAAAACAAAATTCTATCAGTAAACCATTCTCATCTACCTCGCTTCATTTATGAATTTAGCTCAGTAGTTAAACTAAGAAAAAATTAAAAATTTTGAATGTTGGTTTGTAGGGATTTGGTTGATTGGTTACAGGATTTCATCATGAGCTGATATCAGTTTGAGAACCATTGGAAAATCAACTGGGAGTACTTCACCAGGTTCTAGTTGCTTAATGGTATACAAGCTCGCCTTGTAACCAGAAGGTCGTGTGTGCATACTGAGGAAGAGTCCCAAACTAGGCTGACGAAACAGCTGTCTAGTACTCCCAGCTGGCTTTCCAATAGTTCCTGATGAAACCCTGTGACCAAAAAGATACTGTTGGTGTGTCACCTTCCCAACTAGCTATTTGGATCTCAAACACAAATGTGCTCATATATGGGTCATAAATTTAGCATCTCCAACAAGTTGGAGACTTTTATAAACAACCGTCATCTCTGGCTTCATTATTAAAGATTAAATCATTGGTCGAGAAGAATAAGCAGCAAGGAACTCCGGCAGGTCACGCACCAATCAATAATCTGTCGAACAACAAATAGAGATAAATCGGATAAATGCAGAAGAGACTGCTGAGTGACATCGTACGCCAGGTAAACGCTTGAGTGGATAGTGAACGAGAAACGATGAGTTGATTGTGTGTTCATGAGTGAAATAGAGGAGATCGTGAGATGAATGGAGGAGAGAACGACGAAAGCACATGAACAGTCGTACAACAACAGGGATCTCTGGGAGCGGACCAACCAGGAACCGATTGTGAAACAAATAAACAGGAAGAAATGGAGATGGATTGCCCACACTCTGAGAAAACAAACCATCAAGTGACATCACTAGACAAGCTATTGCTCGAGTGGAACCCGAAAGGGAAGCGGTAAGTTGGTCGTCAGTGCAAGGGTGACTTGGAGGAGATGATGTGAAGACGAGATGAATGCATGTGGGCAGACATGGACCCAGGTGAAAACGTTGGTAGAGAACTGAACTTAGCGGCGACGCGCGGCTGAAGCCTTTTGTTCCTCTAGGAATTAAAGGAAATAATAATAATAATATAATAATCATACAACCAACTAAAGAACACTTCAGAGAATCGGAGAAAATGACAATTTGTACTTCTGACCACAATAATGTAGGCCCAATTTTTCGATGTGTAAAATTAATTCTATAACTTTTCAACCGTTATCTTCTTTAAACAGAAAGATGTACTTTACTACTACGTTATACAATTATATCAGAGTCAGTGAAATCATTGACCTCAGAAAAAACACAGGCTTAATTAATAATTTCGCTTTACTATATGCCAGTTCTGTCATGAACAAAAGTACTCTGGTTTTATAGTTTAACGTAAAATGAAAAGAATGCCTTGGAAATGTATTCAGTTTATTTTTTGGTGTTTGTAGAGTTCATGCAATAGCTATAGCTGATGTACTTTTGTGTATACAGCACTTTTAAAAAGGCTTTTATTTTTCTCTCCGTTTTTTCTTTGCTTGAACTCTCGAATAGTACATATTCAGGTTTGATTGCTTCATTTTCATAAAATCATAAAACATTTTATGATTATATAATATGGTGTTTATACACACACACAAACACACGCACAGCTAATCAATATTATGAATAACTTATGCAACTGTCATTGAAATAAGTGTACCACACCAGTATACATGTGTGGTGTGTGTGTGACTCTGAATAAATGAGTGTCTTTAATTTGTGAATGGTGACTAATAGTGACAGAATCCAGGATAACGTGCATTTATCCATATTTGGGACTCGTCTCCCAGCTGGATGTACCTGTATTCTCCAGTCAATGAGTGATGATGATGTTCCCAGCCAGCCAAAGCGTTATCTACTAGACCACTGGTGAGAGGTTTCGCGTGCGTGCGTGCGTGCGTGTGCACAGGAGGCCATCTCATAGACTATTCAATCACTCACTGGGACGCAATTCAATCAACTATGAAATTTTTACTTCTGTCAGCTGGCGATATTTTTATTTTCACAAATTTCCACAGCTTCGTTCCTATCAAGTACAAAAGAAATTTAGTGAAGACCCTCAGCCACAGGGTAAGTTAGAGCTATATATGCTCAGAAGAAGTAATTGAAGATGAATTAAGCATTGAATATGTTACTTTGATCGAAAATATCTGACTATCCCGACAAATTCATCAAGAAACATATGACAAAGAAAGTGGTGGAAAAGGACTACTCACTATCTGCAAGCAACAAGCCTCTTTATATATACGATAACAATTCAATGGGCGATATACCAAGGGAGATAATTACGAGGAAACTTTTAACGCTGGCGAACTACACGTATTATTCTCAAGTCGACCGATGGTGCTACCTCGACTGAAAGATGAAATACCTAGAATATCTAGCTACTTCAAATTGTATCTACCAATTCAACTGTGCTTGTGGATTGAGTTATATTGGTCATTGCTCTAGGAACTTGATTTTTCGTGCACACTCGAGAACATCTCCCACTATGGCTAAGTAAACGTGTAGTTAAAACCATTAACAGTTCGATAATGGACCATCACGTGCAAACCGGCGAGACACAAAGTCAACCAGCGGGGAGGAATCCTTCTCTATCATCATCTACCGGGTGCCTAATAAATTGCCAAAATCATTGAAGCACCGCATGCTTCAAACAGCAGAGGTTATTTGTGGTGATTGACAGTTTCTATATCTGTATTGTTTTAATATTTACTGTTGATTGTTAATATGTTTCTTATATGAATTGCAATAATAATTCCGCTAAATACAAATTCCTGAATTCCGCCCTCTCTGTGTTTTGTGTTTAATTCGGTCATCTCGAAATACTAATACTACGATTACAATAAGTTACTACAAATTGGCGTCGCGATGGAAAATTTCCTATAAATGGTTCTCCGCGGGAGATTGCTGATTACCTTGAATGCTTCGATGCGTGGTGCATTTCAAAGAATGTTCGGGATGACAAAATACCAGCACATTTCATCACTGCTATTGGGCTAGATGCGTATAGCCTAGTAAAGACTCTGTCGTTTCCAGATAAACCTATTTCTCTGTCATATGTCAAGATTCGTGAACTTCTGATAAATCACTTTCATGTAACTACATTTGAGACCAGAGAGAGGGCTCAATTCCATAAACTGGTTCGTGCTCCCAACCAGAAGATTAGAGACTTTATTCTGCAACTCCAAATACAAGCTTCAAAGTGTAACTTTGGAGATCAGCTGCATACTCAACTACGTGATCGTCTAATTGCTGGAATCAATATTCCTAAGTTAGAGAAAGAGTTAATTCAGATTCCTTCTTGTACCTTTCAAACTGCTAAAGATTTATGTATTACATATGAAGATGTCAATAATGAATACTCTGCTCCCACTACGTCAGTATCTGATGTTATGCTTTCTAAAGTCGAAAATACAAGTGTTCATGGAAAGCAATCCAAACTGCCGTCCACAGGTAATAGAATGCAGCGAGAGATCAAAAACATTAAACCGTGTTTTTCCTGTGGAAAGTTACATCTACGAAGCACTTGCCGTTTTCGGGGTGCTAAGTGTCACAAATGTGGTAAAGTTGGACACATCAAGACTGTTTGCAGAAGTTCGAATACTTATGTTGCTCAACATTCTTATAATTCTCCCAATCTGTCTAGTAAAATGGAGTCAATGTGTCTTTCAACCTTTCAAAATACTCAAGCTAATCCAATGAAAACCTCCACTACAAGTTCAGCAACTCAAGCATCAACTGTTTTCAAAAATGAGGTAGCCGAGTTACAATGCGAACTGTCGAAAACACGAAAAAACTGAATGAGATGAGAGAGCAACTGATTAAAATGGAGGAATTGTTGCATATGCATAGACTGCGTCTGTTGAATGCAGAGCATACAAGTACCCGTGAAAGTCCTGCAAAACTTTTCAAATCTCGAATTCTCAAAAAGCATCTGATGTCCACGACTTCTAATGTACATTATTACAAAGGGAATGACTATAGACCTTCTGTTGGAATTATACTACAAAAAATGGGAAATCGAGTGGTGAAGATATTAGACATCAAAGATCACTCAGTTCATAACAGACACCTGGACAAAGTGACAATAAATGAAGTAGGTCGTTCCAATTATAATATTAATGATTCCGCTAATAATCCTGATTTTGTAGATAATTCAGAAATAGGTCCAGATAATACTGATGAAAATAATATCACAGAATCAGTTAGGTCGCAGCTACTTGCAAGCAAACCGAGACATCGTTATAAATACGCAAGGAGATATTCGACGTGTGGCGGATGTGGTGATTGACAATTTCTATCTCTGTATTGTTTAAATACTTACTGTTGATTGTTAATATGTTTCTTATATGAATTGCATTATAATTCCGCTAAATACAAATTCCTGAATTCCGCCCTCTCTGTGTTTTTTTGGTTGGATTCGTGTAATTTGGTCATTTCGGAATACTAATACTGCTACTACTACAAATAATTACAACATTATTGCAATTCACCTCAAACAACCAGTGCTCTGTGTTCAAAAGAAGCAAGTCCAGCTGGCCACTACTACGACCCAGCCCTGGCCTTCATTAGAGACTATAAATTCATGAATTTGTAATATTATTTTTTCTAATCTTTCTGACATTCAGCTAGTTTTATGTTGATGCTATTGATCTGTAATCTATCGATGTTTATTTGTAATAAAAAAACTTTCTTTGAAATATTTTTCCGTTTAATGCTGTATTATCAGCCTTTGTTTTCTAGAGTTGATTTATAACGATTAGATTTCAGTTAGAGAACCATTGAAAACCAGGTAGGGAGTACAGGACAGCTGTTTCTTTCGTCAGTCTAGTTTGTGAATCATAGGGAGTACTCACCCACTGGGGTGAAACAGCAGCCCAGTACTCCTAAGCTGGTTTTCATCGATCCTTGGTCAAACTCGAAAAATAGGCCTTTATGTCAAGTGATATGTGGGGAACACTTGACATAAGGACGTAGATTAATAGTCATAATAATTTTCAGTGAAATAATAATCTTAAAATTCTATTTGAATTCGCATACATTATTACATAGGAATAGGAAAATAAACAAGAAGAATCAGCTATGTTAGATCATAGCATTAGTAAGAGAGAGTATAAGGCATATACCAAATATTAACAAGGGACACCTGAAGCTCTACATAAGATTCTCAATGAAGCATGAGTACGGGTGGCATTGAAACCCTACAAACCCAATCAGGACCCAGTTGACCAAATTAAATAAAATAATATAATTTACAAGATACATTGGAATGGCTGTGGATTAAGTCAGCTACATATAGGTCAAACCAGTATATCAGGAGTAGCGAGATTGTCCGTCAGAACATACGAATTTAGCTAAGGTTTAGAATTAATGATCCCACACACGAAAATAAGTAATTTAGAAAAAGGAACTCAGCATTACAATGCACTGCATGCATTAACACACAACCACACAATATGGTGGTTGGACAGAGTCAAAATTCTACAGAGTTAAATAGGTAGGACGAGAGAAAGACAGAGATTGATTACTGAATCCTGTCTGGTTCATTGAGTCTGTACCCAACACATACAACAGGAATGACTCAATGCAAATACCAGAGATATGCATAGAAGATATTATTACCACCAGTGAAATCAGAGGAGGATAATAAATAATCTTAAAATTCTATTTCAAATCACGTACAGCATAACATTCTAACAAGTTACTTATTTGGACTATAAAAACACTCGTCTTATTTCCCATCTCTGATTGTAATTGATCAATAACACTCATATTATTATTATTTCTGAATGTACTTTATGTTGTGTTGTTGATTTTATTCAAATGTCTAATCATCAATTCCTGCTCATGTATATAAATGAAGCATGGAAGTTGTGTGAGTGGCTGCCTTGATATGATTATGAGCAGTGATCAATTGTGCTCGAAACCCGGTGATCAGTAAATATTACTGTATAGCAAACATTGTGTGTGTGTGTGACTTTATCAAAATGAAATCTTATCTACAAATGAGTTATACTCAAACACACTGCCCTACTTTTATATTCATATCAGGTAAAATCATGTATCCTTAAACAATCGATGACCACTGAATTGATGGTGGCTAAACATATAACAATCCAACAAGTTTTTTTCGAATATATAGGCGAACTGTTAGAAACATAAGCGTCACCTTGGAAACTACCCGGATATGTTCAAGTGTTGGTTTTGTAGGGACTTGTTTCGTTACAGGATTTCATCACGAGCTGACATTGGTTAAAGAACCACTGGAATAACAACTGGGAGTACTGGACAGCTATTTCGTCCTAGTTCGGGACTCTTGAGCATTACGCAACTACCGGGGTTCAAACCCAGTACCTTCTGGTTCGATGAGATGCTCACTAGCGACTTGACCTATTCAGGTAAGTATTTACCTGAGGTTCTAGTGAGAAGTCGTGACCAGTAGGGTGCAGCAGATCGGGTGTGATGACAAATACCTGCCGGAGACATTGGCTAATGGTCGTGAATTGGCAGAAGGTAGAATCCATGGTCTGGCCATTGAATTGGTTCCTAGTGCCTTAACGGTCTACGAGCTAGCTCACCTTGTAACCAGTAGGGCCTGGGTTCGAACTGGTTGTTGTGAGTGTGTACTGATTATGAGGACGATATAGTTGGCTGTCCAGTACTCCCAGGTTTTCCAATGTTTCTCGAACCAATGTCAGCTTATGATGAAATACTTGGATACGTATTTCTTTTCGATTCTGTTGTCTTCATATGTTAAATGAGTAAAAATTTTAGCAGTCTGACAGACTACACTCAAGCCAATCTGATTGGATGATGGATATGCACAGCGGAAGAGTTCCAAACCGAGGACAAACAGATGTTCTGTAATTTCTGATTAACTTACGCTGGTCCTTGTCCATGTAACTGTTGTCATTACTAAATCCAATCTAAAATAACATTTCAGAATCATGCATCATCAAAATATAATGATAACAGCTATAAATTCAATGATGAATCAGCCTCTGGGTCGACATCCTTTGAGTTCGTCTAATAATACATAACTTTTTCATAAGGGTAGGGGAAAATATTTTGTATTTGGTTTTTAATTTTTCAAGGATGTACGTTGACTTCACTGTAGGCTTTTAATGAATCAATATCAATTAGAGAATCACTGAGATACATGGAGCACTGAAGTGTTATTTCGTCGTAGTTCGGGACACAACTCACCGGTGTCCACCCATCACTCCAACCAGAGGTTAAACCCTTGGACCATACTCGTGATGTGGTCGATCACATCAAGGCGACGTGAATACTCATTCAAGGCATTACCTCTTAAGATAGGATTAAGTCACTAACTGACAGAAATTAGACTTCATGAGGCTAGCTGTTGAGTTCCAGCTCATATGATTGAATGATCAATGAGTTGCCATTTTGGGGGATCATGTGCGCCGACTATTGAAGAGTTTGAGGCCAGAACGAAACAGCTGTTCAGTACTCTGTGATTTTCATTAAATCTCTAGTCCTTCATTCAGGAATAATCTCAACCCAGACATGAATGAAAACAAAACACGTAGTTTTGGAGAAAAAAGTCTCTTTTTGTATGTGTGCACACATTAGGTCTGTCGGATAAGAGCAAAATAAGTTAAGGTTATTGTTGTCAAGACATTTCAACAATTCGTGATGACTATTCAAATTGTAACTAAGATGAGTGAGGACTGGTAAGAAGGTAGTAGTGACATTTTGTCTAAGAAAAAAGCATAGTTACTGACTCATGTTAAAATCAACACATAGAAGAAGTTGAATAAGCGTCATGTAGTTACGTAACAAGATGAATAATTTTTTATACCAAGTGAGTTGTGATTAGAATGCGTACATAGTAACAAAAGCAAATATGGAGTTACGTAAGAGTTTTAAAAATTACAATAACAAAATAACAAAGAAGTTAGAAAAGTAAAACAAGCCTGTTAAAAATCAAGTGGGTAGAAGTTAACACGGTTGCACGGTTACACCATGATAGTAGAAGTGGTTGGAAGATTTGCTTCCTTTTGTATACATAACTCTGGTTTCTCCAAATGAATAAAGTTGACAGAGGTTTAGGCTTATTGCCTTTGTGGCGCCAGGTCGTTCTTCACTTTGTAGATCATTAATAATAATAATAATAATAATAATTAATAGTAATAATAATAACAGTGAGTTTGTTTCAAACAATATTGGCGATTCATTTTGGAAATGTTTAGCATGTTACTATACAGTATTGAATCTAATTTTCTGTTTATATAGTATAGTTAGGGGAAATACTAGATTAACAGTGGTAACACAGCTTAAACGATGCTCACACTTATGAGAGATAAATAAATAACAACAAATAATTGAGAGGATTATAAATATAAGAAGTACAATAACAACAAAGTTTGGTACTGTAAGGGTGGAGGAAATGGTTTATTTAGTAGTGCAAAGGAGGGTTAATTAGTTACTTCGTGTATGACACTATTTTCATCACATAAAGTATGTGCTAAATATGATATAGTGGAATTTTTATACTTAGAGGTACGTGCATAAAGTCTCCTGTAAGGACTTCTTGTTTTACCTGAGAAGGAGACACAGTGTTAGGGCTGCAGGTAGAGTGGATGTCCAGAGTCTGACAAAATCCCTTTATCAAATTTGTTGCATGACATCAACTGCCTACCAGTGACAATGTCAACGATATGGGGTAATGAAATACCACTCAACCTAGTGTCTGACAGTCTTCAGAGTTCAACGAAGTGTGACATAGTCTTTTTTAAGCAATCCAGGAAAGAATAAGCTAGGGTGAACAGTAAAGAAGAATAGGTAAAATACACGAGTTTGTCAAACTGTAAGAAGAGGGGTTGGTTGAGTTATACCCGAGTGCCTCAACTTCTTAATGTAAAAAGTCAGACGAAATATTCTTTTAGAAATCGCTAGGACATGGGAAGATCAGGATAGGTCAGAAGAAAGAATTAATCGAAGATACTTAACTTCAGACTTGATTTCTATATCAGTGTCATCAATTTTGCAAAGATCATAAGCACGAACGGCTTCATTTAACTTTCGTTTACATCAGAAACTGAAATTAACAGTCTGGCATTTAAGAATCATTCTTAAGAAGGAGGTGTTTGCTGAGATGGAATGATCAGTGTTGACAAGGGGTTCGATTGTCGCACTCTTTCATCGAAAAGGAAATATATTATTTTAATTTTTTTATATTTTCTTGTATTTTTGATTATAGCTTGATTGAAATTTTCAGCATGTGATATAGGTAGCCCAAACTTTGCAGGCCAACAATAGATATCAGGTGTGCGTCGGCAGGGGATCGAAGCTCGGACCATGTGCATGGTCGGCGAGAGTCCTAACCGCTGTGCTACTGTCGCTCTTTGTGTTGATTTATGTATGTACTTACTTATAATCTAAGACAAAATCTTTCGAGAACGTATAATACTCAAATCTGCTCATATGGAGAACCAGTTAATGGAATATCAGTCGAAAACTTGTTGTTTGTCTTCTTTTGTGTATGTATGTGTGTGTGCGTGGTTTATTTCATTACGTTCATGAAATCGCTTTTTAAATTAAATTACTTTTAATTATAGTAAAACTAAGTATAATAGTCTTCGTCCTAGTTTGGGACTCTTCATCAGGATTCAAAACCAGGACCTTCTGGTTACAAGGCGAGCTCGTATACCACTAAACCACTGGGACACAATCCAATGGCTAGTCAATGAATTCCAACTTTTGCCAATTCACGACATAGTGGGACCGTAGCCAATGTCTTCGGTGGCGAGTATTTGTCCTCGCACCCGACCTGCTGCATCCTACTGGTGTGATGATTATTGCCAGAAAGTATAAGCCAGTTAGGAAAGACTTAAACAAAAGTCCTTGAATGAATTACTACCGTTAAAGCTGTACTGGATTAGTCTCTAAAGATTTATCGGGTACATTCATCTTCATGTATTGGGAAACGGTAAAGTGTTAACACTGCTAAAATTGACGTAATTCAAAGAATTCTTTGTATATTTAATTTCGATTATAAGATTTTGTCGTGAACTAAAAAGAAAAACTCACAAATCTTTTTTAAATGAGACAGGACCGTTTCGTCCCCCTGTGTGACTCTTCAGTATTACACACCTATGAACCCAACACGGAATTACTGATCATTAAGTTAGTTGAGACGGAATTCACTCTATTCGTTACTCTGCTACCAATCAATAGAATTAATGAGTATCCAATTTACCTTGACACTGGTGAACCCTAATAAGGAGGCCATCAGATGACATCGCGCACCAGGCCATAAGTGGAGTCGAACCTGAATAGGAAACGAACAGTTGGCTGTCACTTAGAGAATAACATGGAGGAGATCGTGTGAAAAGAAGATAAGAGACTATGAGTAATCCTGGTGTCAGGAAAAGAGCAGTTCAGAATATATCACAATAAGGAGACATGTTGTTAGAGGCCTATATTCCACTCAGAAGCGAAGGGAACAATAATATTATGATGATGATAATAATAAGAATAATACTGCATGCCAACTAATACATAACGGGAAACTTACGGAATCCTTAGAGGAAGTAGAGACGGGAGTAAGACAAGCTGGCTGACCGCCTACTATCTCCAATGATTTTCCTGTTTGCGGTAGACTGGATAATGCGATAGACAACGGGCCAGTCAACGAGGAAACAGGCATAGAATGGACTCACACAAAAAAGACTTGGAGGATCTGGACTTCACTGATGATATATGTCTGATTTCCCACAAACTAGAAGATATGCAAGTGATGCGAAGCAACAAGCTGGCAGAATAAGCATCAGGAGAAGATAGGACTTCAGGTGAACATAGAGAAAACAGAGATAGGTGATGAGGATTTATATAATTATAAACAGAGCTAAACCATTGCTATATGTAAAAGAAACGCTGAAAATTCCGAGCTGTAAATTGTTATTGTTGTGGTCAACAGCAACAGCGACAACAACAACTGACAACAATCAGCCAGCATAATTTGGAGAAATCTGAAAGAAACAACCTCCTTTATGTACCTACCCATCTACAGGGGAAGCATCGTCTCAACTACAGTCGCACGGAATTGATGAGGATATCAAAGCCAGAATCGGAAAAGCAAGACAAGCTTTCATTACTCTTAAGTCTGTGTGGAGGTCAACAGCACTCAGCATCAAAAATAACAGCCGGATTTTCAACTCCATTGTGAAGTCAGTCAGTGCTACTATACGGATCAGAGACTTGCACTGTGCGTCATAAAGAGCATCTCAAACAAACTACAGACCTTCATTAACAGTTGTCTTCGCTAAATATTACTCAAGATCAGATGGCCGGCCAGAAAAGATCAGCAACAGGGTGGGTCTCTGTCAATGAGCGAACCAACCCAACAGGAACCGATTGTGCAACATATAAGCAGGAAGAAATGGAGATGGATTGGCTGGGCATACTCTGAGGAAACCACCAAGTGAGTGATATCAGTAGATAAGCCATTGCTCGAGTGGAATTCAAAAGAGAATCGGAGAGTTGGTCATCAGTGCAAGGGTGACTTGGAGGAGGTCATGTGATGAGACGCTTGGCTGAAGCCCTATGTTCCTCTAGAAATTAAAGGAAATAATGTTATAATAATAATAATAATAGTAGCAAACCCTCTATGATTAATGAAGAAAAGGATTCGAACTGTAGATCACGGCTAAATAACTGACTGTTCTACTCCTTGAAACAGCATTGACTTTAAAAGTCTTTAAATTCAACCTAATCTATTTCAAATATTGTTTGGCTACCTGAACAACTCTCAGCTTAAATGTGTTAGTACAAATTAGCTATCCATCTCAAAAAATATTAAAAACATTTTTTTTTAAATGTCACATTCATCACGCTAAACATTCATGATTCAGTTCTCTCTTACAGATAAAAAAAAAGCTCATGAGTCATCCGATCGACAAAAACTCAGATCTATTCATATGAGTATCTATCTATCTTTGTTCGTTCATTTGTTTTCGTATGTTAGAGTGTGTGTCTGCAAGGATGTGTATGTGTGTGTGTGTGCCTGTGTACGCACTTATTCAGTCACACATCTGTTACTAAGGTTACATTTAATCACTATGCTGAAATCTTATGCTTTGTTAAAAATATAAGAATAATAAACATGATCTTATACACACACATAACAAAACAAACAGTTTAGATGGTGAGTGTTGTAAATGTGTGTGTGTGTGTGGTTGGGTTACTTTAGTAGTTATCGCGTTGAGCCCTTTGCAAAACACTAATGTAATTACAGAGAGAGAGAGAGAGAGTATGTGAAATGATGAATTGAAATCTAATGCGTGCAAATGGGATTGACTTTATCATCAATTGTATTGTGTTGTGTGTTTTAGTTAGTTAGTTGTCGTAACTGATATCTTCTTCATGTTTGTCAATATCATTTCTATTGTCATTATGGATTACAGAGGTCATTTTAGAGTCAAAGAGAGAGAGAGAGAGAGATGGACATGAAGAGAAATGGAGGAATCCTATATACAGATTATGTAACCATAGTTACAAGTTGACGAGTTGATTACTTCTTCATTTTTTATGCATGTCAATCAAACTCATATGTGTGATTAGAAAGGATTGATTTCATGTGTTAGTTAGCTATCACCAATAATCTTGTGAGTTAAAGACTCATAATAATGACAAGAAGAATGACTGGAGCGCGAGAGAGAGTGGTTTTGTCTCAATTTGAGATTTTTCAGTTGAAAGATATCTTTCTCAAAGAATTAGTTCTATGTATAAGTTTCCGAAGATTTGGCATTTGTTTGAAAGATACTTGTGTTACCTATGAAATCCTAATTTACCACTTATTGTAGCTATTGCAGACTTTAGACCAGTGCTCTGGAAGACACAATAACACCATAGAAATACTTTAGAAAAAACTGATGAGTGAAAAAAATTTCAGATCAAGATCTATATGAAAATCAATCTTCGCATTGTTATGTCGCAGAATAGTAATAATAATAATAATAGCTTCAAAGATTTCATCATCAAATGACACTGGTTACAGAACCATTAGAAAAACAGGGACATCTGTTTCGTCAGCATATTTTGGGGCTCTTCAGTAGTACGCACAAACCGCCGAGCGTCGAACTCAGGACCTTCTGGTTACAAGGCTAGTGAGCTAGCAGACCATTAATCAGCCACTGGGACCCGATCCAATGGCTCATGAATTCTTAGTTTTTGCCAATTCATGACATAACGCGAAGGCTAGCAAAATGTCTTCGATGAATATTTGTCCAAGTCCTGTGTTCGAACCTTGGTGGCTGGTGAGTATTACTGAAGAATCTCGAACTAGGACGAAACAGTTGTTCAGTACTCTTAGGTTTTCCAATGGTTCTCTAAACAATGTCAGCTCATGATGACATCCTATAAAGCTATTATTATTATTATTATTAGTAGTAGTAGTAGTAGTATTAGTATTTATCAGCTTCCTCTTGTACTCCTTATACAACAATTGAATGTGACATCATCAGCCTCCAATTTAACAATTCATAATCAATATGGAGACTAGTAACCATGCTGGTGAAGTTCTGTGGGAATATCCATCTGAGCGGAACAACCGCATCGTTAATCCACAATTAATTTTCAAGTATTGGTTTTGTAGGGATTTTTGTTTGATTGCATGGAGGATTTCATCATGAGCTGATATCAGTTAGAGAACCATTGGAAAACCAGCTGGGAGTACTGGACAGCTGTTCTGTCCCAGTTTCAGACTCTGCATCAATACGCATCCACACTGCGGAGTTCGAAGCCAGGACTTTCTGGTTACAAGGCGACCTTGTAGACCAATATTCATGCTATGTCATGAATTGGCAGAATTCATGCACTGGTCATCGGATCATGTCTTAGTGGCTTAATGTTCTACTATCTCGCTAGCGCTGTAACTAGAAGGTCCTTTGTTTGACCCCTGGCGGTCGGTGCTTACTTCTGAAGTGTCCCAAACTAGGACGAAACCACTGCCCACTACTCACTGACTGGTTTCTCAATGCTCTCTAACTGATGTCAGCTCCTGATAAAATCGTCCATGCAATCCACTATTAGTCATCGTTCTGACCAGTAAGTAATTAGGTTAATAGGTTGTAAAATCTAACCGGTGGTGCGTCAACTTGGTACTTATAATATTCATATCTTCTCAACTTAGCTCCAACTGATCATTCGTTTGAATCTGTTTGGGATGTGAACTTGGTTTACTTCGATTGGAATTTTAGTAAAATTAACAACTACAACATTTCGAATTCAGGCCTTAGGTTTTCTTTTTTTTAGTTGTTACTTTATTAAGTGTTCTAGTTGTCTATTGATGGAACCAGTTTGAGAGTCAAAATGTACGCTGTTGAACCATATCCTTTCATGTTTTTATGCCTAGGTAAAATGAAGACCGAAATGAGTATCCACGTGAGAAAAAATGATTTACAGTACACTATTATTTGTCAGGTGTTTCTTTTGTGAGCATTTGCTGCGTTTCAAGTTTGATCACAGTTTGATATTAGTTAGAGAATCATTGGATACCTGTTTCGTATTATTTTAGGACTCTTCAGTATTCTGCAAACACAATCATAGTTTTCGACAGTCTCCTCATTGAAATCAATTTCGAAGAAGTCAGTCTTATGCACAAAGGTTACTGGTTACAAGATGAATTTTGCCTGTGCTG
Organism: Trichobilharzia regenti; assembly: GCA_944472135.2. Classification (NCBI taxonomy): domain Eukaryota; kingdom Metazoa; phylum Platyhelminthes; class Trematoda; order Strigeidida; family Schistosomatidae; genus Trichobilharzia; species Trichobilharzia regenti. Next base: position 9,841,084 of record OX235266.1, read on the forward strand.
GAGTTTCTGTAAGAAGTCATAACTAGTGGGGTCCACCAAGTGGGATTTTTGGGGCACATACATAACGATAATATTGGCTTACTGGTAGCACTAAATATCATGAATTAACAGAAGTTTGAGTGATTCACTAGCTGGTCATTGAATTCCGTCCCAGTGGCTTAATGATCGTCTAGCTGTTCGTCTTTCAATCTACAGTTCCTGGGTTCAATCTTCAATGGAGTCGTGGGGGCATAATACTGAGTTGCATACTAGGACGAAACATCTATCAATCCGTTCGTTATCAATAGTTCTGTAACCGAAATCACCTAATGATGAAATCCTTTAACCAAACATATCATATCCCTACAAACCAACACCTTAAATAGAAATCGGTCCTATTCAGCTAGGTAGGTAGTTACCTGGGTTCTAGCAAGAATTCATGACCTGTGGGGTACAGCAACGATACAACAATGCCTATTATTCTCTACTGTTCCCCCTGATTTTTTCCAGGGCTACTGAAGTTGGACTATGTCTTATTACGTAGGATATTAAACGTTTTCACCAGGGTAAGCAATGTGCCACTTAACCAGCTTGTTAATATTCTGGTCGACAGGCAGATGGACTCATTTGAAAAATGGGCTAAATCCATTCTATCTATCTAACTTAAACCACCACCCTCTTCATTCACAACTCTCCTCTTGTATCTCATCAGGCAGGCAGAACCAGAAGCCTATATAGGAAACTATATGCTCGGACTAGTGAGTACAAAAACTCAACCATACCCTACTTGGCTTGCTCGTGTTCTGTGAGATAAAGAAAGCATTAGGCGTGATACCTATAACCTATTAAATAGTCAGTAGAACAACTAGATCTCGTCTTTCCAACTCATATCACTTATGAATACCACGTTTTCTTACTCTCTTTTCCTTTTCTCTTTCCTTTTTTTCTCTGTTATGTGCTGTTTTGTTTGTCTATTCCTTACAAACTCCATTTACAACGTTCTTCTTCTTTGTTGTTTCGCTTTCTGTACATCTTGACCTTTTTGTTACCGCTTATGCCAGTAAATATGCTACCATCTGCTTTTCTAACACCTTCAAACATTCTGTTCACTTTTGGCTTTGCTACCGACATGTTAACATGTTGTTGTCAAAACTAGCCGAGATTACCCTTAATCTATGTAGAATTTTATTTTTGGTTAATGTACTAACCGGATGCAATACTGTAGTAAAATCCTGAGAATTCCATTCTATATAACAAGTACTTATTTGGAATAAAGCAAATTATTATTATTTATTAATACTGTCTAGTCGTTGCGCTTTATTATGATTTGACAGAAGTTGGAATTTATATACTGGCCATTGGATGCGGTCCCAGTGGTTCAATGGTCTACGAGAGCTCGCCTTGTAACCAGAAGGTCCTAGGTACAACTCCCCCCCCCCAAGGTATAGTTGCATACCGCTGAAGAATAACACACCAGTGGGACAAAACAGCTATCCAGTACTCCACTGCTGCCTATTCCAATGGTTCTCTCTAACCGATGTCAATTCATTAATGAAATCCTATAACCAACCAAATCGAAACCCCCCAGAAAACCAACACTTGAATAGACAGTTTATTAGCCTAGAGATATATTCAAATTTGTTTGTATTATAGAGACAACAATAGTTTTCACATCATTTTATACAATGAAGAATCACAATAAGGATCGTCTCCATCTTTCTCTCTCTCTCACTGTATTAATTGTTGTTTCTCAGCGGTCATTTCAAGTTGAAACTAAGGTTACCAACACCCAGCCATCCACACACACACACACACACAATCGTCTAATTGATATTCCAATTTATACACATACATATTTTAAACTTATGCACTACGTGTTTTGATCCATTATTCCACTGATATTTTTTGTTCCGATCTCTTATTCTCATTAATTCCAGGTTTTTTATGCACTGCAAACAACAACGACAACATTAACCAACACACACACACACACAGTCTCATTATACATTCACAATCATGACACATTTAAGCAAAATATCAATAAATTGATCGATTCAGTCTAGAGATTGTTAAAAAAAAGTTAAGATCTGCATACATTAAATGTCATTGATTAGAAGTCTCCAGTCTTATCCTGTATTATAATCCTGTACATACACGCCATTGAATGTATGGTGTGTGGTGGCGAGTGAATGAGTTAGTGAGTGAGTGAGTGAGTGGGCGGATGAAGAGACAAACAAAGGGAGAAAGAGATGTCTGTGCGTAGGTGGTGGTGGTGGTGTGATTCATATCTTTCCACAATCATTTTTAGGATCATTAATTCTCACTTAAAGTGATGATAATACTAATAATTATTATTATTATAATAACAATAGGAATCACCCTTAGGCGCACATCTCCACTTTTAAACTCTTTGAAAACATTGACACACTAAATTAAGGTTCAAATTTTCATATCATCACTGATAAATGGCAAATCAGACGCAAATAGAAAAACGATACACAGAAAGAGAGAGATATAGGAAGACAGAAATACCAAAGAACGCCTAGTTTAGTTTAGAGTTCAAATTTGAGAGACAATCAACACACATACACACACTTTAGGTCAAAGGTCATGGTCTAATATGATGCTAAGTTAGGCGAAGCGAAGCAAAGGCTAGGCGAAGCTACGTTGGATTAGGTTACAAGCTAAGCTATGCTAAGCGTAGCATTTTTTCTATGCCCACCCCTAAATGCAAAGATTTACAGACAAAGTCATTGTTGAGATTAATGTTTATAGCCCCTCCAAAACCCATCTAATCATTATTTATTATTATTACTATTACTAATGTTATTATTAATATCAATAAAGGAAGGGAAAGTCGTTGAATCTGACTTAATAACTAACCATAAATTAAAGTTGGAGGTTGACAAAATGTGATAATCCTTTTCCTTACAGATAATTTATATTTTCTATAGTTCAGTTTGTATGGGTTAGTTTGGTTTATACAAGTTGGTCACGGATTGATTTCAGGGAGTACTGGACAGCTGTTTCATCCCTCTAGTTTGGGAATCATCGGCAGTATGCACCCATCGCCATGATTCGAACCCAGGACCTTCCGGTTGCAAGGCAAGCTTGTATACCATTCTGCCACTTGGACCCGATTCAATGGCCACCGCATGAATTCTAACTTCTAACAATTCAGGATTTTTTAGCTCGACCTACAACCAATGTCGTTGGTGGAACATCCATCCTCACACGTGAAATCTAGATGAACCTCACTGGTCACGACTTTTCCCTAGAACTAACTCCAGGAAACTCCATCCTGTAGCAAATCGTTAGCGAGCATCAAATTAAGCTAAAATTCATGAGTCATTGAATCGGGTCCCAGTAGCTGAATGGTATACGAGCTTGCCTTGCAACCGGAAGGTCCTGTGTTCGAACCATGGCGGTGGGTGCATAATGCCGATGATTCCCAAACTAGGATGAAACAGCAGCTGTCCTGCACTCCCTGGTTGTCAATGGTTCTCTAACTGATATCAATCTGTGATCAACTCATAAAAACAAATCTAATCCTTACAAACCAAATCTTGAACATTAATCTGATGCACGCCAGTGACTTGCTGTAGCACGGATTTTCCTGGAGTTCTAGTGAGAAGTCGTGACCAGTGAGGTCCAACCGGTCAAGTGTGTGAGAATGGATGTCCCACCGATGAAATTGGTTAGTGATCGCGCTAAAAATAATCACGTATTGGAAGAAGTTAGAATTCATGTAGTGGCAACCGAATCAGGTCTCAGTGACTTAGTGATGGTATAGGAGTTTGCCTTGTAAGCGGGAATGTCCTGACTTCGAACCCCGTTGTGTGGATGCGTGCTGCCGATGAATCCCAAACTGGGGATGTAAAAAACAACTGTCCAGTACTTCAAAGTGGGTTTTCAAACGTTCTGTAACCGATATCAAACCCCTGTGCGTCGGTAGCACAGTCGTGATGACTCTTGCCGACCGTGCACATGATCCGAGGTTTGATCCCTCGCCGACGCACACCTGATATCTATGATCGGCCTGCAAAATTTAGGCTACCGATACCACATGCTGAAAATTCAATACCTGCACCTATAAATACGGTGTGGAATCAAGCTGTGAATAATAATAACAATTATGCATGGATTCCTCTATTCTAGTGGTACATAGGTAAAATGCTGATTTTATATCGTGTAAGGAAGCTAATCTGATATCAATTTGTGAAGGAAGGCTTCAAGAGAGAAGAGATGCATCTTTCAGACTCCTTTCTTTCATTCCTTCACGTTCCCAGTGGAACATAGGGCTTCTTCAAGCTAGAGATTTGAAGTCTCTGTAGCAGGGGTGTTTTTTTTCACAAGATGGGGTTGCTAGCCTCATGCCCAACATTTCCTCTTAACGAGCTTTATTACTGGCTTAGCAAGGTGAAGGAGTGCGTCAGTGGCCGGGGATCGAACGTTGGACCAAATGCGTGGTCGGTGGGCACTCTACCACTACGCCATTGACGCCCAACAACTAAGATAGGACTCCAGGTGAACATGGAGTAGATGGAGTTAGGTGATGAAGATATCCAACCAACAGGCAAAAACACAACAGACCGCACCAACCACCACCAACAAGAGAAATTTAAAATAGGTTACTGACTTTTCTTATCTGCACAGGCAGAATCGTTTCAGTGTCCGATAGGTCGAACCATGGACCACATGCGTGGTCGGCGAGCGTTCTACCGCTGTAGCACCGATGCACTTGGACATCCCCACCTGGACTGATTTTACTGGCCCTATTCAGGTAGGTAGTTAGTTCCCTGGGGGTTCTAGTGGGAAGTTGTGACCAGTAGGGTGCAGCAGGTCGGATGGGAGGACATATACACGCGACCGGAGACATTGGCTAGCGGTTGCGCTATGTCGTGAATTGGCAGAAGTTAGAATTCATGGGCCGTTGGATCAGGTCCCAGTGACTACAAGCTCGCCTTGTAATCAGAAGGTCCTGAGTTCGAATCTCCATGGGTGCGTAGTGCTGAAGAGTCCAAAAATAGGACTAAACAGCTGTTTCCCAATGGTTCTGTAACCAATATGAGCTTATGATGAAAATCCTGTAACTAAAAAGTTAGTAACACAAAGGGCTCTGATAGGTAATTCAGTATAGAAGGTTCACAGGATCCATTGGTACACACCTCGACTTCTTTGCATATAAAGTTTTAAGTATTCAAAATAATTCTATCTTAGTACTTTCGATGCCGAGGTTTCATACTTATATCAATGTATATTTTCAGTTGTATTGTGGTGGGTGTGATACAGACAATGATTTGCGAATGGAATGTTATGTCCACATATATTCTCATAGTTCAATACAGCATACAATACATATATATATATTTGTTCGAACATTCGATTTGATGTTAGAGGCAGAATATATTTCTCATGGTTATATACTACATTAACAAAAGAATACAATGTGTATTGTGAACATTCTATTTCATGTCACTTGATGTAAAACTGAAATCACATGCTCAAAGTGTTTGGTTAGAGAATTATAAACAGTGGTTTGAAAAATGGAAAAGATACCTTGGGCTCCCGTGTCTTGCAAAAGGCAGGTTATTTAGTGATTATTTTTGGCAAAACAGAAACTCCACTAGTTTAAATGCAAGCTTTCATACCACACCACAATTACATTTTTTATAGCCTAGCTACCTAGTGACATGGTGGCCACATTGCAAACCTGACTGATTGATAGAATTCAGTCAGTCCTGCACCAAAAAAAAAAGACTAGACACGTTACACTAGTCCAATCAAGTCACATGTTTGAACATTCTATTTGATGTCGGCTTGATGTAAACCGAAATCACATGCTCGGTAATTAGTTAACGAATATAAACTGCATAAGCATATAAACAGCGGTTTGATCAATGGAAAATATACCTCGGCTATTGTATCTTTGCCTTCTATTATAACAGTATGTTAGTCATGGAATCGTATAGATTCTTAAAAAGACACAACTTTCAGTTATTTTCGGCACAAGCAAGCCTTCATACTACAGTAATACCATTTTTATTGCCACCGTACATTTGTTAGTAGATGATTTTTTTTTTTGATTTACAGCTTGATTCCACACTGTATTTTTGGTACAAATATGGAATTTTCAGCATGGATATCGGTAGCCCAAATTTCACAGGCCGACCATAGATATCAGGTGTGCGCCGGCGTGGGCTCGAACCCCGGACCATGTGCATGGTCGGCGAGAGTCCTAACCACTGTGCCACCGACGCACATGATATGTTATCATAGATAATGACAATGCTTTTGGAAATTGAACATATAAGATTCCTTTGTGGAATAGTACTGGTTGCAAGTCGACGTGTTATGTGTTAATCAATAAATGATTGGAACTTGCGTTAACAGGCTACTATGGATGTAATCGGGGTGTTGATTGAAACGGAAATGTAAATCTGGTTCTCTGGTTAGGATCAGAAATAGAAACCTCCACAGGCCTATCAGCTGCTTACCTACGCTACACAACTGCTATTTACCAATGGCATAATTTCATTTAATTAAACTATGAGTTGTGCGTCGGTGGCACAGTGGTTAGGACTCTCGCCGACCATGCACATGGTCCGGGGTTTTAGCCTGCACCGACGCACATCTGATATCTATGGTCGGCCTGCAAAATTTGGGCTACCGATACCACATGCTGAAAATTCAATACCTGTACCTAAAAATACAGTGTGGAATCAAGCTGTAAATCAAAAATAAAAATAAATTACTTCAGTTTGGTGGAATCTCATAGTTCGATCTTCGTTCCTTTTATTTTTACTTCACATGAATTTAATCTCAGGCGATTTGTACGGCTAACGTCGGGGGTCACTTCTAAGCTAACAAACATAATGGAGATCGTGTGGTGTAGGCCTATAGGCAGTCAAGCAGACACTCGAATGGGACCTGAATGATAAACGATCAGATCAGTGTGACATGGAGCAGATCGTGTGACGAGGAGATAAGACCTCGTGATCAGCCGTGGAGTTAGCTGAAGAGGTCTGAGGAAAACAGGATGAAATGCAATTCTAAGGAATAATAATAATAATTTTTTTTACCACAATCATAAATTTATATTTTACATTCATTTTATGTGATTTCTAGTTTCCAAGGGTTGAGTCGATTGCTCCATGTCCTACCGTATCTATGTATTTGCTATTTAGGATGGCTTAGTAAATTGGCGAATTAGTTAAACTAGGGTTAATTGTTTAAACTGCAAGCATTAAGGATGCGGATGTGATGAAAGCCACCTGAAATCTCAAAAAATAAGCAAGACGAAATGACATTTTATGGGCAATTTTTTGACGATCTTTGAATACAGATGTTTGCGTTCTAACTCTCCTGTTATGTAGTATAACATGGCAAATAATATTAGGTATGGGCTTAGGGTATTTCTTAAGGAGGGTAAGTCAGTCAATAGATGAGGTTATGAAGGTGATTCGATTGTGAGGGCGCAGCATACGGAGCCATCTTGTATCACGACGGGCATTGGTACCGACATAAGATTAGATTGGGAAGGAGTTATAACTGGACAAACATAAACCTGACACCAATCGATAAGGCCTGAGACAGTTGGTTTGAGACATTTAGTGAGATGTAAACCGCCTGGTTGACGTCCTCGAGTTACTGAGATCCACATGACTGGACACTATTCGTGGAATGATTCCAGATCACCGTCAGTGCTGTATTTGTGCATAGTTCTATATGGAAACTCAACCAGTCATGAACAACAGTGTGCTTCTGAAGCTGTGTGTTTCACTAGGAACCCAAAGAAATAATTAATTATAATAACCTATTGAAATCAGCGATTTTCTCGTCAATTGATTGGACCGAAGTACTCGGTCTCAGGTTGACATTTCGGCTCCTTGTGTAGATGCTTCGACGATGTCTGGTCATGTAACTTGAAGTCACTTGGTTGATCGTGACTAGCAGTAGAATCCAGGATGTGTATTTCGTCCTATTTGAGATTGGGTTCACCTGTATTTGCATAATAGCTGTCATACATTTGGTGAACCAGTGATGGAACACCCTCCCAGTTATAAGCCAATGCACATCTAAACCTCGTGTTATCCCGAAAAAAACAAAAACAGGAACAATGGGAGGGCTTGGAATGAAGCTAACAACCCGATTGGGCCAAAATTGACACCACTATTACTGAAACATGAAGCCTTAGCTTCCACTCATACATTTAGATGTGGCTGTACATTCCATTCTACCTGATGAGATTTTTCACCTAAATGGACCTACACCTCAGTAACCGATGGACTAATTTAGTTTGAAGCAACAGGTGGTTCGAGTTGCAAGGGGAATTTTAACCATTCACTGTTACACAACTGCATCCGACTAAGAATTCCAACATAAATATCAAAAACTGTACCTCTTCAATCCAATTGGTTACCACTGTCAACAAAAAAGTCATATTGTAACAGCAGAAGACAAGACACGGAATCCCAGGTTTATTTTCCATATATATCTAATCAAAAACAGTATTGTTCGCTTAAAGGTGTTGTTCTATATTTTGTTATTACTGCACGCTGAATCCTCAACATCATAATGAGCGTGTGATTTTCGTTTACATGATACGATGTGAAATGGAATGTTCAAATACATTTACATAGTATTTATTTTTTTTTTATTTTTGATTACAGCTTGATTCCACACCGTATTTTTGGTACAAGTGTGGAATTTTCCGCGTGGATATCGGTAGCCCAAATATTTCAGGCCGACGGACCCGCGGCACCCATTAAAATCTGATCAAAAATAATCATCTTTTGAAAATAATTTCCGCAAATGAATCTCCATTGAATTGAAGGTTCATGTAGAGGATTGGTACAGCTATATGAATGAATTCACAGTCGGTGGCACAGTGTTTAGGACTCTCACCGACCACGTATATGGTCCGATGTTCGATCCCCTGCCGACTCACACCTGATATCTATGATCGGCCTGCAAAATTTAGGCTACCGATATCACATCTTGAAAATTCCATACTTGTATCAAAAAAACCGGTTTGGAATCAAGCCGTAATAAAAAAAAATAATAAAAATAAAGTAAAAAAGTCTCTCCGCTGAAGGTCTTTTCTTGTTCATATAACTCAATTAGGATTTTAAGGCTACTTAAACGTTGTTTTATTCAATTCTAGATTTTCCATGGATTGATTCAACAGAAGTGCTCGGTCTCAGGTTAACATGTCGGCTTCTTGTGCAGACTCTTCGACGATGTCTGGACATGTAATTGGAAGTTAATTGCAGTCTTCCTAAAAGTGTAAAAATTAAACTTCTTCAAACTGCAAAAGCAATCCCAGCCACTTGGTAAGTCCTGAACTCTGCATACAGAAGTTCGTTCAATCAATGCACTTGCAATCGACAAAATCTGTCTTATTACCCGACAAGTAAATTCTACCTAATCTTTTTTCTTTTCTGTCTCTTCATTAGTATTATTTTGTCTTGTCAATTGTAATATTTTACATTTTCAAATTTCTTGTTCTCTACCCCCAACTTATTTAATTTCTACACCTCATTATATTTGATTTTTTTAATTTTTTTTTTGATTTACAGCTTGATTCCACACTGTATTTGTGGTACAAGTATGGAATTTTCAGCATAGATATTGGTAGCCCAAATATTTCAGGCCGACCATAGATCTCAGGTGTGCGTCGGCTGGGGTTCGAGCCTCGGACCATGTGCATGCTAGACGAGAGACCTAACCAATGAGCCACCACTGTTACTGACTTGACCAACGCTCAATTTCTAGTCATTTATATTACGTCATCCAACTTATTGGCTCAATTTCAGTTCTAATTTAAATGGCATTATTATCTACCCCACTTCTACTTAATCTCTACCTGTAATTACCTCTGTTGCTACCCTGACCTAAGTTGAAACAGTTTAGTTAATTATATTAGGTCATCTAACTTACTCAATCTTACTTTAGTTGCTGTCTAATAAACCTTGTTTCTACATTAGATCATTCTTGTATTACCTGATTAATCATCTAAACTTGACAAACCTCATGTACACATTATTGAATTGAATCTTTGATTTTCGCGTCGATTGATTGGACAGAAGTGCTCGGTCTCAGGTTGACATGTCGGCTTCTTGTGCAGATGCTTCGACGAAGTCCGGGCATTTAGTTAGTATACAATCGGTGGATGGTGGCTAGCAGTGGAATCCAGGATGCGCATTTCGTCCTCGGTGGGAACATCATCACTCACTGAGAAATGCAGGTACATCCAGCTGACGAGTCCCAAATAGGACGAAATGCGCTTTATCCTGGATTCCACTGCTAGCCACCATCCATCAATTGTATACTCATGTACACACACACAAATAATAATAATAATAATTGATAATTGCTATTGTACAGCTATGTGAAAGAATTCGTCGTCGAAAAGAGTCTCTTCACTGAATATCTTCTCTTTTCTCATATAACTCAATGAAGATTTTTAAGCTACTTAAACATTGTTTAATTGAATTTTAGATTTTCCTGTCGATTGAATGGACCGAAGTGCTTGGTTTCAGATTGACCTGTTGCACAAGAGGTGGCCTCTCGTGCGTTGGCGTTTGAAACTATGGGCACTGGGTTTGAGCCTCCCTGGTGGGAACATCATCACCACTCACTGACTGGGTGGGAATGCAGGTACATCCAGCTGGGAGACGAGTCCCAAATAGGATTCTGTCACTGCTAGTCACCATCCACCAATAAAATTCTTCTTAAACGTTGATCAGTTTCTATCGAAATACGACAACTGCAAAAACAGTAATGCTACAACATTGTGTCTGTTTTACAGACTAAACTGTTGAGACTTGACTTTCTCTCTTTCGTTCTTTCTTTGACTTTCTCTGTGTTGTCAGCACTCCAAACAAACTTCAATTATAACAATAACAAGAATGATATTCATAATAATAATAATAAAAACTTCTAACATTAATCGTAAACAATAAATAATAATACTAATCTAGGTGGTAATCGAAGACAACAAAAACAAAAACAGCCCCATTTCACGACATCTATCCGTAATCAAGTTTAAAAATTCCGCTAGTACAACAAGACAGTCAAGACAAAGTGAGACAGCCAGCCAGTCAGTCAGCTAGCCAGAGAGCGAGAGAGGGAACGAGAGACATCGACAGAAATAGACGAACAGGCAGACAGACGCAGAGAGTGACAGAGAGAGAGAGGAAAACAAAAGTGCACAACCGATTCGTTTTGTGTTTTGCTGTTGTTGTTGTTGTTATCGGTGCTATCGGTGTTATTTTCGCTACATCGTTACTAATCTTAGACTAAAGAAACTAACTAATCAACCAAGCAAGCAAACGAATCAACCAACTAACACCTAACAAATTTTTTTTAATCTTTTATTTTAGACACAACTGGATAACAGACTTAGATAATATTTTTGATTATATATAATAATGATAATGCTGACGGCGACAGTGAATACCGATCAAATTTCATGTTGTGTGTGTGTGTGTGTGTGTGGTGTCATTTGATACAAACAAACTTCGCCTTTTTATGTGATCAAAATAAAAGGATTTACAAGTGAATTGAAAGAAAGGTATAGTAGACAAAGCAGCAGTGGATTCTTTGTGATCACGTGAATATATATATGATAAGATCGATGATATACATCGATTAAGGTTGTTTCAGTCTTTCATAAATATATTGGAAACTAGATGGGCGATAAGTGGAGTTATGCAGCTAGTATTTGACATTGGTGCAGATTGAATTCTATCAGTCAAGTTTGTAATATGACCGTGATGGCTGGTCATCACGCTGCTTGCTGAATTGTTGTCGTTATTGTTGGATGGTTAAAGGCAATAGGCGTTAGTTAAGCTTTGGAACTGTATCGTGTTGATTGGCACTGGCCAAGGGGATGTATGCTATCCTTCTTTCTAATGCTCGAAATTTGGTCACCCAGTACTAAAGCCTGAGATAGCAAAACTAAGTTAGTCGAACTCTCGATTGACTTTCTGTAGGGCTATTATTTATTTTTTATTTTTGATTACAGCTTGATTCAACACTGTATTTTGGTACAAGTATGGAATTTTCAGCGTGAATATCGGTAGCCCAAATTTCACAGGCCGACCATAGATATCAGGTGTTCGTCGGCGAGGGCTCGAACCCCGGACCATGTGCATGGTCGGTGAGAGTCCTAACCACTGTGCCACCGACGCATAGAAATATTCAGTAGAAAACGGAGATGTATTGGACAGATCTTCAGGCAATCGTTAACTGACATCACACACCAAATGTGCACTCTAGTAGAACCCGAATAAAAAAAAGGTGAGTTAGGCGTCACGTCAATGGTGACATTTAGGAGATCTTATAAGTACAGAGTGAAGTGGTGATGAACTTTTGAAGCTCAGAACCCAAGGGAATAGTAATAATAATAATAATGATCAATGAATGATCGATGGTAAAGTAAAGGTGACTCTAAACTATACCGACTCAAAACGCAACTTCCTCATAAAGACCTTGACTAACCTCATATTGAACAATCACATGCGTCCGAAGCAGAAGTGTCTAATTTAAATAAAGACGTTTACATAAAATAATGCAACGTGAAAAAGTAATTATATAGAATAACTTCCCTGTACATGTACCAAGAAAACCTTCCAGTTTCTCAAAGTTAGGTTTCAAACCATGTCTATGAGTAAATTCATCGAGATAAGAGTAAATCATCATATTCTTCAGCTTATTCACCACTACGATCCTCCTTTTTTAGGTGACTCTGGAAACTTTCGATGGAATTTGTGTGGGTCCCATCGAAAGGATTAACGTGATCATCTGTACTATTGAACACGTTATGAACATAGCGCAGGGATGACAGTTGGCTAAATGTTCTCTTCCTCCCAATGAGTCTGGGACCTAATCAATAATTAAACTTTAGATTTGGATGAAAATAGCTATGTAATGCGTGTACAGCATCCATAAAAATTGCTTTTATACACTAGGAACTCATATGAACGGTTGTTCTAGGTCATTAGGTAACTTTTGTTTGGTTGCCTTCACGTTACACAGCGAACGTGTTCGTTACAAGGGTGAAAAGGTGTTTGCGGACTGGTTAACATGCAGATGTACTTCGAGCAGTGGGAAAATCCTGATTCTTAACCTCTGATTTACTTGGACTCCAGAATCTTAAAAGAACGAAAGGTGTATGGTTCTATTTTGTTCACCGTCATCCATAGGAATACAGATTCTGACATTCTCTATAATATTGTAGATTAAGCTTCGAGTCAGAAATCGTGTCTTCTTCCATCTGGGCGTCTTGGTTAGTATTCTAGCCTTCGCAAGTCTGTTTTCAATAAAATAATAATAATAATAATAATTTTCTATAGTTGGTTTGTAAGGGTTAGTCATGTGCTTTTACGAGTTGATCACAGATTGATATTTTTTAATTTTTGATTACAGCTTGATTCAACACTGTATTTTTGGTACAAGTATGGAATTTTCAGCGTGGATATCGGTAGTCCAAAATTCGTAGGCCAACCATAGATATCAGGTGTTCGTCGGCAAGGGCTCGAACCCCGGACCATGTGCATGGTCGGTGAGAGTCCCAACCACTGTGCCACCGACGCACAGTTGGAGAACTATTGAACACCAGCTTAGAAGTACTGGACAGGTGTTTCATCCCCCTAGTTTGAGAATCATTGGCAGTGCGCTAAATCACGAATTCTTAGGAATTAGAATTCATAGACTATCCATTGAATCGGGTCCCAGTGGCTAGCTGAATGGTATAAGAGCTTGCCTTGTAAATGGAAGGTCCAGGGTTCGAACCCCGCCGAGTGGGGGGACGGACGGACGTACTACCGATTAGTTCCAAACTAGCGGGATGAATCAGTTGGCTGTCCATTACTCCCTGCTTTTTTATTTTTCAATGTTTCTCTAACTGATATCAATCAAACAGAGATCAAAAATTCTGTTCCAGTGAAGTGGGGAAAATTGACACAATAAAACACCAGATACTTCTTCATTTGAACACTTGTTGCTCAGAGGTATTTTTAATATATTTAACTCAATACATATCTTTCTTCCTGTATGATCTTAAATCAATCACATCTATGGTCTGGATCATGTATAATCATATATTACAATGACTTAGTCATATTTCAACTTTGTCTATCTATGTTAATTAGTGTTTAAGTGTTTCAATTATGTATCCATTGTTGTTGTTGCTTTATGTTGGCATGGTAACAAAACTAGATCTTATTTTTGGTTTAGGTATAAGTGATTATCGATCCAGTACATATCATTTTGATCAATAACGTTATGAGAATGCACTCTAGGTAGTCATATGTAGAATAGTAGTGTAATACCCTATCCAATTTTATATTGGAGTGAACTTGGAAGAGGAAGAGTTTGTTAACCGACAACTGAGAACACGTAAAATGAGGTAGAAGTATAAACCTTGGGCACTGTGCTGGTAGAGTATAACCCCATTATGGATAAGATTTTATTTTGATAAATTACATACAGTGTGTTTATTAGACAGTAATAATATTAACTAATGCGACCACGCTTCGAGCACAAACTATTGCCACTCTCATATCCATCATATCAAGTCACTACCTCACATAACTTTGTTCTTTCATTTTATATACATGTGTGGAAGCGATTAGATATTCGATTAAAAAACCAATGTGAGATAATCTACATTCAGAAATAATAGTACGAGTGTTGTTGATCAATTGCAGTTAGATGGGAAAAAAGACGAGGGTTTTTTACAGTCATAATAAGCTGCTTGTTAGAATGTTGTGTTTTTGAATGTGTTAGAATTGAAATAGAATTTTAAGATGATATATTATCCTCTTCTGATTTGACTGACTGACTGATGGTAATAATATCTTCCATATTTCTGGTATTTACATTGAGTCGTTTCTGTTGCATGTGTTGGGTGTAGACTCGATAAATAAGGATTCCGTGATCAACCTCTCTCTCTCCACCTACTTATATTACCTCTTAGAATTTGAACCCTATCCCACCCTATTGTGTGGTTGTTTGCGTGTTGTTATTGCGTGAAGTGCAATCGGTGAGCTTTTTTCTAAATTACTTATCTTTTTAGGGTCAACCATTCTTACCTTTGCTAAATTCTTATGTTCTGATAATCTGACTACCCTCAATCTCCTAGTTTGACCTATGTAGTTCAGCTAACTCACAGTCATTGCAGGGTATTTTGTAAATTATGTTATTTTGTCTAATTGGGTCCACGGGGTCTTTTAGCCTACAGAGCTTGTCTCTGAGTGATTTTGTAGGTTTAAACACCACCCTAATTCCTGCTTTATGGAGAATCCTACGTTAGGGCCTCAGATGTTACTTCCTTATATGGTATAACAGTGGATGACTTATATTCTTTCTTATTTGTGTTATCACTAATAGTTTCACCATTATTTTTATTTTGTTTTTGGTCTTTACTGATCTTCCTAATGAATTTTATAGGATAGTTATTCAACACCAACGCCTCTTCTATCTGTTTTATTTCGTCATTTAGTAAAATGAGGAATGATTCTTTACCCGTCCATTCGGATATCTGGAAAACTGACTACCCTTACGACAAGTGATACATAGAAGCAAGAGAACTATAAAAATGAAGTTTTAAAGTTGTGTACTTACAATCGAAGATATCATTACAAATCAATGAATTGTGTTCAAAATTTGATCATCCAGTGAAATAATATTGTTTCACTTTGTTTTGACTGAAAATGTTATAAGGTTGCTATACATTTATGATGTAAGGCATTGCCTAGACAACCAGATGGAATAAACAAGAGGGTGTTCTGTTTGTCTGAGAACCTATCGTCCAATAAATATGCTTGTTTGAAAGTAGAGCTGGACTGGACTTACACTGAGGAGATTGTTCAGTGACAACTAACTCTAAACAGAGTTAGGAGTGGGTCTGAGGCTGGCAAAGATGAGATCGTGTGGGAAAGAGGAACTGAAAGCTTATACGCGATCATGGATCCAACTAAATAAGAATGCGGAGGACAAGATGAAAGGGAAATGTACTGGGGAAGCCGTATATTTCATTAAGAACCCGAGAGAATAATTTTATGATGAGTCAGTGGTACAGGGGTACAACAGTTACCAGCTGCTACCCACTTGCTCTGGGATTCGATTCCACTTAGCTAGCTGGTAATAAAGCCAGGTTAAAGAGGCTAGCAACCATACCCTTGAAAACACAACCCAGTAGTTACTAAGACTCCTCAGCTTATAACTTACTGGAATGTAGGTAGACACAAGAATGACAACAGACTAACTCTGTTCATCATCAACATCATCCCATCGTCTTGAAGACAGACACACAAAAAAGGGCAAGATTTGTTTTCATCAACAACCGAAAAATTATTATTATTTTGATTATCAGTGTTGACCACCGATCAATACACATACAAAAAACATACGCACTTTGTTTCAATTGTCAAAAATAGTCTGACAAAAATAGTCTGTTGCATCCTACTTTCACCTCCCCTTCTTTCTCTACTTTTGGTATTTTTTGTTTTTTGTTGGACGACGACAACGTCGATGACGATAAACTTGGCAAAGAGTTAACTTTTTTTAAATTTTTACTTTTATTGTTTGTTTTTTTTTCAGAAATAACTTTGTCTGAATATTTATCAACTCAGCCGTTTCTTGTGCCCACTAACTTCAACGTAGAACACACAAGGAAATTGATTATCAGTAAATTCTAAACCCGGTGAGTGCGTACTATGAAGAGTCCCAAGCTAGGACGAAACAGCTGTCCAGTACTCCAGTAGGTATAGCAGGTTGGCAGGCGGGTGTTTTGGATAAATACTTGCCAACTATGAGATTTACTATTGGTGATGCTATGTTGTCAAAAGGCAGAAGCAAAAATTCATAGGCTGGCCACGAAATCGGATCCCCATCCAATGGCTTAAAGTTCTACGAGCTCGCTAGCCTTGTAACCAGAAGGTCGTGAATTCGAACCCCATAGTGTGGGTGTGTACTGATGAAGAGTTCCAAACCAGTCTGACGAAACAGCTGGCTGTCCAGTACTCCCTCACTGGTTTTCAATGGTTCTTTAACTGATATCAATCCCTGGTCAAAAACTCGTAAAAAACAAATCTAATCCTTCCTTACAAAGCAACTCTGTAAAAATGCTTCTATATAAGTCAGAGACATGGAGCATCACAGAAAGCATTTCAAAATATGCTGATGACTTTCATCAACAACTGTATCTTCGCTTTATAAGATCAGATGATTGGAAAGGGATTAACAACAAGGGATTTTGACGATAAGACAACTAAAGATCCAACAAATGTACCGAAGGAAATAGAGAGAGAGATTGGACACATGTTGAGCAGACTGTTGTTGAGTGATATATTACGCGTCATACCCTCGAGTGGAATCCATTAAATGGGAAACGACAACCTGAGGGGATTAGGGAGTGACATTATTGGGGTGGGTGGGTGGGTGATCGTGAAGCCAACTAAAATGGATCACAGAGAACAGGAGGAAGTGTGGAGATGTGTTGTTGAAGCCCATGTTCCCCTGGGACCTAAAGCATTAATGATAATAATAATAATATAAGCAATAAAGGTTAGTAAAGCAGGATTTAATGAATTCATCAGATTTCGGTAGAACTCTTCCTCAGCTGAATACTCCACATACACGGATATATACATATATACTTTTGAAATTACATTGGAAGATGTTAGACTGATAAGCCAATAAACTACATTGAATTAATCATGCAGAAAGACACGTGCGAATGTTTTCCAGGTCATGTTCAAATAGATAGGTGGGGGGAAGGGAGTATGAGAGATCAACATTAAGATAAATTGCATTACGCTTCAATTACATCACTTACATAAACAATTAGTCATTAGAGAATATATCAAAAATTGCAAACAGAGTAATATCAATAATAATAGTTATAATAATAATAATAATAATAATAACAGTAATAATAGGTAGAATAATAAGTAAAACGTATAACCAAGGTAGATTGAGAGTGATGACCATCTCCTTTTGTACACAGCGGCCTGGTTTATAAACTCGAATTGCACAAGCCTCCTCTGCAATTCTAAGCACCTTCCTGTTTCTTTGTCTGCTGACAACTGTGTGAAGGACTTGACAGCGTCGATATCATGTCCATAGTCCATACGATGTTTTTTTGTTATTGAGGTTTTTGGTACTTTGCATAACTAATTCAGTGTAGTTTATTGGCTTATCAGTCGTATATCTCCTAATGTAATTTCGACAGTGTATATATATCCGTGTATGTAGAGTATTCAGCTGACGAGTAGTTCTACCGCAATTTGAGGAATTCATTAACTCCTGCTTTATTAACCTGCTTTGTTGCTTGTTTTAAATTTGTATCGGGAAATAAAAGTTTTGTTCTGACAGTAGAACTGAACATGAAGTAAATAAAGACTCTGAAGGATATTTTATCGAGGAATGGTATATCCTGAGAAGTTCATTCATAAATACTTTAAAGAAATGAACTCCAGTAAAGCCATCCAACCAGTTTAACAGAAACCTATATATATATATCAATTTACCGTTCCAAAGAGATGTTGTGTTCAAGACGTCGTTTTAATGATCCCAAACAATTTGCATATAAACATGGTAGATGTACCTTGGTTGCAGCGGTTGTCTTACATCATAATAATGTTTCTTGTGTAGACAAAGGTGCCAAATATGTTCCTAGACTACACATCTGCTTTTGACTCTGTACCTAGGGGCCTTTTGCTAAATAAGCTATCGTTGACACAAACTGGATCCTGGGCAAAGAGTTGGTTGCATTCCTATTTTTCTGATAGAATGCAGTATACTGTATATAACGGCAAATCTTCTTCTACCTCGCTTACAAAATCCGGTGTTCCACAAGGTGCTGTCCTCTCTCCTTTTCTTTTTTCTTTCTTCATACATGACCTGCCTCATTCAAACGAAACTAACTTTGTCAAATATGCAGATGATCTGACTGTTTCACTCACTGCCTATCACTTCCGACTCTGACAGCTCCAAACTTAATAGCTTTCTGTTGGACATCAACAAGTGGTCTAAGTCAAATGGTCCTGCGTTAAATCCTTCCAAATGTCAAGCAGTTAACTTTACTTTCAAGCATCTACGTGACATACATGAACTAGTTAGTTCCCATGATGCCTGTAGCATAGATGGCACTGAAATTGAAACCAAGTCAAGCATCGAATACCTTGGATTAGTTTTTTCCTCTCACCTTTCCTGGTCATCCCACATCTTATCTATCTCTAAGAAAATGTTTCGTCTTACCTTCTGCATTAAAAAGTTAAGACAATCAGCTATCAATCAACCTTTACTTCTGCGGTTTGTAAATTCCTGTATTTTATTTATTGTACTCTATTGCGTCGGTAGCACAGTGGTTAGGACTCTCGCCGACCATGCACATGGTCCGAGGTTCGAGCCCTGCCGACGCACACCTGATATCTATGGTCAGCCTGCGAAATTTGGGCTACCGATATCCATGCTGAAAATTCCATACCTGTACCAAAAGTACGGTGTGGAATCAAGCTGCAATAAAAAATAAAAAAATAAATAAATTGCTCTCCATTAATCTTTCCTGGACTTCTCAAAAACGACTATCATATCATATTACGAAGGGTATTAAATAATGTGAGTAGAGCTTGTGGTATGCTACTGCGTGAGCTCGCCATTATTATAGTCGAGAGACATATGAAATCCTGCAAAAAATGGGCAAAGGCCGAACTGTCAGACCCCATGCAATCCAACCCCTTTATTCACAACTATCTCCTTGCATCTGATCAGGTAGGATCAGAAGTCAATATAAGAAGTTATACGCTAGCACCACTTAGTACAAAAATTGTACAATACCGTATTTTATGTGATGGAGACACTGTTAGACGTGAAACGTATAAGTTACTATATAATTAGGAAAGTGAATCAACCCTTTCATCGTTCGTTTTTCTCTCTGTATTATACGGTGTCACCCTTTCTATCGTTTGATTATAACTTGGCTTTTTTATTTTATTTTAGTCGTTATTACTATTATTACTACAATTTTATGCATATGCATATGCTTTATGCATATTTTTCTCCTTATCGCATACTGTAATTGCTACATGGCTGCTATAACAACTTTTTTTAAAATTATTATTATTATGTAGTGTTTATTTTTTGTCGTTTGTGCGTCGGTGGCACAGTTGTTAGGACTCTCGCCGACCATGCACATGGTCCGGGCTTCGATCCCATGCCGACGCACACCTGATATCTATTGTTGGCCTGCAAAGTTTGGGCTACCTATATCCACGCTGAAAATTCCATTCTTGTCCCAAAAATACGGTGTGGAATCAAGCTGTAATCAAAAAAAAAAAAAATAAAATAAATTAGATGCAATATTGTACTGAATGCTGAAGATTCCTTGCTGTATCATTAGTACTGTTTTTGGAATAAAATAAAAATTACTATTATTGTTATTATATACACTCGCAAAAGAAGACAAGTTTTCGACTGATATTCCTTTGACTGGTTCTCCATATGAGGCGATTTGAGTACTATAATATCTCACAAAGATTTGTCGTAATTTTTAAGTAACCACATACACAAATCAACACATAATATATTTTCTTTTCAGTGGTGTGCCACAATCGAACCCCTTGTAAACACTCGTCATTTCATCTCAGCAAACACCTTCCTGCTTGAGAAAGATCTACAAAGTGAAGACCGACCTGGCGCCACAAAGGCAATAAGCCTAAACCTCTGTCAACTTTATTCAGTTGGAGAAACCAGAGTTATGTATACAAAAGGAAGCAAATCTTCCAACCGCTTCTACTATCATGGTGTAGCAATCGTGTTGACTTTCACCCACTTGATTTTTAACAGGCTTCTTTTACTTTTCTAACTGCTTTGTTATTTTGTAATTGTAATTTTTAAAACTCTTACGTAACTCCATATTTGCTTTTGTTTCTATGTACACATTCTAATCACAACTCACTTGGTAAAAAAAAAACTATTCATCTTGTTACGTAACTACATGACGCTTATTCAACTTCTTCTATGTGTTGATTTTAACATAAGTTAGTAACTATGCTTCTCTTTGACAAAATATCACTACTACCTTCTTACCAGTCCTCATCCATCTTAGTTGCAATTTGAATACTCATCACGAATTGTTGAAATGTCTTGACAACAATAACCTTAACTCAATTTGCTCTTATCCGACAGACCTAATGTGTGCACACATACAAAAGGAGACTCTTTTCTCCAAAACAACGTGTTTTGTTTTCATTCATGTCTGGGTTGAGATTATTCCTGAATGAAGGTTTAGGGATTTAATGAAAATCACAGAGTACTAAACAGTTGTTTCGTTCTGGCCTCAAACTCTTCAGTAGTCGGCGCACATGATCTCCCATAATGGCACCTCATTGATCATTCAAGCATATGAGCTGGAACTCAACAGTTAGCCTCATGAAGTCTAATTTCTGTCAGTTAGTGACTTAATCCTATTTTAAGAGGTCATACGTTCAATGAGTATCCACGTCACCTTGATGTGACCGACCACATCACGAGTATGGTCCAAGGATTTAACCTCTGGTTGGAGTGATGGGTGGACACCGGTGAGTTGTGTCGCGAACTACGACGAAATAACACTTCAGTGCTCCTTGTTTCTCAGTGATTCTCTAACTGATATTGATTCATGAAAAGTCTAACCTCGCCAGATTACTAGCTTGCTAGGCTACTAGCTTTCGAGTTTTCTAGCCGGTCCCAAGCCCGGGTAAAGAGGGAGGGTTGGGGCGTGGTGCTAGCAACTCCACCCCTGTAAAACAACCAAATCGCTACAGAAACTTCAACGAATAAATATATTAAAAATTCTAAAAACATAAACAATAGCCTTATTTTTCGCTGGAATCGGGGAAGTGAAATGACGCAGGCTGGTGAAAGCCTTCGGGAAGCCAGTCAGCCGATGTGCCTTCTTTCGATGAAAGCAAAAGTAAGGATGGGTACCTGGAATGTTCGTACAATGTACGAAACTGGAAAGGCTGCCCAGATAGCCGCTGAAATGAGAAGGTACAGAATAGAAGTGTTGGGAATCTGAGAAAGCAGATGGAACGGAACTGGAAGGTGCCAACTACCTACTGGAGAGACAGTAATCTATTCCGGCCACCCAGAGGACAACCACGAGCACACCGAGGGAGTGGCCATCATGATGTCACCAACAGCAGCCAAAGCTCTCATGCAGTGGGAACCAATCTCCTCCAGGATAATGACAGCCAGGTTCAACTCAAAAGGAAGGAAAGTTACAGTCATTCAATGCTATGCGCCTACAAACGTCTCAGAACAAGAGAAGAAGGAGGCGTTCTACAGACAACTACAAGCAATAATGGACAACGTCCCAAATGGCGATATCAAAATCCTGATGGGCGACATGAATGCGAAGCTGGGACGAGACAACACAGGAAGAGAACTCACCATGGGTCGTGAGGCCCTCGGCGAAATGAACGACAATGGTGAACTCTTCTCAGACTTCTGCGCCTTCAATGATTTGGTGATTGGTGGTAGTGTGTTCAAACACAAGGATATACACAAGACGACATGGATTTCACCAGATGGAAACACCAAGAACCAAATAGACTTCATCTCAATTTCAAGAAAGTGGAGACGGAGCCTACTGGACACAAGGTCAAGGAGAGGAGCAGATGTGGGTTCAGACCACTATCTAGTACAAGGGACTTTCAAGGTGAAACTAAAAGCCTCGAGGATAGCTGGGGATAGGCCACAATGCAAGTTCAACACTCAATTACTGAAGGACACAACCACAAAAGACACTTTCACTGCAACTGTCAGAGCAAAGCAGGAAACACTACGCGACATCACTGAAGAATCATGCGTGGAAGAACATTGGAAGTCTCTGAAGGCGATTCTCAACGAAACGTGTTCAACGGTTCTAGGAAGAAAGAAGAGACAAGACAAGGAATGGCTCTCAACGGACACTTGGAAATTAATAGAAGAGAGGAGAATGGTGAAAGAGAAAATGATTCAATGCAAGGACGGACAGGAGAAGGAGACGCTGAGCTCAACTTACAAAGCACTGGACAAAGAAGTGAAGAAGAGTGCTAGGAAGGACAAAAGACGATTCTACGACAACCTCGCCACTGAAGCTGAGAAGGCAGCAGGCAAAAGGGACCTGAGGACACTATATCAGATAACCAAATCTCTATCCGGGAAGAGATCAACACAAGCGAAACCTATAAAAGACAGCCAAGGGAACCCAATTACCAAGGAAGAAAAACAGATTAAACAATGGGCGGATCACTTCAAAGGACTCTTGAACCGACCATCACCTGCAACCCGTCCAGAAATACCAACAACAGCGCGCACACAACTGCAAGTTGACACCAATCCTCCAACGAGAGCTGAAGTCTTGAATGCAATCAAGCTTCTGAAAGCTGGAAAAGCAGCCGGACCAGATGGAATACCCCCTGAAGCACTGAAAGCGGACCCAGAGACTACAGCAGACATGCTGACTCCATTATTGCAAAAGGTCTGGAAGGAGGGAAAGGTGCCTACTGACTGGAGGAAAGGTTACCTCGTGAAACTACCAAAGAAGGGCGACTTAGGACTCTGCAAGAACTGGCGAGGAATCATGCTCCTATCGACGCCAAGTAAAATCCTGAGTCGCATCATCCTGGAGAGATTAAAGGACGCACTGGAGACAGAACTCCGACCAGAACAAGCTGGATTCAGGAAAGGCAAATCATGTACTGACCAAATTGCAACTCTACGCATCATCATCACAGAACAAAGCATGGAATGGCGATCAAACCTCTACCTCAACTTTATAGACTTTGAGAAGGCCTTTGACAGTGTTGACCGTGAAGTAATTTGCAAATTACTCGAGTACTATGGCGTACCCCACCTGCTAAGTGATCCACAACCGAAAACTCAGCGAGGCGTTTGGAGTAAACACAAGAGTCAGACAAGGGTGCTTATTATCACTCACGATGATATTCCGAATTGTGGTGGACTGGATCATGCGTCAGACAGTGGGAAACGAGAAGACAGGGATATCCTGGACCGACATGAAGAACCTAGAAGACCTGGATTTCGTGCGTGGATGATTTATGTTTGATGTCACACACAATCGAAGACTTACAAGCGAAAACCGACCGACAAACTGATCGAAGAAGCAGCTGGCGAGGACAGGACTCTAGGTGAACATAGACAAGACGGAGGTTATGAAAATAACCAACCAGCCAACAACAACAACAACAGCAACATCCAGCACCAATCACTATCAACGGGAGGGATTTGAAAGAGGATACTTCATTCACTTCACTTATCTGGGGAGCATTGTCTCAACTACACTCAGTCGGAACGGACGAGGATGTCAAATCGAGCGAGAATCGGGTGGTGGGCGAGAAACACATTCATCAGCCTGAAACCAATCTGGAAATCTTCGTCACTCAGCCAGAATCAACAACAAGATTCGGTCGGATTCAATTCAATTCAATACAAACAAAGTCAAGTCAGTCAGTTCTTCTTTACGGATCAGACAGAAACTTGGCGGGTGGGTCACAAAGAATATTTCCACCAACAGCCTGCAGCATGCAGACCTTTATCAACCAACAACAACTGTCTTCGCTGGATCTATGCTGAAGATCAATCAGTTGGCCAGGCCGGAAAGAATCACCAACTATTGGAAACTATGGGAACAAACAAAACAAGTACCAATCGCCCAAAAATATGCAGGGGAAAGTGGAGATGGATCGGACACTCGCTGAGGAGACCGCTGGGTGACATCGTGCGTCAAGCAATCGAGTGGAACCCGAAATGGAAGCGGCTTGTGGGATGTCCAAGGGTGACATGGAGGAGATCGTGTGAAGAGGAGTTGAAAGAGTATCGACTAACATGGAGGCAGGTGAAAAGTACAGCAGAAGACAGAAGCAAATGGAGACGTGAAGTTGAAGCCCTATGTTCCACTAGGA
This sequence comes from Trichobilharzia regenti, assembly GCA_944472135.2. Classification (NCBI taxonomy): domain Eukaryota; kingdom Metazoa; phylum Platyhelminthes; class Trematoda; order Strigeidida; family Schistosomatidae; genus Trichobilharzia; species Trichobilharzia regenti. Next base: position 9,866,025 of record OX235266.1, read on the forward strand.
ACCCAAGGGAGCCACAACACCAACATGAAAAGTCTACAGTGAAGTCAAAGTTCATTTTTGAAAAGCTGTTATCAGTAAATTTTGATGATGTATCATTCTGAAATATGTTATTTTAGATTGGATTTAGTGAGATAACAGTTACATTAACAAACACCAGTGTAAGTTGATCAGAAATTACAGAACATCTCTTTCTCATCAGTTTGGAACTCTTCAACTGTGCATATCCACCATCCAATCACTTTAGTTTGAGCGTAGTCTATCAAAGTGTTAAAATTTTTCTTCAATTAACACATGAAAGCAACAGAATCGAAAGAAGCACATATCCAAGTATTTCATCATAATCTGACATTGGTTAGATAACTATTGGAAACCCAGCTGGGAGTACTGGACAGCTGTTTCGTCAGCCTACTTTGGGAACCTTAATCAGTACGCGCCAACACCACAGGGTCGAAGCCAGGACGTCCTTGTGACAAGGCGAGCTTAGCTCGTCGACCATTGAGGCCCTGGGACCCGATCCAATGGCCAACCAATGAATTCTAACTTCTGCGAATTCCCGACATAGCACGACCGGTAGTCAATGTCTTCTGCGGCGAGTATTTCTCCTCACACCTGACCGCCTGTACCCTACTGTTCACGACTTATTAACTTTTGTTGAATATTTTAAATTCCTAACGGGAAATAAGTGTTTCCAATTCTAAAACAGTAAGTCGGGTATGAAGACAGACACCGTCTCCGTCGGCATTAGATTTTGATTCCATTATGTATACTCTGAACTCAGAGAACCTGAAACCAGTGATTGTGTGGTATTGTGCTCTACTAAAAAGTTGAAGACCTTGAGATTTCAATTATGAAAATGTCATTAGTGTGTACTGACGAAGAGGCTGTTCAGTGCTGCATAGTTTTTACCGATTCTCTAACTGATGACTGATTGCTGTTTCTGATTTGCCTATTTATGGGAAACGCTGTCCTTCTTTGCTCACCGAAAACGGTGTACCTGATGGTAGACTGTACTAGTAATTAGTGTAACGTTTCTAGTCCTTTGTTGGGTGCAGACTGAATTCTATCCTTCATGTGGTTCCCTTGATATATTTAGATAAAGCAAGAAAGACGAAATTTGCAGTATAAAATGATATCATCATCATTCTATGCCACAGATTCTCATCAGCTGCCATTGACTACCTGAAATTACAGAGTGGTTATATATATGATAATTATGTTATTACATAATTTAATGTATAAGTGCTAGTGGAGAAGAAATACTATAGAAATTGACACATCCAAAATGTAAGCATTACAATTTTTTATATACAATTGGTGGATGGTGGCTAGCAGTGGAATCCAGGATGCGCATTTCGTCCTAATTGGGACTCGTCAGCTGGATGTACCTGCATTTCTCAGTAAGTGATGATGTTCCCACCGAGGCTTGAACCCAGTGCCCATAGTTTCAAACGCCAAAGCGTTATCCACAAGACCACTTGGGCCACGAGAGCCACCTCTTGTGCAACGGGTCATATTAATTATTGAATTGAATTTTTGACTTTCACGTCGATTGATTGGACCGAAGTGCTCGGTCTCAGGTTGACATGTCGGCTTCTTGTGCAGATGCTTGGATGATGTCTGGGCATTTAATTCGTATACAATTGGTGGATGGTGGCTAGCAGTGGAATCCAGGATGCGCATTTCGTCCTATTTGGGACTCGTCAGCTGGATGTACCTGCATTTCTCAGTGAGTGATGATGTGAGACAACACTACCGCTCGTCTAAACTTCAAAGCTTGTGGTTTGAAAAGCAAAGGAATATAAGTACCTCCAGGCTTTATGTACTTCATACATTTATTCCTCTTAATGAATTTGAACAAAGCAAGAACTACAGTTTTAGCAGAATAAAATGGTAGCAGGTTTTATTTCGTTGCCTTCTCGGCAGCTGCTTACATGGCAAAGACATTATTAAATATATCTACAACAACAATTTTAACATACTTGCACAGAGTTCAGTTTAAACAAAAATCAATCGATCAGTATACTCATACACTAAAAATCTATACATATATAAATATGCAGTATTAACCACTATTCCGAACAATAATCATCAAACACAATGGAAACTTTTAGCATTTCACATTCGGAGGAAAGAGAGGTGAAATTATCCAGTTACCAGGGCAAAGAAAGGCTGATAACCGCTTCTTTCTGGACGCATAAATCAGGTTTCAGGCGCTTGATGGAAATGGCTTCAGCAAACTTAAGGAGAATTGAGCTATTTTGCTTATTGATAATTTTGAACGACTTTTCGACGTCCACCTCATGACCCGTGTCGAGGAGATGCCTGGCGATGGGACTGTTTAAAACATTTGTTCCCTTTAGACGTAAGCTTTTTGGTACATGTTCAGAAAATTGCAGATATACCCTTCTTTCTGTCCTTCCAATGTAACTGCTCCCGAAGATACATGTAAATTTGTATACACAGTTGGAGGTAACATGAGAAGGATATCTATCGATTTTTGATTGCACCAAAGAGCAAGTTGTTCGATAGACGGGAACGAGCTTAGCTGCAGGATACGCTATGGGTAGTGATGTACTCAGCCTTCTGTTGATCATCGCTGCAATATTTTCACCTTTATAATCAAGCTGAAGGTAGACTGGCTTTTTTCCACTGTGATTTGTTTTACATTTGTGACTTCAGAACTTCCATACTTGTTGATGAACCTTTGAGGATACCCATTTCTCTTCAATATATTTTCAAGGAACTCAAACTCCTCCTCTAGTTTCTCTTTAGAGCATATTCTCCTCGCTCTATAGTACAAATTTTTGACTAGACCACGTTTAAAGCTATGCGGACAAAAGCTATTAAAATGCAAGTATTGTCCTTTCCATGTGGGCTTTCGATAAATTGACTTTTGAAGACTACCGTCTTCTAGGCGTTCCATGGCTGTGTCGAGGAAGTGAAACTTTCCGTCACTTTCATGTTCCATAGTGAAGTCAATATTGGCGTGTGCACCATTGAATAATCTTAGTAAGTGTGAAGCATGGCTTTCATTTTTGCACACTATAAATGTGTCATCAACATAACGACAGTAGGAAGATGTTTCAACTTTGTTCTTTCAAGGTTTGACATGAATATATCTGCTAGAACAGGGCTAAGTGGACTGCCCATAGCTACACCATCTATTTGGCGGTAAAACGTGTTGCGAATTTGGAATTGCACATCCATGGTACACATAAGCAGTAGGCGTTTGAATTCCGATTCTGGGAGTGGGAGAAGATCGGACTGCTGACAAATGATCTCAATAGTTTCATTGATTGGAATCATTGTGAATAGGGAGGTTACATCGAATGACACCATGAATTTATTTAGGACGTTCATGTGGTTCACACTTTCAGAGAAATGAAATGAGTCTTTCACCGTGTGCACGCCTAGCCGTTGACGAATAGGTTCCAACTTCTCCGCAAGCCAACGTGCCACCTTATGTTGGGGCGAGTTGATCATCGAAACTATGGGTCTCAGGGGGACTTGTTCTTTGTGTATCTTCGGAACACCATACATGTGTGGCAAGCGGGACCCTCGGGGTTTCAAATTATTGTACGTGTCGTTGTCAATCAATTACTTCTTTAGGAGATCTCTCAAGGCGTTTGTGATACGTTTTTCGACAGCATCTGTCTTATCTTTCTGGCAACTGTCAACTTTAAACCTCGACGGGTCATTTAACACAGCTTTCATCTTTGCGATGTAGTCCTCGTTGTCCATCAGCACCACACCAGAGCCTTTTTCAGGTCTCAATATAACAATTTTGTCATTATTCTTGAGAGCTTTCAATGCTCTTAGATGCTATTCAGAAAGGACTTTGGAATATGACGTTGGAGAAATGAGGTATTGATTTGCAGCGTCGACGAGCTTCAATTTGAACCAGCTCCTCTTGTCATCATCAACTGGAGTGAGGTCACTCAACTGATAGAAAAAAGTTTTCGAGAAAGAAGGAAGAAATGGAGATGGATTGGCTGGCCATACTCTGAGGGGACCATCAAGTGACATCAGTAGACAAGCCATCTCTCGAGTGGAACCCGAATGGGAAGCAGTGAGTTGGTCGTCAGTGCGAGGGCGGGGTGACTTGGAGGAGGTGATGTGAAGAGGAGATGAAAGCATGTGGGCAGACCTGGAGCGGAGTGAAAAAGTTGGCAGAAAACAGAAGGCAATGGAGTCGCGCAGCTGAAGCCTTATGTTCCTCTAGGAATTAAAAGATATAATAATAATTTATAATAATAATAAAGATATAATAGCAAATAAAATATCAAATAAAATTAGGAAAATTCCACAAAAATTCAGGATCATTCAAATCTAGATGGCCAAGGTAAGGATAATGTCTGAACTGCCTTCTTTTAGATGCAAAATTAGGCTTGTTAATATTGATCCCAACAGCCAGCCTCAGGAATATTTAGTAATCGAACTCTTAAGGCAAAATTGAGTTTCGTAGGTATGCGGTAAATGACACTGAAAGCATAGTTAACATCAATTATGTGTTCTGCACCCACAAGATGAGATCAAATAGAGCTATGAATGGATTTTGTTTGTCCTTTGCTTAACCACGCAGGGTGATGAACATTTTCAGTGCAGTATATCATGATGGCAAGCCACCTAGTGGCATTGTGGCCACACTGCAAACTCGACTAAGTGTATCAAATAATGCTGAATACCTGACAATCAAGTCTGTGTGGAGGTCAACAGCACTCAGCATGAAAAATGAGATCCGAATTTTCAACTCCAATGTGAAGTCAGTCGGTGCTACTTTACGGATCAGAGACTTGCACTGTGCGTCATAAAGAGCACCTCAAACAAACTACAGACCTTCATTAACAGTTGTCTTCGCTCAATACCACTCAAGTTCAGATGGCCGGCCAGAAAAGATCAGCAACAGGGTGGGATCTCTGTCAATGAGCGAACCAACCCAACAGGAACCGATTGTGCAACATATAAGCAAGAAGAAATGGAGATGGATTGGCTGGCCATACTCTGAGGAGACCATCAAGTGACATCAGTAGACAAGCCATCGTTCGAGTGGAACCCGAATGGGAAGCAGCGAGTTGGTCGTCAGTGCAAGGGTTACTTGAAGGAGGTGATGTGAAGAGGAGATGAAAGCGTGTGTGCAGACTTGGAGCTAGGCGAAGACTTCAGCAGAGAACCGAATGCAGTGGAGACGTGGGCGGCTGAAGCCCTATGTTCTTCTAGGAATTAAAAGAAACAATAATAATAATAATAATGCCTGTCAATGACTATGATGGTTGTTTCTGATATGAATAGTTTCCTATTTGTAATCAATTCTTGGTCTAATTCAAATAGTCCTAAAATGGACACCTCCCTCTATCTCTGAGTCAATCAGACTGTAAACTTTACTCACAGACGTGAAATAGACTCGCACAGATTGATTCAGTCCCATGATTCTTGTTAATTCGAAGTCACTCTATGATAAGAAATAAATCAAATATTACCTATCTTTACGTAACAGATTTTCTTCAAATCTTCGTTGGTCATATCTCATATCTTGTTACTTTCTAAACAAAAATCAGTCATCTGACATAAAAAATTTCAGACATAAATCAAGTCCCTCTTTTTTACATAAGTTTACGTCAAATAGCATCCAGTAATGTAGTATTTATAACTGGATAACCTTTTTGAGTATAAATTATTGCTTATAATCATATCACCATTTTAGTCATAAAACTTCATAATTTACTCTCCTCTTTCCCTGATTATTTGTTAGCACCTTGCGGTATCTTGCAAATTCCCATTCAGTCATAGAAAAGAAAAGGTGTTCAGCAAAGAGTTACTCCTTTCGGCGATATCATTCTCAAGCTGTACAAATCGCAAATTTAAAGTAATTTGTCTTGGAAACAAAAGGAGTGTAGAGATTTAATAGAGGGTGGGGGTAGAAAATAATGCAATTAAGAAATAGGCAAACAAAGAAGAAAGAGGTAAGACAAAATTACGTATTTGGTGTTGAGACAGATCAGGACCATTGTAGATTTAGTGACTGAACAAACTTCTTTTGTATGCAGAGTTCAGGATTCAATATGTGAATTGCCATTGCTTCTGCAGTTTGAAGAAGTTTAATTCGTACTCTTTTGGCAAGATTTCCACGTATTGTGTAGATAACTGAGAAGTTGTTTTGTGGGTTTGCTTGGTGTCCGGATTCGATCAAGTGTTCTAGGATGGAGCTGTGGCGGGGGGATCTTCTTTCTCCTTTATAAAACCATGAAGGTAAGTGTTCGCTGATTCGTTTGGATAGCAAACGCTGGGTACGGCCGACATACCTAGCTCCACATGAGCAGGTGAATTGGTAGATGCACATTGATGAGGCCCCCAGTGGAAGCTTATCCTTCACGTTCGTGCGAATCATTGGTTTCGTAGAGACAGTTAGTCTGAGTTCCGCTGCGAAGAAGGATTTCTTCAGTGAATGGCACAGGCGGTTTCTCAGTATTTCTGCTGAAGAATCTTCGTTGAATTGTAGATTCAAATAGAGAAGTTTCTTGGGAGCAGTAAGCATGGATGGTTTTTGTGTTTTCGGCTTCATAGCTTTTGTGATGAAACGTTCCGGGTAACCGTTTTCAAGGAGGATTCTTTTCAGGGTCTTCAGCTCTTCTTCTATAGTTTCCGGACTGCAAATGTTGTGGATTCTGTGAGTCAGTGAGCGGATCAGATTTCGTTTTGTATATATAGGCACCCAACTGTGAAAGCTGATGAGTTGTCCATTCCATATCGGTTTTCTGTGAATGGATCTTTTGAGTGTCCCGTCTTGTTCGCGTCTTGCTAGTTGCACGTCCAGAAAAGATATTGTTGCGTTGGACTCCTTCTCTAGTGTGAACTGGATTGCTGGATGGCAACTGTTGAAGAGGTCCAATATGTTCTCCAAATTTTCCTCATTATTGGCGATAATAAAAGTATCGTCCACGTATCTCTTGTAGATTCCGAAGTTATCTATTATCTTCTTTAGGTGTATATTTTCTATTTTTGACATGAAAATATCTGCAAGCAGCGGGCCAAGTGGTGAGCCCATAGCTATACCATCTTTTTGTCTATATATTTCATTATTGAAAGTGAATTGGACGTTTAGAGTACATCTTAATAGGAGTTCCTTCAAATAGTCAGTGGGTATACCAATGTTCATCTCCTTTGAATCAATATATTCACATATATAGCATATTGTTTCGGCTAGTGGGACGTTTGTAAACAGTGATACCACATCTAGTGAGAACATGGTTTGATTGGAAACGCTGACGTTTTCAATGGAATTGACAAAATCGAAGGAGTCTCGAAGTGAGTGGCGGGAGATTTGCTTTCTGACTGGTTCTAGTATGTTTACTAGCCATTGTGCGGTACTGTGATAAGGTGAATTAGTCATATCGAGAATGAGTCGAAGAGGTACGTCTTTTTTGTGCACTTTTGGTAGTCCATATAGCCGGGGTATATTTGAGCCTGACGGTTTCAACGATTCGAAGGTTTCGAGATCGATGAATGATTCAGTCTTTAGTTTTCCGAGAAGGTTCGTTGCGGTATATCTTCGCCACTGGAGACTCCATTATCGATAAGATTTTCTTTTGATAAAATCATACAGTGTTGTTATACAGTAATATTTACTGATGACCACCTCGCGAGCACAAATTATTCCTGCAATCACTACTCACAAAACTTTTTACTTTATCTATATACATGAGTGAAATTGATGATTAGAATGGATGCTAACGATCAATGTGGCAAAATATGCAACCATGCGCATCGGATAAGCAAGCACCAGCTCCTACCAACTAGAGGGAATAACACTCCCATCAGTTCAGACACACTTGGACTTTGGTGCCATAGATAGCCACGACTTAAAAACTACAGCACATTGTCGCGCGTTGGCTACGCGTAGTTTCACGTCCTTACAGCCAATTCCCAGAGCCTTTACTAGAATCACCAGAGTTATGTTCACCTCCTTATTTACATCTCTGGTGAGGTCAAGACTGGAAAACTGTATCCAGGCAGTCAGTCCATGTCTAAAAGGGGACGCACACATTCCAGAAAGGGTTCAAAGGAAGGCAACACGTTTGGTTCTGGGAATGACCAATTTACCATACGAAGAAAGACTAGACAGTGCAAAATCTCTTCTCCTTGTCATACCGTAGGCATAGAGGAGATTAATTCACAATGTTCAAAATTTTAAATAATGACTACAGACCTGACCTATTCTTTCCTTTCCTTCTCACCAGGTAGTTGGAACACCTTAGACGACATAGCAGGAGAGTTCAAAAGCCAAGAAGAAATCATATCGCTGTTGAGTACTGATTCTCACACATACCGAGTCATAAACTCCTGGAACGGACTCTCAGAAGAAATGGCGTCTGCAACCTCAACTGATTCGTTCAAGAAGAGTTTAGACAAGCACAGAAATTTACTAGAAATGGATTAACATAGGCTCCAAGCCTTCTATGCTCAACAAATAAATCTGAATTTGAATAAAATCAATATGGGATAAAGGACACTCAGAAGTAATAATACGAGTGTTATAGATCAATTACAATCAGATGGGAATTAAGACGAGAGTTTTTATAGTAAACACAAATAACTTGTTAGAATGTTGTGATGTGCTTGAATTGAAATAGAATTTTAACATTACTATTTCACTAAATATTATTATGACTATCAATCTACGTCCTTATGTCAAGGATGCCCCACATATCGCTTTACACGAAGGCTTATTTTCCCAGAATCTTTAAAAACATGGGAGTACTGAACAGCGTCATAATTGGGGTTGTGAAATTCAAGGTTGATTACGGATTGGTATCAGTTAGTGAAACATTCGAAACCAGTGAGGGAGTACTGCATAGATGCTTCATCAGTCTAATTTGGGACTCAACAACACCTACATCATAGGGCCAGAACGCAGGAACTTCTGGTTAGGAGGCGGCGGTCGTATACCATTCAGCCACTTGAACCCGACTCACTGACCAGTCCATGCATTATAACGTCTACCAACTCGTGATAATTTTAGCTCGATCACCAGCCAGTGTCATACGTAGCAAGTATTTATCCTCACTCCCGATGTTGTGGAACCCATTCGTTACTACTTCTGATACTAGAACTCCACTCAACTTCGTCCTGTTCTCAGTCACTAGTAGGGGCATCAAATTAGTTTTTAAGAGTATCTTTGTAGAGAGTTAATTCGTTTCACATTTGACTATGGAGTGATATAAATTACAGAAAGATTGCAAACCAGAGGGAACTGGGTGTAAGCCTCGGTCACTGCGTACTACTTAGAAGTCCTAAACTAAGATGAAACGGCTATCCTATACTCCCTGATGGTTTTCAATGGTGCTCTGACTAATATCAATCCGTGTTATGTACTCGTCGCTAAAAAATTATTGTTATGGACTGGTCGAGAATTTAATAGTCCTGACGCAAGAAGGCGGAAATCAGAAGACTACTAGGTTTGCGATGATACTTCTATTTTCCAAACACAAGGAGAATGCAACAGTGGTATCACACCAAAGTAAGTGTAAGTCACAAGATTGTGAGAACAAAATATATATATGACAAGGGTGTGAACAATCATTAGACAGTCTTAACATGAATGGCTAATTATAATGAAGTATCGATCCATATATACATAGCGAAATATAGCAGACATGTCAACAACAACCATATATGGATATATGTCACCAAGCAACGGACTGTCAACAAACACTCATATTATATATAATATAAGGGGAATATACATTGTTAAAGGAGACAGGTTCATACAAGTGAAATGGTCACAGACTAAGAGAGCAAACAGAAAGAGAGACCAACATATATATATATATATATATATATATATATATATATATATATATATAGATATAGATATGTGGATACATATCAATAAGAACAAACAGTTCAGCGAAGAGTCTCTTTTTTGGCGGCGAATTCATTCACTTAGCTGTACAATCGCAATTATATATAATAATTTCTATTTGTAAGTGTCTGTACATTAGGGTTGCCATGCAAGAATAAAAATTAGTTGAGGCTATTGTTCATGTCATCAAAATGTTTTAAAAAGTTTGACAAATAACCAAATTGTAACTAGGCCGAGTGAAGTGGGTGGTGAAGATTAGTCAGTCTTCACTAGGGTTACGTAATATGAAAGACATCCTGGAAAAATACGATGTTAATGAAAGAGCTTGGAGACAAGCGTCCAAAAATAAATTACATAATAGGTAGAAAAAGTAAATAAAGGGTTAGTTAAGAAAAAGATGTTACTGATATGGCGTACGAAAATTTTAAAAAACAGTATCACTTATTAGTGCGTCGGTGGTATAGCGGTTAGGACGCTCGCCGACCATGCATATGGTCCGGGGTTCGATCCCCCGGCCGGCGCACTCCTTTACCTCACTGAGCCAGAAATAATGCTGGTAAAGAGGAAAGGTTGGGCATGAGGCTAGCAACCTCATCCTGTAAAAATTAAACACTGCTACAGAAACTTCAAGCCACTAGCTTGGAGCCCTATGTTCCACTGGGAACGTGAAGGAAAAAATTACTATAAATTATATCACTTATTAATCGAACGTGGAAACATACCCAAGGTAGAAGAAGGGGTGTAGAAGTTTCGCTTGTGTACAAGTTTTATATGCATCCTTAATGTGAGTGTAGAATTTAGGCATAAGTAGAAAAATTGGTCAATGTGCTGGTAGATTATAACTCCATTATGGATAAGATTTTATTTTGATAAATCACACAATGTTGTTATACAGTAATTAATATTTACTGATGACCACGTTTCAAGCACAATTCATTGCCGCTCATAATCATCATATCAAGGCACTCACTCACACAACATTCTTGCTTTCAGAAATAATATTACTGTTATCAATCAACTTGTTAAAATGTTACAATATGCATGAATTGAAATAGAATTTTAACATTATTTATTATCCTCTTCTGATTTGACTGACTGTCTGGTGGTAATAATATCTTCCATATTTCTGGTATTTGCATTGACTCATTTCTGTTGCATGTGTTGTGTTGCATTGAGTGTAGACTACTCGATGAACCAGGCAGGCATTCAGTGATCAACCTCTACCTCTCTCCTTCTCCACCTACCTTTATTACTTTTTAGAATTTTGACTTTGTCCCATCATCATACTCTGTGGTTGTGTGTTAATGCATCGTAGCAGACATATTTATGGACAGCTGGGAAAATATTGCTTTGAATACATTTAATCCTATGCCAAATATATGGTGGAGATATGTGAATGACACTTTCATATAAAGTGTTAAAAACAGAACATATCTCTAGCTTCTTGATGCATATATACTCAATAGTGAGGAGAATACAAGTTACATTTGAATCGGAAAAAGGAACAAGCAGAATTAGCTGTAATGTTACATTGTATCATAAATAACAAAGAATATAATAAGTCATCTACAGTTATACCATGTAAAGTGGGGACACCTGAGACCCTACGTAGGATTCTCCATAAAGCAGGAATTCGGTGACATTCAAACCTACAAACTGGCCCAGAGACAAAACTTTGTCGGCTAAAAGACCTGGTGGACCCAATTAAACAAAATAATATAATTTACAAAATACCCTACAATGACAGTGAGTTAGATCAACTATATAGATCGGTCAAACTAGTAGATCGGGGGTAGTCAGAGTGCCAGTCGGAACATACGAATTTAGCCAGGGTTAGAATGATTGATTCATCACCAAAGAAGTTAAGTAATTTAGAGAAAGGAATTCAGTACTACATTCCACTGCATGCATTAGCACACAACCACACAACTACACAATAGGGTGGTGGGACAGTGAAAATTCTCAAGAGTAATCTATGTAGGTCAAAAGATAGACAGAGATTGATTACTGAATCCTGTCTGGTTCATCGAGTAGTCTACACTCAATGCAACACAACACATGCAACAGAAATGACTCAATGCAAATACCGGATATATGGAAAATATTATCACCACCAGTCAGTCAAATCAGAGGAGGATAATAAATAATTTCAAAATTCAACTGATGGTTTGTAGGGATTTGATTGGTTTCAGGATTTCATCATGAGCTGACATTAGTTAGAGAACCATTGGAAAACCTGGGAGTACTGGACAGCTGTTTCGTAGGTAGTTACCTGGGTTCCAGTGGGAAGTCGTGACCAGTAGGGTGCAGCCGGTCGGGTGTGAGGACAAATACTCGCCGAAGACATTGGCTAGCGGTTGCGCTATGTCGTGAATTGACAGAAGTTAGAATTCAAGGACCATTGGATCGGGTCCCAGTGGCTTAATGGTATACGGGCTCGCCTTGTAACCGGAAGGTCCTGGGTTCGAATCCTGATGGGTGCGTACTGCTGAAGAGTCCCAAACTAGGACAAAACAGATGGCTGTCCAGTACTCCCTGACTGGTTTTCCAATGGTTCTCTAACTAATGTCAGCTCATGATGAAATCCTGAAATTTCAAAATTCTATTTCAGTCCACATACATACTATAAAAACACTCGTTTTTTTCCCATGTGATTGTAATTGATCAATAACACTCATACTATTATTTCTGAATGTACCTTATCTTATATTGATTTTATTCAAATGTCTAATCATTCACTTTTACTGATGTATATAAATGATGCAAGAATGTTGTGTGAGTAGTGACTTGATATGATTATGAGCAGTGATAAATTGTGCTCATGAGGTGGTCATCAGTAAACATTACTGTATAACATCACTGTGTGATTTTTTCAAAATAAAATCTTACCCACCAGAATTTATTCAAAAATGTGTAAGGATCCTTAAGGCAAACGAAAATACTAATGAAAACAAAATCAATAATATAGAATTCAAACTGACACAACGAAGGAACATCAGAGACCCTACGTAGGATTCTTAATTAGCCTAGAATTAGGGTTGGCATTTAAAACCCACTGAATTTATCGGCTTAATAACCTCATACATACAATTAAGCAATCTAACACAACTTATTACATGCCATTGTAATGATTGTTAATGAGGTCAATTACATAGGTCAACCTAGTAGATCGGGGTCAAATAGATTAGCCAAAAAAAAAATGGAATTTAGGTAGATCTAGTAGAATGATTGATGACCCCGGTAAGTTAAACAATCTAGAAACAAGTTTGACCATGTATTGCAATATATATTCACTTCCGTGTAATTACACTATCGGATGGATGATAAGACAGGGTGAAATCATTAAATAGTTATGTAGTTAGGTGGAGAGATAGAGGTTGATCGTCGCTCGAATCTTTGTTCATCGAATCAATCAATACCAGACACATCCACTCCAAATGATGCAACACAAATCCTTGATTTATGGAAAATCAATACTAAAATTGGTGGGCTCACGATGTGTAAAACAGAGATGGATCGGGTATATTTAGAGGAGGCTATCGCTCGAGTGGAGTCCCAGGGGAAGAGACGAGTGGGTAGTCGGTGCGAGAGTAACATTGGGTGTGGGCGGCCGGGTCATGCAAGAAGGAGATAAGGGATTATGGTCAATCGTAGATCCAGCTGAAGAGGACAGTAGAAAATAGGACAGAGTGGAGATGTGTTGTTGAAGCTCTATGTACCACACAAAACCCAAGCAAATATAAATAATAATAATATCCACGTTTTTGATTACAGCTTGATTCCACACCGTATTTTTTGTTACAGGTATGGAATTTTAGGCATGTGATATCCGTAGTCCAAATTTTGCAGGTTGACCATAGATATCAGGTGTGTGTTGGGGGGGAGGGATTGAACCCCGGACCATGCACATGGTCGGCGAGAGTCCTGACCGCTGTGCCGCCTTCACAATCCCATCATCTGATTTTCTCTACCTAACACTCGACACCTAACCTCAGCATTATTCATCACATAACACCGCTTAACAGAGGAGATAGAATGCAGACAGCTATGATCGAAGACAGAGAGCCTTTTCATGTTTGCCATTTCAATCGGTGATGTCTCACAGCACTAAAGAAAGACAGACCCTAACTGCTTGGCAGTACACACATCTTTTGATCGATAGCCAGTGGGATATAAAGTCTACTCTAGAAATGGCGCAAATCGCCATGCTAAGATGTCGTAGAAGACAATTTTCATTGCATCATCTTACATATAACACAGTAGCAAATCGCTTGTCAAATTTTCGAAGATATCTGCTAGTCAGGATGTTCATCGTTCTCACTTTATATCACCCGCATATTCTAATTCAACAAGGCCTCACCCAAGTCAATCTCTATAGATATAAAACTTCAAAAGAAGAGTGCTTCACTTAATAGTGACAATACAAAATGCACTGGAATGTTTCAAAATACATTTGTGCTTTAAAAGATATTCCTGAAACCCCGAGTTAAGCTAAAGGACACTCCCAAAATACTCCAGTTTCAATGGATAAGTCTCTCTATGGCTTATTACTGTAGTGGCAGACTTCAGTGTTAAACCTATAAAATATCAAGCGTTGATTGTACTGGAACTTGATTGGTTACAGGATTGACATTGAAAACCAGCTGGAGTCCTAGACTCGTTAAAATCAGGTATTTGATAGAAGTTAGAATTCAGGGACTGGCCATTCTATCGGGTTCCATTGGTTGAATGGTCGGTCTACTAGCTTACATTGTAACCGGAAGGTCATGAGTATAAACTCCGCGATGCTAGGTATGTGCTGCTTCTGAGTCCTAATCTGGGACGAAACGGCTGTCTAGTACACTCTGGTTTTCAATGTCAATCCGCGGTGAAACTCGCAAAAATAATAATAATAATGATTTCATTATTGAGGGAACCTGAAACAAATCTACATTTGCATGGAGGATTTCACCAGGAGATGACATCAGTTAGAGAACCACTGGAAAATCTGAGAGTACTGGACAGCTGTTTCGTCAGCCTAGTTTGGGACCCCTAAGCAGTACGCACCCACTGCCTTCTGGTTACAAGGCTAGCGAGCTCGTTGACTATCATTCAGCCACTGGGACTCGATCCAATGGCGAACCAATGAATTTTAACTTCTGCCAATTCATGACATAACTCGACCACTTCACAGTGCCCTCTGCGTCGATGAGTTACTGCCTCATCTTCAACCTGATGTACCCTACTGGTAACGGCTTCCCAATAGAACCCCAGGTTAACTGTCTGAATAGGTCAAGTCGCTAGTTAGCATCAGACTAATTTTCAAGTATTGGTTTTGTAAGGATTTTGTTTGATCGCATGGAGAATTTCACCATCATTTAGAGAACCAGCTGGGAGTACTGGACAGCTGTTTCGTCAGTCTAGTTTGGGACTCCTCATCAGTACGCACCCACCGGGGTTCGAAAATAGGACCTTCTGGGTCGCGCGCTATGTCGTGAATTGGCAGAAGTTAGAATTCATGCGTTGGCCAATGAATCGGGTCCCAGTGGCTCATTGCATTGGTCTACGATCTCGGTAGCCTTGTAACCAGAAGGTTCTGTGTTCGAACTCCGCACAGTGTGGGTGCGTACTGATGAAGAGTCCCAAACTAGGCTGACATAACAGCTGTCCAGTACTCTCAGGTGGTTTTTCAGTGGTTGGCTCTCTAACTGATGTCAGTTCATGATGAAATCCAACAATTATAAAATACAAAAATACAATGAAGATTACCTCTATCAGTCATAGTTTTGAAAATGACACAATTAACAGTTTCTAGACTAGACAAATTGACTTCTCATTTCCTCTTTTTTTTACCTTAGCAACTGTATACATGTATTTACTATGGTTACATCACCTTTTTTTTCTGTTTTCTTACCTCCATTTACACATACTCACTGTATACTGTCTATCATAGTATGTATTTTCATGTAATCCTTATATTATTGATCTATGAGTCATCTCACAATTCAAACTGTTCTAATTACACACTTGTATTTACTCCAATGTATGTCAGACGATGGAGACACAGAGAAAATCAATTGTGATCCGGTCTTAGCAACAATTTATAACAGTTTGTCTAATGATATTCTCTTCGTGTGTGTGTGTGTGTGAGTGTGTGTTTATGTGTGTGTGACTTGAAGTGGATTGAAAAACGTCGTCTACTGAGTCATACAAAAGGAACATAATTAAGATTTTTACAAGGGGATAGAGACAAAGGTGATAATACTTTGATATCATACTTGTGAATTTCTTTGACTGAATTTGTCACTACTAGATTATATAATTTAAAGGAGTTTAAAAAATAAAATTAGGTGACATTAAATGAAAGTTTCATCCGACACAGGGATTCTTCAACACTGCATATATATAAGTATATGTATTCTACTTATACGCGAAACATTGCATGAAACTAAGTCTAATGCAAAATACCTCGGATTAGTTCTATCTTCCGACCTCATTTGGTCATCTCATATCCTAACGATTTTTAAGAAAGTGTTCCCCGTCTAGCCTACTACATTAAGAAACTTTGACTATCTGGAATCACTCAACATCTACTTTCACAATTTGTCAACTCTCGTATCTTACCTATTCTACTCCACTGCTCCCCGTTAGTCTTTCCTGGCTTACTGAAAAAAGAACTATACCATCCTGAGAAGGATATTGAAGGTAGTTAGTAGGACTAGTTAATGGTGTAAAACTCAGTCAGTTCGTCACTACATTAGTAGAAAGGCATCGGAATACATGTGAAAAATGGTGTAAAACCATACTCTCCGACCGTCAGCACCCCCTCTATTCCCAACTCTCTCTCTCTCTCCTTGTATCTCATCGGGTAGAACCAGAAATCAGTACAAAATAATATATGCTCGTACAACCAAGTGTAGGAACTCAACGATAGCATATTTGGCCAGCCCGTGATCTAAGTGACAGAGACAATGTTAAGTGCGAAATCTATGACTTGGTTTGTTGTTAATAACATAATATTGGCTCTTTTATTTCTCTCTTATTTGTACTCTATAGTGAACAACCTTCTTAAACATATTTAGCTACCTAAATTATTATCATCGGCTTACATTTTTTGTACTTTACTCTATTCCATCTTTTATGTATCTACTGGTTTCCGACTATATTATCACCATGATTATTACAAAATTGTCCTGTCATTAACCATCATGTAATATTAGTTTTGTGGTTGTTTTGTTTGTTCGGCAATATTAAACTGGCAATCTTGGTCGTGAACGCCACTATCACCATCTTAAAACTTTTGTATTATGCAGGATTACTCACACTACCACAACAAACACCGCATTAGAGCTGACAATAAAAAAACACAACCTGAAATGTTTATTTTATGATTGTTTAGTGTTGTTCACTCAAACTAACTGATCATCATGACGATAAACATTCTTAAATACCATTTCATAACTTCTTCTTGTATGAATATAGCTGTTACTGTTCACCCAATACTGAGATATTATTTATTGTGTTGTTTTATTTCCCTTTCTAATTCTTGGTATTTTTTCTCATTTTTTGTTGCTATTTTGTGTTTTTTGTTCTTTTTGTTTCTATATTTATTTTTTTTGAAATACTCCTTTTAAATAAGCGATGAAATTAGATGCAGTATTGTAGATATGTGCTGAAAATTCCACACTGTACCACAAGTACTGTTTCTAGAATAAAGCAAATTATTATTATTATTCTCGGCAGTGTACATTTAATGTACACGACTTGATGATATTAAATGGATGGAGGCGATCGCCACGAAGTCCCGCCTGACCTAGGTTTGGTGCTAGTTAGCACTCAACAAGGTAAGTGTGTCTGAGAGCTTGAAGGCATTTCTGTCTCCCGACTGAGATTCGAACCCACGTCACCCAGTGCCAACATCAGTGGGAGACGTTAACAATGAGCTATTCGGGCTCGCAACTGACCTACTTTAGTGCTGTACTGGATAGTGTCCAATCCAAGTATCCAAGCGCGTCGGTGGCACAGTGGTTAGTACTCTCGCCGACCATGCACATGGTCCGAGGTTCGATACCCTGCCGATGCACACCTGGTATCTATAGTCGGCCTGCAAAATTTGGGCTACCGATAACCATGCTGAAAATTCCATACCTGTACCAAAAAAATACGGTGTGGAATCAAGCTGTGATCAAAAATAAATAAAAATAACAATTTTCACCTTATCAAATTTCTTTGTGCCGTTGAGTACCACGTAATTTACAACTTCCGAGTTATAAATTATTTCATCCAACCCCCATTACTCAATAATAGACCACAATATATTTTTTGGTAAGTATAAATACGATTGTACAGCCAGCCTGTGGAAATGATTTCGTCGATGAAGAAAATTTTCCTCGCTGAATTCGTCTTTTGTTTTCTTCATGTATGACTCAATGGGTATTTTCGGCGATTTTAAGCAGAGCAAGAACTCTGGGATTACAGGATTTCATCATGAGCTGACATTGGCTAGAGAATCATTGGAAAACCTACTGGGAGTACTGGACAGCCAGTTGTTTTGTCCTAGTTCGGAACTCTTCACAGTACGCACCCACCGGGGTTCGAACCCCTCAACTTCTGGATACAAGGAGTGCTAGCTCGTAGACTATTAATCAGCCACTTGGACCGGATCCAATGGCCAACCCATGAATTCCAAATTCTGTCAATTCACGACATATTGCGACCCATACTCAATGTCTTTGGCGACTATTTCTCCTCACACCCGAGCTTCTGCATCTAAATGGTCACGACTTCTCACTAGAACCCTAGGTAATTGCCTACCTGAATAGGGATAGTCGCTAGTGAGCATCTCACCGATATTCAAGTGTGGGTTTGTAGGGATTTGATTGATTGGTTACAAGATTTCATCATGAGCTGACATTGGTTAGAAAACCATTGGAAAACCAGTAGGAAGTACTGGACACCTGTTTCGTCCTAGTTTGGGACTCTTCACAGTACGCATTCACCAGTACTGTCCAATACTCCCAGATTTTCCAATGGTTCTCTAACCAATGTCAGCTGATGATGAAATCCTGTAACCAATCAGTCAAATCCCTACAAACCATCCCTTGAATAACACTGGGATTAACTAAAAGAATAATTTATAATAAATAATATCTCAGCATACTATAGAAATAAACATAACTCACACACAAACAAGAGACAGAGCACACTATACGTCATAGTTCAAGTTCAAGTCACACACGAGAAACAGTCATAAATTCACTTATTCATCTTTTAAAGAGTCATATCCTCAAAATGTGATTAATCATCACTATTCTTTATGTTTTGGTTGAATAACCCTATTTTGACAGGAATTTAACTCAGCATCTTGCCTCTTTCATTTTCTTATCATTATTATTGTTGTTATATATATTCAAACAGGACTTTTTGATCCTCATAGGTACATAGATCATAGTTAGGTTAATTAATTATTTTGAAATTTATGTGAATTTAGTTTCAGGAGAGAAAAAAAAGACATTTGTTCATTACTTTGTCTATTAGAGAAGGTCATAAAAGTACTATTGAGTAGGATGGTTGACTGATCCATTTAATAAAAATGGAATAAAAGGACTCAACTGCATCAGATCCCTGTAGCTCACTGGCCTACGACCTCGCTAGCCTTGTAACCAGAAGGTCCTGTGTTTGAACTCGGCAGTGTGGGTGCATACTGTGAAGAGTCCCATACTAGGCTGTCGAAACAGCTGTCCAGTACTCTCAGTTAGTTTTCCAACGGTTCCCTCTTACCGATCTGTCAGCTCATAATTTTTTTTTGGTTGACAGCTTGATTCCACACCGTCTTTTTGGTACAAGTATGGAATTTTCAGCATGGATATCGGTAGCCCTAATTTTGAAGGCCGACCATAGATATGAGGTGTGCGCCGGCGTGGGCTCGAACCCCGGACCATGTGCATGGTCGGCGAGAGTTCTAACCACTGTGCCACCGACGCACACAATGAAATCCTGTAACTAAAAATATGTATTCTTTTGATGTAAACTCTTTATTGCCTTATGCGTCTTTACTTTAAACAGTTGACATTTGTGTGATTACATTTCCACATATCACTTTTTTATCTCGTTTCCTATGTATCTTATTAAAGGGATTTATTACTTCTATGTCCTAGTAATGTTAGGTTTGCACTTTGAAGGCGATTGTTTCCGTCAGGTTGATGATGTTGCAATGGGAGGTTAGTTAGGGCCCCTTTTGGCACATATCTGTGTGACGCACACTGAGAGGTTATCGGAAGATTTAATCGAAAATGTGCCACTGTATAGAAGGTATGTAGATGACATTGTAATTATAAGTGATATGTCTTGTTTCGCCACCTCAATTTTAAATCGAATGAATGAATTTCAGAATAGCATATCGCTTACATCCGTAGAAGAGGAAGATAATTGTTTATCTTTCCTAGACATATTGCTTAGTCGACGGCTTGATGGGTCAATAAAAAGTTCTTTTTTTATAGAAAACCTACTTGGACAGGACAGCATCTTAATGACCACAGTTACTGCCTTGTTCGGTACAAAAGAGCCTTAGTGACCGAGGTGCCTCTTCAGTAGGATCCAACGGATATGCACTGAAGACACACTTGATGCGGAAGAAAGAAAGTTGATACAAACTCTGGTTGATAATAATTATTCAGATAAGTTCATCAGGAGATATAAAGTAGGCAGAACACCAAGACCCACTCTACAACTAGCCGCTAAGAAAGACATCCACCTCAATCTATCTTTTATGGAGAATTAAAGCAGCTTGACAATAAGACAAAGATTGAACTCTATGGTTAAAAACAAAGAACTTTTTATGCAGCTGAAATCATAATAATTGAGAATGTGAAGCCAATATATCTACTTAAGCCCTTAGAACATGTATTTACCAATTTGAATGTACGTGTGGACACACATACATAGGGTGGACTCATCGATCTCTGCAAGTAAGAGCTGGCTTCAAAGCATATTCCTAAATGGCTCCAAAGGCAAATAGAATCTTCAGAACCCATTAATGGTGAGAACAGGATACCTGGCTTTTCCTCTGCAAAACATATAGAGACAGGACATGAAATTGACGTTAACAGATCTTTTAAACCTATCTATAAAACGTGTTTGGGGCGTATCTTAAAGTTTATGGAAGCCTCCATGGCTAGCACTCAGGAAGTTTAAACCACCTTTATACTTTCAAAGCAACAATCCGTCATCACACTAAACCACCTTCCTTGGTAAACTTTGTTTTGATACGAGCCAGGTTAGATGTACTATTACCTCTGCTATTTGGTTTAGTGGTCTTCATTATTATTTTGACCTTCAACATGTCCGTCCTTTTAACTTGACCTAAGTAGTCTATTTTCTCACCGCCTAACTCTTTATTAATTTCATATATTTTCCTATGACAAGTTCGTGTGTGATCAGATTGTTTGAAATGTGTTGCGCAAATACATTACACAAACGATTCAGACAAATTAAGTCCTCTTATTGCTTTATCTAGATTAATTACTGTCAGGGATAAATTTCCTAATTATATTATATATTATATTATTATTTCCTTGGGTTTAGAGTGGAACATAGGGCTTCAACAATACATTTCCACTTTCTTCTATTTGGCTCTACCTTCTTCAGCTGGGTTTACGATTCCCCATAATCTCTTATCTCTTTCCCCAACTCGCACAATCTCCCCCAATGTCATCCTTACACCGACCAATCGGCACTCGTCTATTGGCCTATGGAAGGACCTTATTCGGCTCAATTTGTGGTACAGTGGTAAGAAAGGGTTCAGTTACCAGACAAACACACTCCTAAACCTCGGCTAGATGATAGTTTGTGGAAAATACCCATTGGGACATTAGAAAGAAGAGAACACGAATATCTGAAAAGATGTCTGCCTTTTCGGTGATTTCATTTTCGAAAGCAACTGTAGAATCGCATTTCAATACATTAATTGACATAGATACAATTTTTCTTGAAATTCATACATTTGGTTCCCTTGAAAAATTTCGATGAAGAAAGGAAGACGAAATTTGCAGTGTAAAATGATATCGTCATTCTATTTCACAGGTTCTCATCAGCTGTCATTGACTACCTGAAATTACAATGGTTATATAGATGATAATAACATACTTTAATGTTCGAGTGGTGGTAGAGAAGAGATACTATAAAATTGACGCATCTAAATGAAAGCATTACAATGTTTTTAGTTTAAGTTTTCATCATCAATTTATACGCTTTTAAAGTAGAAAAGATGCGGGAAGGGGTAAAACAGAAAACAGAAAAAATTAACAAACCCTGTTAGCTTGTAGGTTCACACAGAAACTCAAAAAACAAAAACGGTTACAGTTTGTGAGATTAAGATTTGTTCAGTGAGTTGAGATCACTGAATTACATGACTAATCAAAATCCAAATTCACTTACCAAGGGAGTGAGAGGTTAATCACACTCTCTTTCTGTATGCATAAGTCTGGTTTAAGTCTTTTGATTGCGATTGCTTCGGGAAATCGTAGTAAATTTGCTGTCCTTTGTCTATTTAATATTTTGAAGGACTTAGAAACCTCTACGAGATGTCCGGTATCAACAATGTGTCTGGTAATTGCACTCTGGGAATATCTGCTTCCTTTCAGGCACAGGTTTTTGGGAATATGTTCAGAAAACCGGATAGAAGCCCTTCTTTCTTTCCTTCTAATGTACTTACTCCCGCAAGTGCACGTGAATTCATAAACGCAGTTGGAAGTGACATTAGCAGGGTATTAATCCAGTTTTGAGTGGATTAGAGAAGGACTGGTGTTGTAAACTGTTATAAGTTTTGCTTCCGGGAAGCTTCTATTTATTGCACCTTTCAATCTTTTGTGATACTGCATCTCCTGTGTATGGTAGACAAATAAACACTTTTTTCTTTTCTACAGTTTGATGCTTTTCTTTCTCATCTTTTTCTCTGCTGTACTTCTGAATAAATCCCTTAGGGTATCCATTTTCCCTTAGGCATTTCTCGACGAAAACTAATTCTTCTTCGACCCTGTTCGGTGAACATAGCTTCCTGGCTCTGTCATACAAAGTCCTCACTAATCCACGTTTATAGCTTATGGGACAAAAGCTGTTATAGTGAAGATATTGTCCAGTCCAGGTTTCTTTTCTATAGATGGACTTTTCGACCATGCCTTCGTTTGTTCTTTTTACATTTATATCCAGGAAATTGAACTCATTATTATGTTCATATTCCATGGTGAATTTGATATTTGGATGTATCTCATTTAGGCGATCTTATAGTGCTGATGCGTGATCCATATCGTTGCAAACAACAAATGTGATTGACCTCTCACTCCCTTGGTAACAGAATTTTGATTTTGATTAGTCATGTAATTCAGTGATCTCAACTCACTGAACAAATCTTAATCTCACAAACTGTAACCGCTTTTGTTTCTTGAGTTGCTATGTGAACCTACAAGCTAACAGGGTTTGTTAATTTTTTCTGTTTTCTGTCTTACCCCTCCCCCTCTTTTCAACTTTAAAAGCGTATAAATTGATGATGAAAACTTAAACTAAAAACATTGTAATGCTTTCATTTAGATGCATCAATTTTATAGTATCTCTTTTCTACCACCACTCGAACATTAAAGTATGTTATTATCATCTATATATGTAACCATTGTAATTTCAGGTAGTCAATGACAGCTGATGAGAACCTGTGAAATAGAATGATATCATTTTATACTGCAAATTTCGTCTTCCTTTCTTTATCGCAATTTTTCTGTTTACTCGATTCCATATAATTACGAAGGCGAATAAAAAGGTGACAACTATTTTCAACTTGATATGAATTACAAAAGGCTTAGAAACAAAATTACACACAGGATTAGAACGAATTCCAGGTATGAACAAAATGAGCATGGAGACAAATGAAATAATAATTTTCACCTTGAAATGTAAGTTAGGAGGTGTGAATATAGATCACGAGTGGCTTGGAAACAAAAATTACACAGGACTTGGAGTATAATTGTAAAATAGTTATTCCAAACGAATTACAAGTGTGATCTGGAGGAGCATGAAAACAAACATTTTTTGTGTAACAAACTTCCTGGGATAATTTTGAGCGCCGAGTCAGATTGATTTTCTTAACACACTGGGATTAATTTAAATAATTTATAATGAAACATTTTTTGCTTAGACGTTGTGCTGACAGTTTCTAACTTCCTACAGCGCTTTATGTTCTCGTTCACTTTCCTGGTATCTGATACTGGTGGTTTTATTTTGATTTTTTTAATTTTTGATTACAACTTGATTCCACGCCGTATTTTTGGGACAAGTGTGGAATTTTCAACGTGGATATCAGTAGCCCAAAACTTTGCAGGCCGACCATAGATATCAGGTGTGCGTCGGCGTGGGCTCGAACCTCGAACCATGTGCATAGTCGGCGGGAGTCCTAACCACTGTGCCACCGACGCACATGAATGTTCTGTTTTTGGTGCACTCAATTTATATTATTCTCTTGGGTTTCGAGTGGAACTTCATCATGTCACCCTAGCACCGACAAACCCACTCGTCACTTTCCATTTGGATTACACACGAGCATTGGCCTGCACTTCACGCGATATCATTCAACAGCCTCTGATTCACCTCCATCTTCTCCTGCATATTTGTTGAGCAATCAGGTCTTGCCTGTTGGTTTGTTCCTAGCCAGAGCTTCTTGTTGCTAATTCTTTCTGCCTGGCTAGCCAGCCATTTGATCTTCTGTGTGTGGAGGCAGCGAAGGCAGTTGTTAATGAAAGTCTACAACCTGTCCGAAATCCTTTCCATGACACGCTGGCCAAGTTTCTGATCCATATAATAAAAGGACCGACTTGACAGTGGTGTTAAAAATGAGAATCTTTTTCCTTATGCTGAGTGAAGAAGATTTCCAAGCTGGTTTCAGGTTGATGAAGGCATATCTTGCCTTTCTGATTCTGACTGGCGTTGACATCCTCCTCCGTTACGTCTGTAATGTATAAAAATATTTTGTTAACATCAGCGGTGATAATGGAGTATGGAGTACAAATAATCAGCAATTTGAAACATAAGAGCACACATGAATTTATCACGAAAATGAGTGAAGAATTAGCGTCAAATTAAATAAATTGTCAAACACGTTACTACTTTCGTATTATTAGTTATTGATTGAAAGAAGGGCTGTGAATGTTTGATCATCGGGGCACCTGTTTCACCTTCCATAGGTTGGTCAGGCAAGTAATACCATTAGCCTTGATAAATGCAGTCGTAGCTCATTGCCATCTTCGAGGATATGCATATAGTTATTGATTAGAAAAACACAAAATAAAATATAATGAATATCTAAGTTGTGGAAAAAATTCGAACTAGCCACCTGAAGTATACCAGTCCCGATATCTAATAGCCGGATTACAAGAGAGTGAACTGTTCACCTGAATAGCTAAAGTCTACTCAAATGTCTCACTGGAAATGTGTTGCAGTCGAAACAGATTTAGCATTGTCAGCAGAACTCATACGTGTGTACAGTGCTGTCGTTGTTAACTTGAAAGTATAGAAAAGATTTCTTTTTAGTCAGCACTTCTAGTTGGTGTAATAATTTTCTACTACTAATTTCTTTCAGTAGTATGTTGTATTCAGTTAAATAGGATTATTTGATAATTCTGAAATCAGTTTGAATTAAGCTCAGTGAAGTTTCACTTGTGATGGTGATTTTTCACTGGGTGGGATCACTAAATCCCTCCTCTTTGCCAGGCCTAGAGCTGCACAGTGGACTGAGTTATGATATAGCGCGGTCGACAAGAAACACAAGTCCACTTGTCTCTTTTAATAACACGTAGCATCTATTCAAGTACAGCAGGAGGTTGGTATGGATAGGTTTTTTTCGAAACCAGTCAGGATACGGAGAGCAAGATAGGTGTGTGTGGAAATTCACACACACACAGCATTTAATACAAAGAACATGATCACAGTTTTTTATGTTGGTTGATTCTGTGACCTGACGCTTCCTGGATCGGAAGTTTTCCTAACAGGCTACTGAAGACTTTCACTAACATCTACAAGTCGAAATCCTGACAGTTAATTAGCCAAGAAACAATTGCAGAAGTATATGAAAATGGGTATATGTTGAAGAGGCATGACACGTCAGACAGGACGTCGTACGAAACCTGGAAAAAAGTTTTAATGTATGTCCGAGGTTGACATGCAAAAGATAATGTCAGACGAAACCAGTTGGAAAATGAATCTCAGAGAACACAGGACCAAACGTACAAACTCAAAGATACTTATTGTCGTATGGAGTATTGTTAAGATTTCAGTACTGAATCATTTCTTCAGAATATATTCATGACTACCGAACTCAAAGCAGTTTGAGTACGGCGGGGAAATATCTTCCAGTGAGGGGTCTTCTTTTTCTCAATGCTTCAGTAAATGAATGCCTAAAAGAGCAGAACCACAGTTTTCCCATTTTTTTGCAATCCGAATTGAAGTTTAAATAGTCTAGTTGTTGTATCTCCTTACAAAATGGGCCTGATAGGCCCACACTAGCCTAACCTTCCTCCGTTTCAGGTCTCGGTACTCCCTTAGCGAGGTTTAAGAGTGATGCTCAATTTAATCTGTTAGAAGCCCCGAACTTTCAAATATTTTAGATTGCTTAGTAACACGATAAAAATAAACTACCACCACCAACAACAACAGCAACATCCAGCGCCAATCACCATCAATGGGAGGAATTTGAAAGAGGTTACTTCATTCACTTACTTATCTAGGGAGCATTGTCTCAACTACACTCAGTCGAGCGACAATCGGGTGGTGGGGGAGAAACACATTCATCAACCTGAAACCAATCTGGAAATCTTCATCACTCAGCCAGAATCAACAACAAGATTCGGTCGGATTCAATTCAATACAAACAAAGTCCAGTCAGTCAGTTCTTCTTTACGGATCAGACAGAAAGTTGGCGGGCGGGTCACAAAGAATATTTCCAACAGCCTGCAGCATGCAGACATTTATCAACAGCAACAACAACAACTGTCTTCGCTGGATCTATACTGAAGATCAATCAGATGGCCAGGCCGGAAAGAATCACCAACTATTGGAAACTATGGGAACAAACAAAACCAAACAAGAACCAATCGCCAACCAACAAATATGAAGGAGAAAGTGGATTGAGATGGGTTGGACACTACTCGCTGTGGAGGTCGGGCCGCTGGGTGACACCGCTCGCGCGTCAGGCCATTGCTCGAGTGGAACCAGGTCGAAAGGGAAGAGGCGAGTGGGACGTCCAATGAAAATGTAACACTTCATCCTTGTTTTGATTGAACACCACTTAGTGACAGCCATGCATTTAGTCCTTCGTTTGACACAGGCTGAATTCTGTCAGTCCAGTTTGTGATGTGCTGCACCATGCTACCTGGGGCACACCACCACAATGCACTTTGAATTGTTGTTAGACGGCTGGTTGCAATCGTAAGGAAGTCTTGACGGAGCTAGACTTCGCGCTTGTTAGCACTCGTTGGTCACCAAAGCGTATATACAATCTTGAAGAAACATCCCTTTTAAGGTTCAAGCCTCCACCTAGCATGGTCGTCAAGTTGCAGACTTGACTGAGAGAACTCAGGACTGGACCACGACATCAGTCCTATCAAATCATGTATTACAGTCCTTTAGAAGATCAGTTGCGAGCCAAGATACCTCATTTGAAACATCTCTGACTGTAGTATTAGCCGACCAGGTTTCCAATCTCAGATGGTGGAAGTCAGATCCTTCTTGGCTGATGAGTGACAGCTAGAACAAAACTTACGTCTGTCAAGGCTTCCTTCCGATTACCTCCAGCCATCTAAAAACTATTCAGAATGTACTGTGATGGTGAGCCACGTCACATGATGTCCACATTGAAAAGTGAACTGATAGAATCCAGTCTGTAACGAACAAAGTTCTAGGCGCATGACTCTATCTACTAACTATTGTCCAATCCAAGTATATCGGTCGAAGTAAATGAACGTAATGACCTGAATCAGCCAGTAGGAAATACGCGTAATTTAAGAGACATCAACCACCTATAAGCGTAAAAAAGGAATAACATATCTTCTCGAACAGATTTCCCCTAAAGACCTCCAGTGCCTACCACTGTAAAGACACTACTTCGCTACAGCAACAAGCTTCCTACAAGCTTATCGCCCCACTTAGGTCTCCTTAGTAAATTTAAAGGTTTCGGACTTTACCAATTCCTATGTGAACGGTTTATGGATTACCTAATGGATAGAAGGCAGAAGGTTAGAGTTAACAGTGTACTATCAGGGTGGAAAGCGGTATCCAGTTGAGTGCCTCAGGGAACTAACTGTATTAGGCCCCTTGCCATTCCTACTATACTCCTGACTCGGCGCTCAAATTATTCCAGGAAGTTCGTAACACCTACGGTCTGGAAACTTATTAAATTCCTATTATACGTTAATGAACTACCGTGGATTCTTACCTCATCTTTATTATTATTTGCGAACGACATTAAATTGTGAAAAACTGTAAATAATAACGAGGATAGGTAGGCCCTACAAACTGATTTAGATAAATTAGCTGAGTGGTCGAAACTGTGGAGTTTGGAAATGAATTCTAGAAAAAACGCGGCAATCCACTTATGTCAGAAGTCTTATACGTCGTACTCCTTAGGGGACACAGGACTACCTGATCTAAACGGATAGAAGGACCTAGGAATCATTGTCAGCAATGATTTGAAAACAACTTCAAATTGCAATGCAACCACAGCTAAGGCTTTTCGAATGCTATGGGCACTTCGTAAAGGTTTTCATACGATGAGATGAGGGTATGTTCCAAATACTCTACGCAACATATGTCAGCCCTCATCTACAGTACCGCATACAAGCGGCTAGTCCATGCTTCATAAAGGAGGCACACATCCTGGAAAGAGTACAGCGGGTAAGAACGAAATTAGTTAGTGGTAACTCACACCTTCCTTATGATAAGAGGATGAAGCATTTAAATCTCTTCCCGTTATCATACCGAAGGAGGAAAGGCGACTTAATTTTAGCCTACCGTATGCACTGAGTGATTTAGAAACTGACCTTTCTAACCTTTTCTCCCCTTCTGGGATACATTTATGGGGTGCTCAAACCGAGGACGATTAAAGTACGTGTGGAATTTAGATTCTTTCACAGAGTGGTCAACGACTGGTGAACGCTTGTAAAGAGAATTTAAATCTCTGCAGAGGATAGGATTTGCAACGTAATTCGTATACTGCATATTTCTATTTTTCAGTTTTCTTTTTTACTATAGGCTCATCTGATTCGTTGGTCCACGTCCGGTTAATCAGGTTGTTCGATTTAGTGGTTAAAAATTACAGCTATTTATATGAATTCCTATAGATATAACAAACGAAGCATCTTTCATATGCGTGCGATTCATTAACAAACACAAACAATCTTAAAATAATCATCAAGTTCTTATTATTTGTCATCAGTCTATTTTACCTACCAATCTGACCTTCAGACAAGGTTGAATATGTATATACATCAAGGTCGTTTGTTTTAATTAACTAGACAATAGACACAACTAAAATTTAAAGAATAATAGCAAAGGTTCAATACTCAATATATTGGAACATTGAACAGAGTTTAGGTAGTTAGCTCTCTACCTATGTATGTACTACCACCTACCATCACCTTCCAATATCACTTGTTACAACCAAAAAAAAAGTCCATTGTATATAGTTAAAAAAAAGTATACACAAGGTTAGAAGAGAGAGTGAGAAAGAATATTGTAGTAGACGGACGTGGTGAGGACTTAGAAAGAAGTATGCATGGCCCACTTTTTAATATGAAGAGAATAAAGCTAGCTAGCTAGATTGGTGTCGGTCACATGATCATTATAATCAGACATATATATGTGTACATATAATGCGCATATATAAAAGTACACAATTTTATATATATATGTGTGTATATCTTCAACACAAATACAAATCGGTCTGACCTTCTATCTGCTATGTGCATACACATAAAGGCTAGATAGCAAACTAGCTAGCTAGGTGGGTAGGTATGTGTGTTGTATGTCATAAATGCAAAGAAAGCATGGCATAGACAGTCAGTCAGTCAGCCAGTCAACTAAATTTTAACTAAACTTACCGGGCTGAATTAGTTAAAGGTTTAATATATACTGAAAGGTGAAGGTAGTTTAAGTTTGGCTGAGGTGGTAGGTAGACAACGTTTATTGTTATTATTATTATTACTCACTATGTATGAATGGTATGCATAGGAAAAAGGGGAAAAGTTGACCTTTTTGTTACTGGTATTTGTTCAAATAAGAATAGAGGAAGGTTTTATATATTTTTTCCCGTACGGTTAAATGTAGGAAAAACGCTGCCTATATGAATTTAACCTCATTTAAAACAATAATATTCGAATAGATAAATATAGACGTTATTTCGGTTTATGAATGATGGGGATAAGCGATGGAATCGAATAGGTCTGTATTTCTTTCCTATTTAAGACACTCAACAGCTGAATATGCCCACATTTCCCAGTGGTTTGAAACACTTAAGTCCTATCTACTAAGGCACGAAGGTCATGAGTGATTTCAAGTCTCAGAGGAAACACATAGACTCATATTAACGCATGCTGAGCTATCTCCTACCTCGATATGCGATGTGGTTGTCAAACCAAAGTCTATGGCACCTCATTACCGGAAAGAACCTGGATTCTAGCCCTCATGGTAAAGAGTCCCAGTCTAGGACGAAACAGTTGTTCAGTATACCCTGTTGGTTTACAATGGTTCTTTAACTGATATCAGTTTGTGATATGTTGTGTGATCAATGAAACTCCCACAAAGGAGAGAAAGAAAATCATTAGCTTGGTCTTATGCTATTTATGAAGAGTAAGGGAGAGTTGACTTTTGTACTGCAGTGATTCACTTCATTTTATCGATAACTGTGAAGAAGGAGACAGTTTCGATGAGTGTCAACAAGATGGTTGAGCTATCAGATTCAGATTTCAGATTTATTGGTTGTGGATAGAAGGCTTGAAGCCTATGTTAATCCATTTCTAGTGAACTTCTGTGGTTGTCCAAATCTTTCTTGAACGAATCAGTTGAGGTTGCAGACAACACTTCTTCTGGGAGTCGGTTCCAAGAGTTTATGACTCGGTATGTGTGAGAATCAGTACTCAACAGCAATATGATTTCTTCTTGACTTTTGAACTCTCCTGCTATGTCCTCTAAGGTGTTCCGACTACCTGGTGGGAAGGAAATCAGATTACCCTCTGGTATAAGTTAATTAATTCCCAAGTATTACACTGATAATTTCATCTACATATCTCCTGTAGAAGGGTACTTTAGCGAGACACATAAGCATCTACTAGCAAAGGTTCTAATGAACGCACCTGAGCAACACAAACCACCTGTCGAAAATGTTTACCTTCAGACGTGAAATGAACGTTGTCAGTACATAATACTAATAAGTCTTTCAAATAAGTTAAAGGAAAAGGGAATGAAAAACAACTAGAAGATACGTAATCAATCACAATGTAGGTGCGTCGGTGGCATAGCGGTTAGGACGCTCGCCGACCATGCACATGGTCCGGGGTTCGATCCCCGGCCGGCGCACTCCTTTACTTCGCTAAGCCACTAGTGAGACTGGTGAAGAGGAAAGGTTTGGCATGAGGCTAGCAACCCCATCCTGTAAAAATAATCACGACTGCTACAGAAACTTCAAGCATCTAGCTTGGAGCCCTATGTTCCACTGGGAACGTGAAGGAAAATAAAAAAATTAAAAAAAATCACTCACAAAGAATATCAACAGTCTTAGTTCATCGTATATTAGTAACTTACTTTACTTTACTTTACTTCGGCTATCTCCTACGGGAGGATGAGCCGGCTTCATGAACCATGAAGTATATTAGTAAACAAAGAATTAACTTCAAAAGAGTACATTTTCCTATCTTTTATGTTCATATCTACAAGGCAGTCGACAAGTTCAAATGTATCTTTCAAAGTAAACTTACGTAATTCGTTAAAGTATGGGGTTTAAAACGTCAGCTAACCATCTTGCCAATTCATGTGTAGGAGAGTCAGTAACACAGTGATAGAAATGGACGTCACAGATTACTAACCTTATAAATCTTGGTTTGTCCGTCGGTTGCACAGCGGTTACTAATCTCGCCTACCATGTACATAACATGGTCTGGGGTTCGATCCCCTGGTGACGCATACCTGATATCGATGGTCGGCCTGCAAAATTAGGGCTTCAGGCGCGCGTCTCCATTGCGTTTGGTTCACCAGACTACAAGTCTTCCCACATGCTTTCATCTCCCCCAAGACACCTTTGGACGAACAACTCGCCGCTTCCCTTTCAGGTTCCACTCGAGGGCTTGTCTAGTGAAGTCACTTGATAGTTTCCCCAGCGTATGGCCAGCCAGTCCACCTCCATTTCTTCCTGCCTATTTGTTTCAAAATTGGTTTTTGCTGAGTTGATTAACTGATTTCCAGAGATCCCTCACTACTGCTGATCTTTTCTGGCCGGCCATCTGATTTTGAATAGTATTGAGCGGAGACAACTGTTAATGAAGGTCTGTATTTTGTTTGAGATGCTCTTTATGACACGCCAAGTCTCTGATCCGTATAGTAGCACTGACTGACTTCACATTAGAGTTGAAAATCCGGTTCTATAAACAAAAATCCTATGGGTTTCGATTAATTCAACTCCTTCTTATCGATAACATCCATTCCGCAAAGTTTCACTAAATACGAAGTTACTTCTCCTACCAATTTTCTGATATCATCAGAACGGATATCGGTTATGAATTTGCTTTTGTCATTAAAGCTGGATAACATTTCTGTTTAATAATCACATCTGCCTATTACAACTACACCAGAACCTTTGTCAGGTTTCAGAATGACTATATGAGATCTGTTGCGTAATTCCTTTAGGGCTTTCCAAATTGGTTGAGGACAAAATGCTTTTTTCGTTTCCGACTTGAATTGAAGAATTGATGTGTTACATCCACACCAATTCAGCTTCCAACCAGCTTAGGTCATCTGTTGAGGTAGGGACTAGAGGACTCAATTGATCGTACAAATTTTCAAACATTAATACTATTATGTATTGACAATGTACATTCCACATATCATTCATGCCAACACCTGTATAAAAACTGTGAATTAATATCATCTTGTAGTAAGATGTCTTCTAAATTTACTGTGGTTGTGTTGTCGCAGCTGGGTGATATAATTGTGAAGGTTTCATTGACCTACCTTAGAGACAGCACGCCCTCAGGGTAAACTTCAAATGAAGTGAAATTATTTGATTAAATCCCCCATAAATGTTATATAACTGTATCTCTTAGCAACCTTTGATCCATAATTAATATGCTGAAAGCAAGAGAGATAGATTGGAAACACTCTCAGGAGACTGCTGGATGAGATTACACGCCAAGCAGACCCATTTATTGGAACCTGAATAGGAAAAGTCGAGTTAAGCCCTCCGACAATAATGTGATGGACTTCGTGGGACAAATAGAATAAAAATAGGAACGTTATGTATTATTGTGTGAAATTTGATAACATAGAATGTAACGTTGCAAAACAGAATTGATTCAAAATGACAAGTGGAATGAATTAAATAATACCGGGGATAGTTCAAAGTGAGAATAGTAATAGTAACAATTGATGTTGTAATAAAAGAAGAGTACACAATTTGAATAGACAAAGTGAAAAAAAGTGGTAGAGCCAAAATATGATTAGGGATTACCACACTTTAGCATAGAGGGATTAAGACCATGAAGTGGAAGTTGGAGGGTTTGAACGAAACTCTTTTTCTGTACACAGAGATCTGGCTTTTCTGTTTCCCTGGCCAAAGATGGCTTCAGCAATACAGATGAGGCAGGTACGTAGTGGTTTGGGTAAAATAGCTTTTTGCCTTGTAGATAACTTTAAAGACGTAGGTTGCAGATGGAGATGGTTTTTGTCTGAAAAAGAGAAGACGTTCAGCGAAGAGACTCTTTTCGCCGGAGAATTCATTCACATGGCTGTACAATCGCATTTATTTATAATTATTTGTGTATGTGTGTGTGTGTGCACATGAGGTTTGTCAAGTTTAGATAATTGATCGGGTAATACAAGGATGATCTAATATAGAAACAAGGTTAATCAGACAGCAACTAAAGTAAGATTGAGTTAGTTATTAAGTTAGATGACGTAATATAATTGACTAAAATGTTTCAGCTTAGGTCAGGATAGCAACAGAGGTAATTACGGGTAGAGATTAAGTAGGAGTGGGGTAGAGAATAATGTCATTGAAATTAGAACTGAAATTGAGCAAATAGATTGGATGACGTAACATAAATGACTAGAAATTGAGCGTCGATCAAGTCAGTAACCATATGGTAGTGAAGTGTTGAAATTAAATCGGGTGGTGGTAGAGAACAAGAAAGTTAAAAATGTAAAATACTACAACTGAGAAGACAAAATAATACTAATGAAGAGGCAGAAAAAAAAGAGGTTAGGTAGAATTTACTTGTCGGGTAATAAGATAGATTACGTCCATTGCAAGTGCAGTGATTGAACAAATTTCTTCTGTACGCAGAGTTCAGGACTTAGCAAGGGAATCGTCATTGCCTCTGCAGTTTGAAGAAGTCTGATTTATACACCTTTAGGAAGACTACTTCTTACTTTGTAGACGAATTTGAAGTTTGTCTGTGGTGTAGCTTGGTGTCTGGATTCTATCAGATGTTCTAAGATGGAGCTGCGTAGACATCGTTTTTCTCATTTGTGAAAGCATGTTGGTAATTCGTTCGGTGATTCGTTTGGAAAGTGAACACTGGGTACGGCCGATGTACCTGACTCCACATGAGAAGGTGAATTGATAAATACACATTGATGAGGCCAGCAGTGGTAGCTTATCCTTCACGTTCACATGAATCATAGGTTTTGTGGAGAAAGTAAGTCGTAGTTCAGCTGCGAAGAAGGTCTTCTTGAGTGAGCGCGACCGTCGATTTTTTAGTGTTTCCGCAGATATATCTCCATTGAATTGAAGGTTCATGTAGAGTAGTTTTTTCAGGACGCTAAGCATGGGGGGCTTTTGTGGTCTAGGATTCATAGATTTTGCAATAAATCTTTCTGGATAACAATTCTCAACGAGGATTCTCTTGAGATTGTCCAGTTCATCTTCTATGGTGTCCGGGGTACAAATTCTGCAAAATGGGGTTATCATTATCGACCACATGTTCTGTTTCAATGATCGAGCTTCTTATTGCATGGAGCATGGTCGAGTTGAACAACCGATATGCCTAGTTCCAGACGACCAGGTAAAATGATAAAAACACACATAGAGTTGGTCAACTCTCTTCTCCGAACGACTTGTTTTGATGTTCTATATGCATATTCCTATCACAATAACGTGAACTGAGTTCAGACTGAGCGAAATATGTAACGCAAACACATAACACGATTCAAATTCAAATAACGCCTTTCGTATTGTTTTGTCAAAACAATTTTAACAAAAATAATAATAATAATAAAAAGTATTGATCGATTTTACAGACTTTCTTGTCTTGTGGCACAACATTCTAATGTTAACAATTTCAAAAATCTCTGTTAAGATAATTTTAGAAAACGATTTAGGTAAGTAAATACCCATTGCAGTAATTAAGATACTGTCCTGTCCAGGTAGGTTTTCTATATAAAAGAACTTTTTATTGACCCGTCAAGCCGTCGACTAAGCAATATGTCTAGGAAAGATAAACAATTATCTTCCTCTTCTACAGATGTAAGTGATATGCTATTCTGAACTTCATTCATTCGATTTAAAATTGAGGTGGAGAAACAAGACATATCACTTATAATTACAATGTCATCTACATACCTTCTATACAGTGTCACATTTTCGATTAAATCTTCCGATAACCTCTCGGTGTACGTCACACAGATATTTGCTAAAAGGGGCCCTAACGAACTTCCCATTGCAACATCATCAACCTGACGGAAACAATCGCCTTCAGAATGCAAACCTAACATTACTAGGACATAGAAGTAATAAATCCCTTAAATAAGATACATAGGGAACGAGATGAAAAAGTGATATGTGGAAAGGTAATCACACAAATGTCAACTGTTTAAAGTAAAGACGCATTAGGCAATAAAGAGTTTTTACATCAAAAGAATACATATTTTTAGTTACAGGATTTCATTATGAGCTGACAGATCGGTAAGAGGGAACCATTGGAAAACCAACTGAGAGTACTGGACAGGCGATTGTTTCCACCAAGTTGATGGTGTTGCTATAGGGAGTCCGTTAGGGCCCCTTTTAGCAAATATCTGTGTGACGTACACCGAGAGGTTATCGGAAGATTTAATCGAAAATGTGCAACTTTATAGAAGGTATGTAGATGACATTGTAATTATAAGTGATATGTCTTGTTTCTCCACCTCAATTTTAAATCGAATGAATGAAATTCAGAATAGCATATCACTTACATCTGTAGAAGAGGAAGATAATTGTTTATCTTTCCTAGACATATTGCTTAGTCGACGGCTTGATGGGTCAATAAAAAGATCTAAATACCTATTGTTGATATTAAATGGCTAGAGGCAATCTCATTGGTCAAGAAGCCAAGAAACCTTGACCTAGATTTCATGCTAATTGGCACTCGTAAGTCAGGAAGGCGTATCTGCAACCTTGAAAGCACTCATGTCCCCCGTTTGAGATTCGGACACGCGTTACGCAGTGCTGCTCTCAGAGTGATTATTATCACTTAGCCACATTGAAAACTTGACTAATGTGAGATAACAGTCTGCACCAAATATACTAAGGACTAGACATATTGCACGCACTAGTTACTAACTCATGTCCAGTCTGAAATACGTATTTTCGGGAAATTCTCACCACGTTTACTACAATTAGATAATAATCACTCACAGATATTCGAAACAATGCATTAGTTTATTCTTGTTATTCCCACGAGTTCCAAGTGGAACATAGGGCTTCAACAACACATCTCCACTTTTTCTATTGATTTCTGCCGTCTTCTTCAGCTAGTTAGCTCCACAATTTCTCAAAATTTCTAATCTCCTTCTCCTCCTCCTCCTCCATGTCACCCACACCACAGTCGACCGATTTACACTTGCATTCCACTCCATGACCTGCATTGCGCGCAATGTCATTCCACGGTTTCTTGAGTGTATCACCGATCTATCTCAATTTTCTCTTTCATATTCGTTTATCGATTGGCTCTTGATTGGTTTGTCCCCGGAGATTCTTGTTACTAATTCTTTCTATCTGGCTATTTGATCTTCAGTATGGAGCCAGTGAAGTCTGAAATCTGTTGGATTTCCTTTTCGTCACACTCTGGCCAAGTTTCTGACCCGAATAGAAGAACTGACCGACTTGACATCGGTGTTGAAAATCCGAATCGTGTTCTTCACGCTGGGGAGTGTAGGTTTCCAATCTGATTTCAGATTGATGAAGGCACATCTTGCCATTCCAATTCTGACTGGCTCTGACATCTTCATCCATTCCACTGGCTTGTAGCTGAAACGATGCCTCTTAGCCGGATAACTGAAGGAGGTAACCTCTGTCAAATCTCTCCCGTTGATGGTTATATATATATGAACGCATCCGACCAGTAGGTCCCATAATACCATGTTTGTATGAGCTACCGAAAATTTATGAGACTGTATTATTTCTCCCTCCAACTCTCGATATGCCGGGTTCTCCTTATCACGGAATGGCTCAATGGCTAGCTGAAGTACTGGAACCATTTAGAAGGCAAGTATCTAAGTTTTGTATTGATAATACATTTAAAATTATTGAGAGTATTAAGGAATTGAATGCCTCATACAAAGTCATGTTCTCATTAGATGTGACTTCTCTACATACCAGTGTACCTCTCATGGAAACTGTTTGCTATGTATATATATGATTGCGTTGATACACATAGTTTAGAAATAGGGTTTCTGACAATCCACCTCAAAGAATTTTGATTGAGATGCACGTTGAGTGTTCAGTTCACCTTCAAAAATGAGATTTTTAGACAGAGAGATGCCATTGTGATGGGATCGCCACTGGGTCCTTTGCTGGTTAATTGTTTTATGGGAAAGCTTGAAAACTCTTAGCTTAGTCAAACCATCTGTCATTTTGACATTTATAGAAGATATGCAGACGACACTTTCGTTAACTGCGATAATCACGTATTTATTGACGATGTCTTGTTTGCATTTAATATCCACCATACTTCTTCACAATTCATCATAGAAAAAGAATCTGAACTAAGTATTCCCTTTCTTGATGTGTACCCTAGTAGACGTAATGACGGATCTCTCAAAAGATCCATCCACCGTAAATGTACATCGAATGGACAACTGACTAATTTTAATAGTTGGAATCCTATCTCCAATAGGGGAGGAACCTAATTCATTGCTCTAATGGAACAAGGTACATTGGCTGTAGTTAGAAAACGCTATGCACACGGATACGAGAACATATTCTAGCTTGGTTTTACAAGAGAGAGAGGAAGTGTGTGTGTACGGAGCTCTATTCTAGAACACGTTTTCGACTCCTGTCATTCTACCAGCCTTGACTGACAATGATCTAAAGATCACCAACGGAATCCAAGTTAGCTTTGCGACCGCGTCTTCTTCGTTATAGACAGCGGAGGCCTTGGCTATTTATTCATGAATTTAAGCCAATCTTTGTGTACAAAAGAAGTATGTACAGTCCCTACTTCTATCGTAGCCGTAGAGGGATAGACATTTATTTATGTATTTTGTTTATTTAGTTAATCTACGTACCTTTCCCTTATTACTACGATTATTATTACTATTGTTATTATTATTACTATTCTTACTCTGAATTGTTTCCGCTTGTCCTACTTGTCATTCCATAAATGCGGAGTTGAATTCTATCTTGTCAAATTTCACGCCATGTTACGTAACATTTTATATTAGCTTACTAATCCTATAATTATGCATCCCTTTCCAACATCTATACACCTGATGAATTATTCTATATATGACACTAATTGTTTTGCCATTTGACATTAAACTATGATTATAATCACAAATATTTTAATTGTATTTCATTTGACTATTATTATTTAATGTATTCACACCCATGATTCAATTCCGTCACCGGATATAATTTCTAAAAACCATATATAGAATAATTTAATAATTCCCATTGTAGCATTAAGAAAACACAATATTCAGTGAAGGGACTCTTTTCAACGAGTTTGTTATCAAGCTGTACAATCGTATATACATGGTTTTATAAAGAAATTAGATCCGGTGAGGGAATTAGGTCAAAGGTGTGAATACATGAAATAATAATAGTAGTATTATGAAATGCAATTAAAATATTTGTGATTATAATCATAGTTTAATGTCAAATGGCAATATAACTAATGTCATATATAGAATAATACATAAGGTGTATAGATGTCGGAAAGGGGTACATAATTATAAGATTAGTAGGCGAATATAAAGTGTTACATAACATGGTGTGAAATTTGATAAGGTAGAATTCAATATTGTAAGAATAAAATATAAAAATTAATAATTTTGGGTTTAAAATGACATGTGGGTCAAGTGGAAAAGATTCACATTGAGAATAATATTAATAATAATAATAATCGTTGTAATAAGAGAAAAGTATATAGAATAACCAAATAAAATAAAATAAATGTCTATCCCTCTACGGCCAAGGCAAAAGTAGGGAGTGTACATACTTCTTTTGTACACAAAGGTCTGGCTTAAACTCATGAATTGCCAAGGCCTCAGCTGTCTTTAGAAGTCTGTAACGAAGAAAACGTGGGAAGTTAGCGTGAATTCTACATATGATCTTGAAATCATGGTCAGGGTTGACCGAATGACAGAAGTCGATCAGGTGTTCCAGAATAGAGCTTCGCGCACACTCCCTTTCTCCCTTGTAAAACCATGCTGCTTGAATATGTTCTCGTATCCGTGTGGAAAGCGTCCTCTGACTACGGCCAATGTACTTTGCTCCACAAGAGCAGATGAACTAGTAGATGCACATAGAGGCGGCCAGACGGGGGAGCTTATCTTTTACAGAGGTAGAGAACAATTTGCGGCTTGTGAACGTCATATGTAATCTAGCTGCAAAGTACGTCTTACTGACTGATTTCTGAGCATATCTGAAGCTTGATCACCTTTGAATTCCAAGTTCATGAATAAGGTTTTCTTTAAAACTGAGTCGGTGACCAGTTTAGGCTGCTTATCTTTCATATTGATGTCAGTAAATCGGTTAGGGTAACCGTTTTCTGCTAGCGTGGCTTTTAGGAAGTCAAGTTCTCGGTCCACGCAATCAGAACTACAAATTTTCCTTATCCTAATGCAGAGTGAATGAATTAGGTTCCTTTTCCTGGAAATAGGCACCCAATTGTAAAAATTAGTTAGTTGTCCGTCCCATGCACATTTCCGGTGGATAGATCTTTTGAGAGATCCGTCATTACGTCTACTAAGGTACACATCAAGAAAGGGAATACTTAGTTCAGATTCCTTTTCGATGCTGAATTGTAAAGAAGGATGTCAGTTGTTGAAAGCAAACAAAACATAATCAATAATTACCTGATTATCGCAGATGACGAAGATGTCGCCTACGTGTCTTCTATAAATGTCGAAATGACAGATGGTTTGACTAAGTTGAGAATTTTCCAGCTTCTGGTTACAAGGCTGGCGAGCTCGTTGACCATTCAGTGCCACTGGGACCCAATCCAATGGC
Source organism: Trichobilharzia regenti (assembly GCA_944472135.2). Classification (NCBI taxonomy): domain Eukaryota; kingdom Metazoa; phylum Platyhelminthes; class Trematoda; order Strigeidida; family Schistosomatidae; genus Trichobilharzia; species Trichobilharzia regenti. Next base: position 9,906,596 of record OX235266.1, read on the forward strand.
CAACTCATGAATTCTAACTTCTGTTATTTCACGACATAACGCAGCCGCTAGCCAATGTCGTCAGTGGCGAGTATTTGTCCTCACACCCGACATGCTGCACCCTACTGGTCAAGACTTTCCACTAGAACCCCAGGTAACTACCTACCTGAATAGGGCCAGTCGCTAGTGAGCATCTCATAGGTATTCAAGTGTTGGTTTCTAGGGTTTTGATTGTTTGTTTATGTCCAAGGCATAAATAGAGGTTGTACATACTTCTTTTGCATACAACGGTCTGACTTGAATTTATCATTAGTCAGGGCCTCTGTTGTCTTTTGATAATTGAAATGAAAAAACCTAGTCAAGTTAGCATGAATTCGTTAGATTGTGGTGAGAGCAGGCTGCTAGCGTAATTGATAGGCATTAATTTACGTCAATGTTTATGTCCCAAATATTGGTCGTGAGAAAATATGAACAAAGACTGATTGAACAACCGAACACAGTAGACTTTGCGTAGGCGGATACAGTTAACATATAGATGATCTGATATTCAAGAAACAGTCACAAAGAGATGCAAAGTTAACAACTTTCTGTGAGAAACAACCACCGATCAGAAGACTGTGTTTGTTTGCTGGAATTAGCTATAATAATGTACAGGAAAATATATAAATACGTGTTGATTTCCTTAATCAAAGATCTGTTGCCTGGCCCTTGTCTTCTGTTGTTGCATTTGGTGTCGCTGCCTGTCGCGAAATGAAAGTCCCATGGCCTGGAGTTTTTCAAAAAGGAGACATATGGATCTTCTTCAGGAACTTCTAAGTTGAATGGCGTGCAAGAGCTATCAGCGATGATGCTTTTACTTGGAACGCTACTGAGAGTTCGGGCGAAGGCAGCATATGATAGTGTGAGGCAAACAGAAGGGCAAGCAACTTGGAATTCGGTGGTTGAACGCTTGAAGCAGGAGTTTGACAGCCCGATGGACAGAGAGCGGGCAATGCAGCAGTTTCACACCACGAAGCTGGGAGTTGACGGTGATCGTATTGGCACTGACCTTGACAAGCAAGACGGTCGCAACGGTAGAGCCACCAAAATCCGAGCATTGTGAGAAACAAATCGAAGAGTTGCAACGCAAAGTGGCCGCGCTGAGATTGAGCGTGCGAAGAGACCGGTGTTTTGCATGTGGCGATTTGGGGCACTGGAAAAACCGCTGCCCGGAGAGACGACAAAGAAGAATTTTTAAAGAGATATATTGTGTCTTCTTCCTGTGTTCCGAGACTTAATGTAGTAGGGGCAATGGAGAAAGGGGCGATATATTCTAAGTTATGTGTAAATGACCGCGAGTTAGTGTGTTTAATCGATACAGGAGCAACAGTCTCACTCGTAGATAGGAGCCTATGTGAGAGTATAAGACCGTGTTCGTTTACAGTGAAGACAGTGGAGGGTCACGCGTTTAGAATCGCGGGAGTGCCAGACTGCAGGGTTAGAATTGGAGAGAATAGCGTGACATTCTCATTCCTAGTCGTACCAGAATTGCGCCGAACAATCCTTGGGGCCGACTTTTTGCGAGAAGTGGATGCAGTGATTAACATGAAGAAAAGCATTTCATTACGAAGTATGGGTGTTTCAGCATGCATGAGAATAGTGAGGTAGCATGGATTGTAACGTCTGAAATAGATGTATAGCAAAGTTACTTAGCGAATACGGCCATCTTACCACTATTGGTCCCGACTACCCAGTAGAAACCCAGGCAGCTACATATCTCAATTGAGCCACTCGTTAGTGAGCACCTCATTGTTATTCAAGTGTTAGTTTGTAGGGATTTGATTGATTTCCGATTGTTTTGCTTCATTATTTGTCTGTGTCATAATTTTACATTTAATTTTCACTCTCAGCCTCTTTAGCTTTCTATCGTATTATGTATAAAATCATTCTGTCGTATTGATTTTGTGTCGATTCTGTCTCTTAAGTCATTCCTTGACTCTACAATCCAACAGTAGTTAGAAAGATCATTGGTGACAGGGGGTAGTACTGGACAGCTGCTTCGTCCGATTTTGAGACTCTTCATTGGTCCGCACCAACGACGTCATCAGAGATAAACTCCAGGTTAAGAGACTAAACTGCCTGACCATTCAACAGCCACTTGGGTTGGAATTCAATGATCCTTGCATTTCTACGCTGCCCTCAACGAATGCTTTCAATGAACATCTACTTCATCTCGATATGTTGGACCTCCTTTAATCTGAAGAAGTTATAATTCAGAAGTCATTGAATTCCATCTCACGTGGTTACCGAATGGTCAACGAGCTTGGTCCGGTAGTCCGGAGATCACTGGTCCCAGTTCAGATGAACCAAGGGGAGACACTGTGAAGAGTCCTAGAATAGGATGAAACAGTTAGTTGTTCAGTGCACCATGGTTTTTAATGATCCCTATAGCTGATGTGTTGGTTCATGATAAAAATATAACGACTGAGATCAATTCACAATCTCGATAAATCCTATCAACTGAATAATTTGTCTACTTACATGATTTTGGAACTACCAATGTTGTTAGTAAACGGGAGTGGTAGGTTAATCGCTATGATGAGTGATGGATGATTCTGCAGTCTAGAATACTGTTGGTTTCAATGAATTATCCTACAAAGCAGACTTGTGTTTTTCGCTATAAACGTTATATCACTAAATTGATATAATTAGGTGATTTAATCAGTGCACATCTGCGAATTTCACCAGAAGAAATTCAACCCGAAATCTTCCAGTTACAAGACCAGTTGGCTAACTATTAACCAGCTGACCGGAAATTCTGTTACTTGTGAATTCTAACTATTTAATTGAACACATCACCAAAGATTAGTTGGAGGATTTCATCATGAGCTGACATCAGTTAGAAAACCATTGTAAAACCAGCAGAGAGTAGCGGACAGCCAACTATTTCATCCACCTAGTTTGCGAGTCTTCATCAATACGCATTTTCTTTGTGGAGTTCAAACCCAGAACCTTCTTGTTACAAGGCTAGTGATCTCGTAGAATATTAAGCCACTGCGTGGGGACACGATCCAATGGCCTATGAATTCTAGCATTACTAAGGAAGCATTAAATTTTGAATGCGTGAATATAGAGATCACAAAGGGTATAGGAACATTGAATTCTATATTTAATTAGAAAATAGTTTTGTAAAACGGATTTTATTTCTATACCCCTTGTGATCTCCATATACACACACACCAACCTGTACCACACTAATAAGCATCCACATCACCTTGACATGATGGACCCCACTGACCAGAATATCCACCTATTCATCGCCAAAAGAACTGAAGATTTAGATTAATCGCAGTGTGAATTTCATAACAAACCATTATCAATTATAATAAAAAGAAGAAGTCACTGTCGAAATTCATCCTACCATACACATAAAAAATATCTCTGAAATAACAGCTAGATTATTGAAACCATTTGATATAGATATAGCACACAAGCCAGTCAGTCAAATCGCTCAAAGGAGATAAAATTAACACCATTTACAAAATAAATTGCACGTGTGAACTGTAACAGGCATTACATCGGCCAAAGTGGTCGTCCCCTTCGAATTAGAATCTAAGAACACAAATCAGCCGTAAAAAGACATGATATAAATTCTTTAGTATCAATGCATATTGACAATTATGGACATCAATTTGAGTGGGATAATATCAAAATCCTAGACAGAGGAAACACCAAAAGTGCAGTCAGGGAATTCCTAGAAGCCTGGTACTCAAATGAAAACGCAATTAATAAACACGTTAATACAGACCAAATAGACCAGCTAATAAAAAGTAAATCATGTGACGAGAAAGTTTAAAATCCAAGTCAATGGAAAATAATCAATACAACATATGTAAAGATGGTTACCGGGGGACGCAGTTATATCACTCATGAAGAAATTTTAATCATTTCACTTTACACTAAATACTGCGCTGAAGATGTCATCCAGAAAGACGACGAAAGCTCCACCGCAACTAAACTAACCAGCTCAGAGAACACCACTGATGGGAAGTCACCGTCAACCAGGCTGTACATTCGTGTACTTATGATGAATGGGTGGGAAAGTTCCAGAATAATTTCCTGTCAAGGGTCAAATTAATGAAATAACGATTGGGAGTTAAAATGCCATAATAATTAAGGGCGGGGGACGCATAAAACTCCCAAACAAAGTAGCATCGTAATTCAGGACATTCAGAGCCATTCAAAAAATCCTTCAAAATCATATACAAGATTCAATCAAACCTATCAAAGGGAGGGAAATTAAGACATCTGAGCGTAGCCGACGCACTAGCTTTCCCAAAACTCAAATCCACGCTATGCATCCAAAAAGAAATACGTCCAAACCTTGTCGCTGCCATGGTCATCATAAAAAGGTGATTTTTTTAATAGTGACTATCCCATCGCCTTTCTTATCTAAACTTCCTGTTTTTTCATATTATTTTTAAGTTTTTCTTAAGCCCCATTTAAACTAACACATTTTAATATCCGAACTTCCTGTCTATTATTTGTCACTTTATTATTTCTACATATTTAATACCTAATTGCATAAACAAGTATTCGTCACATTAGTTATGATCCCACTAGATGTTTTTTATCCAAACATCCTGTCTGTTTTGTTGTATCTATATTTCTAATCCCCTAATTGCACAACAACATGTCAATCTTCTCAGTAATTATGATGCTTCTTTGTTTGAGAGTTTTATGTGTTCCCCGCCCCTGTTTATTATGGCATTTTAATTCCTTATTGTGATTTTATTAACTTGACCCTTGACTGAAAATTATTCTGGAACTTTCTCACCCACCCCCCATTCATCATGAATAAATACACGAATGTACAGCCAAGTTGACGGGGACGGGATATGAGACTCATTGAAAACCATGGTGAACATTTAACAACTGTTTCGTCCTAATTGAATTTTAGATTTTCCTGTTGATTAATTGGACCGAAGTGCTCGGTCTCAGGTTGACATGTCGGCCTCTTGTGCAGATGCTTCGACGATGTCTGGTCATGTAACTTGAAGTCAGTTGGTTGATGGTGACCAGGAGTGGAATCCAGGATGATGGGCACTGTGTTCGAGCCTTGTTGGGAACATCATCCATCACTCACTGAGAAATGCAGGTACATCCAGCAACCAACGAGTCACAAATAGGATGAAACGCACATCCTGGATTCAACTGCCGCTAGTCACCATCCACCAATGAAATGCCCAGATATCGTCGAAGCATCTGCACAGGAAGTCGATGGGAAAATCTAAAATTCAATTAAATAATTAACATGACCCGTTTGTTGCAAAAGAGGCAGTGGCTCTCGTCGCCCAAGTGGTCTAGTGGGTAACGATTTGGCTGGCGTTTGAAACTATGGGCACTGGGTTCGAGCCTCTGTGGTAGGAACATCATCACTCACTGAGAAATGCAGGTACATCCCCAATGACGAGTCCCAGGAAGGACGAAGCGCGGGTTGTTCTGGATTCTGTCACTGTTAGGCACCATCCACCAATGTTTCGTCCTAGTTTGAGACACTTCAACACACACACACACACCGTATATCGCTGTGGTTGCAACACCTCATAGAGACTGAACCTTATACCTACAGGTTACAAGTCCAACTTGTCGATTATTCCCCCACTGGTGAGAATTGGTAACCACAGCGGTCAGCGAGGTCGGATGTATGGGACAAATACTCGTTGTTGGCGTTGTCTGGCTACGGCGCTACAAATCGTGAATTGGATCCTGTCCCACTGAGTGAATAGTCAGCTAGCTTTGACTTCGTATCCACTAGGTTCTTGGTTTCATCTTTTGTGTTTGAAATCACGGATGTGAACTACTGAAGAGTACGAAATTAGGGCGAAACAACTGTCTAATACTCGCTGTTGGTTTATAGTGATTCTCTAACCGATTACAATTCGTGATTAAATTTGAAATAATGCCTTTTCTTCTTCTTGTTTTCATTGATTGTTAAACACACTTCTAAAATAGATAGCATATTAGACAGATAAATTAATAAGTGATTGCGTAATCCAAATAAACGCGTTAATCGTCCATGCACGAGGTTATTTTTATCCTAAGATTGTATGAAGGTGATAAGCTGCATTAGCAAAAAGATTTTGACTAGATTAGAAATGATAACAAGAATTATAACACACCTTTAGCGAGAATACAACACACACACAAAGTGTGAATAAGAGATAAGATGGTCATGCAAAGAAGCTGGATGTATGCATACGTATTTAAAGTTAGATAAGTGTTTGCCCCAATGATTTTTTGACCCCCTTGTGTGTGCTTGACTTTGTGTCTGACTATGTGTGTGTGTGTGTGTCTGTGATTTGATGTGATAATAGAGGGAATATTCCCCGTCTATTTTGGTATGGCCAGACATCGATTAGTCATTTTCTCACTTCCCTAACTTAATATGCCTTTAGGGTGTTACAGTTTCAAAATAGTTATCATTAAAAATCAATAGTGTGGAGAAATGTGACATAAAATGAGAAGTAGAGGAGATCGTTATTTACTTAAGTTAGCTTTGATTTTCCCGGACCGAAATGTTCAGTCTTTGGGATTGACATGTTGCGGTTCCTGGTCCGAACATTTTGACGATATCTAATAATGAAAGTAATATTCCAGTATTGGTTTTTTATAGGGAACTTTTTGTCGAATTGGTTGAAGGATTTCATCATGAGCTGACATCAGTGAGAGAACCACTGGAAAACAAGCTGGGAGTATTGAACAGCTAGCTGTTTCACCCATCTAGTCTGGGAGTCTTCAGAAGTACGCACCTTCTGCTGACAAGCCTAGAGACCTCGTAGACCAGTAAGTCACTGGGACCCGATTTAGTGGCCAGTGCATGAATTCCAGCATCTGCTAATTCATGACATAGCGCGACCACTTCGTAATGTGTTCTTCGATAAGTGGGAAGCCGTGATAAGTAGGGTGCAGCAGGTTGACAGTGAGGCAGCAACTCAATGAAGAAGAAATTGCGAAGTGATCGCGCTATGTCATGGATTGGCAGAAGTTGCAGTTCATGCACTGGCCAGTGGATCTGGTCCTAGTGGCTTAATGGTCTACAAGATCGCTACCTTTGTAACCAGAAGGTCCTGGGTTCGAAACCCATCGTGTGTGTGTGCTTACTCATGAAGAGCCCCACACTAGGTGGATGAAACAGCTAGTTTTCCAGTACTCCCTCAAAATGTCAGACTAGTGAGTTCTCCTTTAGGCATAAACGAGATCTACAAACACTAGTAAGCACTCATGAAGCCTGTAGCATTGAGAGGACTAAAATTGAAACTAAGTCTAATGCAAAATACCTCGGACTAGTTCTATCTTCCCAACCTCACTTGGTCATCTCATAGCCTGATGATTTCTAAGAAAGTGTTCCCCGTCTAGCCTACTACATTAAGAAACTTAGACTATCTGGAATCACTCAACATCTGCTTTCACAATTTGTCAACTCTCGTATCTTACCTATTCTACTTTACTGCTCCCCATTAGTCTTTCTTGGCTTACTGAAAAAAGGACTATACCATCCTGAGAAGGATATTGAAGGTAGTTAGTAGGACTAGTTAGTGGTGTAAAACTCAGTCAGCTCGTCATTACATTAGTAGAAAGGCATCTGAATGCATGTGAGAAATGGTCTCAAACCATACTCTCCGACCTCTCAACACCCCCTCTATTCCCAACTCTCTCTCTCCTTGTATCTCATCATGTAGAACCAGAAATCAGTACAAAATAATATATGCTCGTGCAACCAAGTATAGGAACTTAACGATAGCATATTTGGCCAGCCCGTGATCTAAGTGACAGAGACAATGTTAAGTGCGAAAACTATGACTTGGTTTGTTGTTAATAACATAATATTGGCCCTTGTTATTTCCCCCTTATACTCTCTTATTTGTACTCTATAGTGAACACCTTCTTAAACATACTTAGCTACCTAAATTATTAACATTGGCTGACTTTTTTGTACTTTACTCTATTCCTTCTTTTGTGTATCTACTGGTTTCCGACTATATTATCACTATGAGTATTACAAAATTGTCCTGTCATTAACCGTCATGTAATATTAGTTTTGTGGTTGTTTTTTTTGTTCGGCAATATTAAAGTGACAATCTTGTTCGTTAACGCCACTATCACCATCTTAAAATTTTTGTATTATGCAGGATTACTCACAATACCACTACAAACACCGCATTATTTTTTATATTTTATATATATATATATTTTTTTTTTGATTACAGCTTGATTCCACACCGTATTTTTGGTACAAGCATGGAATTTTCAGCGTGGATATCGGTAGCCCAAATTTCACAGGCTGACCATAGATATCAGGTGTGCGTCGGCGTGGGCTCGAACCCCGGACCATGCGCATGGTCGGCGAGAGTCCTAACCACTGTGCCACCGACGCTGACAATAAAAATAAAAACCCTGAAATGTTTATTTTATGATTGTTTAGTGTTGTTCACTCAAATGAACTGATCATCATGGCGATAAACATTCTTAAATATCATTTCATAACTTCTTCTTGTATGATTATAGCTGTTACTATTCACCAGGCATAAACATTTCATAGCTTCCACTACCCACTACTGAGATATTATTTATTGTTTTTCTCCATTCTACTTCTTGGTATTTTTTCGCATTTTTTTGTTATTTTTGTGTTCTTTTTTATAGTTATTTTTTGAAATACTCCTTTTAAATGTTTGATAAACATTAGATGCAATATTGTAGATAAGTGCTGACAATTCCACACTGTATCACTAGTACTGTTTCTGGAATAAAGCAAAGTATTATATTATATAATATTATATTATTTTCCAATATTCTCTAACCGATATCAGCTCATGAGGAAATCCTGCGACCAATCAAATAAAAATAATAGCCTTATTCTGAACAGTATTTATGTCATGTACAGATTTTCCAGCGGAGATTATTGCGCATGATGTCTTCTCTTCGTACAGGATCTTCAGATAAAATATCTTCATTGACTCTAGATCGTGTGACACCGTGTTGTCTAACCTGAAGCGCGAATCAATCCATTTATGATATTTCTTCTACGTCTAATTCTAGAGATGCAAAATTTTTGTTTGAAAGCCAATCGTAAAACGTCCAGGAGTACATTTTGAGTCCCTACTACATAACTCAGGGACAGTTGTTTCACCTATTGAGATAAGTTTCCACCTACGATTTGGCTTTATCTCAAGTTATAAGCATCTTAAATCTGCGCGAGAGTTAACAATACCATCAGTGGTTATATTTTAATCGATTAGAACAAAATGAGCAAGAGAGATTATATATGCAATCTAATAATAGGGAAGGTTGGTAACCCAAGTTTTAAGCAGGCCGCACAACATGAAGTAATTTAGAGGTTAGTGACTAGCATTGTTATTCAGAATGCACATCATTGAAGCGTCCATCCTAGGAGCAACGACATGTCAGTCAACAAAGGCCTAAAATTTCAGGCCGATGAATCAACAAGAAAATCAAATAGTCCGTCGCCCAAGAGATGAACCCCATGGCCTAATTGGTCTAGGGGATAACGTTTTTGTGTTTTCAAAACTATGGATTAATAGGTTCAAGTTTCACTGAGAACACCGTCATCCACATATTAGGTTATGCCAGTACATTCCGTGACGAGTCCGAAAGAGGACGAAGTGCGTATGATGTACCAAATTATTTTAAGGCACTTCGACTCCTCATGTGAAAAAATTGGCTACATCCATTCTATCTGTCTAACTCACACCACCCTCTTCATTCACGACTCTACCCTTGTATCTCATCAGGCAGGCAGATCGGAAGCCTATATAGAAAACGATATGCTCGTATTAGCAAGTACAAAAACTCAACCATACCATACTTAGCTCATGTTCTGTGCGATAAAGAAAGCATTAGGCGTATTAAACAGTCTGTAGAACAACTGGATCTCGTCTTTCCAACTCATATCAATCATAGGTACAACGTTTTCTTTTTTTTTCTATTATGTGCTGCTTCGTTTCTTTTACTAATATGACCTTGTCAAAACGAACTGAGGCTACCCATCATCTATGAAGAGTTTCATTTATTGTTAGTGTACGAACTGGATGCAATACTGTGGTAAAATGCTGAGAATTCCATACTGTGTATCACAAGTACTGTTTTGGAATAAAGCAAATTATTATTATTATTATTATTACAATAATAAATGTTCAGATCATATTGGATAGTGGATATCCTATCCTCACTCATATCCTTATTCACATAGAGGAGGAGTGAAGGATCAAGGGTCTAGACAAAGGCATTTGTCAACTGGCTAGTCTGGAACCATAATACAGAGAAAAAAACGAAGATAGGACTAGTATAATATAATATTTTGTCAAAATAGTTAATATCGCTTTCTAGTCAGAGCGTGTTCAGAAACACAGATATTGTGTTTAAATCTTTTCTATTTTCGTGTGTATGAGTGTGTGTGTGTGTGTATGGATGTGGGACAGACACATCATTAATTGATGTTTAACAACTGTCATCTATTTAGTTAGTTGGTTGGTTAGTTAGTTAGTTAGACAGGCTTTTTTTAAAAGGGTGGTGCTTTCGTTCTATTGATGTGTTGTGTCAAACTTGAGATATTAGAAAGTTAGTTAGTTTGTCAATTAGGTTAAGAAGTATTCACATACTTGAATACTGAGATTTTTGTCTAACCTTTTGACAACTGAACGAGAGAATTCACAGTATACATATATGTATCCTGTCGAGAAAATTATCAGGGAGTATTGACTTTACAGTCAACGAATTTAACCACGAATTGACATCAGTGGTGATGCACGCTAGTGACTTGCTTGCTACAGGACGGAGTCGCCTGGAGTCAGTTCTAGTGAGAAGTCGTGACCAGTGAGTTTCAACTGGTCAAGTGGGAGGATAGATTTCCCACCTAAATATCATGAATTTAAAGAAGTTAGAATTAATGTAGTGGTCATTGAAATGGGCCCCAGTGGCTGGCTGAATGGTATACGAGGCAGCTTGCCTTGCAACCAGAGGTCCTGGGTTCGAACCCTGGCAGTGGGTGCATAGTACCGATGATTCCCAAACTAGATGGATGATGAAACAGCTGTCCAGTACTCCCGACTGGTTTTCAATGGTCAAACTCGTAGAAACTAATTTAATTTTGATTGATTGGACCGGAATGGTCGGTATTAACATGTTTTAGGACTAACCGGAAGTATTGTTTTGGTGAATGATTGTTGAACTAGCTGGAGTGGGATCCAGGATGTACATTTCGTCCTATTTGGGACTCGTCATTTGGATGTATCTGTACTTCTCAGTAGGTGACTGTGGTCCTACTGAGGCTCGAACCAAGTACCCAATTATTTCAAACGCCAAGCCGTTATCGGCTAGACCAATTGGGTCTGGATATTCACCTCTTGTATAACGGGTAGTCGCGAATACTTGAATTGAAGTTTGACTAAGGAGCTAACATGTCAACCTGAGACCTAGCACTTTGGTTCAATCAGTTATTGGGAAAGTCCAAGAGGTGATTTTCATGGCGCAAGTGATTTGGTGAATAACATTCTGGCTTTTGAAACGATGGTTGCTGGATTCACATCTCAGTAGGACACGATTACTCACTCATTGGAGAATGCAGATACATCCAGGTGACGAGTCGCAGATAGGAGGAAATACGCATCCTGGATTCTGTCAGTCTTAGTCACCCACCATTCACCAAATTATCCCAGTCAATTAGTTTGGACAGTATTTTTTAAAAATTCAGAGTGATAACATGGCATAATCTAAATGCTCCCCTAGTTTGAGTAAGTGCCACTTCGATACAAGTGAAGCCGAAGAATTCTTGATGCAATAAGCGTAAAATATCGTCATGAAATCATGAAAATGCAATTTTTATATGTTTAACCACGAAGCCTGAAGCCTAGGTATGACTATTAAGCAACATTTTCTGTCATAGAATAATAAGAACTCTGAAGGCGTCCAAATAAATACTCCACAAAAATTCTATCGATTCTTAACTTAGGAGTTACGATACCAATGTCGGCGATCATTCAGTCACATAGATCGGAATTTACTGACCCATCTGAGGTTTAATCGCTTGCGGGATCCTCCGTGTGCACTGTGTTGAAGAGTCCCAAAGTAGGACGAAACAGCTATCCAGTACTCCCTGCTACTTTTCAATATTGTTTCTCTAACTGATGTTGGTTCATGACAAAAATCTAACAGTTGGAATAAAATTATTCCAAATCCCCACAAATCTCGTAATCTTGTTGCAATGTCGCCAGTATTATATTTCTCAACATTATTGTGATTGAGCTGAACAGGGACGATGACGTGGTCGTTAATACCGCTTCACTAGGCCAACAATATTATACGACAACTACCTGCTGCACTTAAGCGAGAACACAACGATGTCAGTTGGATAATATATATATATATATATATATATTTGTTTTGATTTTTTGCTAAAACACACTAGGGATTATTTAGAATGCCTATTATTATGGTCTACCTGTTCGAAAACCGATTAATCAGTAAGATCACACGACCATTCATGTGATTATTGAACAAAACGTCATTAATTGAATGATAGTCTTTCATTGTGTGATATGTAATTTAACTGTTAAATTATTATGGAATTGAATGACTTTTAAAAATCACTTTTTTCAGTTAGTCTACTTATGAGTAGTTAAATAAATGTAAGATAATTAATTTCATCACCGCCGGAGATCAAACCCAGGACCTTCTGGTTACAAGACGAGCTAGGTTATATACCATTAAGTTACTGGGACCCGATTCACTAGCCAGCCGATGAATTCCAACTTCTGCCAATTCACAACATAATAAATTATTTCAGATTATTCCAGGAAATTCGTAACACCTACGGTCTGGAAATCTATTATCTTATTAAAAATTCACAACATAGTTCGAGCATTTTGCAATGTCTTCTTCCTCGATGAGTTACTGCCTCATCTTCAACCTGCTGTACCCTACTTGTCACGACTTCCCAATAGAACCCCAGGTGATAAGGCAGTATCTTATCGAAGAAGACATTGCGAAATGGTCTCACTATGTCATGAATTGGCAGAAGTTAGAATTCATCGGCTGACCAGTGGATTGGGTCCTAGTGACTTAATGGTAATCAGAAGGCCTTGGATTCGATCCCCGGCGGGTGAGTACTGATGAAGAGTCCCAAACTAGTCTAACGATACATCTGTCCAGTACTCCAAGCTTGTTTTCCAGTGGTTCTCTGTCTGATATCAGCTCATGATGAAATCCTCCATGCAATGAAATGTAAACAGCTCTATATAAAGACTGAGTTTATAGGGGGAATGTAGCGATGTATTTGCGCAGTATATTTCGAACAATCTGATCAAACATTCCGTTTATAAGAAAATTATTGTTATCACTTGTGGTATGCTCACTTTTCACCAATTTCCTATTAAATGAAAATGTATGCTTCATTTTTAATTACAAAGACTTATATAATGTAAACGTAGTAATGTTCACATCATACCAAAAAGAGCTCATACCTCGATGTACTCTAAATGTCTAATTTACTTTCACCAACGAAATCTATAGACAGAGAGAGAGATGGGGTAGCGGAGGGTTAGTCAATTGGTCCATTACTAGTAGACTTCTTTGTTTTTTGGCTAGTGTGGAGAACAGTACTCTTATACCTGCTATAAAGAGACTTAACTTCTATTAAGGATATGGGGATGACACGTTCATTATATACGACGAGAACTGCGACTTGGATGACATCCTGAAAGTATTCAGTGATAGTCACCCAGTTATCCAGTTCACCTTAGAAAAGTAAACTGAGGGAAAAATATCTTTACTTGATGTGCTACTCATAAGGAGAGCTGACGGGTCTTTGAGAGGAAAATTGACGTGGACAGGACATCTGACCAATTTCCGCAGTTTTATCCTCACAGACAGTAAGAGGAATCTAATCCATCCTCTCTCATCACGGGTGAGGAGAATTTATAATGAAGATAGTCTTGATAATGAACTCAAACCACTAAAAGAAATTTTCACAGAGAACGGGTATCTACTACGCTTCATATAGGCCAGTACCAAATTACATTGAGAGAAATACAGAGATTGATAAGGTTGCTTAAAAATTGTGTTGCACCTAAACTTAGAATTTAAGAGTGACACTGCAAGTGAGATGCTTAAAAATCGTTTGATGATATCACTGAGAAAAACGTTCTTCGTTGCCATTTTACGAATAACCTGCTCTAGCAGTCCACTGGTGCATCTTATTTTTTTTATTCCTTTACGTTCCAGCGGAACATAGGGTTTCAAGCTAGAGGTTTGAAGTTTCGACAGCAGTGGTGTTTCTTTTTACGGGATGGAGTTGCTAGCATCATGCCCAACCTTCCCTCTTTACCAGCTTTATTACTAACTTAGCGAGGTAAAGGAGTGGGTCGGTGGCCGGGGATCGACCCCCGGACCACTGTTCGTTCTTACTGTCGAGGGAATATTACCTCGATCATCTAGTTCCATGTGTATTTATATGTTCACCTACTCTGACAGAGTTAGGTACATACAGCGTTCGTCGAGAAACATCTCCTGCCGAATTCAAGAGCACCTCCCAGTTTGGTTGAGCAAAGACAGAGACTAAAGGTATCAATTCACCAATACTGCAACATACTGTAGACGCTGACTACCCAACATCTAACAACACATCGTTTAATATAGTCTACAAAGTTCGAAAATGTTTACCGTCAGGGAGACGAGTGCATTTGTTTTATATAACAGAGGCCTTGTCAATACATAAAATAAAGTCAGAACTCTGTGTACAAAAACAGATTTATACGATCTCTTTCGTGTTACCCCATGTTCTTGATTTTACTATGCAATTCACACAACAACTTTGTTATCCTTCGTTATTCCATGTTCTATTTTTTTTTTTACTATAGCTTGATTCCACCCCGTATTTTTGGTACAAGTATGGAATTTTCAGAATGTGATATCGGTTTCCGAATTGCAGCAGGCCGACCATTGATATCGGGTGTGTGTCGGCAGGGGACCGAACCCAGGACCATATGCATGGTTGGCGAGAGTCCTAACCACTGTGCCTTCGACGCAGAACTTGATCACGGATTGATATCAGTTAGAGAGAACTATTGAAAACCAGTGAGGGAGTACTGGACAACTGCTGTTTCATCAGCCTAGTTTGGGAATTATCGGCATTACGCACCCACTGGGATTCGAACCCAGGACCTTCCGGTTACAAGGCAATCTGGTATACGATTCAGTGGCTAGCCCATGAATTCTAACTTCTACCATTTCGTTATTTAGCGCGATTTAGTGCCTTGTAACCGGTAGGTCCTGGATTCGAACCCCAAATAGTGTGGGTGCGTACTGCTGATGATTCCCAAACTAGGCTGATGAAACAGCAGTTGTCCAGTACTCCATCACTGGTTTTCAATGGTTCTCTAACTTATATCAATAATCCGTGGTCAAACTCGTAAGAACTTAACTAACCGTTGCAAACCAAACTATAGAAAATGACTCTATTTCACTTTATGTTATGGCATATTCTAACATTTTATCTAGTCTACTATTTTGACAACATTTCACTCACAATACGTCTCCACCATATTAGTATTCACATATTCACATTTGTGAATGTACTTTATTTTCCGATCATCTATTTCACACTTGTCGTCTATTGATCTTTAAGTTGACCTCTATTTATTCAGATATTCATTCATATATCTAATCACTGGTGTCTCATAATCCTATACATCAATATTATTGCACTTTAGTATTTCCACTCACTGTCAAACTTTATCACACACACACGCGCGCGAAAACTGATTGTGATTGTTTATTGTAATTCATATATGTATACATGTATACGATTGTACAGCTATGAGATTGAAATCGTCGTAGAGAGAATTTTCTTCATTGAATTTTTTGTGTGTTTTTTTATATCCCAACGGGGGTTATTAATTTAATTAAAAATTGAGAACTGAAAGGTTGTTATTACGTCGTAAGTGGTGATGACTACAGGTGGAATTCAGCATACTCATTTCGTCCCTTCGTGGACACATCCACTGGATGTAAATGCGGTCCCCATTGAGTGATGCTGTTCCTAATGAGGCTGGGACCTTATTCCCACTCATGTCTGTCTTGGTCCAGTGGCCTGATCGATATGGCCTTGGTGTTTCAATCAGTGTGTGTGTGTGGGGGTGTGAATTTCAACAATAGCGTCCCAGAAGTGCGAACTCTTATATGACCTTGAACGCTTGTTAGTCGTTGGTTGAGGAACCCTACCATTATTCTAGTGCGAAAATGAACGGTGTTCATCTGCTCAGATGCAAATTTCACCCAGATCATGTATTTTAATACTGCCTAGATAATGGGTTGACTGGACGTTCTCGTATATGTAACTGTGGTGCTTCAATGAACCTGCAGCCGTATTCCCAGGTTATTGGTGGATATATATATTTAGATGTACGGAGTGTTCGTACTGACTGGTAAGTGACACTCTCAGTTAATTGTCTTCTAGGAAGTTTCTTTGAAAAATCGAAACTTTTCTTGAAGAATATACTGTCTCTGTGCGATTACTGGATTTTGAAGTTGGGTGTGAGGTCAACTGCCGCTCAAACAGACACTACATTGACGTCTACTGTGCAATGGTTCCAATTTTGTCGAGATTTAGCGTCATGGGAAATGAACAGTATTACACAAGTTTTGGGAGGAGTCAGCGTTATCGTTCACATATCGACGAAACAGTCCTTATAAAGAAGAAATATAATCGGGGACGTGCTAGAGCAAAAAGCGTCTGGGTATTAGGGACTTACGACACCCAAATTCGGAAGGGATTTATTAAGCTTATTCGAGATAGGAGTGCTGACACTCTTCTCCCTATTATCCAGAGACTTGTCTTGCCAGGTACTACCATTCACACGGATGAATGGGAAGGATATAACTGATTATCCGCTTTGGGATGTGTATACACCACCGAGTTAACCATTCGGATGACTTCGTCGATCCCGGAACCGGTACTCATACGAATTCAATAGTAGGTTTCTGGGGAAGACTAAAAAATAGAGTAAGAGCTATAAACAGATCGCAAAATCAAGTTATTTTTAGTCACCTAGATGAATACATGTGAATAGGAATTGGTTTAATTTGAAAAGTGAAACTCCTCATTATAATTGTGATTCCTAGACTAGGCTGATGAAACAGCAGTTGTCCAGTACTCCCTCACTGGTTTTCAATAGTTCTCTAACTGATATCAATCCGTGATCAAGTTCTGCGTCGAAGGCACAGTGGTTAGGACTCTCGCCAACCATGCATATGGTCCTGGGTTCGGTCCCCTGCCGACTCACACCCGATATCAATGGTCGGCCTGCTGCAATTCGGAAACCGATATCACATTCTGAAAATTCCATACTTGTACCAAAAAAACGGGGTGGAATCAAGCTATAGTAAAAAAAAAAATAGAACATGGAATAACGAAGGATAACAAAGTTGTTGTGTGAATTGCATAGTAAAATCAAGAACATGGGGTAACACGAAAGAGATCGTATAAATCTGTTTTTGTACACAGAGTTCTGACTTTATTTTATGTATTGACAAGGCCTCTGTTATATAAAACAAATGCACTCGTCTCCCTGACGGTAAACATTTTCGAACTTTGTAGACTATATTAAACGATGTGTTGTTAGATGTTGGGTAGTCAGCGTCTACAGTATGTTGCAGTATTGGTGAATTGATACCTTTAGTCTCTGTCTTTGCTCAACCAAACTGGGAGGTGCTCTTGAATTCGGCAGGAGATGTTTCTCGACGAACGCTGTATGTACCTAACTCTGTCAGAGTAGGTGAACGTATAAATACACATGGAACTAGATGATCGAAGTAACATTCTGATATGTATCCACATATATATATATATATATATGGTGTTCTATTTTTCTGTTGCTCTCTTAGTCTGTGACCATGTCACTTTGATGAACCTGTCTCCTTTAACAATGTATATTCTCCTTATATTATATTATATATAATATGAGTGTTTGTTGACAGTCCGTTGCTTGGTGACATATATCCATATTATATGTATGGTTGTTGACATTTCTGTTATATTTCGCTATGTATATATGGATCGATACTCCATTATAATTAGCCAATCATGTTAAGACTGTCTATTGATTTGTTCACACACTTGTTTGGACATTCATATATATTTTGCTCTCACACTATTGTGTGATATATATTGATTCTCCTGGTGTTTTGGAAAATAGAAGTATCATCGCAAACCTAGTGGTCTTCTGATTTCCCTCTTTCTTGCGTTAGGACTATTAAATTCTCGACCAGTACATAACAATAATTTGGCGACGAGTACATAACACATTCCCTCGACAGTAAGAAGCAACAGTGGTCCAGGGTTCCAGTCAGCGGAGAGTGAACATTTCTTTCCAATCTAACAGTCAACAGTGCCGAAGTTTTATATTTATATCGATTATCCTTTTTATTTTAAAGGTGATACACGGCAACAGAATCCACGGAGCTTATTTCATCCGCGATTGGGACTCGGGGATGGATGAATGCTTTCTATCAAGTGTTCATTTTCAGGGATGTGATTGTGGGGGGGGGGTTATACGTTTGATCACGAAGGGATTGATATCAGTTAGAGAACCATAGGAAAACCAGAAATGGAGTACTGTACAACTGTTTCATCCCTCAAATTTGGGACTCTTCACCAGTCAGTACACGACTACCGGGATTTCAGCCCAGGATTTTCAGGTTGCAAGGTAGGCTTGTAGACTTTTCAACCCCTGGGACGCGATCCAATGGCCAACGAATTCCAACTTCAACTGATTTGTGATATTCAATGGTGTGTGGATGCATACTGTGACGAGACTCAAATGGAGACAAAACAGCTGGGAAATACCAATAGTTCTCTAACTGATATCAATCAGCTCGTGATCAAACCTGATCGCTTTCTGATTGGAACTCAAACTCATCAATCACAGTTTCAAACAAGCATCAAACAATACTATACCTTAGGATGAGATGGCATGTCCCATATAGATATGTCTAATTCAGACACAACTGATATCAGCCAGAAGAATGATTAGATACTAAGCAGTATTGAAAACTAAGAACCTCACAGTGGATCAAGTCAAGAACAATCAAGTTACTTGATAAAGACATTACAAAATATTCAAGCATTAGTTTGTAGGGATTCAATTGATTGGTTACAGGATTTCATTATCAGCTGACATATTGGTTAGAGAACCATTGGAAAACCAGTAGGAAGTACTGGACAGCTGTATCGTCAGCCTAGTTTGGGACCCTTTATCAGCATGCATCTACACTGCGGGGTTTGAACCGAGGACCTTCTGGTTACAAGGCTAGCGAGTTCGTTTACCATTAAGCCACTGGGACTCGATCCAATGGCTAGTGCATAAATTTTAACTTTTGCCAATTCACGAAATAGCGCGACCCCTAGCCAATGTCTTCGGTGGCGAGTACTTGTCCTCACACCCGACTTTCTGCACCCTACTGGTCACGACTTTCCACCAGAACCCCAGGTAACTACCTACTCGAATAGGGCCAGTAGGGTGCAGCAGGTCGGGTGTGAGGACAAATACTCGCCACAGAAGATATTGGCTAGCGGTTGCGCTATATCGTGAATTGGCAGAAGTTGGAATTCATGGGCCACTAGATTGGGTCCTAGTGGCTTAATGATCTACGAGCTCGCCTTGTAACCAGAAGGTCCTGGGTTCGAACCCCAGTGGGTGTGTACTGACGAAGAGTCCCAAACAAGGACGAAATAATTGTACATTACAAAATATTTGAAAAAACACATTTTTTAATAAAAGGGGATTTTAACAATTAATCTTCATAGGAATGATAAGAAACTTGACGATATTAGATGGTTGGAGGCAATTAGCAGGTAGCCCTGCGTTCACCTAGATTTCGTTCTAGTTGACACTGACCAGTCAACAAGGCTAGCTTATCTGCAACCTTGAAGGAACTCACGTTCCCCGTCTGAGATTTGAACCCACGTCACCCTGTGCCGCCTTCAGTCAGAGACGTTACCACCACTGAGCTGTTCGGCCTCGCGATTGATCTCCTTCTTAGTAGGACTGTATTGGATATTTTATTGATTGGACACTAGTTATGAACTAGTGTAATGTGTAAAGTCCTTGACTGATAGAATTCAGTCCAAGACTTCGTGACGATTGCCTCCAACCAACTAACCCGGGCCGAACCAGGCTTTGGTGCGTCGGTGGCACAGTGGTTAGGACTCTCGCCGACCATGCACATGGTCTAGGGTTCGAGCCCTCGCCGACGCACACCTGATATCTATGGTCGGCCTGCGAATTTTGGGCTACCGATATCCATGCTGAAAATTCCATACTAGTACTGAGAATACGGTGTGGAATCAAGCTGTAATCAAAAAATTAAAAATTAAAATTAAAAAATCAACAATTCAAACAAAGGATTAGACACATCACACTAGTCACTACCTGGCATCCATCACATCAAAGTATGATAAGAAATTGGTTAACAGTCAGAAGGCAGCAGGAAACTTGAAATGAAACCGTTTTTCCCCAGGGAAGCATAACATTCAAATAGCATAGAAGTTCCGTTAAACTAAACAACATACTGCCATAGCAACGATGTAATGGCTATTTCATTAAAAAAAATTCTCTCTATAAGTGGACAAGTTGAATCACTCAATCACACTAGCATTAGTAACACTTGACAGATATGGATAGATACAATCAGTCTCTATGGGATGTAAGCACTAATGACATCTAATGTTTCCATTTTGAACACTTAAGCACAGTCCCTTTACATTTATCGATTTATTATAGTATTAGAGGATTACTCTATGTCCATCACGAAGTCAATTGTTATTAGATAATCTTATTTAATGTATGTATGATGTAAGTATTTTTATTGACTTTCTGTTAAAGAGTCCTTCGTTTACTGTGCACACACTGCAGGGGGTAAGCAGTTTAACCAAAAACTGAGATAATAAGAGGCACCACATCGGTATTACAAGATTTTAAGATGTGAACACAGATAGATTTCATGTCATGTCAACTAGAAAGTCAGTCTTAGATAGACAGCTAAACCAGAGGAGTAATATTATGCATGACTTTTGAGGCAAGTGAATTGAATTGAATTGAATATGTAACCTGCTGTTATTCAAGTATCACTAAAAATAGAAAAGGTTGGTTAGTAAAATAAGATCAAAGTGTCTATTGTGTTGTTGTCATTGCTTTTTTGTAGTGATTTTTTGAGGTGATTATTCCATTGTTATTATTATTGATTGTTCACATTGGTTTCCGAGTGGGACCTCTCCACTTTGTCCTATTTCTTGTAATCCTCTTCTTTTTAGTTGAGCCTTCGATTGCTCATAGTCTGTCATCTTTTCTTCTCACGATCTACTCTTCATGTCACCATTGGACTTCAGACCAACTCGGCATCTCTCCAGGGTGTGGTTGTGCAAGAGATGTCACTCTACGGTCTCTTCGGTGTATTTGTTGGGCGATAGGTTCTTGTCTGTCGGCTTGTTCGTAGGGTGTTTATTGTTATTATTATTCAAGTGACATCACACGCCAGGTTCTCTGTCGAGTGGAATGTGAATGGGAAGAGTCGGGTTGATCGTCATTGTGAAAGGGACATGGAGGAGTTGATGCGAAGAGGAGATGAAAGCATGTGGGAAGACGTGGAGCCAGTTGAAAAAGGTTGGTGGACAACCGAACGCAGTGGAGACGTGCGGCTGAAGCTCTATGTTCCTCTAGGAACTAAATGAAACAGTAATAATAATAATACTAATAATTCTTTCTGGCTATTTGATCTGAAATGTGGAGCGAAGTGGGCAGTTGTTGATAAAAGTCAGTAGCTGGCTGTTAGAAATGATAAGTTTCCGACTACTATAGAAGGATAGAAAGAAGGGTATATCTACGATTTTCTGAATATGTACTAAAAAGCTTACGTATAAAAGGAACAAATGCTTTAAACAGTGCCATCGCCAGGCATCTTCTCGACACGGGTCATGAGGTGGATGTTGTAAAAAGTCGTTCAAAATTATCAATAGACAAAAGAGCTCAATTCTCCTCAAGTTGGCTGAAGCCATCTCCATCCATCAAGCGCGTGAAACTTGATTTATGCGTCCAGAAAGAAGCGGTTATGAGTCTTTCTTTGCCCCGTCCTGGTAACTGGATATTTTTCATCTGTCTTTCATCTGAATGAGAAATGCTGAAAAGTTTCCATTGTGTGTGTGTAATTAGTATTATTGTTCGGAATAATGTTTAATATTACATAGATATATATGTATATATTATTATTGTATGCGTCTATTAATCGATTGATTTTTGTTTAAAATGAACTCTATGCGAATATGTTAAAATTGTTATTGTAGATATATTTAATAATGTCTTTGGTCTGTAAGCAGCTGACGAGAAGGCAACGAAATAAACACTGATGGCACCACTTTATTCTGCTAAAACTGTAGTTCTTGCTGCTTCGTTCAAATTCATTAAGAGGAATAATTTTATGAAGAAGAACTGACTGACTTACGACTGGTGTTGAAAATTAGAATTTCATACTTTGTGTTGAATACAGAAGATTTTCAAACGGATTTCAGAGTCACGAAGGTTTGCTCTGTCTTTCCCATTCTTATTTTGACATCCTTATCCATGTTGTCGGCTGGCTGTCGTTGACGACGATGATGCCTAGATACGTGAGGGAAGTGTTCTTTTTCAAATTTCTTCTGTCGATAGTGATTGGTGCTTGTTGCTGTTGTTCGTTGGTTGGTTGGTTGGTTGGCTGGTTACTTTCTTTCCCTCTGTCTCCTTTATGTTTACTTGAAGTCCTGTCTTTGCTACTTCTTCTGCCAGTTTGTCTGTTTCACAATTATTTCACATAACTCTAATTCAAGGTTATTGAAGGTGATGGAAGCACTTTGGATTAATCACATACAGCCTAAACTGTGTGTACAAAAATCAATAGACTTCAATCTTCGCCTACCCTGGACTGCATGACCTATCTTAATATGATTGGTCATTAGTATGTACTTTTGTTTTTATTTAACTGAGTAAATTTCATGAACTTTATTTTATCATTGTTAACCATGTTAGTTGTAAAGCGGTTGTAAAGAAACTACGAAATGATATCATCTCGCGAAATTTGTCTTCTTAATGCCTTGTTCAAATTTATCAAAGGGACTAATTGTTTTAATGTATTTAATTAGTTTGAATTCCAGTGGGTGCCTACTGTCGAAGAGTCCCGAACTAGGACGAGGCAGTTATCTAGTCCCCGCCTTCTTCCTAGTTTCCCCAATCGTTCTGTAACTCATATCAGTTCATGATTAGATCTGTAGCCAGTCAAACCCCTGCAAACTAATATTTGATATTTTAATTAAATCCCTAGTCACTCACATTCCACCTATCTGTAGTCTTGACATTCTAGAATAAGAATTATGCATTCTGAGAAAAATCTTCATCCAAAAATGTATAACCACTGAGATTCACTAACCAGAATATCAAATCAAAAAGTTCAGAGACACAGAAATACCATTTGTACGACGAAGATTAACTTTATATGAACTGTGATTTCAAGAGGAACTCAACCTGTGATATCTTTAAAAAATGAGAAGAATTTCAACATCTTTGAGGAGAAAATTCTTCTTATAAATGGGAGGGTACTAGTAGTGCTGTTCAGTCATTCACTGGTCTGTGGTGGTTTGAAAGACAAGATCTTGTATCTGGTCACTTCATCTGTTCCCGTGGAATCAGGTATATTGTCGGTGTTCTATACGGATCCTGTTTAGAACGGTTCAAGAACAATA
This sequence comes from Trichobilharzia regenti, assembly GCA_944472135.2. Lineage (NCBI taxonomy): Eukaryota > Metazoa > Platyhelminthes > Trematoda > Strigeidida > Schistosomatidae > Trichobilharzia > Trichobilharzia regenti. Next base: position 9,930,393 of record OX235266.1, read on the forward strand.
TTCCGTATGGTCGCAGAAGGGTAGTAGTGACTTTACGAAGTGTTTGAATACCTTGTGAGAATTGGGCAGTTTATCGCAACAGACTCCTCCTTCAAAGTACTCTACAAAGTGAATTCTTCGATAAAGAAAGCAGGACGAAATTTTACAGTATAAAATGATATTGTCATCATTCTATTTCACAGGTTCTCATCAGCTGCCATTGACTACGTGAAATTACAATGGTTATATATAGATGATAATAACATACTTTAATTTGTATACAATTGGTGGATGATGGCTAGCAGTGGAATCCAGAATGTGCATTTCGTCCTATTTGGGACTCGTCAGTTGGATGTACCTGGATTTCTCGGTGAAATGTGATGTTCACACCGAGGCTCGAACCCAGTGCCCATAGTTTCAAACGCCAAACGCTGACGAGTCCCAAATAGGACGAAATGCGCATCCTGGATTCCACTGCTAGCCACCATCCACCAATTGTATACAAATCAAATCCCCAGACATCGTCGAAGCATCTGCACAAGAAGACGACATGTCAACCTGAGACCGAGCACTCCAGTCCAATCAATCGACGGGAAAATCAAAAATTCAATTCAACATACTTTAATGTTTAAGTGCTAGTAGAGAAGAGATACTATAAAATTGATGCATCGAAAATGTAAGCAGCACTACAATATTTTAGTTTAAGTTTTCATCATCAATTTATACGCTTTTAAAGTAGAAAAGATGCGGGAAGGGGTAAAACAGAAAACAGAAAAAATTAACAAACCCTGTTAGCTTGTAGATTCACATAGCAACTCAAAAAACAAATCGGTTACAGTTTATGAGATTAAGATCTGTTCAGTGAGTTGAGATCACTGAATTAGATGACTGATAAATGTAATCAAAATGAAAATTCAGTTACCAAGGGAGTGAGAGATTAATCACACTCTCTTTCTCTATGCATAAGTCTGGTTGGTTTGAATCGTTTGATTGCGATTGCTTCGGGAAATCGTAGTAAATTTGCTGTCCTTTGTCTATTTCATATTTTGGAGGACTTAGAAATCTCTACAATCTATACGACCAATATCAACAATATGTGTCTGGTAATTGCACTCTGAGAATATTTGCCTTCTTTCAGGCACAGGTTTCTTGGAATATGTTCTTCATAAAACCGGATAGAAGCCCTTCTTTCTTTCCTTCCAATGTACTTGCTCTCGTAAGTGCACGTGAATTCATAAACGCAGTTGGCGGGGTATTTATCCAATTTTGTGTGGCTTATAGAAGAAGCGGTGCTGTATAATGTTATGAGTTTTCAGACTTTCAGACTTCTCTCAGTCTTTTTTGACACTTCATGAGTCAGGCATCCGTATTATTATTTGACCGCCCTAATGAGATCCACCCAAACATTAAATTCACCATGGAATATAAACAAAACGACGAGTTCAGTTTCCTGGACTTAAATGTAAAATAAGAAACGATGGAACGGTTGAAATGTCCATGTACAGAAAAGAAACTTGGACTGATGACTAGCAGTGGAATTTAGGAGGTACGTTTTGTCCTATTCTGAGACGCATCATCCGGATGTACCTGCAATTCCCGGGAAGTAGTGTAACGGTAGACAAAGAGATACTTGGTAAAGGAAGGTTTATTTGGAATTCGATATCTCTATATAGGAAAATTATGTACACCTTATTTTCAACGCACCATATTTGAGCACATCTTCCGTGTTGTGCCGGCTACTTCTGTCTGGCCTTCCTCCTTCATATTGCGTGTTTCTGTGTTCCTTTCACGTCTCCCATGTATCCCCGCAACGCTGTATCATTTGCTTTCTCTGGCATCAAATGTATATCCTTGCTATTTGATGTTTTTTATGCCGATAAACATACCTTTACACATATACTACTAATAAATCTTGTCAGTAGCACACACCACAGTGGTAGTGCTTAATATCTGTCCAACATAATCATTCCAACAAGTAATAACTAATGCTTGTTACAAAACAGGTGGATATTGTGGCCCTGATGACGCTTGAAATGATTGGATTCGTATCCCAGTGGAAACAGCATCACTCACTGGGGACTGGAGGTGGATCCAGCTGAAAACAGTCCCAAATAAGACGAAGTCCTCATCTTAGATTCTACTTCTGGTCACAATCAATCAAAATACGGTTAAGAGCATAGTGATTAGATGAAATGAAATCCATTAATAATGTAAGTAACTGATTTTATAGATATTAAAACATTGATCGACGTGTTGATCCAATTACTAGAAAAATGTATTATTTTTTATTTATTTTTGATTACAGCTTGACTCCCCACCGTATTTTTGGTACAAGTGTGGAATTTTCAGCATGGATATCGGTAGCCCAAAATTCGCAGGCCGACCATAGATATCAGGTGTTCGTCGGCGTGGGCTCGAACTCCGGGCCATGTGCATGGTCGGCGAGAGTCCTAACCACTGTGCCACCGACGCACAATTACTAATGTTGATAGAAATGACGTAAATTTGGATAAGAGTAAATGAAAGATGTTGGGCAAATCAGGTATCAATCAGTGGAGCTCAACTAATGTTAATCTGTTTCTACGTATATTTCAGCAAGACTGACCTGAGTTAACACATTGATAAGCAATTATATATATAGCCCTACCTTGACCGAGGTTTTATGCTAGCTGGCAAACCTCGTCAGGGAGAAATCAAGATCAGAAGAAATGAATACCATAGAACAGCCTCTGTTCGACCACGGCGAAATCCAGTCAGTGAACTAGAAAAACTTGGAAAGCTATTAGCCATAGGTCGTCTACACTCTACGCTGTAGAATCAGGTGACACAACCGATTTTGCAATATTGAAATAATCTAGAAAAATCATCACTCACTGAGGAATGCAGGTACAACCAGACACCCAACGAGTCCCAAATAGGACGAAATGAGCATCCGGGATTCTGTCAGTGCCAGTCGCCATCCACCAATTAAACTCACGAACAAAACCTAGTATCATCAGAAGCACTTCATATCATCAAATGGAGTCCAAATTGTCTGAATGGGAATGATGGATTAAAAGAGAATCTGACCTGGATGCAACGTCCAACTACCTCCCCCATGAAGGGACAAAATCATTACGAATGTGATAAGTGTTATGTACTGGTCGAGAATTTAATAGTCCTGACGCAAGAAGGCGGAAATCAGAAGACCACTAGGTTTGCGATGATACTTCTATTTTCCAAACACAAGGAGAAGCAATAAGTGGTATCACACTAAAGTAGTCACACAAAATTGAGAGAGCGAAGTATATATGAATGTCCGAACAAGTGTGTGAACAAATCAATAGACAGTCTTCACATGAATGGCTAATTATAATGGAGTGTCGATCCAAATATACATAGCAGAATATAGCAGACATGTCAACAACCACACATATAATATGGATATATGTCACCAAGCAACGGACTGTCAACAAACACACATATTATATATAATATAAGGGGAATATACATTGATTAAGGAGACAGGTTCATCAAAGTGAAATGGTCACAGACTAAGAGAGCAACAGAAAGAGAGATCACCATGCACGCACATATATATATATATATATATATATATATATATATATATGTGGATACATATCAATAAGCAATTTCATTATGTAAACACATGCTGCTTCTATAATTTTATACACTTATCAAATCAAACAATCTACACATGATGGTTTTGTTATCTTTGTCAATTCGACAACTTGACAACACAAAATTTACCCCATGCTGATTAAAGAAGAATGATTAAGTTGTAATATATAAGCTGAGTGGATTCCTCTGTAAATTCCTCTGGTTTAACATTACTACTTTGATAAAGTTAGTAGCGGCAGCATTAAATAGAGAAAAGTCAGTAAAAACAACGTCAGTATCAATTCATGGATAATCGCCATCCAGGTATTAATGAAAACGAAACACGTAGATCAGCGAAGAGTCTCTTTTCGGCGGTGAATTCATTTTCTTAGCTGTACAATCGCAAATATATGCATCTGGGTTATTTTGTATGTATGTGTACATTAAGTTCGTCAAACAAAATTACAATTGGTTAAGGTTATTTTAACTATAAACAGGTGAAAGTTGGCAATACAAGTCAAGAAAATTGGGTGTTAATGAAACTAGAGTAGTAACAAACAGTTGTTAAAAGAAGTCATGTAATAATAGTATGAATAGTTTGATGAGTGAGTTTTACTCAGGATGCACATAGGAACAAAGTAGATAATACGGAATTATGCAAGAGTTCTAAATGAATACAAGAATTATAAGCAATTAAAGAACATCCAAAGAAACAAAATAAAGTCATGATGTAATAGGGTATTTATGAATTTGAACAAAGAAAGAAGAAACATTGGCAACCAGAATAATCTGGATCCATTTTATTTCGTTGGTTCTCATCAGCAGCTGCGTAAAACCTTTGTCCATTAGAAAGCATATTGTCAGAGCGTCATAGTAAAATGAGGCGTTGAGATTTACAGGTTGTCTAAAGTGTTACGACATACATATATATATGTCTTGGAAGCGAGAAGTTTCTTGAAAAGAAAATTAATTAACAGTTGTGTTATTGGGGGATGGTGGTAACAAAAGACAATTAGCAATAGTTACGTAATTAGATAAGAGAAGGTCAAAATTTTTAAAATTTCAGTGCACACGCGGTCAGATGAGAAGTCCAACAACGGATTTGTTCAAGTGTTGGTTTGTAGGGATTTTATTGGTTTCAGGATTTCATCATGAGCTGACATTAGTTAGTGAACCATTGGAAAACCTGGAGTACTGGACAGCTGTTTCGTCCTAGTTTGGGGCTCTTCATCAGTACGCACCCGCCGGGATTCGAACCCAGGACCTTCCGGTTACAAGGCGAGCTCGTATACCATTAGACCACTAGGACCCGATCCAATGGTCCTTGAATTCTCATGATGAAATCCTGAAACCAATCAAATCCTTACAAACCAACACTTGAATACCAATGAGATGCTCACTGGCGACTGGCCCTATTCAGGTAGGTAGTTACCTGGATTCCAGTGGGAAGTCGTGACCAGTAGGGTGCAGCTGGTCGGGTGTGAGGACAAATACTCGCCGATGACATTGGCTAGCGGTCGCGCTATGTCGTGAATTGACAGAAGTTAGAATTCAAGGACCATTGGATCGGGTCCCAGTGGCTTAATGGTGTACGAGCTAGCTCGCCTTGTAACCAGAAGGTCCTGGGTTGGAATCGCGGTGGGTGCGTACTGATGAAGAGCCCCAAACCAGGACGAAACAGCTGTCCAGTACTCCCAGGTTTTCCAATGGTTCACTAACTAATGTCAGCTCATGATGAAATCCTGAAACGGATTTGTTGTTAGACTTCAATTACCCTGGTGATTCACATCTTAGTAACTCTTTGTTTTCTAATTTTGTTAATTTTGTTAACTTATCTTTTCACTTCACACCCGTTCACACACTTTATTTTTCGCTTGACTCTCTTAAGAGATCATTTTTCTTGATCTTCTGAGTTCTGCTCACTCACTGTATTACATCATCGCCTTCTCATCTGACCTCATATGCACTGAAATTTTAAAATTTTGATCATCTCTTATCTAATTACGTAACCATTGCTAATTGTCTTTTGTTACCACCCCAATAACAAAACTGTTAATTAATTTTCTTTTCAAGAAACTTCTCGCTACCAAGACATATATATGTATGTCGTAAGACTTTAGACAACCTGTAAATCTCAACGCCTCATTTAACTATGACGCTCTGACAATGTGCCTTCTAATGGACAAAGGTTTTACGCAGCTGCTGATGAGAACCAATGCAATAAAATGGATCCAGATTATTCTGGTTGCCAATGTTTCTTCTTTCTTTGTTCAAATTTATAAAAGGGAATCATTGTATCTGTGAGTTCTCAGACTCTACAGCAGGTCAGGACAGTAATAGGTGCTGGTTGGATCTGTTTCTTCTGAGCACAGAGCACCGGTTGTCTCTCTCAGGCGTATCGTGATAGCCTCTACTGTTTCTGGAGTATGCAGTATATGGATGTTTTTGACATTAATGATGTCAACAGTAATCATCCTCTCATTATTATTACTACTATGGATGGATGGATGTATAACTGTAGAACCTGATGAAGAAGAGCAAGTTATCGAAAAGAATATTATTTGTTCAGTAATCCATCTTTTGAAATTTCGAAAGGGGCATCTCTATTATTATTACTATTGTTCCCTTGTGTTACTAGTGGAACATAGGGCTTCAACTCCACGTCTCCACTTGCCACTCTTCTGTCTTGCTTCTGCTGTACTTTTCACCTACACTATCCATCTTAGTTAGTCCATACTGTTTCAACTCCTCAACTCTTCATACGATCTCCTTCATGTCATCCACCCTTGCACTGACGTCCCACTCGCCGCTTCCCATTCTGTCGGGTTCCACTCGAGAAATGGCCTGACGCTCGCGCGATGTCACCCAGCGGCCCGGCCTCCTCAGCGAGTAGTGTCCAATCCTTCTCCATCCACTTCCTCCTGCAGATTTGTTGGTTGGCGATCGGTTCTTGTTTTGTTTCTTCCCAAAGTTTCTTGTTGGTGATTCTTTCCGGCTCGGCCCTCCGATTGATCTTCAGTATAGATCCAGCGAAGACAGTTGTTGTTGTTGTTGATAAATGTCTGCACGCTGCAGGCTGTTGGAAATATTCTTTGTGACCCGCCCGCCAACTTTCTGTCTGATCCGTATAGAAGAACTGACTGACTTGACGTTGTTTGTATTGAATTGAATCCGATCGAATTTTGTTGTTGATGATGGCTGAGTGACGAAGATTTCCAGATTGGTTGTTTTAGGTTGATGAATGTGTTTCTCGCCCACCACCCGATTGTCGCTCGATTTGACATCCTCGTCCGTTCCGACTGCGTGTAGTTGAGACAATGCTCCCTAGATAAGTGAAGTGAATGAAGTATCCTCTTTCAAATCCCTCCCGTTGATGGTGATTGGCACTGGATGTTTCTGCTGTTGTTGTTGTTGTTGGTTGGTTGGTTATTTTCATAACCTGTCTTCGCCAGCTGCTTCTTCGACCAGTTTGTCGGTCGGTTTTCGCTTGTAATTCTTCGATTTTGTAACAGTGACACCAAACATAAATCATCCACGCGCGAAATCCAGGTCTTCTAGGTTTCAAATGATGCATGATCGATCATCATATCACTCGAAGATCATTGACCTTATCAAATCACGGATCAGTCATCGGCTACGGGTTTTATTCGATTCTGCCCTAAACAGTATTTATCCAAAACTGATAATAGTACACACAATCACATATAAAATTCTTAATGTTATCAACAACAAGAATTAAAAAAAAAGTTGTAAATTCATCTTGTCAACTCCATTTCCTAAAATTTGTTAAAATTGTTGAAATATATAAAAAGAGGGGGTTTGAGTTTATTTTAAAAACAAGTTTGTGTTTAGAAATGATTTTCAAATGCAATCAACATTTTTTGTAAAAGGAGGATAGGCCAAGATTTGAATGATAGTATGTATAAACTACTGATTGGTTGATTTGAGTAGCTGGAGATGACTCACATCAACTAGTGGTGCCTTCTAGTCAAGTAGGAATGATTCTCAACACCCGATGGCTGTTTCTCCCATTTGGAAGTCTAATTCATCTGCGGTCTATCCCGTTTGTGGTTGAGATCGGAGAACCAGATCACTCCAAACCACTCTAATTATATCTATCTATCTATCTACTAAGGCACTGTGGTAGTGTGTAATGCCTGCCACTAGCCAGAACACATCCTGCAACTCAGTTGGTTCTCATTTGTCCGACAACATGCTGTTTATAAAACACAAAATAATCGAGCAAAGAATATTCTTTTCGATAAATTCCTCTTCTGGCTCTACAATTATATACATGTTTATATACACAGAATATTCAAGGTTGGTAGTTAATAACAATATCGGCGTGTTTTTTAAATAATATCGATTTGTAAAGTATGATCAATGCAATTACAGTTCACTAAAAATACTTAAATTATAACAATAACAATAAAGATATAATAGCGAGTAGAATATCAACTAAAACTGGGAAAATTCCACAAAAATTGAGAATCATTCAAACCTAGATGGCCAAGGCAAGGACAGCGTCTGAACTAACCTCTTTTGGACGCACAAATTAGGCTTTTTAATGTGGATCCCAGCAGCCGGCCCCAGCAATATTTAGTAATCGAACTCTTAAGGCGAAGGAGTTGAGATTTGTTGGTGTCCGGTAAATAACTCTAAAAGCCTGGTTAACATAAATCTTATGTTCTGTATCCACAAGATGAGCCAGAATAGCGCTACGAATAGATTTTGTTTGGCCTTTGCTTAACCACGCAGGGTGATGTTGCAATCCAAGGTCGACAACAGGTACCCTTCTCGTGTTAACTCCAAATGTGTATACAAAGTTACATACATGTATGTATCTGTGGGAGCAGTTACTTTGAGAGAACAGATTGAAGGGCACACATTCGATTCTCTGTACATGCTACAGAGAAGCCTACATCCGAAGGGAAGAAAAGCTTACAAGAGTGTCGTTGCCAGACATCACATCGATATGGGTCAGTGAGGTGAACACTGTGAAATCCTTCAAAACTATCGATAGACAAAATGGATCGATTCTCACCATGTTCACCAAAGCTTTCGAACGCCTGAAACTTGATTTATGTGTTTAGGGAGAGGGAGTTATCAGTCTTTTCCTGTCCATCTGGTAACCACATGCCTTTACTCTCTAATTTCATTTCACTACGCGACTTTTGACTTTTATCACCCAAGCTAACTATAATGCTAAATTAAATCTTCTTGCTAATTCTCAACTAACTCTAACCATTCCATAGTGAGTGAATTATGAATCTGTTCTGAAATGGTTTGATTGAGTGCACAGACTAGAGCCTATTCTGTGCTGGTTTTCAACATGACGGCCACTAATTTACCACCCTCTTCCTTTTTCTAGACATTTTCACAAGTGGATCAGAACCTACTGGATTTGCTTATTCATATATGAATATGGAATACAGGTGATGATATATAGTATATATACTAACGGATCCAGTAACTGGATAATAATGCAGTTGTTTCATAACCTGATGGTTCTGTATTCACCTCTTTGTGTAGTCGTGGAGGAATATATTGCGGAATAGTTTCACTTTGGGACGAAATGGCTGACTGTATAGAGTTTTCTTGTTTTTAGGAATATATCATGTATAATAGTTTAAGTGTAGTCAGCGCGTGGCTCAGTGTTCTAGGCGTATGATACTCGCTTCGGGTGCTAGTGGTCCCGGGTTCAACTCCCGGCTGAGCCCTCTGTGTTTTCTAATCTCACCTAGTTCATTAGCTGATCCGAAGCCAGGATAACAATTATGACTTGCTTTATTCCAGAGTGGTTCTTATGATGCGGTGTGGAATTCTCAGCATTTGTATTTGCAATATTGTATCTAATTTACTCGACAACAGCAAAAGCAAATAAAAAGTTATATTACTACTATAATCCTGAATTAAATCTCACTAATTCTGAAATAATTCTAACATTCTATGGTGAGTAAATTCTGAATCTGTTCTGAAATGGATTCTTTAATGGCACAGACTAGAATTCACTCACTGCTGATTTTCAGCATGACTAGCACTAATTCAGCACCGTGTTCTCTTTCTAGGCATTTCAGAAGTAGATCAGAACCTACTGGGTTTGCTTGTCAGCGTTGTTCCAGGCCTCACAGGATATATTCAGCACGGACTAGCGTTACTTCAGAACGAAAAGACTGCTACTAATATTCGTCATTTGTATCCCATTGATATGTATCCACATATATATATATATATATATATATATGATGATCTCTCTTTCTGTTTGCTCTCTTAGTTTGTGACCATTTCACTTTGATGAACCTGTCTCCTTAACAATGTATATTCCCCTTATATTATATATAATATAATATGAGTGTTTGTTGACAGTCCGTTGCTTGGTGACATATATCCATATATGGTGGTTGTTGACATGTCTGCTATATTCTGCTATGTATATTTGGATCGACACTCCATTATAATTAGCCATTCATGTTAAGACTGTCTATTGATTTGTTCACACCCTTGTCTGGACATTCATATATATTTCGCTCTCACAATTTGTGTGACTTGCTTACTTTGGTGTGATACCACTTATTGCTTCTCCTTGTGTTTGGAAAATAGAAGTATCATCGCAAACCTTGTGGTCTTCTGATTTCCGCCTTCTTGCGTCAGGACTATTAAATTCTCGACCAGTACATAATAATAATTTGGCGACGAGTACATAACACCCATGCTGGCGGAATTCATTCATTTCGCAGAAAGAAATCAGTTTTTATCATTGGGAGAATTTCGTATTTTGCATTTATAGTATAATGCCTCTGGAAAAGAAACCGTCAAGTGAGGTCGACTGGTAGCATCCTGTAAACAAGCAAAATAGAAGATTAGTTGAGGAGAAATTCTGTTCATCATACTCCCGCCTTTTGTACAGTGTAACTTCTACTTGTCTCTAGTCTCTTGTTTCTTTGATTTGAGTTGCATTCATTACACTGCTAGTCAATTTATGAGTTACTCATTATCATATTACTCACCTCTTGTCTTTACTACGTAACTCTCTATTGGGTAAAGTTAAACTTTTAGCACCATTAGCTACCTACCAATCAGTGAATGACCTTGAATGCACCAATCACGTGAAGGAGGCACTTTCGTGTATGGGATACCTATATATGTATGAAAAAGATTGCATAACAACTGTGGAAAAGTGTTACAGGAGGATACCATCCTCTCACATGTGATAGAAATATTTCTCAGTTTTATGTTAGACTGTTGCGTGAGTTATTTGACTAAATCAGCGTACACGTATTTCCTAGTACTTTTTCACGTTTATGAATGTGCATAGACGTTGTGGCTACTCGACGCCCACACACGTAAAACCAAAAGGCACTTGCGAAGAGTACGATTGTGTATTATAGCCGTAGTCAAATTTCGAAATTGTGTCAAGGTAATGTTCAACAGTAAATTGACAAAAGTCTGTGAAGTACATATAAAATCGGTCTGTGTACACATATAATACGAGTACACAAATTAGATTAAAAAGCATGTTTACAGTTGGTATATTTTTATTTATTTAATTATTTTTTTGATTATAGCTTGATTCCACACTGTATTTTTGGTACAAGTATGGAATTTTCAGCATGGATATCGGTAGCCCAAATTTCGCAGGCCGACCATAGATATCAAGGTGTGCGTCGGCGTGGGCTCGAACCCCGGACCATGTGCATAGTTGGTGGGAGTCCTAACCACTGTGCCACCGACGCACGGGTTCTACATAATTCCCCCCACCAGAACACTGAAATATAAAAAAAATATATTTAAGTGTTCGAAAATAACATGCGTCAGCGTAATACGTAGCAGCGATAGTACACAGAAGGCGATTTATTAAGCTGAAAAATGAGCAGTTTAAAGCGGTTGATAAAATCGATAATAAATGCGATAATAAAGGAAAAGTAGAATTGTAGTCATGATAGGATATACAAGGAACGATAAAATTGGCCGAGGATCTGTAGTCGGTAGACGAAAACGATACGTGAATAATATACGAGATGTGATTAAATGTAATAATATAGGAAATATCGATGTTAAAATAATAGTGACGTGATTTATGTATGAAAATATTAATCAGTTAAATGAGTAATCAAATGACAATTACGAATAAAGATAATAAAAATGAAAATTCGTAGTAAGTTATATTTCGATGACTTGCACGTAACGTTTAGGCCAATGGACTCGTCTACCAGATCGTGTTGTTTTCGCAGGCTTCTCTGTCGACGTTGAAGCTTGTGTGGATGTAGGTGTTGGCACGTCGTTCAGCTGGTTCTTATCGTTGACTTCGAAATCGTCGAGGAACGCTGGTTTGACTCTGTCGATACTGATGGCTTCTGTTTTATTCAATCTTTCTATCGTGATAACTTTCGCGTTTCTGTTTAGAACTTTGAATGGGCCATCATAAGCGGGTTGAAGTGGTCGTTGTACACCTTCTCTCCTGACGAAGACGTGAGTACAATCTGTCAGTTGTGACGGGATGTATGACGCTCGTTCCTGCTGACGTGGAAGTGATATCTTTAGCTCGTTCATGTGTCGTTTTAGCTGGTGCACGTAACCAGTCATATCGTGTGGAACTTGTTACCCGGGGTGAAAAATTCTCCTGGTAATCGTAATGTTGTTCCATAGACTAGTTCGGAAACACAGCAGCCAATATCTTTCTTTATAGTAGCTCGTATACCAAGTAATACTAGTGGAAGTTTGGTTGACCAATCGTTTTGAGTCAAAGAAGCAGCGAGCGCAGCTTTGAGTTGTCGATGAAATCGTTCGACCATACCGTTGGAACTAGGATGATACGCTGTCGTTCGTATTCGTTTAATGCCTAGTAATTCAGTTAGTTGGTTAAAAAGTCGGCTTTCAAACTGGGCACCTCTGTCTGTAGTGATAATTGATGGGACACCAAAGTTGGCTATCCAGTTTTCGACTAAAGCTTTAGCTACCGTTTCAGCTGAGACGTCGATTAATGGAACTGCTACTGGCCAACGAGTAAATCTGTCAATGCAGGTTAGAATATAGTTGAAACCATTGGAAGGAGGCAGTGGACCAACTATGTCTACATGTACATGGTCAAATCTAGAGTCGGGGTTAGGGAAGCGACCAAGTGGTGCTTTGGTGTGCCGGTTGATTTTGACTCTTTGACAAGACAAGCAATTTCGTGTCCACTTCTTAACGTCGCTGTTAATGTTTGGCCAGATAAATCTTTCTCTTAGTAGCTTGGTAGTAGCGCTAACACCAGGATGCGACAAGTTATGTAACTTCTCGAATACTGTATGTCTCATAGCTATTGGAACGAAAGGTCGATATTTACCCGTAGAGGTGTCGCAGATAACTTTTGTCGTGCCGAAAGGAATTGCCTCGAGGTTTAGAGATGTTGTTTTAGAAGACATGATCTTTTTGAGTTCGGCGTCATCTCGTTGTAAGTTTGAGAGATGTTCGTAGTCGATGTCTGGGCATACAATGTTATCAATGTGCATACGTGATAAAGCGTCTGCCACTTCATTGTTTTTACCCTTTATGTGTCGCAGATCGGAGGTGAACTGGATATAAACTCGAGATGTCGTAGTTCACGTGGAGAGTAGTTATCCTGTTTTGCTGATAAGGCTTTCGTTAGAGCCTTGTGGTCTGTAAAGACAGTAAAAGGTGTACCTTCCAGCATATGTCGAAAGTGCTTGATTGCTAAATAAACAGCTAATAACTCTCTACCAAAGGTGCTATATCGACATTGAGTAGGATTCAGTCGTTTCGAAAAGAATGCAAGGGGTTGCCATTCGCCATGTACCTGCTGTTGTAAAACTGCCCCAATGGCGACATCTGAAGCATCTGTCATGAGAGACAGGGGGCGTCATTCTGGCGTCTGACTAAGAGCGTCTTGTCATTTAATGATTGTTTAACAGCTTCGAATGCTTTAACAGCTTCTGCAGGCAAATGGAATGAACGACTATGTCCACGTAAGCAGTCGGTCAACGGTTGCAAAACTCTAGCACAGTTCGGGATAAAACGCCGGTAAAAATTGACTAGACCCAAAAATCGCCGTAATTTCTTGAAAGAATCTGGTAATGGATAGTCTTTGATGGCTTGTACATCGTCGGGGACTGGTCTAATTCCTTGATTGTCAATCAAGTGACCGAGGAATTTCAGTGATTTCTTACCAAATTCGCATTTATCTAAATTGATAGTCATGCCGTATTTGTGAAGTCTTTCAAACACCGTCTTCACATGTTTCACATGCTCGGTTTCGTCTGCACTTGCAATTAGTAAGTCGTCAATGTATGCGTAGACGAAGGGCAGGCCGCGGAGTACTTGGTCGATGAGACGTTGAAATGTCTGAGCGGCGTTCATCAGCCCGAAAGGCATGCGCACGAATTCGTATAAGCCGAATGGCGTGGTGATAGCAGTTTTTGGAACGTCATCCGGGTGGATGGGAATATGATGGTACGCTCTGACAAGGTCGATTTTGGAGAAAATTTTAACCTCTGGCAAGTTGCTGGCGAAATCGTGAATATGCGGTATGGGGTATCGATCAGGTACCGTTTGCTTGTTTAAAGCTCGATAATCCCCACATGGCCGTATCTCACCAGAAGACTTTTTGGGTACCATGTGCAGCGGTGAAGACCAAGAGCTGTTGGATGGTCGAATAATGCCGAGCTCTAACATTTTATCGAACTCTGTTTTTGCGATTTTAAGTCGATGTGGGTCAAGGCGTCGAGGACGTGCAAAAACTGGTGGTCCAGTGGTTTTAATGTGATGAACCACTTGATGCTTTAGTTCTGTTGCTCGGAAAGAGGGTTGTAGAAGGTCAGGGAACTGATTTACTAAGTCAGTATATGGAGATGCTGGTGTGCGTGTGACCATCAAGTTCAACGATGATGCACGGTCAATCGTACCAGCGATGTACGTATTATTAAGCGATATAAGTATAAAACTTGTGCACTGTGGTAGAGTGTAATTCCATTATGGGTAAATTTTGTTTTGATAAAGTCTCACAGTGTTATACAGTAATGTTTACTGATGACGTTTCGAGCACAATTTATTGCTCATAATCATATCAAGGTAATCACACGACTTCCTAAATTCATTTATATAGTTCCATTGTTTTTCTCTTGATTTTCACTTGATTTGATTGGTAATAGTATTTTCCATATTTCAGGTATGAGTGACGAGTCATTCCTATTGCATGTGTTGTGTATAGACTCGATGAACAAGGATTCAGTAATCAACCTCTCTCTCCACCTACCTAGATTACTTTTTAGAATTTTAACCCTCTCCCACCCTATTGTGTGGTTGTGTGTTAGCGCATGCATTGCAATTGCTGAGCTTTTTTCTAAATTATTTATCTTCATTAGGAAGATCATTAAAGGCCAAAAACAAAATAAAAATAATTGTGAAACTAGTAATAATAACATAAATAAGAAAGAATATAAGTCATCCACTGTTATACCATATAAGGAAAGCACATCTGAGGCCCTACGTAGGATTCTGAATAAAATAGGAATTAGGGTCGCATTTAAACCTACAAACTCACTCAGGGACAAGCTCTGTAGGTTAAAGGACCCAGTTGACCCAATTAGACAAAATAATATTATTTACAAAATACCATGCAATGACTGTGACGGTCAACTACATAGGTCAAACTAGTAGGTCAGGGGTAGTCAGATTGTCAGAGCATAAAAATTTAGCTAAGGTAAGAATGGTTGACCCCGAGAAGATAAATAATTTAGAAAAAAGCTCAGCAATTGCAATGCATGCGCTAACACACAACCACACAATAGGGTGGGAGAGGGTTAAAATTCTAAAAAGTAATCTAGGTAGGTGGAGAGAGAGGTTGATTACTGAATCCTTGTTCATCGAGTCTATACACAACACATGCAATAGGAATGACTCGTCACTCATACCTGAAATATGGAAAATACTATTACCAATCAAATCAAGTGAAAATCAAGAGAAAAACAATGGAACTATATAAATGAATTTAGGAAGTCGTGTGATTACCTTGATATGATTATGAGCAATAAATTGTGCTCGAAACGTCATCAGTAAACATTACTGTATAACACTGTGCGAGTTATCAAAATAAAAATCTTATCTATAATGGTATTATTAAGCGAGTCTATTAGCTTAGGGCTTATCGGATCAACTAGCAGTTTGTGTTGCTGTAGAATATCGATACCGAGGATTGGGGATGGAACGTCTGCAGTGATGAACGACCAAGTGTAGGTATTCTGCAGACCAAAATCTAAAGTCATTCGTTTACTTCCATATGTAACAATATTAGACTTATTAACGGCTTGGAGCGTAACTACAGGGTCAGGATGTAGACGTTCCTGCGTAGACGGAGGGAGAACACTAACCTCTGCTCCTGTGTCGACTAAGAATGTAGTACCGGTATTTCTATCTGTTACATAAAACAAACGAGTTCTAGATCGTAGATTTCTGACAGTAGAAGTTTTCATACATGACGATATATCTTTTGGTTTAGCCAGAAAGTTGCAAGGTGGACGACACGATCGTGCATTGCTTCCGTAACTACGGTGATACCAGCAAATATTATCGTGATGTCGTGACGTGCTGGGTGACCGAGAAAGACGTCGACGAGACGAGCTTCTAGAACGACCTGGTCGTGTGTGTGTGTGGTCAGTGCTGCTAACTGACTCGGTAAGGTGTCGATTTGTGTTCTAGAGTCTGTATCCTGTCGTGAGTTTCTGGTATTCTGCTAGTGGAAGCAACAGATTGAGGTGTTGACCTCTCGTACATGCAATCCGCGATTTGGGCGAGCTTTTCTATGTCAATGTCGTCGTCTCTGAAAGCAAGAACTTGCTGAATGTTTGCAGGAAGTCATCGCAGCCAAATTTGGTAAAAGAGATGTTAATCGATTTCTCTTCCTGCTACTAGGCTTTGCATATGCCTCATGAGTTGCGATGGGGTTTTATCACCTAGCTCTACATTGCTTCACAAACGATCGAGTGCTTGCCTATCTGAAAGTGAAGTGCATCGAAGTACCTCCTCTTTCAACTTGTCGTAAGATGCTTCTGTGCTGGGTTGAACGATGTATTGTCATACCTGCTCGGTGACTTCATCTGGTAGTACTGTACTCAAAATGCCGAATTTAGCCGTCTGTGATGTGAGCTTATTGGCAGTGAAATAATGCTCTAGTCGTGCAAACCAAAGATGGGGTTCTCTTGGCCTAAAAACTGGTACAGTAAGAGAAATAGTACTAACAGATCCCAGCTCTAAGTTATTAGAGGTATTGGCAGACATGTTACAATTCGTAGAAAAATGGTTTGAGAGTAACAAAATAGCAAAAATTATGCACACCAAGAATATGGCAAAACAGAAAAACATGCAATGCAGATGCTTACCGCAAATTACTGAAGAATGTGCGATGAGAAAGAACAAGAATGAGTTCAAAATGTCTATTATATATATATATATATCCGATAAAGTTAGAGTATTATTAATCCAGCAAGTGTAATGATGCGTCGGCGTCAAAAAAGTTGTCGTCGAGGTTAACAAGTTATCGTCGGGGTCACCAGTTTATCGTCGGACTCACCAATTTGTTGCGTGCCGTATTTGACTAAATCACGTTTATGAATGTGCATAGACGTTGTGGCTACTCGACGCCCACACATGTAAAACCAAAAGGCACTTGTGAAGAGTACGATTGTGTATTATAGCCGTAGTCAAATTTCGAAAATTGTGTCAAGGTAATGTTCAACAACAGTAAATTGACAAAAGTCTGTGAAGTACATATAAAATCGGTCTGTGTACACATATAATACAAGTACACAAATTAGATTAAAAAGCATGTTTACAGTTGGTATAGGGGTTCTACAAGACTATCAACAGATGATATTTCCATTGTGGTTAAAATTTATTTTTATATTAACAGCGTAATATAGCCACATTTTATGCATGTAAATATTTAGGTCTTCTAAACCTACCAATAACCCTAATCTTTCTTGAACCCAACTCTCACGTGAAAATATATCCCTAAACTAAGTGTAATCTAACTCGAACCAATCCTAATGTCGCCTTTATTAGGTTAACCTAACCTAACCTAACTCGTCCTTCGCCTAAACCGTAACTTAATCTTTCCCAAACCTAAGCTGAAACTTACCAGATATCCCATTTAACAGCATAACACTTCGATGGGCATATTTTATTGATGATGACAAGATTATTTGCCAGGTTTCACTACCTTGCTCAGTGAGTATTTCTATGTTATTGGTGAGGTCGTACTCCATTCTTAGTTGTTAGTGGTGCTTCAAATTTAATTTGGCCTTCTTTTGTTTAAATTTGAACTTTCTGGCTAGAAATTATATCAGTGTAATTTTCTGAGGACTGTTTATGAAGTTCGGAGTCGCCCTACCAACTGAAATGACGTAACAGTTTCGAATAAGTTAAGTTGGTATGTCCTGAACGTATACTTCGTGATTTCTTTAGGCTGTATGCAGTGACGAGAAGTGGACGAAACTGTCGTGATGGTACCATTTTACTCTGCACAAACTGTTGTTCTTGGTTTATTGAGATCTCATATTAATTTGTTTATTGGGTATATATCACTCAGGTTGAAACAGTGTTATTTACAAGATGACGAAGTTCCACAAACAACTGTTTATTCCATTATTGACCCTGTAGGTTGACCCAATTAGATAAAACAATATAATTTACAAAATATCTTGCAATGACTGTGAGTGAGGTCAACTACATAGGCCAAACATATAGATCGGAGGTAGTCAGATTGCCTGTCAGAGCATAAGAATTCAGGCGGAGGTTAGATTGATTGATCCCACCCGCGAAGATAAGTTATTTAGGAAAAGGAACTCAGTACTACATTGCACTGCATGCATGCATTAGCACACAACCCCACTCAATAGGGTAGTGGGACGGAATGAAAATTCTAAAAGGTAATATAGGTGGGTGGAGAGCTCAAGAGGTTGACTATTGAATAATCCTGCCTGGTTCATCGAATAACCTACACCCAACACATGCAACAGGAATGACTCAATGCAAATACCAGAGATATGCATGAAGGATATTATTACCACCAGTCAGTCAGTCAAATCAGAGGAGGATAATAAATAATCTTAAAATTCTATTTCAATTCAAGCACATCAAAAACATTCTAACAAGTTACTTATTATGACTATGAGAAACACTCGTCTTATTTCCCATCTGATTGTAATTGATGAATAACGCTCATATTATTATTATTTCTGAATGTATATTATCCTATATTACTGATTTTTATTCAAATGTCTGATCGCATCAATTTCACTCATGTATATAAATGAAGCAAGAAAGTTTTGTGAGTATTACCTTGATATGATTATTATTATTATTATTGTATCCTTTAGTTCCTAGAGGAACATAGGGCTTCAGCTGCGCACCTCCATTGCCTTCGGTTTTCTGACAACTTTTTCACCCTGCTCCAGGTCTGTCCACATGCTTTCATCTCCTCCTCGCATGACCTCCTCCAAGTCACCCTTGGACGACCAACTCGCCGCCTCCCTTTCGGGTTCCACTCGAGCAATGGCTTGTCTAGTGATGTCACTTGATGGTTTCCTCAGCGTATGGCCAATCCATCTCCATTTCTTTCTGCCTATTTGTTTCACAATCGGTTCCTGATTGGTTCGCTCCCAGAGATCCCTGTTGCTGATCTTTTCTGGCCATCTGATCTTGAGTATTGAGCGGAGACAGCTGTTAATGAAGGTTTGTAGTTTGTTTGAAAGGCTCTTTATGACTCGCCAAGTCTCTGATCCGTATAGTAGCAGTAATAATTTGTGTCCGAAACGTGTTCATACGTAAATATTACTGTATGACACTGTGAGACTTTATCAAAATAAAATTTGTATCCATAATGGAGTTGTACTCCACCGCCACAGTGGCCAAGTTTTATCCTTATATAACAAGTGTTTATTGTTTATAATCTCGTAGCACGGAATGTAAATACACCACTTCGAAACTTTATTTACAAATGGTCTCTCTCTCTCTTTTTTTTTTAATATGTCCGAAATAGAAGAGGAATCAGTCTTATAGCATGTATTCTTAGTTGATTCGATGAGTAAATAAGGCTTCAACTATCAACTTCTCCTTCCATCCGACTACATGAAATCTTAAAACTGTCATGTTATAAGATTCGATTATGCGGTTGTGTGTGTGTGTAATTGCATGTAGTAAATACTCTAGCTGAACTATTCTCCAAACGTCTTATCTTATTAAGGTCAACTAATCTAGATTTTGTTAGGTTTTTTGTGCATAGCTAGTCAGACTGATTAGGTTCTGCTACTTTGGCTTGTGTATTTGACCTTACAATCATTCCACCAGGGTATTAGATAAACTAAATAAATAGTTTTGTTTAGTCGGCTGGGCAGGATCCTTTCGCTAACATAATTTATTTTCAAATATGCTAGTGAGGCTTGAATGCCTCTTTTATTCCTGCTTTGTTAAGAATCCTTCGTAATATGTTCTAGACGTTTCGGTCTTTGTAGGGAGGCTGTACTGATAATTTAAATACTTTATGGTTGGTTTTGTGATATGTTTGTCACATATTCCAAGTTTCAGGATTTCATCATGAACTGATATCGGTGAGATTGAACAATTGGAATACCACCTGGGTGTACTGGACAGCTTTTTTGTAAGACTGGTTTGTTCAGCAATACGCACCCACACGGTGGGATTCTAACCCAGGACCTTCTGGTTACAAGGCTAGCAAGCTCGTAGACTATTAAGCCACTGGAATCCGATCTAATGGCCACCTCATGAATTCTAACTTCTAATGAGAAGTTGTCACCGGTGGCGTACAGAAGGTTTGACGCGTGTGAAAACAAATACTCGTCAACGATGACATTAGCTAGTGATGGTGCAATATTGTGAATTGGCAGAAGTTGGAATTTATTGGCTGGTCATCATGTCCCAGTGGCGCTTGATGGTCTACGAGCTCGCTCACCTGGTAACTAGAAGATCCTGGGTTCAAACCCCGCAGTGTGGGTGGTTACTGTTGAAAAGTCCCAGGCTAGGCTGAAGAAACAGCTATCCAGTACTCTGAGCTGGTTTTCTGATGATCCTCTAACCGATGTCAGTTCATGATGAAGTCCCGAAACATCCTGACTGATTTATCGGGGTGATTATTAAGTGTCAAAGCTTCCCCCATATATCCCATTTCCTGCCGTAGAATTTCTTTGGTATTGAAATAATGGAGAAGTTTTCTAGCTCAGATGGATGATATTGAATCGCTTGTGTTCTCTGAGCTGGCCGATTTAATTGCGAAGCCTTCGTCGTCCTTCTAAAAACCTGTGCTGAAGCAATGTAGTTGTGTAAAAGGACGACGAAAGCTTCGCAATTGAATCAACCAGCTGAGAGAACACAACTAGTTCAATTTCTTCGATCCTGTTTAGTGTATCTGCTCTGTTACTTGGACATTTAACTAATCCTATTTTCACTAACATGGAGTGGGATGAATCGAAATCCAAATATCGTTAATTACTAATAATATTAGAAGTAGAGTGGTAGCTGAAGGGAATGAATTCATTAGTCGATGAGGTATGTGCTAAGCATGTCTATCTATACACAATCTTCCTCGATGCACACTATCAACTCAGAAGGTACTTGTTACAATGGTGATTAGCAGTGGAATCCAGGAAGCGTGTTTCGTGCTTTATAAGACTCGTCATGTGGATGTGTCTATGTTCCAGTCAGTGATGGTGTTCCCACTGGGATTCGAATCTATCGCTTTATAGGTGAAAGCATTACCCATTCGGCGGCCAATGATCCCCATCTCTTGCGCCATACGTACAAGTTATCACATATGTTTTTTCAGGTTAATTTTGCGTTTCCTGGCAGATTGATCATGTTGGATAGAAAGTCTACCTTTGTGTTGACATGTTGACTGTCTGGTGCAGACGCCTTGATGATGATGATGTCTTACGATTATTAACGTGGGATTATTTCATTTGATGATGACTAGAGATGGAATTCAGTACGCGCCTTTCGTCCCAATTGGGACTCATCAACTGGACGTACCTGAATTGCCAGTGAATGATGGCGATACTCATCCATCGGCATCCCACGGTGGTTGTTTGTAATGGTTGCTGTCAGTTAGTGGTCAAAGAAAATTATTCTGTGGTGGAATTATACTCTACTTACCACATAGTGCCCGGATTCGATTCTTATATTTCTATCCGTCCCTCTGTTTTTCTTTCTATCATTATTATCATTGCACAAAGCAACAAGCATGATACTTCGTGGTCACCAAGAGATGTGTCACACAAAATCTACTAGTCTGTGGGAAGGCTGGTATACTACTTAGACTCCCAGACCGAAGCAGATGTTTGTCTTAAAGTGCCACTCCACCCCCTTGAGTCTTTGACTTGTAGTCCGATCCACAAGGCAATGGAGCAACTTCAACGGCAGCTACATTCCCACAATCGACAGTGATCACAACAGGTTCATACGCTATTCATTCCTTAAGGATTGTAAAGCCTGTGTACATCATAATAGGTTTGGAATCAGAGTTTTTCAGCTCCCTTAGGTAGACCAGCATGTCCATCAATCTGGTTGGTTATCAGCGTCAGACGTTCACACTGTGTCTTTCACTTTCGTGAGGGACACCACCCCTGTAGCCGCGTGAAGGTGGTGGCATTGAACAGGTTTTACCTGACAGGGGCTATGAACAACACATGGGGTCACATGGAAACATTTCTTGAGGAAGACTAAACAAAGTCTACCCTTCCCCCTTGGCGTATATATCAGCTCGTTTATCTATTTAATCTTGTAAAAAACATTTCTCGTCAACTGAAAGCTGTCTCAAAGTCCAACAATGTACCAGTAATAAATTACGAGACTGCCGGTTTGAATCCATCCAATCATCACATCCCCACTTCACAGTAACAACAGTCAGTCAGTCAGTCAACCAAATATAGAAGCCTATATCTTAGATAGTCTCATCATCAGTAGGATCAGGACTGACGAATAGAAGGCTTCGGTTCTAAGGAGCAACAGTTAATAAATGAGCACATGACAGCTAGACAGGCGTTACTAGTCAAATCCCTAGGAAGAAACACCTAGGAATGATGAACAGCTATTTCGTCCCCCACAGGGGTGTGAACCGGGAGCCACCTTCCACTTACAAGGCGAGCTCGTTGTAGACTATCCAGCCACTGGGTGGGAACCCGGGCGAATGACCAGTGCATGAATCCAAACTTCTGCCAATTCCTGTACCAGAGCCAGTGGGACTGCGTACTGATGAGGAAACAGCTGTCCGGTACTCCACTATATCAATCAAGTCGCGATCAAACCTGTAACCCCACCACAATCAAATCCCTGGAAACCAACAGCACACATCAAAAATGAAGAAGACAGATATTGCAAAAATTACATTTTATGTTTGTTTGTCTGTCTGTATGTGTGTGTGTGTGTGTAAAGTTATATATATGAAAACAGACAGACCGTCAAACACTAGATTATTATTTCCTCATTATCAATTAAGTAAAATAAAGAGTTGAATACATAGGCCTACGTGTGTGTATGTGAGTGTGTGTGTGCGTTCGTATGAATAAAGTAGACATCATGAAGAACACAGAGACAAAACCAGCCAACCAGCCAACCAGCCAACCAACCAACTAACCTGTCCCCCTTTTGATCCTGGAGACGAATAACACAGTAATACTCAAAATGTGCTAGCTGGAACAATAAAAAAGATTAAAAACTGAAGAGCGTCGAGATGGTGCGGAAGGTAGGGAAGAAGAACTCTTCACATTCGTTTATTATCTGAGATGTATACATAAAACATAAAAAGAAGAAAAACAAGGTGACAGAGGGGGTGGGGAAAGAGAAGGTCACACTAAGTTTGAATCATATATAAATATAAATCTACATGTGTGTGTATGTGTGTGCGTGAATTTATGTACATAGTGCGTAGGCGCGTGTGTGTATCTTAGTGTTTATCAACCAATGGGGAGGGGGGCAGCAGGAAGGGGGGCTTGTCATAATCCCAATCCATATAATAAATGAAACGAATTAACTGTCTGACTAACTGCGTGCGGGGGGGGTGAGGGTAAGTAAACAGAAAAGCCTAATCACAAACACACACACACGCCTTCTACAATAACTGATGATATATATTTGTTGTGATGAGAATATACGTCATACATACATACACACACATACATAAAAACAGAAGAACTAATGGTGTCGTTAGCTGGAATTTGCCAATGCCACAGATCCCTTCATTCATTCAATCATTCATTTATATTTACAACCACGGAAAGGGGGAGAGAGAGAATTGTAACAAGACAAGGCAGCATGAAAACTATACACACTCACTATGACTTCAGCTCGATTTAAATGAAAAGAAAAATAACAAAAAAGAGACAGTGGAGATTCTTCATGAGGTCGATAGTACTACTACGACTGATGGCAGTCACAATAATGAATGTGAGAAATGAGGAGTAAAAATCGCCTCAATTAATACTACTACTAATAATAACAACAACATTATTTCCATTACTATTTTACTACTACTGATTTGTTTATAAGTAGTATGAAGGCTAATGCATAAATTTCGTTGAATAAATTTTAAAAAAATGTGAACATACGCTAGCGTTTTTCCAGTGTTGTGCTCGTAAAAAGCTACAAATGAAGGACAGGAACAAACTGACCCAAGTATACAAAACTGGATGAGTAGAAAGAGAGAGACAGAGAGGGAGGGACCCGAAAAGAGGAAAACTCTCCATTTTAGGCACATTTATGTGTGTGTGTGTGTGTGTCAGTGTGTGCGTTGTGAAACTAAAGACAATGACAGACTGAACATAAAGATAATATATACGAGAATATAAAAAAAGAAGAATACAAACGGCTGCAATGGGGTGGGGTGACAAAGGGGTCCGGGGGCCCTCTCAGATGGATAAAAAAACCATTATCAGGCAACAGTAAAACAAGAACAAGAAGGTATGAAATAATAAGTAATATAAAACAACCCCCCACCCCCAAAAAACAAACATTAAAAGATCATATTATGGATGGTAAGAAAGGATACTGAAATACTGAAAGATAGATAGATAGATAGATAGACGATGTATCGATCGATTGATCAATCAAACTGGCATTACTCATACTCATACTATTACTACTCCTCCAATTCAGAGGTGCGATATATATTGATTGAATGAAAACAGACTTCTTTATCTGTGCATACGATTACTGGAAGGTTGTCGTCTTCTGGGTAGATCTGCAAGCAAATAAATAATAAAACAAGAAAAAAACGTAACAAGATAGAAAAAAACGATTTAGATTCTTTGATGAATACAAATAACTAACGTCCTATTCAGGCTATACAGTTTATATAAATTGAAGACCTACCATGCGCCAACTTGAAAAAAAGGGGCTCGTCAACACTATCCAGCCTGGCTAGGTGAAAGGAGAACAAAAACGTGTGTATATAGTTCAGTGACAGAACATCTATCTGATCAACTCAGGACATTCAGTGCCATTCGAAAAATCCTTCAAAATAATATACAAGATTCGATCAAACCTATCAAAAGCGAGTAAAATTAAGACATCTGGGCGCAGCCAAAGCACTAGCCATTCAAAAACTTAAATCCACGCTATGTATCCAAAAGAAATACGTCCAACTCTTGTCCTTGCCATAGTCATCATAAACAGGTGATTCTTTTCATAGTGACTATCCCATTGACTTTCTTATCCAAACTTCCAGTTTATTCATGTTATTTACTACACTAGCATATTTTCATATCCGAACTTGCTGTCTATTTTGTCATTTTATTATTTTTACATTTCTAACCCCTAACTGTATAATATGTCAATCTTCTCAATAATTATGATGCTACCTTGTTTGGGAGTTTTATCCGTCCTCCATCCCTGTGTTTACTATGGCATTTGAATTCCTGACTGTAATTTTTGTTAATTTGACCCTTGACCGGAAATTATTCTGGAACTTTCTTCTCACCCACCCATTTGTTTATTTTTTTTTGATTTACAGCTTGATTCCACACTGTATTTTTGGTACAAGTATGGAATTTTCAGCATGGATATCGGTAGCCCAAATTTCGCAGGCCGACCATAGATATCAAGGTGTGCGTCGGCGTGGGCTCGAACCCCGGACCATGTGCATGGTCGGCGAGAGTCCTAACCACTGTGCCACCGACGTACAAGTTATCACGAGTGTACAATCTAGTTGACCGTGACTTCATCCCTATGCGATCAAATGTATATTTTCCATAAATTGAGTTCATGTGTGAAAAACAATTTGACAAGGTTAAACAAAAATAGCGTCCTAAGGAATACTACTAAAGCACGAGTGACCATTGGAGCCCAACCAATCATAAAAATAAAGTGACTTTTACACAAAACAATGACGTTTATTTACAAAAAACAAAATGTATACAAAAACACATTAAACAGAGTATCTTTTTCTGACATGATTTTTGAAAATACGTCCCAGTTATAAAAAGAAGAGTATCAGTTGCTAAGTTAGACCAGTTTCTATCCATGTGTGTGTGTCATTCACCAAAGTGACTTAAGGTGAGCTTGTTTTATGATCCATTTACCGCTCTTCTCCTGTTTTGCAGTCAATCTTCTCCCAGAAGTCCTCCTCGGTTGAATTACTAATGGTTTCCAGTAAGAGAATCGACGATAACTACTTACTGGCAAAAATGTGGATGATAAAATTAAAATAAAAATAAATAGTAATATCCTAACTCTAATACCTACCACCACCTTAACTCTAATCCCAATCCTAGAGAGCTGTTAACACACACATTATCCAAACAGTGCTTAAAAATGTGATGATCTGGGTGAAATTTCCTCCTTAGTTGGTGGAAAGCGTTCATATTTGTGTTGTAGTAATGATAGGTATCCTTTAGCCATGAGACTAGCATGCGTGAACGCAAGGTCATTGGAGCATTCGCGTTCTTTGGGATTTTTTAAAATATTTTTATTCCTTTACATTTCCCAGCTGGAATATGGGACTTCAAACTAGAAGAACTTGAAGTTTCAATGGCAGTAGTGGTTGTTTTATTTTTACGGGATGGGGTTTTGTTAGCCTCACGCCCAACCTTCCCCCTCGTTACCAGTTTTATTACTGGATTAGCGAAGTAAAGGAGTGTGACAGTTGTCGGAGATCGAACTCTGAACCATCTGAGCAGTCGGCGAGCATTCTACCACTACTGTGCCACCGTCCTTCTCTATGGCTCTGAAACATGGCCAATATGAGTTGAAGACATGAAAAGGTTGACTGCTTTCGATCATAGATGTCTGCGATCTCTGTCTCACGTTAGGTGGTTTCACAAGGTAAGTAATGTTGACGTTAGGCGTAGAGTGTTGGGCAAACAGGGAAAATCAATCGACGAGGCTATAAAGTTACATAGACTGAGATGGCTAGGTCACGTGCTGCGCATGCCTAACCATCGCTCCCCCGACGGTCATTACTAGCTGATATAGGTGCAGGTTGGAAAAGAGTAAGTGGTGGCCAAACAAAAACATGGCCTCATCAATCCATGAAATCCTTGACAGTTAAACTGAGTCAGGTAGGTAGGGAGATGCAGACTTCGTGACTGGTTGGGGCCCTCGGGACTCTAGGAATTAATGGCTGGAAACAATAGGTGACATGGCTCAAAATCGTTGTCAATGGCTAGCGCAGATGTATTCAGTCTCTGTAATCTTTCATATTCCTTTCTACCATTACCCATTCTGTTTCACTCTTATGCTTGTCAGACTGTATTGATTCTCTTCACTCATCTTCTTGTCTACCTCTGTGTGCTATTTGGAACGTGGCAACTCGAACTGCTGCACTTCGGTGCCAAGTTCTATGTTGAATCCAGACAGACAGAGACAGACTGTGCCACCGACGCACGTCCCTTGGGATGCAATTCTTTAGCTTCACCGACAAGTTCACATTCTGAGGACGCCGCCGTTAAGTAATATCACACGACAACCAAGCCTCCAAGCAACCCCCCCTCGAGTGAAACACACGAATGGGAAGCGAGTGTTCCACGAGTTGGATACCACTTCAAAGGTGTGACATGGATGAGATGAAATCATGTGCGCAATCACGGAGTCACTAGTCAGCTGTAAAAAAAAGACTGCAGGGAACGAAGTGAGATAAAGATGTGCTGTTGAAGCGTTTATTTTCCACTAGGAACCCAAGGGAACAATAATAATACATACATATATAATGCATTAATTACATAAGGGTTGTTTATTTTCGTAACAAGGAATCATAATATCAAACAATAATGACTTATTAATTAGAACACACGGCATGTGTCAGTGGCTGAGTGGTAGAATGCTAGCCAGCCCCATGCTTGTGGTTCAGGGTTTTGATCCCCGGCAACTGACGCACTCCTGACCCTCACTAAGCCGGTAATAAGACCGGTAAAGAGGGGGGGGAGGTTAGGCATGCGGCTAGCAACCCTACCCCGTAAAAACAAACACCACTGCTACTAGAACTTCAAGACTGTAACTTGAAGCCATTGGGGAATGTAAAGGAACAGACGCCTTCTAATTAGGGTGTCTCAAGGCTAAACACCCCGGTGACCCCCCCCCTCCTTCCTACGAATAGTCTACACTTCATTCTGGGCAACTCAATACTCTTAGCCTTGGAAATTAGGAACGCTTGTATCAGTATGCGTTATATAGAAGCATTCAAAACCATGGCGTAGTGCATATAACTAACTGCTTCGGCCTAGTTTCGAACTCTTTTCACAGTAGTGTGTGTACAACAACACCAAAGGAGTCTAACAAACAGGCATCGAATCAAACAATAATGACTTATTTAGCTAGAATACTTGACTTCTAAATTTACTCTGTGTGTGTGTGTGTGTCTTACAAGATTAAACAACCGCATAAATCAAATTGACAATATATGCCGTTTACACTGTCCCAAAGGGTTGAAACCTCATCACAATTTCCATTGGGTACCAATTCATCTTGTTTCATCG
The DNA here is from genome assembly GCA_944472135.2 of Trichobilharzia regenti. Lineage (NCBI taxonomy): Eukaryota > Metazoa > Platyhelminthes > Trematoda > Strigeidida > Schistosomatidae > Trichobilharzia > Trichobilharzia regenti. The sequence continues at coordinate 9,958,943 of OX235266.1, forward strand.
GTAGTACATAAGTTTTATGCACTGTAGAGCAAGATTTCATCTCTTCGAATTGTATATAAATTGTCAATATGATTTATGCTGTTGTCAACCAGTTCGTTTAAGTAGTTAGCAAAAAATCGAGCGGTTTGAACGGATTCGGATGGCTCTCTTTGAGCTGAGTCGAAACCGGATACACACCATTGATGAACTCGACTCGAAAGTAGAGAGAAACAGTAGTCAAAGAGTGCTTAGATCACTTCGATGATCCGACTGGCTGGCTGGCTGGTTAGCTACCAAGCGCTACTGGTTGGTGATATGAGAGTGGTATACACAACTACTCGTCCCGATTAATCAGTAGTATGTAGAGTTAAACAATCTTTCCCAATAGTCTACTTCATTCTGGGTAAGTGAATAATGTAATAGTATCCATAGGAATGATAAACTACTCTATTGAATTAGTTTCTACATTTTTACAAATGGGGATGTGTCGTCGTCATCATCAAGTTGAAATGAGTTACAGAAGAAATAAAAACATTATGGAGTACTACTACAGGGTAACTGTTTCACAGCCTAGTCTCGAACTCCACACACAACAGTCTCTAAAAAAAAGAAACCTACCATTTGAATGAACCCTATGCCTTACCCAAGACCACTCAACGAGCCTAATTAAGGTCCAGGCGGCGGGGGGGGGAAGTTGGGTCCTCAGTGAAATCATGCAAGCGCACTACTGAAAGGGTCTCCCCCACACCAGGTGGAAACAGTCGTCGTTCAGTGTTCTCTAGTTCTCAGTGATTCTTCTTTGATAGATGGAATTTCAACTTGAAACTAATCATATCCTTACAAATTCATACATATTCATAATTTTATGCTTAATGTCATATACAAACTCGAAGACTTGCAGGCGAAAAGCAACCAACTGGATGAAGAAACAACCAGAGAAGACAGGAACTCCAAGGGGACACATAAAGAAGACGGAAGTAGGTGATGAAGATGCCAAACCAACCAACCAACCAACCAACCAACCAACAGCAATAACACCATTAACGGGAGAGATTTAAAGGAGGTTACTTCCTTCACCTATCTGGATAGGAAGCACCATTTCAACCACAGGTAGGTGGAACGGATCAAGATGTCGAAGTCGGAAAGGCAAGGATATGCCTTCAGCAATCTGAAATCAGTATGGAAATCTTCTGATGTCACTCAGACAGCATAAACAAAAGGATTCGGATTCTGTTCAACACAAATATATGAAGTCAACCACTTCTTATATTATACGGGTCGGAAACTTGGCCAGCGTGTCACGAAAAAAAGGATTTTCAACAGGCCAAAAAAGACTTTTATATCAACAGCTGCCACCTTCACTGCCTGGCTCCATACTGAAGATCAAATGGTCAGATAGAAAAGAATTAGTAACAAGAAACTGTAGGGAAAAAAAAACCCAACAACTGAGAGCCGATCGGTCAACAAATATGCAGGGGAAAATGAAGATAGATCGGGTAAACATTGAGGAGGCGATATAATTGAAATCACGCGCCAGCCAGGACATTGCTTGAGTGGAATCCCAACGGGAAGCGACGAATGGGGTCGTCGGTGCGAGGGTGACATGGAACAGAGAGGTGTGGGGATGAAGAGATGAGAAGACACCATGGGGAATCGTGGACTCAGATGACGAGGAGAGCAGAAAATTGAACAAAGTGGAGATGTGTTGTTGAAGTCCTATCATCTTCCACTCGGAATCCGTGATCCCGTCTGGAAATAAGATAAATTACTATGCGCTAAAAAAGTTATTCTAAAATAATTCATAGAGAATAAGCAAGTAGACATAACACACACACACACACCATAAACGTGTATCAATTGAAGTTATGCATACAGAAACAGCGAAAAATGCCTCAATATGTGTTACAAAAACGAATTGTAAAATAGCATGAAAAACAAGCGTACAAAATAAACCAAGTATGCAAGTATTATGTACTCGTCGCCAAATTATTGTTATGTACTGGTCGAGAATTTAATAGTCCTGACGCAAGAAAGACGGAAATCAGAAGACCACTACTAGGTTTGCGTTGATACTTCTATTTTCCAAACACAAGAAGAATCAAAATGTCACACAGGAGTGTGAGAGCAAAAATATATATGAATGTCCGAACAAGTGTGTGAACACAAGTGTGTGAGCGAATATTCAAAATGAACAAATCAATAGACAGTCTTAACATGATTGGCTAATTATAATGGAATATCGATCCATATATACCTAGCAAATATAACAGACATGTCAAACAAACACATATTATATATAACATAAGGGGAATATACATTGTTAAAGGAGACAGGTTCATCAAAGTGAAATGGTCACAGACTAAGAGAGCAACAGAAAGAGAGACTACCATATATATATATATATGGATACATATCAGAAAGATTTCAAGTTACATTAAGGATTGACATCAGGGGTAACAGAGGATCACCGAAAAGCAGCTCAGAGTACTGGATAGCTGTTTCGTCCTAGTTAGGGACTCTTCAGAGGTATGTGCTTACTAGTGATTACAGGATGCGGTTGCCTTAAATCCTACTGAGAATTCGTAATCAATGGAGTCCACCAAGTCGGATGGGCAGACATTTGCCCTCGATGACGGTGGCTAGTGGTAGCAACATCAATGGGAATTATAGAGTTAATCGGCCCTTAGATTTCATCCCAGTGATTCTCTAAATGATGTTAATCTGAGATTTAACTTCAAAAACCAATCAAATCTCTGCAAATCAACACCTAAGATATATTGAAGATTTGAACAAAAGAAAGAAGAATGAGTGTTAATCAGCGTCATTAAGATAAATACAGAGATTCTTAACAGTCTAGTAGTTCTATTACTCGCATTACAGTTTTGAACTTCGGACCTAACTAAGTCTCGATGTTCTCTTCAGTGTTAATTCATAAATTTAAGAAGTGTTATGTAAGCTAAACAAACAGGCTTTCCTAGAAACAGCAATGGCTAAGTGAAAATGGGAACAGATGGATTACAGGTGGTCAGAGAATCAACCATATAATCAATCCATGAATCTGTTCCATTATAGCCAGATAGGCAGATTGAGGTTATGTGGTTGAGTGTTTACACAATGCTAAGCATCAGTAGTGAAAGACTCTTAGTGAATTAGGTCATTATTTGCCCAATATAAAGTATTGGCTTTCTTTTCATGATATAATATGGACAGTAAGTAATATTGAGGTTATAGGGGGAGAGTGTGTCGGGGGTAAAGAGGGTGAGTTAATTGATGTAACAAATGCAAAGCCATTGTCTTCTTTATTGTGAGCAATGCTGGCTAACATAGGAATAGGTTGGAAAAGACTGTTGCCAGTGGTTAAATCAAAATACAGCACATATAGGGGGATATATATATTTAGACTGCATAGCTGGGGTCCTCAATGACGCTCAGAATCAATGGTTACAGAGACTATTTGTTGATAACACAGGTCATATATATTACAAGAAAATGTTTGAACTATGTGTGGTCACAGTAATACTTATCTATTGAACTAAAAAGCATATTGCATGCTTTTGTTTAAAGGATTAGTGAATGTCTTCAATTTCTTGTTCAAACGCAGATGAATACACTGTGATCTTGACATCATGACAAAAATGAGGTATGTGTATCATTACTAACACACACACACACACACACACACACACACACACACACACACACGCAATAACTTTTACTACTGATAAGTAAGATACGAGGAAATAGCCTCAGAAAGAAAAAATACAACGATAATTATCGCGTTGCAGCTCACTCACTCACTCACTCACTCACTCACTCACTCACTCACTCACTCACTCACTCACTCACTCACTCACTCACTCACTCACTCACTCACTCACTCACTCACTCACTCACTCACTCACTCACTCACTCACTCACTCACTCACTCACTCACTCACTCACTCACTCACTCACTCACTCACTCACTCACTCACTCACTCACTCACTCACTCACTCACTCACTCACTCACTCACTCACTCACTCACTCACTCACTCACTCACTCACTCACTCACTCACTCACTCACTCACTCACTCACTCACTCACTCACTCACTCACTCACTCACTCACTCACTCACTCACTCACTCACTCACTCACTCACTCACTCACTCACTCACTCACTCACTCACTCACTCACTCACTCACTCACTCACTCACTCACTCACTCACTCACTCACTCACTCACTCACTCACTCACTCACTCACTCACTCACTCACTCACTCACTCACTCACTCACTCACTCACTCACTCACTCACTCACTCACTCACTCACTCACTCACTCACTCACTCACTCACTCACTCACTCACTCACTCACTCACTCACTCACTCACTCACTCACTCACTCACTCACTCACTCACTCACTCACTCACTCACTCACTCACTCACTCACTCACTCACTCACTCACTCACTCACTCACTCACTCACTCACTCACTCACTCACTCACTCACTCACTCACTCACTCACTCACTCACTCACTCACTCACTCACTCACTCACTCACTCACTCACTCACTCACTCACTCACTCACTCACTCACTCACTCACTCACTCACTCACTCACTCACTCACTCACTCACTCACTCACTCACTCACTCACTCACTCACTCACTCACTCACTCACTCACTCACTCACTCACTCACTCACTCACTCACTCACTCACTCACTCACTCACTCACTCACTCACTCACTCACTCACTCACTCACTCACTCACTCACTCACTGAATCCCACTAAATATATAATTAACTAGTCGAACGAATATCTAACTAGTTGAAAATTCATCTGAACTGAATAACAGCGTAAGTCTATGATCTATATCATAATTCAAAAAATGAGAGCTGATTATGATAATAAAAACAAGAAACACAATACACAATGCTAAACAATGAAGTGAACAAACAAAATGATACAAAGAAAATTCGATGGTGATGAATTCACACGCACAAATACACACATACAGACAATATATATATATATATATATTTACATATGCGTAAGTGTATATGCTTGCACACGCACGTAGACATACATAAAGCCATGCAAATACATAAAATAAAGTACATGATGAATAAGCGCCACATCACGCCACGCCTGCGCTAAGCAAACTTTGATGATCACAAATATAAACACAATGACATATTACAACATATATACATATATAGGCTAAACAACATCATCAATATTAGCAATGTTATAATAAAGGCGAGAAAGTTACAGAGCACATGAGAGAGCGCATAGGAACGCGGACGGGCGGGGACACACACATACACATACAAACTTGTTAGATTATGACAACAGTAAAATAGCGACAACAACAGATTTTGACGGAGAAGAATACAAACCACCAACCTGCCTAAATGTTTTTGACCTAGAAATTCAAATGCATATACGTACATACAATGCATACATACACACGTACATAGATAGATTGAAGACAGAAAAATAACAAAAAAAAGTGATAGTTATTCTATCGAATAAACAACAAACTACCATCACCAAGTTATTCGTCAGGTAAGAGGATGGTTATTTGCGCTCGTGTGTGTGTAACATTGGCTGGAGTTTGCGCTAAATAAAATAAATATATATGCGACGAAATGACAGAAGTTGGAATTCATGTACTGGACATTGAGTCGGAGATCTCAGTGGCTTAATAGTCTATGAGCTCGCTCTCCTCGTAACCAGAAGGTCCTGGGTTTGAACCCCGCATAGTGTGGGTGCCTACTGCCAATGATTCCCAAACTAGGATGACGAAACAGCTGTCCAGTACTCCCTAACTGGTTTTCAATGGTTCAGTAACTGATATCGATCAATGGTCAAACTCGTAAAAACAAATCTAATCCTTCCTTACAAACCAAGCCTTGAAAAATGCTTCTATTTAGATCAGAGACTGTGGGCATCACAGAAAGCATTTCGAAACATGCTGAAGACTTTCATCAACCGCTGTGTCTTCGCTCTATAACATCAGATGGTTGGAAAGGAATTAACAACTAGGGATTTTGACGATAAGACAACCAAAGAACCAACAAATGTGCTGAGGGAAATAGACAGAGAGAGTAGACCGTTGTTGGGTGATATTACGCGTCATACCCTTGAGTAGAATCAACCCGATGGGAAACGACAACTTGGGGGGGGTTAGGGAGTGTGACATGGAGGAGGGTGATCATGAAGCCAACTAAAACGGATCATAGAGAACAGGATGAAGTGGAGATGTGTTGTTGAAGCCCATCTTCCACTGGGAAGGCAGATAACGAGTGATGAACATTCATCCAATTGTTCCACTAGTTTAACTCCAATTTGATTATATAATCAGATCGATGACAGGACCAATATCAATAGAATTGGATACAATCGTAAGGACATTGACGAGAACAACTGCCGATCACAGTGCAGGTGGTCATCACCACCTATGAAGAATCTAACCCCCACCCCCACTCACCCAAATCTCACTTCATATTGAAGAAAGTATTGAAAACTTTATTCAGGAAGACAATGGAAGCTTCCCCCAGTTGTGCCAACCAGCTAGCTAAGGAACACAACAACAAAATCTTCTCTTCACTATTATACAAAAAAGAGTCATCGAGTAGTCAATAACCCAAGGGAGGCTGATTTCAATCCTTCAGCGACTGAGACTTACACTTTATCTCCAGTTCTCATCCACTACACACACACACACACATCAATGGTAGTCCATCCATTCATTCAAGACTATGTCAGATAGCCTTACTATTAATATCTAATGAGTCAGACTGTTAGATTATCGTCAACTAGTCGACACCAATTGAATATAGTTTGAACAAGCCGGTTAGACAAACACCAAACGAAAAGAGAAAACAAACTAAAATTTTTGGTGTTTATATTTACCAATCATCAACGATTAGTAAGGTTAACAGAGATTTGATCAATTTCAAGTTCGAACATAGACTGACGCCAGTTAGAGAAGTGTTGGAAACCTAGAAGTAGTGGATGACTGTTTCGACCTGATTTCGAACTCTTCAGCATTAACAACCCATGGCATGATCCCGCCCAAAAGGTATCAAAACCCAGGACCTTCACGTTACGAGGCGAGTCCGCTGGTCATTCCAACGCTAGAACGAAATTCAACCACCCGGGAATTCCAACTTCCATCGTTTTGCCACCGCTAGCTGGTGTCTTAACACACCCAATTTGGTGGACCCAACTGGCGGTATGGTGTTATAGATCATGGATTGATAGAAGTTGGAATTCATAGACCACTAGGTTCCACCATACCAGTGAGTGACTGAGTGGATAGTCGGCTCACTTCATATCCTGAAAGGCACAGGTTCGATACTTTTTGGCTGGGATCATAGAAGAGTACTGCTGAAGAGTTCCGAACTAGGGTGGAGACAGCTGTCCAGTATTTCCTGCTGGTTTTCAACGGTTCTCTAAATGATGTCAACCTGTGTGTGATCTAAATTGAATTCACTATTCATCGAAATGACGACAAGACTGTAGTAAGTCAAAGAATTGACTAAACTTTTTGATTGGATGGAGGATTCCATCATGGGTTGACATCAGTTAGAGAACCATTGGGAAACCACCTGAGAGTACTGGACAGCCAGCCATTCCGTCAGCCTAGTTTGGGACTCTTCATCAGTACGCACCCACACTGTGCGAAGTTCGAACCCAGGACCTTCTGGTTACAAGGCTAGCGAGCTCGTAGACCATTGAGCCAATGGGACTCGATCCAATGGCCAGCTCATGAATTCTAACTTCTTTCAATTCACGACATAGCACGACCATTTCGCAATGTCTTCTGCTTCAATGAGTTACTGCCTCATCTTCCACCTGCTGTATCCTACTGGTCACGGCTTCCTACTAGAACCCCAGGTCACTGCCTGAACAGGGCCAGTCACTAGTGAGCATCAGATTAATTTTCAAGTATTGGTTTTGTAGAAGCTACTTTACAAATAGCAATAATCGGATTGGGTCTACGAGCTCGCTAGCCTTGTAACCAGAAGGACCTGGGTTCGAACTCCACACAGTGTGGGTGCGTACTGATGAAGAGTCTCAAACTAGACTGACGAAACAGCTGGCTGTCCAGTACTCCCAGGTGGTTTCCCAATGGTTCTCTAACTGATGTCAACCCATGATGAAATCCCCCATCCAAAACCAATACTTGAAAATTAAACATTTTGAACGGTGGCCAGTTTCATAGAGCTCAGAGTTACCACCCAGAACGAACCTATCGTGCACTAGGGGCTTTGCAATCACACAATTCTTGTGTGAGGACTTATGATACAGTCTCGCTGCCTAGGTGTCTAGGTAATAATAATAATACTAATACAGTTACTACTATAACAATGCGCGTCAACGACGCCGCAATTCGTCTGGAGTTCGATTCCCGACCAGCAACACACTCCTAGACCTCACCTAGTCGGCGATTAGTAAAGTCCGCTGTGTACAGAAGGCAGGTTGGGAGTGAGGCTATCAACCTAACCCTGTAAGAAAACAACATAACGACACACACACACACACTACTGTTAATGATGAAGCTTTAAAGCTCAAAGCTTGAGGTTCTCGATGTTCTACCCTCCCTTGGAAGGAATAAGAATAAAAATAAAGTAATAACAGTATATATGCATACACTATTAAAACAGCAATAAAAATAAATAAATCTATATACAGAACATACGTGGTTCAACAGAATTCAAATCATTAACAATTGGGCGAATAATACTGATGCCAGGACTAGCGGATGAAGCTCTAAAATTGCCATGATTACAATTCGATGCTGCTGCAGCTGTTGCTGCCGCTGATGATGATGATGATGACAGTGTAGCCATTGTTCTTTGTGGGGGTGGTGGTTGTGGTTGGGACTGACCATTCATTGGACAATGACCTGTAGGACGTGAATGTGATTGAGCGGAAATAATTTTCAACGAGCCTTGATTACTTCCTTGTCGTGTCATGGATAAAACCTGTTTATTAAAAGAAAGCAAAATAAGAATATCAGTGAGATAAGTTCAACCTCTGGCGTAGAGGTGATATTCACCGGCTATTGATTAAAAAAAGTCGTGTGTACTGCCCAGTAGTTTTCTCTGTCCTTCTTTTACGCCGTCTCTGGCGTAGACGTGATATCCGGCTGACTGGCTATCGACCAAAGGGCGAGTGTACTGCTCAGCACTCCGCTCCGTCCTCCTTTATGGCCAGTTGTGAGACCTGGCCATTGAGAGTAGAAGACATGAAAACACTGGCTAGTTGTCTTTGATGATAGGTGTCTGCGTTCTATCTTCCGGGTGAAGTGTTATAATAGGGTGAGCAATATTGAGATTAGGCTTTGGTCGAGTGCTAGGTAGGTGGGAGGGGAAATCAATAGACCAGGCTATGAAGGTGCATTGTCTGAGATGGTTAGGACATGTGATACGTGTGTATGTCTAGTCATCGCCTTCCTCAACGGGCAACGTTAGTTGACATAGGGTCAGGCTGGAAAAGAGCTAGCGGCGCTCAATCCAAAACATGGAACACGTCAATGAAATTCACAACAGTTAGTTTAAGCTACGTAGGAAGTTGTAGACTTCCTGACTGACTGGTTGGGGTCCTAGGGACGGTAAAAACCAATGGAGACTGGAAACAATTGTTGATATGGCTCAAACTCATTGTTCTCAATGGCTGGGTGGTGCAGATGCATCCACTCCTTGTGACTTATGATTACCAATGAAACTATATTATTGTTCGTTATTACAGTTCTTTTGTCTCACACCTCTGTTTACTGTCTCTATTATGCATTTCTTCTACTTTCTTCTGTTGCTTTGTGTGGTACATGGAGAGAGTGTGGTGACTTGAACTGGTGCACATCGGTGCAAAGTTCTATGTCAAAAACAGACAGACAGACAGACTGTCCTTCTTTATGTGGCTGTGAGATATGGTCATTGAAAGTGGAAGATGTGAAGGGGCTAGATATCATTTTTGAACACACAGATGTTTGCGTTTTACTTTCCGCGATGTCAGCAGACATCGTCGAAGCATCTGCACAAGAAGCAGACAGATATGTCAACCTAAGACCGAGCACTTCGGTTCAACTAATCGACGGGAAAATCTAAAATAGAATTAAATAATTAATATGACCCGTTGCAAAAGAGGTGGCTGGCTCTGGTGGCCCAAGTTGGTCTAGTGGATAACGCGCTTTGGCGTTTGAAATTATGGCCACTGGGTTCGAGTCTCCGTGGTGAAGGCATCATCACCACCACTCACTGTGGAATGCAGGTACATCCAGTCGTTACCAACGAGTCCCAAATAGGATGAAATGCACGCGTTATTCTGGATTCCATCACTGTTAGTCACCACCATCCACCAATTAAACATTAATGTTGTTAATGGCACCAATTCACTCACTATTATTGGATGGGTATATATATATATATATATAACTATAGAACCTGATAAAGAGGAGCAGGTTATCGAAAATGTGAATATATTCTTTATTCAGTACCCACATTCTTTTGCGAAAAAACAACAACCTTGGAACTAGAACGCTTCAAAAATCCCCTCTAGTGGATTGTTGTTATCAGTAAAAAAAAAACCTCAAATGCGATAGTAAACGTTTCTTGACAAGGGATGACACAGAGAAGAACTAAAATAACTGATAAATGATGAGAAACTGATAATCCCAAAGACGGATAAATGATCAGGAGTAGGTCCTTCTTGATAATGTGGTGAGAGCAGACCGCTAGCCAATTAGTAGACATTAATTTACGTCAATGTCTATGTCGCTAATATTGGTCGTGAGTAATTATATGAACAAGACTGATTCAACAACCAATCACAGCAGACTTAACGTGGGCAAATATGATTCGCAGATATATGGCTTAGCTTTCTGAGAGAACAGTCACAAGCAGCACGGAATAACCTTGAGCGAGAAGTAACCAATCAAAAGACTGTGATTGTCTGCTTGAATAAGCTATAATAATGTACATGAAATATATATATATATACGTGTTGATCTCCTTAATAAATGATCTGTTGCGTGGTCCTTGTCTTCTGTTGTTACAATACAAGTGACTATATATTAAAAAAAGATGAATGATATATTGAAGGACACACAGAAGTTTCAAAAACTTGAGGAGGAGAAGAAAGATTTCCATAAACAAAATAGAGAATGAGTTAACCAGACGTTTGAAGAAACTAAGGGAGGAGCAGATATTTTCTGAAAGTTTATATGAAGAAATCAGACCACAAGGGGGCACGTATACACCAAGATTGTATGGCCTACTCTAAAGTGCATAAACCAGGGGTACCGTTAAGATCAATACTTGATATGCTAAATTCGCCCTACCATGCTCTCTCTCTCTCTCAAACCTTTGCATGAGAAGATAGTGAAATATAGCGCGTCAAAGATGTATTTAAATTCGTAGACAAAATAAAAGATATTATTATTCAAGGACAAAACCATGATATCTCTGGACATAACATCATTATTCACAAATGTACCGCTAATAGAAACAGTTAATTACAAACAGTCGATAAACATTGGCACCTATACTGAGATCCTAAAAGAATTGATATTAAGATGTACCATGAATGTAAATTTCAAATTTAACGGCATGCTTTACAGACAAGTGGACGAGTGGCGATGGGCTCCCCATTGGGTCCCATTTTGGCTGATTTCTTTCTAAGTAAACTAGAAAATAGACCTTTTAAACAACCTTATCAGTAAGCTCTCATTTTATTGCCGATATATGGATGACACCTTCACATTCCTTGTGATAATGATTAGGATAGGAGTACAATAACTACTGAATTCAATAAAGTACATTCGGCTATGAAATTCACATGCGAAGAGGAATCCCAAAACAGAATTAATTGCCTTCCTGGATGTCCTACTTACAACAAAACCATATGGTAGCATGAAATGAAATTTGCATAGAAAAAGTACATGGACAACAGGACCATATACAGGTTTTCACAGCTTCGTTCCTATCAAGTACCAAAGAAATTTAGTGAAGACCCTTAGCCACAGGGTAAGTTAGAGCTATATGCTCAGAAGAAGTAACTGAAGATGAATTAAGCATTTCATACGACACTTTGATCGAAAATATCTGGTTATCCCGACAAATTTATCAAGAAACACATGACAAAGAAAGTGGCGGAAAAGGACTACTCACTAACTGTGAACAAGAAGCCTCTTTATATATAGGACTACAATTCAAGGGTGATATACCAAATGAGATAATTACGAGAAAATAAGAAGACAATTGCAGCGAAGAAAATTTTCTTTTCGACGAAGTCATCATCTAGGCTGTACATTCGCGTATTTATATCAAATGGATGGGAAAGTTCCAGTATAATATCCTATTACCCAATGTGTATATTCCGTAATTACGAGAAAATTAAGAAAATCAGTTCAAAGAATGCTGGCGGTGAACTACACGTCTTATACTCTACACCACCGATGACGGTGCTACCTCAACTGAAAGATGAAGTACCTAGACTAGCTAGCCACTTCAAATTGTATCTACAAATTCAACTGCGCTTGTGATGGGGCGAGTCATATTGGCCGTTGCTTTAGGAACTTGATTTTTCGTGCTCGCTCGAGAACATCTCCCGCTATGGCTAAGTAAAGGTGTAGTTAAAACCATTAACAAGCAGTTCGATATTAGACCGTTTGGTGCAATCCGACCGGCCACAAAGCCAGCCAACATGGGAGAATCCTTCTCTATCACCATCTACCGGGTGCCTAATAAATTGACGAAATCATCATCGAAGTACTGCATGCTCCGAACAGCAGAGGCTATTACAATCCACGTGAAACAACCAATGCTCTGTGTTCAAAAGAAGCAAGTTCAGCCTTCAGTAGAGACTATAAATTCATGAATTTGTAATATTATCTTTCCTAATTTTTCTGACATTCAGCTTATTTTATGTTGATGCTATTGAACTGTAATTCATTGGTATTGTTATTATTGATTTACACAACATTAATGTTGCTGTTCATAACACTAATTCATTCATTCATTCACTATAATGGATGGATATATAACTGTAGAGCCTGATGATGATGATGAAGGGGTTATCAAAAAGAGTACTCTTTGTTCAGTATCCATTCTTTTGAAAAACATTTTAATGGGCATTTTCAATCAGTTAAAATATAAACAACACTTTAATGGGCATTTTTAATTAGTTAATACAAATTTGTTTTTATTTTTATCTAACCTGTTGATAAGATGGTGGAGAAGGTCTTTGTTGTTGTTGCTGTTGGATTCGTTGTTGTGGTGAAGATAATTTGTTCTGTTCAACAGAATTCATTGATTTTCCTTGTTGATTCGTTGACTCTTGATGCAATGACGACGATGATGATGTCGAGGTTGATAATTGCTGCTGTTGTTGGTGTTGTGTGGTCTCACCTCTGCTACTATGATTGTTATTATTATTATTCGATTGATGTTTCGTAGGAAATAATTGTCTTTCTACCTTGGGATTTTGTAACTGTGTATGCGCTTGCATCATTGGAGTACGACCAACTTGAGACAGAAGAAGAACAGACAAACAGACAACAACAAAAACATTCAGAAATTTTCAAGTAATAATTGGGTTAAAGCTTCAAGTTTAATCACATACTGACTTCAGCTAGGGAGAACCATTGAAAATTCAGCTGTTTCGTCCCCCAAGTTTGGGACTCTTCAGTACGCAACCCCCCACCCTATGAGAGAGGGGGTTCGAAGCCAGGGACTTCCGGCTATAAGGCAAGCGCCAATAGATAGCTCATCTACTGGGGCTTGACCCCATGAATTCCAGCTTCTGTCAGACCATGTTATAGGCGAGTATTTGTCCTCGTAACCGATCTGGTCACGACATCTCACTAGAACATTGGTCAATTCAGGACATTCAGCGGTATTCGAAAAATCCTTCAAAATAATATACAAGATTCGATCAAACCTATCAAAGCGAGTAAAATTAAGACATCTGGGCGCAGCCAAGGCACTAGCCATTCAAAAACTCAAATCCACGCTATGTATCCAAAAGAAATACGTCCAACCCTTGTCCCTGCTATGGCCATCATAACACAGGTAATTCTTTTAATAGTGACTATCCCATTGACTTTCTTATCCAAATTTCCAGTTTATTCATGCTATTTACTACACTACCATATTTTCATATCCGAACTTCCTGTCTATTTTGTCATTTTATTATTTTTACATTTCTAACCCCTAATTGCACAACAACATGTCAATCTTCTCAATAATTATGATGCTACCTTGTTTGGGAGTTTTATCCGTCCCCCATCCCTATGTTTACTATGGCATTTGAATTCCTGACTGTAATTTTATTAATTTTACCCTTGACCGGGAATTATTCTGGAACTTTCTTCTCACCCACCAATTTATTACAAGTTATCACGAATGTACAGTCTAGTTGACGGTGACTTCGTCGAAAAAGAAAATTTTCTTCCTCACTGCAACCACCTTTTTATTCTTCCCTGTAATCAAATCTTAAAAACAATAACTGTTTGTTAGAGAGAGAGAGGTGTACCTGAGAAATTTGTTAACATCTTGAAAGCGCTATACAGAAACACCTCAGGTAGAGTGAGGGCATACAACCAACTATCATCATTGTTCCCAACCAATAGTGGGGTTAGACAGGGTTGCCCAATCTCTCCATTTCTCTTTAACTTTGCCATAGATGACATTTTGGAGTCAGCTATGAAGGATGTGCGTGAAGGTGGTGTAGATCTGCCTCCTGGAGAAAGGCTTTTCAACTTCGAGTATGCAGACGATATCGTCTTACTGTGCGATAGTATTATACAGGCTGCCCAAATCGCACTTAATCAGTTGGCGATCAGTATCTGTAAGTATGGGGTATGTGCTTTGCGCCGTCTAAGTGCAAAGTACTGTTACAAGATTGGCTGGAGCCTGTACCTGCACTCACTCTTCCGGGTGAGTCGCTTGAAGTTGTTGATAAGTTTGTGTATCTGGGTAGTTGTGCGAGTGCTGGCCGAGGGGTGATGGATGAGATTTCCAACCGTATAATGAAGGCTAGGGTGGCATACATCAACTTGAGCCACCTCTGGTGCCGTCGTGACGTTAGCCTGGCTGCCAAAAGTCGAGTATACAATGCTTCGGTGCGGGCTGTCTTGCTCTATGCCTGTGAAACCTGGCCTCTCCGATTAGACTGAGGATGTTCGGCGGCGACTCTGCGTGTTTGATCACCGCTGTCTCCGCAGGATTGCTTGCGTTCGATGGATGGGATCATCGTGTGAGTAATTCTGAAGTTCGGCGGTGTGTGTTTGAACACAGTGGAGATCACCATTCATTGAGTGTCGTCATCTGGAAACACTGGCTCCGGTGGCTTGGACATGTTCTACGAATTTCATCCCAGAGGAGGCTTCCGGAGGTTATGAAAATAACCAACCAACCAACCAACAACAACAACAACAGCAGAAACATCCGGCGCCAATCACCATCAACGGGAGGGATTTGAAAGAGGTTACTTCATTCACTTCATTATCTAGGTAGCATTGTCTCAACTACAGGAACGGAGGAACGGACGAGGATGTCATATCGAGCGAGAATCTGGAAGACAGGCGAGAAACACATTCATCAAACTGAAAACAATCTGGAAATCTTCGTCATTTATTCACGTCATCATCAACAACAAAATTCGGTCGGGTTCAATTCAATACAAATAGCGTCAAGTCAGTCAGTTCTTCTATACGGATCAGACAGAAACTTGGCGGGTGGGTCACAAAGAATATTTCCAACAGCCTGAAGCATGCAGACCTTTATCAACAACAACAACAACAACTGTCTTCGCTGGATCTATACTGAAGATCAATCAGATGGTCGGGCCGGAGAGAATCACCAACTATTGGAAACTATGGGAACAAACAAAACAAAACAGGAACCAACCACCAACCAACAAATATGCAGGAGAAAGTGGACAGAAGAGTGGATTGGACACTACTCGCTGAGGAGGCTGGGTCGCTGAGTGACATCGCGTGCACGTCAGGTCATTGCTCGAATGGAACCAAGCCGAAAGGGAAGTGGCGAGTGGGACGTCAGTGCAAGGCTGGGTGACATGGAGGAGATCGTGTGAAGAGTTGAGGAGTTGACACAATATGGACTAACTAACATGGATGGATGCAGGTGGAAAGTACGGCAGAAGGAAGACAGAAGAGTGGCAAGTGGAGACGTGCAGTTCAAGCCCTATGTTCCACTAGGAACTCAAGGGAACAATAATAATAATAATATTGAACTGTAATCCAATGATATTGCTATTATTATTGATTCGATGTTATTTGCACAACATTAATGTTGCTGTTCATAACACTAATTCATTCACTATAATGGATGGATATATAACTGTAGAGCCTGATGATGATGATGAAGGCGTTATCGAAAAGAGTATTCTTTGTTCAGTATTCATTCTTTTGAAAAACATTTTAATGGGCATTTTTAATCATGAGATAAATACATTAGGCAACTTGATGATGAACTTACCTGATGGTTGTTTGTTATTACTACTACTACCACTTGTATTAGGAGGGTTAGGTGATAAATTATGATTATTATTATTATGACGTGTAGTTGTCATAATTACATCGTGTTTCAAAGAGGAGGAGGAGGATAATGCCGGTTGAGTTTGTTGTTGTTGTTGCTGCTGCTGTTGTGTAGAAGTGGTTTCACCTTGCGGTTGTCTTAAAGCTAAGGCCAACTCATACGGAGGTGGTGGACGAGTTGGTTTGGCGTTTAAATCTGCACAGAAATAAAGGAGAAAGAAGAAAAAAGACAGAGAATGAATTTGGAACGATACATGATGAAATAATATACGTGAAACAAGAGACGGCTGCCCTCGAAAACCTCCATCAATATACTCTGATTGAACGATTTGCTAGTAAAGTTACTAACTAGTGTTGTTATATGTGGCGTAATTCTTTGTTTGCTGCAGACTGACTGAATTCTCACAACTCAGTCAAAGTTTGCAATGTGGCTAGTGTATACCACCCCCCCCTGTGCACTAAGTGGACTGGATCATCATCACTGCAGGAAGTCCCCCGCCTGATCTAGGCTTTGTGCTAGTTGGTACTCACTCACCAGTCAGCAGCAACTTTGAAGGAACTACTCATGTCCCATGTCTGAGATTGGCAACTGTGTCACCACCACCCACTGCTGCAGTCAGAGACAGAGAGAGATAAATTATTCTAAACTGGTCACTCATTTCATTTGCAAGAAAAACCGTCTTTTTCATGAAATTAGAATTCAATTGGATGATCAGGCTTCAGGAAGGCTCGAAACTCGTCATGTAGAATGTTTCTTGCAGCAAAACTTCAAATGAACTTCGGCTGAAGAGTTCTACCGGAATTCAATGAGGACACTTTTTCATTAAATCATAAAAGAGGCTAAATTAGAAGAATATAAGATAACACTAAATAAAAGCATTTTCAATATAGAAAAAATCTTCATTTAGACATTTAGAAAACAGAAAGATTGAGCCAGCGAAGAAATATTTACTTTTCGATTAGATCCCCCCTCATCTCACTCTGGCATTTTTATTACAATACCCAACAGTTTATCAATCATCAAGTGGCTGGCACTGATATGTTTGTTAACAAGAATTAGTCAGTGTCAAAATGTCAATGCGACGGGTAATAATTAACGAAGAAAATCCATACACATAATTGAAAGGTAGAAATGGTTAGAATAAATTAATTTTACAAGGATAACACGTAAATTAAAGATGAAGTGGTCAAAATAACTAAAAATAAAATAAATAATTTAGACAATTATAATTTTTATAGGTTCAGGGGGAGGGGGGCGACGTAGTCCTGTTTATGCATTCTTGTGACGATGGCCACGGTAGGGAAGGTGGCTGTACGAATTTTTTCTGTACACATAGGCTTGGCTTCTTCAGGTGAATTCCGGTTGCTTCAGCTGTCTGTAGAAGACGAACTCGCAGAGCAAAATTAAGATAAGTCGGAATGCAAAGCAATCGGAATTCACCTGAAGAAGCCAAGCCTATGTGTACAGAAAAAATTTGTACAGCCACCTTCCCTACCGTGGTCATCGTCACAAGAATGCATAAACAGGACTACGTCACCACCCTCCCCCTGAACCTATAAAAATTATAATTGTCTAAATTATTTATTTTATTTTTAGTTATTTTGACCACTTCATCTTTAATTTACGTGTTATCCTTGTAAAATTAATTTATTCTAACCATTTCTACCTTTCAATTATGTGTATGGATTTTCTTCGTTAATTATTACCCGTCGCATTGACATTTTGACACTGACTAATTCTTGTTAACAAACATATCAGTGCCAGCCACTCGATGATTGATAAACTGTTGTGTATTGTGATAAAAATGCCAGAGTGAGATGAGGGGGGATCTAATTGAAAAGTAAATATTTCTTCGCTGGCTCAATCTTTCTGTTTTCTAAAAGCATTTTCAAGAGGCTATTGAAGGACTTTTATCAACAACCACCTTCGCTCAACACTGGAAATTAGACTGACTGACTGACTGGTTTCAACATGGAAATTTGCACAGAAGTGCAGCAGTTCAAATTCCCACTCTCCCTCCGTGTATTACACAAAGAAAGAGAACATGGTAAAGACAGAGAGGTTCAAAGGGAGAGATGATAAACAGAAATATGAGGTTAAAAGTATAGTACTATGGAAGAGCACGAGAATTTTATTGGATATGATGAGCTACAAAGAGTAGTGAATGCATCTGCACCAGCCATCAATGAAAACGATTTCAAACCATACTGCCGATTGTCATTAGCCATCGGTTCCTACCATTCAGAAGACCCCAACTAGACAGCTGTCTACGCCTCCCTACGTGGCGGCTGGCTTAAACTAACTATTATGAATTTCATTGACTGATGAAGCCATAGCTTAGTTTGACCACCACTCGCTAACTCTTTTCCAACCTGATCCACTACTCTATGTCAGTCAGATAACATTTCCCGTCGTTGAAGAAGGCTATGGTTAAGAAGGCATGCGTAACACATGTCCTAACCACCTCAATCGGTGTAAATTCACAACTTCCTCAATTGCTTTCCCCTCCTTACCTAGCACTCGATAGAAGTCTAACCTCAATATTACTCACCCTATTATGCCAGTTAACACGAAAGATAGAACGCAGACACCTATGATCAAGGACAGCTTAACCAGGTTTTCATGTATTCTACTTTCAGTGGCCATGTCTCACAGAGATAACAGAGGATAGAGAGAAATTCTAAGCAGTGTACACAGAGATGGCGTAAGCTGGGTATCAGACAGCAGAGAGCAAACAGATTATCAAATAAGGAGCTGTGGGAATCAACCACCAAAGAGGCTATTCCCCAAGAAATACATCGAAGAAAGTGGATATAGACCGGGTACACTATGAGGCAACTGTTGTATGACATCACACACATCAGACATACTCTCGAGTAGAAATCCGAACGGGGAACACAAAGAGTTGAGCGTCACATCGAGGATGAAATGGAGGAGGACACAAAAGGCTTATGGGCAGTCGTGGTGCAGCCGCCAACTAAAGAGATCTTCAGAGAACAGGATGTGAAATGGAGATGTGTAAGTAACGTCCCATATACCATTCCAAACCCAAGAAAATAATAACAATAATAATAATAAAAAAACTTACAATGTGGATTGATTTTTTGTACAGTAGACTGTTTGAAATGATACGGGATAGATATGATATGACCACCACCACCACCACCACCAAGAGGATGTGTATTCGCAGTTGGATAAAGGTAATTTTCATCAGAATTGAGTGAATTTTGTTGTTGTTGTTGTGTTTGTCTCTGCTGTTGTTGTTGTTGTTGTAGTAATGACTGTTCCCTTGATGATCGAGTTGACAACATACCAACTTGTTGTTGTTGTTGCTGTTGTTGTTGGTGGTGCTGGTGATGTTGAGTCGTCGTATACGGTCCACCAGATGAATTATTGGCATGCCAATAGGCACAGGAAGACATTTGTTGTTGTTGTTGTTGCTGTTGCTGTTGTGTACATGATGATGAGGAATTCGGATTTGGCGTGGGACGAGGTCCAATATAATTTGATCGAGATTGAAGGTTCTGTTGGGCCTGCTGCTGTTGTTGTTGTTTTTGTTGTTGCTGCTGTTGATTTAACAGAAGACAGAATAAGATGTATAAAATATACAACAAATATTTAATTAATATAAACTAAAGTATTATAAACCATGTCAAAGATGAAGGGGATGTTCATCGAAAGCATTCGTGAGGGCAGCGAAATGGTTAACCAGCTTGGTGGGATCTCGCAATCTATAGGTCCGCAGATCCGATCCTCTTTACGAGGGGTCATGCATGCGCACTGTGCTGAAGAGTCCCAAAACAGGACGAAACAGTTAGTTAGCTAGCTATCTAGTGCTCCCTGTTTCCCAGTGATCTATCTCTAGCTGATGTTAGTTCATGATGAAAATCTAACAATCTAAATTTCATTCCATTGAGTTCCGTGGGGAACTTACGAGACTTCGTGGAAGAATTCCAATTGACGTCTGACAACTGTTATAGTATTTCTTGAATTCATTTCAATATTTCATCACATACCGGGCTACGACAATGTTTGACTATGAAAGAAGTTTGATTGCATGGAAGATTTCATCATGAGCTGACATCATTTAGAGAACCAGTGGAAAACCACCTGGGAGTACTGGACAGCCAGCTGTTTCGTTCTAGTTTGGGACTCTTCATCAGTGCGCACCCACACTGCGGGGTTAGAACCCAAAAAGTTCTGGTCACAAGGCGAGCGAGCTCGTAGACCATTGAACTACTGGGTCCCGATCCAATGGTCCTTGAATTCTAACTTCTGCCAATTCACGACATAGCGCGACCATTTTGCAATGTATTCTACGATGAGTTACTCCCTCATCTTCAACCCTACTGGTCACGGCTTCCCACTAATGAAAGTGTTGAAATTGCACATTATGCCTACGATTTCAACACAGAACTTTGCGCAGAAGTTCAATAGTAGTTCAACTTGCCAAATTCCCTGTAACACTAAAAGGAAGACAATAGGGAGATTCGAAAGAAAGATAATAAGCAGAAGGATATGCGAGTGAGGGGTACGGTAGATTACAAAGAGTGGATGCAACTGCGCCAACCATTGAGAAGAATGATGAGTTTGAGCGATATCCCCGATTGCATCCATCCATTAGTTCTTAGCATCTTAAGGACTCCAACCAGATAGTAGTCAACGCTTCCTTACGTCTGTCTGTCTGTTTTCGACATAGAACTTTGCATCAATAAGCACCAGTTCAAGTCGCCACACTCCCTCCGTGTACCACACAAATGAAGAGAAGAAAGTAGAAGAAATGCATAATAGTGACAGTAAATAAAGGTGTGAGACAAAGGGTATTATAAGTTACAAGGAGTGGATGCATCTGCACCACCCAGCCATTGAGAACGATGAGTTTGAGCCATATCAACAATTGTTTCCAGTCTCCATTGGTTTTTACCGTCCCTAGGACCCCAACCAGTCATTCAGAAAGTCTACACCTTCCTACATAGCTTAAACTAACTGTTGTGGATTTCATTTACCAATGAGGCCATGTTTTGGTTTGACCACCTCTAGCTCTTTTCCAGCCTGACTCTATGTCAGCTAAAATCGTCCATCAAGGAAGGCAATCGATGGCTAGGCCAGATATGCGTAACACACGTCCTAACCATCTCAGTCAATGTAGCTTCACAGCCTCATCGATTGATTTCCCCTCCCACCTACCTAGCACTCGACCGATTCCTAACCTCCATATTGCTCACCTTATTATACCACTTCACCCGGAAGATAGAACGCAGACACCTATGATCGAAGACAGCTGGCTAAGCGTTTCATGTCTTCCAATCTCAACGGCCAGGTCTCACAGCTAGTCAGTCATAAAGGAGGACGGAGCGAACTGCTGAGCAGTACGTGGCTTAAACTGACTGTTAAACCTTCCATGGACTGATGCCATGTTTTTGTTTGACCACCACAACTAGCTCTATTCTAACCTAAATCTATATCAGCTAACACTAATCGTCGAGGAAGGCAATTGCTAGGCATGTGTAACACATGTCGTAGCCATATCAATCGATGTAGTTTTACAACCTCATAGATTGAATTTTTCTTGTTACCTAACACTCAAGGTCCAACCACCCTCTTATACAATCTGACATGAGAGAGGAAACACAGACATCTATGATCCAAGACAACTAGCCAGGCTATTTTCAGGTATTCCACTTTCAATGGCCATGTCTCACTCATAGACGTATAAGAGGGCTGAGAGAACTGCTGAGTAGTCCACATGTCCTTTTTTCGATAACCAGCCGGATATCATATAGACAACACAGTTAATGCTGGTTGGAAAATCCAATACGAGCCTTATATACATATCCATGCTGATATTCGATCAAAAATCAGTATATTGGGGAAGGGGGTGATACAACTTTCCACGTAAGTGTGAAAGTGGTCAACGCGTTCTACCCCCTTCACTTCCTATCTTCAAGCTAGGATCCCGTGTAAGCCATCGATGTAGAACCATCTTACACATTTGACAGGGGTCAACGTAAGTTAATCAGTGGGAAATTCAACGGAGGTTGAAGACAACCAGTCAGTATTATGAATATGTGGTTTCAAGTTGAGTATGCTTCAGTGTATCCACTGCCATTCCATCTCGCATCTCGTTTGCAATCTGGGCAGATTTGCCAGTCACATATATATGGTGCGGACGTTCCATGTCCCCACACAGCCTTTTTTTGTCACAAAGGAGACTCATCGTACTGAAGTTTCTGTAGTAGCTGGGGTTGCTAGCCTCACGCCTGAGAGGGGGGTGGTTGTTACGTGGATATACATAGTTTACAGAGGAGCGACTTTTTGGGTTACTTGCCTTATAATCAGGGAAACAAGGGATAAAGCAATCAGGACAACACCAGCTAAAGGAAAACAGGAAGGGCAGCGATAATAACAACAACAAAGAAACCCATAGCAGTGCTATCACTGAAAAATACAGTTAACAAAAATGATATCAAGACCGTAGACTTTGATGTGGTTGTGTTCTATGAGCTGGATAGTTAATTTGCGAAGCTTTCATCGTCCTACTAGGCGACATCTTCAGCGCATACTTCAATTTCAATTGAAGTGAGCTTTTAGATTTCTCAACGAATTTGCTAGTCATTTCTCCTAGTGGGTGACCTTGGACGTGATTGGTTGTTTTTGTGTGTTTTCACGCCCTTCTTGGCTACTTGTATTGAAACTGATTGTTTCTTTGACTTGAACTTTGACCTTTTGTGTGTGAGGTTTCTATCTTATCGACTGGTAAATTTAGTCTGTCTCGATGTGTCTATTGATTGATGATTCACTGGAATCCGAGGCTTCTAAAAATTCTCTGGCTAGCATTCTCGATGTGTTTTTTTATCTAATATTTGAACGTTGTCGCAGCGAAAGCGCTGCATACAGACAACCATGGACATCAATTCATCTGGGACTACATAGACAAAATTTACCAATCGATTAGAAGGAAATCTCATACACAATGGGTCAAACTTCACATCAAAGAAACAGTCAGTACCAATACAAGTAGCCTAGAAAGTGTGAAAACACACGAAAACAATCAATCACGTTCAAAGTGGTCACCAAAATAGATGACTTATAAACTCGTGGAGAAATCTAAAAGCTAACTTCATCAAATTGAAGTGTATGCGCTGAAGATGTTGCCTAGTAGGGCAATGAAACTTCCTGGCCAGAAACATCTGAGAAATGACAGTTTTATGTGACTGCAAGAACTGGCGAGAAATCATGCTCCTGTCGACGCCAAGTAAAATTCTGAGTCACATCATCCTGGAGAGAATAAAGGATGCACTGGGTACAGAACTTCGCTACCCACCGGAACAAGCTGAATTCAGGAAAGTCAGGCAAATCATATTCTGACCAAATTGCAACTCTACGCATCATCATCATCACAGAACAAAGCATGGAATGGAAAGCAATCAAACCTCTACCTCAACTTTATAGACTTTTAGAAGGCCTTCGACAGACAGCGTTGACCGCGAAGTAATTTGGAAACTACTCAAGTACTACTACGGCGTACCCCACCCCAAAATATTCATCAACCTTATTCAACAGCTGTACGACAACAGCACATGTCAAGCGATCCACAAGCGAAATCTCAATGAGGCGTTTGGAGTAAACACAGGAGTAAGACAAGGGTGCTTATTATCACTCACGATGATATTCCTAATTGTGGTGCACTGACTGGATTATGCGTCAGACAGTGGGAAACGAGAAACAGATAGGGATATCCTGAACCAACGAAAAGAACCTAGAAGACCTGGATTTCGCCAGTGGATGATTTATGTTTGGTGTCACTGTTACAAAATCGAAGACTTACAAGCGAAAACCGACCGACAAACTGGTCGAAGAAGCAGCCGGTAAAGACAGGACTCCAAGTGAACATAGACAAGACAGAGGTTATCTAAATAACCAACCAACAACAACAGCAGAAACATCCAGCGCCAATCACCATCAACGGGAGAGATTTGAAAGAGGTTACTTCATTCACTTCACTATCTAGGGAGCATTGTCTCAACTACAGGAACGGAGGAACGGACGAGGATGTCATATCGAGCGAGAATCGGGAAGGCAGGCGAGAAACACATTCATCAAACTGAAAACAATCTGGAAATCTTCGTCATTTATTCACGTCATCATCAACAACAAAATTCGGTCGGGTTCAATTCAATACAAATAGCGTCAAGTCAGTCAGTTCTTCTATACGGATCAGACAGAAACTTGGCGGGTGGGTCACAAAGAATATTTCCAACAGCCTGAAGCATGCAGACCTTTATCAACAACAACAACAACAACTGTCTTCGCTGGATCTATACTGAAGATCAATCAGATGGTCGGGCCGGAGAGAATCACCAACTATTGGAAACTATGGGAACAAACAAAACAAAACAGGAACCAACCACCAACCAACAAATATGCAGGAGAAAGTGGACAGAAGAGTGGATTGGACACTACTCGCTGAGGAGGCTGGGTCGCTGAGTGACATCGCGTGCACGTCAGGTCATTGCTCGAATGGAACCAAGCCGAAAGGGAAGCGGCGAGTGGGACGTCAGTGCAAGGCTGGGTGACATGGAGGAGATCGTGTGAAGAGTTGAGGAGTTGACACAATATGGACTAACTAACATGGATGGATGCAGGTGGAAAGTACAGCAAAGGAAGACAGAAGAGTGGCAAGTGGAGATGTGCAGTTGAAGCCCTATGTTCCACTAGGAACCCAAGGGAACAATAATAATAATAATAATAATAATAATAATAATAAGCAAACGTAGCGCTTATTAATTCAAGATGCAACTACACTGACGCAAGTTAATTTTCATATAAATATTAGCTTGATCTCATCAATTGCTAATTTTGAGATTCTCCATTAATTTATATCAAAAAGAGACGTTCTTTCGGCGAAGTTAGTTCTTTTTCCAGCGGTATCTGGCGATATATGGCAAATTATCTTATCAACGGTTGGAACGTTTCCAAAGATATGTCATAAGAATTGTTAGTTTTTCAGCTAATAGTTACGTAATACAGAAAACGGTAGAAGTTAAAGTAGAAATAAATAAATAAGTGAATTGCATGACATGCTGTAATTAATGCGAATGATGAGTGGAACTCAACTAAAGTTGTAAGAGAGTCAAGTTAAGATCAGTGTCATTCAGAGTAGAAATATAATAGTGTGTGTGTGTGTGTGTGTGCGAAGGTGGGCGGGGGGAGAGAGAGAGGAAATAATATAATTAAGAAACTGAAAAATATTCGTATGAACAAAAAATAAAATATCCTGTATTAAGTAGGTAGGTAGTTGCCAAATCACCGGTTGATCGACACTGTCGAAGGTTTTTTCAAAGTCAATGAAACAGGTATTGAAAATGGACCCAGACAAATAACTTGGAGGATGTGGACTTCATCGATGTGATATATGTCTGATTTCTCACAAACTGGAAGGTATGCAAGTGATGAAAAGCAAAAAGTTGGCGACAAAAAGAAGCATCCAAGATAGGACTTCAGGTGAACATAGATAAAACAGAGGTGATGAAGATTCCTGGCCAACAGTAGTAACAGCAACAACTACAACAACAGATGACAATGGTAGAAAGCTGAAAAAAGCAACCTCCTCCTCTACCTACCCCCCCTCCTACCTGGGAAGCATCGTTTCAGCTACAGGCCGATGGAACTGATGAGGACATCATTAAGGCGAGGGTCGGGAAATCAAAACAAGCTTTCATTACTCTCAAGTCTGTGTGGAGGTCAGCATGAAAAGGTCAGTATGAAAAACAAGATCCGGATTTTCAACTCCAATGTGAAATCAGTACTATTCTAAGAATCAGCGACTTGCCCAACGCGTCATCAAGAGCACCCCAAACAAACTACAGACTTCCATCAACAGCTGTCTTCGCTCAATACTACTCAAGATCAGATGGCCGGTCAGAAAAGATCAGCAACAGGGATGTCTGAGAGCGAACCAACGCAGCAGGAACTAATTGTGCAACAAATAAGCAGGAAGAAATGGAGGTGGATTGGCCATACTCTGGGAAAACCATCGAGTGACATCACTAGACAAGCCATTGCTCGAGTGGAACCCGAACGGAAAACGGAAATTTGGTCGTCAGTGCAAGGGTGACTTCGAGGAGGTCATGTGAAGAGGAGATGAAAGCGTGTGGGCAGACCTGGAGCTAGGTGATGAAAACGTTTGCAGAGAACCGAATGCAGCAGAGACGTGTGTCTGAAGCCCTAGGTCCCTTTAGGAACTAAAGGAAACAATAATAATAATAATAAGACAAGTTAGATCCATTGTAAGTTCAGTAACTGAGCAAACTTCTTCTGTAAGCAGAGTTCAGGACTTAACGTGTGAATTACCATCGTTTCTCCATCTCTCCACGCCCCCCCTTCCATAATCTGGCTTACTACAGGCTTAGTGAGGTTTTTAAGAATGCGTTAACCAGGAACTGAACCCCATATTCAAATTCTATAACCACTGCTTTGTCAAGGTTAATACAATTAATTATAACTCACTCTTATGAGGAAGACATTTCAGGTTAAATTGGGTGGAGCGGGGGATTCGAACTTGAGGTAACACACTGGCTGAAAGTTGAGTTGAGGTTTATTGTGATGCGATAACAGAAAAGGAATATGCCCCTTACATCTAACATGATACTGAATAGTATGTAATGAAATCCAGAATGCGCGGTGTTTCCTTATCTTTAATCGATAATAGACATGAAATCTCTGAAAGCGGAATCCACTTCATCAACCAATACCAGTTAGAGAACCATTTAAGACCAGGGAATACTGAGCAGATTTTTCGTCTTAATTTGGGACTATTTACAGCAGTGTGTGTGTGTGTGTGTGTGTACCTATGACAATTAGATGCCAAAACTCACTGTGTCTGAACCAGTTGACGGCCTAATCCCTTTTAACTCGCAATGGACCATTAGTACAGTGTAAAAATAGCTGAGGGATTGCGAACAGGGACGAATAATAAGCTTTTCAGTCCTCCTAGGCGAATTGCACTGGCTTTTGCTGTTTGCAGTGTTTGATATTTGGAGGCCTTTGGCAATTTATGCGATAGATGCTAGGAGAGGGACTCTTCAATGAGAGGTGTTCAAAAGCACCAAAACACATTAAGTGCCTAGAGCAACGGCCAGTATAACTGACTGCACACAGGAGCAGCAGTTGAACTGATAGATACAATAAGAGATAGCTAGTTTACCTTGCTAGCTACTACGCTTTCTGCAATTTCAGAATCACAACCGATCTCATGGAAAAATATGAGTTGCAGCTAGCTGCCTATTGGCATTAAAAGTTCTTTGAATCGATTCTCTCAACTAGTTGGTTATTTATTATTTCGCTTGGTGGAATACTTATATATATATATAGTTTCACAATGATCTTCATTACTCCGCTTTATAATCTAATTCGTCGCCGATATATACCACTTATCTGTCTGTCTGGATTCAACATAGAACTTGGCACCGAAGTGCACCAGTTCGAGTTGTTACATTCCCAATAGCACACAGAGGTAGGCAAGAAGATGAGTGAAGAGAATCAACAGAGTTTGACAGGTATAAGAGCGAAACAGAATGGGTAATGGTAGAAAGGAATATGAAAGATTACAGAGACTGAATACATCTTCGCCATTGACAACGATTTTGAACCATGTCATCTATTGTCTCCAGCCATTGATTCATAGAGTCCTGAGGGCCCCAACCCGGGAGTCTGCATCTACCTACCTGACTCAGTTTAACTGTCAAGGATTTCATGGGTTGATGAAGCCATGTTTTTGCTTGGCCACCACTGGCTCTTTTCCAACCTGCACCTATATCAGCTAGTAATGCCCGTCGTGGGAGGCGATGGTTAGGCATGCGCAGCACCTGGCCTAGCCATCTCAGTCTATGTAACTTTATAGCTTCGTCGATTGATTTTCCCTGTTTGCCCAACACTCTACGTCTAACGTCAACATTACTTACACCTTATTATACCATCTAACGTGAGGAAGCGATCGTAGACATCTATGATCAAAAACAACAGTCAACCTTTTCATGTCTTCAACTCATATTGGCCATGTTTCAAAGCCATAGAGAAGGACGGAGCGAAGTGCTGAGCAGTACACACGTCCCTTGGTTGATAGCCGGATGTCACGCCCACGTCAGAGATGGTGTAAATCAGCGGAAGCAGCTCGAGCTTTTCGGATCCGTGTTGAGATTTCGTCGCCAATCAGTCCGTTGGTGCTGATACAACTTCCCAAATAGGTAAAGTGGTCAACATATTCTATCACTTCACTCCCTATCACTAAGCTAGGTAGGAGTTGACGTAGTCCAGTCCTGTAGCAGCATCTTACATTTTACAGGGGCCAAATGCATGCCAAACATATGAAGATTGCAGCTCACCTCATGGTGTTCAGAAGACTCAGCTGGATTTTGTCAGCATCTCCTCCCCTAGCAGGACTATGTCATCTGCATATTCTGAGTCCATAAGACTATTCTCTGGTAACAAGTTGATTCCTAAGCCGTTAAGTTCAGTTAAGGATACATACCACTTATTTGTGTTTCCTTTCACCTTAGTTTCATAGATGATAAATCACCCCAGTTTCTGTTTATCTACTTGTGTTTCCTGTCTCTCTCTCTCTCTGTGTAAAAGACTTTCTGAGCTACTATGCACATGCATATATGCCTATTTAGTTAGCTGTCTTCTCCATTTACCTGACCAATTAATTAGTTCATTGCAAGGCATCGTTTATACTGCGACAGTTATTTGATGAGCTATTTACAAGCAAAGTGACGGTGTTATGTAGCGTATGTATGTGTGTGTGTGTGTGAGGGAGCGTTTTGTTGTTTACATGAGCGCCTAAAACAAATCACAGTAAGTTTTTAATGATATATTGTTTTGGTTTTTTTTGGGGGTGGGGTGGGGTGGGGTGTGGGAACAACGAGTTGGGCGTCGCACTTCGATGGTGACATAGAAGAGATGTGAAACCTTATGGGCAATGGTGGAGCCAGATATAAGAAAAAAACCCTACAGAGAATAGGGTAGAATGGAGATGCGTGCTGTTGAAGGCCTGAGTTTCAAGGAGATACACCACCTCCTCCTCCAGCTCCTGGTACTACTGTTAATAATAATACATAAATTCAAGTGTTGGTTTGTTGTAGGGATTTGGTTGATTGGTTACAGGACAACTAGTGGTGGTGAGCGTTAGGGAAGCCCATTATCCCCATTCCTATTCAACTTCATCATAGATGTACTAACGGACTTAACCCTAACTGCTGACTTCAGCGACTCAGGTCATTGACTTGTTACCATCAGGGAATAATCTCGTTGACTTAGAATATGCAGATGATATAGTCCTTCTAGGCGAGGATACTGACAAAATGCAGCAGAGTCTTCTCAAGACCCTGAGCTGCAGTCTACTAATGTATGGCATGCGATTCGCTCCTGCCAAATGTAAGATGATGTTATAGGACTGGACTGGACTACACTGACTCCTAGTTTAGAAATAGGAAGTGAAGTGGTAGAGCACGTTGACCGCTTCACTTATTTGGGAAGTATCATCAGCCAGCGCCAACGGGTTGATCTCTGACGAAATCTCAGCACGGATACAGAGGGCTAGTTTCGCATATGCCAGTTTACGCCGTCTCTGGCGTAGACGTAATATCCGGGTATTGACCAAAAGACGTGTGTACTGCTCAGCTGTCCGCTCCGTCCTCCTTTATGGCTGTGAGCTAGACATGGCCATTGAGAGTGGAAGACATGAAATATTTGGCTAGCTGTCTTTGATCATAGGTGACTGCGTTCTATCTCCCGTGTAAGGTGGTATAATAAGGTGAGCAACATTGAGGTTAGGCGTCCAGTGAGTGTTAGGTAAGGAGGGGAAATTAATGGACGAGGCTGTGAAATTACATTGACTGAGATGGTTAGGAGGTGTGTTACGCATACTGCCGAGCCATTGACTTCATCGACAGGAAATGTTTGCTGCCAACATAGGGTCAGGCTGGAAAAGAGCTAGCTAGTGGCGGTCAAACCAAAACATGGCCTCACCAGTCAATGAAATCCACAACAGTTAGTTTAGGCCAGCTAGCAACGTAGGAAGGTGTAGACTTCCTGACTGACTGGTTGGGGTCCTAGGGACGGTAAAAACCAATGGAGACTGGAAACAATTGGTGATATGGCTCAAACCCATCGTTCTCAATGGCTGGGTGGTGCAGATGCATCCCTCCTTGTGACTTATGATTACCAATGAAACTATAGTGTTCTTCGTTATTACTATTCCTTTGTCTCATCTCACACCTCTGTTTACTGTCTCTATTATGCATTTCTTCTACTTTCTTCTCTTGATTTGTGTGCTACAGGGAGGGAGTGTGGCGAATTGAACTGGTGCACATCGGTGCAAAGTTCTATGTCGAAAACAGACAGACAGGCAAGATTTCCTCATGAGCTGACATTGGTTAGAGAACCATTGGAAAACCAGCTGGAACTACTGAACATCCAGCTATTTCGTCCTAGTTTAGGACGCACCCCGCACCGGGTTCGAACCCAAAATTTCGATCTTCCTTTCGAAATACTCTCATCTGGCGTATGGGGGGAGCGACGCTTTGTTCACATAGCCTCTCTCTCCAAGGTGAGTCTTACTTTCACACTGCCGCACATTCATGTGGCCTGACAGGGTTCCTCACGAAAGCGGAAGGGTGAATGTCAACGCCTTATGTCTGATAGACAGACTACCACCTACCTAGAGGCGCTAGAAAACCCAAATTCCAAACCTATAGTGTGCACATAGGCTCCAAAATCCGAAAGGGGTCGAATCGCATAGGAGATGAACCTGTCTTAGTCATCCAAAACCATTACGACGTAGCTTCGCCACTATCTTGTAGATTAAATTTCAAGTCAAAGGCTCTGGGGAGGTTGGCCCCTTAAGACACTCACCTACTTTTAGTGGGGGGTGTCTGAGCAGCATCATAGCCAACCCTCATCTTTTGGTATTCATAATGTGGTCGGGCTATGTCGTGAATTGGCAGAAGTTAGAATTCAAGGACCATTAGATCGGGTCCCAGTGGCTTAATGGTTTATGACCTCACTAGCCTTGTAACCAGAAGGTCCTGGGTTCAAACCCCGCAGTGTAGGTGCATACTACTGAAGAGTCCCAAACTAGGCCGACGAAACAGCTGTCCAGTACTCCCTGACTGGTTTTCCAGTGGTTCTCTAACCAATGTCAGCTCATGATGAAATCCTCCATGCAATCAAACAAAATTCCTGCAAAACCAATACTTGAATATTCATAATGTACCAACAAGTTCTGTTTTTCAATCATATAAAAATACGCACGCACGCGCACACACACACATAAAAAACAATCAATAAATCTACCTGATATTGATAATTTTGGTGATGATGATTATGATTGCTTGTTTGTACAATATTATACTGTTGATGATGTTGTTTTGACGATGACGTGGATTGACTTCGATGATGTGGTGGAGAAGCTGTTGCCGCCAGTTGTTGCTGCTGTTGTTGGTTGTGATTATGATGGTGATGTTGCTGTTGTTGTTGACGCATTTGACAAGGATTTCGTTGTTGACTCGGCATCAATGATGCATAGATTTGATTTGATGCAGTAGTAGGATTCCCTCCACTTGTTGCTGTTGTTATACGAGAAGGTATTGGAATAAGATTATCTAATAGGAGACTTTTACTTCCATTAAATGTATTTGTTGTTATATTGTTATTTGTAGAAAATCGTGTCTGTACTATTGTCGTCTGTGGATGATTTTGATGCTGGTGATGATGATGATAATAATAACGATGTGCAGCATTCGAATGATTGTAGTGATGATTTTGGTGTTGATGTTGGTGCTGATTGTGAAGATGATGCTGATGATGTTGGGAATATTGTTGTTGAATAGAATTAGGATGAAGATGCTGAGAAGAATTTTGAGGTGATGATATCTGAGTACTATTCAACATTTGTATAGTATGATTATGCATATGATGAGATGACATATTACTATTAGTATTATTATTATTATTGTTATATGATTTCAATTGACCGAATCCAATTCCAGCATATGGTCCCATTGGGGACATGAATATATGGTTGTTATTATTATTATTATGACTGTAATGCGTAGTAGTATGATGATTAGGGAATGTAAATGCTGGTAAACGTCTTTGTGATGAACGCTTACTACCTTCACTTAATGCTAACAATTTACGAGCATCTTCAATTGATTGAGCACCTAAAATTGGACGACTAAATGTACTGCCGTTATTATTGCCAGCAGTTATTGTTGATGAGGATGACACAGAAGTTGTTGAAGATGCTGGTGATGGTGTTACAGTCTTGCTGTTGTTGTTACTTGATGATAATTTTTTCACTGATGAATTTGATTCTATAATAACTGCTGGTTGAGTAAAACAACTTTTGGCAGATAACTTTGAATCTAAATCAATAAAATCAATAAATCAATAAATAAAAGAATGGCTAAGTTTACTTACTTATTTAACAGAATTTATTTATGTCAATTAAACAATAATTTTAAGTTACAGGATTTCATCATGAGCTGACATTGGTTAGAGAACCATTGGAAAACCTAGTTTGGGATTCTCCAGAAGTACACACTCACCGGGGTTTGAACCCAGGACATTCTGGTTACAAGGCGAGCTCGTAGACCATCAGGCCACTGGGACCCGATTCAATGGCCACCGCATGAATTCTAACTTCTGCCAATTCACAATATAGCGCAACCGCCAGCCAATGTCTTCGGGGAGTATTTGTCCTCACATCAGGGTCCTGGTTTCGAACCCCGCAGTGTGGGTGCGTACTGCTGAAGAGTCCCAAACTAGGACGAAACAGCTGACTGTCCAGTACTCCCTGACTGGTTTTCCAATGGTCCTCTCTAACCAAAGTCAGCTCATGATGAAATCCTGTAACCAATCAAAAAAATCCCTACAAACCAATACTTGAATTTCAAGTTAGGTGGCACATGCACACACACACACACACACTGTGCTTGGAAGTTTCTTTCTTTCGCATCGATTGGGCTGATTTTACACAGTAAGGGTTCGCTATAGCCCCATGCATGGCATAGATAAGGATATCAAAGCTAGGCGGGATTGGAAAAGCAACACAGATCTTCATTGATTAACCTGAAATCAGTGTAAAAATCTAATGCATTCAAAACAAGGAACAAAATTTGAACTTTCAATACTACTGTTAAGTCAGTAGTCAATGCTTTTCTTTATGGTTCAGAGATTTGGTACAGCCATCGCAAAGATCATTTCCAACAAGCTGCTGTGGGATCTTATCGACATCTGCCCACTTCGTTCCATAACTGAGGTCAGATAGTTAAGTATGGAAGATTATCATATTATTATTATTCCCTTGGGTTCAGAGTGAAATATAGCGCCTCCGAGACACACTCCAATTTTCAAGTATTAGTTTTTGAAGGGATTTTTTTGTTTGATTGGTTGTAGAATTTCATCATGAGCTGACATCAGTTAGAGAACCATTGGAAAACCAGAAGTGTGTGGGGGGGTTAATGGACAGTTGTTTCGCGTCAGTTTTGGACTCTTCAGCAGTACACACGTATACTGCGGGGTACGAACCTAGGACCTTTTGGTTACAAGGCTAGCGAGCTTGTAGACCGTTCAGTCACTGGGACCCGATTCAATGGTCAGTCCATGAATTGTAACTTCTGTCAATTCACAAGGTGGCGCAAACCTTAGCGAATGTCATCGTTGGCGAGTATTTGTCCTCACATGCACCTGACCTGCTGTACCGCACTGGTCCTGACTTCCCGTTAGAACCCAGGTAACTGCCTACCTGAATAAGACCAATCACTAGTGAGTACTAGATTGATATTCAATTGTTGGTTTGCAAGGATTTGATCGGATCAAGTCCCAGTGGCACTCGATCGATGGTCGACGAGATCGCTAGATTAACGAAATAGCTGTCCAGTACTCCACCCACTGGTTTTCCAATGCTCCTCTTTCTCTAACCAATGTCAGTTCAGTGATGAAATCCTGAAACTAATCAAATCAAATCCTTGCAAACCAACACACTTGGATAAAAAATGGTATAGTTTAGTTTAGTTGATTAAACATTTCCTAGAAAGGCGAAAAAACACAAGAAGAAAAAGTGAGAAACACGAAGATAATAATAATAGTAATTAATTATTTACTGCTGTCCAATAATTGGATGGGAGGGGATATAACGTTATTAGAATATTACAAATTACCGTTGAAATTAATATGTAGTAACCTTTTAAAGACAAAACGTTAGTGTGTACATGTGTGCACACAAATCCCAGAGAACACATCAAAACAAATTAAAACAGTGTTAAGGATGATAGGGGTTCGGTACACATATATGTGAAATATTGCCTACCCACCCCCCCCTCAGTTATTCGATAAAGTGTGAAAACATCATCTTAATAAAGATAGATAGAGAGATAGGTAATATCAATTTCATAAAACACTGGATTGAACACATTTCAGGTTTTAAAACAGAATTACTTTTCAATATTGGCTAATTCTAAAACTAGTTTCAGGATAATCGGCATAGGGTTAAGTCCACTTGTTTCAGGTAAAACCACGGATTGATATTATCAGTTAGAAAAAACATTGAAAAGCAGCCAGGAGTATTGGATAGCCAACTGTCTCATCCTAGTTTGGAGTCCATCTGTAGTACGCACCCACACTGTGCGGGGGGTTCGAACCCAGGACATTCCGGTTACAAGGCGAGCCAGCTTGTAGGCCATTTAGCCACTGGGACCCGTCCGATTCAGTCGCCACCGCATAAATTCTAACTTCTACCAATTCGTGATGCATTTAGCGCGACTGGCACCAACCAAAGTCATCGATGGGAACTGCATCCTGGGTTTAAACGCTGGCGGCGGGTGCGTACTACTGATGAGTACCAAACTAGGCGGATGAAACAGTTGTCAAATGGTTCTCTAACTGATGATATCAATCTGTGGTTTAACCTGGAACAGATACAATCTTCCCAAATTAATTCTTGAAAACTACACACTTGTGTTACTGAATAATGACACTCTCGAATGATTGGACTGATAAAGATTGTTTTCCAGTCTGTAACAGCGTATGAATGGTATGACTTTATGAAGTCTTTATTTGTTGGTTTGAGCAGCGGAGAGGTGTGAAAGTTGATTTCTTCTTAGAGTATCTGAAAAGAGTCGGAGAGTTAGTGTGTTGCGTCACCGTAGAGTCCACGGGATAACTGATTGGAGCTAGTCACAAACGGTTTTTGGAGTTGTATGCGGTATTAAGATCTTACCACCGGCTATGGATCGCTTGCCAGATAAGTCTGAATGCAAAATCTTTGGGGTCAGCGTTTTCTAACCTCCCCCATGAATGATTGGGAAGGCAAGATGGCTAGCATGCTAGTCATCTGGGGGAAACACTTTACTGCTGTTACATCCTTATTTCAAGATACCCAACCACCCCAACATATCTGTATCTGTATTGAGATCTTAATGCTGATTATGGACTGACCCAAGGTAAATCAGGATCAGACTTTTGAACCCATTTCTCCAGAGTGGAGAGTCAGCTATGTTGACTTGCTAGTCGTCTGAGGGAAACTCTTTACTGCTGTTACATTCTTAATCGATAGTGGTACAACTTTACCCACATACTTCCAACATACAGTCAACTAATTAAACTATGATGCTAACTGCTTGTAGTCAGTCGTCTTAAGGATATACGAACAATCTTTTTGGCATGAAAAGACCTCCAAGGACATTAGTTCCAATCACTGTGGGGCTTCGCTGGGTGGTGATTACAATTTGTGACCCCGACCACCACCATGTCAAAGTAGCAGCTATTTGTCAAGCAAGCTTTACAAAACCTAGTTGACATCCTTTTAAGCTTTTTTCCTCTATATTAAGCGGTGCCGTAAGGAGTCTGGTGACTTGAACTGCTGCACTTTCGCGTAGAGTGCTACGCTGAAAATTTAGTTAGATTTTGCTTGGTGAGTACGGTGGCACTATGAAGATTTCTCACTCTGTTTAATACAAATGTTTGTTTTTTTTTGGTTTTTTATTTGTTTCTGTAGAGATTGAGCTGATTTTCCAGGGTAAGGTCGTCGTCCAACTAACTTTCCCTGTTTTCCCAGGTTTAGGATTGGCCAATAACCTAGATGAGTTTAAGTTGGCAAAGATTCTAGAAGATTTGGGCTTTTTTTAAACCGGACACTAGTCAGTAACTAGTGTAATGTGTGTCTATAGCCTTGGACCTAGGTTTCGTGCTTGTTGGCATTCACCAAGTCTCGTATCTGCGAACTTGAAGTAAATTATGTGCATTGTAAGGCTGGGGATCCGTGTCGTCCAGTGAGTGCTGCAGTCAGCAACGCTACCAATGAGCTATTCGGGCTCACAATTGACCTCCTGTAGGAATGTATTGGATAGTGCCGCGGGTTCGAATCTCAGAAGAGTCATGAGTCCCTTCAAGGTTGCAAATACGCCTTGCTGACTGATGAGTGCCAACTCGTATGAAACCCAGGTTAGACGGGGCTTTCTGCCGATAGCCTCCAACAATCCAATACCAACAGATGTGGACTTCGATGATGATTTATGTTTTATATCATACAGGCTCGAAGGACTATGCGAACAAAGTCAACTAGTTGGCAAAGGATGCAACGAAGACACAGGTGATGAAGTGAGCTGACAACTAGCACAGATCACCACCAGCAAAGGAAATTTGAAGAAAAGTCACTTACATTGGCGAGCATTGTCCCAACTACAGGGGGGAGCACACATGATGATGATGATGATGGTGATGTCAAGGCCAGTTAGGATTGAAAAAAAACGACAGGCTTTCATCGCCCTGAAGTCAGTATGGAGATCCATTGCAATATCAGAATGTGAAAAACAAGATCCGAACTTTCAACACTAATGTCAAGCCAGTTAACGTTTCTGCCATGTGGTTCAGAGACCTGATGTACGCCTCATGGAAGGCATTTTTCCAACAGGCTATCATCTTACAGTCTCATCAACACCTGCCCACCACCTCCCTCGATAGTGAAGATCAGGTGAACAGCTGGGAAGGATAGAGTGCAGCAAAGAACTCTGGCAACGAATCAATCAAGAAGCTAACAATCAACAAATATGCAGTAAGAAATGAAGATGGATCAGACATACGCGCTGAGAAGACTATTGAGTGACACCCATGTTCCAGGCACTGGATGGGCATGTTGGAAATCATGTAGTAGGGAGATGATAGCAGGCCTATGGGCAATCGTCAGGTCAGCCAAAGGAAAGATTGCAGTGCTAACTAATGAAGCTTTATGTTTCATTCATAGCCCAGAGGGAATAATAATAATAATAATCATTTGAAGGAGGCCACTTACCTTGGGAACATTGTCTCAACTACAGGAGGGAGGATGTCAAGGCCAGTTAGGATTGACAAAAAAAAGACAAACCTGACATCAATCCGTGGATAAACTCGAAAAACAAATCTAACTCTTCAAAAATTAATCTGATGCTCACTAGTAACTTGTTACAGGACAGAGTTTCCTGGAATTCTAGTGAGAATTCGTGACCAGTAAGGTTCATCCAGTCGGGAGTGAGGATGGATTTCCCACCGATGACATTAGTTGGTGGTGCCAATCGCACTGAAAAAATCACAAATTCATGAACTGGCCATTAAATCGGGTCCCGATGGCTGAATTGAATACGACCAGCTTGCTTTATAACCGGAAGGTCTTGGGGTTCAAACCCCGTACAGTGTGTGGGTGCGTACTGGTGATGATTACCAAATTAGGCTGATGAAACAGTTGGCTATCCAGTACTCCCTGTGACTGGTTTTCAATGGTACTCTAACTGATGGTATCCATCCGTGGTCAAACTCGAAAAACAGGTTTGGGATTGGCCAGGTAACCTAGACGAGTTTGAGTTTACAAAAAAGACTCTAGAAGTTCTGGACTTCACTGATGATTTGTGTCTTATTTCATACAGACTCGAAGGATTATGAGCGCAAAAATCTCAACAAGTTGTCAAAAGATGAGGTGACGAAGTGACCTAATAAACAGCACAGACCACAATCAACGGGGAAAATTTAAAGCACGGCGCTTACTTTGGGAGCATTGTTCCAACCACAGAGAGCACATAAGAAGATATCAAGGCCAGTTATGAATACCAAAAAAATGTGGTCAACCTCGAAAAACAAATCAAATCATCACTAGCTCACTAGCGACTGGCCCTATTCGGACAGTTAACCTGGGGTTCTAGTGGGAAGCCATGACCAGTAGGGTACAGCAGGTTAAAGATGAGGCAGTAACTCATCGAAGAAGATATCGCGAAATGGTTGCGCTATGTCTGCCTGTCTGTCTGTTGGGGAGTAAGTGGAGACTACAAAAAGGCGACGACGCGTAGTACCGTCTTTCCTTCTTTTAACAGACCCATTGAGACGGAACGCAAACATACGACTATCTACTGGGATCCAGTCAAGAAGTGATTTTTCCGCCCTAACACTCAGTGCTATTCCTACACCTGCGAGTCCTCGCGAGCTAGATGAGAGGTCTCCTGACACCCTTGAAGTGAATTTCGCAGATTCACCTTGACCGGGTGAGGTTGAATGAATGACCACACTTGGGTTTTGTATGCGTGTCTCCGAAACACAACATACATCCATGGCTCGAGTTGCCAGAGTTCTAGCTGGTGATGCCTGTTGTTCGATTTAGCAGAGGGTCCTGGCGTCAAATGCTCCTATATGAAGTTGACGACGTGGCTTTAAAAGGTCATCTGGGGGTATTTCTATGCCTCTCACCGTTGTTTGTGGCCACAGAGTGAAATGAAGATGACTCACTAGCCTTTAGAATAGTACTAACTGTAGTAGAGAAGCAAGATGAGGAAGGCGATGTGAGGAAAGGAGAATGATGCTCAGGAAGGCTTCGTGTGCAGCTTTTGGAAGTGTGTGGGCGACTGTTACTTCCCTGCTGCCCACACCGTGGTCGCGCTATGTCGTGAATTGGATCGGGTCCCAGTGGCTCAATGGTTTACGAGATCGTTGGCCTTGTAACCAGAAGGTCTGGGATTCGAACCCCACAGTGTGGGTGCGTACTGATGAAGAGTCCCGAACTAGGACGAAACAGCTAGCTGTCCAGTACTCCCAGCTGGTTTTCCAATGGTTCTCTAACTGATGTCAGCTCATAATGAATTCCTCCATGCAATCAAACAAAATTAAATTCTCACAAATCAACTCTAGTATAATAATAATAATGATAATAATAGTAATAAATCCTTATTGGGAAAATAGCAAATAATTAATAGATAAAATACCTTTCGATTCTGGACGGTTGTCAGGCGATGAAAGACTGCATACATCAACAAACTGGTGGGATTCACTACCTTCACTTGTGGTAGTAGTAGTAGTAGTAGTAATTGTAGTTGTAGTAATAGTGGTTGTAGCGGTACAACAATTACCCACTCCAGTGACTGGAATAACAATCGGTTGAATGCCTGTTTTCGAGTCTTTTGCACTAGGCTCCAATCGCACAGACAACTGAGAGAGTAATTCTGGATCTTGAACAATTTTCAAATTAGCCAGATACGTTCGAATACGCAGAGTCATTAGCCAACTTTCATAGATTTTCTTTGCATTCACTGATGCGGATGCTGATGATGATGACGTTGACGAAATGAAAGCAAGATTAGATCGTCTACGGATCCCGCCACCGCCAGCACCACTGGTAATACTGCTATTATTATTACTTCCAGAAATCATAACAGGACTAGATATAGGTAGGCTAAAGTTGAAATTTCCACTGGAAGTAGGTGTTGTAGAAGTGCCCAATTGATGAAGACGTTTATTTCCGGCTGTGATAGGCATAACGAAAAAAAATCAATAAAAGCATGTAAAACCAACAACTCAATTGTATATATATACTGAACTGAAACAACTTCAGAAAGAAAACTCATCCATCACCGCATTGCTTCGGTGGTCTATCCAGTGGTATTGTAACAACAGAAGACAAGGGCCAGGCAACAGATCGTTTATCAAGGAAATCAACACATATTTATAGATTTTCATGTACATTATTATAGATTATTTAAGCAAACAAACACAGTCTTCTAATTGGTGGTTGTTTCTCACAGAAAATTGTTAACCTTGTATCTCTTTGTGACTGTTTCTTGAATGTTAGATCATCTATATGTTAACTGTCTCCGCCTACGCAAAGCCTTTCTTCTCATATCTATCTTACGACCAATATTGGGGACATAAACATTAACGTAAATTACTGTCTACCAACTTTGGCTAGCAGCCAGCTCTCACCACAGTATAATGCTCGGAAATTACGCACAAGTTCAGGGCCCGGCTTCCACCACTGATACACTTCCTAAACCTCAATTAGCTGATAGTAAGCGCGGCAATAATGGAAGGTTAGGCATGAGGTTAGCAATACCATTCCATAAAAGCCAAATAAAACCGCTACAGAAACTTCAAGACTCAAACTTGAAGCCTTATGTTCCACTCGGATCACAAAGGGATGAAAAAAACCCACATCATTTTGAAGGATAACAATTCATGTTAGTTGAATAAAATGACACCCGAGAACATTGTCGTGGAGAAGTGACTTATTGACTTAAGCATTTGAGCATAGGTATCGGATTCAAATTCAACTCCACCTATGTTATAGTTTGGAGAATGATGTGCCCTTGGAAGTGTGTGGGCAGTTGTTACTTCCCCGATGCCCACATTACTGTGGAAGTTGATTGATTCTTCGGGTACCTGAAATACAAAGAGGGTTAGTGTTGCCTCGACCGCAGAGCAGAACCCAGGGGACAACTGTTTGAGGCCAGCCAGTCACACACAGCCTGTATGAACTGGTTTCTTGGTTTGGTTCCGTATTAGTAAACTTACCACCGGTTACGGACCACCATAGAGTAAGTCGGGATGTACAATCTTTCATATTCCTTTCTACCATTACCCATTCTGTTTCACTCTTATACTTGTCAAACTCTTTTGATTCTCTTCACTCATCTTCTTGTCTACCTCTGTGTGCTATTTGGAACGTGGCAACTCGAAGTGCTGCACTTCAGTGCCAAGTTCTATGTTGAATCCAGACAGACAGACAATTTTTGAGGCCGACCTTTTCTAACCCCTTCCCTCCTGAGTGGCATGCTGGTCATCTGAAGGAAAAAACTCACTGCTGTCACACCCCTGTTCCCCAGCAGTACGACTTCGCCCTCCAACCCTCAGAGTATAGTGTAAAAATATTGTTGCACTATGCTAGTAACTGCTTTTAGTCTAATCGCTATCCTAACAACCTTTCTGGTATGGTAGGACCTGCAGGAACAATAGTTCCAGCCAGTGTAGCTTGTTGGGTCATTGCGATGTGCAAACCCGACCACCATGTCAAGGTATCAGATTTCGGTCAGGATGTTAGTTTGGACAACCCACTATATGAGAAAAAATTTTCAGTTATATTGAATCCTACTTTCTGCTTCAAAAACCTCTATATATCTAAATCCGAAGTTCAATGGAGACTCATAAAGCGGTAGTGCTAAGATACCG
This sequence comes from Trichobilharzia regenti, assembly GCA_944472135.2. Lineage (NCBI taxonomy): Eukaryota > Metazoa > Platyhelminthes > Trematoda > Strigeidida > Schistosomatidae > Trichobilharzia > Trichobilharzia regenti. Next base: position 10,000,999 of record OX235266.1, read on the forward strand.
CCTATCCAGGTCATTGAAAAAAAAAACACCTTCTGTTCGCAGTTGAACTTCGCGATTTGAATGAACGTGGAAAATAAGCCAACCACTGCTGTTGGCCGGTCTCATCAGAGTGTATCAATCAATTTAATTGGCTTCTATGAAGTTAGGCATGTGTATCGGTCGTACTCAAAGTTTGCTATCCAACACTTACTCTCTCATGGTTTTATAAAGGAGAAGGCGTGATCAACTCTGGACATTGATCGAACCTGCAAACCAACTTCAGAGTTACTTATAGGGTATAGAAAATCGAAACAAGGGATTCAGCGGAGAGACTCTTTTCAACGAATTTATCATCAAGCCGTACAGTCGTATATATATGGTTTTTAAGAAGTTATATCCGGTGAAGGAATTGAATCATAGGTGTGAATGCATAACATAACAATAATAATAATAATAATCATATGAAGTTCAATTAAAACTAAAATATTTGTGATTATAATCATAGTTAAATGTCAAGTGGCAAAGGAAATTTATGTCATATATATATATATATATATATATATATATATACGGCTGTACAGCTTGATGATAAATTCGTTGAAAAGAGTCTCTTCACTGAATCCCTTGTTTTAATTTTCTATATGTTACAATGGGAATTTCCCATGACTTATACAGTACGCGGAAATCTCGTCAAGATTCTTCAAACCTCAGAAGCGATGGCAATCCGCACTTGAAATCCTGAACTCTGCATATACAAAAGAAGTATATTCAGTCAACGAAACCTACAATAGATACGTAACTTTTAGTTTTTTTAGAATAATATTATTTTTCTTTACCCCCTGCGCTCCTTCACGATTACATATTTCTGCTTCTTATGTCACTGATCCTAAACTTGACTGTCTTTCAATTTTAGTAAAGGCCTAACTCCATTCCATCAATGACACTGCGTCACGCAATTCGCTCATTTAATTTTAGTTTTAGTTTCTTCTCTCCAAATAACGCTTTTCGTAATACGCAATTGTTATCAAAAATTTACAATTTTAATGAAACATCTTTGGAAACGTTCCCCTCTTGTCACTATGGCAGTACAATATATATGTATGCGATTGTACCGCTTGCGAACGATACCACTGGGACAAAAGACTAACTTTTCACTGAACGAACGCCTCTTCTTTTGTATATATAACTTAATGGATAATCATAAGATTAACAATTGACGATAACGCTAATGTTCATCTTGTGTTAGTGTGTGTGTGTGTGTATGTCGCATCATAAACTTATGCGTTATCAAGTGGTGAGTGAGTATACGTCCACAGTGAAATGTACTCAACTTGAAATCAACTCATTCATTCAATACTTTTACATCTTTGTATGATTTCGAGAAGATTGAAGTCATTGGGGAAGTTGCATCATCTATAATTGGACTGATTTTTGACCAAATCTCTGGTTCAGACGTACTTTCCAGCTGGTGATCGATCGAAGGGCGTGTCTACTGTGCGGTAGTTCGCACCCTTCTGCTTTGTGACTGTGAGACATGACTATTGAAAGTGGAAGACATGGAGATTCACTCATTTATTTTTATTTTAGTTTGTAACTTTTCCTGCATTACGCAATTTGTTACCTTACAAAGGACCCTTGCTGTCAATGAACCAACCAACAACCCAATGCCCCCAAAATATGCAGAACGAAATGCAGATAGACTGGACATACGCTAAAGAGAACATTAAATGACAATACACGCCAGGACCCTCGTGCATCCATGGTTCAGGCGTAGAATGCTTGCCATCTACACACACACACACACACACACACACACACATGGTCTGGGTTCGATCGCCTGCTGCCAACCAACGCACTCCTAAACTTCACCGAGCCGGGTAGTAAGTAGGCCAGGGAAGGAGGTAACGTCGGATGTGAGGTTATCAACTCTAGCCTAGTCATTGCCTTCGTCGATGGACTATTTCAGATGACATAAAATCAGGTTGAAAAAAAGTTAGTGGTGATCGAAGGAAAATATGCATCCAAGCCATGAAATCTTCAACAGTCGGTTTGAGCCAGTTATGTAGAGAGGTGTAGACTGCTGTCTGGTTGGAGTCTTCTGGATGTTAAGAACTAATGGCTAAGGACAATTAGTGACGATATGGAATTACCTCACACATTCCTGCTTATTGCCGTTGTTTTGAATTTTGTTTTTCTCTTTTGTCTTCCCCTGTGTGCTTCATGGAGTGTAGCTACTTGAAGTGCTGCTGCACTTCTGTGCGAAGTTAAGTATTGAGAACCAGTCAATCAGCAATCCCACCCCGTAAAACAACACCTCTGCGCTCCTGAAGCTTTACAGACTAAAGCTTGAAAACCCTATGTTCCACTGGCGACACATAGGAATGTGAAAGAAAAGTCAGATTCTTCGAGTTGGGCGTCTGAAAGTGATACGGTGGAGATCATGTGAAGAGGAAATGAAAGCAGATTATGGGAAATCGTGGAATCAGCTAAAAGTGATGATGGTGATGTGCCGTTGAAATCTTATGCTCCCCTCGGGACACTTTCTCAGGCTCATTTGAACAGTCCTTTAAAGTATATCTTAGATGTTAATAAAAAATTAATTCTTTAAACAATTCTCTTTCTACTTGAAATAAATTCGTGGATGGTGACTCTAGCTAGCAATGGAATTCAAAATGAACACACTCCGTCCTGTTAAGGACTCGTCATCCGGATTTACCTGCAGGAAAGTTCAAATTGAATTAAATTAAATAACTACTGATAACCCGTTTGCACAAAAGTTGACTGGCTCTCATGGCCCAAGTGATCTAGAAGATAACCCCTCTTTGGTGCTTGGATCAATAGGTACTAGATTCGAGCCTCAGCGGGAACAATATCAAATCAAATATCTTGGCATCATTCTGTCTGCTGATCTTTCCTGGTCGTCTCATATCTTGATGATTTCTAAGAAAATATTCCATCTTACCTTCTACATCAAGAAGTTAATATATTCTGGAATAACCCAACCCTTACTCCTACGATTCGTTAACTCTTACATCCTGCCTATTATTCTCCAATGTTCCCCCTTAGTTTTTCCAGGGCTACTAAAGGAAGACTATATCTCATTACGCAGGATGTTAAAGGTTGTCAGTAGGGTAAGCAACGTGCTACTTAACCAGCTTGTTAATATTCTGGTTGACAGGCACATGGACTCATGCAAAAAATGGGCTAAATCCATTTTATCTGTCTAACTCACACCATCCTCTTCATTCACAACTCTCCCCTTGTATCTCATCAGGCAGGCAGACCAGAAGCCTACATAGAAAACTATATGCTCGCACTAGTAAGTACAAAAACCCAACCATATCCTACTTAAATCGTGTTCTGTGCGATAAAGAAAGCATTAAGCGTGAAACTTATGACTTATTAAATAGTCAGTGGAACAACTGGATCTCGTCTTTCCAACTCATATCATGTGTAGGTACAACGTTTTCTTTCTTTCTTTCCCCTGTTATGTGATGCTTTGTTTCTTTCTTCCTTACAAACTGTATTTAAAACATTCTTCTTCGTTCTTTCAAACTCTGTATATCTCGACCTTTTTGTTACCGCTTACAGGGCAGTAAATATGCTAGTATCTACTTTTCTAACACCTTCAAACACTGTTCAAATTTGACTTTGCTACCGACCGATATGCTAATATGTTGTTGTCATAATGAACTGAGATCACACTTAATCTATGTAGAATTTTATTTTCATTGATAATGTACTAACTGGATGCAATACTGCAGTGAAATGCTGACAATTCCATTCTGTATCACAAGTACTGTTTTGGAATAAAGCTAATTATTATTATTATTATTAAAGTTGTATTAGCCCTAATGGACTGACTGTTGACGACATTGTAGCAAGGATACAAAAGGCTGGTGTGACATTTACCTGCTTAGGTCATCGCTAGTGGAGACATGATATCCGGCTGTGTACTACACACAGCAGTTCACTCCGTCCTCCTTTATAGCTGTGAGTAAGACATGACAACTGAAAGTGGAAGATACGAAAACATTAGCTAGGTGTCTTTGACCATCATATGGGTGTCTGCTTTCTATTTCCCGTGTTATACGGTATATAATAAAATGAGTAATATTGAGGTGAAGCTTCGCTCGAGCGTTAGAGGTGAAGAGGAAAGTCAATTGATGAGGTTTTGAATCTACATCGATTGACATGGCTACGACGTGTTACGCATATTTAGCCATCAACAAATTCCTCGATGGTCAATGTTAGTTAGCTAGCATAAGACTGGATTGAAAAACAGCTGGTGGTAGTCGAACTAAAATATAGCTTCATCAGTCAATAAAATCCATGAAAATTATTGTGAGCCAGGTACGGAGGTGTAGACTACTGTCTGGTTCAGGTTCTTGGAATGGTAACAACCAATGAAGGCTACAGACATTTGGTGATATGGCTCAAAATCGTTCTCCTCAATGGCTGGTGCAAATGCATTTACTCTCTTAGCTGGTGTACTTCTGTGCAAAATTCTACATTGAAACCAGTCAATAAGTCGGCAGCCTCACCTCGTAATAAATAACACTTCTGCTCTTGAAACTTCACAGCCTAAAGCTTGAAGCCTATATATATATATTCCACTGGAAACACAAACGAATATGACAGAAAAGCAAAAACCCTTCGAGTAACACCCCCGGATAGGAGGACAACAAGATGGGTGCCTGAAAGTGACACGTTGGAGATAATTTGATGAGGAAACGAAAGCAGCTTATGGGAAATTGTGGAGCCAGCTGAAAGTGGTGGTTGTGTGCCGCTGAAATTTTATGCTCCACTCGGAACATCTTCGTCCTCCTTGGGACTCGTCATTCGGATCCCCAGTTCAATCAATCTGAAGGAAGGTCCTAATTGAATTAAGTAACAGCAAGAGTTGGGTGGTTCTCATGGTCCAAGTGGTAAAGTGAACACTCACTCACTCACTCACTCACTCACTGGATGCATGTGCACACTCAGAAGAATATCAACATTTGGAAAATAAGGCAAACACTTAAACAACATACTACTCACCGTTATTATTATTAGTAGTAGTACTAGTACCACTACCAGCTGAGTTATTACTGGTCATATTCGTTGTTGTAGAGCTTGTATCCTGACTTAGTTTCTTCTCCCGTTGTTGTTGTTGTTGCTGTTTGTTCTCATCCATAGAAGAAGTACTATGTTTCACCGTTTCAACAGTATCATATTCTAAACAACTGGAATCGGTCCCATTCATATTGTTACTGGTATTACTAGTATTATTTGTCTGACTATTGTTCATTGATGATGATGATGTAATATTGGAAAAATATGATTTTGGATTAATCATTGAAACAGAGGCAACTGCTTTAACAGCACTTAGATTTACACCAACAACACGTGATCGACTACCACCACCGCTAAGTCGACCACGATGTCCAGTAATACTACCACCACCGCCGCTGCCAATAGTTGTAGAAGCTACAGTGCTGCATAAATCATAATCTACATTACACATTCGACAGATAGCACGTACCTAAATTCGACAAAGTTGATATTATCAACAACAAGGAATAACAGAAGAAGAAGATGAGGAAGGAGGGAAATAAGGAGATTATAACATGGATGGAATGCACAAAATTATGTTTTATAATATACTTCCAATTCAATAATCAAAATATACGAACAGATAAAAACAAAATAAATTAGATCGCCAATTTCTGGATTAATATCTGAAGCCGTTATGCAAAGATCAGAATTAATAGATCTCCCTTATCATTATTATTTCCTTTAATTCCTAGAGGAACATAGGGCTTAAGCCAAACATCTCCATTGCGCTCAGTTCTTTGCGAACTTTTTCATCACCTGGCTCCAGGTCTGCCTACATGCTTTCGTCTCCTCTTCACATGACTTCCTCCTCCAAGTCACCCTTGGACGACTAACTCACAGCTTCCCTTTCGGGTTCCACTCGAGCGATGGCTTGTCTAGTGATGTCACTTGATCTAAGAATGTTTGGCACGCGATTCGCTCCCGCCAAATGCAAGATGATGTTACAGGATTTGACTACACTGACTCACAGATTAGAAATAGGGAGTGAAGTGGTCGACCATTTCACTTACTTGAGAAGTACCATCAGCCCCAACCGGTTGATCTCTGCCAGTTTACGCCGTCTCTGGCGTAGACATGATATCCGACTGACTGGCTGTCGACCAAAGGGCGGGTGTACTGCTCATTATTCCGCTCCGTCCTTCTTTATGGCTGGCTGTGAGACCTGGCCATTGAGAGTGGAAAACATGAAAAGGCCGGCTGACTGTCTTTGGTCATAGGTGCCTGCGCTCTATCTCCCGTGTGAAGTGGTATAATAAGGTAAGCAATAGTGAGGTTACGCATTGGTCGAATTCTAGATAGGTGGGAGGGGAAATCAATCGACGAGACTGTGAAGCTACATTGTGACTGATATGGTTAGGACATGTGTTACGTGTGCCTAGGATGGAACAGCAGCTGTCCAGTTCTCCCTGGTTTTCAATGGTCCTCTAACTGATATCAATCCGTGATCAACTCGTAAATAGAGGAAACATCAAAAATGCTGTCAGGGAACTTCTAGAGGCCTGGTGCTCAAATGAATCATCGATTAACAAACACATTATTACACAAAATAATAACTGAGCAAAGAATATCCTTCTCGATAATTTCCTCCTCTTCTGGCTCTACAATTATACACATACATATGTTTATAAACATAGAATATTCTAGATTAGTAGTTAATAACAATATTAGTGTTTTTTACATAATATCGATTTGTTAATTAAGATCAGAATGGAATTAGAGTTCATTAAAGATGCTTAAATTATAATAATAATAATAAAGATATAGTAGTAAAAAGAATATCAACTAAAATTAGCGAAATTCCACAAAAATTCAGTATCACTCAAACCTAGATGGCCAAGGTAAGGACAATGTCTGAACCAACTAACTTCTTTTGGATGAATAAATTTGGCTTGTTAATATGGATCCCAACGACCAGCCTCAGCAATATTTAGTAGTCGAACTCTTAAGGCGAAATTGAGATTCGTAGGTATGCGGTAAATGATCCTGAAAGCATGGTTAACGTCAATCTTGTGTCTTCTGTATCCACAAGATGAGTGAGATAGAATAGAGGTACGAATAAATAGATTTTGTTTGTCCTTTACTTAACCAACTATGTAGGGTGATGTTCGGAAATTCGACGAGAAACACGCCTAATTGTACGGCCTATGCAACTAACTGGCTCACTCCACACGAACAATTTTATTGGTAGATACACACACATGGAAGAGGCGAAGTTCGGCAGTTTCTCTTTTACTCCGAAAGGCAAAAGATGAGCGGTTTTGAAGACACAGCGTAACTGAGCAGCAGGGAATGATCTTTTCACCGCATTTCTAAGGCGTTGTGTTAGTATCTCACTGATGTTATCCCCAAGGAAGTGAATTTGTTAGAATAAGGCCTTTGGTAACTTGGGCTACTTTGATTTTACATTCATATTCTTATCAATAAACTTTTCTGGATAACCATCTTCACTTAGCAACTGTTTTTAATGTTATTAAGTTCCTAATCAAGACATTCACATCCGAGCAGATTGCTCTTGTTCTGTGGCAGACCAAGCACTTTATCAGATTGCGTTTGTATTTCAACGACACGAAGCTGAGAAAATGAGTACACTGACCCGTTACAGATCGATATTATTTAAAAGACACTAATATTGATATTGACTACTATTCTAGAATATTATATGTATATAAACACATATATGTGTATAATTGTAGAGCCAGAAGAGGAGGAAATTATCGAAAAGAATATTCTTCCTTGCTAAATTATTTTGTGTTTTATAGATGTTTGAATGAATATTTTTGCTATATTGAAACACACTATTATAGACGAAAGTTGACCAGCGCTAATAAAAAGTAAATCACACATCATGACAGAAATTCAAATCTCACATCAATAAAAATGATCAAAAGAGATGTAAATCAATATAAATAACCAGTCAGGACAGTAGTCGTCGCCAGAAGATATAATTACATCATTCATGGAGAATTTGAATAAGTTCATTTTCAACTAAAAAAAAAATCTCCACTGAAGATGTAGTAGTCTAGATGGGTAGCGAAAACCACGCAATTAAATCTACGAACAGCTTAGGGAACACAACTAAATCAGAAAATTTATATAACCTTTCATGTAGTCCGGGATTCGAATCCCCGCCACCAAAATACTCCTAAAACTCGCTTTCCTGGGTATTAGCAGCAGTAGGCTCAACCAAACAGGAGGAGGGTTGGCCAACTGTGAGACTAGCAAACCCACCTCATAAAAAATAAAACCACAATGCTTACTAGGACTTCAAATCTCCCAGCTTGAAGCCCAATAGCTCCGCTTGGAGAACGCTGGGATAGAATAATATAGAATAATAATAGTCATAATCATATACATCGATAATTATACATCTCATCCAACAGTTATACGACAATGCTGTATGCCGAGTACTCCACAACGGAAAATTACGGAAGCCTTCGAAGTGAGGACGGGAGTGAGGCAAGGCAGTCTACTATCGCTAATGATCATCCTGATTGCTGTAGATTGGATAATGCAACAGACAACGGGCAATCAGGAAACAGGCATAAAATGGACTCACACAAAAAAGGACTTAGAGGATCTGGACTTCGTCGATGATATATGTCCGATTTCCCACAAACTGGAAGATATGCAAGTGAAAAGCAACAAGCTGACAGAAGACGCATCAAAGATACGACTTCAAGTGAACATAGATAAAACAGAGGTGATGAAGATTCCTGGCCAACATCAACAGCAACAACAACAACAACAGACAACAATCAGCATAAATGGGAGAAATCTGAGAGAAGCAACCTCCTTTACCTACCTACCTGGGAAGCATCGTTTCAACTACAGGGGAACTGACGAAGATATCAAAGCAAGACAGGCTTTCATTACTCTTAAGTCTGTGTGGAGGTCAACAGCACTCAGCATCAAAAATAAGATCCGGATTTTCAACTCTTATGTGAAGTCAGTCAGTGCTACTTAATATACGGATCAGAGACTTGCACTGCGCGTCATGAAGAGCACCTCAAACAAACTACAGACTTTCATCAATAGCTAGGTGGCTTCCCTCAATACTACTCAAGATCAGATGGCCGGCCGGAAAAGATCAGCAACAGGGATCTCTAGTAGTGAGCGAATCAACCCAGCAAGAACCGATTGTGAAACAAATAGGCAGGAAGAAATGGAGATGGATTGGCCATACGCTGAGGAAACCATCAAGTGAGTGACATCACTAGACAAGCCATTGCTTGAGTGGAACCCAAGAGGGAAGCGGCAGGTTGGTCGTCAATGGAAGGGTGACTTTGTGGGGGTCATGTGAAGAGGAGATGAAAGCATGTGGGCAGATTTGGAGCGGACTGAAAAAGTTGGCAGAAAACCGAAGGCAATGGAGACACGCGGCTGAAGCTCTATGTTCCTCTAGGATTTAAAGGATATAATAATAATAATCATATATATACTTGCGAACTCACAAATGAAATTATTGAACACGGGGACAGTGCTATTCCAGTATTCACTAGTAAGGCTACTTTGCATAAATGCAATGTATATATACGTCCATCTACACATGGTCTAACTTGTGAAAGCATCGAACGCACTCACACACACACACACACACACCTCGTCTTTATCAGTTTTAACACCATTAAAGTTGAAGCATGAGAAAGGCTGTGTCATTTAGTAAAAAGCTTTTAATCTAGCATCAAGGTGACAGAAGCATAGAGAGAGAGAGAGATACAATGCCAATGGGTGACAGAGTGTTGTATACTTTATCAAATATAGTACAACAAATGGAAGTATAAACCTCATCAACAGGAGTATATCAACAAATTAGATAAAAGTGAAAAAGAAAAAAGGAAAGAGAGAGAGAGAGAAAGATGCAAAGAGTTTTGAGTTTCTTATCTCTACTTCTCTGTGATATGTGTGAAAAACCAAAATAATACAAACAATGCAATGAGAGATGTTAGATTAACAAACTTTACGATAAGAGGTAAATAATGCATGGCTACGAAAAGGTGGAAGTGGAGCAATAAGAAGCGCGATCATTGAACATCTGGTCGATAATGACCACTCGATCTCTATAGCCTCCGTCTTTAAAGTCATCTTCAAGGCAAAGAGTAACTTACCCAAATCCCTACGTATCCGACTCATCTATATTGCTGAAGCCATCTTTGGCTATCGAAACAGAAAAGCCAGATCTCTATGTACAGAAAAAGAGGTTCGTTCAACCCCTCCAACTTTCATGGTCTTAATCCCTGTATGCTAAAATATGGTAATCCCCAATCATATTTTAGCCCTACCAATTTTTCATTTTGTCTATTCAATTTGTATACTCTTCCTTACTACATGTCAATTGTTACTATTATTACTATTCTCACTTTGAACTGTTCCCGGTATTATTTCACTTGTTCCATTTGTCATTCTAAATCAATTCTTTTTTCACGACGTTAAATTCTATGCTATTAAATTTCACACAATATTACGTAACGTTTTTATTCTTATTCGATTTGTCTACTAATCCTATAATTGCACACCCTTTTTCAAGTTCTATCCATCCTATGAATTATTCTATACATATATATGACATAAATTTCCTTTGCCACTTGACATTTAACTATGATTATAATCACAAACATTTTAGTTTATAATTGCATTTCATACTACTACTATTATTATTATTTTATGCATTCACACCTATGATTCAATTCCTTCACCGGATATAACTTCTTAAAAACCATATATATACGACTGTACAGCTTGATGATAAATTCGTTGAAAAGAGTCTCTTCACTGAATCCCTTGTTTTAATTTTCTATATGTTACAATGGGAATTTCCCATGACTTATAGAGTACGCGGAAATCTCGTCAAGATTCTTCAAACCTCAGAAGCGATGGCAATCCGCACTTGAAATCCTGAACTCTGCATACACAAAAGAAGTATATTCAGTCAACGAAACCTACAATAGATACGTGACTTTTAGTTTTTTTAGAATAATATTATTTTTCGTTACCCCTGCGCTCCTTCACGATTACATATTTCTGCTTCTTATGTCACTGATCCTAAACTTGACTGTCTTTCAATTTTAGTAAAGGCCTAACTCCATTCCATCAATGACACTGAGTCACGCAATCCGCTCATTTAATTTTAGTTTTACTTTCTTCTCTTCAAATAACGCTTTTCGTATTACGCAATTGTTATCAAAAATTTACAATTTTAATGAAACATCTATCTACCTATATATATATATATATATGCTTGATCAGAGATAGGAATAAAAAAGAGAGAAAAAAGTACACCCCACCGATAAAAACTTTGTGATTATATAATCGTGGTGAAACATCGATCAAGCTGAAGAAGATGAGCTGAGAAGGAAGTAGGAGGAGGAGGAGCGGACGGACGGACGGAATTCCCGCAGACGAACTAGAAAACGTACTCAATGAGAGTGAGAGAGAGAGAAAGCAACGGATAATATACTCACGACACTGTTGCAAAACGTTTGGAAGTAAACAAGGAAACAAAAGGCATCTCCTACTGGTTGAAAGAAAGACTGACTACTTTGTCAATCGTATCCTTCAGAGATTTTATCTAAGAATGGATAATATCCTGAGAGGTTCATTAATAAATACTCTAAAGAAATTAACTCCTGTAAAACAATCCAAACAGTTCCGAAGACATCTGCCTATATCAGTTTGACATATAAAGGAGATGATGTTCGAGAAGTAGTCAAACGAAGGCTGGACAGAGCCATCAAGAGAACTTATTATTAAGCTACAAAACTTGTTCTCCTTAACACCATCAAGCGAGTGCTTCAACAATCTGGGAAAGACCAGTACTCGCCAATCCTCGACACTTCAAACTGTGTATATCAATTTGATGAGTGTGTTTGTGGAAGCAAATACGCATAGGTCGTACAGAAAGGCGACTGTCTAGTCGCATGATGCAGCATTTGCCGAAATAGTTGAGAACAGCTGAGTACAAAGTGCCAAAATCCTCAATAACAAAACATCTTCTGGATTACGGACATGATATCGACGCAGTCAAGTCATTAACAAAGAAACAAGAAGAGGCTTGCAATTGCAGAGGCTTGTGAAATTCGAGTTCATAAACCAGGTCTCTGTGTACAAAAGGAGATGGTCGTGACTCTGAATCTACCATGGTAATGCCTTTTACTTATTATTATTGTACCTCTTATTATTATTATTCTTGATTTATTTAAAACTATCCTTTATCAGTAGCATTATCTTAACCAGCTTCAACACTATTATTATTATTATTATTATAACTATTACTATTGATATTAGTCTATTTGCAATTCTTGTTATATTCTCTAATGTCTAATTGTTTATCTAAGTGATGTAATTGAAGCGTAATGCAATTTATCCTAATTTTGATTTCTCATACTCTCTCTCCCCTTATCTATTTGAACATGACCTGTAAAACATTCGCACGTGTCTTTCTGCATGACTAATTCAATGTAGTTTATTTACTTATCAGTCTTATATCTCCCAATGTAATTTCGGAAGTGTATATATATCCATGTATGTAGAGTATTCAGCTGAGGAGTTCTACCGAAATTTGATGAATTCATTAAATCATCCTGCTTTACTAACCTGCTTTATTGCTTGTTTTAAATTCGTATCGGGAAATAAATGTTTTCAATTCTTGAAGAGAATAAAAGAAGCATTAGATGTGTAAGAACTCCGCCACCCGGAAGAACAAGCTGGATTCGGGAAAAGCAAATCGTGTGTGGATCAAATCGCAACTCTATGCATCATCATCATCATCATCGAACAAAGCTCAGAATGGCAGTCAAACCTTTCTCTACCACAACTTCATTACCTTTGAAAAGGCCTTAGAGACAGCGTTGATCACGAAGCAATTTAGAAACTACTTCAAGACGATGGAGTGTCCCAAATTCAACAGTGTTGTATGGCGATGTCACAGGTTAAAAAATTCACAATGAAAAACTCAGAGAAGCCCTTGAGGTGAAGACAGGAGAGTAAAACAAGGTTGCTGCTAGCCAGCCTACTATCACCGATGATATTCCTAATTGTGGTGGACTGGATTATGTGGCACATTGTGGGGAGCAAGAAGACAACAATACGTTGAACCGATAAGAAGACTCTAGAAGATCTGCGCACTTCACGGACATTTCATGTTCGAACGCTTACACAGGCGAGAACCAACACACCTTTGCAGAGAAGAAGCAGACAGCGAAGACAGGACGTCAAGTGAACATAGAGAAGACGGAGGTGAAGATGAAGATAACCAAGCCACAACAATGAGGTGATTCATTTCACCTATATGCCTCCAAAGCCTCAGGATGGTCGGGGATGAGTGTCTTGCGCTGCAGGTTGACCACCCCTCCGTACACCTCTTGAAATGCTCCCATATGACCGGGCGTCTTACATAGCCTCTCCTGAGTAAGTCCTACTCACTGCCTTCACGTGGCGGAGGTGTTTTTCACCAAAGTGAGGGGGCAAAAGCGGATGCCCGGCGCTCTTCACCGAGTTGACTGTCCATTGGATGACAGTCTAGGGGAGATGGCTAAACCCTGATTCCAAACCTCCAATGACTGGCGTATGAAGCTCACCGGCAGACGTATGGACAAAGGGCTTATTGGATGCCCTGGATAACTGGCCCCATTCAAAAAGGCGAATGAACCGGACTCCGGTCACCGGCTTCCAATGGATAGTGGACTCCCTACTCCACTCCTACTGCCTTGTAGGTCACACTTGGTTGTGTAAAGGCTAGAGCTGCACTCTCAAACAAAAGGCCGAGCGATTCTGGGGACATCACTCGTACCCAATTCCCATGAAACTTCATGGTTCATGAAGCCGCCTCATCCTCCCGTAGGAGATAGCCGAAGTAAAGTAAAGTAAGTTTCACCTATATGGGCATTCATAGTTCCAGCTAACTGACAGCACACAGATGAGGATGTCAAAGCTGGTTGGCAGGAATAGGAAAATAGACAGACCTTTATCACTCCAGAACCAGTGTGGAAATGTATTCTTTATTGTCCAGATTCTTAGTGCATCTCACAGAAAACATTTCAACAACCCACTGCCGATGTATATATATTAACAGCTACTTTCACACCATACTGAAGATCAATGATTAGCTGGGTGGAAAGGATTACCCCCAACAAGGAACTTTGGGAATGAAGGTGTCAAGAACCTATTGTTCAACAAATAGGCCGAAGAAAACGGAGATGGATAGGACACAAGCTAAGACGATCGCTGAGTGACACATCACGAGCCATGCTCTCGAGTGGGACCCAAATGGGAAACAGCCAGTTAGGTATCCGAGGGTAACATGAAGGAGATCGTGTGAGCAGATGAGAGTTTATGATAAATAAATATTAGAGTCCGTTAAAGAGGACTGTAAAGCTGTTGATTCGAGGCAGTAAACGCTCTCCTGTCAACGGTTGGTCTTCTTTCTTTCTTTCTCTCTCACGTGTCAGTGGTATCGTGTCGTGGTGGTTGTTGTATGTAAGAAAGTTTGTTACCGCAAGCGACTCGTAGACCACCAGGTTGTATTGATAATCATATCAAATTTGGCGACGGATACATGGAAATGGACCTTAAACACTTAGAGAAATTGGTGAAGCAGCAGCTAAAAATAATGCGGTTGCTTGCTGGTGTACGGATTTCACACCCTGCCGATTCACTTCCAGTCAGTGACGTAATATTGGAATTTATTTAAGACCCAGAAGCAAGCACTACATTTAATACTTGGTTCCATAGATACGAAAACCTATTTAGAGGGGAGTTTCAGAGCGAAGACAATGTCTAGGATGTTGCGTGTAGATGAGTTGGACAAATACTGCAACCTGATTCTCCCTCCACAGTCCAGTGACAGAACATCCTCGACGAAGCCATCCAAACACCTGGACAGCAGTTTGATGACCACAGATCGTTGTTTGACATATGTTACTATTGCATGAAACTGGCGCTAAATATGGAACTGATGACATTCACACTAAGCTGGGCATTGTTAACCAACAATATGAACGAAAAAAGATCAGTTTAAAGCCTTTATCTTCATTTCTGCTTTACAGTCTTCCAAGTTTCCCAATAGAGGAACACGCTTGTTGATTAAACCTGAACAAGACCCGAAAATGACGTTGAAAGACATTGGAGAAGAATATCAGCGATTAACCAACCTTCCCAGACATACCACCTTGAACCACTCTGGCAGCCACAATGTAGCGAGAGTAATTGCAATGGCATTCGATACTGTCGAACTCAAACTCACCGCATTGTTCACAGGAGAATCCGCCTTCAGCATGTTTGCACTACGTAAAGTCATGCCCATACAAACACAATAAATGCCGACAACGCTACATCATTGAACACTAAACTGTAAGAAGATTCGCCGACCGGAGTTCAGAAACCGATCCTATCGAAGTTCCAAGTCGAAAGCTATGAATACCACAGCTGCCTATCATCACACCAGCATTCTGCTCCATGTAAATACATTGAAGATGTTGTCCACCTCTGACATCCAGTTAAAGGCATTTGTGTCTCTATAAACATCTATTTACACAGATACGATGCAAGGCTGTGAATAGCGGCTGCACTGAGTTGAGCACAAGTCCTAGTTGTAAGAAAAACCAGACAGGCAACGGTATGCAACCACACTACCAAGATTCAGCTATGAAATTTTTAACTGCAGTAGCTTTAAGGAGGAATGGTTGGAGAGCGAATTCTGAGTGCCAGAGTTATATTAGAGGAATTAAATCGTAATCATACTGATTAAGGAGTTTAGATTGAGTCCCGTATTCACACTTATCGTCACTACCTTCCCGTCGGGGCGGAGTGGGTAGTTTTAGTTTCCACTGCCGTCCTTGGATGTGGTAAACATTTCAAGACTCGCCCTGTGTATTATTCGGATAATCTGACAATTCTATCCTCTTTAATAGTAAAGAATACAGAAGACTCGTTCGGCATAAGCCTGCCACCTTACACCATCTCTGGTTTAGTAGACGTGATATCCGGCTGTCCATCGATCAAAGAACGTGTACATGCTCAGAGGTTCTCTCTATCTTCCTTTATCTCTGCGAGTGAGACATGGCCATTGAAAATGGAAGACATGAAGCGCCTAGCCAGCTGTCTTTGAGCCTAGATGTCTGCATTCTATCTCCCGTGTAAAGTGGTATAACAGGGTGAGTAATATTGAGGTTAGGCTTCAGTCGAGTGCTAGGTAGGTGAGTTGGAGGGGAAATCAATAGGCGAGGTTGTGAAGTTACACTGACTGAGGTGGTTAGGACATGTGTTACGCATGCCTAGTCTAACCATCGCCTTCCTCGACAGACGGCCAATGTTAGCTGATATAGGATTGATCAGGTTGCAAAAGAGTTAGCCAGTGGTGGTCAAAACAAAACATGGCTTCATCAGTCAATGAAATCCATAACAGTTAGTTTAGGCCACGTAGAAGGTGTAGACTTCCTAAGTGAGGTCCTCGGGACGGTCTGTCTGTCCTTTTTCGACATAGAACTTTGCACCGATGTGCACCAGTTCAAGTCGCCACACTCCCTCCCTGTAGCACACAAATGAAAAGAAGAAAGTAGAAGAAATGCATAATAGAGACAGTAAACAGAGGTGTGAGATGAGACAAAGGAATAGTAATAACGAAGAACACTATAGTTTCATTGGTAATCATAAGTCACAAGGAGTGGATGCATCTGCACCAGCCATTGAGAACGATGAGTTTGAGCCATATCACCAATTGTTTCCAGCCACCATTGGTTTTTACCGTCCCGAGGACCCCAACCAGTCAGAAAGTCTACACCTTCCTACGTGGCTGACTGGCTTAAACTAACTGTTGTGGATTTCATTGACTTGTGAGGCCATGTTTTGGTTTGACCACCACTAGCTAGCTAGCTCTTTTCCAGCCTGACCCTATGTTGGCAGCTAACATTGCCTGTCAGTAGAGGAAGGCAATGGCTAGACTAGGCGTGCGTAACACATGTCCTAACCATCTCAATCGGTGTAACTTCACAGCCTCAGGACGGTTATAACCAATGAAAGCTGGAGACAATCAGTGATATGGCTCAGAATCCCTCGTTCTCACTGATGGCTGGCGCAGATGCATCTACTCCTTGCAATTTATAATACTGAATAAAACTATATTGTTCTTCGCTATTTCTATTCTTTTTACTTTCTTCTCTTGTTTTGTGTGCCACACGGAGGGAGTGTGGCGACTCGAACTGCTGCACGCATCAGTGCAAAGTTCTACGTTGAAGCCAGTCAGTCAGATACGGCATAGAATGAACGCATATACATGTGTCATCATATAGAAGAGTATTTAAGTCAATATGAATGTAGCGTGTTGTCATCTCTAAGAAGAAAAATCAACATATGCCACTCAATTGGAGTAATTTTCAGAATAGTAATTGGTAAAAATGTGATAATAATAATAATAATCCAACCCACAAAGAGTCACATGTGTCATCATATGTGTGTGTGTGTGACAACAGTAAAACTGCAAAATGAAAAAACAACAACAACAACAACATAAAAACAAAATTGATTGAATTATTTTGATTAGTAGGCATTAGAATGAATAAGCACAAGTTGAGTAATATTCAGATTAGCAATAATAACAACAATAAAAAAAGGCCTGACTAACTAACTAACTAGCTAGGACCAACTCACCTCTTTAGCAAGCATGCGTAACTTCACGAAGTTGATTAATCCATCGGGTGTACGTGATGGATTACCCAGATGGATGAATGTTAAATCTTTTAGTACTAATGGTAGATAGGGTAACATTGGTGCAGAAACATTATTACTTGATATCAGTGTACGATAATGATGAAAATTTCTTGATGTATCCAACACCATCTGAAATAAGAGAAGAATAAAAAAAGAAAGTAGAATAGATATTCAAGTGTTGGTTTGTAAGGATTTAATTGATTGGTTACAGGATTTCATCATGAGCTGACATTAGTTAGAGAACCATTGGAAAACCAGCCACAGGGAGTACTGGACAGCTGTTTCCTTCCTAGTTTGGGGCTCTGCTTCGGCGGTACGCACCAATCACCAGGATTCGAACCCAGGACATTCTGGTTACAAGGCTGGCGAGCTCGTAGACCACTGGGCCACTGGGACCCGACCTGATCCAATCGTCCATGAATTCCAACTTCTGCCAATTCACGACATAGCGCGACCAATAGCCAATGTCTTCGGTGGCGATTATTTGTCCTCACACCCGACCTGCTGCGCACCATTGCACTCAGTACTTCTCTAGACATGATCAGTAAAGGTAGAAGATAGGATGATATTAGTCGTTATTTGACTAAAGATCTCTGTGTGTTTTGATTTCTTGTGTCAGATGGTGGTAATAATGAGCTTTTGGGCATAGTGTTACGGAAGGAGGGTTAGTTAATCGATTAAGATAGCTGTGACACGTGTGTTATGCATGCTAAGCCATCAAATTCTTTGTTGAACAATGTGAGATGAGATGGGATTATGCTGGAAAAGAGCTAGGGGTGGGTCAAATGAAAATATGTTATACCAGTATTGGTTTGTAGGGATTTGATTGATTAGTTACAAGATTTCATCATAAGCTGACATTGGTTAGAGAAACATTGGAAAACTAGTAGTGGAGTACTGGATAGCTGTTTCCTTCCTAGTTTGGGACTCTTCATTAGTACGCACCCACCACAACCAGTTCGAACCCAGGATATTCTGGTTACAAGGCGAGCTGATATACCATTCGGCGGCTACCGGAACCCAATCTAATGGCCCATGAATTCTGACTTCTACCAATTCACGACATCCCGACCGAAAGCTGCTACCTTGACGTGGTGGTCGGGCTTGAACACCGCAATGATCTATTCAAGCTATACTGGCTGAGACTTATGTCTCTTGAGGTACTACCATGCCAGGCAGGTTGTTTGGATAGCGGTTAAACAAAAAGCAGCTACCCAATCCAACAACATGTCCAATACAAAATCACAAAATTTCATGCCGGATCGGCCGTGGCCCGGATTAACAACGACCGCGCTTCCTGCTGCCGTGTCACAGGGCAGGAGTGATAAATCTGCTACTGAGACACACCAAACAAAAAAGAACGAACAAAAACAGGCCGCGTGTGACCGGCCTCAAGCAGTTGTCCCCTTGGCTCTGCGGTCACGCAACCAACTTCCACGGTGTGGGCAGCCGGGAAGTAACAATCGCCCTCACAATCCGAAATGCACACGAAACCTCTCTATTACTCAATCCGAATTCACGACATAGCGCGACCCCTAGCCAATGTCTTCGGAGAATATTTGTCCACACACCTGACCTTCTGCACTCTACTGGGTCAGGACACACAACCAATCAAATCCCTACAAACCAACACTTGAATATCGATGAGATGCTCACTAGCGAATCGCCCTATTCAGGCAGGTAGTTATCTGGAGTTCTAGTGAGAAGTCGTGACCAGTAGGGTACAGCAAGTCGGGTGTGAGGACAAATAATCGCCACCGAAGACAATGGCTAGGGGTGGCGTTATGTCGTGAATTGGCAGAAGGTAGAAATCATGGGTTGGCTATTGGATCGGGTCCCGGTGGCTTAATGGTCTACTAGTTCGCTAGCCTTGTAACCAGAAGGTCCTGGGTTCGAACCCAGTTGCGGTGGGTGCTTACTGATGAAGAGTCCCAAAATAGGACGAAACGGTTGTCCAGTACTCCCTGACTGGTTTTCCAATGGTTCTCTAACTAATGTCAGCTAATGATGAAATCCTGTAACCAATCAACCAAATTCCTACAAACCAACACTTGAATAAAGTTCAGTGTGTTTCGATTTCTTGTGTTAGGTGGTAATAATGAGTTTTTAGGCATAGTGTTAGGCAAGAAGGTTGTGAAGCTGTGTCCATTAAGATAGCTGTGAGACGTGTGTTATGCATGCCAAGTCATCAACATCTTTATCGAACAATGTCAGCTAAGATAGGATTCCGTTGAGAAACAGTCAACCGTGGTCAAATGAAAACATAATAATAATAATAATTCATCAAGTCTTTGACTGTTTTTGAAGCTACTCATGTAGGGAGGTGTAGAATGCCAAGACTGTGGATCCCGAGACCCTACGAATCAGCAGATCAGAACTTATGATGACATAGATCAAAGTAGTTTTCAATGAAGCGAGATGCATTCAATCTTTGTAGTCTTACATATTCATTAAATTCTTTTTCGAATTTCTACTTATTAATAATTTGACTGAACTTGTTTTTCAAGTGTTGGCTTGTAGGGATTTGGTTGGTAACAGGACATCTTAGAGAACCATTAGAAAACTGATAGACAGCTTTTTCGTCCTAATTTGGGATTCTTTATAGCACACACCCATACTGTGGGGTTCAAACCCGGGACCTTCCAGTTACCAGACGAGCCCATACACCGATGGTTCATGAATTCCAACTACTGCCAATTCACGATATAGCGCAACTCCGCCAGTCAATGTCATCCGTGGTGAGTTTTGTCCTGACACCCGACCTGCTGTGTCCCACAGGTCAAGTTTCCAACCAGTTGCTGAACGGTCTACGAGTTCACCTTATAACTGAAAGCTCCTCGGTTCGAACCCCACGGTGTGGGTGCGTGGTGTGAAGAATTCCAAACTAGGCTGAGGAAACATCTGTCCAATGCTCTCAGCTGGTTCTTCAACCAATGTCAGCTTATGGTGAAATCCTGGAACTTCTACTTTTCTTTTCTCTACATTTAAATATGTGCATTATATGAAGAAGTGTTGTGACAATTTAAACTGCTGTACTTTTTTTTAATGTAAACTTCTACTTTACAAATTCAGTTCAGTTTTGATTGACAGTTTGTTTTTCGTTTTTACTGTGAAATAAATTTAGGTCAAAGGATAAAATTCACAATTTTCACAGTTTCAGTTATTCAAATCACACAATGGCATGTGATACTATATAAATGACGATCAATAAAGCAAGCTATATACTACTAGTTGACCAATATTAGTAATTAGATACCACTAATTGAAAATTAAGGAAGATAATATATGTATTGAATGATCATTAGAGAGGGTTATGCATCTACACTGTTGATGAGTTCTAAAGCTTTGGATGAAACAACGGTTTCTGTACAATCACCGCAAAATTATTATTATTATTTCCTTTAGTTCCTAAAGGAACATAGGGCTTCAGCTGTACGTCTCCATTGCGTTCGGTTATCTGCTTTCATCTCCTCTTCACATGACCTCCTCCATGTCACCCTCACACTGAAGACAAACTCGCCGCTTCCCGTTCGGGTTCCCCCCCCCTGTGTTTTGATATCAATCCATCTGGGGGGGGGCGGTTGCTGATGATGGGTGTGATAGATGAATCCCTACAAGTCAAATGCTCGCCAGAAAGGGACAGGGTGTGGGTCCATACCTGCTTCGGTCTGGGCTTCCGAGCAGTAATCCCTCGCGCATCTTTAATAACAATGATTTTGACACGGATAGAGATATAAGAAGATAATTCAAGCACTGTACAATTCCATCAGAAAAAACACAGACACCAACCCCAACGGGTTGATCTCTGACGAAATCTCAGCACGGATACAAGGGGCTCGTTTCGCATTTGCCAGTTTACGCCGTCTCTGGCTTAGTAGACGAGATATTCGACTATCGACCAAAGGGCGGGTGTACTGCTCAGCACTCCGCTCCGTCCTCCTTTATGGCTGGCTGTGAGACCTGGCCATTGAGATTGGAAGACATGAAAAGATTAGCTGTCTTTGATCATAGGTGACTGCGTTCTATCTCCCGTGTGAAGTGGCATAATAAGGTGAGCAATATTGAGGTTAGGCGTCGAGTAAGTGCTAGGTAAACAGGGGAAATCAATCGACGAAGTTGTGAAGTTACAAAGACTGAGATGGTTAGGACATGTGTTACGCGCGTATGTCTAGTCATCGCCTTCCTCGACGAGCAGTGTTAGCGGATACAGGGTCAGGCTGGAAAAGAGCTAGTGGATGTCAAACAAAAACATGGCTTCATCAGTCAATGAAATCTACAACAGTTAGTCTAAGCCATGTACGAAGGTGTAGACTTCCTGATTGGTTGGTGTCCTCGTGACGGTAAAAACAAATGGTTGGAAACAATTGGTGATATGGCTCAAAATCGTTCTCAGTGGCGTAGATGCATCCACTCCATGTGACTTATGATTTCCAATTAAACTATGTTGATCTTCGTTACTACTATTCCTTTGTCCCACACCTCTGTTTACTATCTCTATTATGCCTTTCTTGTACTTTCTTCTCTTGTTTTGTGTGGTATATGGAAGGAGTGTGGCGACTTGAACTGCCGCACATATGTGCAAAGTTCTATGTCGGAAACAGACAGACAGAAACATACACACAGTGATACAGACAGTATAATTAATTTATACGATACCGTCGTTTCAAGCGCAATTTTATTACACCTCATAATCATATCATTAAAAAAAATAAAAGTTGAAAGACAGATAAAATGTCGGCAAAAAAATGATTAATTTATTCGACTTTTCCAAGACGACGTTAATGTGCACACACGTACACACATAGGGTGCACCAATGATGAAAAAATGAAAACGAAAGTGAAACCACTACCACGAAAACACATTACATTCCGATTTTTCAACTATTAAGGTTATAGAATTGTTCAATATATATATATATTCCCTTGACGTTAGTATCTATCACATGATGTTTGATGTGTAGACAAGTGCATATATATTTAATGCGTGTGTAGGTAGGTTAGATTGGATGGCACTTTTTGTTTTACCGCATTATTTGCATCGCCATAGCAGTAATTTTCTGGCTTCTTAGGTGGTGGTATTTTACTATTCTTGTTTTTAAAGCAATTAGTTCCCTTTATAAATTTCGACAACACAATAAGAAGACGTTAACTTATATTAAAGAGAATAATGGATGCCTGCCACTTTTTAGATGTACTCATAACCCACCGAGAAGATGGGTCAGTAAAACAATCTGTCTACAGAAAGTCAACATGGACTGGACAGTATCTAAATTATCATAGTTTCTGTCCACTACAGTATAAAAAGGCGTTGGTTAGATGTTTGTTCAAGTGCGTTCACTGTATATGTACCGCTGATACAATTGAAGAAGAAAGACAACACCTCACAGAAATACTGTTAGATAACAATTACCCACTGAGATTTATTAGACGTTACGGAAGTGTCAACCATATAGCTTTACTAATCCAATCAGTTCCTAAAAAGTATGTTTACATATCCTTGCAGTTCAGAGGTGATCAACAAAGTCTAGCCACTAGACAAAGACTTAAGGCTGCAATTCATAGAACCTATTATGCAACTAAACTTATCTTCATAGAGAAAACGAGAACTATTCTGTCCTGTAAACCCTCACATTATCCGAACGATAGTGTCATATCCCACTGTGTTTATCAGTTTACATGTATGTGTGGAGACATGTACATAGGGAGGACCAATCGGTCTCTGCATGTTAGGGCTACAGAACACATTCCAAAGTGGCTGCAACAACAAATGAAATCGCCAGATAAAATTGACCCCGGGAAATAGATGTCCAACATCATCTATAGCGAAGCATATTATAGAGACGGGTCATAAGGTTGATTTTAATAATGCCTTCAAGCTTGGGTCACATACTTAAATTCATTGAAGCCTTAGCCATAAAAAGACTTAAACCTGTCTGTCTTATGTGTCCAAAAGCTATTTGTTATCACCTTAAACCTGCCTTGGTAATCCAATTTACAACCAAGGACCAATTTATTTCATAATATTTTCAAACCCCTTCTTTGCTTTGTTTTTTCCTCTCTTTATCTTTCTTACCCACACCTTTTGCGTCTCCCTACCCATCATTTGCGACCTTGACCTGTACACAATCTGACTTGTATTGTAATTAATTATTCATGCCTTCTTGCCTTCTGTAAAAACTGTGTATGACAAGTACGTGTGTGTGTGATCAGAATGTCCGAAATGTGTTGTGCTAATACATTACACACGTTTCTGATAAAAACTACGTCTTCTTATTGTGTTGTCGATATATTATTTTGTTTTTTTTATCAAAGAAACGTATTTAAGTAGGCGAAGAGAAATTCCGATTTTAAGATTTTATCATGAGCTGACATTAGTTAGAGAACCATTGGAAAACCAGTCAGGGAGTACTGGACAGCCATCTGTTTCGTCCTAGTTTGGGACTCTTCATAAGTACGCACCCACACCACGGGTCTGAACCCAGGACCTTCCGGTTACAAGGCGAGCTAGTATACCATTAAGCCACTGGGACCCGATCCAATGGCCAGGTTCATGAATTCTAACTTCTGCCAATTCACGACATAGCGCGACCCCAGCCAATGTCTTCGGTGGCGAGTATTTGTCCTTACACCCGACCTGCTGCATCCCTGTGGGTGCGTACTGTTGAAGAGTCCCAAACTAGGACGAAACAGCTGTCCAGTACTCCCTGTGGCTGGTTTTCTTATGGTTCTCTAACTAATGTCAGCTCATGATGAAATCCTGAAACCAATCAAATCCCTACAAACCAACACTTGAATTCTGATTTTGTTGATTTTTTTTACAAATTTTATGAAATTATGGATATGAGGAGAGAAAAAAGGCACGAATACAATTCGACAAAGTAAGAAAGATGATGCGATCGATATACATCGGACAAACATTGCCGGTGAGAAATCAAAATCAGAAGAAATGAACACCGTAGAGCCACGTCTGTTCGACCAACTACTGAGAAATAAATCCGGTGAGTGAACTAGAAAAGCTTGAAAAATTATCAGCCGTAGGTCGTCTACACGCGTCGCTATAGAATCAGGCCACAAAATTGATTTTGGACAATATTGAAATCATCATTCAGAAAAAGGCATTTCAGAAATCGTAAAGAACATCTAATATCATCATCAGAAGCACTCCATATCATCAAGTGGAATCCAAACTGTCTGAATAGGAATGATGCACTAAAACAGAATTTGATCTGGTTACAACACACATCCCCCTCCCCTATGAAATGACAAAATCAACACGAATGTGATAAGCAAGTTCACTATGTAAACACACACACACTTATCAAATCTAACAATCTACACTTGGTTTTGTTATCTTCACCAATTGGCCAATTTGACAACGAAAAATGACCCCTTACTGGCGAACAATGATCAAGTTAGTAAACTTTGTTTTGATATCATAACAGATGTACTATTACCTTTGTTATTTGGTTTAGTGATCTTCATTGTTATTTTCTCACCCCTTAACTCTTTGTTATATATATGTTGAGTGGATTTTGTAAATTTCAGTTTAATAATACTTTGTACACTAGTGACTGGCCTATTCAAGGGTTCTATTGGGAAGCCGTGACCAGTAGGGTACAGCAGGTTGAAGATGAGGCAGTAGTAACTCATCGAAGCAGAAGACATTGCGAAATCGGTCGTGCTATGTCGTGCGTGAATTGGCAGAAGTTAGAATTTATGCACTGGCCATTGAATCGGGTCCCAGAGAGTGGCTCAATAGTCTACGAGATCGCTGCCCTTGTAACCACCACCAGAGGATCCACAGGGAATCTAAGATCTAATGTTAGTGTAGTGATACAGCTCAAAATTACTCTGAATCTCTTTTAGATCCATTCAATTCTCCTAATTCTAGTGTTGGTTTGTAGGGATTTGATTGGTTACATGATTTTCATCATGAGCTGACATTAGTTAGAGAACCATTGGAAAACCTGGGAGTACTAGACAACTGTTCCATCCTAGTTTGGGACTCTTCAGCAGTACGCACCCACCGGGAGTCGAACCCAGGACCTTCCGGTCATAAGGCGAGCTAGTATACCATTAAGCCACTGGGACCCGATCCAATGGCCAGGTTCATGAATTCTAACTTCTGCCAATTCACGACATAGCGCGACCTCAGCCAATTTCTTCGGTGGCGAGTATTTGTCCTTACACCCGACCTGCTGCACCCTACTACTAGTAATTATTCTTTCTCGCAAACGTTTTCCTTTATTATTATTACAGCAGTCCACTTCATCATTCTGTCTCCCTATTTAATCTTTGTATACTGTGAATGAAGTGCGGCAAATTAAATTTCTGCCATCTCCTCTACATATTGGAATTCTCAAGTCAACCAATCAGTCAATGTGCAAAGGAATTGCCATAAATAAAGCCATTAATTCAAGGTATACATACACACACACACACACACACAATATTGACTGAAGAAGGAAAAAGGAAGAGGAAGCTCTTTCACACCTTAAAACCCAAACATCCACCCAACAACATACACAATGTAACAATGATGATCTCATTTGAAACAGGAGAATGAAATAGGATTAATATTGATCTATCTATCTATCTCAACTAAAATTAGGGAAACTTCTACAGAAATTGAGGATCATTCAAACCTAGATGGTCAAGGTGAGAATAATGTCTGAACTAGCTTGTTTTGGACGCATAAATTAGGCTTCTTAATGTGGATCCCAACAGCCAGCCAGACTCAGCAATACTTAGTAATAGAACTGTCAAGGTGAAGTTAAGATTTGTTGGTATACGATAAACGACTTTGAAAGCCACCTCGTTGACATCAATCTTGTGTCTTCTGTATCCACAAGATGAGGCCTTATTCTAACAAATTCATTTCCTTGGGGATAACATCAGCGAGATACTAACACAACGCCTTAGAAATGCGGTGAAAAGATCATTCTCTGCTGCTCAGTTACGCTGTGTCTTCAAAACCGCTCATCTTTTGCCTTTCGGAGTAAAAGAGAAACTGCCTAACTTCGCCACTTCCATGTGTATCTACCAATTTAACTGCTCCTGTGGAGTGAGCCAGTTAGTTGTATAGGCCGTACAATTAGGCGTGTTTCTCTTCTCGGATATCCGAACATCACCATCCTGCATAGTGGTTGGTTAAGTAAAGGACAAACAAAATCTATTCGCATAGCGCTATTCTATCTCATCTCATCTTGTGGATACAACACAACACAAGAGTGATGTCAACGAGGTGGCTTTCAAAGTCATTTATCGTATACCAACAAATCTTAACTTCACCTTGACAGTTCTATTACTAAGTATTGCTGAGTCTGGCTGGCTGTTGGGATCCACATTAAGAAGCCTAATTTATGCGTCCAAAACAAGCTAGTTCAGACATTATTCTTACCTTGACCATCTAGGTTTGAGTGATCCTCAATTTTTGTAGAAATTGTTCTAATTTTAGTTGATATTCTATTTGCTATTATATCTTTATTATTATTATTATTATTATTATTATTATTATTATTATAATTTAAGCATATTAATGAACTGTAATCCTATTGATCTTACTTTATCTATCTATCTATTTGACATATTTTAGGTACTACAATTGCCATCTGTTCCCCTATATAGTGACGTAAAATGAGATGTGAAAATATCATGTCAGAGATTGACCTCCTTCCTGTAGGACTGTAATGGATACTTTGTTAGTCATTTGATCATAGGGAATAAAAACGACAGTTAAAGTGAAGAAAATTTTCTTTTTGACGAAGTCACCGTCAACTAGCCTGTACATTCGTGATAATTTATAACAAACGGGGGGGAAGGTGGAAAAGTTCCAGAATAATTTCTGGTCAAAGGTCAGATTATTAAAATTACAATTAGGAATTAAAATGCCACAGTAAATAAGGGCGGTGGAGCGGATAAAACTCCCAGACAAAGTAGCATCTCATAATTATTGAGAAGACTTACATATTGTTGTGCAAGTAGGGATTAGAAATGTAGAAATAACAACAATAGACAGGATGTTTGGATAAAAAATTCTAGTGGGATCGTAACTAATGTGACGAATAATTGTTTATGCAATCAGGGATTAAATAATGTGGAAATAACAAAATGACAAAATAGACAGGAAGTTCGGATGTGAAAATATGGTAGTGTAAATAATGGAGGGATTAAGAAAATCTTAAAAATAACATGAATAAACAGGAAGTTGGGATGAGAAAGAAAATGGGTATATAGTTCAGTGACAAAACAGCTGGTCAATTCAGGACATTCAGAGCCATTCGAAAAATCCTTCAAAATAATATACAAGATTGGATCAAACCTATCATAGGGAGTAAAATTAAGACATCTGGGCATAGCTGAAGCGTTAGCTATCAAAAATCTCAAATCCACGCTATTTATCGAAAAGAAATACGTTCAACCCTTGTCTCTGCCATAGTCATCACAACACAGGTAATTCTTTAAATAGCGACTATCCCATTACCTTCCTTATATCCAAACTTCATGTTTATTCATGTTATTTTCAAGTTTTTCTTAATCCCTCGACTATTAACAGTACCATATTTTCATATCCGAACTTGCTGTCTATTTGGTCATTTTATTATTTCTACATATTTAATCCCTAATTGCACAACAATATGTCAATCTTCTCAATAATTATGATGCTACTTTGTCTGGGAGTTTTATCTGCCTCCCGCCCCTGTTTATTATGGCATTTTAATTCCTAATTATAATTTTTGTTAATTTGACCCTTGACCGGAAATTATTCTGGAGCTTTCCCACCCACCCGTTTGTTATAAATTATCACGAATGTACAGGCTAGTTGACGATGACTTTGTCAAAAAGAAGATTTTCTTCGCTGCAATTGTCTTTTTATTATTCCATATAATCAAATGTGTATATTCTGTCATGTCTAGTCCTTTGTGTTTGGTGAAGAGTGAATTCGAGCAGTCAAATTTGCAGTGTGAACATCATGTCACTAGGTGGCCGCCATCAAGGTGCACTCTGAATGGTTGTTATTAGATGGTTGGAAGCCAATCGGTAGGAAACGCTACCTGACCCCCCCACCTATGTTTCGTGCCTGCTGATGGTCACACTCACCAGTCAGCAAAGACAGACTTATCTGCAGCCTTGAAGGAACTCATTTGCCCCGCCTGAGATTCAAACCCGTGTCACCAACCCGTGTTGAAGTCAGAGACGTTAACAACACTGAGTTATTTGGCCTCCCGATTGACCTCCTGTGCATAGAGAATTTTATCAATAGTTCTTGATTTCGAAACACTTGCCAATTTATTGATCAAAGAAAAACATTTGCAGCTGGTAAACAAGTGCAGGTAGGGGTACAGGAGTACTCGTGTCAAGAGGTGTCTCTCGTGGACCAGGTGACCTAGTCGATAACGACACTTTTGCACTTGAAACGATGCGTGCTGGAGTTCAAGTCTCAGTGTAAACACCACAACTCACTCAGTGAAGATTACAGACAGATACATCCATGGGTGATGAGTGTCCCATGTAGGATGAAATGATGGTCACCACCCACCAAAAAAAAAAAATAACCTCATCATGTTAGTCATCAGATATCGCCGAAGTGTCTACCGTACAAGAAGTCGATATGTCACCACCAACAGCAGAGACCGGACAACCAACAAAACACGAAAACAAAATCGACATAAACAAAATGGTGCTTACAGTTTTATAGAAGGAAGACAGAAGTAGCAACATACAGTATTGATTGAATGAACATAGAATACAATATTACGTAATATGTGAGAAATAAGGTTATCACAACAAAATATGTAAATTATGGTGAGAGTTAAACTCATTTAGTTGAAAACGATCTGTATGAACAGAGATTGCTAAATAAACTACTATCATAGTCAATCAATCAATCAATCAAAGCATGATATAATCAGATGGAAACAAAACGCCACGTAACTAACTGATAAGTAAAGTAAGCAAACACTAACTACACATAAATCAAGTTCGTGACGTTAAACACCGACATACTTCTTCGCACTCCAGAGAGCTTGATATTGTCTGGTTATATCATTATTCCATTTCGGTTCCGAGTGGGACATAGGGTTTCAGCAGTACATATCCATTTCTTTCTGCCCTTTACAGTCTTCTTCAGCTGACCCTACGATTGCCCATAGGCCTTCACCTCCTGCACACACGGTCTTAATGTCAAACTCGGACCCACGTCCAACTCACTGTTTCCCAGTGGGGTTCTACTCGACAGCCTGGCGCCACCAGATGGCACACAATGACTTCCTTAGCATGTGGTTGGATCCATCTCAATTTTCTTGGGGATATTTGTTGAGCTATAAGAGGTTCTTGGTTGGTTCATCCCCAGAGATTCTTGTTAGTAGTTCATTCTCATCAATCGATTTTCAATATAGAGTCAGAGATGAGAGCTGTTTATAAAAAAGTTAGCAGCCAGTTGTTGAAAATGCTTTTCTTGACGAAACACGCCAAGTTTCTGACCGATATAGAAGAACTGAATGACTTAACATTGGTGTTGAAAATCTGGATTTTGTTCTTTATTCTGGGTGCCGACGATTTCCAAACTGATTTTAGAGTGATGAAAGTCTGAATTGCCTTTTCGACTTTGGTTTTTATATCCCATCCACTCCGCCTGTATTTGAAACGATGCTGTGACTTCTATCGGATTTCTCCTGTTTATGGTTTTCGTTGTTGTTGTGGACCAGATGTCTTCATCATCCTTATCTTCTGTACGAGTTACTTCTGCCAACTTAGTTTTTGTCTGGTGATCTTTGAGTTTGTATGACCCAAACGATAACTGCTACCTTGACGTGGTGGTGGTCAAGCTTGCACATCGCGATGACCTAACAAGCTGCACTGGCTGAAATATTGTTCCTGCAGGTCCTACCATGGCAGGAAGGTTGTTAGGATAGCGATTAGACTAAAAGCAGTTACCGGGATTGTGTAAGAATCTTTCTTACACTATGCTGGGGGGTCTGTGGGCGAAGTCTGGAGAACAGGGGTGTAACAGCTGTGAGGTGTTTTCCTCAGACGACCAGCGTGCCAGCCAGCTATGCTGTCTCTCCACTCAGGAGAGAGGGAGTTAGAAAAGGTCGACTCCAACAATTGTACATCCCAACTTACCCCACCTACGGTGGTCCGTAACCGGTGGTTAGTTTACTAATACGAAACCAATCTCGGAAACCAAATCACACAGGCAGCGTGTGACCGGTTGGCCTCAAGCAGTTGTCACCTGGATTCTGCTCTGCGGTCACGCAACACTACCCGTCTTTGTGTTTCAGGTAGCCGAAGAATCAATCAACTTCTACAGTGGTGTGGGCAGCCGGGGAAGTAACAACCGCCCACACACTTCCAAAGGCACACGAAGCCTTCCTGAGCATCATTCTCCTTTTGTAAGGCGTTAAACGATACCATCACATTCCACTTCAGGAAGCTTGAGGTCGTTTGTTCGCTTATCATATTTATCCTCATCAAATAATTCAGAACGTCAACTTGGTATTATGTAACCAATAATTCCTGGGTGGCATTTCGTAACGTGTTTGGAGATGGGGGGGAGTGGGCAGAATTTAGGACAAACATTTATTTTTCTGTTCTTCTTATTACAGTTTTGTTAAAAAGGTCATTATGATTAAGTGTTGAGAGTGTAAGCTGTTTCATCATAATTCCCCTTTTTTAGTCATTTTTCCACTCTTTTTTTTCTTGGGCCAAAAAGTTTCAGTTAAAATTCTCCTTGTTCACTTTTGCTGGTTTTTGATTTCAAGTGTTTGCCTATGAATCAGGGTGGCAAACTAGCCTACCCTAAAGACCCACTTCATTCTAGAGAAGTTGAATCTGACGTTACATATTCTCAAGTGGACAGAAATACCTACATGGAATGGACAAAGTTCTATATGCTTCTGTAAGCAGTAAGGGAGGAATCTCATCGATTCTCTTTCCTTAAGGATCACAAAATATAAACACCAATGAATCTGTTGATAAAGAGCCACACAACCTTGATGTAAAATCATGAATGATATTGAGGTTAGGCTGTGTAGAGTGCTCGATAGATAAGGAGGGCAAGTCAATCGCCTTCCTCGACGAACAATGTTAGTTGATATACGATTAGGTTAGAGAAGAAAGAGTTAGAAGTAGTCACACCGCCGAAAACTGCTATCAATCTATCTAGTCTTTGATAGTTGACTTGAGCCACCACCTAGGGGAGGTGTAAACTAACCAGCTCAGATCCTTGGGATGCGAAGAACCAATGACTTGAGAGTATTGGTGATTGGCATCAAAATCATTTACAATGGCGCAAATGCATTCAATCTTTACGATCTTTCATATTCCTTGAACCCTCGTGATTTTGCTGCCAAGTCTCGAATTTAAAAGTCATACTGAGACCGAAATTCTTTGAAAACAGCTTTCAAAATCCTTCACAATAAAAAAATGATTTGTTGCCAATCAACGGACAAATCTTTACTTCCTAATAACTATTTAACTAACCCGTGTAAGACAAGCTATCACTGTCGGCTACATCAATATACATGTGCATACCAATTCATTTCCTCCTGTGGAGCTGAGACTGCATTAGTTGTACCATGCATCCACTTGTTGTAAAACACACGTTCGGGCAGACTATCCAACGATAACTGAAAGTTGATGACCTACTTGACACTATAAATAGTGAGAAGTCATGCCCACTGAGGCACATCAGGTCGTGTGTGAGGACAAATACTCGCCACGCTATATCATGCGTGACTTGGAAGAATTTGGAATTCATGCAATGGTCATTGGATCGGGTGACCAGTGGCTTAATGGTCTACGAGCTCGCTAGTCTAGTAACCGGAAGGTCCTGAATTCGAACCCCGCACAGTGTGGGTACATACTGATGAAGAGTCCCAAACTAGGAACAAACGCCTGTCCAAAGCTTTCAACGGGATTTCCAATGGTTCTCGCTAACCGATGTCAAATCATGATGTGTCATACTATAAATAGTAATCAAGAAAGCATGAATAATCGTTTTAACTACACATACTACTGATTGGTTGATATGTGAGTAGTTGCAGCTAACTAACTAACTAGCCAGGTAGAATTCTGGTTAACTTGGAGTAGTGATTCAGATCTCTCGTAGTTGATAAGCTCTTCTACCCACAGGAGAAATAGACATCCAGTGTTTAAGTCGTAGTGAAGCTGGTTAGCAAGCGCTACTCCCATTTGAAGTTAACTTGTTCAATAATTTCTCTTCAGGTTCTTATAATTATAAAAAATGGAATATTTGTTGTCGTTACAATAATGATAGCCAGGTAGTTATGTGGTGGATACATTTTTCAGCGTAGAATAACAGATTAGTACTTATGGTGTGTCAAAATAAATAGTCGTATTTGTGTGACAAAGGTGCTCTGGGCTGAAATCGATTACAAAATATTGTAAAACGGGAGAAAGTGGTGATGATTAATCATAATGGATTTGTAGAGTGTGGGGTGGGAAAATCGACAAATCAGTTCAAGGTTATAAAAACTGTCCGGTGAGCGAGTGAGTGGCTAGTACAAAGTGGTCTGTGTTAAACAGGAGAAAGTAGGACTGCAATGAGAGGTTCATAATGAAATAACGAATATGTGAAATGAAACAGGTGGAGGCATATATTGAGAAAAGAGATAATATCAATAATAATAAGTCCGGATAGTATTGAGGGAATGTTTGCATGAAAGGCATCTGTCTGTCTGTCTGTTTTCGACATAGAACTTTGCACAAATCTGCACCAGTTCAAGTCGCCACACTCCGTGTAGCACGCGAAGCAAGAGAAGAAAGTACAAGAAAAGCATAATAGAAACAGTGAGCAGAGGGGTGAGACAAAGGAGTAATAAAGAAAAACAAAACAGTTGCATTGGAGATCATAAGTCACAAGGAGTGGATGCATCTGCGTTAGCCACTGAGAACGATTTTGAGCCATGTCACCAATTGCATGAAAGGCATAAATTATGATGAATAATAATAATTGTAATAATAAGCAAAGGAAAAAAAACCAAGAGAGTTAAGGGGAAGGAGCACTCTTAGTGAGAAGAAGAATCATCAATCCAAGTTTGGCCACGGTAGGAACAGCGTCTGGACGTGTTCTCATTTTTGGGATACAAAGTTCCGGTTTAGTCGATCTTATTGCAACAGCTTCAGCTATGTGTAGGAGACGTAAGCGAACTAACTGTACGTGATAACGACTTCGGAATTCAGTATATAACCCTGAAAGCTGTGTTGACATCGATCCGATGTCCAGTATCGACCCATTGTGAATTGATCGAGCTTTTTATGCACTTAATTTCCCCTCCCTGCTGAACCAAGCTGATAAATGTTATCGAACCCGTAGACGAACCTGTCCAATCGTGTGCCCTATATAAGTTGAACCACGGGAACAGTTGAAATGGTATATACATGAAGAAGAGCTAAGGTTAGGTCAGACATCTTTGAGTTGCTGAGAGAATATTGGCCGGCTACTGAAGGATAGACACAGACGTGCAGAGTAGGAAGTTTTTTTTAAAAAAATTTTTTATTTTGACACCCCATAACTACTAATCTGTTATTCTACGTTGAAAAATGTATCCGCCGGATAACTGGCTATCATTATTGTAATGACCACAAATATTATATTTTATAATTGTAAGAACCTGAAGTGGAGAAGGATGCATTGAAAATAATATTTTTCGTTCAGATTGACTTTTAATTCATGCGATATGGGAATATTTCACACTATCAAATCTTAACTTATTGAATTTCTTCATTTAAACCTCAAGACTCGCCGACAGGATGTATAATACATTTATGTGAACAAAACAGAAACTGAATGTAAGTATAAAAGTAGACGGATTACGTAATATAATTATTATCAACATTAAAAAAAGGACAAGAAGAAGAAGAAGGCAAACTTACACTCAAATCACGATAGATTTTTTGATATTTACTTGGTAGACGTTCCCATGTCTGTTTTAATCGTTCAACACATGTCTGGTGTAATCCGACTAGTAGACAAAACATTGTATTGAAATTACGTAATTCCCGACATAATTTAGCCAACTAGAAAGAGAGTAAAATAAAAAAAAATAAAAGATACGAAGATTATTATATTTCGATAGTATGGGAGAGAAAAGAATTACTGTCTCTCTCTCTCTATGTGTGTGTGTGTGTGTGTATGTGTGAACACTATCACCCCAAAAACGTGTAATATGGATACACATAACCAACCTTCCTCTTTTAGTAAGAAAAAAAATTCACTTTGTATCGATTTCATTTTCATACCAGAACACATAGCTGAAAACAACAACAACAACAACGACAGTAACAACAGCAATAATAATGGCTGATATCTTCATGTCGCATCTATAAAATACTACTAGTGCTTCAATTTTAGATTTTCCCGTCAATGATTGAACCGAAGTGCTCGATCTCAGGTTGACATGTCTGTCGACTTTTTGTTCAGATACTTCGACGATTTCTCGGGCATGTAATTCGAAGTTAATTGGTAGATGGTGACTAGCAGTGCTTGGAATCCAGGATAACGCGCATTTCGTCCCATTTGGGACTCGTCATCAAGATGTACCTGCATTTCGCAGTGAGTGGTGATGATGTTCCCACCGAGGCACCACCAAAGCGCGTTATCCACTAGACCACTTGGGCCGCGAGAGCCATTACCTCTTTCGCAACCGGTGATATTAATTATTTAATTCAAGTTTAAATTTTCCTGTCGATTGATTGATTGATTGGACTGAAGTGCTAGCTAGGTCTCAGGTTGACATGTCTGTCGGCTTCTTTTGCGGGGATACTTCGATGTCGCCCAAACCGAATAAAGTAATAAGTTATACCCACTGCACAAGAGGCCCAACTGATTTAGTGGATAACGCTTTGGCGTTTGAAACTATTGCCACTGGGGTTCAAGCCTCGGTGAGAACATCATGACTCACTGTGGGATGCGGGCACGTCGGGTTGACGAGTCCCGAATGGGACGAAATGCGCGTTATCCTGGATTCCAATTGCTAGTCATCATCATCCACTAATTACCTTGAAATCTGTCTGCCATGACAACAAGTACGTTTTAATCAACGTAATGTTTATTTTTTTTTTGTTCACAGTGGAGCGTATACCTTCAAGTAAGGAGCTACGAAGCTTCAGTAGCAGTGTTATTTTTCACGGGATGGGGTCGCTAGCCTTACATCTAATCTATCCTCTTTATCGGCTATGCCAGCAGAGAATCAAACCTCGGACCATTTGAGTGGTTGGTTAGTATTCAACCTCTAAGCCACCGAGGCATATTCAAGGCAATGTAGATGATATACATTTGTCATATGTGGTAATACTAGTTACCATGAAGAATTACTGCCTACCGAATGCCTACCTACAATGTTCATTCACAAATATCAAGTTCACAGTGGAGTAGAAAGTTAATAACCAACTATATTCCCCAGAGTTATGTAAGAAGAGAAAACAAGAGATAGAACAATAGAAAGGAGAATTCGCCACAAAAAAACACAACTTGGATTGGTCAATACCTAAACTTCAACAGCTTGGTTTGGTTAGGACGTTATGCCAGAGAGAAGAAAAGCTTTCCTTTAGAGAAATATTAGAAAGCATGTCGAGTGTGAAGACAAATACCCGCCGCAAATGACAATGGCTGATGCTAGTCGAGCTATGTTGTAAAATGTCTGTCTGTTTTCGACATAGAACTTTGCACAAATGTGCGGAAGTTCAAGTCGCCACATTCCGTGTAGCACGCGAAGCAAGAGAAGAAAGTACAAGAAAAGCATAATAGAAACAGTGAGCAGAGGTGTGAGACAAAGGAGTAATAAAGAAATACAAAACAGTTTCATTGAAGATCATAAGTCACAGGGAGTGGATGCATCTGCGCCACTGAGAACGATTTTGAGCCATGTCACCAATTGTTTCCAACCATAGATTTTTACCGTCCCGAGGACCCCAGCCTGGAAGTCTACACCTTCCTACGTGGCTTAGACCAACTGTTGTGGATTTCATTGACTGATGCCAAGTTTTTGTTTGACCGCCGCTAGCTTTTTTCCAGCCTGACCCTATATCCGCTAACATTGCTCGTCGAGGGAGGCGATGGCTTGGCATACGTAACACATGTCCTAACCATCTCAGTCTTTGTAGCTTCACGACTTCGTCGATTGATTTCCCCTGTTTACCTAGAACTCTACGCCTAACCTCCATGTTGCTCACCTTATTATGCCACTTTACACGGGAAATAGAACGCAGGCACCTATGATCAAAGACAGCTAGTCTTTTCATGTCTTCCACTCTCAGTGGCCAGGTCTCACAACCATAAAGGAGGACGGAGCGGACTGATGAGCAGTACACCCGCCCTTTGGTCGATAGTCGAACATCTCGTCTACGCCAGAGTCGGCGTAAACTAACAAATGCGAAACGAGCCCCTTGTATTCGTGCTGAGATTTCGTCAGAGATCAGCCCGTTGGGGCTGATGGTACTTCCCAAATAAGTGAAGCGGTCAACGTGCTCTACCACTTCACTTCCTATTTTTAAACTAGGCGTCGATGTAGTCCAGTCCTGTAACATCATCTTGCATTTGGCGGGAGCGAATCGCATGCCAAACATTCGTAGATTGCGGCTCAAGGTGTTTAGAAGACTCTGCATTTCGTCAGCGTCTTCGCCTAGAAGGACTATATCGTCTGCATATTCCAAGTCAACGAGATTATTCCCCGGTAGCAAGTCAATCCCTGAATCGCTGAAGTCACCTAGGGTTAAGTCCATTAACACATCTATGATGAAGTTGAATAGAAAAGGAGATAATGGGCATCCTTGACGGACACCACTGGTCGTCATCAGTTCAGATGACAGCTCGCCGTAAGCCCTCACCTGGCTGTATGAGTACGAATAGAGTGCCTTAATCAGTGCAATATATTTTCTTGGAATTCCCTTTACAGCCAAGCATCTCCAGAGAACTTCCCGATCGACAGAGTCGAATGCTGCCTTTAGGTCAAGAAATATAATGACTGTTGGACGCCGGTAGGAATGCCTATGTTCTAGAATCTGTCGGAGGGTGAAGATATGATCAATACACCCTCTTCCTGGTCTAAAGCCTGCCTGGCTCTCTCGTGTTTGTGCTTCCCGAGCACCACTCAGTCTACGCATGATTATTGAGCCTAAGACTTTAGATACTATATTAGTCAAGCTAATCCCTCTGTGATTATCACAGGAAGACTTGTCTCCCTTCTTGTATATGGGGATAATCAGTGACTTACACCAACCCGATGGGACTTCTTCTGATTCCCAGACGCTGCCTAGTACCTCAGTTAATCCGGACAGTAAGCTGTCTCCACCGTACTTAAATACCTCTGGCGTCATTCCATCAGGTCCCGCTGCTTTGCCTAGTTTCAGATTGGTGACAGCTTTAGTAACCTCAGTTAGTGACGGAGGACCTGTGTCTATATCCCATTCAGGGAGGTGTTGGATGCTCGGAAGGTTGAGCGTGGCTGTGGGCAAATTAAACTGCTCCTCATAATGCTCTTTCCAACGATCCAGTCGTCTATCCTGGAGCTAATTATAGTGCCATTTTTTTCCGAGATTGTCTCACTAATGATTTGTCTTCTCCCACCCGTTTCCCTGATGAGTCCAAAGAGTTGCCTGGTGTTGCCTATCCTCAAGCTTTCTCCATCTCTTTGGCTTTTGTCGCCCACCACTGTTCACGGTCCTTGCGGAGACTTTTCGTAAGTTTCCTCTTGTGCAGCTTTCGCTCCTCATTGAATTCGGAGCTCGCCGGAATAAGTCTTCTAGCATCTATCAGTTCGGATGAGGCGGTGGAGATCCAGTGGTTTTTACTCACCTTTGGGTTTACCTTATTCACAGCTTTTACAGCTGTATCTATGGCTGCCTGGATATTTTTCCAAGCTTCTTCAGGGTGAGCACAGCTGTCGAACACAGATATGTGTTTAGCTAGTTCTTCCTCAAATACGGATTTAGTTTCCTGATCGAGCTGGGGACGTGATGGTTTTACCGCCAGCTGTTTCCTACGTCCGTTCAGTCGTAAGCACACCCGAGCGCGGACCAGTGCATGGTCGGTATCTACGCACGTGTTCCAGAAGGAGCGACAATCTCCTACCGACCCACGCCAACGATAGCTTATTGCTATGTGGTCTATTTGTGTCCAGCGTTGGTTTGATGAAGGGGGTCTCCAAGTCAAACAGTGTCTCTCCTTGTGTTTAAAGTTAGTGCTTACAAGAAACAAATGATTATCAGAGCAGAACTGTAGGAGACGGTCACCGTTGTCGGTTCGCTGGCACGGAACTCCATAGGTGCCACCGACATCCTTCTCAGATTGACACAATTTCCCTACTTGAGCGTTAAAGTCACCAGCTAGAACGACTATGTCTGAGCGTTTAGCCTTTCCACCAAACTAGACAGCTTTTGGTAGAACTCATCCTTCGTTTCATCTGAACTGCAGTCAGTGGGGGCGTAGGCGGAGATTACGAAAAGGCATCGGCGAGTAGTGCAGTCCTTCCTCCTTCTTACTGATCCGTTCAGGCGGACAGCACACATTCGGCTATCTACCGGGATCCAGTCAAGCAATGTCTTTTCTGCCCTAGTACTCAAAGCTATCCCTACGCCAGCTAATCCTCGTGAACTAGCTGTGGCATCTCCTGACACCCTCAAGGTGAATTTTGCAGATTCAACCTGTTGGCCAGGTGGGGTTAGGTGAATAACCACACTTGGGTCTTGTATGCGTGTTTCTGAAACACAGCATACATCAATGGCTCGTGATGCCAGGGTCTTGGCTAGTGATGCTTGTTGTCCTATTTGGCAAAGTGTCCTAACATTAAGAGCTCCTATATGAAATTGGTGGCGCGGCTTTAAGAGGCTGTCGGTGGTGGTTTTTTGGCTTCCATCGTTTTTAGTGGACGCAGAGTGGAGAGGAAGTGGAGAGCTATCAAGTCGAGGAGTTGCATCAGTGGAAGGAAGGCAAGATGATAGAGATGAAGATGAAGACAAAGATGAGTGAGTAATAGAGAGGTTTCGTGTGCATTTCGGATTGTGAGGGCGATTGTTACTTCCCGGCTGCCCACACCGTGGAAGTTGGTTGCGTGACCGCAGAGCCCAGGGGACAACTGCTTGAGGCCGGTCACACGCGGCCTGTTTTTGTTCGTTCTTTTTTGTTTGGTGTGTCTCAGTAGCAGATTTATCACTCCCGCCCTGTGACACGGCAGCAGGAAGCGCGGTCGTTGTTAATCCGGGCCACGGCCGATCCGGCATGAAATTTTGTAATTTTGTATTGGACATGATGTTGGATTGGGTAGCTGCTTTTTGTTTAACCGCTATCCAAACAACCTGCCTGGCATGGTAGAACCTCAAGAGACATAAGTCTCAGCCAGTATAGCTTGATTAGGTCATTGCGGTGTTCAAGCCCGACCACCACGTCAAGGTAGCAGCTTTCGGTCGGGAGAAGTTGGAATTCATGGGCTGGTTATTGGATCGGCGTCCCAGCGGCTAAATGGTCTACAAGCTTGCCTTGTAACCAGAACAGCATCCAATGGAATAAACATGATTCAATGCCTGAACAAGACATTTGCATACTAAATGGCCTATAGGACTGTAATGTTCTTGTATGACCGGTTACACGTTATTTTGACTGCCTTCATGAGGCAGGGGTGTGCCTGACGAAAGTGAAACAGCCAGTACGCAAATCTAGCGCTTACAACTGAACTGATGGACATGTTGGTCTACCCAGGAGGTTGGGGGGGAGCAGCTGGAAAACTCTAATTCCAAACTTATGGTATACATAGACTCCAGAATCCGAAAGCACCGAACGGCATATAAATCTATTTTCATCACCCGAAAACTATGCGAACGTGCTCATAAGGTTGTTACACCGCTTTCTGGATCAGTTGATCGAGGCGTTTCAGATGTATTCTAGCCTTCACACAAACTATGAGGTTCTCCGATGCCTATAATTTACCAACGTACAGCAAGTGAATAGAACTTGGTTACACACATCCTATAACACACCGATGCTTCATGGACTGTGGCAGTTCTGGTCTACACAAGCATAAAAAGGCAAGCACTTAATAAACTCAAGCATTATTGTCTTTAAAAAGTCTACTATTTATTTCCCCATTGTATGGTAGTTTAATGAAAGCATTTAAATGGCATAGGAGCTAGCCTTGGAACCCGGAAGGTTCTGGATCCGAACCCCAGTGGGTGCATATTGCCGATGACTCCAAAACTAGGAGGAATCAGCCGTCACGTACTCCCTGGTTTTGTGCGTCGGTGGCACAGCGGCTAGGATGGTCGCCGACCACGCCACACATGGTCCGGGGTTCGATCCCCGGCCACTGACGAGACACTCCTTTACCTCGCTAAGCCGGAAATAGTGATGGTAAAGAGTAAAGGTTGGGTGGGCATGAGGTGGCCGGCAACCCCATCCCGTAAAGTTAAACACTGCTACAGAAACTTCAAGCCACTAGCTTGGGGTCCTATGTTTGACTGGGGAATGGGAAGGAGAAAAAATATTTCTTAAGGACAGAATTGACTGTAGTTTTCAAAGCTAACTGACTTCAACACCGGCGTTTTCAACAAGGCTATCTATCATCCATCAGTATTTCAGTTTCATCCTCTGTAACATCAGCTGTACAAATACGCTGTATCCTTTTGAATCAACACATTTCACCAAGCCCCTCTCATATACTGCAGTAGATAGAAAGCTGTGAAAACTGAAATATTGCCCCCTGTACCCCCCCACCCCCACCCCAAGTAGGCTTCCAGTCAATTGATCGCTTTATTGAACCATCGTCTCTCCAAATCAGATATCTATGTCTAAAAATGCAAGTTGGTTGCAACTTTTTTTTTCCTTGAATTTAAAACTTATATGATTCTGCACAGAGTTAAGTCTATCCATCCATCCATCCAATAGACTACCTTCATCTTCATGGTCACCACATATCAATGTGCGTCTCTGACTCTCGCCGACCAAGCACACGTGGTTCGGGGTCCGATCCCCTGCCAACACACACCGATATCAATTGGTCTGCCTGAAAAATTGGGCTACCGATATCACATGCTGAAAATCCATACTTGTAACAAATAAAAATCCGGTGTGGAGTCAAGCTATAATCCAAAAAAAATTATTCACGATGTTGTAACACGCCTACTTACCTTAATAAAACGTTTCAATAAATCAACACGTCGATTTAAATTACTTTCATTACATATCTCTGTAGGTGCCCAATAGGCTTCACGATTCACAAGATCAGTGAAACGATCTAGATTTTCATGTCCAGTAGCATATCCACAGCTACCGCCGCCACCGATACTGCTTCCACTTCCAGACATTGAAGTTCCACTAGTACTACTGTTATTATTATTAGTAGTATTAGTAGCACTACTATTAGAAGTAATGGAGGAAGGCGGCGGCATATTATCCATGCAAGCATTACTACTCAATCCAAACACCTCATCAATATACTCAGTTGACTGAACTGCACGAAATACTTCATAATCATCCAGAGTTAATCGTGCAGCCAATTCTTCTGGAGGTAACTAAATACAAACAAAAAATAAAAAAAATTGTTGATTAACAGATAACAATAACGAAATGGAATAGTACCGATTTTCAAGTGTTAGTTTGTAGAGATTTGATTGGTCGATTACAGGCTTGATTGTGAACTGACATGAGCTAGAGAATTACTGGAAAACCAGGTGAGAGTATCGGACAGCTATTTCATCCTAGTTTGGTACGGCTGACTTT
This sequence comes from Trichobilharzia regenti, assembly GCA_944472135.2. NCBI lineage: Eukaryota > Metazoa > Platyhelminthes > Trematoda > Strigeidida > Schistosomatidae > Trichobilharzia > Trichobilharzia regenti. Next base: position 10,043,507 of record OX235266.1, read on the forward strand.
ATACAGGCAGTTACCTGAAGATGTAGCTTTATTGAGGTGTGAAAACTCAGCTAAAAAGGGAACACTATAACTGACATTTTTTGATGCGATTGTGGTATATGCATCGCGAATCAGTAGAGGTTGGAATTCCTGGGACCACTGAATCGTATGTTGGCGACTCGCTTTGTAACCAGGAGGTTCTGAGATAAAAATCCCACTGAGTACGAATTGTTGAAGTGAAGAGCTCCAAACTAGGATGAAACAACTGTCGAGTGAGGAATTACAGGGTTTTCAAAGAATCCGACTGACTGGTTTCAATATAGAATTTTGCACAGATGTTCAGCACTTCAAGTTGCCACCGCCCCGCCTCCATGTAGCACACAGAGCAAGAGAAGAGAGTAAAGCGAGAGTGTGAGTGAGGGAAAAAGAATATTAATATGAAGTCAAAAGTTTTATTACAAAGACTAAATGCATCTGCGCCAGCCATTGAGAAGGATTCTGAGCTATATTACCAATTCCCTAATAACCTTCATTGGTTCCTAATGTCCACAGGACCCCAACCAATCAGGCAGTCTGCACCTCCTTATATGTCTAACTGGCTTAAACTAGCTGTTACGGATTTTATTGATTGATGCAATTTTTTAGTTTGGCCACGGCTAGCTATTTTCTAACCTCAATATTACTCTCCCTGCTTTGTCACTAACATGGGAGATAGAACGCAGTGAGACAGACATGTCATCCGCTTTCAATGGTCATCTTACGCTCACAGATATAAAGGAGGACGGAGAAAACTCCTGAAGTGCATGCAGTATACACGTTCTTTGGTCGACAGCCGGATATCTACTAAGTCAGAGATGGAGTAAGTTGGCGAGCATATACCACATGAGCCTTCTGAATCCGTGCTGAGATTTTGTCAGCGATACATCCGCTGAGGCTGATGAAGCTTTTCAAATCAGTGAAGTGATCAACACGCTTCACCAACCCACTTCACTCTCTATCTTCAAGCTAGGAGTGAGTCGATGCAGTCCAGTCCAGTCCTGTAGCATCATCTTACATTTGACAGGAGGAGCGAATCTCATGCCAAATATTAGAAGATTGCTGTTCTTCGAGGTGTTCAGGAGACACTGAGTTTTCTCAGCGTCCTTACCTAAAAGGAACATATTATCTGCATATTCAACGAGGTTATCTCCTGGTAACAACCTTATCCCTGAAGCGCTGGAGTCAGTTAGACCAAAGAAGCACAATACTTAGAGAACATGTATAAATGTAAATTCCAACGTAAAATTAGAGTCATTTAGCATATCTGTACGTCATTTCTCCAAATAAATGGTTCCGCTGCCAAATTCTGCCGTGTAACTGCTATTTGAGTCTACCACTAATACGTGTCCAGTGGTATTTCATATCACATTTTGTTTCACAATGTGCTTTTGAAACGCCGATTCTCTGATATTGATTTCAACCACGTAGGAAGGTGTGGATTTCCTGAGTGGTTGGGGTCCGCGGGACGGTGGTAAACACCAATGAAGATTGGAGACAATCGGTGATATGGCTCAAACTCATCATTCACAATGGCGCAGATGCATCCACTACTTGTGACTTATAATACCCAATAAAACTATATTGTTCTTCGATATTACTGTTCTTTTTGCCGTATATCTCTGTTTACTGTCTCGATTATGCATTTCTTTGTACTTTCTTCTCTTGCTTTGTGTGCTACGTGAAGTGTGGCGACTCGAACTGATGCAATGCAAAGTTCTATGTTGAAAACAGACAGACAGACAGATAGAGCCGATTGCTCAACAAATATGTAGGCGAAAAGGGTGATAGATCGGGCATATGCTGAAGAGGCCCTACAGTGGCATCCAAATGGGTGGCGATGAGTGGGTCTTCGGTGCGAAGGTGATATAGGGGAGATCGTGTGAGGAGATGAGAGATTATGGGCGATTGCTGGATTCAAATGAAGAGGACGGCAGAAAAAAATAGAAAGGCAACAAGTCGACAGAAGAAGCATCCAGACAGGATAGGCCTCCAGGTGAACATAGAGAAAATAGAGGTGATGAAGATTCCTGGCCAACACCAACAGCAACAACAACAACAACAGACAACAATCAGCATAAATGGGAGATGTCTGGAAGAAGCAACCTCCTTTACCTACCCTACCTGGTAAGCATCGTTTTAACTACAGGCGGATGGAACTGATGAGGATATCAAAGTGGATATCGGGAAAAGAAGGCAAGCTTTCATAACTCAAGTCTGTATGGAGGTCAACAGAACTCAGCATGAAAAATAAGACGCTTATTTTTTAACTCCAATGTAAAGTCAGTGCTACTCTATGGATAAGAGACTTACCCAGCGCGTCACGAAGGGCACTTCGAACAAACTACAGACTTTCACCATCAATAGTTAACTGTCTTCGCTCAATATTCAGGATGAAGTGGTCAGAAAAGATCATCAACAGAGATCTCTAGCAATGAACGAAACAAACAAGCAGAAACCAAATGTCTGTCTGTCTGTCTGGATTCAACATAGAACTTGGCACCGAAGTGCAGCAGTTCGAGTTGCCACGTTCCAAATAGCACACAGAGGTAGACAAGAAGATGAGTGAAGAGAATCAATAGAGTTTGACAAATATAAGAGTGAAACAGAATGGGTAATGGTAGAAAGGAATATGAAAGATTACAGAGACTGAATACATCTGCGCCATTGACAACGATTTTGAGCCATGTCACCTATTGTCTCCAGCCATTGATTCCTAGAGTCCCGAGGGCCCCAACCCGGGAGTCTGCATCTCCCTACCTGACTCAGTTTAACTGTCAAGGATTTCATGGATTGATGCCATGTTTTTGTTTGGCCACCACTGGCTCTTTTCCAACCTGAACCTATATCAGCTAACAATGCCCGTCGGGGGAGGCGGTGGTTAGGCATGCGCACCACGTGACCTAGCCATCTTAGTCTATGTAACTTTATAACCTCGTCGATTGATTTTCCCTCTTTGCCCAACACTCTACGCCTAACGTCAACATTACTTATCTTGTGAAACCACCTAACGTGAGACAGAGATCGCAGACATCTATGATCGAAAGCAGTCAACCTTTTCATGTCTTCAACGCGTATTGGCCATGTTTCAGAGCCATAGAGAAGGACGGAGCGAACTGATGAGCAGTACACACGTCCCTTGGTTGATAACCGGATGTCACGCCTACGCCAGAGATGGTGTAAGTCAGCGAAAGCAGCTCGAGCTTTTCGGATCCGTGCTGAGATTTCATCGCCAATCAGTCCGTTGGTGCTAATACAACTTCCCAAGTAGGTGAAGTGGTCAACATGTTCTATCACTTCACTCCCTATCACTAAGTTAGGGGTTGACGTCGTCCAGTCCTGTAGCAGCATCTTACATTTTGCAGGGGCGAATCGCATGCCAAACATACGAAGATTGCTGCTCAAGGTGTTCAGAAGACTCTGCATTTTGTCAGCATCCTCCCCTAACAGGACTATGTCATCTGCATATTCTAAGTCCATTAGATTATTCCCTGGTAACAAGTCGATTCCTAAGTCACTACGTTCAGTTAAGGATACTTCCATTAGCATATCTATGATGAAGTTAAACAGAAATGGGGAAAGTGGACATCCCTGTCGGACACCACTGGTTGTTACCAATTCAGATGACAATTCCCCATAAGCCCTTACACGACTACGTGAGTTTGAATAGAGTGCCTTGATTAGTGCAATGTACTTTCTTGGCACTCCCTTCACAGTCAGACATTGCCATAGTACTTTTCGGTCCACGGAGTCGAAGGCCGCCTTCAAGTCAAGAAATATGACAATTGTTGGACGCCGAAAAGTGTGTCTATGTTCTAGAATCTGTCGAAGAGTGAAGATATGATCTATGCACCCTCTACCTGGTCTAAAGCCTGCTTGATTTTCCCTTGTCTGTTCCTCCCGAGTTCTGCTTAGTCTATGCATGATTACTGAGCCTAGGATTTTAGAGACTATGTTCGTTAGGCTGATCCCCCTATGATTATCACACGAGGACTTGTTTCCCTTCTTGAATATCGGTATAATGAGTGACTTACCCCAGTCTGATGGTACTGTCTCTGATTCCCAGACTTTGCCTAGTACCTCAGTTAATCTACAAACTAGTATGTCACCCCCATATTTAAACACCTCCGGAATAATTCCGTCGGGTCCTGCCGCTTTGCCTCGTTTCAAATTACTGATAGCTTTTGTAACCTCACCTACAGACGGCGGACCAGTGTCTATATCCCATTCGGGTACGTGGTGGATGGCGGGGAGGTTCAGTGTGGCTGTAGGCAAGTTAAATTGTTCCTCAAAGTGTTCTTTCCAGCGTTCAAGGCGTCTATCCTGAGAGCTAATTAAGGAGCCATTTTTCTCAGAAATAGTCTCACTTATGAATTGCCTTTTCCCGCCCGATTCTGTGATGAGTCTAAAGAGTTGCCTAGTGTTGCCTATCGCCAATGCTTTTTCCATCTCTTTCGCCTTTGTCACCCACCACTGTTCACGGTCCTTGCGGAGACTTTTAGTAAGTTTCCTTTTGTGCAGCTTTCGCTCCTCATTGAATTCGGAGCTCGCCGGAATAAGTCTTCTAGCATCTATCAGTTCGGATGAGGCAGTCGAAATCCAGTGGTTTTTACTCACCTTTGGATTTGTCTTATTCACAGCTTTTACAGCTGTATCTATAGCTGACTGAATATTCTTCCAGGCTTCTCCAGGGTGAGCACAGCTGTCGATTCAGATATGCGTTTAGCTAGTTCTTCCTCAAATAGGGATTTAGTTTCCTGATCGAGCTGGGGGCGTGATGGTTTTACCGCCAGCTGTTTCCTACGTCCGTTCAGTCGTAAGCACACACGAGCCCGGACCAGTGCGTGATCGGTATCTACACACGTGTTCCAGAAGGAGCGACAATCTCCTACCGACCCACGCCAACGATAGCTTATTGCTATGTGGTCTATTTGTGTCCAGCGTTGGTTTGATGATGGGGGTCGCCAGGTTAAACAGTGTCTCTCCTTGTGTTTAAAGTTAGTGCTTACAAGAAACAAATGATTATCTGAACAGAACTGTAGGAGACGGTCACCGTTGTCGGTTCGCTGGCACGGAACTCCATAGGTGCCACCGACATCCTTCTCAGATTGACACAATTTCCCTACTTGAGCGTTAAAGTCACCAGCTAGAACGACTATATCTGAGCGTTTAGCCTTTCTCACCAAACTAGACAGCTTTTGGTAGAACTCATCCTTCGTTTCATCCGAACTGCAGTCAGTGGGGGCGTAGGCGGAGATTACGAAAAGGCATCGGCGAGTAGTGCAGTCCTTTCTCCTTCTTACTGATCCGTTCAGACGGACAGCACACATTCGGCTATCTACCGGGATCCAGTCAAGCAATGTCTTTTCTGCCCTAGTACTCAGAGCTATCCCTACGCCAGCTAATCCCGTGAACTAGCTGTGGCATCTCCTGACACCCTCAAGGTGAATTTTGAAGATTCATCCTGTTGGCCAGGTGGGGTTAGGTGAATAACCACACTTGGGTCTTGTATGCGTGTTTCTGAAACACAACATACATCAATGGCTCGAGATGCCAGGGTCTTAGCTAGTGATGCTTGTTGTCCTATTTGGCAAAGTGTCCTAACATTAAATGCTCCTATATGAAATTGGTGGCGTGGCTTTAGGAGACTATCCGTGGTGGTTTTTTGGCTTTCGTCGTTTTTAGTGGACACAGAGTGAAGAGGGAGTGAGGAGCCATCAAGTAGAGGAGTTGCATCAGTGGAAGGAAGGCAAGGTAATAGAGATGAAGATGAAGACAAAGATAAGTGAGGATTAGAGAGGTTTTGTGTGCATTTCGGATTGTGAGGGCGATTGTTACTTCCCGGCTGCCCACACCGTGGAAGTTGGTTGCGTGACCGCAGAGCCCAGGGGACAACTGCTTGTGGCCGGTCACACGCGGCCTGTTTTTGTTCGTTCTTCGTTGTTTTGTGTGCCTCAGTAGCATACTTATCACTCCCGCCCTGTGACACGGCAGCAGGAAGCGCGGTCGTTGTTAATCCGGGCCACGGCCGATCCGGCATGAAATTTTGTGAATTTGTTTGGATCATGGTATTGGATGAGGTAGCTGCTTTTTGTTTAACCGCTATCCAAACAACCTGCCTGGCATGGTAGAACCTCAAGAGACATAAGTCTCAGCCAGTATAGCTTGATTAGGTCATTGCGGTGTTCAAGCCCGACCACCACGTCAAGGTAGCAGCTTTCGGTCGGGCAAGAAATATGCAAGAAGAAATGAAGGTGGATTGGCCATACTCTGAGAAAACAAGCCATCAAGTAAGTGATGTCATAGGCCAAGCCATTGCTCGAGTGGAACTCAAATGGGAAGCGGTAAGTTGGTCGTCAGTGCGAGGAAGACATGAAAGAGGTCATGTGAAGTGGAGATGAAAGCATGTGGGGCAGAGATTTGGAGCCAGGCGAAAACGTTGGCAGAGAACCGGATGCAAAGAAGACGTGCTGCTGAAGCCCTATTTTCCTCTACGAACTAAAGGAGACCATAATACGACTGAGTGGAAAAAGGGGAGAGATGGTTATTCTATATAGTAGCGTAGTTGAACGAAACAATAGTTATGTTAGTTTAGCATCATTTAGGTAGTGGCATTATGCCTATCTGATCATCTGAATCAGTGCCTAGAGACATTATTAGATCTAAAATGAGGCAAATATTATGAAATTTCTCTTTTACCTCTCTTTCTGAAAATAACATGGAGCAACCAAAGTAGTCCTAAACACGCTCGTGGAAGTATGCTTGTCTATTCTGCAGTTACATTATTTCTTCTATATACGTTGCATTTACTGCTTTTGTGTGGTACATCGCTTAGTTGGAACCTATATTGCAAGAGAGTTTCCGACTCTTACGATTCTACACTCCAATGGATTTATACTTAGAAGATTTAGAAGCATTCAGTAATATTCACGCATGACCTCATCCATCAGGGATAGAACCCAGGACCTTCAGATGATGAGGGGAGCTCCAATGACCAACCGATGAATTCTGAGACTTTTGTCAATTTGTGGTTTATCCCTACTGCCTGTCATCATCAGCGAATATTTAAACTCATTAACCGAATTTAGTGGGCATCACCCATTAAAGAGTGCCAAACTAGGCTGACTAAAAACAACAACTAGCTGTCCAGTAATCCCTGGCGGCATTCAGTGGTTTTCTAACTGATAATATCAATCCATGATCAAACATGAATTAAATAAGAGGTTTAATTTGATTGTGAACGTTTCATTACCCCATCCAGATAAGTCAATAAGCAAATACTGTATGTGTATTCTGCCTACTGGAAGGTGATTTAATTTCTACATGTTGACCTATGGTCAGTGACCTGAATTTGTAGTGTTGTTAATTAACGAATCGATTTATTTGTCTTTATCTTGGTATCTGTTGTGTGTAGATTGTGGAATAAAGAATATATATATATATATATATATATATATATATATATATATATATATTGAACAATTCTATAACCTTAATAGTTGAAAAATCGGAATGTAATGTGTTTTCGTGGTAGTGGTTTCACTTTCGTTTTCATTTTTCATCATTGGCGCGCCCTACGTGTGTACGTGTGTGCACGTTAACGTCGTCTTGGAAAAGTCGAATAAATCAATCATTTTTTTGCCGACTTTTTATCTGTCTTTCAACTTTTATTTTTTTTTTAATGATATGATTATGAGGTGTAATAAAATTGCGCTTGAAACGACGGTATCGTATAAATGAATTATACTGTCTGTATCACTGTGTGTATGTGTCTGTCTGTCTGTTTTCGACATAGAACTTTGCACATATGTGCAACACCTTGAGCCGCAATCTACGAATGTTTGGCATGCGATTCGCTCCCGCCAAATGCAAGATGATGTTACAGGACTGGACTACATCGACGCCTAGTTTAAAAATAGGAAGTGAAGTGGTAGAGCACGTTGACCGCTTCACTTATTTGGGAAGTACCATCAGCCAATGCCAACGGGCTGATCTCTGACGAAATCTCAGCACGAATACAAGGGGCTCGTTTCGCATTTGTTAGTTTACGCCGACTCTGGCGTAGACGAGATATTCGACTATCGACCAAAGGGCGGGTGTACTGCTCATCAGTCCGCTCCGTCCTCCTGTATGGTTGTGAGACCTGGCCACTCAGAGTGGAAGACATGAAAAGACTAGCTGTCTTTGATCATAGGTGCCTGCGTTCTATTTCCCGTGTAAAGTGGCATAATAAGGTGAGCAACATGGAGGTTAGGCGTAGAGTTCCAGGTAAACAGGGGAAATCAATCGACGAAGTCGTGAAGATACAAAGACTGAGATGGTTAGGACATGTGTTACGTATGCCAAGCCATCGCCTCCCTCGACGAGCAATGTTAGCGGATATAGGGTCAGACTGGAAAAAAGCTAGCGGCGGTCAAACAAAAACTTGGCATCAGTCAATGAAATCCACAACAGTTGGTCTAAGCCACGTAGAAAGGTGTAGACTTCCAGGCTGGGGTCCTCGGGACGGTAAAAATCTATGGTTGGAAACAATTGGTGACATGGCTCAAAATCGTTCTCAGTGGCGCAGATGCATCCACTCCCTGTGACTTATGATCTCCAATGAAACTGTTTTGTATTTCTTTATTACTCCTTTGTCTCACACCTCTGCTCACTGTTTCTATTATGCTTTTCTTGTACTTTCTTCTCTTGCTTCGCGTGCTACACGGAATGTGGCGACTTGAACTTCCGCACATTTGTGCAAAGTTCTATGTCGAAAACAGACAGACAGACATATGTGCATCAGTTCGAGTCGCCATACTCCTACCATGTAGCACACAAAACAAGAGAAGAAAGTAGAAGAAATGCAAAATAGGGACAGTAGACAGGGATAAGAGACAAAAGGAATAGTAATATCGAAGAACAATACGGTTTTTATATTTAAGTCACAAGGAGTGGATGCAACTGCGCCAGTCATTGAGAACGATGAGATTGAGCCAGCCATATCACCGATTGTCTCCAACCTTCATTGGTGTTTACCGTCCCGAGGACCCCAACAAGGAAGTCTACACCTTCCTACGTGGCCTAAACTAACTGTTATCGATTTCATTGACTGATGAAGTCATGTTTTGGTTTGACTGCCGCTGACTCTTTTCCAACCTAACCCTATATTGGCAGCTAACATCACCCGTCAAGGAAGGTGATCGATGACTAGGCTAGATATGCGTAACACATGTCCTAACCATCTCAGTCAATATAGCTTCACAGCCTCGTCGATTGATTTCCCCTCCCACCTACGTAGCACTCGACGCCTAACCTCAATATTACTTCACCTTGTTATACCACTTCACATGGGAGATAGAACGCAGACACCTATGATCAAAGGCAGCTAATCTTTTCATGTCTTCCACTCTCAATGGCCAGGTCTCACAGCCAGCCATAAAGAAGGACAGAGCGGACTGCTGAGCATTGCACACGCCTTTTGGTCGATAGCCAGTCGGCTTTCACGTCTACGCCAGAGACAGCGTAAACTGGCCTATGCGAAACGAGCCGTCCTCAGATTTCGTCAGAGATCAATCAACCCGTTGGCGTTGGCTGATGCAACTTCCCAAATAAGTGAAGTGGTCAATACTCTTGACCAACTACTTCACTCTCTATTTCTAAGCTAGGAGTCAATAAACACATGATTTCACTTGGGACACGCACACACACATACACTGAAGGTTCGGCTATGACATAGAATACACTGTCAGATTGAGGTGTTTAGACGATAACTTCACATTTTTCGTAGGAAGTTTCAGTGGCAACAGTGCGGTTGCACTTGCATCACACCGTGTGAGCTTCCATCTTTCTCGGGCATTTGCTACTAAGTATTAGACTTGGCGAAGTTTAGGAATATATCGTGAGAAGCCAGGAGACTTGTTAATGGACTATTTTTACTATTTGAAAATTTTCCTTCGTCTTTCTGGACAATGCCTCTTCCAGTGTCCTACTTTGCCACGTTGAAAGTATTGTCTTTTTCTGGCACTCATTCGTGGCCCCAAAGTTACTCCACACTGCAAATCTTCCACTCTTTGTTCCAACTAGTTCGATTTCGGTGGCTCTACTGAGGCCACCCGTTGTACTGAGTATGTGTCTTGTCATCTTCGCTAGTTCACTGATGTGTCTAAAGGCTATGCAGCTTTGACCAGTCGTAATTGTTAAGCAATATATCCTAGGACACTTTCGATAAACTGGGAAGCTGAAGAAGATTCATCAGCTTCACCGCCAACATCATCAATTAGTTTCTCTTGGGTTCGAACTATGATAGGTATCATTGGCACACACACACACTGATGAAGACTTGCAAGTTAGGACGAAACACTTGTCGTCCAGTGAGTGCTTCCTTATTTGCAATAACACTATATGGGTAATTCATAAAGCCTCTAAAAAAACGCAAAATCACAACAGAACGATTCCTAGTTACTGGAGTGGGTTTGTATTCTCAAACGAACAATAAATCCGGAAGAGTGAATGAAATCCATTCTCAACTATGTCACCAACTTTTTGGAGATTGACAGACTGGTTTCAACAGAGAACTTTGCACAGAAGTTCAACAGTTCGAGTTCTCACACTCCACGTACCACAAGAGATTCAAAAGGACAATAATAAGCAGAAATGTGAAGGGGAAAGGAATAGTAACGTTGAAAAAAAGGGGTAAAACGGATAGGACAGATCACAGAGAGTGAATGCATCTGACCCGGCCGTTGACTGCGATTTTGAACCATATAACCAGTTTTACCCAGCTATTGGTTTGTAGAGTCTCGTGAACCCCATCCAGGAAGCCTACACCTCCCTACATCGCTCAAAGCAATTGTCAAAGACTTCTTAGACTGGTTTCATGTTTCGGTTTGACCGTCACCGGTTAACTGTTTTCCAACCTGATCCTATGTCAATCGACATAGCCTGTCAAGGAAGGTGATCAATGGCTAGGCATACATAACACGTGACCTAGTCGTCTCAATCAACGTAGCATGACATCCTTTGATATCGATTGAGTTCGCCTTCTTACCTAACACTCAACACCTATCTTCGAAATTACTCACCTTAATATGCCAACTAACATGGAAGACAGAGCGCAGACACCTATAATCAAAGACAGATAGTTTTTATATGTCTCCGACTTACTCATAGAGGATGGAGAGAAATGCTGAGCTGTAATACATGTCATTTAATCGATAGCCAGCCAGCCAGATATCACATCTACACGAAAGAGATGATGCAGGCTGGCAAATGTCACGTGAGCCTTTTCTATCTGTGCTGAGATTTCGTATTCTCTGAAGATTACACTATGATTCTTCAAATGAATCATAACAAGAATCGGAAACTTAATAAGTACAGGCTATGAGCTTCACTCATTGTGTCGAAAGCTGATGATGATGTAACCACCCAATTTGCTGAAGCCGAAGTATACGGAACTACTATTCTCTTAGTTGTGTTCAAGCAGGTAGTGAATACAGAGATGAAAAAAATTCTCCTTATTTTTATGTTTTTGAGAAAACCTTCAGGACATTCTGCTTTCTCACATGAAAGAGTCAAGACCAAAAATAAGGAGTAGGAGAATGAAGGAGCAAATAGAACGAGGGGGGGGAACGGTGAAAATAATAATAATAATACATCTGCTTTATCCCCAAAAGAGCAGTACTTATAATACAGGATGGAATTCTCAGCTTTTGTCACAATATCTCGCATCTGATTTACTCAAAATATAAATAAAATTGAAAATTAAAACAAAATTAACCAGAGGAAAGTGTGCACGTTTACTATATAAAGTCAAAATATTCGAAGCATGAATTGAGAATAGTAAATATAATAATAATAATAACAATGAGTTTGTTTCAAACAGTATAGTCGACTCAGTTTGAAAATTTTAGCATGTTACTATAGAGTATTGAATCTAATGTTCTGTTGATGTAGTATAGTGAGCGGAAATACAAGATTAACCGTGGTAACACAGCTTAAACGATGCTCACACTTATGAAAAAAGGTAAACAAAAACAAAAAATTGAGAGGATTATAAATATCAGAAATACAATAACAATAAAGTTTGGTACTGTAAGGGTGGAGGAAATGGTTTATTGAATAGTGCAAAGAAGGTTAGTTAGTTAGTTCATGCCTGACACCATTTCCATCACATAAAGTATGTGCTAAATATGATATAGTGGAATTTTTATACTCAGACATACGTGCATAAAGTCTTCTGATGAATAGACTTCCTATTTTACCTGAGGAGACACAAGGTTGGAGCTGCGGGTAAAGTGGATGCCCACAGTCTGACAAAATGCTTTTAACAAATTCATTGCATGACATCAGGTGCCTATCGAAAATGACGATGTCAACGATATGGCCCAATGGGATACCACCACCACTCGGCCTACTGACTGACAGTCTTCAGAGTTCTACGAAGTATGAAATAGTCTTTTTTAAGTAATCGACGAAAGAATAAGTAAGGATGAACAGTAAAGAAGAATATGTAAGATGCACGAGTTGACCAACTGTAAGAAGAGGGGTTGGGTTATGTGCCTCAACTTCTTAATGTAAAAAGTCAGACGAAATATTCTTTTAGAAATCGCTAAGACATGGGAAGACCAGGATAGGTCAGAAGAAAGAATTAATCCAAGATACTTAACTTTAGACTGAGTTTTTGTACCAGTATCATCAATTTTGCAACGGTCATATGACAAGTATGCGTGTGTGTGTGTGTGTGTAAGACAGGAATATCCGAAATGAATTATACATTTCAGACAAACACCTTCTATGGACTTACTTGTATAAAAGTGACACGACTATCAGCCAGGATAGATTTTGCAATATCATCAGCTATCAATGGATCATGATTGCGTAAATTTTTCAAATAATATCTTGAATTCAATGTTAAACGTCCAGCCAAGTCATCGACTATATTAGCTAGACGACTTTGTTTTACAATGGGGCCAGATTCAACAGTTACCTGTGAAGAAAAAGAAAAGAAAAGGGAAACAATAGAAATCAATAAAATACTCGAAAAATTGGCAAAGGCTAGAAAAGTGCTAAGAATAATGGGAGTTAAGGATTATACACCTTTCCTCAAGACACGTCTTATTTGTTCATTTATGTGATTGATAGCGACTATCAAATGGAATGCAAGACGAGAATCCTGTCATCCGTATGTACCACAGTGTAAAGAAGAAAAGACCGATAAAGGCTCAAAGACAATCTACACCTGATGGTTTTATTATCTTTACCAATTGCCCAACTTGACAATGTAAACATTACCTCATGCTGATGAATGATGATTAAGCTGTCCCTGGCAGACAACTGCTACCTTGCCGTGGTGGTCGGGCTTGAATACCGCAGTGACCCAACAAGCTAAACTGGCTGGGACTCATGCTCCTGCAGGTCAGGTTGTTTGGATAGCGGTTCGATTAAAAGCAGTTACTATGGGGTACATAGGCTCCAGAATCCAATCGGATCAAATGGCGTATGAATCCATATGGATCACCGGAAACCATGGGAATGCAGCACCTGACGCTGCTCCGCTGCCTTAAGGATTAGACTCCAAGTCAAAGGCTAAGGGGGTGGTCCATTAAGAAAACAACCTGCTTCAGTCTGGGCGCCAAGGCAGTATCTCAGCCGTCATACAATAAATGAAATGCAGCAACAAATCTTTGTGTGATACATCTTTCTTGGTGCCATATTGTACCAAGTTTTTTTTTGCGTTTAAATGAATTATTAGGCATAAATTTGGCATACCTTATTATCTTCAAGTCTTTATTTTGCACATCATTACCTAATTGGTCAAATGTCACCACATTCAATAGCTTGTTAGATTATGTACAGTGTTTGCAACGTTCTCCTGACAGTTCTCTTCTTCGATTGCTTTTTCCAGCGCCCCAAAAACATACTGTTACTTTTCTGAATACATTTACCGGCTTACTACTTATATTTGATTATAAGTAGCACTCACAACAGCACCAGCATATCTCCAAAGAATGGATAGCATTCTCATCATCATCCATCGATTCGTCAAAAATCAAAACCATTATTCATTAGGTTACTGAACTATGAGAGCCAATCTCTTGTCAAAGGGCATAACAGTTGTTATCGGTTGAGGTTATTTTAAATTTCATATATTAGAAGCCAACATATTTTAGCAAAAAGTCAGAGAAAATTCTGTTCAACTCTGTTTTATCCAGTTTCCTCAATAGTTGCTGATCATGTTGTTCATGAATACACTTGAAGATAACATCTTTTTTATCAAACGAGATTTACACAATTCATTCTTGGAGAAACTGAACAATTTATCTTTCAGCATCCTGTTTACTTCGGAAGCAAGCGGAGTCAAACACGTCGGTGAGCTACGTTTTCTTAACTGTCGCTTAGTTAAGAGGCGGGAAAGCGGATAATTTAATGCATCTATATTGAAGAAGACATCCCCCCTTCAACAAACATTAGGACTTCAGATCATCACACCCCATCATCAGCGTAAAGGTATTTAGTTGTTTCAAATCTTCTTAGATGAGCGCACACACTTTAGTGTTAACGGATGAGAAGGAAAAAGTATCAAACATTACTGAAAATTTCAAGCAAAATAAATACCCAAGGAACTTCATCGATAAAATCAACGCCGACATTAACTATATGGTCGAAAACACGTATTCCAAAGACATAGACCCCCCCCCCCAACAGTTATCATTCCATATAGATCCGAAGCGTACTCAAATAAGCACAACACCAGGGTTTTCTCCAAAACATCAGACACACACACACACACTACAAATCAACCTTGTCCATATAAAAGACCAAATCCCTAAAGATTCTCTATCTAATTGTGTCTACAAAATAAAATGCAATACACATCGTACATAGGTCGCGGGTAACCAAGCTAAGAAGTAAATATCGTAGAGCATCAGTTCGACCACCGAGAAATTCAGTTGTTAGTGAACTAGAAAAGCTTGAAAAATCATCAGCCATAGCTCGTCTACACACAACGCTTTAGCATATTAGGTCACGAAATTAATTTTGACAATATTGAAATCATCATCCAGAAAAAAAGCATTTCAGACATCACAAACAACATCTGGTATTATCATCAGAAGCACTTCATATCATCAAATGGAATCCAAATTATCAGATGAATAAGAATGATGGACTCAAACATAATTTGACCTGGTTACACACAACACCCCCCCACATCCCTCCCTCAGGAAATAACAAAATCAACACAAATGAGATATAAGCACACTTTCATCACTATGTAAATACAGACTGTTTTTTTTTATAATTTCATACATTTATCAAATCTAACAATCTACACCTGGCTTTTATTATCTTTACCAGCTGTGGTCAGCAGATTGACAAGGAAGAAATTACCCCATAATTGATGAACGATGATGATTAAGTTGTTACATGTAAACAGAAATATCCTAAATTCTGGTTTATTATTACCTACTTTGATAAGGCTAGCTAGCTAGTTATTAGCAGCAGCATTAAATAGCAAAACGTCAGTAAAACAACAACAACAACAACAACAGTATTGTTTTCGTTTTTTCATTCATTCTTTGGGAATAACAAAAACTTTGATCATAATCTTTTTATTTCCTTTTATTTCAAGTGGAACATAGGAGGCTGAAGACTCCTGAAGTTTCGCGTTGTTAGACCCTACACGTTAAACTTTCTTTTATGGGCTCATTCATGGTTAATTATTCAGTTGCTTACTTGGTTGGTTAGTTAGTTATTTTGAACACACACTATGAGACACTCCACACTATTGGATATGAAGTTTGATAAGACTTCCCAATTATCAGGTTGAGATGTCTGTCTGTCTGTCTGTCTTTTTTCGACATAGATGTGCATCAGTTCAAGTCATCACACTCCATGTAGAACACAAAGCAACAGAAGAAAGTAGAAGAAATGCATAATAGAGATAGTGAACAGAGGTGTGAGTCAAAGAAATAGAAGTAACGAAGAACAATATAGTTTCATTGGAAATCATGAGTCACAAGGAGTGGATGCATCTGCATCAGCCATCAATGAGATCGATGAGTTTGAGCCATAACCACCAATTGTTTCTAGCCATTGATTGGTTTTTACCGTCATGAGGACCCCAACCAGTCAGGAAGTCTACACCTTCGTACGTGGCTGACTGGCTTAAACTAACTGTTGTGGATTTCACTGACTGGTGTCATGTTTTGGTTTGACCACTGCTAGCTAGCTCTTTTCCAGTCTGACCCTATGTCAACTAACATTGCCCGTCGGTCTAGGAAGGCGATGACTGGGCTAGGCATACGTAACACATATCCTAACCATCTCAGTCGATGTAATTTCACAGCCTCGTCGACTGATTTTCCCTCCAAATCACCTACCTAGCACTCGACCGAAGCCTAATCTCAATATTGCTCACCTTATTATACCACTTAACACATACGGGAGATAGAACGCAGGCACCTATCATCAAAGGATTCGCCAGTTCATGACTGAAAAACTGAGTAATGCAACACCAATAATGCATATTTTCATAACTAACAATGAAAACAAATAAGGCTATCTATCTGTCAATTGAAACGAATGATTTAATTCGGTTATTCAGTGAGAAAGAATTACTCCACTTTTAACCATCTTAGTAACAGTGTCTACGGGTTAGAAATTTGGTCAGTGTATCTCGAAAAGGGTTTACAACAGACCACAGAAGACTTTTATCAACTGCTGCAACATCCGCTGACTGGCGCTCCATACTGAGCTGCTAGCCAGAAAGTATTAGCGACACAAAACTTTGGCCGATCGTTCAATAAATATATATGTAGGAGAAAGTGGAGATGGATCAGGCAAAAGATGAGGAGGTCGTAGAATAACATCACGTACAATGCAGACCGCATTGCTCGTGTGGAATCTCCCCCAAATAGGAAGCGACGAATGGGTCGTCTGTATGAGGGTGACATGGAGAAGATCGATAGATGAGAAAGAAAAATGAGAGATTATGGG
This sequence comes from Trichobilharzia regenti, assembly GCA_944472135.2. Taxonomy (NCBI): domain Eukaryota; kingdom Metazoa; phylum Platyhelminthes; class Trematoda; order Strigeidida; family Schistosomatidae; genus Trichobilharzia; species Trichobilharzia regenti. The sequence continues at coordinate 10,060,499 of OX235266.1, forward strand.
CAATCGTGGAGGTGTAGCCAGCTGAACAGGATGACAGAAAAAACAGAAGAAAGTGGAGATGTGTTGTTGAAGCCAGGCCTATGTTCCACTTGGAACCCAAGGGAATAATTATTAATAAATAAATGCAATATATGAACAACGAAAATTCAAATCGGGTACACAACTGATGAGCTCGACTCTCGAAATGAGCACCAGACAGCCATCCGTTGTCTTCAAAATCAATTCGATCTGTCTGGTTAAACAAGCAATATTGTTTGGCATGATTAGTTTGTAACACTCCACACACTGAAACAAGGTCGTCATTCACATAATTAAAAAAATTCTTAAATGAATAAACAATTAACACTCCACTTTAAACGCTACATAATATCATCATCTCTTAGATAAATAAATATGACGAGCAATTTAACGAAGCTTTTAAAGTAAAGACAAGATTAAGATAAGACTGAGTACTCTTCATTAAGGTGGACTATTATCATGTAACACACTGTACGAGGTAAGAAAACAGACACACTATAGATCGAGAAGAAGAAGACATTCGAACTTCACCGATGATTTATGTCTCATGTGAAAAAAAAGCCAGGCGAAAACCAAGAAACTGGTAGAAGAAGTAGAGAAGACAGAAGACTTCAACCAGGGAAGATAAAGGTGATTAAAAAGGAGGATGCTCAACCGACGACAACAAGACGTACCAATCATCATGTCTTTAACTGATCTCTCAGCAGCAGCATCCTTTCACAATTACAAGCGGTATACATGAGAATGTCGACTTCGCACAGGGTCGGAGAAGCAAGAGACATACATTCTTGTGATAAATTAGTAATGCTTTTATATGGATCAGAGACATGGGGCGTAGGCGTCACTAAAAAGCATTTTCAACAGATTACCGCAAACTTTCATCAACAGTTGCCTTTCCTTCATATTGAAGATGAGATAGCCAGTCAAAAAGAATAAGTGCGCACCAAGGAACTCTAGCAACGCACCAACCAAGAACCTATTATCACCCGACAAATATGTAGAGGGAGACAGAGATGGAATGAACATACTCTGAAGAGACTGTTGAGTGGGAACTTAAATCAAAAGCGAAGAACCGCGTTTGGAATTCAATGCTGACAAGAGGAAGGTAAAAGCCTACGGACAGTCGTGAGGTCTGCAGAGAACAGGGCAAAATGAAGATTTCCTGCTGAAGCCCTATATTTTATTCGGAACATAAGGGAATAATAATATTAGATATGATAAGAGTCGACTGACAACAAGTTCTATTATATGATGTAGAAGATTTGTATCTCATGTGGATGATTTTCATGTAGTTGTGTTCTCTGGGCAGCTCTGAATGGATGGTTTATAGTTGCAAAGTTTTCATAGGCAACATCTTCAGCGCACACATACTTCAATTTGATGAAGTGCGCTTTTAGATTTCTCCACGAGTTCTCACTATTAGTCATCTCTCCTGGTGGGTGACCTTGAATGTGACTCTGGTTGTTTTTGTGTTTTTTCATACCATCTAGACTACTTGGTATTGGTATTGATTATTTCCTTGACTTTAAGTTTGACCCTTGGTGTATAAGATTTTTTTTTGATTACAGCTTGATTCCACACCGTATTTTTGGTACAAGTATGGAATTTTCAGCGTGGATATCGGTAGCCCAAAATTCGCAGGCCGACCATAAATATCAGGTGTGCGTCGGCGAGGGCTCGAACCCGGGACCATGTGCATGGTCGGCGAGAGTCCTAACCACTGTGCCACCGACGCACAGTGGTTTCTCTATGTTGTCCCAGGCGAATTAATGCCCATTGGTTGTCTGTATGTAGCGACATCGCTGCAACAACGTTCAAATATTAGAAAGAGGAAACGCCAAGAATGCTAGAGAAGTTTTAGAAGCCTGGTATTCCAATGAATCATCAATCAATAGACACATTGACATAGACAAAATCTACCAATCGATAACAAGGAAATCTCATACACACATATGGTCACACTTCAGGTCAAGGAAACAATCAATACCAATATACAAGTGTAGCCTAGAAGGTGTGAAAACATACAAAAACAACCAATCACGTTCAAGGCTACTTCACTAGGAGAAATAACTAATAGACTCATAGAGAAATAGAAAGCTCACTTCATCAAAATGAAGTTGGCGCTGAAAATGTTGCCTAGTAAGTAGGGCAATGAAAGCTTCGCGACTATAAACCATCCAGCTGCTCAGAGAACACAACCACATTAAAAACAACTTCTCTATATATCAAATTGTACACAAATTTCATATTGCTGAACTTACTGGTCATATCTACAGTCCTGAATAATCAAATTCAATCGACACAGATGTGAATCACTGGAATTACTTACGATCACAACAGATCCTAAGTTCAAATTTCTCTTTATCTACTCTTTAACCAGAGCAACTAGATAGTATTTCCAGCTGTCGTAGAATAAATGTAGCTGTCTTAGTTAGTAGTCTGAAACCTAAAGGACCCATTCCGGGTAAGAAGGTTTTGATGTGGTTACGTTCTCTGAACAGCTGGATGGTTTATAGTTGCGAAGCTTTCATCACCCCACTAGACGACATCTTCAACGCATACACTTCAGTTTCAATTAAAGTGAGCTTTTAGATATCTCCACGAGTTCACTATTAGTCATCTCTCCTGGTGGGTGACCTTGGGCGTGTGTGTTTCACACCTTCTAGGCTACTTGAACGTTGACTATTTATGTGTGAGATTTTCCTCATACTGAGTGGTAAATTTTATCTATCTCGATGTGTCTATTGATTGGCGATTCACTGGAATACCAGCCAGGCTTTTAAAAATTCTCTAGCATTCTTGTTGTTTCCTCTGTCTAATATTTGAACGTTGGTTGTCCCAGTTGAATTGATATCCATAGTTGTCTGTATGTACTGATATGAGGGAGTGGATACGAAGACGAAGAGGACGTCGTCCACTTTGGCCAATGTACTGTTTTTTCCCAGGTGTTACAATTTATTTTGTAGATGATGTTGGTTTTATCTTCTTTGATTGTTGAGTCATTCGGTTGACACAGAGTTGACTGACTGAGTAAAGTGATGTTTTTGGTTTGTGTACGACATCAATACCTAAAGGTTTGAAGAATTTTGCAGTGATTTCTGAGATGTCCTTTATGTAGGGTAAGGCGATTTTCTTTGTGCTCTCCTTGGAGGCCTATGATTTAGTAGGTTGACCTGGGAGTATATGTCATTTGACGAAATTTCGTGGATATTCATTCTTTTTGGAAGACGTCCATGAGATATCTTTCTTCAATATTCCTTAAGGTGGGAGTGCTGCAATGAGTCCTGGCCTCCTTGAATGATGTTTATACGCAATTCCTTTTGTGTGTTATTGGATTTTTGCCGTTGTAATTGAGTATTTTGGTCTGTGTGAGTTGGTTTTCTATAAACTTGAGTTTCTAATTCCCCCTGTGGTTGCTTGTTTGACTAAGATGTCCAAAAATGGGATTTTGTACTCATATTCCCCTTCTTTTGTGAATTTGATGATGTCATTGATATGTATCCATAATATATATATATATATATATATATATATATATATATATATATATATATATATGGTGATCTCTCTCTCTGTTTGCTCGCTTAGTCTGTGACCATTTCACTTTGATGAACCTGTCTCCTTTAACAATGTATATTCTCCTTATATTATATATAATATGAGTGTTTGTTGACAGTCCGTTGCTTGGTGACATATATCCATATATGGTGGTTGTTGACATGTCTGCTATATTTCGCTATGTATATTTGGATCGACACTCCATTATAATTAGCCATTCATGCTAAGACTGTCTATTGATTTGTTCACACACTTGTCTGGATGGTCATATATATTTCGCTCACACAATCTTGTGTGACACTTTGGTGTGATACCACTTTTGCACTCTCCTTGTGTTTGGAAAATAGAAGTATCATCGCAAACCTAGTGGTCTTCTGATTTCCGCCTTCTTGCGTCAGGACTATTAAATTCTCGACCAGTACATAGCAATAATTTGGCGACGGGGAAAACTACTATTAACCACTCAGCAGCAACAACATAACAGTCATTGAAGACGTTGTTTATTAAAAGCTCATTTCAAATTCCGTGGATATTCATTCTTTTTGAAAGACGTCCATGAGATATCTTTCTTCAATTAACAGAGGGTAGGTAAAAGAGGTTTACATAACAATCAGAAAAAAAAAATAAAAACCAAACAAAAGAAGGGCTTATAATTAACCTACATGATACAGACAATAAAATTGTTGTTCTTCCTCAGGTATCCCAAATTCTTCAATGCATAAACGTGTTGCTTCGTAAGCAGTGGTTTGTCTATGCGGTAGAATAATTAATTTACTCGATTGATCTTTCCCACTGTCATTTGCTCGCCATACACGTATAACAGACAAATGATCACCACCACCACCACCACCACCACCACCGCCAGTGACATTGACTGGAGCAATAGGAGGAATAGTAACAGCTGGATGACTATTATTATTATTATTATTATTCGTTGAAATTATGTTAACATGATCAAAATCATTCGGAAAATGCTGATGATTATGTAGACTAGTTGATTCATTAAATCCTTGATGCTTTGATGAGGATGATGTCACCAATGCATTGATTGCAACTAGATCAGGTTGTGATGAGCATCGTTGTAATGGGCTATTTGTACAATTACCAAGAGGTTTATTATTATTATTATAATTGAATTTATCAGTAGGTGAAGGTTGTTGTTCTATTGATTTATTATTATTATTATTATTACTAATACCTGAAGAATCTTTTCTTGAATGTGACCAACGTGATTGACTACTATTCGATGACTAGAATAAATTAGGAGAAAAAAAACAACAATAAAACAAATTAATGAGGAAGAATATTTTCAGTCTGCATTATGTAATTTACGTATTAATACAAATTTAGGAAGTCAGTATTCTAAGTAATAGTGGTTGTAATAATAATTATACGACTCGGTGGTTCAGACGTAAAATGTACATCGACTACGCCGCCGCATGAAGTTCAGGGTTCGATTTTCAGTCACCAACGCATTAACTTCTATGTCTCGTTTTAGCCAGGTAGTCTGACTGACTGACTGGTTCTTACGAAACCAAGGACCTTAACCAGTGAGGAAGTATACACCTGCCTACGTAGCTGACTAATGTGGATTTCATTGACTAATGAAGCCTTATTTTGGTTTGACCACTACTCGCTAACTCTTTTCCAGCCTGATTCATCCTATGTCCGCTAACATTGCCCGTCGGGGAAAATGATAGCTAGGTTAGACACAAGTAACACATGTCTTAAACATTTTAATCGGTGTACCTTCACAACCTCGTCGATTGATTTCCCCTCCAACTCACCTAACACTCGACAGATGCCTCACCTTAGTATTACTACTCAATTTGTTATGTCGCCTAACACACGAGAGATAGAACTGCAGACACATATGATCAAAGACAACTGGCTAGGCGTTTCATTCCTCTTATCTTAAATGGTCTGTTCTCACTCACACCCTCGAAAGGAGAACAGAGTGGACTGCTGAGCAGTACATACATCGTTTGGTCGACAGCTGGATATCATATCTACGCCAGGGATGGCCTAAGTTTGCGGGCATATACCAAACGAGCTTTCAGTATACGCGCTGAGATTTCGTCGGTAACAAGCAGCATGTTGGGGCTGATACAAACACTTCTCAAATCATTGAAGTGATCAACACTACCAACCAGCCCACCAACCACTTCATTCACTCCCTATCTTCAAGCTACGAGTCAATAATAGTCAAGTCTTAGTCGGTGTCATAAGCATGGTAAAGAGGAAAGGCTGAGCTAGCAGAGAGCTATCAATTCCACTCCTTAAAAAGAAACAACATCACCAGGGGTACTAAAATCGAAAAGCTTAATGTTTGAAGTCGAATGTTCAACTCGGGAATAATAATAATAATAACAATAACACTTTAGCATTACTTAGTGAAGGTCTATCAGGTCTATGAAGTTGTGAGTCCGATTTCATTATAATATGACGGTGTAAAAACGCAGTGAGATTGTAAGGATATAAAGTAGATGAGGCAAAGTGGAACTTTTGTGTGAAAATTTAATGCCATAAATCAAACAAATGTACCACACAGCTAGTGGTCGCGCTATTTAGTGAATTGACAGAAGGTAGAAATCATGGGTTGGCTATTGGATCAAGTCCCGGTGGCTTAATGGTCCACGAGTTCGCTAGCCTTGTAGTAACCAGAAGGTCCTGGACTCGAACTGATGATGAGCCCCAACGTAGGATGAAACAGCTGTTCAGTACTTCCTGAAGGTTTTCCAATGATTCTCTAACCAATGTCCTGCTCATGATGAAATCCTGTAAATTCATTTTATTTGTAAAGCATAATACGAATAGACAATCAAACAAACAAGGTGTACCCAATTGCCAAGGCTATTTAGTACCTGAGACGGTATTCGAATCTGGAACACATTGGCTGAATGTATTCAAGCGTTACTGTTCTAGGGATTCGATTTATTTTAAGCTTGTTCACGAACTGAATTCAGTAAGAGAACCAACAAGAGAAAATCGAGTACTGGACAACCGTTTCGTCCTGTTTGAGGACTCTTTTATCAGTAATGCACATCCGTGAAATGACATACCACCACCAGTGATTGAATTCAAGACCGTCAGCTTACGAGACGACCATTCAGCCAGTTGGATGAAATCCAATGGCTCACAGAAGTCAAATGCCTAGGAATATGACCCCTACATAGGAAATTCTGTTTCCCTATGAAATAAGTTGCACGTGATACACAACAGAAGAGGAAGAAAAAATCAATTTTTTGTTACTTACTGAAATTCTCTAGAGAATAATTAAAAAAACCAGAGTAAAACAAAGAGCTATACTCTTCCTAATTTAAACGTTCTGTGAGATGAGATCACAACTTCTCACACTCCAGCATATTGATGAAGCTTTTTGTAGGTCTACTAGGTGGATGTGTTCTAAAACCTGCAGCTGCAGATCAAATGGGGTTGACCAGGATGAATTAGCTACAAGAAACTCTGTGAACGAACTAACCAAACGAGAACCTATTGCTTAACAAATATGTATAAGAAAATGCAGATAGACTGGGCACACGTCATTGAGGAGACAGTCGAGAGATATCTCGCGCGCCAGGCCATCGCTCAAATGGAACCCGAATAGTAGACAACCAGCTGACCTGGGGTTCTAGAGTCCAGTGGAGGAGACTAGGTGACGAGGAGATGAAAGAGGCCAGTAAAAGGGGACCGCAGAGAGTAGGATAAAGTGTAGATGTACTGTTGGAGCCTTATATGCCACCGGAACCAATGGGAACAATAACAATAATAATAAATCATATATATATATATATATATATATATATGTGAAAAAGTAAATTACATGGAGGACTTCATCATGAGCTGACATCAGTTGAAGAACCACTAGAAAACCTGTGAAAATGGACAGCTGTTTCGTCCTAGTTTGAGACTCTTCAACATTACAAACCCCATCACAGCCAGTTCGAAACCAGGACCTTATGGTTACAAGGTGACCGAGCTTGTAGATCATTGAGCCACTGGGGCCCGATCCAACGTCCAACCAATGAATTCTAACTTCTGCCAATTCACAACATAGCGCTACCATTTCACAATGTCTTCTGCTTCGATGAGTTACTGCCTCATCTTCGACCTGTTGTACCCTAATGGTCACGGGTTCCCACTAAAACCCCAGGTTAACTGCCTGAATGGGGCAAGTTGCTCAAAGGCTCAATGGTCTACGAGCTCGCCTTATAACCGAAAGGTCCTGGGTTCGAATCCCGGTGGGTGCGTACTGCTGAAGAGTCCCAAACTAGGACTAAACAGCTGTCCAGTACTCCCAGGTTTTCCAGTGGTTCTCCAACTGATGTCAGCTCATGATGAAATCCTCCGAGCAATCAAAAAAAAATCCCTACAAAACTAACACTTGAAAAAAAAGTAAATTACCAAGTGAACGTTTAGAATTTTAGAATTAATTTGTAGGCAGAGATAAACAATAGTGAAGCAGAACAAATACTTTTCTATGTACATACACGTTTTTAATTCGTGGGAATGCATTACATGGTTTAAAACTATTTTCAACTACACAATCGTATAATCTATGCATAGTAATCCGTGTATACATTTGTTAATTCTATTATGTGGTTATCTTAACCGCTATTGGAACCAACTGGGCAACAAATATGCTGGAAGAAATGGAGGCGGATTCTCTATACTCTGAGAAAACAAACCATAAAATGAGTGACATCACACGCCAGGCTCTCTGCCTCGAGAGGAACCCAAATGGTAAGCGATAAGTCAGTCATCAGTGCAAGGGTAACATGGAGGACGTCATGCGAAGAGCAGATGAAAGCACGTAGGCAGACGTGGAGTCAGGTGAAAACGTTGACAGAGAGCCGGACGCAATGGAGACGTTTTTCTAGGAACTAAAGGAAACAATAATAAAAACGTGGTTATCTTAGGAGCGTCGGTGGATCAATAGTAGAACGCTCGTCAGCTACACAAGCGGTCTGGGGCTAATTCCAACCGACGTACTTCTAGACACCACCTAGTTTACTATCGAATAGTGAGCCTAGTTGTATAGGGACGTTTGGGCGTGAGGAGCTACTTTACAAATCACAATAATCGGAACGGGTCCCAGTGGCTTAATGGTCTACGAACTCGCTAGCCTTGTAACTAGAAGTTTGTGCGTTCAAACCCGCGGTGCAGATGCGTGCTGATGAAGAGTCCCAAGCTAGGGCGAACGAAACAACTGTCCATTACTTTCAACTGGCTTTCCAATAGTTTTCTAACTGATGTCAGCTCATGATGAAATCCTCCATGCAAAACAAGAAGAAGCAGCACGAAGAAGGAAAACATGAAAAAAAAGTGAATTACCCGTTTATTATCTGTTCCTGTAGTTTTTTGAACATCTTGATTATCTTCCTGATTAGATATCCGTGTCGGTGAAGTATTGGCACTATGCGATGATCGTCCCATGTGTCCCATATGCGGTGTTAACGGATGATAGATTTGTCCACGACGTCCTAATGAATTATTGTTGTTATTATTATTGTTTAATGAAGTAGAATATGGAGAACCTGATGTTGTTGTCAATGGGGCCACCGCTGCTGATATTGGAGATAATACATTTGGAGAGGATTGTAGGCGATCCGTACTACTTGTAACAAGATCACTGGGTATACTAATACTAGTTGGCCTACACACAAAATATAAACAAGATATAGATTAATTTCAGCAACAAAAACAACAGCAACAACAAAACTATTTAGGAGAAAGTTAACTGTATTTGAGACGTGCAAATGCATGCACTATCTACTCACTCATACAAGCAGCAGGTTATGTAGGAGATGCAAAACAATGTCACTAAATTAGAGATGAGATTCAAACCTGAAGATATGATGAATATGCAACATAAAAGTGATAATGGGTAAGATCTACGCTGAGGAGACACCACCCTTGAGTAAAATCACACCACAGGCTCTCGAAAAGAACTCGAATGGGTCTAGCGGTGACATTGAAGACTTCGTTAAAAGGAGGAAATGAAAGCATATTGACAACTGTGAAACCAACATAAAAAGAACTACAGACTCATTGCAGCACTCTCACCTTAAGGAAAATTGTCTTCCAAAAGAATGGATATCTACGGAATTTCATCAAAAGATATATACCCCCAATCCAACCTATCAAACCAAAAGTCCCCAAGGAAAGCACAAAGAAAATCACCCTACCATATTTATATAGGACATCTCAGAAATCACTGGGAGACTCTTCAAACCTTTAGGAATTGACGTCACACAAACACACAAACCAACAAAGTCACTTCAATCAGCCAGCCAGCTCTGTGTCAACCAAAAGACTCAACAACGGAAGAGGATAAAACCAACATCATCTACAAAATAAATTGTAACAACTGCGAAAAACACTACATTGGCCAAAGTGGACGTCCCCTTCGTCTTTGTATCCATGATCATAAGCTAACCGTCAAAAGACATGACATCCACTCCCTCATATCACTACATACAGACAACCACGGACATCAATTCGACTGGGATAACCAACATTCAAATATTAGATAAAGGAAACAACAAGAATGCTAGAGAATTTTTAAAAGTCACCCTGGTATTCCAGTGAATCATCAATCAATAGACACATTGAGATAGACAAAATTTATCAACCGATAAGAAGGGAACCTCACACACACAAAGGGTCAAAGTTCATGTCAAAGAAACAATCAGTTTTAATACAAGTAACCTAGATGGTGTGAAAATACACAAAAACAACCAATCACGTTCAAGGTGGTCACCAGGAGAGATGATTGATAAATTCGTGGAGAAATCTAAAAGTTTACTTCAATTGAAATTGAAGTGTATGCGCTGAAGATGTCACCTAGTAAATAGAGCGATGAAAGCTTCGTAAATTAACTAACTATCCAACTGTTCAGAGAACACAACCACATCAAAATCATCCACCTGAGCTACAAATCTTCTCTATCATATCTAGAACTACAGATAACAGGATCTATCACCAAACAAATATACAGGGAAAAATGAAGATGTATCAGACATAAGCTAAGAAGAAAGTAGTTACCGTCATAGGTGTAAGTCAGTTGGACTAAGAGCGGGAATTATCACGGTAATGAAAGATGATTGTACCTACCATGTTGAAGATATGAAGATGAAGCCATTCTGATAGCGAGTAGGAAGGACTATGACAGCAGTAAGGTGTCCACCTGATACGACCAGTGAGCAAGTTGCGCCACTTCTATGCTCTAGGGAAGGAACAGTTAGGAAAACATCTTCATAACTGGACACAATTCTAAAAACCACTTTTAGATAGGCGGTTATGTGACCTACCGCCTTAAGCAATTATCCCCTGGGAGCTCTGAAGTCATGCAATATTTATGCTTAATTTCCATGATGTGGTTAGCCGAGAAGTAATTATACTCAACACACTTATATGAAGACACCGCTAACTCGAACGAGTAAAAGCCAGTAATGTTTGGTTAAGTATCTTCATCAAATCTAGTCTTCTATGTGTCTACTTGAAATTACATTACATTTCCAAAGGTCTTACTCTATATACTACTTACATCTATTTAAAAGTAGTTAGATGAACCTACATTTGTGAAGTCTCTAACAACACGATTAAGCACATTGTACATGAATTTTGTTTAAAATAATTCATGTTGCAATATGCATAACTTCCGAGTACAATCTGATATACAGTGTAATAATGTTGGCCGTTTTGTCATCTCACTAGTCTATGCTGTCTGCTTGTTTCACTACTATTAATATTATTTCCTTTAATTCCTGGAGGAACATAGGGCTTCAGCTGCATGTCTCCGTTGCGTTCGGTTCTCTGCGAAAGTTTTCACCCGGCTGCAGGTCTGCCTACATTCTTTCATCTCCTCTTCATATGACCTCCTCCAAGTCACCCTTGCACTGAAGACCAACTTGCTGCTTCCCTTTCGGGTTCCACTCGAGGGCTTATGTAGTGATGTCACTTTATAGTTTCCTCAGAGTATGACCAGTCCACCTCTATTTCTTCCTGCTTATTTGTTGTACAATCGGTTCCTGCTGGGTTGGTTCGCTCATTGCCAGAGAACCCTGTTGCTGATCTTTCCTGGCCAGTCATCCGATCTTGAGTGGTATTGGGCGAAGACAGCTGTTAATGAAGGTCTGTAGTTTGTTTGGAGTGCTCTTATGACCCGCCAAGTCTCTGATTCGTATAGTAGCACTGACTGACTTCACATTGGAGTTGAAAATTCGGATCTTATCTTTCAAGCTGAGTTCTGTTGACCTCCACACAGACTTGAGAGTAATGAAAACTTGTCTTGCTTTCCCGATCCTCGCTGCTTTGATATCCTCGTCAGTTCCTTTGGCCTGTAGTTGAAACGATGCTTCCCGGTAGGATAGGTAAGGGAGGTTATTTCTTTCAGGTTCCTCCCATTTATACTGGTTTATATCTGTTGTTGCTGTTGCTGCTATTTCACTACTAACCATGCTATATGCTTTGGATTTTGCAAGAACCTCTTATCCTCGTCATCCGAACACTGTTCTACAACTGGTAGTGCACAGCTTCCACCAGTAGACACGACTTCAACAGTGAACACTATTGTGGATTATATTAATAACTTATCCTGACAAGACTTTAATTGTATGACCAGGTAACTAATTATTTTTTAAACCTCATTAACTGTATTTTTTTTATAATATATCGGTTCATTAAACTTTGATTTTTATTTATTTATTTTATTTATCGAGCTTGCTATAAAGTCCCCCAACACATTCTCCCATTGGGACTCTCTTCGAACAGAGCACCCCCACATAGGGAATGAGCATCTTGGTAGAATATAGTCAATCAAAGGGGAGAATACAAATAAACTCATGATCTAGTGGGGGATAACACGTATTGAAGATTTAAAATAACAATGGTTGCTGCTGAGGTGTCAGTCCATGAGAAATCCACCAGTCATTAGCGGGTGAGAGAGGTGTAGAGACGTAAATACTTGAAGAAGTCCGTCTCAAGTAGACTTTACTTCTAGAGCCAACATTAGTATCAACAAAAATAACATAACAGATAAACTTTTAGACTTTGTCGAAGCAACCAAATCATAGGGGACACAGACCGGGTAATTCAGTACAGCATAAAAAAATCAATCAACGAGATGGATAAAATTAGCCTAAAACACAAATATATATAATATATATATATATATATATATATATATATAACTGCTATTAGTTACCGGTAGTTATATAGTCTAACCTAGAGGTCTAGTCTAGTCTAGACTAATTAGTAGACCTAATAATTTTGAAAACAAAGGAGAAGGAGAGAAGTGAAAGGTAGTCAGTCAGCCAGTCAGTCAGACTATCACAAGAAAAACAAGGTGAAGTGGAGAGACAAACAAAAATATTTAAAAAAACGGGACATTGATGATTCATTCATCTATATTCAACATTTCCCATTCACTATTGTCGTTGTAGTAGTAGTAATAATAAAAATACATTAGAATAAATCGATACACGGTAGTGTGTTATTTATAATTTTTGCATACGATAACAAAAGTAGGCATTGAAGACATCTCATAGCTAGATAAACATCATAATGATAATAATGAAGATAATAATAATAATATGATTGTACTGATATTTTGGGGAGGGGGTGGTGGAGGGGGACTAATGAATGCGCATTCAGTGTTGACTGTACACACCCTCATCCATCCATCACCACCCCCCCCGGTCAAACACACACACACACACGTTATTCTTCGGCTTTAACATATTTCTACTTCTAGATTCCTTTTGGATTTCTTACTTCTACACCTAAGACGTCTGTGGTATATACACAGACAGTAGACAGAAAATCATTTAGATCGTTTATGGTAGACGTGGAGTGAGTGCACGTCATTATTTCACCTCTGTAGCTCGCCCTCTCTCTCTCTCTCACACACACACATACACGCACACACAGACACACTTTCTCAATCTCTATAATCTAGTAGGAAATCTGGACGAAGCAGTTAAAGTGACGAAGAGACGTAAAAAAGAGGTATAAAGACATACACATACACACACACCACAAAATAAACACACAAAAGAACGGACAGAACAGAAGTAATAGAGGCATATATACATATATAATGTATTTACATGTAAAACGGGTCTCTTGTAAGACTTATTGATACCAAGTAGAGAGGGAAAGGAAAGGACACGACAACACATTTGCTTTATTATTAATAATATTTTGAAAATGAACAACTGACTGACTTCACAGGTTAGAGAATCAGTGCGAAAAACCAGCAGGGTGTGCCACAGGAGAGCTATTTCGCCCTTTTTAGGGACTCTTTACACGGCGAACCCCCTATCACCCTATCAGCGATCGAACCTAGAACCTTCAGGTAACAAGGTGAGCTCAGGAAATAATTAAGGCGTGGTATGTGCTACTGATAAGATTTATCAGTAGTATACATACAAAGATATGTTGTTCAACACAAGTGATACAGCGTTGCGGAGATACATGACGGAGACGTGAAAGAATCACAATACAAAGAAAGGCGGGGCGGGGGGGGTGGGGAGAAGTAGCAAGCAGAACACGAAAGATCTGTGCAAATGTGTTGGTGCGTTGAAGATAAGCTGTCCTCAATTTGGTTATATGTAAAGATATCAAATTGCAAATAAACATTCCTTTACCAAGACTTTTGTCTTTTACAGTTTTTGTCAAACATTGAAGGCTTCAACGATACATTTTCATTTTACTCAGTCCTACACGTTATCACTTTCAATTGCCTATATAAGCTTTCCATTTGCCTCCTTGAGTAACCTCCTAATGTCACCACACTCAACATGGATACACAGAAGACTCATTTAACAAATTGCAAATGAATGTCATCTCTATCGCTGACGTGATATATTCGGTATAACTGTCGACCAAAGGACGTGTACACTACTCAGCAGCTCGCTCCGTCCTCCATTATGGTTGTGAGTGAGACATGACCATTGAAAGTGGAATACATGAAAACACTGGCTAGCTGTCTTTGACCATAGGTATCTGTGTTCTATCTTCCACGTTAATTGGTATAATAGGGTGACCAATATTGACTTCAGGCTTCGGTCGATTGCAGGGTAACAAGGGGGAATCGATAAATGAGGTTGTGAATTTACACAGACTGAGATGGTTAAGACATGTGTTACTCATGCCTAGCCGTGGGGATTGCCTTCCTCGACGGGCAAGGTTAGCTAACATAGAATGAGGTTATGACTGAACACTAATAACTAGTGTGACGTGTCTAGTCCTTTCTTTCTTTGATGCAGATTGAATTCCATCAGGATGAGGTTGTAAAAAAAAGAGTTAGAGAGTAGTCGGCAAACCAAAACATGACATCGATCGATCAAAATCATAACAGCAGGTGTATACTTCCTGCTTGAGGTCATCAGAACGGTAAATACCAATAGCTGGAGACAATCGGTGATATGACTGAAAATCGTTTTCAATGGCTGGCGCAGATTTATTACTTACTTACTTTACTTCGACTATCTCCTACGGGACGATGAGCCGGCTTCATGAACATCTCGAATCATCGCTGTCCAGGCTCGGCGATCTGATGCAAGGTTTTGGTGGTGGATCAGAAAAGCAAGACAGATGTTCATTGTTTTTAAAAATCAACGTCAATACAAGAAATGAGATCCAAATTTTTGACGTCACCAACAGGCTATCGTGTAGACACCTTCATCAACATCTGACCCTTCCGCTGCTCGATGGTTAGAATCAGATAGCAGCAGGCCAGAAAAGTAAAGTACCAAGGGGTTCCTCTAGCAATGGACCAACCAACAACTTAATTACTCAACAAATATATACACAGGGGAAGGGAACGCATCAAACCCTAGAGTCGAAAGCAAATAGGAAAAACGATGCGCTTTGTGTATCCAAGGTTGTTATACAACAAACAGAAGCTTGTAGACAATCGTGAAGTCAGCTCAGAGGAAAAAAACTGTAGACAACACGGTGACGTGGAAATGGGTGCTGATGAAGCTATATGTGTTCCACATAAAGTCTAAGGGGATAAATAATACTAATAACAGTAATAACAAACATTGAGTAGTCTAGTCTAATCAAAACTCCGTTTTCTTAAAATCACCAATGCAAACAAAAATCTCTCAAAGAAAGACACCCCAACTGCGAATATTAAAAAAAAAGAAGAGAAAATAAAGACAAGATATAAAAACAAACTTTCGAACTAAAAGAAAGTTAAAAAATCAATAATTAAAATTTAAATAACAAAAAAAAATCATTAAAATCAAAGAATAATTCACCCATGAATCGGCGGAATCAAAATTAAAAATGATTATTTAGATGTTAGCGCATTTCTAGGTTGTTGCTTCTCTTCTAATATATAAATGGTCACCAAATTAATATATATATATATATATATATATATATATATATATATATATATATAATATATATATATATATATATATATATATTAAAAATCCGTTATCAGTTAGAGAAACGTTAAAAACCCACTAGTATTGAGTGAAGTGAAACTTTATGCACCAGTAAGTCGGGCGAAATGACAAAATGACCTTGAACGCGCCAACCACATGAGAGGAAAAAACAGGTCATTTTATATACTATGAAGTAGGTATATTTATGAAAATACCCGAGAGAAAAAAGGCATTCTCTGATGTGTGACATATATGCCTCTCAGTTCTGGATTGAACAACTGTCAATAGATGTCAATATTGATGACACCAAATTATATACATGCATTTATTGTCTAGGTCTTTTAACCTTAATCACATCCAATTGAGAAACTATCCGTGATCTAAACTCGACCAATCCTAATATCTCCCATGTTAGGTTACCCTTGTGGTGAGAGCTGGCTGTTACTCAAAATTGGTGGACAGTAATTTACGTCAATGTTTATGTCCCGAATATTGGTCGTGAGAAAAATGAAAACAAAGGCTTTGCGTAGGCGGATACAGTTAACATATAGATGATCTGACATTCAACAAACAGCTATGAAGAGATGAAAGATTAACGTTCAGGTAGAAACAACCAATCAGAAGACTGTGTTTTTCTGCTAACAATAATCTATAATAATGTACATGAAAATCTATAAATATGTGTTGATTTCCTTTAATAAACAATCTGTCCGGCCTGGCCCTTGTCTTCTGTTGTTACACTGTAACAAAGTGATTGTGAATTAATCTTCCGTAAACTGACCACCGAAAACTTAACACATCCCATTTTTTTATCAATACACTTTATTAAGCACATACTGGTTTTGATGATTCTAATGTAATTGGCCTGGTTTCACTAACTTGCCCTCGCTGAGAACCTCAAGGTCATTGGTGCAGTTGCAGCACAGAGTTGGGGGTAATTACTGGTAGGTAATTAAAATTTAACTTCACCCTTCACCACCCCTTATTGATAACTACTACTCTAATTTAAGCCACTTCAGTAGTGTGAATTCCAGAATCATTGGGATTATATGAGATGATACGCATGTGGCCACCATCACCACCGCCACCACTCATTCAAGACAAGGTATTATATGATTGATTCTCTTTCTTTTTTTCCTGACGAAATCAGAGCAATCAATCAATCGATTAGTTCTCCAGAAACACAACATCAACCAGTTCAGATAACAGCGGAACTTAAAAATTAAAAGTGGAAACTAAAATACGAAGCACAAACAAGTTGGGAAATTAAGTAAAAATCAAAGATTTCCGTAGATATTAGGGCAAGCGATTATTACACGAATTAGCCGGTTATAAGAAATGACAATCTTTCAGTTAGAAGACCAATGAAACCCAAGGAAGGAGTAATGGACAGCTACCTATTTCATCGTTGTTTAGGATTCATCAGTAGGAATTGGAATTCATGATCTGGCCAGTGAGTCAAGTCCTAGTGGTTGAAGGGTATCTATAAGCAGCTTGCCTTGTAATCAGAAGGCGCTGGGTTCGAACCCTGTGGTGTAGGTGCGTCTTGTCAATGAGTCCCAAACTAGGCTGACAAAACCAATTGTCCATTATACCTTAATTGGTTTCTTACTGGTTTACCACCAACTGGTATCAACAATCCATCATGGTCTCTACAGCCTAACTCTTGAAAGATAATTGTATTCACTCTTCATCTGTAAAATCTGTTGCCGCCAATAAATGGCCAACAAATGAGTTAAGACCTATTATAGCAACTATGAATGTAACAAGCGAAGACAAGGGCCGGCAACAGATCATTTTATTACGAAAATCAACACGTATTTATATAAATTTCACATACATTATTATGGCGTAGTCAAGTAGACAAACACAGTCTTCTGATTGGTTGTTTTCGAGTTCCTCGGAAAGTGGAGCCATCTATCTCTGAATCATATTTGCCCACGTTTAAGTTGGCTGTGACTGGTTGTTGAAACAGCCTTGTTCATATTTTCTCACGGCCCATATTAGTGACCTAGACATTGACGTAGATTAATGTCAACCAATTGGCTAGCAGCCTGCTACCATCACATGGATAGTTCTGTCTCGAATCAAACATTATATCCCTACCACGTAAACCATAAGTTAAGATGATTATTGGGAATCGGGGTTTTTCTTTCACGACATTCCATAGGAACCAAAAATAGACAACATAATCTACTAGCTTCTCAGTTCTAAATTCATACGGATACATCAGTGTTATTATTATTCCCTTAGGTTCCAAGTGGAACACATAGGCTGGCTTCAGCAACACATCTCCAACTTTTACTATATTCTGCTTTCCTCTTCAGCTGAGCATCACCCACGATTGCCCATAATCTCTCGTCTCCTCCTCGCACAATCTCTTCCGTGTCACCCTCGAGATGACTCCCCAGTGTCCGTCTTCCAATAGGGTTCTACTTGAGAGAGGGGTCTGGCTGGCGAGCAGTGTCATTTGACGGTCTCCACCTCCATTTTCTCTTGCATATTTGGTGGACAATAGAGGTTCTTGGTTAGATTTTTTCTATTAGTTTCTTGTTTCGAACTCTTTCTGGCTGTTTGATCATCAGTAAGCAGTGAAGGCAGTTGCTGACAAAAAGTCTCCAGTAACCTGTTGGAAATGCAATTCATGACGCGCACGCCAAGTTTTTGACCCCTATGGAGGAACTGACTGAATTAACATTGGTGTTGAAAATCTGAATCTTCCTGTTCATGTTGAGTGCAGAAGACTTTCAAATTGATTTCAGACGGATGATGCGTAGAGTTGCAATTTGATCAGCGCCTAATGTGGCTTTCCTGAATCCAGGTTATTTTAACCGTCGGATTTCTGGATCCACCAGTGCGTGTTTTATCCTCTCGAGGATGACGGGACTTAATATTTTACTTGATGTGTGAAAAAGAGCGAGATTTTGCACCAGTACTTGCAGAGGTCATTGGTGCGTGAATACCTATCTTAATATAATTGAATTCTAGATTTTCCCGTCGATAGTTTGGACCGAAGTGTTCGGTCTCAGGTTGACATGTCTGTCGGCTTCTTGTGCAGATGCTTCAACGATGTCTGGACATTTAATTGGTGGATGATGACCTGAGACCGAGCACTTCAGTCCAATCAATCGACGGGAAAATCAAAAATTAAATTAAATAATTAATATGACCCGTTGTAAAACAGGTGGTGGCTCTCGTCGCCCAAGTGGTCTAGTGGATAACGCGCTTTGGCTGGCGTTTGAAACTATGGGCAGTGAGTTCGAGCCTCCGTGGTGGGAACATCTTCACTCACTGACTGGGGAATGCAGGTACATCTAGTCGTCACCAACGAGTCCCAAATAGGACGAAATGCGCGTTATCCTGGATTCTGTCACTGCTAGTCACCATCCCCCAATTAAATACCTATCTTAATATTTAATATGACTTAATGAATTCAATCAGTAAAGAGGTATGCGTTGGTCATTAGAACTCCAGGACAACTATATTGCTACCGGGGAATAATCTCGTTGACTTGGAATATGCAGACGATATAGTCCTTCTAGGCGAAGACGCTGAGGAAATGCAGAGTCTTCTAAACACCTCGAGCCGCAATCTACGAATGTTTGGCATGCGATTCGCTCCCGCCAAATGCAAGATGATGTTACAGGACTGGACTACATCGACGCCTAGTTTAAAAATAGGAAGTGAAGTGGTAGAGCACGTTGACCGCTTCACTTATTTGGGAAGTACCATCAGCCCCAACGGGCTGATCTCTGACGAAATCTCAGCACGAATACAAGGGGCTCGTTTCGCATTTTCCAGTTTACGCCGACTCTGGCGTAGACGAGATGTTCGACTATCGACCAAAGGGCGGGTGTACTGCTCATCAGTCCGCTCCGTCCTCCTTTATGGTTGTGAGACCTGGCCACTGAGAGTGGAAGACATGAAAAGACTAGCTGTCTTTGATCATAGGTGCCTGCGTTCTATTTCCCGTGTAAAGTGGCATAATAAGGTGAGCAACATGGAGGTTAGGCGTCGAGTTCTAGGTAAACAGGGGAAATCAATCGACGAAGTCGTGAAGCTACAAAGACTGAGATGATTAGGACATGTGTTACGTATGCCAAGCCATCGCCTCCCTCGACAATGGGCTATGTTAGCGGATATAGGGTCAGGCTGGAAAAAAGCTAGCGGCGGTCAAACAAAAACTTGGCTTCACCAGTCAATGAAATCCACAACAGTTGGTCTAAGCCACGTAGGAAGGTGTAGACTTCCAGGCTGGGTCCTCGGGACGGTAAAAATCTATGGTTGGAAACAATTGGTGACATGGCTAAAAACCGTTCTCAGTGGCACAGATGCATTTACTCCTTGTGACTTATGATCTCCAATGAAACTGTTTTGTTTTTCTTTATTACTCCTCCTTTGTCTCACACCTCTGCTCACTGTTTCTATTATGCTTTTCTTGTACTTTCTTCTCTTGCTTCGCGTGCTACACGGAATGTGGCGACTTGAACTTCCGCACATTTGTGCAAAGTTCTATGTCGAAAACAGACAGACATACAGACATATTGTCAAGGCAGTCGCACTTATACACCCCAACTGTTGTTTCAAAACCCCACGTTTCACAAATTGAAAGACTCATAACGAAGCTACAAAAAGGATTAGCATAGTGCTGTTATGTTTTTCCCCCTTACAAATTTGCTACCCATTAGTGTTACAGCATGCAATTTATGCCAACACCAACATAGAAAAATTGGAGGCATAATCACCAAAATTGAAACAAGAAACACAACAATAACTGATATCTGTCGGTGGAGAGAGAGAGATTTCTCCCCGGATTCAATCAATACTATCACAAAATAATCATCGTCATGACAATCAAACAGAAAACGAAATTGCGGGTTATTCAGTGAGATAAAAAATTTCTTTCCTCAGAAACACAGGGAATACACGAATATAGTTATAAGAGGAAAAGTAGAAAATACGGTTGTAGTGTGGTGAGAGCAGGCTGCTAGCCAATTGGTAGACATAACTTACGTCAATGTTTAGGTCACTAGTATTGGCCGTGAGAAAATATGAACAAGGCTGATTCAACAACCAATCACAGCAGACTTAACGTGGGCAAATAACATCCGCAAATATATGGCTTAACTTTCCGAGAAACCAGAAACAACCAATCAGAAGAATGTGTTTGTCTGCTTGAATAAGCTATAATAATGTACATGAAATATATATAAATACGTGCTGATTTCCGTAATAAAACGATCTGTTGCCGGCCCTTGTCTTCTGTTGTTACAGTAGTATGAAGGAAAATACATTTCCTTATGATGATGACATTTGTTAAAGCTGTGTAAGACAGAGTAGACAGCCCCAGAACTATTTCTGATCAGAAGTGGAAACAGACTAACTGAATAATGAAAGGAGGTGAAAATACACCCTTGTGAACACTACTCAGTTTGATTGCTAAAGAATGGAAGAACGGAAGTCCCACTTTGTGCCTTTAGAACACTCAACTAATTTCACTTGAGTAGTTATTTCAACTAGGTCAGAACAAGTAATTCTAAAAAGAGAGTAACACTAAAGAATCTGTGCATAGATGAATTTAAGGCGCCATCACAATCTAATCCCACAAGAACTCACTTACACCTGTTGAATCTAATTACACACTCTGGAAACTGAAAAAAATACTCCGTTAACAATATGGGAACAGCCTGATACAATCAAGTCGAATCATTCTATTCCATTATTGATCATTATTTAACACTTAGAAACACCCCTTATATGAGCTACGTGCCAAATGAGTAAAACGTCCATCGGACTGGTATGCACATGTTGTGTGAAGTATTTTTGCGAAATTGCGGAGGTCTGTACCTACAATCACTCCTGCAGGTGAACCACATGAAGTTGTCGACAATTTCGGTATCTAAGTAGTTATTTGAATACTGGGACGGATCAAAATGAAAGCTCCTGTGGTGGAAGCCAGTTCACACCACCTTTGGCATCTCGGCGACATTAACTTCACCATCAAAGGTTGACTTTAAAGTGCTTCGTCTCATTGTACGCAGAATCTTGATCTACACCGGTGAAACCTGTCTTCTTCGATTCTGGGATCAAGCTGTGTGTTTTTGAACACAGTGGTCATCCAGGCACACAGGATTCCGAGGCTTAGACTACTACTAGCTGGTTGCTAGCTCTGGAACTGGATGGGAAAAGTGGAGAGGTGGTTAACCTATGATGTGGCGCTGTGAGATGAAGGATAATTAATTGTGTGTATCATGTAAGTATCATGTGGTAAATCACGACTCCCTGAGTAGGCTATACGACAGATAATTCGAATCAACAGTTCAAACATAAACATATTGTTATGTTGCTGCTGCTGAGTGGTTAATAGTAGTTTTCCCCGTCGCCAATTGTTATGTACTCGTCGCTACATTATTGTTATGTACTGGTCGAGAATTTAATAGTCCTGACGCAAGAAGGCGGAAATCAGAAGACCACTAGGTTTGCGATGATACTTCTATTGTACAAACACTAGGAGAATGCAAAAGTGGTATCACACCAAAAGTAAGTAAGTCACAAGATTGTGAGAACGAAATATATATGACCGTCCAGACAAGTGTGTGAACAATCAATAGACAGTCTTAACATGAATGGTTAATTATAATGGAGTGTCGATCCAAATATACATATCAAAATATAGCAGACATGTCAACAACTATATATGGATATATGTCACCAAGCAACGGACTGTCAACAAACACTCATATTATATTATATATAATATAAGGGGAATACACATTGTTAAAGGAGACAGGTTCATCAAAGTGAAATGGTCACAGACTAAGCGAGCAAACAGAAAAAGAGATCACCATACACACACACACACACACATAAATATATATATATATATGGATACATATCACATATATATACATATTTTTCAAGTATTGATTTTGTAAGGATTTTGTTTAATTGCATAGAGGATTTCGTCATGAGCTGACATCAGTTAGAGAACCACTAGAAAACCACCTGAGAGTACTGGACAGCTGTTTCGTCCACATAGTTTGGGACTCTTCAGCAGTACATATATGTTAAATAGAGGCACCATTTAGACAAAGGAATATTTCCTAAGGTTGAATTAAACACAATTTCCAATGATATTAGATATCACACACATATATATTGATCAGTGGCACTTAATAATACACAATACAGAGGCACACAGACGCACACACAGACACCCTTTCACACACCCATTAATACGTACACGCCAAAAAAGGAATACAGCATAAATGAATGCTTTGTTGAATATTAACATGAATCAAATGGTCAATGATCAATGAGTTAATCAATCAATCAATCAATCAATCAATGAGTAGATTATTACACAATCACCTTTTCAGTCGTCTTAGTTTTGCTCGGCTTGAAAAAACATACACACAAAACGATAAGGAGAATATGTCAGGACATTTAAATATTACGAGGAAGAAAATAACGAGAATAAATCAACGTTTGTCAAAAGATACCTGATGATAATATACAAATATATAGACATATTCTGATCAGGGATTCCTGTAGTACTGAACAACATTGGTGTCTTTTTGTATTAGATGATTGGCGCCGCCAATCAACAGGAAGCCGTGGATCCAGGTTCCGTACAACTTAGCGTTTGTCAACAAGGAACTCTTGTCCCTTCAAGGGTGGAGATACGCCTTGCTCGGAACATCTACCAGTGCGGTTAAGTAAAAATGTAGTAAAAACCTCGCCTAGTTAACAAGCTTGCTAATTTTCTAGCCGGTCCCAAGCTCAGGTAAAAAGGAGGGTTGGGCGTCAAAGAGCTAGCAACCCTCCAACCACAAAAGCTATTAAACTGCTAGAGAAACTTCAAAACACAAATAATATATATTAAAAATTTAAAAAAAACTAACAACAGTTCGATATCAGACCATCTGGTCCAAAGTCACCAGCCACAAAGCCACCATTGAAGAATCCTTCTCTATTGTCATCTACCGGATACCAAATAAATTACCAAAACCATCCAGGTATCGAGTACTCTAAACACACTAGAAGCCACTATCGCGATTCGTCTGAAATAACCACTGCCTTGTGCGCAAGAAAAACAAGCACAACCACTACTACTGCCCTAGCTGGCTTTCAGTGGAGACTATAAATTCATGAATTTCGTATTATTATCTTTCCTAATTTGTCTGTCTGATATTCAGTGTAGTGTAGCGTAGTGTTATGTTGATGCCATCGAACTGAAATCCATTGATATTGTTATTATTATTATTGTTGATTCGATGTTATTTTAACAAACATTAATTTCCTTAATAACATTAATTCATTCATTCACTATAATGTATAGGTATATAACTGTAGAACCTGATGAAAAGAGCAGGTTATCGAAAATCTGAATATTCTTTGCTCAGTAACCATTCTTTTGAAAAAAAACCCACTTTAATGGGAATTTTTAATCATTTCATCATTTAGCTCAAAAAGTTGTGACCACTCATCACTTTGTTTTCGGTTCTGTGTTGTGTTTTTCTCGAATAAATTGAATAAATTTTGGTAAGTACACAAAGTTCACCGTGTTTGAATTTTTAAAACTTATTACTATTACCATGGAATTACTATTTTCATTTACATTGCTTCATTTGACTTAATGTTAAACATCCTAGCTGCTTTCCATCAGTCGGTCCCTGGTTCGAACCCCCCTGCGTCTCCCTCTCTCTCTCTCCATCTATTTCAGTTCAAGCAGTTGTGAAGGTAGTCCTCACTCACACACACACATACACACACACGCGCATATAATAAGTATGATGCATGTGAAGGATCTGTTCCGAGAAACCGAGTAGTTTCTTGACTACGCACCATACTACTAACTACCCTTTAACTCTCTGTGTACAAAAATGCTGCATAAATATTAACAAATACTGTTTAGTAAACAAAAGAATGTTAGAGCAAAGAATATTCTTTTCAACTCTAAGCGATATTGTTGAATAATCGTCACTGATAATACTGATGCATTTTTTACAAAATAATATCAATTTGTTAAGGTGAATGGAATTACCACAGTTCAAGAAAGATTCGTAAGTTATAATAAGCATAAAAAAATGTAATACTGAATAGAATATTAAATAAAATTACGAAAACTTATGCAACAAGTTAAGGATCGCTGAAATCTTGATGACCAAGGTAATGAAAACGTTTGAATTAACTTTGTTTAGATACGTAAGTTAGGGTTCTCTTAATGTTGATTCTGACAGCTTCAGATATACGGAACTAATGAACTCACAAGGTAAAATTAAAATTAGTTGGTCTGCCGTAAATGACTTGGAAAGCCTTGTTAACACCAGTTTTGTGTTCTATATCCACAAGATGAGATAGAATAGAGCTATGAATGGTATTTGTTTGTTCATTGCTTAACTAACCACACAAGGTGATGTTCAGAAATCCAACGAGAAACACAACTAATTGTACCGCCTATGCAACTAAATGGCTCCACAGAAGCAGTCAAATTGATAGATACACACAGAAGAGGTGTAACTAGGTAGTTTATCTTTTACTCCTGAACGTAAAATAAGGGTGGTTTTGAAGGGATAGCGTACTTCAGCAGCATTGATTGCTCTTTTTACCGTTGTATTTCTTAAGCGATGTATTATTACCTCATAGGTGTTATCGCTGGAATACTGAAGTTGTCAGAGCAAGGTCTTCCCTTTTCAGAACTGTTGGTATTTTGGCGCCTGCCTCGGTTGTTGCGTATTGCTGAAGTCATTGGAATCTACATTAAGAGGCCTAAATTAAGTATCCAAAAAAAATTTGTTCAGACGATTGCCTTACCTTGGCTGTCTACATTTCAACTATCCGTAATCTGTTACATAAGTCTTCTTAATTATATCTGATATTCTATTTAGTATCATAGAATATAATAATAAGAATATCAATGGATTACAGTTCGATAGCATCAACATAACACTACGCTACACTACACTGAATATCAGACAGACAAATTAGGAAAGATAATAATACGGAATTCATGAATTTATAGTTTCCACTGAAAGCCAGCTAGGGCAGTAGTAGTGGTTGTGCTTGTTTCTCTTGCATACAAAGCAGTGGTTGTTTCAGACGAATCGCGATAGTGGCTTCTAGTGTTTAGAGTACTCGGTACCTGGATGGTTTTGGTAATATTATTTGGTATCCGGTAGATGACGATAGAGAAGGATTCTTTAATGGTCTCTTTGTGGTCAGTCACTTTGGACCTGGTGTTCTAATATTCAACTGTTGATGGTTTCTACCACACCTTCACCTAGCCACAATAGTAGGTGTTTCTGAATGATTAGGCAAAATGAAGTTCCTAGAGTAACGACCAATACAACTCGCTCCGCCACAGGAGAGCAGTTGAATTAGTAGATACAATGAAAAGTGGCTAGCTGATCTAGGTACTTCATCTTTCAATCGAAGAATCAACACATCGGTCGTGTAGAAAATATGACTTGTAGTTTACCAGCTATAAAAGTTCTTCAGATAGATTTTCTCAACTTGTTAGTAATTATTTCACTGGATGAGTCACCGCGAACTGCAGTCATATATATAAAGACTTCTAATTCACTCATTATTTTAATATATGCACAAAATGTAGAACCTAATGATGAAGTTATCGAAAACGTGAATATTCTTTGTTCAGTAACCATTCTTTTGATAAATTAAACGAGTTTTATTGTTACTTTTTTACTAGTGTTACTACTATATTTCTACGAGAGAATCCTTTGACAAAACGACAAAGAAGACATAGTTGCTCTGAAAACACGTAATGCATTGATTTGCGCAACACATTTCAAACATTTGGAACCCACACACTCACGCACACACATATGTACGTAATTGGCATAAATATATTCACATCAAATGTCATAGATTATTTTGAAGACGAAAATTGAATCAATATAGCTGTAAATGTTTAGAAGTTACAACCACAAATAAGATGTAGGAAAATGAGATATATATAAGAGTGTGGGGTATGTGAGTATCTGCGTGTGAGAATATGCTTAAGTCAGATGAACCCTGGTTATAAAATGAAATCGTAAAGGCAGATTCAAAGTAATGAACAAATTATTTTTCAACACATGACATATTTACGCCTTTTTTATGGCGTAAGTAGTATTCAAGTATTGATTTTTGTAGACATTTGATCTGATTGGTTTTAGGATTTCATCAGGAACCATTGGAAAATCAGTAGTGGAGTACTAGACAGCTGTTTCGTCCTGATTTGGGGCTCTTCAACGTTGCGCACCCACACTGAAGGGGTCGAACCCAGGACCTTCCGATTACAAGGCGAGCTCATAGACAGTTCAGCAACTGGGTGGGAACCCGATTCAGTGCATGAATTCCAACTCGTACCAATTCACGATATAGCGCCACTGGCACTAGCCATTCTCATTGGTGGTGAGTATCTGCCTTCAGACCCAATCTGCTGTACCCTGCTGGTCACGACTTTTCACTAGAACCCAAGTAACTGCCTAGCTGAGTAGGGCCAGTCGCTAATGAGCATCAGATTGATATTAAAGTGTTGGTTGTAGGGATTTGATTTGTTCCAGGATTTCATTAGGAACTGAAATCGGTTAGAGAACCATTGGAAAACCTGTGAGTATGTGATCCAAATTTAATTTTGCATACATCTTTACCGTTTAAGGGTAATCAACACGATCTGATCCCTGAACAGAGACTCAGAACGGCAATTAACGTAACTTACTTTACAGTCAGGCTTATTTTTACAGAGAAAACGATATCTATGCTGTGCTGTACACATTCCCAATATCCAAAGGACAGAGTCGTATCCCAGTGTGTTTACCAATTTACATGCTGGTATGACGACACCTATATAGGGGAGTGACCACCACCCGTTGGTCCTCTGCAAGTGACGGCTACATAAAATTTTCAGAAGTGCCTGCAACAGCGCATAAAATCACCGGATACAATTATTTCTGGAAATAGATGTCCGACATCATCTATCGCGAAAGACATCATAGAGAGACGGGTCACACAGTAGTGTCTTTAAACAAATTTACAGAACAAGTTTGGGTCACATACTTGAATTCATCGAAGTCTTAGTCATAGAATGGCTAAAACCTGTCTTATTTGTTTGAAAAAAAAACACCTCAATGGGTGCGTAGAAATGAAGAGCCTCAAAACTAGGACGAAACAGCCTACCAGTACAGTACTCCCAGCTGGTTTTCCAATGATCTTTTAACCAATGTAAGTTCATGATGAAATCCTGAAACCAATCAATTTAGATCCCTGTAAATCAACACCAGAAAAAAAATTATTCGTTATTACACTTTGACACTGCTTTGGTAATCCAATTTAGAGGTAAGGTTCAATTTACTTAACAATATTTTCACCCTCTTCCTTTTTCCGCCTTTATTAACGCATATTCTTACGTCATCCTTCCTACCTTTTACTTTTGATCCTTATCGTACACAATTTGATTTATTACTATAATAATTTATACTATCTTGCCTTCTATGTATACACATGTATGTACATAAGTGTGATTAGAATGTCGTGTGTTGAGCGAATAAATGCATGCATTACACATCCCAGATAAATCCAACGCCTTCTTATTGTTTTGTGGAAAAATTTATGAAAAGAAATTAATTGCTTCACACTGATTTGACAAATAATTATAATAATGCGAAGATTTAATTCAATCAAGATTTTTCCATCCATTGATTGAACCGGTCTCAGGTTGACACATCGGCTTTTTTGTGTAGATGTTTCGACGATATCTGGGTATGTAATTAAAGGTTAATTTGGTGGTTAGTGGCTATCAATGGAATCCGGGATGTGCATTTCATCCTATTTATGACTCGTCTTCTAGATGTTCCCGCATTTCCCAGTGGGCATTGGGTTCGAGTCTCGTGGAGGGGGGGGGGGGAATACCACTCACTGGAGAATGCAGGCATATTCAGATGACAAGTCCCAAATGGGACGAAAGACGCGTTGTCCTGGATTTCACTCCTAGCCACCATTCACCAAATCAACATCTTATTATCATTATTTTTTTTCCTTCACGTTCCCAGTGGAACATAGTGCTTCAAGCTTCAATCCAAAGGCCTATCTACTCGTACATGTTTACAAACAACTCGGGAACATCTCCCAGTATATGGATGATACCTTCATTCTTTGTGAAACTGATTCGGATAGGAGTACAATAATTACTGCATTCAATGAAGAACATTCTGTGAAGAGGAATCCCAAAACAGAATTCCCTTCCTGGATGTCCATCCTACTTACAAGAAAACCCCAGATGGTAGGATGAAAAGAAATTTGCATAGAAAAAGTACTTCGACAGGACAATATACACATTTTCACAGCTTCGTTCCTCTCAAAAGTACAAAATATATTTAGTAAAGACCCTCAGTCACAGGGTAAGTTAGAGCTATATCTGCTCAGAAGAAGTAATTGAAGATGAATTAAGCATTGTATATGATACTTTGATCGAAAATATCTGCTATCCCGACAAATTTATCAAGAAACATATGACAAAGAAAGTGGCGGAAAAGGACTACTCACTATCTGTAAACAAGAAGCCTCTTTATATACGACTGCAATACAAAGTGGAAAAATTACTAACAAGTTAAGAAAATCTATCTAAAGTACTTTTATAGCTAATAAACTACAAGTCCTATTTTCTACACGACCGATGTTGATTCTTCCATTGAAAGATGAAGTACCTAGACTAGCTAGCTACTTCTAATTGTATCTACCAATTCAACTGCACTTGTGGTAAAGCGAGTTATATCGGCCGTTGCTCTAGGAACTTGATTTTTCGTGATCACTCGAGAACACCTCCCACTATGGCTAAGTAAAGGTGTAGTGATAACCATTAACAGTTTGATATTGGACCATCTGATGCAAACCGACCGGCCTACTAAGCCAGCCAGCGTTGAAGAATCCTTCTCTATCGTCATCTACTGGATGCCTAATAAACTACCAAAAACGTCGAAGCACCGGATGCTCCAAACAGAAAAGGCTATGAAAATCCTCCACAAACAACCAGTGCTCTATGTGCAAAAGAAGTAAGTTCACCCAGCTACTATTACTACCCTGGTTGGCCTTCAGTAGAGACTGTGAATTCATGAATTTGCAATATTATCTTTCCTAATTCTTCTGACATTCCGCTTATTTTATGTTAATGCTGTTGAGCTGTAATCCACTGATATTATTATTGTTGATTCGATGTTATTTAAACAACATTAATAATGTCCATAACACTAATTAATTCATTCATTCACTATAATGTATACATAACTGATATGTATCCACATATATATTTATGTGTGTGTGTGCATGTTGGTCTCTCTTTCTGTTTGCTCGCTTAGTCTGTGACCACTTCACTTGTATGGACTTGTCTCCTTTAATAATGTGTATTCTCCTTATATTATATTATATATAATATGAGTGTTTGTTGACAGTCCGTCGCTTGGTGACATATATCCATATATGTTTGTTGGCATGTCTGCTATATTCGCTATGTATAATTGGATCGACACTCCATTATAATTAGCCATTCATGTTAAGACTGTCTAATGATTTTTCCCACGCTTGTCTGAATTATTTATATATATTCGCATTTACAATTTGTGTGAACTACTTTACTTTACAACTACTTGACTTGCTTACCACTTTGGTGTGAGACCATTCATTTTTCGTCTCCTTGTGTTTGGACAATAGAAGTATCATCGCAAACCTAGTGGTCTTCTGATTTCCGCCTTCTCGCGTCAGGAGTATTAGTTTCTTGACCAGTCCATAACAATAATTTAGCGACGAGTACATAACAATAACCGTAGAGTCTGATGAAGGCGTTCTTTTGAAAATGCAATAATCATCAAAACTCCACGTCATTCTACACGGAATGTCTGAATGAAAGCACTAGGTGGAGTGAAATACATTTAACTGAAAAAAGTCAGTCAATACCCTATACATGCATGCAGAATGCATAAAAGCATTTCAAACGTACAACGTAAATTAGCATGCACAATTTCATAAGCAAAACATGCTATATGTCAATCTATCCATCTATCTATTTCTATGGTAAAGTTCATTCGTGATATATATGCTGAGCAGCATTCCTCTAAAAATCGTCTAACATCACATACGTGGAGGAACGATGATAACGTGTACTGCACTCAGATTCATTTGCTCCTCCTGATGGTGGTGGTGGTGGGCATATAGTTACAAGAGGCCTAATAGATTCAATGAAACAAGAAATAAATCAATGATGAATAAATGTTGGCCGACAAAACTATCCACTTAAACCAAAAATTGCAGTGCTTGATTGGACAGTTAATAAACTGGTATGATATGTCCAGTGGCTTTGTTTGCTGCAGACTGATCCAAACAAAGTATCCAAAACAGTCCCATACGGAAGGTCGACCTCGAGTCTGAATAGCTTAGTGGTAACGTCTCTCTAACTTCAGTTCAAATCTCAGAAAGGAACATGGGTTCCTTCAAGGTTACAGATACGTCTTGATAACTGGTGAGTGCCGAAATGCACGAAACCTAGGCCCAGACAGGGCTTCCTGTCGATCGCCATCAACCATCTCAAATTAACAATTCACATTGCAGTGCATCATGATGGCGAGCCACCATATAGTGGCATGATGGCCACATTGCAAACTTGACTGATAGAATTCAGTCTGCATACATTTCAGCGCATGATATAAAGAGTAAGAAAGTTCCTTTCTTTAGAAGAAAGTAATAAGCATATAAAAAATGACTTTCTGTGGAACAATTGGATATGTTTTGAGAGTGATTCATTTTCTTTGCGCTCCAATTGGAGCACAGAGCTTCAAGATTTGAAGTTTTAGTTGTGGTGACAGTGGTGGTGATTGTGTTTAGCTTTTCACGTCTGACCTCTCTTTCCCAGGGTTGACTACTGGTTGGTTGGTGAACTAGGAAAGGTCTGGGAGGGAGGGGTGAGAGTCGGCCAGGAACGAATCCGTAGTCCCACCCATCCACCTCCATGTGAATGACTAGTGAGCTACCGATGTAAACTGGCAGCAGTTTGACTTACTAAACTCTGAGATAAACCATTATGTGATAACTTCACTAATAACAATATCTAGTACACATAAACAACAGGAATTAAACTAGCCACATAAGTAGGGTACAGCATATACCTTGATAGTGCAGTAATTGTCAAGGTAATGAGACGATCAGTTTAAAGAATACTAACTAATGAAGATCATATCCACCCAAATCGAAATAGTTCTCATTACACAGCAGTCAGATTTCAACCAATCCGATTAAAGGTTTAAAATTCACTACTACTATATGCTCCCGCAAAAATACATAAATCTCATTGTCAACAGCGTGAGATTGTATGCAGTCATTGAATTCATCGAAATTTTCAATAGAGATGTGACTCAGTGACTTAAGCACTCTACAGTTTGAGTCAATGGGTCTCAGGTTTGCATCTCAATTCGCTCAGAATACACGAAACCGATAATTTGAAACTTCATGAGATGTTCTGACTTCAAATATCATGGATTACGTTAGGAATATAAGGAAAATATCAACCTGTTAGTGGCAACATTATTTATGAGGTTATTCATGAACGACCAGCATGAGGTCAGTCATGGGGCCTTCCCACTTACTGGAATAAGCAACAGAAGTGCAACCATATATTCATTATTTAGGAACTTTTCCATTATTTAACGATTTCTGTATGCAAAAAGGGCGTCGATGAAGTATGCCCTTCTATTCTGATATCGATTTAATAAGGAGCTGATGTAAGCAGCAGTAAAGATTTCTGTGTGCAATCACCACCACCACCAACACCACACTAATTTCAACTCAGTTACCCACAAAACAAACCTTTCAAGTACTATGTAGTGGGGATAATGCTTTGGCGTTTGAAACTATGGGCACTGGGGTTTGAGCCTCCGTAGTGGGAAAATCATCACTCACTGGGGAATGCAGGTACATCCAGCTAGTGACGAGTCCCAGAAAGGACGAAATGCGCGTTATCCTGGATTCTATCACAGCTAGTCACCATCCACCAATTAAATTCTTTCAAGTATCAGTCTAAAATCCGCATATACTAATGTGTGAGGGCTAATTATGCACCTCAACTGTCTAATCTGAAACGGAACTCGAATCCAGAATTCGGGAACGGAGTACTTATTTTTTTTTTATTACAGCTTGATTCCTCACTGTGTTTTTGGTACAAGTATGGAATTTTCAGCATAGTCCAAATTTTGCAGGCCGACCGTAGATATCAGGTGTGCGCGTCGGCAGGGGATCGAACCTCGGACCATGTGCATGGTCGGCGAGAGTCCTAACCACTGTGCCACCGACGCATACTTAGGGCCAATGAGCCAACCAACATCTTCCAACTCGTGCGTTCTGTAGGTCAACTAGTATCAATCACACCAATCAGGTCAAATGAACCAAATAAATGGACCGAATTGTTTAAGCTCGCCAATCGCCACCAAGCACCTGACTGACCCAGGACACCGAGTAGATGTGCTGGAATCATTCAAAATAATTAACACACAAGGTACCTCATGTCTTTTCAGGTTTTCGGAAGCTATAGATAGCAATAAAGCGATTGAAGCCTGACTTATGTGTCCAAAAAGAATCCGTTGTTGGACTTCAATTAGCCTGATGACTCACTTCTCAGTAACTCTCTTTGTTTTCTAATTTTGTTAGCTTATCATTTCACTCCACCCCCTACCCCTCCAAATTTATTTTTCGCTTGACTCTTTTAAGAGATAATTTTTCTTGATCTCCTGAGTTCTGCTCACTGTATTACATCATCGCCTTCTCATCTGACCTCATGTGCACCGAAATTGTAAAATTTTGATCTTCTCTTATCTAATTACGTAACTATTACTAATTGTCTTTTGTTACCACCCGTACAACACAACTGTTAGCTAATTTTCTTTTCAAGAAACTTCTCTCTAACAAGATATACATATATATATATATATATATATATATATATATATATATATGTCATAACACTTTAGACACCCTGTAAATCGCAACGCCTTATTTCATTATGACGCTCTGACAATATGCTTGCTAATGGACAAAAGTTTGTTAAAATTGTACACTTTGTTATCTCATTAAAGGATTCAGGTTGTACGCAGAAGATGAGAACCAACGAAATAAAATGGATCCAGATTATTC
The DNA here is from genome assembly GCA_944472135.2 of Trichobilharzia regenti. Lineage (NCBI taxonomy): Eukaryota > Metazoa > Platyhelminthes > Trematoda > Strigeidida > Schistosomatidae > Trichobilharzia > Trichobilharzia regenti. The sequence goes on from OX235266.1 coordinate 10,094,656, forward strand.
TGCCCCGATGTTTCTTCTTTCTTTGTTTAAACCAAATAACTCTTATATGAATCACAGTGATATATATATATAACAATGCTTATAATCGATTTGTGGTCACCAGAAAGGTAGATATTCATTTAGCCATTAAAACTAAGTCTTTTCTATCTGTCAGATACACACAACAGGATGAGATGATATCAATATTTGCGGTTTGAAGAAACATGAGGATGATGAATCAACGACCAGGACACAACTCTCTATCAACACACTTACAATATCAAACAATACTCGACAGATTGTGTATTAGACGACGAGATTTCAAGGGAATTCAGTGAACTAACATAGAAAAACGTGAGCAAAATAATCAGGACATGTGATTTGAAAACTAGAGCAAAGTGTAATCATGTGATATTCGTGGGAAGAATATCCACTTTTTACATTTAACACAATGCGTCATTGGCACAGCGGGTAGAGTGCTCGCCAACCGCGCCTTATGTGGTTCATGGTTCGATCCCCGGCCATTTGACTGACGCACTCCTTTACCTCGGTAAGCCAGTAGTAATAAGACTGATAAAGAGGGAAGGTTGAGGGGGGGGGCGCATGAGGTGGCTAGCAACCCCCCCCCATTTGTGTAAAAATAATCACCACTGCTACAGAAACTTCAAACCGCTAGCGTGATGAAGCCTTATGTTCCACTGGGGGAGGGAACGTAAAGGAATAAAAAAGACAAACAAAAAAAAAACTTGAACTGCATCATTAAAAGAAGCAAACAGGTTAGGGGTACGGTGGGTGGGTAGGGAACTTACAAACTGTGTTTCTTCAATCGACAAAATTCCTCTCCATTATGCAATAATGTATTCAGAAGTGGTGGAAACCTTCTACTATGTGGCTTTGCAACATCATCTATGGTTTGAAGAGGATACTCCAGAATGTTATTTAACGGATTATTATTATTATTATTACTGTTCATTGAATTGATCACTTGGTAATATTCTTCAGTGTGAATCAGTGAGGGAGAAAAAGGGGAAAAAAGAAGAATGCTAATGACGACGTGATAAGAGTGATAACACTATTTACATAAACTGGAAAACATCGGTAAGTTATTATTTCTCTAACTCGTATAATTAATTACCTACTAACAAAAAATGTAGTTAAGCTATTCGACAGATGATATCAGTAGAACTGGATCAAGTTTTAACCATAAACAAAAGAATTTGAGATACCCTATCAACGCGACATGGTACAGAGGAGGATAGAGAGATTTCGATCTTTCTCTCTCGAAATGTCTTTTTATGTGGCCACACACAAGTGTGAGTGAGGGAAACGAGTAGTGATATGAAGGAACAATAGAGTTTTATTGGATATGACAAATCACAAAAGAGTAGTGAATATATCTGCGCCCGCCATTCACAACGAGGATTTTGAGCCATATCAACAATTGTCTCCAGCCTTCATCGGTTCCTACCATTCCGAGGATCCTAGTCAGGAAGTCTACACCTCCATACATGGCTGACTGGCCTAAACTAACTGTTATGAATTTCATCGATTTATGAAGTTATGTTTTAGTTTGACTAAGACTACCTCTTTTCCAACCTGATCCGATGTCAGTGTTGGCTAACATTGTCCGTCGAAGAAGGCGATGGTTAAGCAAGCATACGTAACACATGTCGCAACCATCTCAGTTGTTGTAACTTCACAACGTTGCCGATTGATTCCCCCCCCCCTTACGTATCATTCGACCGAAGCCTCACTTCAATTATTAATCACCTTATTATACCACCACCTAACATAGGAGATAGAACGCAGACGCCTAGCTAACGTTTTCATATCTTCCACTTTCATTGGTCATATGTCCCGCTCACAGCGATAAAGGAGGACAGAGCGAAGTGCTGAGCAGTACACACACGCTCTTTGGTCAACAGCCGTATATTATATCTACGCCAGAGATGGTGTAAGTTGGCAGGCATATGTCAGTCAAACGAGCCTTCAGTATCCGTGCTGAGATTTTGTCAGTCATCAACCGTTAGAGCTGACGCAAAGCAACACAACAATACAGGCCATCTATCAAGCATAAGAAAAAGGTTCAGAGCCACTAGTGCTACACCTTAGTCTGTTGAGAAATCTAAAAATTCATAAATAATGTAATCGTATGTGTGTTACACCTTTGAGTATGACTTTCCGTCCTGAACTAATTAATTCCTCCAATCTCCTTATTATTACACCTTGTATGAACAAATCTTTTGTTTATCCTTAGTAATTCATTTACACACACACACACACGCATCCTACCTTATTTTCTCTCCTTGTTTTTTGATGGTATTCTTCATCCATATAAAATTTATAATTAATATAAATAGAATGCAATATGAACATTAATCATGCGCATTCATCACTACTATATATATTTATTCATTGTTGGTACTCAAGATCATTTAATGTGGAAAATTGGTGTTTATCAATTTAGTGGGAACATTTATGCATATTATCGTCTATGCACATGTATAACTTTGAACTATAATCTATCAACAATCCTATTCACAAAAATAAAACTCCAAAAAAAATTTGAATGTTAATGATACGAAGTTATTTTTTTAGGAAAAACATTCATGCTATTAGTTGGAGGATTTTGATCATGAGCTAGCATCAGTTAGAGAACCATTGGAAAACCTGAAGGGAGTACTGAACAGTCAGCTGTTTCGCCAGTCCAGTCTGAGACTCGTCAGCAATACGCATCCAAACTGCAGGGATCGAGCTGGTAGACACCACTAAGTCACTGGCCACCCCCCCCCGATCCAATGGCCACTTAGCAATGCCTTCTTCGATGAGTGACCGCCCCACCTTCAACCTGCTGGTCGGTCACAGCCTCCTACTAGAACCTCAGGTAACTGTCTGAATAGGGGAAGTCGCTAGTAAGCATCAGATGAAGAGTCCCAAACAAGGTTGACGAAACAGTTGGTTGTCTAGTACTCCATATTGGCTTTTCTAATAGTTCTCTAAGTGATGTCAGCTCATGATGAAAGTACTACAATCAATCAAACAAAAAAATTCCCCACAGAACCAATACTTGAGAATTCACGTTATTAATTATGACAATAATTCTTCCACTATTACGGATACATAACCATAGAATTTGATGAAGAGCAAATTATGGAAAACGTGAATAGTCTTTGTTCATCAAATTTATTGAGATACGTGGACGATATTTTCATTATTTGTGACAACAACAACGACGACCCCAATCTACTGCTGAAGACATTCAACAGTTGCCATCCAGCAATAAAGTTCCCTCTTCACATGGAAACACTGGAGCTGTGCATACAAAAGAAGATTACTCAACCACTTCTACCGTCATGGTAACAACTTTTTTAATTTTATCTGAATTTTTTTTTATTTCGATGACTTAATTTTGTTTCTTTGCATGTTCTTTAATTGCTTATAATTCTTGTATTCATTTAGAACTCTTACATAATTCCGTATTATCTACTTAGTTCCTGTGTGCATCCTGAGTAAAACTCACTCATCAAACTATTCATATTATTATTACATAACTTCTTTTAACAACTGTTTGTGACAACTCATCATCTTTGTTACTACCCTGATTTCATTAACACCTAATTTTCTTGACTTGTATTACCAATCTTCACCTGTTTAGTTAAAATAACCTTAACCAATTGTAATTTTGTTTGACAAACGCATACATTAAAAAAATAACACATATATACTTGCGATTGTACAGCAAAGAAAATGAATTCGCCGCCGAAAAGAGACTCTTTGCTGAACTACGTGTTTTGTTTTTATTAATTCTTTTTTGCTTAAATTTCTAATGAGCATCTATAATCAACACAGTATGTATAGGATTTATTTCACGCTTTACTGCTAGCATCATCATTGACGTCATCTTCAACAGATTCAGGTAGGAATTTTCTGAATAAATATCAAACTGAATTAGATTTAAAGGCAGGAATTAATTCATAGAGTGCGTCGGTGGTATAGCGGTTAGGACGCTCGCCGACCATGCATATGGTCCGGGGTTCGACCCCCGGTCGGCGCACTCCTTTACCTCGCTGAGCCAGAAATAATGCTGGTAAAGAGGGAAGGTTGGACATGAGGCTAGCAACCCCATCCTGTAAAAATTAAACACTGCTACAGAAACTTCAAGCCACTAGCTTGGAGCCCTATGTTCCACTGGGAACGTGAAGGAAAAAAAGTTAATTCATAGTAAGTGGTGCAGCGGGAGAATATTCAACACGCACGTCGAAAGTCGTCTGAGGTTCGAGCCCCAGACGACGTACTGGCTAAACGCCTTTTGCATCAGCCGCCCCAGAAGGAAGGTTGATGGCTGACAAAATCTCAGCATGGATACAGAAAGCTCAGTTGACATTTTCCAACTTACTCCAATCTCTAGCTTAGTAGACGTCATATCCAGCTGCTGCTAAGCAGTTCGCTTGGTCCTCTTTTGTAGTTGAGAGACATAGCCATTGAAAGCAGGACACATGAAGAAGATAGCAAACTGTCTTTGATCATAGGATCCGGTTGGAAGAGAGTTAGCTAGTGGTAGTCAAACCAAAACATGGTTTCATTAGTCAATCAAATTCATAAACAGTTAGTTTAAGCCAACCACCCAGCTACGTAGGGAGATGTAGACTTCTTGATTGGTTAAGGTCCTCAGGATGATGAGAACCAGTGACGGCTGGAGACAATTAGTGATATGTTTGAAAATCGTTGTCAATAGCTGACGTAGATGCATTCACTCCTTGTGATTTGCTATGTCCAATAAAAAAATCCATTGTTCTTCCATATTACTAATTTTTCCCTGACACTTCTTTTCATTATCTTTCTTTTGGACCTCGTGTAACTCTGTTCTCTTGCTTTGTGCGCTACATGAATGGAGAGTGGAAATTTGAAATACTGTACATCTGTGCAAAGTTCTATGTTGAAACCAGTCAGTCAGTCAAACAAACCCCCCTAAGCGGAGAAGCGTTTCTCTGACTGAGAGCCGCTTCACTTATTTGGGAAGTACCATAAGCCAACTCCAACGGGTTGATCTCTAACGAAATCTCGGCACGGATACAGAGAGCTAGTTTCGCATATGCCAGTTTACGCCGTCTCTGGCTTAGTAGACGTGATATCCTACTGGTTATCGACCAATAGGAGGGTGCACTGCTCAGAAGTCTACTCCGTCCTCCTTTATGGCTAGCTGTGAGACCTGGCTATTGGGAGGGGAAGACATGAAACGCCTAGCCAGCTGTCTTTGAACATAGGTGCTTGCATTCTTTCTCCCGTGTGAAGTGGTATAATAAGGTGAGCAATATTGAGGTTAGGCATCAGTCGATTGCTAGGTAGGTGGGAGGGGAAATCAATCGACGAAATTACATGAAATTACATCGACTGAGAAAGATGTTTAGGACGTGTGTTACGTATGCCTAGTCATCGCCTTCCTCGACCGACGGGCAGTGTTAGGTGATATAGGGTCAGACTGGAAAAGAGCTAGCTAGCGGCGGTCAAACGAAAGCATGGCTTCATCAGTCGATGAAATCTACGACAGTTACTTTAAGTCAGCCACATAGGAAGGTGTAGACTTCCTTGTAGGGTTTCTCGGGACGGTAGAAACCAATGAAGGCTGAAGACAATTGGTGATATGGCTGAAACTCATCGTTTTCAATGGCTGGCGTAGATGCATCCACTCCTTGTGACCTATGATTTCCAATGAAACTGTTTTGTTCTTCGTTATTACTATTCCTTTGAGGCCTCCAAAGCCTCAGGATGGTCGGGGGTGGGTGCCTTGCGCTGCGGGTTGGCCACCCCTCCGTACACCTCTTGAAATGCTCCCATATGACCGGGCGTCTTACATAGCCTCTCCTGAGGAAGTCCTACTCACTGCCTTCACGTGGCGGAGGTGTTTATTTCACCGAAGTGAGAGGGCAAAAGCTGATGCCTGGCGCTCTTCACCGGGGTGACTGTCCATTGGATGACAGTCTAGGGGAGATGGCTAAACCCTGATTCCAAACCTCCAACGACTGGCGTATGAAGCTCACCGGAGTTCACCGGTAGACGTATGGACAAAGGGCTTATTGGATGCCCTGGATGACTGGCCTCATTCAAAAAGGCGTATGAACCGAACTCCGGTCACCAGCTGCCAATGGATAATGGACTCCCTACTCCACTCCTACTGCCTTGTAGGTCACACTTGGTTGTGTAAAGGCTAGAGCTGCACTCTCAAACAAAAGGCCGAGCGATGCTGGGGACATCACTCGTACCCAATTCCCATGAAACTTCATGGTTCATGAAGCCGGCTCATCCTCCCGTAGGAGATAGCCGAAGTAAAGTAAAGTAAGTAGTATTCCTTTGTCTCATCTCCCGCCTCTGTTTACTGTTTCTATTATGCATTTCTTCTACTTTCTTCTCTTGCATTGTGTGCTACGTGGAGGGAGTGTGGTGACTTGAACTGGTGCACATCGGTGCAAAGTTCTATGTCGAAAACAGACAAACAAATCGATCAGAGATAGAATACTGGACCATGTGTGCATGTGTGTGTGGATGACAGGCATTCTCCTGACACCACCAAGCTAATGAAACTACATACATGTGACACAAACAAGAAGGTAAAAAGAAAATAAGGATAACTTACGAACTGGATTAAAAACGACTAATAACCGAAGATTGAAAGTAGCATTGCCTGATGATGATGACGATGAAATAGTAGCCTTACAATGATCAAAATCCGGTGAAATATGCGATGATGATGATAGTGAAGATGTCGAGTTAACAATCCCATCATGATGACTAGTATTCAACTGGGTTATAATATTATCTAAAGGGCAGCATGCATTTATCATAGAATTGATAATTTGTACTACATCGATTGGTTTTAAATGTTCCACTGAACGACCATTCACAGCCAGCAGTTGATCAGCACGACGTATTTGATTATAGATGGATAAAACGCTTGGCAAACAGTAAGAAGAAGGATAGCCTGAATCACATGAGGATGATGTGGATGAGGAGGATAATGAGACAGTTGTGGGACAAGATTTTTGATTGGCCATTGAATCAGGGGATAATGTGACTTCTGAATAATAATAATTATTATTATTGTGAATAAGACTATGAACCTAGATTCAATGAATAGAAAAACATAATTATAATTTACTAAACTGGAAGATATTAAAAAACAAGCTATCCCTGACCACATATATTGATTCTTTTCAGGTCAGGTGCATACGGTGGAGGCTAAGTCAATCAATAAGGTTGTCAGACAGAAACACTTGATGAAATGGCTAGGACATGTATAGCGCGCATGCCGAATCATCGCCTTTCGCGACCTCATGACCTGTATATCTCCTTGATGCGGGTTATGAATTAAAAATGGCGAATTCCTTTAAAAAAATTTCAAAAGAATAGATACTGAACAAAGAGTACTATTTATGTTGTTGAAATAACGCCGAATAAATAATATTGATAGATTACAGTTCAATGGCATATCTCAACATAACACTAAACTGAATGTCAGAAACATTAGAAGAAATAATATTACAAATTCATGAATTTATGGTCTCTACTGAAGGCCTGTCTGGGCAGTAGTAGTGCTGGCTGGACTTGCTTCTTTTGAACACAGAGCAGCGGTTTTTTGAGGAGAATCACAATGCTATTCGGAGCATGCGGTGCTTTGATAATTTTGGTAATTTACTAGGAACCCGGTAGATGATGATAGAGAAGGATGCTTCAATGTACTGGCTACTTTGTGGCCGGTTTGCACCAAATTGTCCAATATCGAGAACTGCTTGTTAATGGTTTTCACTACACCTTTACTTAGCCCAACTGGGATATGTTCTCGAGTGAGCACGAAAAATCAAGTTCCTAGAGCAAAGGCCGATATAACTCGCTCCACCACAAGCGCAGTTGAATCGGTAGATACAATTTGAAGTGGCCAGCTAGTCTAGGTACTTCATCTTTCAGTCGAGGTAGCACAATAATTACTGAATTCAATGAAGTACATTCGGCTATGTGAAATTCACATGCGAAGAGGAATCCCAAAAAAGAATTCCCTTCCTGGATGTCCATCCTACTTACAAGAAAACCCCAGATGGTAGGATGAAAAGAAATTTGCATAGAAAAAGTACTTCGACAGGACAATATACACATTTTCACAGCTTCGTTCCTCCCAAGTACAAAATAAATTTAGTAAAGACCCTGAGTTACAGGGTAAGTTAGAGCTATATATGCTCAGAAGAAGTAATTGAAGATGAATTAAGCATTGTATATGATAATTTGATCGAAAATATCTGGCTATCCCGACAAATTTATCAAGAAACATATGACAAAGAAAGTGGCGGAAAAGGACTACTCACTATCTGTAAACAAGAAACCTCTTTATATAAACGACTACAATTCAAGGGAGATATACCAAGTGAAATAATTACGAAGAAATTAAGAAAATCAGTTCAAAGAACTTTTAATGCTGGCGACGAATTACACGTATTATTATTCTCTACACAACTGATGGTGGTGATTTCTCAACTGAAAGATGAAGTACCTAGACTAGACTAGCCACTTTAAATTTTATCAACCAATTCAACTGCTCTCCTATGGTGGAGCGAGTTATATCAGCCGTTGCTCGAGGGACTTGGTTTTTCGTGCCCACTCGAGAATATCTCCCACTATGGTTAAGTAAATGTGTAATGAAAACCATCAGCAACTCGGTATTAGACCATCTGGTTCAAATAGGCTACAAAGCAGGAGGCATTGAAGAATCCTTCTCTATCGTCATCTACTGACTACCAAATAAATTGCCAAAATCATTGAAGTACCACATACTCCAAACACCAGAGGCTATCGTGATTCGCCTGAAACAACCAGTGCTTTGTGTTCAAAAGAAGCAAGTCCAGCCAGCCACTACTACTGACCTGGAGGGGCTTCAGTAGAGACTATAGATTCATGAATTTGTATTAATATCTTTCCTAATTTTTCTGACATTCAGTTTATTGTTATGTTGATGCTACTGAACTGTAATCCATTGATATTATTATTGATTCGATGTTATTTAAACAGCAACATTAATGTTGTTCATAACACTAATTCATTCATTCACTATAATGGATGGATATATAACTGTAGAGCCTGATGATGATGAAGGGGTTATCAAAAAGAGTATTATTTGTTCAGTACCCATTCTTTTGAATAATTATAATTATTATTTATCAAAGTGGAAGATATTAAAAAACAAGCTATCCCTGACCACATATATTGATTCTTTTCAGGTCAGGTGCATACGGTGGAGGCTAAGTCAATCAATAAGGTTGTCAGACAGAAACACTTGATGAAATGGCTAGGACATGTGTAGCACGCATGCCGAATCATCGCCTTTTGCGACAAACAATATTAACTGAAATAGGATCAGGATTGAAAAAGAGTCAGCCGAGGGGTCAAACCGAAATTCGACATCAATCTATGTAGTCAATGACATAAAACCGGACCTCTGCATTCGAAAGCGCTGCATATATATTCACTCGCCCTACTACAGTGACCAGACTAACGTTCCTACTATAGCTTTACTTTTTTATTATTATGTCTACCATTATTATTGTTATTATTCTCGTCAATTATGTTTTATTATCCCTCCATTACTGTTTATTAATAACATTGGATTTTCATATTGGGTCGCTGGCACAGCAGTTAGGACTCTCGCCGACCATACAGATAGATGGTCCTGGGTTCGATCCCCTACCGACGCACACCTGATATCCACTGGTCAGCCTGTAAAATTTGGGCTATCGATATCACATGTTGAAAATTCCATAACTGTACCAAAAATGCGGTATGGAATCAAGCTATAATCAAAAACATTTTTTTTTTTACATAAAAACAATTTATCACCATTCTACTAATTCCTGTCCATTCCACACAATCTTATCGATTAGTTATTATATCATACTTATTACGTCACACCCAATTCTGCCTCTTTTCAACTTCCAATTAGTCATCCCTTCTAGGTTACACCTCGTATTACGTAATACATTTTTCGAGGACAGAGTTTACCAGTATCTGATTGGTTTTATGATTTTTCTGTTAAATATAATCACGATTGTACAGCAGCTTATGAAAATGAATCGTTGAAAAGAAAATTTTCTTCGCTGTTAAAGTCAATATGGGAATTATTTCGTCTATTGACAGTTGGGTATGAGTCAGCCATGTAAGGGGGTGTAGACACCCTGGGTGGGATTCTAAGAACCAATGAATAAAGTGGATTAGGTAGTGGAGACGAAAACAACTCTTCTTCACCAAAAAGTATTTGCTGAATTGTACCGTTTTCATTTTGTTGACTAATAAGGCATGATACCGCCTACCAAGCTACCTAGGCGAATGTAAATGAAGTTGGAGCTGATAACGGAACTCAAAGCAGTAAAACAGATAGCTAGTAACGAAGAGGACGAGTGCGTCACTCAGTTTTGTAGCAATGTATTTTATTCAGAAAAAGCCATATGAATTTGATTCACTGTCACATAATCGATGATGATTTTGAGGGACTCAGACAAGTAATTTCTCATTAACAATGGATAATCCTATACAAGATTCATAGAGGAGATATGAAAGTATGCCAGAAAGCCTGACAGCATCCAAATGGTGTTGACAACAATAACCGTTTAACGAATTGTTGAAGTTAAAAGTGATACTACACTCAGTATATGACCAATGGATGCGTGAAGGACAAACTGCCACTTTGGGACACCTCGATGTGTGTTTATAAATTCATTTGGAGTTAGTTAGTTAGTTATATTGGCCACAGAAAGCGCACACTCATAAAACGCACCCCTGAATATAATCCGATAAGGCTATCAATGCAAGACAATTCACTAGTATAGTTGTCGAGCACATGGTGAACACTCAGGCCACACAGTTCCACCAGAATTACCTTTTACATTTACCTACAAGGTGAAACCGAATGATACATGTGGTGTTAGATTTCAGCAGTTCTGTATGACGGGGGAACTAGCGATTCAGCAATATTAGCCTCGAACTCTGTGTGAAGAAAAGGTTTTTTCAATCTTTTATTCTACCATCTAGTCTGAATCTCTTCCCCCAATCGTTCGCTTCTATTTACGGTAATTAATTCTTTGTTATGACTCTTATACATTCCTTTTGTAAATTTTACCAGGCTTTATCCTCTTACCCATTTAACACTCGTCAAATAACAATTCTCATTGTGTCATTGACTATTACGCAATTTCGGATCTTCGGAAACCAATTCTGAGTAACTGCTTCAACTGTCGTCATCCCTCTGTCAACTAAATAGTAGGCCACTATACTGAACACTAGTCAATAACTAGTGTTATGCGTCTAGTCCTTTATGGTTAATTCAATCAACCGAGTTAGCATTGTGACCATCATGCCACTAGATGGCTCGCCATCATGGCGATCAGGCAATCAGTAGGACACCCTATCTGTACCTAGGTTTCGCGCTTCTTAGCACTCGCCAGCCATCAAGGTGTATCTGCTAACTTGAAGGAACTCACGTCCCTTCTAAGATACGAACCCGTGTCCCTCAGTCCTGCCTGCAGTAAGAGAAGTTACAAGTTGTTGGGGCTGGCGACTAACTTCCTGTAGGACTGTATTACATACTACTAGATAGTAACTGATCAACTCCATTCTGTACCAAAGAAGAGGAGAGACGCATGACACTAGTTAGCGTCCAATCAAATTATCCAATACAATCCAACGGAAGGTCGGTGGCGAGCTCGAATAGCTCAATGGTAGTGTCTCTGATTGCAGTACTGAGTGTCATGGGTTCGAACCACAGGACGAGCATGAGTCCCTTCATCATTGTAGCTCCGCCTTGCTGCTAACTGGTGAATGCCAATTAGCACTAAACCTAGGTCTAGACAGGACTTCTTTCCGACTGCCTCTAACCACTTTATGTATTTTAAATGGAGACATCACATCCACATCACTTATAAATCACTCACTTGATGTATGAATACACCGAATCCATCTTCACCGCCAATCATTGTAAATGGTAAATCAATAAGATGATTATTATTGTTGTTGTTGTTGTTATTATTGTGACTAGTATTCACATGTTGTTCACCACCAAGGGATTTATTTTCTGAATGAATATTCTGTCGTACATTTTTCAATGGTATTACAAGTTCTACATGACGTGGACGAGCTTTTGTACTACATGCCAGACGAAATAGACGACGTTCACCAGCTGAAACAGACAAATAAATAATATTCAAGTATTGATTTTGTAGAGATTTGGTTTGTTCGATTGGTTGGAGGATTTCATCATGAGCTGACATCAGTTAGATAACCAATGGAAAACCACTTTGGAGTACCGGACAGCTGTTCTGTCCCAGTTTCAGACTCTTCATCAGTACGCACCCGCACCACGGGGTTCAAACCCAGGACCTTTTGGTTACATGGCGAGATCTCAGACCATTATTTATACTGCCATGAATTGGCACAAGTTGGAATCCATGGGTTAGCCATTGGATCGGGTCCCAGTGGCTTAATGGTCTCCGAACTCACCTTGTAACCAGAAGGTCCTGGTCCCGGTGAGCTGGAACTGCTAAAGAGTCTCAAACTAGGACTAAACAGATGTCCAGTACTCCAGGGTTTTCAATTGTTCTCTTACTGATGCCAGCTCATGATGAAATCCTCGAACCAAATAAATAATGATCATAATAACAGATATGTAATCGAAAAAGTCAAAAACATACTTGGAGTTATGGTATATATTTTAAATCAACAGTTACTGATCTCAAAGTAATGACCACCTAGTGGTTGTTCTTCGATAAGTCATAACTAATGATAATATCATTAGAGTAAACAATCAATCGTCAGCATTGCTTGTGACGACATATCTATTGAATGTGACAGATATGCATATATTAGCTAATTTTAAGCATATATGTTGTTTGTCTTCAATTTCTCGTATCATACCCTTCATATAAGGAGTGGACATCTGAGACCCTACGTAGGATTCTTAATAAGGCAGGAATCGGGGTGGCACGTAAACCTACAAACCCACTCACTCAGAAAGAGGACAAGCTCTGTATGCTAAAGGACCCGGTGGACCTAATTAAACAAAATAATATAATTTACAAAATACCCTGCAATGACTGTGAGTTAGGTCAACTACCTAGGTCATACTAGTAGATTAGCAGTAGTGAGATTATCAGAACATAAGAATTTAGAGAAAGTTAGAATGATTGACCCCACCCGCAAAGATAGGTAATTTAGAAAAAAGCTCAGCTTTGGCACTGTATGCATTAACACACAACCACACAACATGGTGGTGGGACAGAGTCAAAATTCTAAAAAGTAACCTAGGCAGATGGAGAGAGACAGACTGATTACTGAATCCTGGTTCATCGAGTGGTTTACATCCAACACACGCAGACTTTTATCAATAGTTGTCCACTTCTCTGGCTTCATATTGAAGATAAAATAACGAGTCGACCAGAAAGAATTAGCAACAAGAAACTTATGGGAACAAACCGACAGGCGAGAATCTATCGTTCAACAAATATATATAGAAAAACATGGAGATGGATTGGGGCACACGCCATTGAGGAGATCATCGAATGATATCGCGCGCCAGGCTATTGCTTGCGTGGAATCCCAGTGGAAATCGACGAGTGCGAAGTCACTTCAAGGTTGACGTGGAGGAGGAGGATAAATTATGAGAAATCGTGGAGCCAGCTAAAGAGTATCGCAGAAAATAGAACAAAGTGGGGATGTTCTTTTGAAGCCATACGTTCCACTCGGAATCGGAGAACAAAATCCCATTTTTGGGCGTCTTAGTCAAGCGAACAACCACAGGGGAATTAGAAACTCAAGTTTATAGAAAGTCAACTCACACAGACCAAATACTGGATTACAACAGCAACAACCCAATAACACACACGAAAAGAATCATATACGAACACTGTTCAAGAGGGCCAGGACTCATTGCAGCACTCCCACCTTAAGGAAAATTGAAGAAAGATATCTCATGGACGTCTTCCAAAAGAATGGATATCCACGGAATTTCATCAAAAGACATATACATCCAAGCCAACCTATCAAACCAAAAGTCCCCAAGGAAAGCACAAAGAAAATTGCTTTACCATTTTTAAAGGACATCTCAGAAATCACTACAAGACTCTTTAAACCTTTAGGAATTGACGTCACACACACAAACCAACAAAATCACTTCAATCAGCCAGCCAGCTCTGTGTCAACCAAAAGACTCAACAACGGAAGAAGATAAAACCAACATCATCTACAAAATAAATTGTAACAACTGCGAAAAACGCTACATTGACCAAAGTGGACATCCATTTCGTCTTCGTATCCACGAACATAGGCTAGCCGTCAAAAGACATGACATCCACTCCCTCACTCATATCACTACATACAGACAACCACGGACATTAATTCGACTGGGACAACGTTCAAATATTAGACAGGGAAAACACGAAGAACTAGAGAGAATTTTTAGAAGGCTGCTCGGTATTCCAGTGAATCATCAATCAATAGACACATCGAGATAGACAAAATTTATCAACCGATAAAAAGGAAAACTCACACACACAGAAGGTCAAAGAAACAATTAGTACCAATACAAGTAGCCTAGAGGATGTGAAAACACACGGAAACAATCAATCACGCTCATGGTCACCAGAAGAGATGACTACCAGTGAAGTCGTGGAGAAATGTAAAAGCTGACTTCATCAAATTTTGAAGTGTATGCGCTGAAGATGTTGCCTGATGAGGCAACGAAAGCTTCACAAATTAACTATCCAGGTCAAAGAACACAAGTACATCAAAATTTTCTCCATCATATTTTGAATTCTGAAGATCTTTGGTGTGGTCACGCATGTCAACTACTGAAGGGTCTATAACTGGGACGAGCACAAATATCTAGTACTCCTTGATTTTAAGTACTTTTTCCACTGACTTGAGTTCATGCTCTGCTCTATCTGTAGAAGTACAGCGGCTGCAGAAAGATATGTATTTGCGAAAAAATACACTCTGAACTTTTACCCTTACTTAGAATAAATCACCAGGATATTATCTTGAAAATCCCCATTTAGTCATATGAAAAAGAGAAGACGTTCAGCGAAGAGACTCTTTTCGGCGAATTCATTCACATAGCTGTACAATCGCATTTATATATAATTATTTGAGTGTGTGTGTGTACATGAGGTTTGTCAAAATTAGATAATTGATCAGGTAATAAAAGAATGATCTAATATAGAAACAAAGTTAATTGGACAGCAACTAAATTAAGATTGAGTTAGTAAGTTAGATGACGTAATACAATTGACTAAAATGTTTTAACTTAGGTCAGGTTAGCAACAGAGGTAATTACAGGTAGAGACTAAGTAGAAGTGGGGTAGATAATAATGCCATTTAGATTAGAAATGAAATTGAGCAATTAAGTTGGATGACGTAACATAAATGACTATAAATTGAGCGTTGGTCAGGTCAATTAAAGTGGTAGTGAGGTGTAGAAATTAAATCGGGTAGGGGTAGAGACAAGAAAGTTGAAAATGCAAAATATTACAATTGAGAAGACAGAATAATACCAATGAAGAGACAGAAAAAAAAAATTAGGTAGAATTTACCTTTCAGGTAATAATGTAGGTTAAGTCCATTGTAAGTTTAGTGATTGAACGAACCTCTTCTGTATGCAGAGTTCAGGGCTTAGCAAGTGAATCGCCATTGCTTCTGCAGTTTGAAGAAGTCTGATTCGTACACCTTTTGGAAGACTACTTCTTACTCTGTAGACGACTTTGAAGTTTGTTTGGGGTGCAGCTTGGTGTCCGGATTCTATCAGGTGTTCTAAGATGGAGCTGCGGGGACATCGCTTTTCTCCTTTGTAAAACCATGCTGGTAAGTGTTCGGTGATACGCTTGGAAAGCGAACGCTGGGTACGGCCGACATACCTGGCTCCACACGAGCAGGTGAATTGGTAGATACACATTGATGAGGCCAACAGTGGTAGCTTATCCTTCACGTTCACATGAATCATAGGTTTTGTGGAGAAAGTTAGTCGTAGTTCAGCTGCGAAGAAAGTCTTCTTGAGTGAGCGCGACAGTCGATTTTTTAGTATTTCCGCAGATATATCTCCATTGAATTGAAGGTTTATGTAGAGCGGTTTCTTCGGGACGCTATGCGTGGGCGGCTTTTGTGGCCTAGGATTCATAGATTTTGCAATAAATCGTTCTGGGTAACAATTCTCGACGAGGATTCTCTTGAGATTGTCCAGTTCATCTTCTACGGTGTCCGGGGTACAAATTCTGCGAACTCTGTTGCTAAGTGAACGGATCAGGTTCCGTTTGGTGTATAGGGGTACCCAACTGTGGAAGTTAATCAGCTGTCCGTTCCATGTTGACTTTCTGTAGATAGATCTTTTCAGTGTTCCATCGTGTTCTCGTCTTGTTAGTTGGATGTCAAGAAAGGATATTTTAGAGTTGGACTCTTTCTCCAGCGTGAACTGAATTGCGGGGTGGCACTTGTTAAACGACTTCAGGATGTCGTCTAGATTCTCTTCATTGTTGACGATAATGAAAGTGTCGTCGACGTATCTCTTGTAGATTCCGAAGGTATCGATCATTTTCTTCATGCATGTGTTTTCGAGTTTTGCCATGAAGAAATCTGCAAGTAATGGGCCTAGTGGTGAGCCCATAGCTATACCATCCTTTTGGCGATATATTTCGTTGTTGAAAGAGAATTGAACATTCAGGGTACACCTCAGAAGGAGTTCTTTAAGACGCTCGGTGGGTATACCGATGTTTATTCCTTTGGAATCAATAAGTTCGCATACATAGCATATTGTTTCAGTCAGTGGAACATTTGTGAATAGTGATGTGACATCTAATGAGATCATGGTCCTGTTGGATACGTTGATGTTTTCAATTGAGTCGATAAAGTCGAATGAATCTCGAACTGTGTGGCAGGAAACTTGTCTTCTGATTGGTTCTAGTAGATCTGCTAGCCATTGGGCTGTGCGGTGATAAGGCGAATTGGTCATGTCAAGGATCGGTCGAAGAGGGATACCGTTCTTGTGTACTTTCGGAAGTCCATAGAGTCGTGGTATATTTGAGCCGGATGGTCTTATGGATTCAAACGTTTCGTTGCTGATGAAAGATTCAGTTTTTAGCTTACGGAGGGTGTCCGTTAGCTTTTGTTCGGTCTGTTCAGTCATGTTTTTCTCGTTGACCGGTTTTGTGAATTTACATTCATCGGATAGTATAGTCAGCATCTTACTGATATAGTCCTTACGATTCATGATAACGATTCCTCCGCCTTTATCAGGACGTAATATCATAATCTCTTCGTTTTTCATAAGTTCTTTCAGCTCCTTATAATGCCTCTTCGTCAAAATGGACCTTCCGTTGGGTTTGGTATTTATAAACTTGTGACAACTGTCGAGGATTGATGCTTTGAGTTGTTGTAGGTTTTCATCTGATGTGGGTGTGAGATCGTAGGTTTGGTTTATTAGATTTTCAAACTGAATCTGGCATTGTAGATCAAGATCTACGCCATTCCTTCGAAGAATATGTGCAACAAGTCACTCAGAAAGAATGCAACAAGACTAAAGCAGATCTGCTCAAAAGTCTAAAGCCTACAATTAATACCGAATCTCCGTTCCCAAGCAATCCAGAAAAATACGTATTCAATCTTTCAGACATCACACTATCTACTACCCAACTAGAGGCACTATCTCTAGGTCCGAAATTCTGCGTAAAACCACAATGTATTGACAAGCTACAATGCCAGATTCAGTTTGAAAATCTAATAAACCAAACCTACGATCTCACACCCACATCAGATGAAAACCTACAACAACTCAAAGCATCAATCCTCGACAGTTGTCACAAGTTTATAAATACCAAACCCAACGGAAGGTCCATTTTGACGAAGAGGCATTATAAGGAGCTGAAAGAACTTATGAAAAACGAAGAGATTATGATATTACGTCCTGATAAAGGCGGAGGAATCGTTATCATGAATCGTAAGGACTATATCAGTAAGATGCTGACTATACTATCCGATGAATGTAAATTCACAAAACCGGTCAACGAGAAAAACATGACTGAACAGACCGAACAAAAGCTAACGGACACCCTCCGTAAGCTAAAAACTGAATCTTTCATCAGCAACGAAACGTTTGAATCCATAAGACCATCCGGCTCAAATATACCACGACTCTATGGACTTCCGAAAGTACACAAGAACGGTATCCCTCTTCGACCGATCCTTGACATGACCAATTCGCCTTATCACCGCACAGCCCAATGGCTAGCAGATCTACTAGAACCAATCAGAAGACAAGTTTCCTGCCACACAGTTCGAGATTCATTCGACTTTATCGACTCAATTGAAAACATCAACGTATCCAACAGGACCATGATCTCATTAGATGTCACATCACTATTCACAAATGTTCCACTGACTGAAACAATATGCTATGTATGCGAACTTATTGATTCCAAAGGAATAAACATCGGTATACCCACCGAGCGTCTTAAAGAACTCCTTCTGAGGTGTACCCTGAATGTTCAATTCTCTTTCAACAACGAAATATATCGCCAAAAGGATGGTATAGCTATGGGCTCACCACTAGGCCCATTACTTGCAGATTTCTTCATGGCAAAACTCGAAAACACATGCATGAAGAAAATGATCGATACCTTCGGAATCTACAAGAGATACGTCGACGACACTTTCATTATCGTCAACAATGAAGAGAATCTAGACGACATCCTGAAGTCGTTTAACAAGTGCCACCCCGCAATTCAGTTCACGCTGGAGAAAGAGTCCAACTCTAAAATATCCTTTCTTGACATCCAACTAACAAGACGAGAACACGATGGAACACTGAAAAGATCTATCTACAGAAAGTCAACATGGAACGGACAGCTGATTAACTTCCACAGTTGGGTACCCCTATACACCAAACGGAACCTGATCCGTTCACTTAGCAACAGAGTTCGCAGAATTTGTACCCCGGACACCGTAGAAGATGAACTGGACAATCTCAAGAGAATCCTCGTCGAGAATTGTTACCCAGAACGATTTATTGCAAAATCTATGAATCCTAGGCCACAAAAGCCGCCCACGCATAGCGTCCCGAAGAAACCGCTCTACATAAACCTTCAATTCAATGGAGATATATCTGCGGAAATACTAAAAAATCGACTGTCGCGCTCACTCAAGAAGACTTTCTTCGCAGCTGAACTACGACTAACTTTCTCCACAAAACCTATGATTCATGTGAACGTGAAGGATAAGCTACCACTGTTGGCCTCATCAATGTGTATCTACCAATTCACCTGCTCGTGTGGAGCCAGGTATGTCGGCCGTACCCAGCGTTCGCTTTCCAAGCGTATCACCGAACACTTACCAGCATGGTTTTACAAAGGAGAAAAGCGATGTCCCCGCAGCTCCATCTTAGAACACCTGATAGAATCCGGACACCAAGCTGCACCCCAAACAAACTTCAAAGTCGTCTACAGAGTAAGAAGTAGTCTTCCAAAAGGTGTACGAATCAGACTTCTTCAAACTGCAGAAGCAATGGCGATTCACTTGCTAAGCCCTGAACTCTGCATACAGAAGAGGTTCGTTCAATCACTAAACTTACAATGGACTTAACCTACATTATTACCTGAAAGGTAAATTCTACCTAATTTTTTTTTTCTGTCTCTTCATTGGTATTATTCTGTCTTCTCAATTGTAATATTTTGCATTTTCAACTTTCTTGTCTCTACCCCTACCCGATTTAATTTCTACACCTCACTACCACTTTAATTGACCTGACCAACGCTCAATTTATAGTCATTTATGTTACGTCATCCAACTTAATTGCTCAATTTCATTTCTAATCTAAATGGCATTATTATCTACCCCACTTCTACTTAGTCTCTACCTGTAATTACCTCTGTTGCTAACCTGACCTAAGTTAAAACATTTTAGTCAATTGTATTACGTCATCTAACTTACTAACTCAATCTTAATTTAGTTGCTGTCCAATTAACTTTGTTTCTATATTAGATCATTCTTTTATTACCTGATCAATTATCTAATTTTGACAAACCTCATGTACACACACACACTCAAATAATTATATATAAATGCGATTGTACAGCTATGTGAATGAATTCGCCGAAAAGAGTCTCTTCGCTGAACGTCTTCTCTTTTTCATATGACCAGGATATTAAACAGTTTTAAAAATAATGATATATGTATATAATTTAATTCAACCTGACTGCCTGTCTGCCAGCCAGTCAATCAACCTACCTGTACCATCTGATGAAAGCATATGATCAAATTTTTCGATTGACTTCATCATATCATAACTATCTTCAAAATCATTGAAATGATTATGTACCCATAATAAGATAATACGATTAACACGTGATCTCAACTTAGGATTATGTAAATGCCATGATAGTAGACGATCAACAATTGGTCGTGGAGAATCTAAAAATGTACGATATGTAAGCAAAAAATCTTCTGGATAGGTAATATCTACATTGGACAAGTCAGCGATCAAATGTTCAATTAACTTTTCTGGTGTACCCTAGAAAAGAAAAGAAAAAAATGTAAACAAAAGAAAGAAAAAACAGGGAAAAAGAAAATTATTATTGTTTAGGTGCAAGTTAGTTTTATATTATATCATTTTGTTGTACTATAAATATACCACCCTGGCACACATTTCCTACAAATAACTAACCACCTTCCAGTGCAAAACAGTTCAATTTGCTGCACAAGTTAGCAAAAGAAGAAAACATAACTAGGACAGAATAAGGGAGAAAATAGCCTAAAATCGAAATCTACAATTCAATGGAGACTCATAGACAGAAAGCTAACACTGATGCTGATCGGCTTCATCAATGTGCATCTATCAATTTACCTCATCCACCTGTGGAACCAGGTGTGTTGACCGTACTCAGGGTTTATTATCTAAACGTATCACCGAATACTTACCTTAATGGTTTTATGAAGGAGAAAAACGACGCCCCATCACCCCCCCCTCTCGCAGCCACAGCTCTACCCTGGAAAACACCTGATCGAATCTGGACAGACATCAAACTAACCCACAAACTAACTTCAAAGTTATTTATAGAATACGCGGGAATCTCTAGCTTAAAAAGTACGAATTAAACTTCTTCAAACCGTAGAAGCAATGGCGGCAATTCTTATGTTCAATTCTGAACTCTGCATACAAAAAAAAGTTTGTCCGGTCACTAAACCTCTGTCTATCTGTTTTCGACATAGAACTTTGCACAAATGTGCACCACAATCCCTCCATGTAGCGCACAAAGCAAGAGAAAAAAGTACAAATGCATAATAGAGACAGTAAACAGAGGTGTGAGATGAGATAAAGGAATAGTAATAACGAAGAACAAAACAGTTTCATTGGAAATCATAAGTTACAAGGAGTGGATGCATCTGTGTTAGCCACTGAGAACGATTTTAAGCCATGTCACCAATTGTTTCCAGCCATTTGTTTTTACCGTCACTAAACCTACAACAGATCTGATCTGTCTTAACACTGGATACGTTGCTTCTGAAAGAAGTAACCTCCTTCACCTACCCACCTAACTGGGAAGCATCGTTTTAACTGAAGGCGGACAGATCGCGAAAGCAACACAAGCTTTCATTACTCTCAAGTCTATGTGGAGGTCAACACTCAATATCAAAAATAAGATCCGGATTTTCAACACCAATGTGAAGTCAGTCAGTGCTACTATCATACGGGTCAGAGACTTGGCGCGTCATGAAGAGCACCTCTAACAAACTACGAATTTTCATCAATAGCTAGCTGTCTTCGCTCAAGACTACTCAAGATCAGATGGTCGGCCATAAAAGATCAGCAACAGGGATTACTGGCAATGAGCGAACCAATCCAGCAGTAACCCATTGTGCAACAAATATGCAGGAAGAAATGGAGGTGAATTGGTGACCATACTCTGAAAAAACCATCAAGTGTGTGACATCACAACAGACGTGCGTCAATACTTCACCGATAAAATCTCCTCTCCAACGACACACGTGGTCTACGCTCGATTTTAGGCTGATGCATTGCTAAACCACTTCGTCTAGACGGTAGTTCGGCTCGAAAAAGAAGTAGAATCGAGTGTGTGTGTGTGGTCAGCAACTTTACCCTACTCCCCTCCAAAAAAGCCGATTACATCATTGCTACTGACACTTCAAAAATTCGAGGTCATATATACTAATTAGCAAGGTAAAAGAAAGCAAATGAATATATAAAGGACTGGATTCTTATCGTCTCTTAGCTCCACATCTAATAATGATCGTTAATAGGTTCAACGAAAGACGGTCTGTTTTCAAGGTTTGATTTCGTGAGAAACCATCATTCATGGAGGGGGTGGATGGGAAGGAGCACAGTTGCTGGGTAATTTTTATCTGTAGACAATTATGTCACCAGTGACACTCGATAATGACATTAGTAATAATGTCACGTGAATTGTGGATAGAATTTTATTTTGATAAAGTCACACACATTGTTATGTAGTAATATTTACTGATGACGACATTTCGAGCATAATAAGGTGAGCGATATTGAGGCTAGGCGTGAGTCGAGTGCTAGGTAGGTGGGAGGGGAAATCAATCGATGAGGCTGTGAAATTACATCGACTGAGATGGTTAAGACATGTTTTACGTACGCATGCCTAGTCATTGCCTTCCTCGACTGACAGGCTGGAAAAGAGCTAGCTAGCGGCGGTCAAACCAAAACATGGCTTCATCAGTCAATGAAATCTATAACAGTTAGTATAAGTCACGTAGGAAGTTGTAGAGTTCCTGAGTGGTTGAGGTCCTCGGGACGGTAAAAACCAATGGTTGGAAACAATTGGTGATATGTTTCAAGATCGTTTTCAATGGCTGGCGGAGATGCATTCACTCCTTGTGACTTATAATACTCAATGAAACTATATTGTTCTTCGTTATTACTGTTCCTTTGTCTCGCACCTCTGTTTACTGTCTCTATTATACATTTCTTCTAGTTTCTTCTCTTGTTTTGTGTGCTACAAAGAGGCAGTGCGGCGACTTGAACTGGTGCACATCGGTGCAAAGTTCTATGTCGAAAACAGACGGACAGGATACACACCTCTAGGAGAGAGATCACCCTAATTTCCTTTGGAAACCCTCCGCCATATCCAAATCACAACTATAGTCTCTACTTGATATCTTTATAATAAATTGGGTATTAGGTAAGGGAAAGAGAGGGAGAGAGAGACTGGGGAATATAATTGCATAATGATACTGGTGCAAATGTTATGTAATATTGAAATAAAAGCATTTCTCAAGTAGAATGTACCACCACTACATTGTTATAAATCTGTATTTTTCACTTCTTACTCCTAAAATTTGCCTTGTTGTTTTTTTTAAATTCTATTTTATTCTGTAGATGTTACGTAAAATATCAAGTGACAGTGATATGTATCCACATATATATATTTATGTGTGTGTGTGCATGTTGGTCTCTCTTTCTGTTTGCTCGGTTAGTCTGTGACCACTTCACTTGTATGAACTTGTCTCCTTTAATAATGTGTATTCTCCTTATATTATATTATGTATAATATGAGTGTTTGTTGACAGTCCGTTGCTTGGTGACATATATCCATATATGTTTGTTGGCATGTCCGCTATATTCGCTATGTATAATTGGATCGACACTCCATTATAATTAGCCATTCATGTTAAGACTGTCTAATGATTTTTCCCACGCTTGTCTGAATTATTTATATATATTCGCATTCACAATTTGTGTGAACTACTTTTACAACTAATTTACTTACTTACCACTTTGGTGTGAGACCATTTATTTTCGTCTCCTTGTGTTTGGACAATAGAAGTATCATCGCAAACCTAGTGGTCTTCTGATTTCCGCCTTCTCACGTCAGGACTATTAGTTTCTCGACCAGTCCATAACAATAATTCAGCGACGAGTACATAACAGACAGACAGACCACCGACCATTCATATTCTCAAATGCAATGCCATTGTTAATATTATCAATATTATTTATTACTACTATTCTTATTATGATGACAATGATGATTTATCGCGTCACAGCACAACCACTGAAATTAGAACAAAACACCACAAAATTCGTTCTTTTTTATATATATCCACATTCCTGTCTCTCTATGTGTCTCCTCTTTTTTAAAAAGGTGGCTAAATAATACGATTAACTTTCCCGACCACCCCGTCGTTCTCCTCCCATTTTTTAAATAACATTGCTAACTGTTGGTTGTTCACGTTTATTATTTTATACTACTCACTCACTCACTCACTCAAAAGTTATTGCCGCTCACAATCATATCAAGGCACTACTCACACAACTTTCTTGCTTCATTTATATACATCAATAAATACTGATTATATATATGAATAAAATCAACGATATAAGATAAAGTACATTCAGAAATAAGATGTTTTCATAGTAAGAATAAGTAACTTGTTAGAATGTTATAATGTCAATTGAATTGAATACATTTTAACATTATTTATTATCTTCCTCTGATTTGACTGACTGGTGGTAATAATATCTTCCACAACTCTGGTATTTGCGTTGAGTCACTTCTATTGGACATGTGTTGTGTTGTGTGTAGACTAGATGGACCAGGATACATCCACCTGCCTATATTACTTTTAAGAATGTTGACTCTGCTCACCCTTCATGTGTGGTTTTGTGTTGGTGCATGGAGTGCGATGTAGTGTTGAGTTCCTTTCTCTAAATTACTTATCTTCGCGGGTGGGGCCAATCATTCTAACCTTCGTTTTATTTCTCATACAATTATTGATAACACTAATTGTGGTTCCGAATGTACTTCATCTCCCGCATGTTTCACGCATATCTTTTATTGACTTCATTCAAATGTCATGTATCTAAACGAAACAAGAGAGTTGTGTGAGTATTGCCTTGATATAATTATGCACAGTGATAAATTGTGCTCGAAAAGTGGTCATCAGTAAATATTAATTACCGTATAACAACACGGTGTGTCTTCATCAAAATTAAATCTTATCCATTATATTATTATTGTTTCCTTGGGTTCCTAGTGGAACATAGGACTTCAACTGCGCGTCTCCACTTGCCACTTCTGTCTTCCTTCTGCTGTACTTTTCACCTGTATCCATGTTAGTTAGTTCATACTCTTTCAACTCCTTTTCACACAATCTCCTCCATGTCTGCCACCCTTGCACTGACGTCCCACTCGCCACTTCCCTTTCGGCCTGGTTGCACTCAAGCGATGTCACTCAGCGGCCAAGCCTCATCAGCGAGTAGTGTCCAATCCATCTCAATCCAGTTTCTCCTGCATATTTGTTGGTTGGCGATTGATTCTTGTTTTATTTTGTTAGTTCCCATAGTTGGTGGCGATTCTTTCCGGCCCGGCCATCTACTCCTCAGTATAGATCCAGCGAAAACAGTTGTTGGTTGATATAGGTCTGCATGCTGCAGGCTGTTGGTGGAAATATTCTTTGTGACCCGCCCGCCAAGTTTCTGTCTGATCTGTATAGAAGAACTGACTAACTTGACGTTGTTTGTATTGAAAATCCGACTGAATTTTGTTGTTGATTCTGGCTGAGTGACGAAGATTTCCAGATTGGTTTCAGGTTAATGAATGTGTGCGTTTCTTGCCTGCCTTTCCGATTCTCGCCCGATTTGACATCCTCGTCCATTCTGACATCCTATAGTTGAGACAATGCTCAATGCTAGATAAGTGAATGAAGTAACCTCTTTCAAATCCCTCTCGTTGATTTTGTTGGTGGTGGTGGTGGTTGGTTATTTTCATAACCTCCATCTTGTCTATGTTCACCTGGAGTCCTGTCTTCACCGGCTGCTTCTTCGATCGATCAGTTTGTCGATCGGTTTTCGCTTTCAAATCTTCGATTTTGTGTGTGTGTGACATCAAACATAAATCATCCACGCGCGAAAACCAGGTATCTTCTAGGTTCTTCACGTCGATTCAGGATATCCCTGGACCATAATGAAAATTATAATATCTAACCCAGCACCCAACTGTGATATACTTATGTCATATGAATTTGTTTTAATTGAACGACTTTGAAAGCGAACACAATTTTTTGTTTTGTTTTACTAATGTCTTTCAAAATCATTGAACCCATTAAACAAAAGTTGGCGGCTTTTATGAAAAAATGTTTTAAAAAAGTGTATAAACAGCAACAACAACAACAACAACAACTAACCTTTGTGACTAATCGACATTTTTTCGATAGAATCGAATTATCATTTATTGATTTATTATTATTATTATTGTTAGTGCTTAAATCACTGCTAAGATTTGTGTCTAAATTAATTGATTCATAGACAAGAACAACACGTCCACCTTCACCCAACTCTGGTATTTCAGCTTCCCCCTCACGACTGATTATTTTCATATAATCTGCTTGTGGTACACATAGAAAATAACAATCTTCAGTGACCGTGCGCATGACCCCTCGATGTATACGATCTGTTTTACCCGGCCGGATACCGAATGCATCACCACGAGTTAATTCACGTATTGTACCATCTGGTTCAATAACCTGTGATCAAAACATGAAAAAAAAAACAACTTAGGGAACAAAATTGCATAATTAACTGAACAAACATGAAGAATTGAAACTATGTAGTCTGTTTTCGACATAGAACTTTGCAAAGATGTGCGACAGTTCAAGTCGCCACACTCCCTCCATGTACCACACAAAGCAAGAGAAGAAAGTAGAAGAAATGCATGATAGAGACAGTAGACAGGGATATGAGACAAAAGCAATAGTAATAGCGAAGAACAATATAGTTTCATTGGAAATTATAAGTCACAAGGAGTGGATGCATCTGCACCAGCCATCAATGAGATCGATGAGTTTGAGCCATAACCACCAATTGTTTCTAACCATTGATTGGTTTTTACCGTCATGAGGACCCCAACCAGTCAGGAAGTCTACACCTTCCTACTTTACTGACTGGCTTAAACTAACTGTTGTGGATTTCACTGACT
Source organism: Trichobilharzia regenti (assembly GCA_944472135.2). Taxonomy (NCBI): domain Eukaryota; kingdom Metazoa; phylum Platyhelminthes; class Trematoda; order Strigeidida; family Schistosomatidae; genus Trichobilharzia; species Trichobilharzia regenti. The sequence continues at coordinate 10,121,661 of OX235266.1, forward strand.
GATGAAGCCATGTTTCGGATTGACGGCCGCTAGCTATTTTCCAGCCTGACCCTATATCAGCTAACATCGGCCATTGTCGAGGAAGACAATGACTAGGCACACGTAACACATGTCCTAAACATCTCAGTCGATGTAACTTCACAACCTCGTCGATTGATAGTACTGCTGATTGATTAGAAGGAGCAGTTAAATACCACTCATATTAATCAAGAGTGCTTGCTAGACAAACAGACAGTCAGATCGAGGTGATCTAAATACCGCCGGATGGATGGCTGTTTCGCACGTCATAAGCGGTGTGTACTCGGATTGATGCATCGACATATAGACAGTCACCAAATCAGTTTAAACCATCCGATTTCTGACAGACTAGCCTATCTGGTCGAACTAATGGTGTGGTGTTGTGATAAAGACAATGTGTTCCAACGGATAATTATTCGCACATACTCCCACAGTTCAATATAGTATTAGCGACAGAATACGATATATCTATTTAGGCATTCTGTTTTGCAATTAATAGTGTTCTCTAAGCTGTTTGGTTTAGTTTCGGCGGGGCTTCCGTCGTCCCCTCTTCTGGACAACATCCCCTTTCAGCGCAATATTTAGCATAAAGTGAAATGATTAATTCAATTTTTTCCATGAGTGGCAGAATTGCATTTCCTAGTAACCATTTTTAAATCTGCATTGATCATTTTTATTATTGACTTGGATTTTAAACTTTCCCATCACATGTGATTTACTTTTTATTAGTTGGTATATTTCGTCTATATTAACGCTGTTTGTTAATTGCCTATTCGTTTGAGTACACCAGGCTTCTAGGAATTCCCTGACTCCACTTTTGGTGGTGTTTCCTCTGTCTAGGATTTCGACATTATCACAATCATTAAACTGATGTTCATAATTGTCTATATGCATTGATATGTTAGAATATTTATATCATGTCTTTTCTCAGCTGATTTGTGTTTCTGGATTCTAATTCAAGGGGACGCCCACTTTGTTGACCGATGTAATGCAATTTATTTTCTAAATGGTATTTAATTTTATCTCCTTTTTCTGTTGGATCTTTCAGTTTGCACAATATCGACTGAAATGATTGTGCTATATCTATTTTTCAAACGGTTTCAATATTCTAGTTGTTATATACATGGTAGGATGAATTTTCTTGTAGTCTTTGATGATGGTTCCTTATTGGTATTGTGATTCGATTCTGTTTGTTGCTAGGGTCAAAATGCTTTTCCCGCGGTTCAATACTGCGCGTTAGCAATAGAATACTACGTGTATTTGAAAACATTCTATGCCATGTAAGCAAAAATCACACGCCCAATGATTGGTTACTTTACTTTGGCTATCTCCTACGGGAGGATGAGCCGGCTTCATGAACATCTCGAATCATCGCTGGCCAGGCGCGGCGATCTGATGCAAGGTTTTGCGACAGGGTTATCCAATTCTTGTTCCACAGACGGAGTCCGTAGACGGTTTGTAGCCCCAGGCACTCCATATCAGCCTTGACTGCACCAAGCCATGTTTTCAGCTGTCCACCCCTGCGACATCGCCAAGATGGAAATGGCGAGGGATTTAGAACTGATTTGACCAGATCGTCATCTGGTCGGCGCAGAACATGGCCAAACCACGAAAGGCGACGTTGTTGGACCAGTACAGGAATTTGGTTGATGTTGTAGAGAGTTCATGAAGTTTCATGGGAATTAGGTACGAGTGATGTCCCCAGCATCGCTCGGAGAGTTTCCTTTTGGAAACCAAGGTATTCTAATCACCACGAAATATGATCTGCTTGACACTACCATTAATAATAGTAATCAAGAAATCATATGCAAGGTTGCATAAAACTATGTACTGTACTACTCAACAAAATCAATCAGTAGACAGATAGTTCCACTTATATCTGCTTGTTCACTTGATTATCATTTATGGTTGGGTATCAAGCAGATGATGTACTGTGATCGAAATATCTTGGTTTTTCAAAAGGAAACTCTGAGGTGAAATTTCACCAGTCGAACTACATAGATTGCAATTTGGTCCGCAATTCGCAATACGCCAAATTACGTCATCTCTGGCTTAGTAAACGTGATATCCGGTTGTCGACCAAAAGGCTCAGAAGTTCACTGCGTCCTTTTTTATGGCTCTATGGGCATGACAAAGCAATTGAAAGTGGAAGACATGAGAAGCCTGGCTAGCTGTCTTTGAACATACATGTCTGCGTTCTATCTCCCGTTGTATTTTGGTGGTACAATAGGGTAAGTAATATTAAGGTTAGGCATCGGTCGAGTGTTAGGTAAGCAGGGAAAATCAATCAATCAACAAGGTTGTGAAGTTACACTGATTGAGATGGTTAGGACATGTGTTACAACACATGCATCCTTATACATCGTCTTCCTTGACGGGCAACGTTAGCTGACAAAGGATCAATCAGGTTGGTAAACAGCTAGTGCTGATGGGGTCTAACGAAAACAAGCCTTCATCAGTCAATGAAATCCATAACAGTTAGTTCAAGCCGGCCAGCCAGCCACGTAAGGTGTAGACTTCTTGACAGGTTGGGGTCATCAGGATGGTAAGAACTAATGACGGCTGGAGACAATTGGTGATAAGAAGGATAATCGTTTTCAGTGATGGCGCAGACACATCTACTTTTTGTGATTTATTATATCCAATCAAGTACTCTATTGTTCTTCCATATTACTATTCTTTTTACCTTACTCACTTTTTTTATTGTCTCTGTTTTGAATCTCTCTTTACTCTCGCCTCTGGCTTTGTGTTCTACATGGAGAGAGAGAGAGAGAGAGAGTGGCAATTCGAAGTCTGTCTGGATTCAACATAGAACTTGGCACCGAAGTGCACCAGTTCGAGTTGCCACGTTCCAAATAGCACACAGAGGTAGACAAGAAGATGAGTGGAGAGAATCAATAGAGTTTGACAAGTATAAGAGTGAAACAGAATGGGTAATGGTAGGAAGGAATATGAAAGATTACAGAGACTGAATACATCTGCGCCATTGACAACGATTTTGAGCCATGTCACCTATTGTCTCCAGCCATTGATTCCTAGAGTCCCGAGGACCCCAACCCGGAGTCTGCATCTCCCTACCTGACTCAGTTTAACTGTCAAGGATTTCATGGAATGATGAGGCCATGTTTTTGTTTGGCCACCACTGGCTCTTTTCCAACCTGAACCTATATCAGCTAGCAAAGCCCGTCGGGGGAGGCGGTGGTTAGGCATGCGCAGCACGTGACCTAGCCATCTTAGTCTATGTAACTTTATAGCCTCGTCGATTGATTTTCCCTCTTTGCCCAACACTCTACGCCTAACGTCAACATTACTTATCTTGTGAAACCACCTAACGAAGTGCTCCATATCTGTGCAGAGTTTTACATTGAAACCAGTCAGCCAGTCAGTCAGTCAGCAATTCGCATATTGTAAATTTCATTTATAGGACGAATGACCTAGATTATAATATGACGACAATACCAACACGAAGTAAAGTGAACGACAGTATTGATTGCTTGATATGTTTCGATGTGACAGGGTTATAGGCCACGTTTATTGTCTAAAGTCTGATGATACTAACTCAGCCACTTAAAAGGTAGGGTGGATTTAAGCCTACGAGTCACACATTTACTAATAATCAAGTGGACAACGCAATAACACACAACAGTTCATACATACATATTTGCAGTGGGCTAACCCCAGCTACACTGGCTGAAACGAGTATATCACACAGGTTCTACCATGCAAGTTTACAGTTATCATTTTTGTGTCAGTCACCTTATGCTCGTAGGGATGTAACAGTACTATAGTGTCTCCCTAAGATAACTAGAAAGCCAGCTGCACTGCCTCCCCGCCACACTAGGGATGGGAGTGAGAAGAAAAAGTTGACTCCAAACACTTTAAATCCCAACTTATCTTGAGGTGTTCCTAGTCGGTAGTAAGCTCACCAAATAGACACTGTGATATCAGTGGTGTTTATTTTTATAAAAATGGGTTTGCTAGCCTCATACCAAACCTCCCCTCTTCATCAGACTTTTTGCTGGCTTAGCGAGGTAAAGAAGTGCACCAGCCACAGTGAATGATGATGATATTCCCACCACGGCGGCTTGAACCCAATGCCTATAGTTTCAAACGCCAAAGTGTTATCCACTAGACCACACTTGGGCCACGAGAGCCACTGCCTCTTGTGCAACGGGTCATATCAATTATGTAATGAAATTTTAAATTTTTCCATCGATTGATTGGACCGAAGTGCTCAGTCTCAGGTTGACATGTATACCGGCTTCTTGTGCAGATACTTCGATGATGTTTAGGCATTTGAATCTATGGACAGTGAATTCAAGCCTCCGTGGTGGGAAAATCATCACTCACTGCAGAATCTAGGCCCACCCAGCTGACGAGTCCCAAATAGGATGAAATGCGCTTTATCCTGGATTCCACCAATTAACTTCTGATCAAATATCATTCGATTAATTTTAATTTTTTTTTCGATTCGAAATGTGAACGTCAATTTTATGGCAATAAAAAATTTCGTATCATTGAAACAAAATTTAATAAAACAGCAGCAAAGAAAGGGAGATCATTTAGCTAGCTAACTAACTGACGTATTCTCACTTATCTTGCCGTCTAGCCTGGCTAGGTGTGTTTTTCATACTACTACCGCACTACAACACAACACTTTACACATGTATGTTGATTTGAAAGTTTATAAATATATAATAGACAGTAGTGACAAGAAATAAATCAAAGTTCGTGATTGTAAAGTGCACACACACACATCCACACACCTCCACATACATCTACATTTGTATGTTAGGCTGTACAAAGAAGATGGGAAATTTTCCCGTAGATATAATACACCCATCCACACACACACACATACACGTAAGCAGACAGACACGCATACATTTCTTGTTCAGACATAAACCAAAGTGTAATACCTAATCATAATACACAACATTATTAAAATCGATTAGTTAACGGTAAACGCTATAAACATTTGTTATTCATTTAAATACCTATCTGTGAGGATTTCCTTTAGTAACATTTCTTTTCGGTAGCTGAATTGATTTTGTAATCACACTTAGAAAACCATTGAAAGTCAGGGAGTATATGAAAACAGCTGTTTCATTGTCGTCTGGGATTCTCCTCGACAGCACGTATTCTTGTGACTCCACACACCTAGGACATTGTAGTTAATAAAAGGCCAGTTTACTGACAATTAAGCTATCGGGACCTAATCCAATGCGCCCATGAAATCTAACTTACAGGATTTCATTATGAGCTGCTGACATCGTGTTAAAGAATCATTGGAAAACCAGCAGGGAGTACTGGACAGCTGTTTCGTCCTGGTTTGGGACTCTTCTGAAGTACGGACACACTGGGATTCGAAACCAGTAGCTTCTGGTTACAATGAGAGCTCGTATACCACTAAGCCACTGGCCCGTGAATTCTAACTTCGTGACCATTAGGGGGCAGCAGGTCGGGTGTGAGGGCAAATACTCACCAAAGACATTGGCTAGGGGTCACGCTATTTCGTGAATTGACAGAAGTTAGAATTCATGCAGTGGCCATTGGATCGGGTCCCAGTGGCTTAATGGTATACGAGCTCTCTCGCCTTGTACCCAGAACGTCCTGGGTTCGAAGCCCGCAGTGTGGGTGCGTACTGATGAAGAGTCCCAAACTAAACTGACGAAACATCTGTCCAGTACTCTCAGGTTTTCCAATGGTTCTGTAACTAATGTCAGCTCATGATGAAATCCTGTAACCAATCAAATCCCTACAAACCAACACTTGAATAATTCTAACTTACACCAGTTTGCGATAGATTTAATCGCATACAAAGCCTCATTTTATCGAAATGACTTGTCCCATAACGGTTAGCACATGGAATTAACTACGTATATTTTCGTTCGCATCTCAATGGTTTAATAAGTAGTATTATTTGGCTTCACCTTGTAGATGATCTTGAAAGACGACTCTGGTTGAGCTACGTGGCCTCGAGAATTGAGATAGTAATTGTCTTGGATTGTCCCTTTGCTAACCATGCCGGATAATGTTCAAAGATGCGCGTTTGGAAAGTGTGCGCCAAGTTGTGCGGTCAATATAACTAGCTCCACACGAGCAGCAGGTGAATTTATAAACACACATTGAAGTGGCCCGTCCAAAGGCGCAGTTTATCCTTCACACATCCATTGATGATCATTTTTCGGCTGTAGAAATTGATATGTTGTAGATCAGCCATAAAGAAAGCTTTCCTCAGTGATCTGCACAAGCAGCAATTCTTCAGGATCTCAGCAAGACTAGCAATTACTAGCTCAATTCTCGAGCATTTGGTGAACTCAGGCCACATAGCTCAACCAGAGTCGTCTTTCAAGATCATCTACAAGGTGAGTGAAGCCAAATGATACAAAGGGCGTCAGGTTTCAGCTTTTGTGTATGGCAGAGGCGCTGGCAATTCGTCAATACAACCCCGATCTCTGTCTGTATACAGAAAAAGTTTGTCCAGTCTTATCTGGAAAATTCTCCAGGTGACCTATATCCAGCAACCACAATACTAACACAAAAAAGCAATGTTCCGTAATCCTAGTGAACCATAAGGCTTCATCCTTTCTGAGATTGGATTCTGTTGCCGTTTGATGTTGGTGAACTTAATATATGTGTAAAACTTGGGCACTGTGGTAGTAAGTAATTCCATAGTTTGTTTAATAGATGTATCACACAGTGAAACGGTATTATTTACTGGATGACGTTTCGAAGAATATTTATTGTTCATAATCATATCATCAATTATAATCACACGACTTTGAAACTTGAGTTTTATAGTTTTCATTGTCCTCTCCTGTTTGTCGTAGGCGTGGTAGAGTTTTCCAGATATCCAACTGGACAGGTATTGAATCATTCGTATTACACGTGTTGGTTTGCAATTAATTCGATAAACAAAGCTCATGTTATCAACCTCTTCCTCCACTGTAATCCTATCCCATCCAGTCTATTGCATGTTTCTGCGTAATTGCATCCAGTGAGTGGTATAGCTGAACTATTCTCTAGATTTCTTGTCTTATTCGGGGCAACTAATCTAGATTTTGCTAAGTTTTTATGTTCGGCTAGTTTGACTGCGCCTGTTCTACTGGTTTGAACTATGTTCGAAACCTCGTCATCCAGTAAATAATACTGTTCCACTCGCTGTGTGATACACCTAATAAACAAACTAATATGGAATGTTGGTGAACACTGAATAATTGATTAATCTGAACTGGTTTCCATTGGAGGGTGACAAGAAGGCTGTCACTGATTAATCATGAACTAGTTGGCAGAAGTTTGGAGAAATACGACCAGAAGTATTGTTGTATAATAGTACAACCGTTTATTTACAAACTTTGGCTCTGATTTCCCACTGTTTCATTATCGCATAAAAATAAATAATCGTGTTGCCTAACCGTTTTCTGTGGTTCTATGTCAGTTACAGGGCATAGTGATCTGCGATAGGTCCAGGTACTCAGCGAAATGGATATTTAACTGTCTCTCTGTTTTCGACATAGGACTTTGCGCCGATGTGCAACAGTTCAAGTCGCCACACTCCCCCCATTTAGCACACAAAGCAAGAGAAGAAGGTAGAAGAAATGCATAACAGAGACAGTAAACAGAGGTGTGAGACAACGAAATAGAAGTAACGCAGGACAATGTAGTTTCATTGGAAATCATAAGTCACAAGGAGTGGATGCATCTGAGCCAGTCATTGAGAACGATTTTGAGCCATGTTACCAAATTTTTTTCAGCCTTCATTGGTTTTTACCGTTCCGAGGACCCTAACCGGGAAGTCTACACTCTCCTAGGTGGCTGGCTTACACTAACTGTTGTGAATTTTATTGACTGGTGCCATGTTTTGTTTTGACCACCACTAGCTAGCTTTTTTTCCACCCTGACCCTATATCAGTTAACATTGGTCATTGTCGAGGAAAGCGATGACTAGGCGAGACATGCGTAACACATGTCCTAACCATCTCAGTCGATGTAATTTCACAACCTCGTCGATTAATTTCCCATGCTTACCTACCTAGCACTCGACCGATGCCTAACCTTGATATAGCTCACCTTATTATACCACTTCACACCAAAGATAGAACGCAGGCACCCATGATCGGAGACAGCTGGCTAAGCGTTTCATGTCTTCCACTCTCAATGGCCAGGTCTCACAGCTGTGCATAAAGGAGGACAGAGCAGACTGCTGAGCAGTACACACGGTCTTTAGTCGACAGTCAGCCGGATATCAGGTCTACGCCAGAGACGGCGTATGCGAAACTATCCTTCTGTATCCGTGCTGAGATTTCGTCAGAGATCAAACCGTTGGGACTGATGGCACTTCCCAAATAAGTAGATATTTAACAGGTGGTCTTACTCCCTTATTCTACATAACATGAATGACTGAGTTTTGAACACGATAAACACACGTGTGCGTGCGTGCGTGCGTGCCAGAATGCTCGCTAACCGGCGACGTGGTCTGGGTTTAACATTCGGAAGATGTACTCCTCCCATACATCTGTCGCATGGTTAACTCACTTAGAAAAGAGGTAATATTGAACACGAGGCTGACAAATCGACACTCCGCGAAAAAAGAAACATCACCGCTGCTGAAACTTCAGAAGCTTGAAGCCCCACATTCCACCCGAAGCGCACAAGGAAAGAGAACAACTAGCACAAGTATGATCTCACCTCACAACTTTGCTTTTAACAAAACTGGTAACTAACCAATTTAAGATTCGATGATATTAGATGGTTAGAGGCAATCGGCAGGAAGCCTTGCTTGACCTAGGTTTCGTGCTAGTTGCAAACCTGATTGATAGAATTTAGTCTGCACCAAACAAAGGACTAAACATGTCATACTAGTTACTAGTGTCCACCAATCAAAGTCTCCAATACAGTCCCACAGGAAGAAGGGCGGGTGTACTGCTCATCAGTCCGCTCCGTCCTCCTTTATGGTTGTGAGACCTGGCCACTGAGAGTGGAAGACATGAAAAGACTAGCTGTCTTTGATCATAGGTGCCTGAGCTCTATTTCCCGTGTAAAGTGGCATAATAAGGTGAGCAACATTGAGGTTAGGCGTAGAGTTCTAGGTAAACAGGGGAAGTCAATCGACGAAGTCGTGAAGCTACAAAGACTGAGATGGTTAGGACATGTGTTACGTATGCCAAGCCATCGCCTCCCTCGACGAGCAATGTTAGCGGATATAGGGTCAGGCTGGAAAAAAGCTAGCGGTGGTCAAACAAAAACTTGGCTTCACCAGTCAATGAAATCCACCACAGTTGGTCTAAGCCACGTAGGAAGGTGTAGACTTCCAGGCTGGGGTCCTCGGGACGGTAAAAATCTATGGTTGGAAACAATTGGTGACATGGCTCAAAATCGTTCTCAGTGGCGCGGATGCATCCACTCCTTGTGACTTATGATCTCCAATGAAACTGTTTTGTTCTTCGTTATTACTCCTCCTTTGTCTCACACCTCTGCTCACTGTTTCTATTATGCTTTTCTTGTACTTTCTTCTCTTGCTTCGCGTGCTACACGGAGTGTGGCGACTTGAACTTCCGCACATTTGTGCAAAGTTCTATGTCGAAAACAGACAGACAGACAGGAAGAAGGACAATCGCGAGCCTGGATAGCTCAGTGATGGTAACGTCTCTGACTGAAGGCGGTGGCACTGGGTGACGCGGATTTGAATCTCAGAAAGGACATGAGTTCCTTCAAAATTGCAGATACGCTTGCCTTGCTGACTGTCGAGTGCCAACTGGCACGAAACCTAGGTGGTGTCCAAAGCTTCCTGCAGATGATTGCCTCCAACTATCATCTAATATCATCAAATCAATGTGCACCGTGATGGTGAGCTACCTAGTGGCATGGTGGCCACATAAATTGCAAACCTGATTGATAGAACTAGCTAGACACATCACACTAGTTACTAACTAGTGTCCACGAATCAAAGTATATTTCAGATTCGCCGTAACATGCATTACGCGTAGGCGTCTTATAAAGAAGATAAGACACCACCATTGTGATATCTTAACTCACAATTGTAGTACGTCAACACTTCTCAAACAATCTGAAGAGTTTTCAAGAGTTTAGTTTATAGTGATCTGGTTGTGTGTGTGTGTGCGTGTGTTTCAAGAGTTTTGACCACAGATTGATAGCACACTTAAAAGAACCATTGAACAGCAGCTGTCCATTACTCCCTGGTTTCCAACTGGTCGTCTCTAACTGATAACAATCTGTGGGTAAAACTTGTAACAAAGCTGAAGAGTCCAGTCAAAACAGCTTAAAGACAGCAGTAGAAATTGTTTTAGCTAAGTGTTCTGTGACACACTAATACTTGAAGTTATAGACCATTACATGGTGAGAGATTATTGGACTAAAACAGAAATTAGTTTTTATAAAACTCTAAACTGTTATCATTATTATTCATCAAAGATTATTAACTGGAAGATACTATACTACTACCTTTATCCATCGGCGTGTTCTTACACGTAAATGAATGAATTGAAAACCTTTCATTATGAGCTGACATCGTGTTAAAGAATCATTGGAAAACCAGCAAGGAGTACTGGACAGCTGTTTCGTCCTGGTTTGGGACTCTTCGTCGGTACGCAGACTCCCGGGTTGGGGCCCTCGGGACTCTAGGAATCAATGGCTGGAGACAATAGGTGACATGGCTCAAAATCGTTGTCAATGGCTAGCGCAGATGTATTCAGTCTCTGTAATCTTTCATATTCCTTTCTACCATTACCCATTCTGTTTCACTCTTATACTTGTCAGACTGTATTGATTCTCTTCACTCATCTTCTTGTCTACCTCTGTGTGCTATTTGGAAGGTGGCAACTCGAACTGGTGCACTTCGGTGCCAAGTTCTATGTTGAATCCAGACAGACAGACAGACGCATCCACACCTCGGGGTTCGAATTCAAGGCCTTCTGGTTATAAGGCGAGCTCGTCGCGCTATATCGTGAATTGGCAGAAGTTAGAATTCACAGGCCATTGGACCGGGTCGCAGTGGCTGGAGCTCGCCTTGTAACCAGGTGTGTGTGCGTACTGATGAAGAGTCCCAAACTATGCTGACAAAACAGCTGTTCAGTACTCCCTGCAGGTTTTCCAATGGTTCTCTAACCAATGTCAGCTCATGATGAAATCCTGCAGCCAATCAACCAAACCCCTACAAACCAAAACTTGAAGACCTTTCGTTAACACTCCAGAGAGAGTAAAGTTAATATGCAACTTTAAAAAGCCAGTATTCAGCATACTCCAGCAGTTAAATCACTGTCTACCCTTGATGATCTCACAACACTATATCAGATAACCAGATCTCTGTATTTGGAAGATCAAAACAGATACAAGCTATAAAAGATGGTCAATAGAACCTAATTGTTAAAGAAATAGACAAAGAAAACAGTACCATCAAAAGCGAGTACAAAACTGTCAAGGGAAAGTATTGAATGCTACATATCTACCGAAAACCGGAAAAGCGGCAGGACTATATGGAATTTCCCCGGAAGCGCAGTAAACTGATGCAGTGATAGCAGTGGATATGCTCATATCACTACTACTAGAAGTTTGAAAGGAAGAAAGTCACCTTGTCAAACTACGAGAGAAGGGCGAATTACTCTCCTGCAAGAACTGGAGCCAAATCATGTACTTGTCCAGGCCAAGTAAATTACTAATTCGAGTCATCCTAGAGAGAATAAAAGATGTACTGGATGCAGAACTCCACCAATCGGAACAGGATGGATTAAAAAAAGCAAATCATGCGTGAATCAAATTGCAGCTCTACACAACATCATCGAAGAAAGCATGGAATGTAAGTGAAATCCCTTTCCACCACAACTTCATCGACTTTGAAATAGCCTCTGACAGTGTTGACCGCGAAATAATTTGGAAACTATCTCAACAATATGCAGTTCAATGAGTCAAATCTTTATCAACCTCATTCAGCAGTTATATGACAACGCATGTCATTGGATCGGGTCCAACTGGCTGAATCGGTCTACGAACTCGCCTTGTAACCCGGAAGTTTCTGGTTCCAAACTCTGATAGTGGGCACGTATTACTGAAGAGCCTTGTAACCAATCAAATCGCTGTAAAACAAGCCCACATGATAGTTCTGCTTCTACTGCTAGAGTGGACAAAAACACAGTAGAAATACCAACAAAAATTATATAGAATTTGGCAGGTAAAGAAAGAAAGCGAAAACGGAGATGATGAAGATTCCTGGGCAACACCAACAGCAACAACAACAACAACAACTACAGACAACAATCAGCCAGCATAAATGAGAGAAATCTGAAAGAAGCAACCTCCCTTACCTACACCTAGGAAGCATCGTTTCAACTACAGGCGGACGGAACTGACGAGGATATCAAAGCAGCGAGGATCAGAAAAGCAAGACAAGCTTTCATTACTCTAAAGTATGTGTGGAAGTCAACAGAACTCAGCGTGGAAAGTAAGCTCCGGATCATCAACTTCAATGTAAAGTCAGTGCTACTCGCTATACGGATCAGAGACTTGGCGCCGCGTCATAAAGAGCACCTCAAACAAACTAAAGACCTTTAATAACAGTTGTCTTCACTCAATACTACTCAAGATCAGATGGACAGCCAGAAAAAATCAGCAATAGGAACTGATCTCCGGGGAGCAAACAAAGCAGGAAATAAGCAGGAAAAAATGGCCATACTCTTTCGAGTGGAACTCGAAAGGAAGCAGCAAGTTGGTGGTCAGTGCGAGGGCGACTTTGAGGAGGAGGAGGTTATGTGAAGAGGAGATGAAAACATATGGGGAGACTTGGGGCCAGGTGAAAACTCTACCAGACGACCAAATGCAATGAAGACGCACGGCTGAAGCCGAATGTTCCTCTAGGAATTAAGGGAAATAATAATAATAATGACAGGAAAGAAGACGAGGATAGTGCGCAGCATATGGTAGTAAAGATTTTAACCGGAACAAGTTGGTACATATATATATATATATATGCATATCTTCTTTTTTGGTTTGTTGAGAAGACAGACATATTAGCCGACAAACCACATGTGTTATAGTGTACAAAGGTATACACAGTTTTATGTTTTTTTTAACTTCATAAAAAGAACCAACTAGGTGACACGACACTACAGTGTAGGTGAATGAATGCATATATGTCACATGAATATATATATATATAATACGTCATAAAATCGGTCAAAAATAAGGAAGTAGATAAAAGTGGTGAACCCAAACGAGTACATTTCAGCATATGTAGAAATGAAAAACTCACATACACACACACACACACACAAACACCAGAAAATCGATCAATTCTTTTCTACATAAACTACTAATTTCAGAAAAAAATGTAAAAAAAAGATGTCGTTTGCATATCACAGCTACTAGTAATGCTGCTACATTTGATGACTTGTATATCCTATATTCCTATTTGACAACACGTTTTACCGCCAAATAGATGGTGTAGCTATGGGCAGTCCACTTAGCCCTGTTTTAGCAGATATATTCATGTCTAACCTTGAAAGAACAAAGCTGAAGCATGCAATCGACGAAACATCTTCCTACTGTCGTTATGTTGATGTCACATTTATAGTGTGCAAAAATAAAAGTTATGCTTCACACTTACTAAGATTATTCAATGGTGCACACGCCAATATTGACTTCACTATGGAACATGAAAGTGACGGAAAGTTTCACTTCCTCAACATCGCCATGGAACGCCTAGAAGACGGTAGCCTTCAAAAGTCAACTTATCAAAAGCTCACATGGAAAGGACAATACTTGCATTTTAATAGCTTTTGTCCACATAGCTTTAAACGTGGTCTAGTCAAAACTTTGTACTATAGAGCGAGGAGAATATGCTCTATAGAGAAACTAGAGGAGGAGTTTGAGTTCCTTGAAAATATATTGAAGAGAAATGGGTATCCTCAAAGGTTTATCAACAAGTATGGAAGATCTAAAGTCACAAATGTAAAACAAATCACAGTAGAAAAAAAGCCAGTCTACTTTCAGCTTGATTATAAAGGTGAAAATATTGCAGCGATGATCAACAGAAGGCTGAGTACATCACTAGCCATAGCGTATCCTGCAGCTAAGCTCGTTCCCGTCTATCGAACAACTTGCTCTTTGGTGCAATCAAAAATCGATAGATATCCTTCTCATGTTACCTCCAACTGTGTATACAAATTTACATGTATCTTCGGGAGCAGTTACATTGGAAGGACAGAAAGAAGGGTATATCTGCGATTTTCTGAACATGTACCAAAAAGCTTACGTCTAAAGGGAAACAATGTTTTAAACAGTGCCATCACCAGGCATCTTCTCGACACGGGTCATGAGGTGGACGTCGAAAAGTCGTTCGAAATTATCAATAAGTAAAATAGCTCATTTCTCCTTAAGTTTGCTGAAGCCATTTCCATCAAGCGCCTGAAACCTGATTTATGCGTCCAGAAAGAAGCGGTTATCAGCCTTTCTTTGCCCTGGTAACTGGATAATTTCACCTCTCTTTCCTCCGAATGTGAAATGCTAAAAGTTTCCATTGTGTTTGATGATTATTGTTCGGAATAGTGGTTAATATTGCATATTTATATATGTATATATTTTTAGTGTATGAGTATACTGATCGATTGATTTTTGTTTAAACTGAACTCTGTGCAAGTATGTTATAATTTTTGTTGTAGATGTATTTAATAATGTCTTTGCCATGTAAGCAGCTGACGAGAAGGCAACGAAATAAAAGATGGCACCATTTTATTCTGCTAAAACTGTAGTTCTTGCTTTGTTCAAATTCATTAAGGGGAATAAATGTATGAAATACATAAAACCTGTAGGTACTTATATTCCTTTGTTTTTCAAACCACAAGCTTTGAAGTTTTGAGGAGCGGTAGTGTTGTCTCATCTCTCTTCACACGGGGTCGGTTAACTACCAGTTAAATGAGGTTTAGGAGTTGAGTTAATAGAGAAGATTTATAGCTCAGGTGGATGATTTGCAATTAGTTGTGTTCTCTGAAAAGAGCTGGTTGGTTTAGTTTCGGCGGCGCTTTCGTCGTCCCCTCTTCTAGAAAACATCCACTTTCAGCGAAATTTTTAGCATAAAGTGAAATGATTTAAATTTTTTCCATGAGTGATGTAAATGCGTCTCACAGTAACCATCTTTACATGTGTATTGAACGTTTTTATTGACTTGGATTTTAAACTTTCTGGTCACCTGATTTACTCTTTATTAGTTGGTATATTTGGTCTATATTAACGCTGTTTGTTAATCCGTTGGAGTACACCAGGCTTCTACGAATTCTGTGTTCCCTCCGTCTAAAATTTCGACATTATCACAATCATTAAACTTATGTTCATAATTGTCTATATGCATTGATATGTTAGAATATTTCTATCATGTCTTTTCTCAGCTGATTTGTGTTTCTGGATTCTAATTCAAGGGGGATGCCCACTTTGGCCGATGTAATGCCTGTTACAGTTCATACGTGCAATTTATTTTGTAAATGGTGTTAATTTTATTCCCTTTTTCTGTTGGATCTTTCAGTTTGCACAAAATCGAATTAAGTGATTTGACTGACTTGTGTACTATATCTATATCAAACGGTTTTATTATTCTAGCCGTTATTTCAGAGATATTTCTGATGTATGGTAGGATGAATTTCTTTTCGGTCTTTGATGATGCTTCTTTGTTGGTGTTTAGATTCGATTTTAAACACTTTTTGATGAAATTATGATGGGGATATCCATTCTTTTGGAAGACTGTTTGTAGGTATTTTTCTTCCATTCTTTTCAACTTTGGAGTGCTACATGGTGTTTAAACTCTTTCTTCTAAACAATGTCTGCACACAGTTTCGTTTGTGAGTTATTGGATTATTGCTAGTATATTTAAGTATTTGATCTGTGTATGCATTGATTTTCTATATACTTGTGTTTCTAAATTTCCTGTGTTGGTTCTCCTGATTAAGACATCTAAAAATGGGATTTTGTTACCTAATTCTTGTTCTCTCGTGGTGAATTTGATGTCTTCATATGTGCTGTTTATTAATTTATGGGTATATTCTAAATCATTTCTCTTAATTATTGCAAATGTATCATGTACCCAGATTTTCGGTTTAATTATAAGTAGAGCTATTGATTCTAATCTTTCCACAACGGCTACAGTTATTAATCCTGATATAGGCGATGATCCCATTGGTGTTCCTTTTTATCTATTCATATATTCGAGTATTGAATTGGAAGTATGTTGTGTAAGGCGTAATCGTATGAGTTCTATCCAAGTTGAACATTGCGTTTTTATGTTTTCATCACTATAGATTAATTGTTGCATAGTTTCTGTTGCTAATTTTGGACTAAATGAAGTAGGTATAATGCTGTGACATCAAAGGACACCATTATTTCATTGTCTTCTACTTGAATGTTTTTGATTTTCTCTAAAAATTGGATTGACGAATTGATAGAATGGTCGCATGATTCTGTTAGGTAATTTAATTTCCTGAAAAGTTCTTTAAATAGATTATATATTGGTGTTCCTGGAAGCGAAACGAATGGTCATAAGGGAATGATGTTTGGTCTGTGTAGTTTTGGTCTACCATCGAAACGAGGTAAAATAAGTCCGTTAGATTTAAATCACCATTGATTTCGTCTTGTAATTTGTCCTGATTTCGTTAGTTTATTTAACGTTGTTTTGATTTTGTTATCTAATATTTGTATAGGGTTTTTTGTCAACTGTTGATACACATTATTATCTTTGAGTAAATCCTCTGCTTTCTTTATGTAGTCTTCTGCGTCGAGGATTGCTGTTATTCTTTCTTTATCAGTCGTCGGTAGAATAACAATATATCCTTTCTATTCTTCAGTTTCTTCAATGCATTTTGCTCTTCAATGGTAAGTTAGGAATAATGTCTTTTCTGTTTGATTATAGGTATGATACATTGACGTATTTCTCATGATGTGGTTGACAAGTACTCAACCAGTAGACCACAGATGCATAAAGTGTTTGTTTAGGCTTAAATTATCCAGAACACATATTTCATGTGTATTAGATTAAAAGCCACAAACTTATCCTAGTAGGGTTGATGCCGTTGCTGAGTTATTCAAGCATGAAGTGTAAGTGGAGTAGGACTCGAACCTGTGTGACCCAGCGGCTGGAAACTGAGTGCTTAACTCCATCAATGAGCCACGTTTTCAACTTTTGACTTCAGTTATCGGACAAGAATCATTTGGTGTATTTTTTTCAAATGTGGTTTACTCGTAGGACATGATATAGAGTTACAGCTCCGGTCATGGGGTAATACACGTGGAGTCAGAATTAGTATAAGCCTATATTAATGTTCAAATTTTATATTGAGGAATGAAATAGGCAAAGGCGCTGGCGATGATCCATCACACATTTTGAAAGTTGCACATCAGTATTAATAGAATGATAACTGATAAAATCTTGACACCCAAGATGCATATCCAACCACTTATCGAAGAGCAAGTTAATTATGAAACAGTCCACTTTGTTACACTTTACGACAGGTGGAACTATGATGTAGACAGGCAGGTAATAGTGAAACCACATGTAAAATTTCAACTGATCAGATGGCTAGATGATGTCTTCATCGACTGAATTGACCACAGTCTGCCTTCCTCGATGAGCAATGCCACTGGTGGTGAGAACATAGGACACCTTCAAGCTACAAGGCTTGAAGTTTCTGTAGCAGTGTTTATTATTTTACAGGATGGGGTTGCTAGCCTCGTGCTCAACCTTTCCTCTTTACCACCTTTTTTTTGTGGCTTAGCGAAGTAAGGGAGTGCATCGCTTGGGACTCGAACCCCGGACCATGTGCATGGTCGGCGAGCGTCCTAACCGCTGTGCCACCGACGCACCGCTGACACCAATGATAGAAGACAACTAGCCTTTTGGTATCTTCCATTGAAAGTGGGAGATTATTAGCAAACACATATGCTGAAGAAAGTGGAGATGAATTTGGCACACGCTGACGAGACCGTTTCAAAGAAATCATGTGCCACCCCTATAACGCTTCAAGTGGAACCCAAATAGGAAAAAAACCTTGAGCATCCAAGGATAACATTAGTGAGAAAAAAAAGTTGACAGTCTCTAGACAGTCGTGGGCAATCCAATTAGAAAGGATCGCAGAGAACAGGATAAAATTGGAGGTATGCTGAGCTGTTGAAGTTAGTCCTATATTCCCACTTGGAACCCAAGGGGATAAATAACAAAAATAATAATAATAACAATAGATAAAAGGAGGTGGTTAGGGGTAATAAAAACAAACGACAACAAAAGTAAATGGGATATTTTAGAAAAGCTTTATCCTCCTCCTCCTCATCGGCTTACCTCAACAGTCCCGTTAAGCACTACAGACCAAGTATCCAATTTTTCATTATCATTTAAAACAATTTGACCAGCTTCACGGACAATGGCGAGTACCATTACAGAACAAAGTGAACGACAGGTAGCTTTAGTTAGATTAGAGAATGCCTGAAGAAAAAAAATGAACAATAAAGTAGGCATGAGAAAACAAGAATCAGATTAATGAATAGTATACATGTACGATCAGGTTATTCTGCTTGTTTTATTCTCTTGTTTGCTATTCCAAGTATCCAGTCTGCCCTATTATCACCAACAGTGATATTCTTAATTGTGGTAGACTGGATTATGGCGTCAAACTGTGCGTTAGGAGCTAGAAGACAGGAATACGTTGGACCACCGATGAGAAGGACTCTCAAAGATCTGAATTCCACGTGTGAATGATTTATATTGAATGTCACATATAATACACAACCTCAAAAACTTGCAAGCGAAAAAAGCAACAAACTGGTGGAAGAGTCAGGCAGAGAAGACAGAGGTGAGGTGATGAAGACAACCAGCTAAGAGGCAACAAAAACTAGTATCGATCACCATCAAAAGGAGAGATTCAACACAGGTTACTTCCTTCACTTCCTTCACTAGGAAGCCAGCATCGCTTCAACTACAGGCAATAGGAATAGATGAAGATATCGAAGCCAGCCAGAATCGGTGAGGGCAAGATACTCCTTCGTCAACTTGAAACCAGTTTGGAAATCTTCTGCAATGACTCAGTCAGCACACTGAACAAGATTCGCACTTTCAAAACCAATGTAAAGTCGGTCCTTCTATACGGGTCAGAAATGTGGACTATGTTTTGAACGACTTTCATCAACAGTTGCCCTCTTCGCTAGGCTCCATACTCGGGCCTCGGGACTCTAGGAATCAATGGCTGGAGACAATAGGTGACATAGCTCAAAATCGTTGTCAATGGCTAGCGCAGATGTATTCAGTCTCTGTAATCTTTCATATTCCTTTCTACCATTACCCATTCTGTTTCACTCTTATACTTGTCAAACTCTATTGATTCTCTTCACTCATCACCTTCTTGTCTACCTTTGTGTGCTATTTGGAACGTGGCAATTCGAACTGGTGCACTTCGGTGCCAAGTTCTATGTTGAATCCAGACAGGCAGAGGCTCCATACTGAAGATCAAACAGCCAGATAGAAAGGATTAGCAACAAGAAACTCTGCAGTGGAACAAACCATAAAAGGCGAGAGCCGACAGCTCAACAAATATGTAGGTGAAAATGGAGATGGGTGGATCAGGCATACATTGAGAAGACTGTTGAATGATATCGTGCACAATGCAGACCATTGTTCGGTTCGAGTGGAATCCCAATGGGAAACGACGAGTAGGTTGTCGGTGCTACGGTGACATGGAGATCATGTGGCGAGGAAGAGATGAAAGATAATGGACAATCGTGAACCCAGATGAAGATGTATGGTTGAAGGTCTATGTTCCACTCGGAACCCAGGGGGAATAAAAAGAATAATAATTCCAAATATATCAAGGAGATGACAACATATTGTGATCTGAATATATATTTTTGATTTACAAAGGAATCTGGGACTACTTCTCATGTCAAACTGTTCAGTCTATATAAAAATAACGCATTTTTCTTCCATGTATTACCAGTTCACCTAAGTGGCTAGCCAACTCTTTAGCGGCCTCAACCAAGTTCCAACTACTGATATCCATCAGTAGTATATACATATACCATCACGAAATTATTAACTTTATACTTTGAATAAACACTTAGAACATAAATTAAGCAGTATAAAAATACACGAATCTTATTTTTTTTATATATTAACGAAAGGTATTTACAACATGCGTAACAGATTAGAAGATGAATTTCGAACTATAGCTTCAATTTACACAGTTAGCGGAGGTGAAACTTCATTATAATTTCCTTAGTGGGAACCACATTATTCAGACTATTACAATATGTGATCTGTTTGATGCCATAAATGGGAAATCAAGAGAGCAGAAAAATTCATATAAAACTATGTACTAGCCAGGCAGATAGAGGTGATCTAAGTACTAGTGGACCATCGTTTCATTCGTCTGGGGCCAAACTCATCATCAGCAGTGTACCCAGTTAAGTCATTAGCACGGAGAGTCTTCGAATCAGTTCAAACCACTCGATCTGACTGGCTGGTTAGCGCAAGCACTGCTGGTTGATATGATTGGTGTGCCACTACTACTACTACTAATCCCAATTAATTAGTAGTATATAGTTTTACGCGAAACTATAATCCCAGTTAATTTGGACTCACTATAAATGAATAGCTTCATTTCAATGCATGATGCAACTTTGTGACTATATCCTTCCGTAACAATAAAAGTTCTTTGTCTGATTTCCTTTTTGTACAGTGAGTATATCTTGACGACTGACTGAAAAACTCCGCAAATATCTCGTTATTTACTCTACTAAATGTAAACAATCGCAATCCGTTAGTTATATAAGTATCTGAAGAGGTTACAGAGGTCAGTAGGGTGGCGGATAACCCCTTGGCATTCTAGGCTCAGTGTGAACACCATCACCGACTGACGATTCAGCAAAACATCCAGTTGACAAGTCCCAAATAAGAATGAAATGCACGTTCTTCTATCTTCTCTTACCCTCCTCCCATCACTACCAGGGAAGAACTTCTTGTTCACTTTAATGATTAAACAATCTCCACCAGGACCTGGAGAACTCGATAGTAGCAGTATATAAAATAAGCAACACGAAATCGAAAGTACCAATAAATAACACCCTATTAGAGAACCATTGGAAAATCTGGAAAGCTAGCTGTTTCGTCAGCCTACTTTGCGACTCTTCCTCAGTACACACCTACACTGCGGGGATTGAAACCAAAGACCTTCCGGTTACAATGCAAGCTAGCTCGTAGACCATTTAGCCACTGGGGACCCAATCCAATGGCCAGATCATGAATTCTAACTTCTGTCAATTCATTACATAGAGCAACCACTTCTCAATGTTTTCTTCGATCAGTTACTACCTCATCTTCAATCAGGCAGTGAGATGGGGTTGTAGTAAGAAGCCGTGACCAGAAGGGTACAGCAGGCTGAAGACGAAGCAGTAACTCACAGAATATGACATTCGGAAGTGGTCATGCATGCTATGAATTGGCAGAAGTTAGAATTCATGGGTTAGCCATTGGATCGGTTGGGTCCCCAGTGGCTTAATGATCTACGAGCTAGCTCGCCTTGTACCCAGGAGGTCCTAAGTTTGAACCCTGGCGGTGGGCGCGCACTCTACTGATGAAGAGTCCCAAACTAGGCTAGCGAAACAGTTAGCTGTCCAGTACTCCTTGCAGGTTTTCCAATGGTTCTCTAACAGGATGTCAGCTCATGATGTAATCCTCCTCCTCCAACCAATCAAAGAAACTTCCTACAAAATCAATACTTGAAAAATAATATCCTAATTGGGACAATGCTCCGGTGGTCCAAAATACGATAATTTATCACGATCCTTTTTTTAATATTAAGATCATATATTAAAACAGTTTAAGTGCAAATATTTTATATATTTATGCTTCGACTACCACGTCTAATTCTCACGCTCTCCTTCCGTTTTTTTTCTCTATCAAACAAGTGAGCGAGAGAAAATCACAAAAGTTTGATGTATATATATATATTACTTTTGAAGTAGATAATAAATTTCACAAAATAAAAAAGGTTGCTGGCACAATGCCAAAAAAAACTAACTAACTTCATTTTATAAAATTGGAACAGTTATTTTTTTATGGAAACACAGCTGATATATGCATATGTGTATGCTTTGACTATTATATCGATATTATTACCATTATTATTATTATTATTATTATTATTATTATTATTATTCGAGCTATGACAGTTGATGATGCAACTCTGTAGACTAGCCAGTTGGAAATACTTTTAGCAGCCTATGCACTCAGCGGCTAAGTAGCTATACTGAAGAATTGACTGTCATTTGATATCAGTGTCGAAGATACGAATCTTGTCGCTGATGCTGAATGCAGCAGAAGAGTAATGAACGCTTGTGTTTGCTTCCTCTGATTCTGGCTGGCTGGTTTTATAACATCCTTATCCGTGCTACCACCTGTGGTTGGAATAATGGTGCCTAGGAAGGTGAAACAGATGACTGCCTCTAAGGTTTTTCCCGTTGATCGTGATTGATATTTAGGCAATGAAAGTTTCATAAGTAAACCATTCACAGTTTAGTGGACACAACTACACCAAAATCATCCACCCGAGCCACAAATTTTCTTCATTATATCGAAATTGTATGCAAAAGCGATTATACGGCCTAAGAGAAAACTGAACCCGACGAAAGTAGACAATTTTGTTATTATTATTATTATTGCCTGAATGAAGGTTATTCATAAAATTTCAGATCAAACAGATTAGAGTATTGATGATAAATTTTTAATCGTTTTATTTAGATAATCGAATTATGAAAAAGAAGTAGCCGAGTCAATTGCATCATAAGACACACATTTGAACAGTGGTACTAAGTATACGTGCGATTGCAGTATCATTACAGTGCACGGTATAACACACACAACGGTATTCTGCGTCACATAGTTTATTGATCACCTCTTTTGTACACTTAATCGATGACTTCTAATCGATATACTTCGGGATTACTCGACTACATTTATTAGTTTTATTTGATTTTGACCTACATACGACTGCTTATCTGGATGTAACTGCATCCCACCCAACCTCCAATGGGTGGTGGTGGTATTCCAACTGAGACTTTGACACGGTGTTCATCTAGTAAGCTATTGAGTCATAACAGGCACTCATTGCATAACACGTAACATGTGAATTCTTTGCAGACCGACTTCATTAGGGTATGAATACCCAGTCCCTATTGTCAGGTCGGTGCCTAGTACGGAGGCACCAACAGTGTTACGTAACTTTTGGTGGAGAAGGATTCAGTGAGAACTCTGCGACCCATTGCAGTTATATTTATTGCTTTGGTTGTTAGACACAGTTATATATACTTATATATCTCGTCCAAGTTTGGGACTCGTCACCGGTTTGCATCTCTAGAGGTTCGAACTCAGACCCTTCCGGTCACAAGGCAAACTCGTAGACGTAGACAGGTCAGCCGCTACTGAGACCCGATTCAACGGACTGACTAACTAGTTTCAACGTAGTAGGCTCAATGGCCAGTCTATGAAAGGTAATTGCTACCAATTTGTGACAGACACCTGCCAATATCATCGCTGACGCGTATCTGTTCTCACTGTCAACCTGTTGGTGAACCCTACTGGTCACAACTACTCAAACTAGAACTCCAGATAACTAGCGAGCACCCGATTAATTTTCAAGAATTTGTTTTCCAAGCTCGATCACTGACTGGACGGTTGAGTCAGGCGTGCTCCCCTCCAGTAGCTGAATGATCTGACTAATAGTATTTCTTGGTTTTCACTATTTCCCTAACTGATATCAATCCATGATCACAAACGTGAAAAACAAACTAAATCCCTAAATACATATATATCAAGTGAAACAATGAAATGGAGTTGTACAGCGTATTTATTATCCTAAAAGTCAATCTGAACGAAGAATATTCTTTTCAATGCATCCTTCTCCACTTCAGGTTCTTACAATTATAAAAAATGGAATATTTGTGGTCGTTACAATAATGAGAGCCAGTTATGCGGCGGATACATTTTCAACGTAGAATAACAGATTAGCAGTCATGGGGTGTCAAAATAAATACTGGACATTGCATCGATGTCAACACAGTTTTCAGGGTTATATACCGAATTCCGAAGTCGTTATCACGTACAGTTAGTCCGCTTACGTCTCCTACACATAGCTGAAGCTGTTGCAATAAGATCATCGACTAAACCGGAACTTTGTATCCCAAAAATGAGAACACGTCCAGACGTTGTTCCTACCGTGACCAAACTTGGATTGATGATTCTTCTTCTCACCAAGAGTGCTCCTTCCCCTTAACCCTCTTGGTTTTTTTTTCTTTGCTTATTATTACAAATATTATTATTCGTCATAATTTATGCCTTTCATGCAAACATTCCTCAATACTATCCGGACTTATTATTAGTGATATTATCTCTTTTCTCAATATATGCCTCCATCTGTTTCATTTAACATATTCGTTATTTCATTATGAACCTCTCATTGCAGTCCTACTATCTCCTGTTAAACACAGACCACTTTGTACTAGCCACTCACTCGCTCACCGGACAGTTTTTATAACCTTGAACTGATTTGTCGATTTTCCTACCCCACACTCTACAAATCCATTATGATTAATCATCACCACTTTCTCCCATTTTACAATATTTTGCAATCGATTTCAGCCCAGAGCACCTTTGTCTCACACACAAATACGACTATTTATTTTGACATCCCATAACAACTAATTTGTTATTCTACGCTGAAAAATGTATCCGCCGGATAACTGACTGGCTATCATTATTGTTAAGACAACAAATATTCCATTTTTTATAATTGTAAGAACCTGAAGAGAAATTATTGAACAAGTTAACTTCAAATGGGAGTAGCGCTTGCTAACCAGCTTCACTACGACTTAAATACTGAATGGCTATTTCTCCTGTGGGTAGAAGAGCTCATCAACTACGAGAGAGCTGAATCACTACTCCAAGTTAACCAGAATTCTACCTGGCTAGTTAGTTAGTTAGTTGCAACTACTCACATATCAACCAATCAGTAATATGTGCTGTTAAAACGATTATTCATGCTTTCTTGATTACTATTTATAGTATGACACATCATGGTTTGACATCGGTTAGAGAGAACCATTGGAAAGCCCGTTGAAAGCTTTGGACAGGTGTTTCTTCCTAGTTTGGGACTCTTCATCAGTATGTACCCACACTGTGCGGGGTTCGAATCCAAGACCTTCCGGTTACTAGACTAGCGAGCTCGTAGACCATTAAGCCATTGGTCACCCGATCCAATGACCATTGGATGAATTCCAATTTCTGCCAAGTCACGCATGATATAGCGTGGCGACCTGAAGTACCCCACTGGTGATGACTTCTCACTATTTATAGTGTCAAGTAGGCCATCGACTTTCAGTTATCGATGGACAGTTTTTCCAAACGTGTGTTTGACAACAAGTGGATGCATGGTACAACCAATGCAGTCTCAGCTGCACAGGAAGAAGTGAATTGGTATGTACATGTGTATTGATGTAGCCGACAGTGATAGCTTGTCTTACACGGGTTAGTTAAATAGTTATTAGGAAGTAAAGATTTGTCCGTTGATTGGCAACAAATCATTTTTTATTGTGAGGGATTTTGAAAGCTGTTTTCAAAGAATTTTGGTCTCAATATGACTTTTAAATTCAAGACTCTGAAGCAAAATCACAAAGGATTTAATGCATTTGCGCCGTTTTTAAGTGATTTGATGCAAATCATCAATACTCTCAAGTTATTGCTCCTCCGCACCCCCCCCACCCCGGAGGATTTCAGCTGGGTAGTTTACACCTCCTCGTTGTCACACAAATACGACTATTTTGTTTCGACACCCCATAACACTACTAATCTGTTATTCTACGTTAAAAAAAATGTATCCGCCGGATAACTAACTGGCTATCATTATTGTAACGACCACAAATATTCGAGTTTTTATAATTCTAAGAATCTGAAGTGGAGAAGCATGCATTGAAAATAATATAACTTATTCTTTGTTCAGATTAACTTTTAATACTTCATGCGATATGGGAATATTTCACACTAATCAAATCTTAACTTTATTATCATCTATTATCATTAGCAGTGGTGTATTTTCTTTTTCAAGACTCTTTTTTAACAGAAACGTATTTTTAACTGCCTTTATAAAAATGACATAAATGATAAATTTGCTTTTTATATCTCATTACACATGAAAAAATGGTTGTGATTGATTAAAAAGCTTCATGGCTGTTGTTGTGTGTGTGTGCGTGGTGATGATAAAAAACAAAAATAATGCAAGATTGGAATGCTTCAACAACCTCTATTGAATAGATCAGAAATTTTTTTTAAAAAAAATTGAGTTGAAAGTGACAAGAACAACAAAAATCAGACGTGATAACTACTTTTTTCTACAAAAAATGTGAAGGAGAAATGACAGTTAACCGATTTTTTTTAAAGATATATATTACTGTGAATAGAAGCAATACTTACCGGTAATTGTTCAACATTTTCCAGAAGTAAATCAATATCCTCCTGTGTACGTTCTGAGGGTAGTTTTAAAATCGACTCCCAAAAAGCATCACGAATAGACTGTTTATAAAAACAAAATAAAGTAAGCAATACCGAAAAAGACCATGAGTGATATGTATATCCACATGATGTGTGTTTTGTTTTTGTCAGTCTATTATATTTTGCTATGTGTATATGGATCGATATTTCATTATAACTGACAATATGCTTTTGTCTGTCCACTAACTAAATAAACAATGTATGACCTTGTTATCACATGACATTACAACCAATCATGGTAAGACGTTATCTTATTGGATCATGTGTATTAGCCATTTTCATATATACTCTTGCTTTATTATTCTTGTTCCCACATTTCGTACATCTAAGTACCCTTCCACTCACACACTTGTGTGACATTTATTTTCGTTGTCTGGAAAATACAAGTATCATCGTAAACCTGGTGGTCTTCTGATTTCCCTCTTTCCGCGTCAGGACTATTAACTACTCGACGAGTACATAACAATGAGATAAGAGTGGGTAAAAAAACAAAACAAGAAGATTAGAAAAAGGCTCAACCAGTGTAACGGAACTACCACAACAGGATGAAGTTGTTGGAAATTCTGTTTTTTTGTTCCACCACCAAATAGTCACCGATGAAATTGGCTGCTGGTGGTGCTCTATATGCTATCCCAATAGCTAAATGCTCAACGAGCTGGTCTGGCCATCCTGAAGCTCCTGGGTTTGATCCATAGTGATGCGGTCATAGGTGAGTACTGATGAAGAGTCTGACATTAAGTACAGGTTGGAAAAGAGCTAGTGATGGTCAGACTAAAACATGGTTTCATCAGTCAATCAAATTCATAACAGTTAATTCAAGTCAACCATCAAGCGATGTAGGGTGGTGTAGGCTTCCTGACTAGTTGGGGTCCTCGAGTTATTAAGAATCTGACTTGCTATCACCAGGGAATAATCTCGTTGACTTAGAATATGCAGACGATATAGTCTTTCTAGGCGAGGACGCTGACAAAATAGAGCAGAGTCGTGTAAACACCTTGAGCTGCAATCTTGGTATGTTTGGCATGCGATTCGCTCCCGCCAAATGTAAGATGATGCTGCAGGACTGGATTGGGCTACACTGACTCCTAGCTTAGAAATAGGGAGTGAAGTGGTTGGTGGAGCGTGTTGACCATTTCAATTATTTGGGAAGTTGCGTCAGCCAACGCCAGCGGGTTGATCGCTGACGGAATCTCAGAACGGATACCGAGAGCTAGTTTCGCAAATGCCAGTTTACACCGTCTCTGGCGTAGACATGATATCCGGCTGGCTATCGATCAAAGGGCGCGTGTACTGCTGAGTAGTACGCATGTCTCGCCTAGTCATCGCCTTCCTCGACGACAGGCAACGTTAACTGACAAAGGGTTAGGCTGGAAAAGACCTAGTGGCGATCAAACCAAAAAATGGAACCAGTCAGTCAAATCCACAACAGTTAGTTTAAGCCACCCAGTCACGTAAGAAGGTGTAGACTTCCTGCTTGGGGTCCTCGGGATGGTAAAAACCAATGAAGGCTGGAGATAATTGGTACTATGGCTCAAAATGGTTGTCGATGTTAGTGCAGATGCATTCGCTACTCTTTGTGATGAGTCACATCCAATAAAACTCTACTGTTCTGTCCTATTAGTATTCTTTTCGCCTCATATTTCTGTTTACCTGCCCCCCCTCTTTGGAACTTCTCTTTACTCTCTTCTCTTGCTTTGTGCCACGAAAAGCATTTCCAACAGGCTACTGTAGACTTTTATCAACAGCTAACGACTTTCGCTGGATCCATGTTGAAGATTGAATGGCCAACCGACCAGGAAGAATTAGCAACAAGAAATCCTAGAAACGAACCAACACACAAGAACCTGTTGCTCAATGCATATGCTGAAGAAAGTGTAGATGCGTCGGACATACACACTGAGGAGACCGTAGAATGCCATTGTGCGATGGATATCGAGTGGGGAACGACAAGTTTGGCGTCATTTTGAGGTTGACATGGAGGAGATCGTTGTGTGAGGAAGAGATCAGAGCCTATGGACTATTTTTGAAACCAGCTAATTAATGAGGAAGGTAGAAAAAAGGACAAAGTGGAGATGTGCTGGTGAAGTCTTACATTCCACTCGGAACCCAATAAAATAAATAAATAACAAATTTACAATGAGAGACACGGATGATTGTTTTAATACACTCGACTTTCATCCGATTAATTGGGGGGGAGGGGCGGGGGTTCGAATCCCGCCTTAACTAATTCACATCTTGAATAACTCGATAATCCTCAACACAGTGAGTGCGGCTCATTATACATAAAATGAAGACTATCACATACAGTCACATGTAGCTGTCTTGACTCGAAATTAAACTCGATGGCAGACATACATGTATCCATTTTCTCTCTGAACTCGTAGATCTGTCAAATTCTCACTATTCAACTTGTTTCTATTATTTCTGTACCTTTAGGTAAGTGAGACACATATGGTGATTTGAACTGATGTACTTTTATGCAACGGTATACGACGTAGAGTTTAATTTCGTTTTTAGACAATATAACAGTAGATGAATAGTCAAGTAAGGATAGTATTCACTATATAATAAGAGTATTGATTTCTTAGTTTTAAAAATTAATGAATACTCATTCAACGTTACTGTTTCTCAGAAGATTTCAATATAGAAAAAAAAAATCCCCAATTAAGACATTTAGAAAACATCTCATTCCTAGACGTCTTCATGGCAAAGAAAGAAGATGACACACTAAGAAGGAGTGTGCATAGGAAACCTACAACAACAGGTCAGTAGACTCATTTTTTTGAGTTTTGTACCATTGAAATATAAAGGCGTAACCTGGGAAAGTGTCTGGTTCATCGAGCTAGGTTAATCTGTTCAGACGACTGTCTCAATGAGGAGCTTAAGATGATTATTAGAGAATTATTTAGAAAAAATGTTTATCCAGATAAATTCATTCAGTGAAAATATGAATTCAGCACCTATGAGAGTCAGTATGGCTACAGTTCTGAAAAAACCAATGTTCAGAAAACTGCAGTTACTCCCTCGGTGACAACATCAGCGAAATAATAACACAGCGAGCATCCGAAGAATGCAGTTAAAAGAGCTTATTATGCAGCAGAGGTGGTACGTTGTCTCTTAACAACCACCCCTATTCTACGTTCCAGAAATAACGATAAACTACCTAAATTTGCCTCCTCTTCTATGTGTATCTACCACTTTGACTGCAGCTGCGGAGCCAGCTACATCGGGCGAACAATTAGGCAGGTTCATCATCGTATTTCCGAACATCATCCAGCATGGTTAAGCAAGGGACAAACAAAATCTATTCGTAGCTCTATTTTAGCCCACCTTGTAGATAGTGAGCATAAGGTTGATGTTAATACTGCATTTAAAATTATTTATCGCATTCCTACTAATCTTAATTTTGCTCTACGAGTTCGTCTTCTACATACCTACAGCTGAAGCAATAGGAATCCACTTGAAGAAGAAGCCAAACCTGTGTGTTTAGAACAAATTTATATAGCCACTTTCCTTACCTTGGCCATCGTTACTGTTTCTGGCTCTCAATTTACAAAATTTAGCATTTATGACTGCCTTTCCTCCCCTCGCGTGTGTTGGATGGAATCCAGGTTAAGCGGAGATTATTAAGTAAGTAATAAAGTTTAGTCTACGAGGCTGTAAATCTACACCTAACTAAGTGAATAGCACTCGCGTCACACGTGCCGCCAAGCCACCTCTTGCCTCAACTAGCAATCTTATCTGATACAGGACTAGATTGAAGAGGAGGCTAGGTGTGGTTGAATCAAAACCTGTCATCTATCCATAAAGTCTCTGACTGTCAGTTTAGAGCAAGTAGTGAAATGTAGACTGCCTGGTTGGCTTCCTCACGATAGTAAGAACCAATGGCTGAAGACAATTGGTGATATGGGTAGAAATCAATCTAAATGGTGCAAGTGCATTCACTTACTGTTGCAAGCTGAACTGGTGCACTGCCGTGTAGAGTCCTATGCTGAAACTCAGTGAGTCAGTCAGTCAGAACTTAGTGCTGAAAAAGAAGACACAAATTTCTACCTACCTATGTATCAATTACTAATATTAAACAGGGTTATGGCAGTTCATCCTGATAGTTGAATATCGATTAGTTACAGGATTTCGTCATGAGCTGACATCAGTTAGAGAACCATTGGAAAACCTGGGAGTACTGGACAGCTGTTTCGTCACCCCAGTTTGGGACTCTGCATCAGTACGCACCCACACCACAGGGTTCGAACCCAGCACCTTCTGGTTACAAGGCTATTGAGCTCGTAGACCATTCATCAGCCAATGGGACCCGATCCAATGGCCAACCCATGAATTCTAACATTTGCAAATTCATGACATATCGCGACCCCTAGCCAATGTCTTCGGCGAGTATTTGTCCTCACACCCGGCCTTCTGAACCCTACTGGTCACGGCTTCTCACTAGAACCTACCTGAATAGGACAAGTCGCTAGTGAGAATCTCGGGTTTTCAGTGGCTTAATGGTATACGAACTCGCCTTGTAACCGGAAGGTCCTGGGTTCGAATCCCGGTGGGTGCATACTGCTGAAGAGTCCCAAAGTAGGACGAAACATCTGTCCAGTACTCCCAGGTTTTCCAATAGTTCTCTAACTAATATCAGCTCATGACGAAATCCTGTAACCAATCAAATCCCTACAAACCAACACTTGAATATCGATTAATCAAAAAGTCCGGTATAATGGTTTTATTTATATACAGAACCACATATTTTGTATAATATAGGAGGGTAGATTTAATATGGTGTATCAAATTACTGGACTATACACACCTACGCAAAACACAGAATGACTAAGCTTTACTCTCAATCAGCTTAAACAAACTTAATTATATCTACTGTAGTTGATTTGTAAGGATTAGTTTCATTTTTACGAGTTAGTTGATCACGGATTGATATCAGTTAGACAACCATTGAAAACCAGCCACAGGGGGTACTGGACAGGCAACTGTTTCGTCCCCCTAGTTTGGGAATCATCAGCAATACGGACTCGCACTGGGCTGGGTTCGAACCGAGGACCTTCCGGTTATAAGGCCAGCTAGCTGGCTCGTATACCATTCAGCCCACTGGAACCTGATTCAATGGCCACCGCATGAATTCTAACTGACCACAGTATAGACCACTTTACAAAGGGAGATAGAACTCATACACCTGTGGTCAGATCCAACTACTTCGAGTAACACACACACACATCCTGTGACCGATAGTCAGCCGGATATCATGTTTCTGTCTGACTGTTTTTAACATAGAACTTTGCACCGATGTCTGTCTGTCTGTTTTCGACATAGAACTTTGCACAAATGTGCGGAAGTTCAAGTCGCCACATTCCGTGTAGCACGCGAAGCAAGAGAAGAAAGTACAAGAAAAGCATAATAGAAACAGTGAGCAGAGGTGTGAGACAAAGGAGTAATAAAGAAATACAAAACAGTTTCATTGGAGACCATAAGTTACAAGGAGTGGATGCATTTGCGTTAGCCACTGAGAACGATTTTGAGCCATGTCACCAATTGTTTCCAACCATAGATTTTTACCGTCCCGAGGACCCCAGCCTGGAAGTCTACACCTTCCTACGTGGCTTAGACCAACTGTTGTGGATTTCATTGACTGGTGAGGCCAAGTTTTTGTTTGACCGCCGCTAGCTTTTTTCCAGCCTGACCATATATCCGCTGACATTGCTCGTCGAGGGAGGCGATGGCTTGGTATACGTGATACATGTCCTAACCATCTCAGTCTATGTAACTTCACGACTTCGTCGATTGATTTCCCCTGTTTACCTAGAACTCGACGCCTAACCTCCATGTTGCTCACCTTATTATGCCACTTTACACGGGAAATAGAGCGTAGGCATCTTTGATCAAAGACAGCTAGTCTTTTCATGTCTTCCACTCTCAATGGCCAGGTCTCACAGCCAGCCATAAAGGAGGACGGAGCGGAGTGCTCAGCAGTACACCCGCCCTTTGGTCGATAGTCGAACATCTCGTCTACGCCAGAGTCGGTTGCACCGATGTGCAGTAGTTCTATTCCTGTGAGCCATTACCTACGTACACGTACGTTTCTGCTTTAGACCCCATATCAGTTAACTGTAAAACTATACTGGGAATGTCTTAATGTGCGAAATGGATTTCATACTCGTGACGATTAGTTAGAAATTGCTGATAATGATCCAAATCTAATGTGTGAGGGGCTGACCAAAACCTCGGTGCATTGAAGAGTAGGGTTCGAGAAGCCATAGCTCACTGGTTGAAAATCGAGTGCCTATACCCGATGACCCAAAGCCCCAGAGAACCGAGTGAGATGGAAAAGTCCCAGTGAGAAGTAATCAACATTAAAATTAACCATAGAATTAAGAACAACAACAAAATTCGGTCGGATTCAATTCAATACAAACAACGTCAAGTCAGTCAGCTCTTCTATACGGAACGGATCAGAAACTTGGCGGTGGGTCACAAACAATATTTCCAACAGCCTGCAGCAACCAGACACCTTTATCAACCAACAACTGTCTTTGCTGGATCTATACTGAAGATCAATCAGATGGTTGGGCCGGAAAGAATCACCAACTATGGGAACAAACAAACAAACAAAACAAGAACCAATCGCCAAACAACAAATCTGCAGGAGAAAGTGGATTGGGTTGGATTGGACACTACTCGCTGAGGAGGTCGGGCCGCTGGGTGACATCGCGCGAGCGTCAGGCCATTCCTCGAGTGGAACCAGGCCAAAAGCGAAGTGGCGAGTGGGACGTCAGTGCAAGGGTGGGTGACATGAAGGAGATCGTGTGAAGAGTTGAGGAGTTGAAACAGTATGGACTAACTAACATGGATGGTGCAAGTGAAAAGTACATCCGAAGCATGACAGAAGAGTGGCAGGTGGAGATGTGCAGTTGAAGCCCTATGTTCCACTAGGAACCCAAGGGAACAATAATAATAATGATAACATTTAAAAAAATTAAGGGAATTATAACAATAATTAATTATACAAACCTCATGACTACCCGATTCCAAGTCTTCCTCTTCATCCTCCTCCTCTTCATCGTCATCATCGTCCTCATCCTCCTCTTCTTGTTGTTCTTCACCTTCAGAATCCGCTAAATGACTTGTATCTGATTGAGTTTTACCCCATCGTGAAGAATTACTGCTGCTGCTATGTTTTTTATCACGTTTCTCTGGAGTTGATGTAACACCTGATGATTGAAAAAATCCTTGACGTCCATGGCATAAATCATTCTGAGTATTGATTCCCCCACCAGAACTTAATGAATGCGCTGATGATGTATCACTTAGATGTGAAACTCTTGAAGGATCATTAATACTAGTGTTATTGCTATCCGATTTATGTTTAGTAGGCTTCACAGTCCTTTTAATCTTTTTTTTATCGGCTTCAGCGTTTGTATTCGCAACTGACAAGGAGGATAAAGCCTTAGGCAAGGATCCAACACCCTGAGATGATGGTGATTCATTTGATGAAACATCAACAGCACGTGAACCATTACTCTTTGAATTAGATGTACGATCCAGTGAATGCTAGAAATATTTTCACAAAAAAAATAATAATAATAACAATTGAAGAGAAGAATTAAATAAAAAAAATAGGTACAAGTCAGTACAAATAGCTCAGCGGAAGGCAACGTCTCTCTGACTACAACACTCACTGGGTGACGCCAGGTTCAAATCTCAGGTGGGTTATGAGTTCCTTTAGGCTTGCAGTTACGCCTTGTTGATTGGTGTAAGGGCCAACAAGCACGAAATCTAGGTCAAGGAAGGCTTCCTTTCGATTGCCTCTAACAGAATAATCGTCCGTTCGGTAGACCAGCGGTAGAATACTCGCCAATTATGCACGTGGTTTGTGGTTCGACCACCGGCCGACGTACTTATATCCCTCGCGCTTAGTCCGTAGTAGGTCCCATGAAGTGTAAAAATTGGGTGTGAAACTAGCAACCATACGCTGTAAAAAAGACCAACACTACTGGCTATTGAAACTTCAAAACTCAAGCTTCAAGTCTAATGTTCCACTTGAAACGTGAAGGAATAAAACAGAATTCTAAAAAAACAGTTACTGTCGGAGGTCGAGCCTAGGAATCTCCAGTTACTAGATCAGAATCCAGTTATTCGCGAATTCTAACAGTTCACAGTATGGTCCTACCGCCAACAACTATTGTCGATGAACATCAGTTGTTCAGTGCGGTAGTTGCTTAATTGTTAGCATTGACGAGTCAGCGGATTCTAATCCAGTGGAATGAATGGTCAATGACTTCGCCTTGGTGATATGAAAGCCTTTGGTACAAACCCAAGTCGTAGAGGTCAAAAACGCGCTAACTGATTGATTGAATTCCAGCACAGAACACTGTAAAGAAGTGGAGCAATTCAACTCCATTGTAGCACACAAACGTAGAGGAAAAGAAAGAACTTAATCAGTAAGGAATAAGTACGAGGTGAATAAGAAGACCTTGATAGATGAAGGAGTTTACAAAGTTAACGATATTTTCAAACATATCACCAACATTCTGTAGTCAATTGGTCTTAATATCCTTACCTACGTGTCTAGATCAAACCAACTGTCAAAGACTTCACCGATTTGATTTCAGGCTTCGATGTGACTACCACTCCTTACACTTTTCCCACCTAATCATAAATCAGTTAACATTACTCGACGAGGAAGGTGGTGACACGGCAGGCCGTTTCAATTAATGTAACTTCACAACCTGATCCATTGGCTTCCCTTCCTTGCCTATCACTCACCCACCACATTATAGACCACTTTACAGCGGGACAGAGAACTCAACCATCTGTGGTCAAAGACAACTAGCCTGGCTTTCACATGCTTCCACTTTTAGTGGCTGTATGCCTAACAGCAATAAATTAGTAGGACAGAGCCAACTACTTCGAAGTACACACACACACAGAGCATATGATCGATAGCCAGCCGGATATCATGTTCACTTCAGAGAAGACGTAGATCATCGAATGCCACATGAACCTTTTATATCTGTGCGTACTGCTGAAGAGTCCCGGATAGGAAAACAGTTGTCTAGTAATAGTGCGGTGAGAGCTGGCTGTTAGTCAAAACTGGTGGACAGTAATTTACGTCAATGTTTATGTTCCAAATATTGAACAAAGACTGATTCAAAAACAACCACAGCACACTTTGCATAGGTGGACACAGTTAACACATAGATGATCTGACATTCAAGAAACAATCACAAAGAGATTCACGGTTAACAATTTTCTGTGAGAAACAACCATCAATCAGAAGACTCTGTTTGTTTGCTTGAATAAGCTATAATAATGTACATTAAAATCTATAAATATGTGTTGATTTCCTTAATAAACGATCTGTTGCCTGACCCTTGTCTTCTGTTGTCAGAGTAGTAGTAGTAGCACTATTAGCAGTGTCCTTTGGTATTCATCAGTGATTCTCCTTTGGAATGATTAAAATATGCACACACACACACACGCACTGCTATCAATCTTAGGATCTATATTTATATTTATCCACAGTCGTCTAATACACATAAAACGTTTTGTGATATGCATAAAAGTACGATTTTATGATTCAATTGAAAGCAAATTATGATGCATGTAGAAAGAAAAAAATATTTAAAAATATTTGAATCAATATGCCAAATTATTTGTTAGAATGCATATATATATATACATGCATTACCTTAATTTATCTTTAAAACTTTTTAAAGTAATTACAAAAATTTAACATTGTACTTCTTCCCTTAAACAAGTCAAAGCAGTTATATTATAAAATGGTTACACAGATGATAAAATATTATACTATCTAATGTATATTGAACCTCGCCAGACTACTAGCTTGCTAGGCTACTAGCTTTTTAGTTTTCTAGCCGGTCCCAAGCCCGGGTAAAGAGGGAGGATTGGGGCGTGGTGCTAGCAACTCCACCCCTGTAAAACAACCAAATCGCTACAGAAACTTCAACGAATAAATATATTAAAAATTCCAAAGACATAAACAATAGCCTTATTTTTCGCTGGAATCGGGGAAGTGAAATGACGCAGGCTGGTGAAGGCCTTCGAGAAACCAGTCAGCCGATGTGCCTTCTTTCGATGAAAGCAAAAGTAAGGATGGGTACCTGGAATGTTCGTACAATGTACGAAACTGGAAAGGCTGCCCAGATAGCCGCTGAAATGAGAAGGTACAGAATAGAAGTGTTGGGAATCTGAGAAAGCAGATGGAACGGAACTGGAAGGTGCCAACTACCTACTGGAGAGACAATAATCTATTCCGGCCACCCAGAGGACAACCATGAGCACACCGAGGGAGTGGCCATCATGATGTCACCAACAACAGCCAAAGCTCTCATGCAGTGGGAACCAATCTCCTCCAGGATAATGACAGCCAGGTTCAACTCAAAAGGAAGGAAAGTTACAGTCATTCAATGCTATGCGCCTACAAACGTCTCAGAACAAGAGAAGAAGGAGGCGTTCTACAGACAACTACAAGCAATAATGGACAACGTCCCAAATGGCGATATCAAAATCCTGATGGGCGACATGAATGCGAAGCTGGGAGGAGACAACACAGGAAGAGAACTCACCATGGGTCGAGAGGCCCTCGGTGAAATGAACGACAATGGTGAACTCTTCTCAGACTTCTGCGCCTTCAATGATTTGGTGATTGGTGGCAGTGTTTTCAAACACAAGGATATACACAAGACGACATGGATTTCACCAGATGGAAACACCAAGAACCAAATAGACTTCATCTCAATTTCAAGAAAGTGGAGACGGAGCCTACTGGACACAAGGTCGAGGAGAGGAGCAGATGTGGGTTCAGACCACTATCTAGTACAAGGGACTTTCAAGGTGAAACTAAAAGCCTCGAGGATAGCTGGGGATAGGCCACAATGCAAGTTCAACACTCAATTACTGAAGGACACAACCACAAAAGACACCTTCACTGCAACTGTCAGAGCAAAGCAGGAAACACTACGCGACATCACTGAAGAATCATGCGTGGAAGAACATTGGAAGTCTCTGAAGGCGATTCTCAACGAAACGTGTTCAACGGTTCTAGGAAGAAAGAAGAGACAAGACAAGGAATGGCTCTCAACGGACACTTGGAAATTAATAGAAGAGAGGAGAATGGTGAAAGAGAAAATGATTCAATGCAAGGACGGACAAGAGAAGGAGACTCTGAGCTCAACTTACCCAGCACTGGACAAAGAAGTGAAGAAGAGTGCTAGGAAGGACAAAAGACGATTCTACGACAACCTCGCCACTGAAGCTGAGAAGGCAGCAGGCAAAAGGGACCTGAGGACATTATATCAGATAACCAAATCTCTATCCGGGAAGAGATCAACACAAGCGAAACCTATAAAAGACAGCCAAGGGAACCCAATTACCAAGGAAGAAAAACAGATTAAACAATGGGCGGATCACTTCAAAGGACTCTTGAACCGACCATCACCTGCAACCCGTCCAGAAATACCAACAACAGCGCGCACACAACTGCAAGTTGACACCAATCCTCCAACGAGAGCTGAAGTCTTGAATGCAATCAAGCTTCTGAAAGCTGGAAAAGCAGCTGGACCAGATGGAATACCCCCTGAAGCACTGAAAGCGGACCCAGAGATCATAGCAGACATGCTGACTCCATTATTGCAAAAGGTCTGGAAGGAGGGAAAGGTGCCTACTGACTGGAGGAAAGGTTACCTCGTGAAACTACCAAAGAAGGGCGACTTAGGCCTCACTCTGCAAGAACTGGCGAGGAATCATGCTCCTGTCAACGCCAAGTAAAATCCTGAGTCGCATCATCCTGGAGAGAATAAAGGACGCACTGGATACAGAACTCCGACCAGAACAAGCTGGATTCAGGAAAAGGCAAATCATGTTCTGACCAAATTGCAACTCTACGCATCATCATCACAGAACAAAGCATGGAATGGCAATCAAACCTCTACCTCAACTTTATAGACTTTGAGAAGGCCTTCGACGACAGCGTTGATCGTGAAGTAATTTGGAAACTACTCGAGTACTACGGCGTACCCCAAATATTCATCAACCTTATTCAACAGCTGTACGACAACAACGGCACATGTCAAGTGATCCACAACGGAAAACTCAGCGAGGCGTTTGGAGTAAACACAGGAGTCAGACAAGGGTGCTGCTATTATCACCAATGATATTCCTAATTGTGGTGGACTGGATTATACGTCAGACAGTGGGAAACGAGCAGACAGGGATATCCTGGACCGACGTGAAGAACCTAGAGGACCTGGATTTCGCGCGTGGATGATTTATGTTTGATGTCACACAAAATCGAAGACTTACAAGCGAAAACCGACAAACTGGTCGAAGAAGCAGCAAAGACAGACAGACTCCAGGTGAACATAGACAAGACGGAGGTTATGAAAATAACCAACCACCACCAACAGCAGCAACATCCGGCGTCAATCACCATCAAAGGGAGGGATTTGAAAGAGGTTACTTCATTCACTCAATTATCTAGGGAGCATTGTCTCAACTACAGGAAGTCGGAACGGACGAGGATGTCAAATCGAGAATCGAATCGGGAAGGAGAGAAACGCACATATTCATCAACCTGAAATCAATCTGGAAATCTTCGTCACTCATCAACGTTATCAACAACAAAATTCGGTTGGATTCAATTCAATACAAACAACGTCAAGTCAGTCAGCTCTTTTATACGGAACGGATCAGAAACTTGGCGGTGGGTCACAAACAATATTTCCACCAACAGCCTGCAGCAAGCAGACACCTTTATCAACCAACAACTGTCTTTTCTGGATCTATACTGAAGATCAATCAGATGGTTGGGCCGGAAAGAATCACCAACTATGGGAAACTATGGGAACAAACAAACAAAAAAAGAAACAATCGCCAACCAACAAATCTGCAGGAGAAAGTGGATTGAGATGGATTGGACACTACTCGCTGAGGAGGTCGGGCCGCTGGGTGACATCGCGCGCGCGTCAGGCCATTTCTCGAGTGGAACCAGGTCGAAAGGGAAGTGGTGAGTGGGTCATCAGTGCAAGTGTGACATGAAGGAGATCGTGTGAAGAGGAGTTGAAACAGAATATACTATCTAACATGGATTCAGGTGACGAGTACATCCGAAGCAAGACAGAAGAGTGGCAAGTGGAGATGTGCAGTTGAAGCCCTATATTCCACTAGGAGCCCAAGGGTACAATAATAATAATAAGGAGGGATAGATGAGGAATACAAAGCAATCTCAATTTTTGTTTAGCCTTTTACAGGAGTAAGAAAAGACTGACTGTTTATTATTACTGATGATATTCTTAATTCTGGTGGTAGATGATAATGCGTGACAGTGAGAAGAAATGTAGTCCCTTGGACCATCGATAAGAAGACTCTCCAAGATCTGGATTTCACACGTGGATGGTTTATGTTTAATGTCACATAAACTTGAAAACTTGTAGGATGACGAAAACCAACAAACTGGCAGAAGAGTCAGGCAGCAAAGACAGGACTCCAGGTGAATATAGAGAAGACGGAGAGCATATATTATCATCAAAGGGAGCGATTTTGACGAAGGTTACCTCCTTCACTTATCTAGCAAGGCAGCATCGTTTCAACTACAGGCAGTCGGAACGAATGGAGATGCCAAAACCAGTGAGAATCGGAAAGGCAAGATACGCCTTCATCTACCTAAAACCTGTTTGGAAGTCTTCTGCACTGAATCAGCCAGCATAAACTGCAAGATTCACATTTTCAACAATATTGTTAATTCAGTCAGTTCTTCTTTACGGTTCAGAAACTTGGCCAGTGTGTCACGAAAAGGATTTCTAACAGGCTGCAGAATTTCATCAACAGCTGCCTTTGCTGTCTGCATAATGAAGATCAAATGGCCAGATAGAAAGGATTAGTAACACGAAACTCTGCAGTGGAAAAAACCAAAAGGCCAGAGCCGATCGCTCAACAAATATGTGGGAGAAAAAGATGAGGGCGTCGGGCATACATTAAGTAAACCGTCGAATGACATAGCACACCAAACCACTGTTTGAGTGGAATCCGAATGGGAAGCGACAAGTGGGTCGTCGGTGCGAGAGAGACATGGAAGAGATTGTGTGGCGAGGAAGAGATGAGAGTTTGGGCAATCGTGAACCCAGCTGAAGAGAAGATCAGAAAATAGAACAAAGTGGAGATGTGTGGTTGAGGCTCTATGTTCCACTGGGAACCCAAGGGAATAATAATAATAATAATAAAGCCTTTTAAATAAACAAAATCTGAAGGATTATTATTCTTCATTGAAATATTGAGCATCTCACCCTTTTTTTAAGGCAACATGAACAAATTACACTCCTCAAATTGAAAACTTGTTCAGTGAGCTAAGCCAACCTAAACTGGATAAGCATCATGCTGATGTTATCTCCAACTGCATTTATAAATTCATGTGCACCTGCGGCACCAAGTACATTGGACAGAAAATAAATCTGAACGAGACAATATCTTCACTACAACAGCTTCTGCCCTATATAAGCAGCTATAAGCGGAGATTAGTGTAAGGATACTGTACAACAGCGCCAGGAAGTTATGTTCGCCTAACAAGGTAGAAGAATAATTAAGCTCTGTTTGAAAAATGATTAGAGGAAAACGGGTATCCAAAAGGATTTACCCTAAAGTACAGAAGTAAAGAGAACGACAAGGAAGCGAAGTACCCAACAACAGTTGGAAAGTGTTCATTCTTCTTCCATTTAAAGGAGAAGAGGTCCAAAGGCGCAATAAAAAGATACTTCCTTGCAGCTAAGCTGGTGACGCTCTACAGCACTACATGCTCTATAAGCCAATCGAAACTGGATAAACACCCTGCTGATGTTACACCTCCAAATGTAGTTATAAATTTACGTGCACCTGTGGCATCAAGAATATTAAGAGGATAGAAAAAAAGGGTTTCTGTCCACTGTTTTCGGAGCATATTCCAAGAAACTTATGCTCAAAAAAAAGCAGATATTTACAAAGTGTAATAACCAGACACCTTGTGGATACCGGGTCATTTCGTCGAGATGTCCAAATCTTTCAAAATATTAAACATACAAAGGACAGCGAATTTTACTACGATGTGCTGAAGCAATTGCAATCAAACGTTTCAGATCAAACTTATCCACACAGAAAGAGAGTGTAGTCAATCTCTCACTCCTTGGTAATCACACTACTTTAATTACGCTGGTTAGTCATACACACTAGTGAGCTCAGCTCATTGAGCAAGTTTTCGATTGGGCGAATTTTAACCTTCTTGAGTTGCTATGTAGACGTACAAGGTAATACTGTGTTATTAGACCTTTTTGTCTTCTCTCTTCACTCAGCATACCCCCCCTTTTTTTTCAAAGTTTGAAAGCATATAAATTGATGGTAACTAAAAATTGTAATCCTTATACTCCGGATGCGTTCATCTTATAATGTTTTCTCTATTACCTATCACACATTGAAGTATGAAATATTATTACTTATAACCTTTGTAATTTTAGGTAGTTTTGCAGCTGATGAGGACCTGTGAAATAGAATGATGGTATCATTTTATATTGCAAATCCGGTCCTTCTTTCTCTATTGAAATTTATCAAGAGAACCAAATGTATGAAATCACATTCATATATGAATCCTACTCACTCAAACTCCTATGTATGACATGGTTAAGTTGTGGATAGGTAGACTTCTGTCTTCGTCTCAAAATTCTATCATCCTGCGGGGTCATCACACGTCCATAGTCTGCTTCTGTTAGATAAGTCTTATTCACTGCCTTCACATCGCGGCATGGGTGTTCTTCACAAAATTGAGATAGCAAATGCGAACATCTGGTGCTAACAACCCGACAGGCTGGTGTCTACCTAGGGAAGTTGGAAAA
This sequence comes from Trichobilharzia regenti, assembly GCA_944472135.2. NCBI lineage: Eukaryota > Metazoa > Platyhelminthes > Trematoda > Strigeidida > Schistosomatidae > Trichobilharzia > Trichobilharzia regenti. The sequence continues at coordinate 10,164,141 of OX235266.1, forward strand.
CTTTGATTCCATATATATGGTGTACATGGGCTGCAAAATCCAAATGGATAGAAAGCCGTGTGTGAACCTGTTTTGGTCACGAGAAATCGTGAGAAGACAGCTCTCCTGTCGCTAGCCAACTGCTTTATCAATCAGACTACAAGTTAGGGGCTTGGAAAATTGTCTCTTGAAATAATAATTTGGGCCTGAGCGTCAGGGTATTATCCCAGCGCTAGCATAAACTATGGGATTTTGTGTAGCTCACCCTATTGATGCCCACATAATGCACCAGGTTTTTGTTTCAGCAAAATAATATATACCCTACTTATGAGGTGGGTGGTGTAGTTGCGAGGCGTTCATTGTCTTACTGCCAGACAACATCCTCCACAGCGCATACTTCAAATTCGAAGTAAGCTTTTCAAATTCCCCACAAGTTTATTAACCACCTCTCCTAGTAACCTTGAGAGTGATTGGTTGTTTTTTTTGGGGGGGGGGGATTTTCTCACTCTCTAATCCACTTGTACTGATATTGATTGTTTTGCTTGACCTGTAAGTTGACCTTTCGTTCAAGTGATTTCCTTTTTTTTTTAATAGATTGGTAATTCTTGTCGGTGTCATTATGTCTGTTGATTGCTTCTAGCAAAGGTAAGGTAGTTAGAACCAAGTACATTTCGATGTGTTTCGACACCAACGGTGTTGTCATACACAATATCGACCTTTTTTATTACTTCAGACTCATTATTCAAATGTACAACATGTATCTTGCAGAATTGTGATTTTTTTTTACCTATTTTTAAACACCATAGGGTTATTCAACTCACTACTTAGTCAGTCATTATTGATTGGTATGACTCAACTACCACACATTTCGAAAACCGGGTCATCCAACAGAATGTCCAACAATAAGCAAAGCTTTCAAGATTGCAGAGTACCAACAACAAAAAATACGAGACCCAGGTCCAGGACTCCCTGTCAATTGCTACCAGTTATCTAAAATCAGTTCATTATGCACCATGATGGCGAGTCACCTAGCATGCCGTTGTGATGAGAGCTGGTTGCGAACAAACCAAAATTATAAACAACAATTTACATCAGTGTTACGTCCGGAATCAAGGTCATGAGAAAAACGATAGCAAAGCTTATCCTTGAGGAACTCACCAACCCAATCACAGAGGAGTTAATGTGTACAAATAGGATTCGCAGATGTACGGCCTAACTTTCTGAGAAACGGTCACAAGCAGTGCAGACTAACCTTGAGCAAGAAAACAAACATGCAGTTATATACTCTACCACAGTGACCAAGTTTTATACTAATATGAATAATACATAATAAGGTGGAATGGCAATGTGTGACTGAAGCGCCATATTCCACTTGGAATCCAGAGACAATGATAATGATAAATACATAACATAAAACAAAATAACTAAATTAGAAAACAACTTAAGCAAATGAAGTTCAGAACAACAAAGTGATTACAGTTAAATAACTAACAGCATTAACACGCTTACCCTGGTCTTATATGGAGCAACCGCTTGACGATGAGTATCAGTAAATGAAACAGGCAAATTCTCACTGTCCAAGTAGTCAATCTTTACAAGAAAGAAAAAGAGAGAGAGAGAGAATAAAGCATAGGAATAATCACACTAAAGAATACATCTCGCGGATGGATTAAGAACAAATCAAAAAGAAAAGACTCGATAAAGCCGTCAAGAGAACTTATTATGCTGCAAAACTTGTTTTCCTTAACACCACCACCAAGCGAGTGCTTCAACAATCTGAGAAAGACCAGTACTCGCCAATCCTCGACACTTCAAACTGCTGCGTATATCAATTTGAGTGTGTGGTTGTGGCAGCAAATACGCATAGGTCGTACGGAAAGGCGATTATCTACTCGCATGATGGAGCATTTGCCAAAATGGTTGAAAACAGCTGAGTGCAAAGTACCAAAATCCACAATAACAAAACATCTTGTGGATTACGGACATGATATCGACGCCGTCAAGTCATTCACCATCGTCAGCAAACAAAGAAACAAGAAGATGCTTGCAATTGCAGAGGCTTGTGCAATTCGAATTTACAAACCAGCTCTCTATATACAAAAGGAGATGGTCGTCACTCTGAATCTACCATGGTAATACGTTTTACTTATTATTCTCTACTTGTTATAACTATTATTCTACTTCTTCTTATTATTATTATTGTTATTATTATTAATATCATTATTATTATTCTTGATTCATTTAAATTTATCTTTTATCAGTAGCATTATCTTAACTCACTTTAACATTATTATTATTGTTATTATAACTATTACTATTGATATTAGTCTGTTTGCAATTCTTGTTATATTCTCTAATGTCTAATTGTTTATGTAAGTGATGTAATTGAAGCGTAATGCAATTTATCTTAATTTTGATCTCTCATACTCTCTCTCCCCTTATCTATTTGAACATGACGTGGAAAACATTCGCACCTGTCTTTCTGCATGACTAATTCAATGCAGTTTATTTACTTATCAGTCTTATATCTCCCAATGTAATTTCGAAAGTGTACATATATCCGTGTATGTAGAGTATTCAGCTGACGAGTAGTTCTACCGAAATTTGATGAATTCATTAAATCATCCTGCTTTATTGCTTGTTTTAAATTCGTATCGGAAAATAAATGTTTTCAAAAAAGATATTGCCTAATACTAGGGCTACTTTGATTGAACACTAGTCAGTAACTAGAGTGATGTGTCTAGTCCTTTCTTTGGTGCGGACTGAATTTTTTCAGTCAGGTTTGCAATGTGGCCACCATTCTAGGTAGCTTGCCATCACGGTGCACATTGATTTGATGATATTAGATGGTTGGAGACAATCGGCTACAGGAAGCCTTGGACACCACCTAGGTTTCGTGCTAGTTGACGCGGGTTTGAATCTCAGAAGGGACATGAGTTCCTTCAAGGTTGCAGATACGCCTTGCTGATGAGTGCCAACTAGCACGAAACCTAGGTCCAAGGCTTCCTGCCGATCGCCTCCAACCATCTAATATCATCAAAACTACGGCTACTTACCATCTAACATAAAAATTGATGATAAACTAGGTAATATTATGAAAAAACACAATTAATCAATAATGGATTCTCCTCCGGTTAACCAAGCTGGAGAATGTTCAAGAATACATTTAAGGACTTGACTTTGCGTACGGACGATATACTTTGCTCCATACAAGTCCTAGGCTCAATAATCATGCATAGACTAAGTGGTAATCGGGAGGCACAAACACGAGAGAGCCAGGCAGGCTTTAGACCAGGAAGAGGGTGTATCGATCATATCTTCACCCTCCGACAGATTCTAGAACATAGGCATTCCTACCGGCGTCCAACAATCATTATATTTCTTGACCTAAAGGCGTCATTCGATTCTGTCGATCGAGAGGTACTCCGGCGATGCTTGGCTGTAAGAGGAATGCCGAGAAAATACATTGCACTGATCAAGGCACTCATTATGCTCGAACTCGTGCAGCCAGGTGAGGGCTTATGGCTAGTTGTCATCTGAACAGGTGACGACTAGTGGTGTCCGTCCGGGTCGCCCATTATCCCCATTTCTATTTAATTTCATCATAGATGTACTGATGGACTTAACCCTAACTGACTTCAGAGACTCAGGGATTGACTTGTTACCAGGGAATAATCTCGTTGACTATGCAGACGATATAGTCTTTCTAGGCGAGGACGCTGACAAAATCCAGCAGTCTTATGAACACCTTGAGCTGCAATCTACGAATGTTTGGCATGTGATTCGCTCCTGTTGTCAAATGCAAGATGGTGTTACAGGACCGGACTACACCGACTCCTAGATTAGAAACAGAAAGTGAAGTGGTAGAGCACTTTGACTACTTCACTTATTTGGGGAGTTGTATCAGCCAACGCCAACGGGTTGATCTCTGATGAAATCTCAGCAGGGATACAGAGGTCTAGTTTCGCAAATGCCAGTTTACGCCGTCTCTATCGTATACGTGATATCCGGCTATCGACCAAAGGGCGGGCATACTGCTCAGAAGTCTACTGTCCTGCTTTATGACTGGCTGTGAGACCTAGCCCTTGAGAGTGGAAGACATGAAAAGATTAGCTGTCTTTGGTCATAGGTGCCCTCGCATTCTATCTGCGGTGTGAAATGGTATAATAAGGTGAGCAATATTGAGGTTAGGAATCGGTCGAGTGCTAGATAAGGAGGGGAAATCAATCGATGAAGCTGTGAAATTACATCGACTGAGAAAGATGTTTAGGACATGTGTTACGCATGTCTCGCCTAGTCATCGCCTTCCTCGATGGGCAATGTTAGCTGACATAGAGTCAGACTGGAAAAGAGCTAGCAAGTGGTGGCCAAACCAAAACATGGCTTCATCAGTCAATGAAATCTACAACAGTTAGTCTAAGCCACGTAGGGAGGTGTAGACTTCCTGACTAGTTGGGGTCCTCGAGACGATTAAAACCGATGAAGGCTGGAGACAATTAGTGATATGGCTCAAACTCATCGTTCTCAATGGCTGGCTCAGATGCCTCCACTCCTTATGACTTATGATTTCCAATGAGACTATATCGTTCTTCGTTATTACTACTCCTTTGTCTCACACCTCTGTTTACTGTCTCTATTATGCATTTCTTCAACTTTCTTCTTTTGGTTTGTGTGTTACATGGAGGGAGTGTGGCGATTTGAACTACTGAACATCGGTGCAAAGTTCTATGTCGAAAATAGACAGACCATACAAGCAAGTAAATTGATAAATACACATTGAAGTGGTCAAAAGCGAAGACTCTCTTCATGAACCTAGAATTCAAAGGTGATATTTCAGCGGAAATTCACAGAAACCGCCTTTCTAAATGTCTGAAGAACACATTTTGCAACAGCCACCCTATGTATCACATTCTCCTGCAGACAGTTAATCCAGTCTAACGCTGAGGACAAGATACCGCTTTTGGCTACTTCAATGTGTATTTATCAATTTACTTGCTCGTGTGGAGCAAAGTATATCGGCCGTATGCAACATCAAGTCTACAAACATATTTCTGGAACACTGTTCAACTTGGTTAGCCAGCCAGAGGAGAAAAGAAGAATAGCAGCAGCTCTATCCTGGAACACATTGTCATCTCCGGACATCGAGCGCCCTCACATGAATGCTTCACAATAATGGATTATGTAATTTATTTTGCCTAGCTAACTAGTGTTACTAGCAGGTCCAAAGTCCGAAAAATACAGAGAAGATTGGGTGTGGAGCTAACAACTTTACTCAGGGAAATCAATCCAATCAATCAGTACAGAAACTTTAGAGTACAGAAAAAAATGATTTAAAAATCTGGGAGGTGAGTTGACTTGGACTTTCGAAAGCTTCAGGGGAAAGCTAGTTGGCAGATGTAACTTTTTCCAAGGAAAGCAAAAGTAGACACAGGGAAATGGAATGTCTATACGATGTTGCTCCTCAGAATGCAAAAGAAATGAGAAAATATTCAAAAAGAGCTGGAAAAAGATCATTGAAAACCTGAGTTTCGCATATGGACTACGGCACGCGTGTCTCATAAGACCAACGATTCACAAGGAAAGACAGGGCTGCAAGTGAGAGTGAAGAAGACAGAGGTGATGAAGATATCTAACCAATAACAAGCACTAATCTTCACTAATAGGAGAAAGCTATGGAATGTTGATTTTTTCACTAACTATGGGCGGTGGCATATATATATATATATATGTATATATTGTTGGATTTATATGTTCAAGCTGCTCCAAGTCAGTGAGTTTATGGTTAAGATATCATTTTAGTTAACTGTGCTGAACTATATTGCATGTTGTCTTATTGTATAGTTGTCGTCGCTTTTTGCCCTTTTTTCTGTGAACTGTTTCCTTTGTTGATGTTGTTCTCATTGTTTGTCCGTTATTTTCTGATTTTGAGGGGAGCAACCCAAAAAGTTGCTTCTCTCTAAACTTTAACTTAATGTAATCATTCTTTTCTCAGGCGTGAGGCTAGCAACCCCACCCTGTAAACAAAATTGCTACAGAACCTTCAGCAGAATGAACCTCTTTGCACCAAAAGAAAAAGTCTGTGTAGGAACATGGAACGTCCGAACTATGTACGAGACAGGGAAAGCTGCCCAGATCGCCAACGAGATGAAAAGATACGGAATACAAGTGCTGGGAATATGTGAAAGCAGATGGAATGGGAGTGGACTCACCAAATTGTCAACAGGTGAGTCAGTGATCTACTCCGGTCACCCAGAAGATAACCACACGCACACCGAGGGCGTGGCTATCATGATGTCACCAACGGCAACGAAAGCCCTGATACAATGGGAGGCGATTTCGTCCAGGATAATGACCGCCAGGTTCAACTCCAAAGGAAGGAAAGTGTCAATCATACAATGTTATGCACCCACAAACAACGCAGACCTCGAAAAGAAAGAAGAATTCTACAGGCAACTACAGGCAACAATGGACAATACTCCAGCTGGCGACATGAAAATACTAATGGGAGACATGAACGCCAAACTGGGACCAGACAACTCAGGAAGGGAACTCATCATGGGTAGAGAAGCTCTAGGAGAAATGAATGAAAACGGAGAACTCTTCGCCGACTTCTGCGCCTTCAACGAACTGGTGATTGGTGGCAGTGTATACAAGCACAAAGATATCCACAAGGCTACATGGGTGTCACCAGACGGGCAAACCAAAAACCAAATCGACTTCATCTCAATCTCAAGGAAGTGGAGGCGCAGCCTACTGGACACAAAAGCAAGAAGAGGAGCAGACGTTGGCTCAGACCACTATCTCGTACAAGGGACAATCCAAATCAAATTAAAAGCTTTCAGGGAATCAGGAGCTGCAGATAGACCACAAGCCAAGTTCAACACTCAAAAGCTGAAGGACCAGGCTACAAAGGACATCTTCATTGCAAGCATAAAGGACAAAGCTGAGATACAAATCAACACCAGCGAAAAGGTCAGCGTCGAAAAGCACTGGAACAACTTGAAAACGGTGTGGAGCCAAACCTGCATAGAAATTCTAGGCAGAAAAAAGAGACAGGACAAACAGTGGCTCACTACGGACACTTGGAAACTAATAGAAGAGAGAAGGACAGTGAAGCAAAAGATTATCCAGTGCACTGACGAGCAACAAAAACAGGAGCTGAATGCAAGCTACAATACACTGAACAAAAGAGTGAAGAAAAGTGCCAGGGAAGACAAAAGAAAATATTATGAAACCATGGCAAACGAAGCAGAACAAGCTGCAGGCAAAGGAGACCTCGCCACACTCTACCAAACAACTAGGAACCTTTCGGGCAAACGTTCGACACAGATTAAGCCAATAAAGGACGACAATGGAAAGTCAATCACCAAAGAGGTGGAACAGAGAAAGCACTGGGTTGAACACTTCAAAAGACTTCTAAATCGTCCGCCACCTACAACACGTCCAGCAATACCAACAACGGAAGCAGAACTACCAGTGAACACTGACCCCCCGACGAAATCAGAAGTCCTGAATGCAATCAAGATGCTTAAAGCTGGGAAAACACCGGGACCAGATGGAATCCCAGCAGAGGCTTTGAAAATAGACCCAGAGACAACAGCGGACTTGATGACACCACTGCTGGAGAAGGTGTGGAAAGAGGGCAAAGTACCCGAGGATTGGAAGAACGGATACTTATTCAAACTTCCAAAGAAAGGAGACTTAAGTCAATGTAAAAACTGGCGTGGAATTATGCTTCTGTCCATTCCAAGCAAGATACTAAGTCGCATCATCCTGGAGAGAATCAAACAAGCCCTAGATGAAAAACTTCGTCCGGAACAGGCTGGATTCAGGAGAAACAAATCATGTATTGATCAAATCGCCACTCTACGGATCATCATTGAACAAAGCTTGGAATGGCAGTCACCTCTCTATCTCAACTTCATCGACTTTGAAAAGGCCTTCGACAGCGTCGATCGAGAGGTCATTTGGAAACTACTTCGCTACTACGGGGTCCCATCGACAATTATACATCTCATCCAACAGTTATACGACAATGCTGCATGCCAAGTAATCCACAACGGGAAACTTACGGAAGCCTTCGAAGTGAGGACGGGAGTGAGGCAAGGCTGTCTACTATCACCAATGATCTTCCTGATTGCAATTGATTGGATAATGCGACAGACAACGGCAACCAACGAGGGAACAGGCATAAAATGGACTGACACAAAAGACTTGGAGGATCTGGATTTCGCCGATGATATATGTCTGATTTCCCATAAACTGGAAGATATGCAAGTGAAAAGTAACAAGTTGGCAGAAGAAGCATCAAAGATAGGACTTCACGTGAACATAGATAAAACAGAGATGATGAAGATTCCTAGCCAACATCAACAGCAACAACAACAACAGACAACAATCAGCATAAATGGGAAGAACCTGAAAGAAACAACCTCCTTCACCTACCTGGGAAGCATCGTCTCAACTACAGGCGGAACTGACGAGGACATCAAAGCCAGAATCGGAAAAGCAAGACAAGCTTTCATTACTCTCAAATCTGTGTGGAGGTCAACAGCACTCAGCATCAAAAATAAGATCCGGATTTTCAACTCCAATGTGAAGTCAGTGCTACTATACGGATCAGAGACTTGGCGAGTCATAAAGAGCATCTCAAACAAACTTCAAACCTTCATTAACAGCTGTCTCCGCTCAATACTCAAGATCAGATGGCCAGAAAAGATCAGCAACAGGGATCTCTGGGAGCGAACCAATCAGGAACCGATTGTGAAACAAATAGGCAGAAAGAAATGGAGATGGATTGGCCATACGCTGAGGAAACCATCAAGTGACATCACTAGACAAGCCCTCGAGTGGAACCCGAAAGGGAGGCGGCGAGTTGGTCGTCCAAGGGTGACTTGGAGGAGGTCATGCGAGGAGGAGATGAAAGCATGTGGACAGACCTGGAGCAGGGTGAAAAAGTTGTCAGAAAACCGAAGTCAATGGAGGTGCGCAGCTGAAGCCCTATGTTCCTCTAGGAACTAAAGGATACAATAATAATAATATAATAATGGGCGGTGGCGGCATGAATGACGATATTATAGGTAGGAATGAAAAAGCTAGACAAATCTTCGTAACTCTAAAAGCTGATTGGAAATTTACTGCACTCAGGACAACAAACAAGATCTGGATTTTCAATACTCATGTCAGATCAGTCTGTGATTCCATATGGTTCAGATAAGTGATGCGGTCGTCATTTCCAAAAGCATTTCAAAACTTTTATCAACACTTACATTCGTCCGATGCAGAAGATCAGAAGACCAGAAAGGATAAGCAATAAGAAAAACTCTGAAAACGAACCAATTAACAGCCAACCACCCAACAAATATGGGGAACAAGATGGGTATGGACTGGACATACGCTAAGGGGATCGTTGGGCGATGTCGCAAGCCAGACAGGCTCTCCAGTGGGAAATGACGAGGTGAGTGCTGCATCGAGAGCGAGGCGGAAGCGAGCAGCTTAGGAAGACTATAGAGGACAAAGTGAAATAGCAGTGTGCTACTGAAATCGTACGTTCCACTCAGAACCCAAAGGACTAAGAAGAAGAAGAAACAAGAAAGTGAAATATCTCATTGTCGAGGGGAATAACGGTTAACGATTGGCTTAGTTTCGATGAAGGAGTTTAAATTACTTAAACGGGATTAGTGAATACCGGAATCGTGAACAGTACACATTAACAACTTTGTGAGACGTTGGACCAATGTTCATCATGTTTTGTGTGACCCCGACCGAAAGCTGCTACCTTGACGTGGTGGTCGGGCTTGAACACCGCAATGACCTAATCAAGCTATACTGGCTGAGACTTATGTCTCTTGAGGTTCTACCATGCCAGGCAGGTTGTTTGGATAGCGGTTAAACAAAAAGCAGCTACCTCATCCAATACCATGATCCAAACAAATTCACAAAATTTCATGCCGGATCGGCCGTGGCCCGGATTAACAACGACCGCGCTTCCTGCTGCCGTGTCACAGGGCGGGAGTGATAAGTATGCTACTGAGGCACACAAAACAACAAAGAACGAACAAAAACAGGCCGCGTGTGACCGGCCACAAGCAGTTGTCCCCTGGGCTCTGCGGTCACGCAACCAACTTCCACGGTGTGGGCAGCCGGGAAGTAACAATCGCCCTCACAATCCAAAACGCACACAAAACCTCTCTAATCCTCACTTATCTTTGTCTTCATCTTCATCTCTATTACCTTGCCTTCCCCCAGTGATGCAACTCCTCTACTTGATGGCTCCTCACTCCCTCTTCACTCTGTGTCCACTAAAAACGACGAAAGCCAAAAAACCACCACGGATAGTCTCCTAAAGCCACGCCACCAATTTCATATAGGAGCATTTAATGTTAGGACACTTTGCCAAATAGGACAACAAGCATCACTAGCTAAGACCCTGGCATCTCGAGCCATTGATGTATGTTGTGTTTCAGAAACACGCATACAAGACCCAAGTGTGGTTATTCACCTAACCCCACCTGGCCAACAGGATGAATCTTCAAAATTCACCTTGAGGGTGTCAGGAGATGCCACAGCTAGTTCACGAGGATTAGCTGGCGTAGGGATAGCTCTGAGTACTAGGGCAGAAAAGACATTGCTTGACTGGATCCCGTAGATAGCCGAATGTGTGCTGTCCGTCTGAACGGATCAGTAAGAAGGAGAAAGGACTGCACTACTCGCCGATGCCTTTTCGTAATCTCCGCCTACGCCCCCACTGACTGCAGTTCGGATGAAACGAAGGATGAGTTCTACCAAAAGCTGTCTAGTTTGGTGAGAAAGGCTAAACGCTCAGATATAGTCGTTCTAGCTGGTGACTTTAACGCTCAAGTAGGGAAATTGTGTCAATCTGAGAAGGATGTCGGTGGCACCTATGGAGTTCCGTGCCAGCGAACCGACAACGGTGACCGTCTCCTACAGTTCTGTTCAGATAATCATTTGTTTCTTGTAAGCACTAACTTTAAACACAAGGAGAGACACTGTTTAACCTGGCGACCCCCATCATCAAACCAACGCTGGACACAAATAGACCACATAGCAATAAGCTATCGTTGGCGTGGGTCGGTAGGAGATTGTCGCTCCTTCTGGAACACGTGTGTAGATACCGATCACGCACTGGTCCGGGCTCGTGTGTGCTTACGACTGAACGGACGTAGGAAACAGCTGGCGGTAAAACCATCACGTCCCCAGCTCGATCAGGAAACTAAATCCCTATTTGAGGAAGAACTAGCTAAACGCATATCTGAATTCGACAGCTGTGCTCACCCTGGAGAAGCCTGGAAGAATATTCAGTCAGCTATAGATACAGCTGTAAAAGCTGTGAATAAGGCAAATCCAAAGGTGAGTAAAAACCACTGGATTTCGACTGCCTCATCCGAACTGATAGATGCTAGAAGACTTATTCCGGCGAGCTCCGAATTCAATGAGGAGCGAAAGCTGCACAAAAGGAAACTTACTAAAAGTCTCCGCAAGGACCGTGAACAGTGGTGGGTGACAAAGGCGAAAGAGATGGAAAAAGCATTGGCGATAGGCAACACTAGGCAACTCTTTAGACTCATCACAGAATCGGGCGGGAGAAGGCAATTCATAAGTGAGACTATTTCTGAGAAAAATGGCTCCTTAATTAGCTCTCAGGATAGACGCCTTGAACGCTGGAAAGAACACTTTGAGGAACAATTTAACTTGCCTACAGCCACACTGAACCTCCCCGCCATCCACCACGTACCCGAATGGGATATAGACACTGGTCCGCCGTCTGTAGGTGAGGTTACAAAAGCTATCAGTAATTTGAAACGAGGCAAAGCGGCAGGACCCGACGGAATTATTCCGGAGGTGTTTAAATATGGGGGTGACATACTAGTTTGTAGATTAACTGAGGTACTAGGCAAAGTCTGGGAATCAGAGACAGTACCATCAGACTGGGGTAAGTCACTTATTATACCGATATTCAAGAAGGGAAACAAGTCCTCGTGTGATAATCATAGGGGGATCAGCCTAACGAACATAGTCTCTAAAATCCTAGGCTCAGTAATCATGCATAGACTAAGCAGAACTCGGGAGGAACAGACAAGGGAAAATCAAGCAGGCTTTAGACCAGGTAGAGGGTGCATAGATCATATCTTCACTCTTCGACAGATTCTAGAACATAGACACACTTTTCGGCGTCCAACAATTGTCATATTTCTTGACTTGAAGGCGGCCTTCGACTCCGTGGATCGAAAGGTACTATGGCAATGTCTGACTGTGAAGGGAGTGCCAAGAAAGTACATTGCACTAATCAAGGCACTCTATTCAAACTCACGTAGTCGTGTAAGGGCTTATGGGGAATTGTCATCTGAATTGGTAACAACCAGTGGTGTCCGACAGGGATGTCCACTTTCCCCATTTCTGTTTAACTTCATCATAGATATGCTAATGGAAGTATCCTTAACTGAACGTAGTGACTTAGGAATCGACTTGTTACCAGGGAATAATCTTATGGACTTAGAATATGCAGATGACATAGTCCTGTTAGGGGAGGATGCTGACAAAATGCAGAGTCTTCTGAACACCTTGAGCAGCAATCTTCGTATGTTTGGCATGCGATTCGCCCCTGCAAAATGTAAGATGCTGCTACAGGACTGGACCACGTCAACCCCTAACTTAGTGATAGGGAGTGAAGTGATAGAACATGTTGACCACTTCACCTACTTGGGAAGTTGTATTAGCACCAACGGACTGATTGGCGATGAAATCTCAGCACGGATCCGAAAAGCTCGAGCTGCTTTCGCTGACTTACACCATCTCTGGCGTAGGCGTGACATCCGGTTATCAACCAAGGGACGTGTGTACTGCTCATCAGTTCGCTCCGTCCTTCTCTATGGCTCTGAAACATGGCCAATACGCGTTGAAGACATGAAAAGGTTGACTGCTTTCGATCATAGATGTCTGCGATCTCTGTCTCACGTTAGGTGGTTTCACAAGATAAGTAATGTTGACGTTAGGCGTAGAGTGTTGGGCAAAGAGGGAAAATCAATCGACGAGGCTATAAAGTTACATAGACTAAGATGGCTAGGTCACGTGGTGCGCATGCCTAACCACCGCCTCCCCCGACGGGCATTGCTAGCTGATATAGGTTCAGGTTGGAAAAGAGCCAGTGGTGGCCAAACAAAAACATGGCATCAATCCATGAAATCCTTGACAGTTAAACTGAGTCAGGTAGGGAGATGCAGACTCCCGGGTTGGGGCCCTCGGGACTCTAGGAATCAATGGCTGGAGACAATAGGTGACATGGCTCAAAATCGTTGTCAATGGCGCAGATGTATTCAGTCTCTGTAATCTTTCATATTCCTTTCTACCATTACCCATTCTGTTTCACTCTTATACTTGTCAAACTCTATTAATTCTCTTCACTCATCTTCTTGTCTACCTCTGTGTGCTATTTGGAACGTGGCAACTCGAACTGCTGCACTTCGGTGCCAAGTTCTATGTTGAATCCAGACAGAGAGACAGACAGATGTTTTGTGACCACTACCTTACTGTTCAGCTGCTGAGATGAAATTTAACCGTCAACATTATCTCATATAGGTAACCACAATAGTCTGTGATAAGTATCCATACGTGTCTGAACATTCGGTGGCCTCAGAACAGTTCTCGATGAAAGCTGATTAGGCATCACAAACTGGAAATATGGAAGTGTTACTCAGTAACCACTCGCGTTTGAATCGAATTGGTGATGAGCCATATTTATTGCTACAGCTAATGATACTACCTGGCTGCCCAAATGCAGCGAAGGGTAAGGTCCGAACCCATGAATCAGCGGTTACAAGTCGAGCGCCTAAACTTACCAATCACAGCTCCACATGTCTCAAACTAGGATTTAGCAGGTACTTATTACTTTCTTATGTTTTCCTACCCCATATCGACCTATAACGAAATCGATTTTCAAATAATCATTTAGATAAATAAAAAATAACTTTCTTAAAGTGACAAGTTATCAGGCTATTTATTTACTGCATTGGACAGTGATCATTTTAAAAATTATAAAGATTCAAGCATTTTTCAAACGCTCATTTTGAGTAAAGATTAATGAAGCCCATAAAATATATGTTTGGTTCTAAACATTATCAGTCATAAAGTTTATAATTTAAAAAAAGAAACAGCCACCAATACTAATAACTTACCACAACAAGATCAGATGGTTCCAGGACAAGACAGTCATTACGACGATAAAAATTTCCATTGGTACGAGTTCCAAAACTATAAAATTAAAGAAAAATTAAGAGATTAGCGTGTAAATAATTGACACTGAATGAGTGCCTGACCGGATTTTCAACGGAGAACTTTGAACACAAGTGCAACAGTTCAACTTACTATACTCCATACAGCACAAAAATGATTGAGAACAACATTCAAAGGAACTGTAATAGTGAGGAAGAACAATTACATAAAGGAAGATGAGGATTTAATGAATCTGAGATAAAAGTTTTTTTTAATTTTTTATCTAAACGCAAAAAATACTTGGTACAATATGACACCAAGAAAGATGCGCCGCACAATAATCATAAAACAACATAGATTAAAAGTAAAAAAAATATAAGTAGAGAACGGATAAAGAACTTCGTCTGGAAGGAAAACAGTTACGCTTAACAAGTTCAAACAGTTTTTGTTAACTATCATCGAGAAGGGAAGAAACAAGGAAATTGCAACACGTTCGCCATTGATGATTACGATGCTTGGCTACGTCCAATAACGTTTCGAGCTATCTCGCGGACCCCAACCAGGGAGTCGTGACGCACCGACCAATGCTAATCTAGCACACAAACATCCTTCATCCCACGACGCCACGTCATGGACTGACCACCCCTCCGCCTTTTCCATCTCGTCCCAGGGCTGGCTAGCGATCAGAGACCTGTACGGAAGCCTCCTCTGGGATGACATTCGGAGCACATGTCCAAGCCACCGAAGCCGGTGTTTCCAGATGACGACACTCAATGAATGTTGATCTCCACTGTGTTCAAACACACGCCGCTGATCCTCAGAATTACTTACGCGATGATGCCATCCATCGAACGCAAGCAATCCTGCGGAGATAGTGATGATCGAACACGCAGAGTCGCCGCCGCACATCCTCAGCCTACTTGGAGAGGCTAGGTTTCACAGGCGTAGAGCAGGGCGGCTTGGGCCGAAGCATTGTATACTCGACCTTTGACAGCCAGGCTAACATCGCGACGGCGCTAGAGGGGTGGCTCAAGTTGATGTATGCGCCACCCTAGCCTTCATTATACGGTTGGAAATCTCATCCGTCACCCCTCCGCCAGCACTCACACAACTACCCAGATACACAAATTTATCAAAAACTTCAAGGGGTTCACCCGCAAGAGTGAGTGCAGGTACAGGCTCCTGCCAATTTTGTAACAGTCCTTTGCACTTAGACGGCGCAAAGTACATACCATCTGAGCCATTGGGGAAGATTTCATACATACCATTAAAAAAGAGTGGCTGCATATCAGCCACTGAGAAGCATAGCGATCGACATCACTAACAGTCTCAAACCCTTAGTTCTCAGAGTCTTCAGGACCCTAGCCCTTCAATCTACACCTCTCTACATGGCTCAAAACAACAGCCAAAGACTATGTGGATTAATGTTAAGTTTTTATTGGACCACTTGTAACTCTTTTCTAACCTAATCAAATATCGGTTAACATAGCTCGAGGAGGAGGGTATATGTAGCACGTGTCTTAACCATCTCAACCGATGTAGCTTCACAACCTAACACTCTACGGCTAACGCGGAGTCTACTCACCACCATATTAAACCAATTAACACAGGAGATACAACGTATGCACCTACGGTAAAATGCAGCCAGTTTCTTCAAGTCTTCCATTTTCAACCGCCGCATTCCACAACCGTAGAGAAAAATAGAAACTACTGATGCGCAGTACACACACATCTTTAATCGGTAGTGCAAATAGACACAGTTAAGTATTTCAATTGACACTGAATTCAGCCAAAACAACTGGAAATCTTTTAAGTATTTAAACACCGAGAAAAATTCACAAACAACAGCACAGAAGAGTACAGCAGTTTAAGATGCCACACACACACACGCACTCCATGTCTGCCTGTCTGTTTTCGACATAGAACTTTGCACCGATATGCAGCAGTTTAAGTCGCCACACTCCCTTCCATGTAGTACACAAAGCAAGAGAAGAAAGTAGAAGAAATGCATAATAGAGACAGTAAACAGAGGTGTGACACAAAGGAATAGTAATAACAAAGAATAATAGAGTTTCATTGGAAATCATAAGTCATGAGGAGTGGAGGCATCTGAGCCAGCCATTGAGAACGACAATTTTGAGCCATATCACCAATTGTTTTGAACCATTGGTTTTTATCATCCCGAGGACCTCAACCAGATTGGCAGTTTACACCTTCCTATGTGACTGGTTTAAACTAACTCTTGTGGGTTTCATTGACTGGAGCCATGTTTTGGTTTGGCCGCCGCCAGCTAGCTCTTTTCCAGCCTGACCAAATGTCAACTAACATTGCCCGTCGGTCGAGGAAGGCGATGACTAGGCATACGTAACACATGTCCTAATCATCTCAGTCGATGTAATTTCACAGCCTCGTCGACTGATTTCCCCTCCCACCTACCTAGCACTCGACCAACGCCTAACCTCAATATTGCTCACCTTATTATACCACCACCAAACACGGGAGATAGAGCGCAGGCACCTATGATCAAACACAGCTAATCTTTTCATGTCTTCGACTCCATGTAGTACAAAAAAGGATAGATGAACAGGTATTGATTTTCTAAAGTAGTCTATCCTAATAGAAGAAATGAAACTGTTAAAAAAGTTAACAGGTTTCGATTTCTTCAGGTTACTATTTTTTTTCAACTTACCATGCACGAGGTAAAAACATTGAGCTCTCGATAAGCACTGACCCACTGATTAGAATAAACCAGGCATCACACCATTCACCAATATGATATAACAACACATCACCAGGGACACGACGATAACGTGCATACCGACTAATTGAACGTAATTCAGCATCTCGATAAGCTGATGATGGACTGGGAATATTTAGACCTTCTATGGTACGAAGATAACTAAAAATAGCAGCATTTTCCTGAGTTGTTGTTTTGATTAGGAAAAACAAACAAAATGGAACAAAAAAAACATTGATTAGTAACCTTGATAAGGATGCATAACAGAAATGCTCATAATTTAGGAGTTTACTACCACTGTCTGTCTTTTTGAATGCGTTTAACAGATCTTAGTAGTAAAATACTAGAAAACAGAAGGATAGGCTCCTAATTAATACATTGAAGGCTTACATTGATGTGGCCAATTGGCTTAAACACTCAACTTTCAGATGGTGGGTGGTGGTGGTGAGTTCGAAACCCGTTATCCCTGCTTTAGCCACGCAGGTCAACCATGCAGTAGCATCACGCCTCACATATTTGAAGTGGCTCATAGTCTAGTTGTTATATCAAATATAGCAAAAATATTCATTTGGACATGTCTATAAAACACAAAATAATTGAGTAAAGAATATCCTTTTCGATAAATTCCTCCTCTCCTGGCTCTACAATTATATATATATATGTTCATATACATAGAATATTCTAGAATAGTAGTCAATAACAATATTAGTGTTTTTTAAATAATATCGACTTATTAAGTCAGATCACAATGGGATTACAGTTCATTAAAGATGCTTAAATAATAATAATAATAATAATAAAGATATAGTAGCAAATAGAATGTCAACTAAAATTAGGAAAATTCCACAAACATTCAGGATCATTCAAACCTAGATGGCCAAGGTAGGGATAATATCTGAGCAAACTTCTTTTGGATGCACAAATTAGGCTTGTTAATATGGATCCCAACAGTCAACCAACCTCAGCAATATTTAGTAGTCGAACTCTTAAGGCAAAATTGAGATTCTTAGGTATGCGGTAAATGACCTTGAAAAGCATGGTTAACGTCAATCTTGTGTTCTGTATCCACAAGATGAGATAGAATAGGGCTGCGAATAGATTTTGTTTGTCCTTTGCTTAACCAACCACTATGCAGGGTGATGCTCGGAAATTCGACGAGAAACACGCCTAATTATGCGGCTTATGCAACTAACTGGCTCACTCCACAGGAGCAGTTAAATTGGTAGATACACACATATGGAATACGCGAAATTAGGCAGTCTACCTTTTACTCCCGAAAGCAAAAGAGGAGTGGTTTTGAAGACACAGCGTAATTCGGCAGTTGGGAATACTCTTTTCACCACCTTATTTCTAAGGCGCTGTGTTAGTATCTCGCTGTTATCCCCAAGGAACTGCATTTGTAAGAATAAGGCCTTCCTTTTTAGGAGCCGTTGGTAACTTGGGCTGCTTTGATTTCAGATACAGATTCTTGTCAATAAACTTTTCTGGATAATCCTGAGCTAATGAAATATTCTAGTACTTAGACTGTTTCTACTTCTAATATAATGACTTCGCCTGGTTGTTGGGTTTTGAAGCAGGGTAATTCTAGTGCACTATGTCAGCCTTGCAGTACCTATCAACACATAGGAATGCATAGCAGACATTCAGAGGTGTATTGGATGCTCCAAAATATCATAGTATAATTTTTTTTATCAAGAACTGAAGTCAGGCAACTGTTGAAAATCCTGGCAGCACTTGGCCAGCTGTTTCATTCTATTTATCGATTTTTCAACAAGGCGAAGCTACGATCGATCCAATGAATGATAAAACCCAGGACCTTTAACTCTTGAAACCAATATGTGTCACCATTCATTCAGCTGATGAATTTGAATTCAATGACGCATGAATTCTAACTCCTACTTAATCCATTATACCAAGCCAACCTGATCCTCTTTCATCTATGAGTAACATTCCTTACATATCACGGCATATACACATTTGATCATAGGGAATAAAAAGGCAAATGCAGCGAAGAAAATTTCCTTTGCGATGAAATCATCAACTAGGCTGTACATTCGTGCATTTATAATAAATGGGTAAGAAAGATCCAGAATAATTCTGGTCAAGTGTCAGATTAATAGAATTACAATGAATTAAAATGCCATAACAAACAGGGGGACGAATAAATCTCAGACAAAGTAGCATCATAATTACTGAGAAGATTGACATATTGTGCAATTAGGGGCGTCGGTGGCACAGTGGTTAGGACTCGCCGACCATGCACATGGTCCGGGGTTCCATCCCCAGCCAACGCACACCCGATATCTGTGGTCGGCCTGCAAAATTTGGGCTATCGATATCATATGCTGAAAATTTCACACTTGTACCGAAAACACGGTGTGGCATCAAGCTGTAATCCAAAAAATAATAAAATAGAAATGTAGATAGAACAGCAATATATAGGATGTTTGGATAAAAACAACCTAATGGGACGAATAATTGTTTGTGTAATCAGGGATTAGATATGCAGAAATAATAAAATGACGGAAGAGACAGGAAGTTCGGATATGAAAATATGGTACTGTTAATAGTGGAGGGATTAAGAAAGACTTAAAAATAACATGAATAAACAGGAAGTTTGGATAAGAAAGTCAATGAGATAGTCACTATTAGAAGAATTACCTAATTATTTCTGCATATTGAATTCCTGATTGCACAAACAATTATTCGTCCCATTAGTTACGATCCCGCTAGGTTTTTTATCCAAACATCCTATCTATTTTGTTATTTCTACATTTCTAACCCCTAATTGCACAATATGTCAATCTTCTCAGTAATTATGATGCTACTTTGTCTGAGCTTTATTCGTCCCCCTGTTTGTTATGGCATTTTAATTCATTGTAATTCTATTAATCTGACACTTGACCAGAGATTATTCTGGAACTTTCCATCTATTTATTATAAATACACGAATGTGACTTCGTCGAATAGAAAATTTTCTTCGCTGCAATTGTCTTTTTATGCCTTACATATCTCAAGTGAATCACTAAAAAACTTCAACACTACATTTAACCATAAATACACAAATGATATAGCCATGCAAGCTAAGCATACTTGTTGTGATCTTTGATTAGGAGGGATAGCCAAAGTACGAATGAAAGCTGCATCTTCGTCATCCATAATGACCTAAATTGTGCGATAAGAAAAGAAAGTTAGAGAATTTTCTACAGTAAAATATAAGCGTAAAAAGGCATAATTGCCATAATTGGTTCATGTATGGTATTATCACATTATCAAAGTGTGAACACAATTATGAAGTTATTTTTGTAGACGGTAGATAATGTCGAAGGAGCAGTAAAGACAGGACTCCAGGTGAACAAGACGGAGGTTATGAAAATAACCAACCAACCAACAACAACCACAGCAGAAACATCCAGTGCCAATCGCCATCAACGGGAGGGATTTGAAAGAGGTTACTTCATTCATTCACTTATCTAGGGAGCAGTGTCTCAACTAATGGAAGTCGGAACGGACGAGGATGTCAAATAGAGCGAGAATCGGGAAGGCGAGAAACACATTCATCAGCCAGAAACCAATCTGGAAATCTTCGTCACTCAGCCAGCATCAACAACAAAATTCGGTTGGATTTTCAATACAAAAAACGTCAAGTCATTTCTTCAATACGGATCAGAAACTTGTCGGGCGGGTCACAAAGAATATTTCCACCAACAGCCTGTTGCATGCAGACCTTTATCAAGCAACAACTGTCATCGCTCTATACTGAAGGTCAGATGGCGGGCCGGAAAGAATCACCAACCATTGGAAACTATGGGAACAAAAACAAGAACCAATCGGCCAACCAACAAATATGCAGGAGAAAGTAGAGATGGTTTGGATACTACTCGCTGAGGAGGCCGGGCCACTGGGTGACACCGCGCGCGTCAGGCCATTTCTTGAGTGGAACCCGAAAGGAAAGTGGCGAGTGGGATGTCCAATGGTGACATGGAGGGATCGTGTGAAGAGGAGTTGAAAGAGTATGGATTAACTAACATGGATTCAGGTGAAAAGTACAGCAGAAGCAAGACAGAAGCAAGTGGAGTTGAAGCCCTATGTTCCACTAGGAACCCAAGTGAGCAATAATAATAATAGATAATGTCGAAAGATGTGAAGGCAAAAGTCATCAGAGAGACATCCATAGAATGATATTGAAAACAACCTGTTGGAGAAAGAAATTATTTGTGCCTGGAGCTAAATAGGAAGACATAAGATAGTAACTGCATTAGGAAGACGAATGAGTTTCGATATCGAATTTTTCAGAGAAGTGTAACAGCTGAAGTCGCTACATCATGTAGCACAAAAAAGCAGAGAACAGAGAGGAAATGAGAATTCAAAAAAAATAATGAGCGGAAAGGTACGGAAAAATGAATAGTAAAATAGAAAAACATTGAGGTTTAGTGGATATGGGAGATTACAAAGAGTGGATCCGTCTGAACCATTGGAGAAGATTTCAAACCATATCACTAATTTTCTAACCATCGGTTCTTGGAATTTCGAGGATTTCAACCAGAGTACACACCTACCTACTTTGCAGAAACTAGTTTAATAAATTATTCCCAGGTTTTAAACTGACTCCCAGTAATTCCTATAACCTAATCATATACCAGCTAACATTGTTTGACGCGGGAACTCATAACTCAATAGGCGCAACACATGACCAGATGACCTCAGTCGATGAAGCTTCACAACCTCATCGATCAACTTCGTTTCACCAATTTGCGTTCTACGCCAAAACGCGAAGTTCTGTGGACAAAGACAAATAGCTTTTTAATATCCTCTATATCAATTTCTGTATCTCACAGTCATGCACACCTTCCTGGCCTAGGGCGTGACTGGCATTCACGGGTTTGGTTCTCATGAGAGTCACTTCACCTACGGATGATTACTGATACTACGTTAGTCAATTTTATTTCCCCGTGAATATCACAGGAAAACTCCTCCCATTTCCGATAAAGTGGGAATAATAAGCGATTTACACTGGTCTAACCGGACTATCTATGATGCCCTGACATTACCTTGTATCTTAGTTAGTCCCGACAACATTTAGTGATCACTGTTCTTAAACATCCCTAAATTCATTCGACCTGGTCCTGCTGTCTTACTTAGTTTCCGGTTAGAGACGACCTTTGGAACCTCACTCCCAGATGTCGACATCCTATTCAGGCAATTGTTAAATGATGAGTAAATTGAGCCTGGCTGTAGGTTAGTTAAAATTAAGTAGGCTGTTAACAACTCCAACCATGATCACGGTTGTTCAGAAACAACAAGGGAATAAAATACTTTACACCACAAAAAACCATGAAAACAAGTAAAACACGTCTAAAGAGGACTAACAGTCTAGTTGAGGGATATTAGAGACTCAATACACCAACATACAGGCTTTATAGTGTATAAGTACAATATTATACACTTACGGTCTCAAAAGTCGCCACTAATTTATTATTATCAGAAATTGGTAATCCTTTTTACGTCTGCCAAACACACATATATTTTAGTCCTCATCACATTTCCACCGTTGTTCACAAGCTGACACATGATAGTCCGTCGACGAACATTATTTTAGCTGCCCGCCTTTGCAATAAACAATTGACAATTTTACTTGTGATTGGTCGGTTCGACGTTACGTTTAAAACCACAGTTGCGGCACTTTTAAAAAATATTGGTTAAATGAGGCATTTAATCTAACGTTGTATACTATTACGGCACAAGAAAAAAGTGTTGTTTTAGTGGATTTATCCTTTCAATTCAGTGAATTATTTCTATATCGAAGCCTAAGGTCTTGACAGGAGTTTCAAGAATGCATCCAGAGTTTCGTATATGTGCATTATACGTATTGCATAAAGTTGAGCCCTTTATAGAATATGTGAGCCCTCTTTAAGACAAGAACTGGCTGCCTGAATGGTTTTCCACTCTTGACCTCACCATAGATGTTCATAAGGAGGTGAACATGTCTCCGGTGATTCTAGTAAATGTTCTGCGAATCGCCCATAATGATCTGAAACTACGTGCATCCACCGCGCGATAGTGTGCTGTAGTTACTAAACTGTGACTAACAGTGATAACTAAATGCGATTGAGCTGAACTGATGAGAGTGTTACTCCCTCTTGTTCGAAGGAGCAGCTGCTTGCGTGTCGAATGTGCAACGATGCACATTTCGCTGCATTGATCAGGAGCATCCATTCTCTGGACCACTCTGAAAATGTGTTGAGGTCCTCTTGCAACGTGAAAGTATCACTGTTGCCATTTACCTATCTCCGAATTCCCAAGTAACCTGCGAATAGAACCATAAGGGAAACGGTGAGATAACTGACTGACACACATCTCAATGTAGTTGAGGATCGGACGATCAATTCATGGTTGTTTCCCCAAAACCAACTCCGCCATATTTTTCGTGGGAGTCATCAATACGGCGGTCAAAGTCTCATTGTTCGCTGTTCGGTGGAAGACAGAAAACTATCAGAAATATTATTGTGATTTATTGTCATAGCATTTATTCTTAGACCTTGTGTATAATAACCTTATTGTTGGATGCATGTTGGAGTAAGAATAAAG
This sequence comes from Trichobilharzia regenti, assembly GCA_944472135.2. Taxonomy (NCBI): domain Eukaryota; kingdom Metazoa; phylum Platyhelminthes; class Trematoda; order Strigeidida; family Schistosomatidae; genus Trichobilharzia; species Trichobilharzia regenti. Next base: position 10,187,674 of record OX235266.1, read on the forward strand.
GATTCTCGAGTCACCAATCTGTTTTCTGGTTTTGCGAGTTGGTTACTGAACACTGTTTCTGAAAGTCTTTCAGGGACAGTGTGAAGTTCAGTGTCGTAAGACCTGGACATTGACAACACAAAATAAATAGGAGAGATCTCAGTACCGTGCCTTGAGGCACTCCGCTGCGTGCTTCTATCCAAAAGGAGAGTTTCAAGTTGATCCTAACCGTCTGCCTCCTATCTATGAGGAATTCCCTGAGCCAGTCGAGTAGTCTGTCTTTGATACCAAGACTTTCCAAATTCATGAGTAGTCTCTTGTGAGGAACTTTATCAAAAGCATTGCTGAAGTCTATGAAGACGACGTCAACGGGTCTTCTGATGTCCCTTGATTTGACCCAGCTTCCTTTGGCAGTGAGAGGATTTGACGGACACGAGAGGTTTTCTTGGAAGCCATGGACAACAAGTTGTTGTTTTGCAGATATGCCACGATACTTGATGATTCTTCCCAGTGCTTCACTAAAGTGCTAGTGAGACTAATAGGCCTGCAGTTTGAAGGGCTTTGTATTGATTCTACTTTGTGGATGCGGGATACTATGGTGTCTTTCAAGTCACGCGGTAACACACCATTTAGAAACGATAGCTTGAAAACCGTGGTCAATCGGCCGGCTATTTGAGCTGGCAACTTCTTGAGAACCCTAGGATAAAGATTATCAAGACCCATTGATTTCTCTGCAACTAATTCAGGTAGTTGAGCACGACATTTTGGTCGCCGTCGACAGAGTCTAACCTGTGTTTTTATGATGCACTCGGAGCTGATGCGTTGGGGAATGACGTTTCCTGTGAAAAGACATTGGAGAAATGGTCTGCCACTGCTTCTGCTTTTTCTTGACCCTCCTCGAATATGTCGTTGTCAATAGTAAGGTTTGGGACCTCATTGGATGTCTTACTCCTGAAGTTCATGTACGATGAAATTTTCCTAAATTATGCCTGTTCAATACTCGAAATTAGATTGTCATTAATATACTTAAAATGATTAAAATATTTACGCAGCAAATAATAATGTGTATTCTCATATAAACATATAAATTTACATGAGAATACATGCCACTTTTACAGGCACGATCAAGTATGATATAATATCAAATCGTAGATTGTCTACAAGTTAATAATGTTTCAACAGTTAAACATTTGATATATATAAATACACTCATTGTCTGAACGAGACCGTATTGTCAATGTAGTTGAAGATTGAACGATCGATTCATGGTTGCTTGCTCAAACCCAACTTCCCTATATTTTCGCAGAGGCATCAATACACCAGTCATCGTCTCATAGGTCGCTGTTCAGAAAGAAGATCAGAAACCCTCAGAAACCTTAGTTATTATGCCACTCACATGTTGGTGTTAGAATAAAGAATTCTCGAGTCGCCAATCGGTGTTTTGGTTTTTGCGTCCGTTAGTACTAAGCGTTCCTGAAAGGCTTCGAGGGATAGCGGAGGCCCGAAGTAGCAAGAGCTGGGTATTAGCGGTTTTGAGACGTCATTGACAGTTTCTGAGGGTTGTTGACAGTTTCTGACGGTTGGTGACAGTTTGTTACATTTTGGATAGTCCCCGTCAATTTTTCCGGGTGCTGGTCAAGACTACTTTGAACAAGCAATATCTGGAACTTTCTGGAATTTTGGTTACGTTCAGTGACGCCTGGGTCAAAGAAGGGATAGAGCGTTTTGGAAGCAAATAGGAAAGTAAGTCATGGTGACTTGTCTGTTAATTGTAACGATGTGTCTGATGTTAAGCATGACATGGTCGATGTTACCGTTTCGCCGTTCAGGGATAGTAGGAACATAAAAATCCCTAAATTTGAACCACGGTGTTTCAACGGAATCCCAGCTGATTATTTACAGTTTGTATAGGAGTTTGAGATCATGTTGAGTAGTTTTCTACTAAATGATGAAATGAAGTTAATGTATTTTATGAGGTATTGCACTGGAGTTGCTTCAAGAGCTATACGGTGCTGTAAGATAATGCCCCCTGAAGAAGGATACTCTGAGGCTATGAGTATACTACGGCAAGGATTCGGAAGAACTTCGATGATTGTAGGGAAATTATTCGAGGCTGTTAAGGGTAATGGTAGTCAATTAAAAGATGATTCCAAGGCACTCACTGAGTTTTCGGATAATCTGTTGACTTACAAGAACGCATTGATTTTGATGAATTGCATGAGTGACCTCAACTCGTGCTCAGTCCTAGAAGTAATAGCGAGACGCCTACCTACTCGACTGCAAAGGAAGTGGGTGAAGATAAGCTCCCGTATGGAGGATGAGGGTATCGAGCCAAAGTTTGATGATATCCTGAAACTAGTAAAAGATAGAGTGTATCAATCTATGAGCAAGTTCGCCAGTCTATTACATCTCACCCCTAGAATAGAGCAGTCTCAGGGAAAAACGCAATCATTGAGGACGAAAGGGCCTCAGAGAGGTGGATTTCGAGAAGGCTCCATGATGTCTAGTAGTGCATATAGACCTAGTGAGTGTAACAGGTTTCGTAGTACATCCTCAACAGATAAGTAACAAGATGCAAGACAGACACGGTTGTGTTTTACACGTTTGCAAGAGGTGCATACAAAGGTGAACTGTGAATCAGTGACCAAGTTTGGTGATAAGCTAAATGTGAAATCAAGGTCTGACTCCGAATTGTGTGACGATAACGGTGTGGTCAAGAAGCCTGTAGTTGCAATTAGTAAGCCATTGTTGAATAGTATGCCAGAGAAGAGAGTTACAGTTTCAGAGTCCAGTTCTGACCCCATAAGTTTACAAGGTATTACTAGTCAGAGTGAAGGTAAAAAACATCTAAAGATTTGTGAGGAGGAACCAAAATTGTCTGCTTCTGTTATTAAAGAGTTTGAAAATGGTGAAGTTGACGGCAAAGTGAATATTCGTGATAATGATCATGATAGTGCACATTTGTCTTTGGTTGATCATGATGAAACGAGGGATATGCCCACCACTGCTAAGTTGAACAAAGGTTCTGCACAACTACAACGTGAAGTAGGATTGAATGCAGTTGCAGAAGGTATGCATACTTGTGAGACCGTCAGTGTAATTGATCAGCGTGTAGCCCACCTATCATCAGATGATAGTGCTAAACCCGAACTAGTAGTGAAAGGCAGCGGTGGTGGTAATCTTGCAGTTAGACAACTATCTGAAAGCCGAACAAGAACAGCTTCTGATCCACCGCTAAGTTCATCAACTGGTATCAATCAGTCGTCGTTGGTGTTACCACCCACAATGAAAATGACGCCCATCAACTCAAGTATCTTGTGCAATGACTATGATAGTATTGGTGCAATTGCAAAGACGAAAGATATTGCTCAGTTTAGTGAGGATAAGCCAAGTGTAAATGAGAGAGTAATTGTTAAATTGACTTGCACGAATAAAATCATTTCTAGTTTCAAGTTACTATTTGAATGCTATTATCTTTGGTGTAAATTACTCTGTTTCTATACTTGGTTGATGAGATATGTCGTGTGTTTGTTGGTCATCTATGTTCTACGATACAATGACATGGGCGTGTTGCCGTTCACATTTGAGGATATAGCTGATAGAAGGAAGTTAGCAAATGAACTCTGCGACGATTTTCCAACTTAGAGCGTCAACCTGAGAAGGGTTGTAGGCGTACTGCTGTAAGTCCTACAGTTCTTCAAAGGGTAGCGCATCAATGAGCAGTCCAATGTGCTTGGTGTATGATCTTGTACATATGTTCATATTGTATATACTGAATTGATATCATCTGTCATCTAGCTGTTGGTAATTCTGTTTGTGTCCGGACGACTTCCACTTGAATCATCAACCTGAGATGGAATGTAGGCGTACTGGTGTAAGTCCTACAGTTCTTCAAGGGTAGTTTGTCGTGTCAGAATCCACAACATTTGATGTGTTGATTGTACATATGTTTGTGTTAAATAGTTGTGTGAGTTCCAATTGATGTAATTGTTGGTTAATCTTGTTTGTGTCTGGACATTCCACAACTTACAATCGTCAACCTGTGAAGGGTTGCAGGCGTACTGGTGTAAGTCCTCCAATTCTTCAAAATAATTCCACCAAGACATGATCCGCGAGGTTATTTGTACTGTTTGTGTATACGTGTGGTGTGTCTTCGCAATTTGTGATTTTGGATTCATTGTGTTTACTCGTTGTTTTCGTGCCTTGTTTTTATTGCATAATTTTGTTAAAATTTTCGTCGCGATTACTTCTGAAGTTGTTTCTTGTCTTCTACATCCATGAATGAATTGAATGATGTTAGAGACAGCAGATGGGTCGTATACGCCGGGGAGGCTAGGCTAGTGCTGAGAATGAAACGCACACGGAGATAATTGTTAGCTGCGGTCCGACACGCCGGGGAGAAAGAGTGTAAACGACTGAGGCTCGCATGCGTCACCGCTACTAGAACTGAGGCAGAATGAGTGACAAGCGATTTCAGTGATAATTGATAGTGAATAGAAAAGAGGATGCTTGAAGAGTATCATGAGGTGCTGCTATGGTCACTTTGCATTCTGCAAGAGTCATTCTAGCAAATGGCGATTGTGTTGCAAGATGTCAAGAGGAGGTCTCTGTCTGGAGGCGCAGGTCATCATTGATGTATGAGATTGTGCTGTGGGTATGCTTGTGGTGTGTTGGCTTTTCTGTTTGTTTTCCATTTCACCTCTGTCCGTGTGATCCAGGTTCTCGCAATGGCATCCAAGTCAACGTGCATTGATCGTGAAGGAAAAAAGGGTTGGATCCCTCTTTTGCCGGGGAGTGTCAATGGAGTTGAAGATAGAACGATCAATTCTTGGTTGTTTGCTCAAAATCAACTTCCTTAATTTTCGCGGAGGCATCAATACGACAGTCATCGTCTCATCGGTCGCTGTTCAGAAAGAAGATTGAAACATCGTCAGAAGTAATACAGAGATTTATTATTGTAATATTTGTTTTCAGACCTTAGTTTACTTAGTTCGCTTATTCCTTTTATATGTTGGTGTAACAATACAGAAATATCAAACGGCAGATCGGTGTTTTGGTTTTTGCGTCCGTTATAACTAAGCGTTTCTGAGAAATCTTCTAAGAACAGCGTGGGCCCGAGCGTAGCGAGAGCTGGGCATTAACGGTTTATGAGACTTGGCTGACATTTGTCTTTGGTTGATCATGATGAAACGAGGGATATGCCCACCACTGCTAAGTTGAACAAAGGTTCTGCACAACTACAACGTGAAGTAGGATTGAATGCAGTTGCAGAAGGTATGCATACTTGTGAGACCGTCAGTGTAATTGATCAGCGTGTAGCCCACCTATCATCAGATGATAGTGCTAAACCCGAACTAGTAGTGAAAGGCAGCGGTGGTGGTAATCTTGCAGTTAGACAACTATCTGAAAGCCGAACAAGAACAGCTTCTGATCCACCGCTAAGTTCATCAACTGGTATCAATCAGTCGTCGTTGGTGTTACCACCCACAATGAAAATGACGCCCATCAACTCAAGTATCTTGTGCAATGACTATGATAGTATTGGTGCAATTGCAAAGACGAAAGATATTGCTCAGTTTAGTGAGGATAAGCCAAGTGTAAATGAGAGAGTAATTGTTAAATTGACTTGCACGAATAAAATCATTTCTAGTTTCAAGTTACTATTTGAATGCTATTATCTTTGGTGTAAATTACTCTGTTTCTATACTTGGTTGATGAGATATGTCGTGTGTTTGTTGGTCATCTATGTTCTACGATACAATGACATGGGCGTGTTGCCGTTCACATTTGAGGATATAGCTGATAGAAGGAAGTTAGCAAATGAACTCTGCGACGATTTTCCAACTTAGAGCGTCAACCTGAGAAGGGTTGTAGGCGTACTGCTGTAAGTCCTACAGTTCTTCAAAGGGTAGCGCATCAATGAGCAGTCCAATGTGCTTGGTGTATGATCTTGTACATATGTTCATATTGTATATACTGAATTGATATCATCTGTCATCTAGCTGTTGGTAATTCTGTTTGTGTCCGGACGACTTCCACTTGAATCATCAACCTGAGATGGAATGTAGGCGTACTGGTGTAAGTCCTACAGTTCTTCAAGGGTAGTTTGTCGTGTCAGAATCCACAACATTTGATGTGTTGATTGTACATATGTTTGTGTTAAATAGTTGTGTGAGTTCCAATTGATGTAATTGTTGGTTAATCTTGTTTGTGTCTGGACATTCCACAACTTACAATCGTCAACCTGTGAAGGGTTGCAGGCGTACTGGTGTAAGTCCTCCAATTCTTCAAAATAATTCCACCAAGACATGATCCGCGAGGTTATTTGTACTGTTTGTGTATACGTGTGGTGTGTCTTCGCAATTTGTGATTTTGGATTCATTGTGTTTACTCGTTGTTTTCGTGCCTTGTTTTTATTGCATAATTTTGTTAAAATTTTCGTCGCGATTACTTCTGAAGTTGTTTCTTGTCTTCTACATCCATGAATGAATTGAATGATGTTAGAGACAGCAGATGGGTCGTATACGCCGGGGAGGCTAGGCTAGTGCTGAGAATGAAACGCACACGGAGATAATTGTTAGCTGCGGTCCGACACGCCGGGGAGAAAGAGTGTAAACGACTGAGGCTCGCATGCGTCACCGCTACTAGAACTGAGGCAGAATGAGTGACAAGCGATTTCAGTGATAATTGATAGTGAATAGAAAAGAGGATGCTTGAAGAGTATCATGAGGTGCTGCTATGGTCACTTTGCATTCTGCAAGAGTCATTCTAGCAAATGGCGATTGTGTTGCAAGATGTCAAGAGGAGGTCTCTGTCTGGAGGCGCAGGTCATCATTGATGTATGAGATTGTGCTGTGGGTATGCTTGTGGTGTGTTGGCTTTTCTGTTTGTTTTCCATTTCACCTCTGTCCGTGTGACCCAGGTTCTCGCAATGGCATCCAAGTCAACGTGCATTGATCGTGAAGGAAAAAAGGGTTGGATCCCTCTTTTGCCGGGGAGTGTCAATGGAGTTGAAGATAGAACGATCAATTCTTGGTTGTTTGCTCAAAATCAACTTCCTTAATTTTCGCGGAGGCATCAATACGACAGTCATCGTCTCATCGGTCGCTGTTCAGAAAGAAGATTGAAACATCGTCAGAAGTAATACAGAGATTTATTATTGTAATATTTGTTTTCAGACCTTAGTTACTTAGTTCGCTTATTCCTTTTATATGTTGGTGTAACAATACAGAAATATCAAACGGCAGATCGGTGTTTTGGTTTTTGCGTCCGTTATAACTAAGCGTTTCTGAGAAATCTTCTAAGAACAGCGTGGGCCCGAGCGTAGCGAGAGCTGGGCATTAACGGTTTATGAGACTTGGCTGACATTTGTCTTTGGTTGATCATGATGAAACGAGGGATATGCCCACCACTGCTAAGTTGAACAAAGGTTCTGCACAACTACAACGTGAAGTAGGATTGAATGCAGTTGCAGAAGGTATGCATACTTGTGAGACCGTCAGTGTAATTGATCAGCGTGTAGCCCACCTATCATCAGATGATAGTGCTAAACCCGAACTAGTAGTGAAAGGCAGCGGTGGTGGTAATCTTGCAGTTAGACAACTATCTGAAAGCCGAACAAGAACAGCTTCTGATCCACCGCTAAGTTCATCAACTGGTATCAATCAGTCGTCGTTGGTGTTACCACCCACAATGAAAATGACGCCCATCAACTCAAGTATCTTGTGCAATGACTATGATAGTATTGGTGCAATTGCAAAGACGAAAGATATTGCTCAGTTTAGTGAGGATAAGCCAAGTGTAAATGAGAGAGTAATTGTTAAATTGACTTGCACGAATAAAATCATTTCTAGTTTCAAGTTACTATTTGAATGCTGTCTGGACGACTTCCACTTGGATCGTCAACCTGAGAAGGAATGTAAGCGTACTGCTGTAAGTTTTACAGTTCTTCAAGGATAATTCGTGTCAGCCACGTCTCGTAAACCGCTAATACCCAGCTCTTGCTGCACTCGGGCTCACGCTGTTCCTTGAAGTTTCTCAGAAATGCTTAGTACTAACGGACGCAAAAACCAAAACACCAATTGGCGACTCGAGGATTCTTTATTGTAACACCAACATATAAACAATGTTAAAACTAAGATCCGTGAACAAATATTACAATAGTGAATCACAATATTACTTCTGACAGTTGTCTCCTGACTTCTTTCTGAACGGCGACCGATGAGTGTCGTATTGATGCCTCCGCGAAAATCGAGGAAGTTGATTTTGAGCAAACAACCAAGAATTGATCGTTCAATCTTCAACTACATTGACACTCCCCGGCAAAAACGGGATCCATCCCTTTTTTCCATCACGACCAATACACGTTGACTTGGATGCCATTGCGAGAACCTGGGTCACACGGACAGAGCTGAAATGGAAAACAAACAGAAAAGCCAACACACCACAAGCATACCCACAGCACAATCTCATACATCAATGATGACCTGCGCCTCCAGACAGAGACCTCCTCTTGACATCTTGCAACACAATCGCCACTTGCTAGAATGACTCGTGCAGAATGCAACGTGACCATAGCAGCACCTCACGATACTCTACGCACATCCTCTTATCTACTCACTACCAATTATCACTGCAATCGCTTGTCGCTCATTCTGCCTCAGTTCTAGTAACGGTGACGTATGCGAGCCTCAGTCGTATGCACTCTTTCTCCCCGGCGTATGGGACCACAGCTAATCATTATTTCCGTGTGTATGTCATTCTCATCAATATCCTCTCCGGCGTATACGAGCCATTTGCTGTCTCTAACATTAATCAATTCATTCACGAATGTAGAAAACTCGAAATAACTTCAAAAGTAGTCACGACGAAAAATTTAACAAATTATGCAATAACAAAAAGATGCGAGAACAACGAGTAAACACAATGAATTAAAAAACACCAATTGATATGACACATCACACGTATATACCAACAGTACAAATAACGTCACCGATCGTGACTCGATGTAATTCCTTTGAAGAATTGCAGGACTTACACCAGTACGCTTACATTCCTTCTCACTTTGGCGATTGAAAGTTGAAGAATATCCAGACACAAACAAGATTAACCAACAGTTACGTTGTTGGAACCCACACAATTACATAGCACAAACATATGCACAAACAGCACATCAAAAGTTGTGAATTCTGCCATGACGAACAGTCAATGTAGTTAAAGATTGAACGATCAATTCATGGTTGTTTGCTCAAAACCAACTTCCCCAATTTTCGCGGAGGCATCAATACGACACTCATCGGTCGCCGTTCAGAAAGAAGTCAGGAGACAACTGTCAGAAGTAATATTGTGATTCATTATTGTAATATTTGTTCACGGATCTTAGTTTTAACATTGTTTATATGTTGGTGTTACAATAAAGAATCCTCGAGTCGCCAATTGGTGTTTTGGTTTTTGCGTCCGTTAGTACTAAGCATTTCTGAGAAACTTCAAGGAACAGCGTGAGCCCGAGTGCAGCAAGAGCTGGGTATTAGCGGTTTACGAGACGTGGCTGACACGAATTATCCTTGAAGAACTGTAAAACTTACAGCAGTACGCTTACATTCCTTCTCAGGTTGACGATCCAAGTGGAAGTCGTCCAGACACAAATAAAATTACCAACAGACAGATGAGAGATGATGCCAGTTCAGTATATGCAACATGAACATATGTACAAAACCACACACCATAATAATAATAATTTTATATTTTCATATAAACATAAATGTACATGAAGATGCATGCCATTTTTACGGGCACGATCAAGTATGGTATAATGTCAAATCATGGATTGTCTACAAGTTAATAATGTTTCAACAGTTAAATATTTGATATATATATATATGATTACACCCATTGTCTGAACCAGGCCGTATAGTTATTGAATTGGACAGTTGTCTTCCAGGTTTCGCGGGAAAATCGACTTCGTTTCGTTTTCAACCCGTGGTTGTAGGCATACGATAACCAACCAATATTGAGGTAAGTACAACGCTTACAAGGGATTGAAAGCTGTTTTAGAATTGTAAACGTGCCAAAGTGAATCATTAAAGCGTAATTGAATAAGTAAGTGCAATATGTCATTATTAATTACATTTATATAGGGAACAGAATGGGGAAGTAATTAAACCTTAGGCCGACAACGTTCATTTGCAATGTATAATAATACCCATATACTTCGTACTATCATGATGTCCACTTTTGGCTTTAATAAATTATTTTCAAGCCAGTTGTTTTTATTTCATGCCTTTTTGTCTATTTGGTGCACAACCCTACCCTACCATGCACGATGGACTGCGCTTCGAAGTACTACCCTTGAAGAATTGAAGGACTTACAGCAGTGCGCCTACAACCCTTCTCAGGTTGACGCCCTAGGTTGGAAAATCGTCACAGAGTTCGTTTGCTGACTTCCTTCTGTCAGCTATATCCTCAAATCTGAACGGTAACACGCTCATGACATTGTATCGTAGAATATAGATAACGAACAAACACACGACATATGTCAATGGAGTTGAAGATTGAACGATCGATTCTTGGTTGTTTGCTCAAAATCAACTTCCTTAATTTTCGCGGAGGCATCAATACGACAGTCATCGTCTCATCGGTCGCTGTTCAGAAAGAAGATTGAAACATCGTCAGAAGTAATACAGAGATTTATTATTGTAATATTTGTTTTCAGACCTTAGTTTACTTAGTTCGCTTATTCCTTTTATATGTTGGTGTAACAATACAGAAATATCAAACGGCAGATCGGTGTTTTGGTTTTTGCGTCCGTTATTACTAAGCGTTTCTGAAACTGAAAGGAACAGCGTGGGCCCGAGCGTAGCGAGAGCTGGGCATTAACGGTTTATGAGACGAGACTGACAACATATCTCATCAACCAAGCGTAGAAACAGAGTAATTTACACCAAAGATAATAGCATTCAAATAGTAACTTGAAACTAGAAATGATTTTATTCGTGCAAGTCAATTTAACAATTACTCTCTCATTTACACTTGGCTTATCCTCACTAAATAAAGGAAGGATGGTGGCGTTAGCTGATCAGTAGATATGGTGGGGGTCACTAAGGTGAATCGCCCCATTCTGCAGGAACAGCAATATACAAATTAAAGGCTCGAGATATTTCTGATTTTTATGAGGGCTTAGATCTTTATCTTGATAAAGATAATAATGAACGCCTTGACAGATCATGCTTCTACCTCTAAATATATACTATTCGCCCAGCCTATTGTTGAGATGCGACCATGTGGGATGTGCACAGTTTTATGGGGCATCTTATAAACTAACTTGCTGTCCATTGACTGATCTTTAAATACCACTTCACAATGTCTTATCTCATTCATTTTCCAATAACGTCTTTACTTGATCCTCATTATATTCCATTAAACCTAACATTTTACAGCTCTTTATGACTTATTATATTCCTACTCTCTGAAGGGTACGGTTGTACATTAAATGCACAAAAAGGTATAAAACAAAAACAACTGGCACAACTGAGGATAAATGTATTAAAACCAAAAGTCGACATCATGATAGTACGAGATATACGTGTAGCATTATACATTGCAAATGAACGTTGTCAGCCTAGGGAGTTTTCTATATTAATGCATTTATTAGTGATACTTGCACTTACCCATTTCATTACACTTTATTGATTCACCTTAGCACTTTTACTTTTCTAAAAACAGCTTTCAATCCCTTGTAAACGTTGTACTTACCTCAATATTGGTTGGTTATCGTATGCCGACAACCACGGGATGAAAACGAAACGAAGTCGATTTTCCCGCTCAACCTGGAGGACAACTGTACAATTAAATAACTATACGGCCTGGTTCAGACAATGGGTGTAATCATATATATATATCAAATATTTAACTGTTGAAACATTATTAACTTGTAGACAATCTACGATTTGATATTATATCATACTTGATCGTGCCTGTAAAAATGGCATGCATTTTCATGAAAATTTATGTTTATATGAAAATATACATTATTATTATTATTATTATTATTAAACTGAACAATATCTTTCGTCTTTGCAATTGCACCAATACTATCATAGTCATTGCACAAGATACTTGAGTTGATGGGCGTCATTTTCATTGTGGGTGGTAACACCAACGACGACTGATTGATACCAGTTGATGAACTTAGCGGTGGATCAGAAGCTGTTCTTGTTCGGCTTTCAGATAGTTGTCTAACTGCAAGATTACCACCACCGCTGCCTTTCACTACTAGTTCGGGTTTAGCACTATCATCTGATGATAGGTGGGCTACACGCTGATCAATTACACTGACGGTCTCACAAGTATGCATACCTTCTGCAACTGCATTCAATCCTACTTCACGTTGTAGTTGTGCAGAACCTTTGTTCAACTTAGCAGTGGTGGGCATATCCCTCGTTTCATCATGATCAACCAAAGACAAATGTCAGCCAAGTCTCATAAACCGTTAATGCCCAGCTCTCGCTACGCTCGGGCCCACGCTGTTCTTAGAAGATTTCTCAGAAACGCTTAGTTATAACGGACGCAAAAACCAAAACACCGATCTGCCGTTTGATATTTCTGTATTGTTACACCAACATATAAAAGGAATAAGCGAACTAAGAAACTAAGGTCTGAAAACAAATATTACAATAATAAATCTCTGTATTACTTCTGACGATGTTTCAATCTTCTTTCTGAACAGCGACCGATGAGACGATGACTGTCGTATTGATGCCTCCGCGAAAATTAAGGAAGTTGATTTTGAGCAAACAACCAAGAATTGATCGTTCAATCTTCAACTCCATTGACACTCCCCGGCAAAAGAGGGATCCAACCCTTTTTTCCTTCACGATCAATGCACGTTGACTTGGATGCCATTGCGAGAACCTGGGTCACACGGACAGAGCTGAAATGGAAAACAAACAGAAAAGCCAACACACCACAAGCATACCCACAGCACAATCTCACACATCAATGACGACCTGCGCCTCCAGACAGAGACCTCCTCTTGACATCTTGCAACACAATCGCCATTTGCTAGAATGACTCTTGCAGAATGCAAAGTGACCATAGCAGCACCTCATGATACTCTTCAAGCATCCTCTTTTCTATTCACTATCAATTATCACTGAAATCGCTTGTCACTCATTCTGCCTCAGTTCTAGTAGCGGTGACGCATGCGAGCCTCAGTCGTTTACACTCTTTCTCCCCGGCGTGTCGGACCGCAGCTAACAATTATCTCCGTGTGCGTTTCATTCTCAGCAATAGCCTAGCCTCCCCGGCGTATACGACCCATCTGCTGTCTCTAACATCAATCAATTCATTCATGGATGTAGAAGACAAGAAACAACTTCAGAAGTAATCACGACGAAAATTTTAACAAAATTATGCAATAAAAACAAGGCACGAAAACAACGAGTAAACACAATGAATCCAAAATCACAAATTGCGAAGACACACCACACGTATACACAAACAGTACAAATAACCTCGCGGATCATGTCTTGGTGGAATTATTTTGAAGAATTGGAGGACTTACACCAGTACGCCTGCAACCCTTCACAGGTTGACGATTGTAAGTTGTGGAATGTCCAGACACAAACAAGATTAACCAACAATTACATCAATTGGAACTCACACAACTATTTAACACAAACATATGTACAATCAACACATCAAATGTTGTGGATTCTGACACGACAAACTACCCTTGAAGAACTGTAGGACTTACAGCAGTACGCCTACATTCCTTCTCAGGTTGATGATCCAAGTGGAAGTCGTCCGGACACAAACAGAATTACCAACAGCTAGATGACAGATGATATCAATTCAGTATATACAATATGAACATATGTACAAGATCATACACCAAGCACATTGGACTGCTCATTGATGCGCTACCCTTTGAAGAACTGTAGGACTTACAGCAGTACGCCTACAACCCTTCTCAGGTTGACGCTCTAGGTTGGAAAATCGTCGCAGAGTTCATTTGCTAACTTCCTTCTATCAGCTATATCCTCAAATCTGAACGGCAACACGCCCATGTCATTGTATCGTAGAATATAGATGACCAACAAACACACGACATATCTCATCAACCAAGTATAGAAACAGAGTAATTTACACCAAAGATAATAGCATTCAAATAGTAACTTGAAACTAGAAATGCCTTTATTCGTGCAAGTCAATTTAACAATTACTCTCTCCTTTACACTTGGCTTATCCTCACTAAACTGAGCAATATCTTTCGTCTTTGCAATTGCACCAATACTATCATAGTCATTGCACAAGATACTTGAGTTGATGGGCGTCATTTTCATTGTGGATGGTAACACCAACGACGACTGATTGATACCAGTTGATGAACTTAGCGGTGGATCAGAAGCTGTTCTTGTTCGGCTTTCAGATAGTTGTCTAACTGCAAGATTACCACCACTGCTGTCTTTCACTACTAGTTCGGGTTTAGCACTATCATCTGATGATAGGTGGGCTACACGCTGATCAATTACACTGACGGTCTCACAAGTATGCATACCTTCTGCAACTGCATTCAATTCTACTTCACGTTGTAGTTGTACAGAACCTTTGTTCAACTTAGCAGTAGTAGGCATATCCCTCGTTTCATCATGATCAACCAAAGACAAATGTGCACTATCATGATCATTATCACGAATATTCACTTTACCGTCAACTTCATCATTTTCAAACTCTTTAATAACAGAAGTAGACAATTTTGGTTCCTCCTCACAAATCTTTAGATGTTTTTTACCTTCACTCTGACTAGTAATACCTTGTAAACTTATGGGGTCAGAACTGGACTCTGAAACTGTAACTCTCTTCTCTGGCATACTATTCAACAATGGCTTACTAATTGCAACTACAGGCTTCTTGACCACACCGTTATCGTCACACAATTCGGAGTCAGACCTTGATTTCACATTTAGCTTATCACCAAACTTGGTCACTGATTCACAGTTCACCTTTGTATGCACCTCTTGCAAACGTGTAAAACACAACCGTGTTTGTCTTGCATCTTGTTACTTATCTGTTGAGGATGTACTACGAAACCTGTTACACTCACTAGGTCTATATGCACTACTAGACATCATGGAGCCTTCTCGAAATCCACCTCTCTGAGGCCCTTTCGTCCTCAATGATTGCGTTTTTCCCTGAGACTGCTCTATTCTAGGGGTGAGATGTAATAGACTGGCGAACTTGCTCATAGATTGATACACTCTATCTTTTACTAGTTTCAGGATATCATCAAACTTTGGCTCGATACCCTCATCCTCCATACGGGAGCTTATCTTCACCCACTTCCTTTGCAGTCGAGTAGGTAGGCGTCTCGCTATTACTTCTAGGACTGAGCACGAGTTGAGGTCACTCATGCAATTCATCAAAATCAATGCGTTCTTGTAAGTCAACAGATTATCCGAAAACTCAGTGAGTGCCTTGGAATCATCTTTTAATTGACTACCATTACCCTTAACAGCCTCGAATAATTTCCCTACAATCATCGAAGTTCTTCCGAATCCTTGCCGTAGTATACTCATAGCCTCAGAGTATCCTTCTTCAGGGGGCATTATCTTACAGCACCGTATAGCTCTTGAAGCAACTCCAGTGCAATACCTCATAAAATACATTAACTTCATTTCATCATTTAGTAGAAAACTACTCAACATGATCTCAAACTCCTATACAAACTGTAAATAATCAGCTGGGATTCCGTTGAAACACCGTGGTTCAAATTTAGGGATTTTTATGTTCCTACTATCCCTGAACGGCGAAACGGTAACATCGACCATGTCATGCTTAACATCAGACACATCGTTACAATTAACAGACAAGTCACCATGACTTACTTTCCTATTTGCTTCCAAAACGCTCTATCCCTTCTTTGACCCAGGCGTCACTGAACGTAACCAAATTCCAGAAAGTTCCAGATATTGCTTGTTCAAAGTAGTCTTGACCAGCACCCGGAAAAATTGACGGGGACTATCCAAAATGTAACAAACTGTCACCAACCGTCAGAAACTGTCAACAACCCTCAGAAACTGTCAATGACGTCTCAAAACCGCTAATACCCAGCTCTTGCTACTTCGGGCCTCCCGCTATCCCTCGAAGCCTTTCAGGAACGCTTAGTACTAACGGACGCAAAAACCAAAACACCGATTGGCGACTCGAGAATTCTTTATTCTAACACCAACATGTGAGTGGCATAATAACTAAGGTTTCTGAGGGTTTCTGATCTTCTTTCTGAACAGCGACCTATGAGACGATGACTGGTGTATTGATGCCTCTGCGAAAATATAGGGAAGTTGGGTTTGAGCAAGCAACCATGAATCGATCGTTCAATCTTCAACTACATTGACAATACGGTCTCGTTCAGACAATGAGTGTATTTATATATATCAAATGTTTAACTGTTGAAACATTATTAACTTGTAGACAATCTACGATTTGATATTATATCATACTTGATCGTGCCTGTAAAAGTGGCATGTATTCTCATGTAAATTTATATGTTTATATGAGAATACACATTATTATTTGCTGCGTAAATATTTTAATCATTTTAAGTATATTAATGACAATCTAATTTCGAGTATTGAACAGGCATAATTTAGGAAAATTTCATCGTACATGAACTTCAGGAGTAAGACATCCAATGAGGTCCCAAACCTTACTATTGACAACGACATATTCGAGGAGGGTCAAGAAAAAGCAGAAGCAGTGGCAGACCATTTCTCCAATGTCTTTTCACAGGAAACGTCATTCCCCAACGCATCAGCTCCGAGTGCATCATAAAAACACAGGTTAGACTCTGTCGACGGCGACCAAAATGTCGTGCTCAACTACCTGAATTAGTTGCAGAGAAATCAATGGGTCTTGATAATCTTTATCCTAGGGTTCTCAAGAAGTTGCCAGCTCAAATAGCCGGCCGATTGACCACGGTTTTCAAGCTATCGTTTCTAAATGGTGTGTTACCGCGTGACTTGAAAGACACCATAGTATCCCGCATCCACAAAGTAGAATCAATACAAAGCCCTTCAAACTGCAGGCCTATTAGTCTCACTAGCACTTTAGTGAAGCACTGGGAAGAATCATCAAGTATCGTGGCATATCTGCAAAACAACAACTTGTTGTCCATGGCTTCCAAGAAAACCTCTCGTGTCCGTCAAATCCTCTCACTGCCAAAGGAAGCTGGGTCAAATCAAGGGACATCAGAAGACCCGTTGACGTCGTCTTCATAGACTTCAGCAATGCTTTTGATAAAGTTCCTCACAAGAGACTACTCATGAATTTGGAAAGTCTTGGTATCAAAGACAGACTACTCGACTGGCTCAGGGAATTCCTCATAGATAGGAGGCAGACGGTTAGGATCAACTTGAAACTCTCCTTTTGGATAGAAGCACGCAGCGGAGTGCCTCAAGGCACGGTACTGAGATCTCTCCTATTTATTTTGTGTTGTCAATGTCCAGGTCTTACGACACTGAACTTCACACTGTCCCTGAAAGACTTTCAGAAACAGTGTTCAGTAACCAACTCGCAAAACCAGAAAACAGATTGGTGACTCGAGAATCCTTTATTCTTACTCCAACATGCATCCAACAATAAGGTTATTATACACAAGGTCTAAGAATAAATGCTATGACAATAAATCACAATAATATTTCTGATAGTTTTCTGTCTTCCACCGAACAGCGAACAATGAGACTTTGACCGCCGTATTGATGACTCCCACGAAAAATATGGCGGAGTTGGTTTTGGGGAAACAACCATGAATTGATCGTCCGATCCTCAACTACATTGAGATGTGTGTCAGTCAGTTATCTCACCGTTTCCCTTATGGTTCTATTCGCAGGTTACTTGGGAATTCGGAGATAGGTAAATGGCAACAGTGATACTTTCACGTTGCAAGAGGACCTCAACACATTTTCAGAGTGGTCCAGAGAATGGATGCTCCTGATCAATGCAGCGAAATGTGCATCGTTGCACATTCGACACGCAAGCAGCTGCTCCTTCGAACAAGAGGGAGTAACACTCTCATCAGTTCAGCTCAATCGCATTTAGTTATCACTGTTAGTCACAGTTTAGTAACTACAGCACACTATCGCGCGGTGGATGCACGTAGTTTCAGATCATTATGGGCGATTCGCAGAACATTTACTAGAATCACCGGAGACATGTTCACCTCCTTATGAACATCTATGGTGAGGTCAAGAGTGGAAAACCATTCAGGCAGCCAGTTCTTGTCTTAAAGAGGGCTCACATATTCTATAAAGGGCTCAACTTTATGCAATACGTATAATGCACATATACGAAACTCTGGATGCATTCTTGAAACTCCTGTCAAGACCTTAGGCTTCGATATAGAAATAATTCACTGAATTGAAAGGATAAATCCACTAAAACAACACTTTTTTCTTGTGCCGTAATAGTATACAACGTTAGATTAAATGCCTCATTTAACCAATATTTTTTAAAAGTGCCGCAACTGTGGTTTTAAACGTAACGTCGAACCGACCAATCACAAGTAAAATTGTCAATTGTTTATTGCAAAGGCGGGCAGCTAAAATAATGTTCGTCGACGGACTATCATGTGTCAGCTTGTGAACAACGGTGGAAATGTGATGAGGACTAAAATATATGTGTGTTTGGCAGACGTAAAAAGGATTACCAATTTCTGATAATAATAAATTAGTGGCGACTTTTGAGACCGTAAGTGTATAATATTGTACTTATACACTATAAAGCCTGTATGTTGGTGTATTGAGTCTCTAATATCCCTCAACTAGACTGTTAGTCCTCTTTAGACGTGTTTTACTTGTTTTCATGGTTTTTTGTGGTGTAAAGTATTTTATTCCCTTGTTGTTTCTGAACAACCGTGATCATGGTTGGAGTTGTTAACAGCCTACTTAATTTTAACTAACCTACAGCCAGGCTCAATTTACTCATCATTTAACAATTGCCTGAATAGGATGTCGACATCGTCGACATCTGGGAGTGAGGTTCCAAAGGTCGTCTCTAACCGGAAACTAAGTAAGACAGCAGGACCAGGTCGAATGAATTTAGGGATGTTTAAGAACAGTGATCACTAAATGTTGTCGGGACTAACTAAGATACAAGGTAATGTCAGGGCATCATAGATAGTCCGGTTAGACCAGTGTAAATCGCTTATTATTCCCACTTTATCGGAAATGGGAGGAGTTTTCCTGTGATATTCACGGGGAAATAAAATTGACTAACGTAGTATCAGTAATCATCCGTAGGTGAAGTGACTCTCATGAGAACCAAACCCGTGAATGCCAGTCACGCCCTAGGCCAGGAAGGTGTGCATGACTGTGAGATACAGAAATTGATATAGAGGATATTAAAAAGCTATTTGTCTTTGTCCACAGAACTTCGCGTTTTGGCGTAGAACGCAAATTGGTGAAACGAAGTTGATCGATGAGGTTGTGAAGCTTCATCGACTGAGGTCATCTGGTCATGTGTTGCGCCTATTGAGTTATGAGTTCCCGCGTCAAACAATGTTAGCTGGTATATGATTAGGTTATAGGAATTACTGGGAGTCAGTTTAAAACCTGGGAATAATTTATTAAACTAGTTTCTGCAAAGTAGGTAGGTGTGTACTCTGGTTGAAATCCTCGAAATTCCAAGAACCGATGGTTAGAAAATTAGTGATATGGTTTGAAATCTTCTCCAATGGTTCAGACGGATCCACTCTTTGTAATCTCCCATATCCACTAAACCTCAATGTTTTTCTATTTTACTATTCATTTTTCCGTACCTTTCCGCTCATTATTTTTTTTTTGATTTTTCATTTCCTGCAAAACAACTTGTTGTCCATGGCTTCCAAAAAAACCTCTCGTGTCTGTCAAATCTTCTCACTGCTATATTAAGCTGGGTCAATTCAAGGGACAACAGAATAATAATAATGTATATGTATTTTCAGTTTTTACATGAGGGACGGCAGTTTACAGTCATCATCAATTAAGACCCGTTGACGTCGTCTTCACAGACTTCTGCAATGCTTTTGAGTTAAATTGGATAAAGTAAAAACTATCAGAAGTATTTTTGTGATTTATTGTTATAAGATTTATTCTTAGACCTTGTGTATAATAACCATATTGTTGGTAACATATTGGAACAGTTATAAAGGATTCTCGAGTCGCCAATCAGTGTTCCGTTTTTCCGCGTTGATTATAAAAAAATTGTTTCTGAAAGTCTTCCAGGGACAGCGTAAGGTTCAGCGTAGTAATTCCTGGACATTGACATGCGTGTTGGATGATTTTCAGACTCTTGTATAAATATAAACCTTTGGGTGAATTCCGCATATAGCTTTTCTCTGTATGGCATCGCCTCTTGTGCTTGATTTATATCAAGACTGGTTATACGCTTAAAATATTTGGAATATTTTTGTAATTTTATCAGCATTTTCATTGCAATAACACCAAAAATATATGGTACTCGATGCGGATGAATATCGCCAAAAGTAAGGCAGACTTTTATGAGTGCGCAGGGGGTCAGCCGACGTTTTTATCTTTGTTTAAGATCGCGAACAATGCTCGTACAGAATGTTTTTCGGCGTCCTTGAGTCGTAATTCGACAGCTTTTAAGGAATTTAAGTAATTATTAACCAACAACCTGAAGGAAGATACCGTATGTGTGAGTAAGTGGCCTCAGTTTCTGTTCAACTTCGCTCTCTGTATAGGTCTGTGAGACCTCCACCACAAGGCAAACATGAGCAAAAGGTCAGGCGGCAAACTACCAGATACAAAACAAGTGTGTAGACACAGGTACAACTATGATGTCTGTATACATGCATGTTTGTACATTGCAGGCTTTTTATGCATCTGTGCCACTAGTCTCTTTATTGCTTATGCAGAGTGATTAGCGAAGTTTACGCGTTTTTTAGGTATTACGGGAATCTAGTGATTGATTCGTTCTAGAAATAAATGGTTCAATGTAATCAGTAGAATGAGACAAACCATACAGAGAGCGTCTGAAACTTACAACCGAGGTGGAGGCGCTGATTTTCGCGGGTGAACTCTTCCACATTTTAAAATACATGACTGAAGAAGTTTTCATGGAATGACTATTTTAATGCTTTTATTGTCATTGTGCACGTTTGGCTATGCAGTTTGGTTGGTTGGGCAAGGGCCTTCTAGTAAGGGTTGTGTATCCTTGATGTCCGAGAATGATATTTTGCATAAGACCTTAAAGAAAAATGTTCGGTTAGTAATAAATCATGTCGTCTAAAGCGGGCCAAGACTTAGAGTCACGCCTGCGAATTTTAGCCTTCCCTACAATCATATCTAAATGGTTCGGACGTGAAATATCGTTGGATACTTTCCATCCTCAGCTTGTCACATTTGCGAGTGCTGCTAGTATTAAATGCTCAGTATTCTAGTAGCGGCCTCACACATGTTTTTAATAGAATAAGTTTGGCTTCGTTGTCGTGAAAGTTCCTGAGTATGAATCCCAAGAGCATCCTCGACTTTCGAGCCTGTGTTGCCACTTGTTTAGATAATACTGTGTCACTAGTGTACCTCAGGCCTAAGTCAAATACACTTCGGAGTCTGGTTGAGTGAGCAGGTTGAAGTGTTAATTTCATGTCGATTGAGGGTACGCCAAAGCAGATCCAGCCACATTTGCCCGGACTGAGTTGAAGATGACCAGGTGGTCACTTTATTTAATTGATAAGGCAAGACATTCTGGAAGAACCCTGGATCATCACGCTTAATGGTGTAAGCTACTTTTAGGTCATCTGTAAAGGTGAATGGTTCATCATGTAAGGATCAGTAGCATATGCCGATGATACAAAGTGTAAGTAATAGTGACCCTACGACGCTTCATTGAACTACACCAGAAGTGACTGGGGTATGTTTGGAGGTGATAGACCTAAGTGTGATCATTCGGGACATGTTGTTAAGGAATCATTTAACCCACTCTAATAGTGGGTCACATGTTCCTAAGGAATTCAGCTGATGTATCAGCAGAAAGTGGTCATCGCTGCCAAATGCCAAATATCAAAGAACGTGACAAGTACTAGTTGAATTCTGCCATGTCTGCTGGTCACAAAATCAAAGAAGTTTAGGTGGTATGTTACACAGGGTTTTAGGAATCCATGTTGGTTCGGACTTTCAGTATTGCGCTAAGTGTATGCTCGCGTAGGCTATCTTTAACTAGACTCTCCATAATCCTAGGTGCTAAAGGTGTGATATTGATCTTCCTGTGGTTGTTGACTTCTGGTGAAATGAGGCCGCTAGGTGATTACTGAGCTTTGAGCAAACAAACAGTACCGGTTAGATACATATTACTTCATGCACATCACATCGCCAGCAGTTTGCTAGATGTTAAGATCTCCGGAATCGACTTCGCGGGGGCATATCACCCCACCAGTATTAATCCTGACAACGTTCCAAAAACCGCCGTTACCATGGTATTTGGCTTATGCGAATTCGTCCATGTGTTTTTCAGGCTAATCAAAGTCACCCACATATTCCTTTGCCTAATCGATCAAAAACCCGGCAGCTTTCTCTTCGTCTGTGCATACATTGACTTCTAACACAATGAGAGTGCAGATGACACTAAACATTTAAGACGGGTTTCAATGTCCAGGAATTACTACGCTGAACCTTACGCTGTCCCTGGAAGACTTTCAGAAACAATTTTTTTATAATCAACGCGGAAAAACGGAACACTGATTGGCGACTCGAGAATCCTTTATAACTGTTCCAATATGTTACCAACAATATGGTTATTATACACAAGGTCTAAGAATAAATCTTATAACAATAAATCACAAAAATACTTCTGATAGTTTTTAGTTTTCTTTCGAACAGCGAACGATCAGATATTGACCGCAGTATTGATAACTCCCGCGAAAAATATGGCGGAGTTGGTTTTGAGCAAACAACCATGAATTGATCGTTCAATCTTCAACCACATTGACAACATGTGAGGCTGTATTTGGGAAGCTTTGCCGATGCATTATAACCACGAAGTTAGGCAAATGTGAGCTCGGCAAGATGTCATGAAAATTCTCCGGGTATTTGACAGATAGCCAAGGAACCGAACCAGTCTCTGATGACGCACAACACATCAAGAACAATCAACTGCTCGTCTCGCTGGGAAAATTACGATAGTTTTTGTGTCTCATCAGCCCCTAGAAGCGTTTCAATCCCAATTGTGCTGCAGATGTGCGACGGTTGACTGGCTTTTTGAGGAGGACGTGGCAGTTCTTTTCACTCGCCAGATGAAGGTGTTTAATCGTTCGAAACTGTTAAGCGCTTGTTAAATGAAAAGACTCTTCGTCAGAGACAAAACTGGTGCCCCGCTGTCCTCTGCGAGTGGCGCCTAGAAATTTACCACCGGAGCAGTTCTACAAAAACAAATAACTGCGAATGAAAACCACTGTTATTCTTTTCGAAACTACTAAATTCTGCTCGGTGTCTCTCCAGCTCTTTCGGCAGCGAGTTAGAAGCTATTCGCCTGGCCATCAAACACTTTGGTCATATGCTGGAAAGCACAGCTTTCGCTGTCTCTGTGGATGATAAGGCTTCAGTGAAAGCCTTGTCAACCAAGCAAGATAATAACTAGCCTCATGAACTGCAAGACCTTGAACTTATATCACGATTCGCATCAAACATTCGACGTAAGAAGAGTAGCGATGATGAAGTTGTCCACTCTTTTTCACCCATGAAAATCAACAAAATTATATTTCCAGATGGGAATTATGAGCATCTCTCGAACTTACGACAAGATGACGCTGAACCAAAGAAGATTATGTCCTCCAATACAACATTCTATTGACTCACCAAGATTCCTTTTTCCGCAGAAGAAGTCACTTGTGAAACCTTTGCTGGTGGATACCGATCTTTTGTTCCAGTAGCTACGTGACGCATAAATTTCGGGAAACTGCATGATCTGCCATATCTCGGCGTCAGCACTAGTACCAAAATGTTTGAGGAGAGATTTATGTGGCTGGTAATTAACGAAAATGCCAAGAAGTGCACACGGACTTGTCCGTCTTGTCAAGGAATCAAGGTTCACTGTCACATCGGTGTACTATCTGGTCGTTTTCTTAACTCTGACTCAGGATTCTACAACAGACATATAAATATAGTTAGTTCATGGCCTCCTTCAGATGGTTTCAACCACATTTGCACTTGCATTGATAGATTCAACCGTTGGCCGGTAGCAGTTTCGCTAACAAACTTATCTGCAGAAAGAGTCGCTAAAGCGCTGATCGAAAACTGGATAGCGAACATCAGTATCTTTCCGCTATCAATACCGATATGGGTGCACAGTTTGGGAGCTAACTTTTCCACCAAATTTTTAGGGATTAAGCGAATACGAAAGGTTTCATATCACTCCACGTCCAGTAAGATGGTTGAACAATTGCACCGACAAGTTAGGACTAACCAGACGCTGTTGGCGTATCAATATATACCGCTTGTTCTAAAAGGCATACAAGCGACCTTAAGGAAGAATATCGTATGCTGAACTTTCGAGTTACTTCACTGGCCAACACCATGGTAACTGGGAGAATTTTTCATCCTAAACAACCAAGTTCCACTTAATATGACTGACTATGCGTGTAACAACAGAAGAAAAGAGCCAGGCAACAGATCGTTTTATTACGGTAATCAACAAGTATTTATATAAATTTCACATACATTATTATAGCCTAGTCAAGTAGACAAACGCAGTCTTCTGATTGGTTGTTTTCGAGTTCCTCGGAAAGTGGAGCCATCTATCTGTGAATCATATTTGCCCGCGTTTAAGTTTGCTGTGAATGGTTGTTGAAACAGCCTTGTTCATATTTACTCACGGCCCATATTAGTGACCTAGACATTGACGTAGATTAATGTCAACCAATTGGGCTAGCAGGCTGCTCTCACCACACGCATACTTATTAAAATAGCATAGGAAGGAGCGAAAAATATTACTCCTACGACAGCCATAGCAACCTTATATTTCCTGCTACAGATAACAAACTGCACTGACATTTACATCAGGAGGAATGGGGTTCTTTATGGGATCAAAGAAGTCCGCCCATCCAGTTAAGTCTCAGCCACTTCGCTTTCAACTTTCGGTTTTTTCACCTGTGCTGACTGGATCAGATTGGTGACAGTTGGATTTTTAAGTAACTAAAGGCAGCCGTGTGTCGTGGTTTGGTTGTATATCTTCGTACTATCCTCATACTGCCATTAATAAACGCATTTTTCGGCGGATATAAGGGTCGTATTCTCTCTTCTACAGTTGAGGCAGTGTCAGGACAGCTTGATAACCGGGTTAGATGAGCCGGGCTAAAGAGCCAGAAGGTGAGGGGTGGCCAAAACTCAGGTATGGCAGGATTGAGGGAGACAAATAGGTTGTGAGGGTCATAGTTGAAGTCGACGAGAAATGTGCCCGAAGTTATTCAGGCGGCCTTACTAGTTTCTTAGAACTCTTGAGTCCGATTTCATTTTCGCTTACTCGTTCCCCTCTAGCTCTATGTTATCATTTAGTGATGCCATGTGATATCTTCGTGTTCCAAGCCAGCAGCTGCACAACAGTGGTAATACTGATGAGTCAACATCAAGTGTTGTCTGTGCTGGTACTTATTCATGGGTTGGACTTTCTTGAGGCCACTTCTGATCAGCTCTACTAGAGCCAAGAAGCTGATAACATTGAAATACTGCTGGATGGTAAATGCGCTCAAGAAACAGAAAGCAACCCAGGTGAGTTCCAACCTATTTTGAATTTTTCGTCATCATTTATTAGTCGACTGTCTGAAACTCTAGTCTAGCAGTTATTTTCAACAGGCACTTAACACTTTCACATAATTATCGTAGCTTTCATGGTGCATTAGGTATATGGAGGCCACTGTTATTACCGTTTTTTGGCTCGATGTGGGCTAATTCTTTTAAATAATGGCATATAATATTCATATGATTGACGGAGTTGTCGCGAGCACTGACATTGATAAGTGTGCTGGATTCATTTGTCCAGGGCTGATTAGGGCCTCCACTTATTTTCAAAAAGTCAGATCACACCAATGACACATGACGCATTAACCCTGCACCAAGGAGCTAATTACTGTGTTACTTAATATGAGATGTAATCCATCATCTTAACAGGGAAAGGATCAACTAAGTTCAGACAGGTGAGACGGTCTTGATGCACAGAGTGCTACGAACCATGTAAGATTAATCCTAGAAGCAATTCGTTTGGAGTCAACCAAAGCCGCGACGGTCGAGCGTCCGAATGAACTGAGCCTAAGATCAACGAAGACCAGACATCTGTCAATGTAGTGGAAGATTGAACAATCAATTCATGGTTGTTTGCTCAAACCCAACTCCATAATTTTCGCGTGAGTCATCAATACGGCAGTTATCGTCTCATCGTTCGCTGTTCAGGGAAGATAAAAAACTATCAGAAGTATTGTCATGATTTATTGTTATAACATTCATTCTTAGACCTTGCGTAATAACCTTGTTGTTGGTCACATGTTGGCATAAGAATAACCAACGAGAAAACCAGAACACCGATTGGCGACTCGAGAATCCTTTATTCCTGCGCCAATATGTAACCAACAATACGGTTATTATACACAAGGTTTCTGATGGTTTTCTGTCTTACACACAACATCGAACGATGAGACGATGACTGCCACATTGATGACTCTCGCGAAAAATATGGAGTTGGGTTTGAGCAAACAACCCTGAATTGATCGTTCAATCTTCAACTACATTGACAGACTCTTTTCAACGAATTTATTTTCAACCTCTACCATCGTATATGTATGGTTTTCAGAGAATTATGTTCGGCGAGGGAATCGAATCATAGGTGTGAATGTATAAAATAATAATAGTATGAAATGCAATTTAAACTAAACTGTTTGCGTCGGTGGCACAGTGTTTAGGACTCTCGCCGACCATGCACATGGTCCGGGGTTCGAGCCCACGCCGACGCACACTTCATATCTATGGTCGGCTGCGAAATTTGGGCTGCCGATATCCACGCTGAGAATTCCACACTTGTACCAAAAATACGGTGTGGAATCAAGCTGTAATCAGAAATAAATAAATGAATAATACCGGGGACAGCTGAAAGTGAGAATAGTAATAGTAACAATTGACATTGTAATAAAGGAAGAGTGTACAAATTGAATAAACAAATAACTCGCAATATGGAGTTAAGCCGGCACGAAATTTAGAATTAAAAGAGGAGTCGAGGCCTCTCAGCTCTGAGCTAGGTATTAAGTCTGAGGTGAGGGACGAATTCTTGTCAGACATGAAGAATTTTCTGAGCTTCAATGTTAATAATGTGTGCGTGCGAAGATTCGATATTAAGTACTTTGATGGTAGTCCTAATCATTATAGAATGTTTATCAGCCATTTTTGGTACGGTATTTTGGGTCAATTGAGTGACTTGAGTCGACTTATCTTCTGTATTTTTGTCCAGGAAAAGCTAGAAGGGATATTGAACAGTGGGTAGCATTTCCTTCAGAGTTCGACTATGAAAGAGCCATTCAGATATTGCGCGACTTATTCGGACAAGAACATACGTTGCTCATTCACTTGTCGGCGAGCCTATAAGGGGTACTCGACACATTGGGATGAATGGAGATGATCTTACTGAACTTTATTTAAGGCTCCGTAACGTTCTTATTATGTTGAGTAGCACCGAAGACATTCCCGATCTGAACTCTTCCACAAATTTAGAACGAAATATCAGCCACCGAAATGTAGGCAAAATGGGCTTATGTAGCTGGCATAATTTTGGTGGCCGGTAGACAGCCGGGGTTCAAGGACCCACTTAAGTTTATAGAAGAAGGAGCAGGAGTGGCTAGAACACGTTGCTCTGAATGTCAAAGTGAAGAATTTCAAACAAGCATGGTTGAACCATGCCTAACTGCTACAACATGAGGTTATCCTTATAATGAACCATTTGTGCGGTCAGGTATTACCGTAGCAAATAACAGCCGCGGCGGTGGGTTCCGATTCTGCTAGGATAGTGGCACTGACATGTAGCTATGAATGGTGTCATGAATACCGGTGGAATTAGGACCGTCGTTCGCCAAAATGATCCGCACCCTTTGAAATATCAATACAAGTCGTGGATAAGGGTCCTATGAACGGCCCACGACACTGTCCGTCACTGGCAGGCCCTAATTGCTCGAGAAGGGGAAATAAACGCCTTTTCCGGCTTTGGAGGGTCATGTTAAGGTGTAGGAATGTTGAGTAGACCTGGGCTCTGTCGGGTTAAAGTACGCTTCCAAGAAATAATGGGTTGTCGAATCAAAACATTTGCCCCGAAATATGGTTCTTAGCTTTACGCTCAAAACATATGATAAAGCAGTGTTACCTAGGCACAAGGCAGATGCATCCTGTGTTTTATTGTGGTGTAAATAGACTGTCCATTACAAGGGGAATCTAAGGGCCGCGCTTTGTGTGTTTGTTCTCATAGCTTAGTGAAGTGCCCCAAAAAGATGACCGTCGAGGGAAGGAGACAAACTGTTGAGAAGCCATATATTTGCTATATTTGCATCAGATTGGGCCATATTGCAAAATATTGTGTTCCACAAAATACATGTGGAGGGGTGCGAGGTGAGCCACCGCACCCTGCTGCATCTGGAAAATAACAACATGGCTATGAATTCTGTATTACATTTTGGACATGAGAACAATACTGGGAGGGTCCCTCCTGGACTAGTTCCTGTGGAGTTGTTTGGAATGGAAAGGGTGCCTGGAAATTATTGCCTTCTCAGACAGCGGGTGCGGCACGTTTCTTGTTGTAGAAAGGATCGTTAAAAGGTTGGACATTAAAGGGGATGACTCAAGAATCAATACGTTGATGGTAAAGAGAGTCTTACAGCATTACTATGTTGAACATACAACAGAGGGACAGTTAAGGGCTTTGAACGTCTGAATGGCATTAGGCTGCCAGAGATTTAGGATGGCACGAATGGCTTTGATAGTCCAGACGTACACGGAATGAGGAGGAAAAAGTTCGTCGTTTGCTGTCAGATCTAATTCAGACGGGATCATATTTGGGCCGGAATAACGTGGTGAATCGGCAATTAGTGTTTTATATTGTCTTACCTCTAACAGCTAAGAAGTACTGAACATTCTTTAAAGGCTGTATGATAATGAATTCAAAGACATGGGTGGACTAAATGTGGAGAATTCTGAAGAGGACAAAATGGTGCTGTATGTGGCTACACCTTCCTCCGGACTTGTCAACACACACTTTGAGGTGGGACCGCCATGGAAGTATGACCCTCCCAAAATGCCAGACAATTACAGGATGGCAACTCATATACTGTAGTGTCTTAGAAGCTGCCTTTCGGACAACTTTATTGATGCCTTGCTTCTTTAATTGCATTGAAAATTGAATTAGGCCATCGTATTTTTTGAAAGTATCGCTACTAGTGACGCATGCTTTTGTTAGTGATTGGTAGATGGCGCTTGTGAAGGCTTTATGGGTGATTAATAGAATGTCTGCCATCACATAGTGCAATGGTACGTTACGGCGATTAAATGTTTGTAGAGGTTATTTGAGTTTCGATATAGCACAGCCTCATACTTAGGCGTTCGTGTTTAACTAACTTATTTCTTAGCAGAAGTGGATGAATTGATCTTAGGATCGATTATTCGTAGGATTACCTCCAATAAAAAAAGACTGATAATTTTTTTGTTCTTGATTACAGCTTGATTCCACACTATTTTTGGTACAATTATGGAATTTTCAGCATGGATATCGGTAGCCCAAATTTTCCAGACCGACCATGGAAATCAGGTTTGGGTCACCAGGGGATCGAACCTCGGACCATGTGCATAGTCGGCGAGAGTCCTAATCACTGTGTCACCGACTCATTTAGATTTCTGAGCTCTTAATGTCTTGCTGGCAGTGGAACCGCAATGAGCAGGAGACAGACAAACCCCATTACGATAAGCGAGGAGGACGCCAATGAATGGCGCACTGTAATCTTTCGCAAAAAGCGAGATAAGGATAACACTCCGGCTACATCGCCCAAGAAGGATAGAAACACACTTACACCTCAGGGCAAGAAAGTCACGGAAAGCAAACCCGATCTCTCTGACAGGTGTCTCATTCATCACAAAGTGGAGGAGTCACTGGCCCTCGATCCTAAGGCCAGATTCGAGCTTGACCTTAACATGGTCAAGCCCTTTTTAGACAAGCTACTGCCACAAACAGTATCAGGCATTACTATACAGAGCGTATACAGAATAGGCCAAAAGCCTGACCCTATAGTAAGTGAGATTGTACGTCTCCTCAAAGTTGGGTGGTGTTGTGGTGTGGTTTGGTTGCCCCTCCTGGGCAAGACACTGTTTGTATAATTGACGGTGTCTAATCAGTGGGGCGAAATGAAGGTTTGTTATGCTGTTTAGTTAATCCCAGGTTTGTGTGTATCACAGCCTGTTTCATGTGCAGCCTACAGTTGCATTGTGATGTGTGAGTGAGTGAGTGAGTGTGTGTGCGTGTGTGTGTGTGTGTGTTTATGGGTGGAAAGGTGGTTGATGAAGTTGTGTTGTGTTGTGTAGTGTTGTGTTGTTGATGGTTTTGTGGTTGATGTTGTTGTAGGTGTAGTTGGTTCGTGGTTGTTCTGGTTGTTGTTGTTGTTGGTACTGCAGTTTGTGAGACTGGTGGGGTGATGATGACGTTTGTGGAGGGTGTGAATGTGATGACCGGTTGTTGTTGTTGTTTGGTATGTAGTATTTGAATGATGATCAATTGTCCTGAGAAGTCGTTATTCTTTCGACTTTGTTGAATTTGAATATTGGTCCTCCTGATGATTGTTGTTGTTAGTGTTGTTTGTGTTAGTTATTTGAGTGAGTATAGTAAATGTCTTATGTTTGTTTCATTTCAGGTCCTTGAACTGTGGATGGATTCGGTTGGTGGTACTGTTGTGAATTAGTTGTGTTGGGGATGGTAGCGGTTGTCGGCGGATCGACAGAGTAAGTGAAGTGAAGTGAAGTGAGGTGAGGTGTGGTGTGGTATGGTGTGGTGTGGTTTGGTATGGTTTTGTGTAGCGTAGTGTTGCGTAGCGTTGTGTAGTTTGATTATATTTTTGAGTGTAGTTGAGTTGTGTAATGATGTTGTATTCGATGTGATGTGATGTGATATGTAGTGATGTGATTTTATGTGTGGTGATGTTTGTAGTTGTTTGACGATGATGATGTTGGTGATGGAGGATGACGGTGTGTGTGGTGTTGTGTGTTGTGTGTGAGGTGTTTTCAGAGGAGTGGTTAAGGCTGTGTAAGTTGATGACTGTTTTCTGTTGTTGTTGTTGTTGTGGTGGTGGTGGTGGGATAGTGATGTGTTGTGATGGTGTTGTGGTTGTTTGTTGTGTGGGTGTGGTGTTTGGAGTGTTGATATTGTGAGATGGAGGGTGTTATGCTTTGGGGTTTTAGATGAAGACTTGTGTGGCTACGCGCGAGGGCGCGTGCGTGCGTGCGTTCTGTGTTACGTTGTAGTCTGTTGTTGTGGTTGGGTGGTGTTGTGGTGTGGTGTGGTTGCCCCTCCTGGGCAAGACACTGTTTGTATAATTGACGGTGTCTAATCAGTGGGGCGAAATGGAGGTTTGTTGGGCTGTTTAGTTAATCCCAGGTTTGTGTGTATCACAGCCTGTTTCATGTGCAGCCTACAGTTGCATTGTGATGTGTGAGTGAGTGAGTGTGTGTGCGTGTGTGTGTGTGTTTATGGGTGGAAAGGTGGTTGATGAAGTTGTGTTGTGTTGTGTAGTGTTGTGTTGTTGATGGTTTTGTGGTTGATGTTGTTGTAGGTGTAGTTGGTTCGTGGTTGTTCTGGTTGTTGTTGTTGTTGGTACTGCAGTTTGTGAGACTGGTGGGGTGATGATGACGTTTGTGGAGGGTGTGAATGTGATGACCGGTTGTTGTTGTTGTTGTTGTTGTTTGGTATGTAGTATTTGAATGATGATCAATTGTCCTGAGAAGTCGTTATTCTTTCGACTTTGTTGAATTTGAATATTGGTCCTCCTGATGATTGTTGTTGTTAGTGTTGTTTGTGTTAGTTATTTGAGTGAGTATAGTAAATGTCTTATGTTTGTTTCATTTCAGGTCCTTGAACTGTGGATGGATTCGGTTGGTGGTACTGTTGTGAATTAGTTGTGTTGGGGATGGTAGCGGTTGTCGGCGGATCGACAGAGTAAGTGAAGTGAAGTGAAGTGAGGTGAGGTGTGGTGTGGTATGGTGTGGTGTGGTTTGGTATGGTTTTGTGTAGCGTAGTGTTGCGTAGCGTTGTGTAGTTTGATTATATTTTTGAGTGTAGTTGAGTTGTGTAATGATGTTGTATTCGATGTGATGTGATGTGATATGTAGTGATGTGATTTTATGTGTGGTGATGTTTGTAGTTGTTTGACGATGATGATGTTGGTGATGGAGGATGACGGTGTGTGTGGTGTTGTGTGTTGTGTGTGAGGTGTTTTCAGAGGAGTGGTTAAGGCTGTGTAAGTTGATGACTGTTTTCTGTTGTTGTTGTTGTGGTGGTGGTGGTGGTGGGATAGTGATGTGTTGTGATGGTGTTGTGGTTGTTTGTTGTGTGGGTGTGGTGTTTGGAGTGTTGATATTGTGAGATGGAGGGTGTTATGCTTTGGGGTTTTAGATGAAGACTTGTGTGCCTACGCGCGAGGGCGCGTGCGTGCGTGCGTTCTGTGTTACGTTGTAGTCTGTTGTTGTGGTTGGGTGGTGTTGTGGTGTGGTGTGGTTGCCCCTCCTGGGCAAGACACTGTTTGTATAATTGACGGTGTCTAATCAGTGGGGCGAAATGGAGGTTTGTTGGGCTGTTTAGTTAATCCCAGGTTTGTGTGTATCACAGCCTGTTTCATGTGCAACCTACAGTTGCATTGTGATGTGTGAGTGAGTGAGTGTGTGTGCGTGTGTGTGTGTGTGTGTTTATGGGTGGAAAGGTGGTTGATGAAGTTGTGTTGTGTTGTGTAGTGTTGTGTTGTTGATGGTTTTGTGGTTGATGTTGTTGTAGGTGTAGTTGGTTCGTGGTTGTTCTGGTTGTTGTTGTTGTTGGTACTGCAGTTTGTGAGACTGGTGGGGTGATGATGACGTTTGTGGAGGGTGTGAATGTGATGACCGGTTGTTGTTGTTGTTGTTGTTGTTTGGTATGTAGTATTTGAATGATGATCAATTGTCCTGAGAAGTCGTTATTCTTTCGACTTTGTTGAATTTGAATATTGGTCCTCCTGATGATTGTTGTTGTTAGTGTTGTTTGTGTTAGTTATTTGAGTGAGTATAGTAAATGTCTTATGTTTGTTTCATTTCAGGTCCTTGAACTGTGGATGGATTCGGTTGGTGGTACTGTTGTGAATTAGTTGTGTTGGGGATGGTAGCGGTTGTCGGCGGATCGACAGAGTAAGTGAAGTGAAGTGAAGTGAAGTGAGGTGAGGTGTGGTGTGGTGTGGTGTGGTTTGGTGTGGTTTTGTGTAGCGTAGTGTAGCGTAGCGTTGTGTAGTTTAGTGTAGTTTGATTATATTTTTGAGTGTAGTTGAGTTGTGTAATGATGTTGTATTCGATGTGATGTGATGTGATATGTAGTGATGTGATTTTATGTGTGGTGATGTTTGTAGTTGTTTGACGATGATGATGTTGGTGATGGAGGATGACGGTGTGTGTGGTGTTGTGTGTTGTGTGTGAGGTGTTTTCAGAGGAGTGGTTAAGGCTGTGTAAGTTGATGACTGTTTTCTGTTGTTGTTGTTGTGGTGGTGGTGGTGGTGGGATAGTGATGTGTTGTGATGGTGTTGTGGTTGTTTGTTGTGTGGGTGTGGTGTTTGGAGTGTTGATATTGTGAGATGGAGGGTGTTATGCTTTGGGGTTTTAGATGAAGACTTGTGTGGCTACGCGCGAGGGCGCGTGCGTGCGTGCGTGCGTTCTGTGTTACGTTGTAGTCTGTTGTTGTGGTTGGGTGGTGTTGTGGTGTGGTGTGGTTGCCCCTCCTGGGCAAGACACTGTTTGTATAATTGACGGTGTCTAATCAGTGGGGCGAAATGGAGGTTTGTTGGGCTGTTTAGTTAATCCCAGGTTTGTGTGTATCACAGCCTGTTTCATGTGCAGCCTACAGTTGCATTGTGATGTGTGAGTGAGTGAGTGAGTGTGTGTGCGTGTGTGTGTGTGTGTTTATGGGTGGAAAGGTGGTTGATGAAGTTGTGTTGTGTTGTGTAGTGTTGTGTTGTTGATGGTTTTGTGGTTGATGTTGTTGTAGGTGTAGTTGGTTCGTGGTTGTTCTGGTTGTTGTTGTTGTTGGTACTGCAGTTTGTGAGACTGGTGGGGTGATGATGACGTTTGTGGAGGGTGTGAATGTGATGACCGGTTGTTGTTGTTGTTTGGTATGTAGTATTTGAATGATGATCAATTGTCCTGAGAAGTCGTTATTCTTTCGACTTTGTTGAATTTGAATATTGGTCCTCCTGATGATTGTTGTTGTTAGTGTTGTTTGTGTTAGTTATTTGAGTGAGTATAGTAAATGTCTTATGTTTGTTTCATTTCAGGTCCTTGAACTGTGGATGGATTCGGTTGGTGGTACTGTTGTGAATTAGTTGTGTTGGGGATGGTAGCGGTTGTCGGCGGATCGACAGAGTAAGTGAAGTGAAGTGAAGTGAGGTGAGGTGTGGTGTGGTATGGTGTGGTGTGGTTTGGTATGGTTTTGTGTAGCGTAGTGTTGCGTAGCGTTGTGTAGTTTGATTATATTTTTGAGTGTAGTTGAGTTGTGTAATGATGTTGTATTCGATGTGATGTGATGTGATATGTAGTGATGTGATTTTATGTGTGGTGATGTTTGTAGTTGTTTGACGATGATGATGTTGGTGATGGAGGATGACGGTGTGTGTGGTGTTGTGTGTTGTGTGTGAGGTGTTTTCAGAGGAGTGGTTAAGGCTGTGTAAGTTGATGACTGTTTTCTGTTGTTGTTGTTGTTGTGGTGGTGGTGGTGGGATAGTGATGTGTTGTGATGGTGTTGTGGTTGTTTGTTGTGTGGGTGTGGTGTTTGGAGTGTTGATATTGTGAGATGGAGGGTGTTATGCTTTGGGGTTTTAGATGAAGACTTGTGTGGCTACGCGCGAGGGCGCGTGCGTGCGTGCGTGCGTTCTGTGTTACGTTGTAGTCTGTTGTTGTGGTTGGGTGGTGTTGTGGTGTGGTGTGGTTGCCCCTCCTGGGCAAGACACTGTTTGTATAATTGATGGTGTCTAATCAGTGGGGCGAAATGGAGGTTTGTTGGGCTGTTTAGTTAATCCCAGGTTTGTGTGTATCACAGCCTGTTTCATGTGCAGCCTACAGTTGCATTGTGATGTGTGAGTGAGTGAGTGAGTGTGTGTGCGTGTGTGTGTGTGTGTTTATGGGTGGAAAGGTGGTTGATGAAGTTGTGTTGTGTTGTGTAGTGTTGTGTTGTTGATGGTTTTGTGGTTGATGTTGTTGTAGGTGTAGTTGGTTCGTGGTTGTTCTGGTTGTTGTTGTTGTTGGTACTGCAGTTTGTGAGACTGGTGGGGTGATGATGACGTTTGTGGAGGGTGTGAATGTGATGACCGGTTGTTGTTGTTGTTGTTGTTGTTTGGTATGTAGTATTTGAATGATGATCAATTGTCCTGAGAAGTCGTTATTCTTTCGACTTTGTTGAATTTGAATATTGGTCCTCCTGATGATTGTTGTTGTTAGTGTTGTTTGTGTTAGTTATTTGAGTGAGTATAGTAAATGTCTTATGTTTGTTTCATTTCAGGTCCTTGAACTGTGGATGGATTCGGTTGGTGGTACTGTTGTGAATTAGTTGTGTTGGGGATGGTAGCGGTTGTCGGCGGATCGACAGAGTAAGTGAAGTGAAGTGAAGTGAAGTGAGGTGAGGTGTGGTGTGGTGTGGTGTGGTTTGGTGTGGTTTTGTGTAGCGTAGTGTAGCGTAGCGTTGTGTAGTTTAGTGTAGTTTGATTATATTTTTGAGTGTAGTTGAGTTGTGTAATGATGTTGTATTCGATGTGATGTGATGTGATATGTAGTGATGTGATTTTATGTGTGGTGATGTTTGTAGTTGTTTGACGATGATGATGTTGGTGATGGAGGATGACGGTGTGTGTGGTGTTGTGTGTTGTGTGTGAGGTGTTTTCAGAGGAGTGGTTAAGGCTGTGTAAGTTGATGACTGTTTTCTGTTGTTGTTGTTGTTGTGGTGGTGGTGGTGGGATAGTGATGTGTTGTGATGGTGTTGTGGTTGTTTGTTGTGTGGGTGTGGTGTTTGGAGTGTTGATATTGTGAGATGGAGGGTGTTATGCTTTGGGGTTTTAGATGAAGACTTGTGTGGCTACGCGCGAGGGCGCGTGCGTGCGTGCGTGCGTTCTGTGTTACGTTGTAGTCTGTTGTTGTGGTTGGGTGGTGTTGTGGTGTGGTGTGGTTGCCCCTCCTGGGCAAGACACTGTTTGTATAATTGACGGTGTCTAATCAGTGGGGCGAAATGGAGGTTTGTTGGGCTGTTTAGTTAATCCCAGGTTTGTGTGTATCACAGCCTGTTTCATGTGCAGCCTACAGTTGCATTGTGATGTGTGAGTGAGTGAGTGTGTGTGCGTGTGTGTGTGTGTGTTTATGGGTGGAAAGGTGGTTGATGAAGTTGTGTTGTGTTGTGTAGTGTTGTGTTGTTGATGGTTTTGTGGTTGATGTTGTTGTAGGTGTAGTTGGTTCGTGGTTGTTCTGGTTGTTGTTGTTGTTGGTACTGCAGTTTGTGAGACTGGTGGGGTGATGATGACGTTTGTGGAGGGTGTGAATGTGATGACCGGTTGTTGTTGTTGTTGTTGTTGTTTGGTATGTAGTATTTGAATGATGATCAATTGTCCTGAGAAGTCGTTATTCTTTCGACTTTGTTGAATTTGAATATTGGTCCTCCTGATGATTGTTGTTGTTAGTGTTGTTTGTGTTAGTTATTTGAGTGAGTATAGTAAATGTCTTATGTTTGTTTCATTTCAGGTCCTTGAACTGTGGATGGATTCGGTTGGTGGTACTGTTGTGAATTAGTTGTGTTGGGGATGGTAGCGGTTGTCGGCGGATCGACAGAGTAAGTGAAGTGAAGTGAAGTGAGGTGAGGTGTGGTGTGGTATGGTGTGGTGTGGTTTGGTATGGTTTTGTGTAGCGTAGTGTTGCGTAGCGTTGTGTAGTTAGTGTAGTTTGATTATATTTTTGAGTGTAGTTGAGTTGTGTAATGATGTTGTATTCGATGTGATGTGATGTGATATGTAGTGATGTGATTTTATGTGTGGTGATGTTTGTAGTTGTTTGACGATGATGATGTTGGTGATGGAGGATGACGGTGTGTGTGGTGTTGTGTGTTGTGTGTGAGGTGTTTTCAGAGGAGTGGTTAAGGCTGTGTAAGTTGATGACTGTATTCTGTTGTTGTTGTTGTTTGTGGTGGTGGTGGTGGTGGGATAGTGATGTGTTGTGATGGTGTTGTGGTTGTTTGTTGTGTGGGTGTGGTGTTTGGAGTGTTGATATTGTGAGATGGAGGGTGTTATGCTTTGGGGTTTTAGATGAAGACTTGTGTGGCTACGCGCGAGGGCGCGTGCGTGCGTGCGTGCGTTCTGTGTTACGTTGTAGTCTGTTGTTGTGGTTGGGTGGTGTTGTGGTGTGGTGTGGTTGCCCCTCCTGGGCAAGACACTGTTTGTATAATTGATGGTGTCTAATCAGTGGGGCGAAATGGAGGTTTGTTGGGCTGTTTAGTTAATCCCAGGTTTGTGTGTATCACAGCCTGTTTCATGTGCAGCCTACAGTTGCATTGTGATGTGTGAGTGAGTGAGTGAGTGTGTGTGCGTGTGTGTGTGTGTGTTTATGGGTGGAAAGGTGGTTGATGAAGTTGTGTTGTGTTGTGTAGTGTTGTGTTGTTGATGGTTTTGTGGTTGATGTTGTTGTAGGTGTAGTTGGTTCGTGGTTGTTCTGGTTGTTGTTGTTGTTGGTACTGCAGTTTGTGAGACTGGTGGGGTGATGATGACGTTTGTGGAGGGTGTGAATGTGATGACCGGTTGTTGTTGTTGTTGTTGTTGTTTGGTATGTAGTATTTGAATGAT
Organism: Trichobilharzia regenti; assembly: GCA_944472135.2. NCBI lineage: Eukaryota > Metazoa > Platyhelminthes > Trematoda > Strigeidida > Schistosomatidae > Trichobilharzia > Trichobilharzia regenti. The sequence continues at coordinate 10,225,745 of OX235266.1, forward strand.
GATCAATTGTCCTGAGAAGTCGTTATTCTTTCGACTTTGTTGAATTTGAATATTGGTCCTCCTGATGATTGTTGTTGTTAGTGTTGTTTGTGTTAGTTATTTGAGTGAGTATAGTAAATGTCTTATGTTTGTTTCATTTCAGGTCCTTGAACTGTGGATGGATTCGGTTGGTGGTACTGTTGTGAATTAGTTGTGTTGGGGATGGTAGCGGTTGTCGGCGGATCGACAGAGTAAGTGAAGTGAAGTGAAGTGAGGTGAGGTGTGGTGTGGTATGGTGTGGTGTGGTTTGGTATGTTTTGTGTAGCGTAGTGTTGCGTAGCGTTGTGTAGTTTAGTGTAGTTTGATTATATTTTTGAGTGTAGTTGAGTTGTGTAATGATGTTGTATTCGATGTGATGTGATGTGATATGTAGTGATGTGATTTTATGTGTGGTGATGTTTGTAGTTGTTTGACGATGATGATGTTGGTGATGGAGGATGACGGTGTGTGTGGTGTTGTGTGTTGTGTGTGAGGTGTTTTCAGAGGAGTGGTTAAGGCTGTGTAAGTTGATGACTGTATTCTGTTGTTGTTGTTGTTGTGGTGGTGGTGGTGGTGGGATAGTGATGTGTTGTGATGGTGTTGTGGTTGTTTGTTGTGTGGGTGTGGTGTTTGGAGTGTTGATATTGTGAGATGGAGGGTGTTATGCTTTGGGGTTTTAGATGAAGACTTGTGTGGCTACGCGCGAGGGCGCGTGCGTGCGTGCGTGCGTTCTGTGTTACGTTGTAGTCTGTTGTTGTGGTTGGGTGGTGTTGTGGTGTGGTGTGGTTGCCCCTCCTGGGCAAGACACTGTTTGTATAATTGACGGTGTCTAATCAGTGGGGCGAAATGGAGGTTTGTTGGGCTGTTTAGTTAATCCCAGGTTTGTGTGTATCACAGCCTGTTTCATGTGCAGCCTACAGTTGCATTGTGATGTGTGAGTGAGTGAGTGAGTGTGTGTGCGTGTGTGTGTGTGTGTTTATGGGTGGAAAGGTGGTTGATGAAGTTGTGTTGTGTTGTGTAGTGTTGTGTTGTTGATGGTTTTGTGGTTGATGTTGTTGTAGGTGTAGTTGGTTCGTGGTTGTTCTGGTTGTTGTTGTTGTTGGTACTGCAGTTTGTGAGACTGGTGGGGTGATGATGACGTTTGTGGAGGGTGTGAATGTGATGACCGGTTGTTGTTGTTGTTGTTGTTTGGTATGTAGTATTTGAATGATGATCAATTGTCCTGAGAAGTCGTTATTCTTTCGACTTTGTTGAATTTGAATATTGGTCCTCCTGATGATTGTTGTTGTTAGTGTTGTTTGTGTTAGTTATTTGAGTGAGTATAGTAAATGTCTTATGTTTGTTTCATTTCAGGTCCTTGAACTGTGGATGGATTCGGTTGGTGGTACTGTTGTGAATTAGTTGTGTTGGGGATGGTAGCGGTTGTCGGCGGATCGACAGAGTAAGTGAAGTGAAGTGAAGTGAGTGAGGTGAGGTGTGGTGTGGTGTGGTGTGGTTTGGTATGGTTTTGTGTAGCGTAGTGTTGCGTAGCGTTGTGTAGTTTAGTGTAGTTTGATTATATTTTTGAGTGTAGTTGAGTTGTGTAATGATGTTGTATTCGATGTGATGTGATGTGATATGTAGTGATGTGATTTTATGTGTGGTGATGTTTGTAGTTGTTTGACGATGATGATGTTGGTGATGGAGGATGACGGTGTGTGTGGTGTTGTGTGTTGTGTGTGAGGTGTTTTCAGAGGAGTGGTTAAGGCTGTGTAAGTTGATGACTGTTTTCTGTTGTTGTTGTTGTTGTGGTGGTGGTGGTGGTGGGATAGTGATGTGTTGTGATGGTGTTGTGGTTGTTTGTTGTGTGGGTGTGGTGTTTGGAGTGTTGATATTGTGAGATGGAGGGTGTTATGCTTTGGGGTTTTAGATGAAGACTTGTGTGGCTACGCGCGAGGGCGCGTGCGTGCGTGCGTGCGTTCTGTGTTACGTTGTAGTCTGTTGTTGTGGTTGGGTGGTGTTGTGGTGTGGTGTGGTTGCCCCTCCTGGGCAAGACACTGTTTGTATAATTGATGGTGTCTAATCAGTGGGGCGAAATGGAGGTTTGTTGGGCTGTTTAGTTAATCCCAGGTTTGTGTGTATCACAGCCTGTTTCATGTGCAGCCTACAGTTGCATTGTGATGTGTGAGTGAGTGAGTGAGTGTGTGTGCGTGTGTGTGTGTGTGTTTATGGGTGGAAAGGTGGTTGATGAAGTTGTGTTGTGTTGTGTAGTGTTGTGTTGTTGATGGTTTTGTGGTTGATGTTGTTGTAGGTGTAGTTGGTTCGTGGTTGTTCTGGTTGTTGTTGTTGTTGGTACTGCAGTTTGTGAGACTGGTGGGGTGATGATGACGTTTGTGGAGGGTGTGAATGTGATGACCGGTTGTTGTTGTTGTTGTTTGGTATGTAGTATTTGAATGATGATCAATTGTCCTGAGAAGTCGTTATTCTTTCGACTTTGTTGAATTTGAATATTGGTCCTCCTGATGATTGTTGTTGTTAGTGTTGTTTGTGTTAGTTATTTGAGTGAGTATAGTAAATGTCTTATGTTTGTTTCATTTCAGGTCCTTGAACTGTGGATGGATTCGGTTGGTGGTACTGTTGTGAATTAGTTGTGTTGGGGATGGTAGCGGTTGTCGGCGGATCGACAGAGTAAGTGAAGTGAAGTGAAGTGAGGTGAGGTGTGGTGTGGTGTGGTGTGGTTTGGTATGGTTTTGTGTAGCGTAGTGTTGCGTAGCGTTGTGTAGTTTAGTGTAGTTTGATTATATTTTTGAGTGTAGTTGAGTTGTGTAATGATGTTGTATTCGATGTGATGTGATGTGATATGTAGTGATGTGATTTTATGTGTGGTGATGTTTGTAGTTGTTTGACGATGATGATGTTGGTGATGGAGGATGACGGTGTGTGTGGTGTTGTGTGTTGTGTGTGAGGTGTTTTCAGAGGAGTGGTTAAGGCTGTGTAAGTTGATGACTGTTTTCTGTTGTTGTTGTTGTTGTGGTGGTGGTGGTGGTGGGATAGTGATGTGTTGTGATGGTGTTGTGGTTGTTTGTTGTGTGGGTGTGGTGTTTGGAGTGTTGATATTGTGAGATGGAGGGTGTTATGCTTTGGGGTTTTAGATGAAGACTTGTGTGGCTACGCGCGAGGGCGCGTGCGTGCGTGCGTGCGTTCTGTGTTACGTTGTAGTCTGTTGTTGTGGTTGGGTGGTGTTGTGGTGTGGTGTGGTTGCCCCTCCTGGGCAAGACACTGTTTGTATAATTGACGGTGTCTAATCAGTGGGGCGAAATGGAGGTTTGTTGGGCTGTTTAGTTAATCCCAGGTTTGTGTGTATCACAGCCTGTTTCATGTGCAGCCTACAGTTGCATTGTGATGTGTGAGTGAGTGAGTGAGTGTGTGTGCGTGTGTGTGTGTGTGTTTATGGGTGGAAAGGTGGTTGATGAAGTTGTGTTGTGTTGTGTAGTGTTGTGTTGTTGATGGTTTTGTGGTTGATGTTGTTGTAGGTGTAGTTGGTTCGTGGTTGTTCTGGTTGTTGTTGTTGTTGGTACTGCAGTTTGTGAGACTGGTGGGGTGATGATGACGTTTGTGGAGGGTGTGAATGTGATGACCGGTTGTTGTTGTTGTTGTTTGGTATGTAGTATTTGAATGATGATCAATTGTCCTGAGAAGTCGTTATTCTTTCGACTTTGTTGAATTTGAATATTGGTCCTCCTGATGATTGTTGTTGTTAGTGTTGTTTGTGTTAGTTATTTGAGTGAGTATAGTAAATGTCTTATGTTTGTTTCATTTCAGGTCCTTGAACTGTGGATGGATTCGGTTGGTGGTACTGTTGTGAATTAGTTGTGTTGGGGATGGTAGCGGTTGTCGGCGGATCGACAGAGTAAGTGAAGTGAAGTGAAGTGAGGTGAGGTGTGGTGTGGTGTGGTGTGGTTTGGTGTGGTTTTGTGTAGCGTAGTGTAGCGTAGCGTTGTGTAGTTTAGTGTAGTTTGATTATATTTTTGAGTGTAGTTGAGTTGTGTAATGATGTTGTATTCGATGTGATGTGATGTGATATGTAGTGATGTGATTTTATGTGTGGTGATGTTTGTAGTTGTTTGACGATGATGATGTTGGTGATGGAGGATGACGGTGTGTGTGGTGTTGTGTGTTGTGTGTGAGGTGTTTTCAGAGGAGTGGTTAAGGCTGTGTAAGTTGATGACTGTTTTCTGTTGTTGTTGTTGTTGTGGTGGTGGTGGTGGGATAGTGATGTGTTGTGATGGTGTTGTGGTTGTTTGTTGTGTGGGTGTGGTGTTTGGAGTGTTGATATTGTGAGATGGAGGGTGTTATGCTTTGGGGTTTTAGATGAAGACTTGTGTGGCTACGCGCGAGGGCGCGTGCGTGCGTGCGTGCGTTCTGTGTTACGTTGTAGTCTGTTGTTGTGGTTGGGTGGTGTTGTGGTGTGGTGTGGTTGCCCCTCCTGGGCAAGACACTGTTTGTATAATTGACGGTGTCTAATCAGTGGGGCGAAATGGAGGTTTGTTGGGCTGTTTAGTTAATCCCAGGTTTGTGTGTATCACAGCCTGTTTCATGTGCAGCCTACAGTTGCATTGTGATGTGTGAGTGAGTGAGTGAGTGTGTGTGCGTGTGTGTGTGTGTGTTTATGGGTGGAAAGGTGGTTGATGAAGTTGTGTTGTGTTGTGTAGTGTTGTGTTGTTGATGGTTTTGTGGTTGATGTTGTTGTAGGTGTAGTTGGTTCGTGGTTGTTCTGGTTGTTGTTGTTGTTGGTACTGCAGTTTGTGAGACTGGTGGGGTGATGATGACGTTTGTGGAGGGTGTGAATGTGATGACCGGTTGTTGTTGTTGTTGTTTGGTATGTAGTATTTGAATGATGATCAATTGTCCTGAGAAGTCGTTATTCTTTCGACTTTGTTGAATTTGAATATTGGTCCTCCTGATGATTGTTGTTGTTAGTGTTGTTTGTGTTAGTTATTTGAGTGAGTATAGTAAATGTCTTATGTTTGTTTCATTTCAGGTCCTTGAACTGTGGATGGATTCGGTTGGTGGTACTGTTGTGAATTAGTTGTGTTGGGGATGGTAGCGGTTGTCGGCGGATCGACAGAGTAAGTGAAGTGAAGTGAAGTGAGTGAGGTGAGGTGTGGTGTGGTGTGGTGTGGTTTGGTGTGGTTTTGTGTAGCGTAGTGTAGCGTAGCGTTGTGTAGTTTAGTGTAGTTTGATTATATTTTTGAGTGTAGTTGAGTTGTGTAATGATGTTGTATTCGATGTGATGTGATGTGATATGTAGTGATGTGATTTTATGTGTGGTGATGTTTGTAGTTGTTTGACGATGATGATGTTGGTGATGGAGGATGACGGTGTGTGTGGTGTTGTGTGTTGTGTGTGAGGTGTTTTCAGAGGAGTGGTTAAGGCTGTGTAAGTTGATGACTGTTTTCTGTTGTTGTTGTTGTTGTGGTGGTGGTGGTGGTGGGATAGTGATGTGTTGTGATGGTGTTGTGGTTGTTTGTTGTGTGGGTGTGGTGTTTGGAGTGTTGATATTGTGAGATGGAGGGTGTTATGCTTTGGGGTTTTAGATGAAGACTTGTGTGGCTACGCGCGAGGGCGCGTGCGTGCGTGCGTGCGTTCTGTGTTACGTTGTAGTCTGTTGTTGTGGTTGGGTGGTGTTGTGGTGTGGTGTGGTTGCCCCTCCTGGGCAAGACACTGTTTGTATAATTGATGGTGTCTAATCAGTGGGGCGAAATGGAGGTTTGTTGGGCTGTTTAGTTAATCCCAGGTTTGTGTGTATCACAGCCTGTTTCATGTGCAGCCTACAGTTGCATTGTGATGTGTGAGTGAGTGAGTGAGTGTGTGTGCGTGTGTGTGTGTGTGTTTATGGGTGGAAAGGTGGTTGATGAAGTTGTGTTGTGTTGTGTAGTGTTGTGTTGTTGATGGTTTTGTGGTTGATGTTGTTGTAGGTGTAGTTGGTTCGTGGTTGTTCTGGTTGTTGTTGTTGTTGGTACTGCAGTTTGTGAGACTGGTGGGGTGATGATGACGTTTGTGGAGGGTGTGAATGTGATGACCGGTTGTTGTTGTTGTTGTTGTTTGGTATGTAGTATTTGAATGATGATCAATTGTCCTGAGAAGTCGTTATTCTTTCGACTTTGTTGAATTTGAATATTGGTCCTCCTGATGATTGTTGTTGTTAGTGTTGTTTGTGTTAGTTATTTGAGTGAGTATAGTAAATGTCTTATGTTTGTTTCATTTCAGGTCCTTGAACTGTGGATGGATTCGGTTGGTGGTACTGTTGTGAATTAGTTGTGTTGGGGATGGTAGCGGTTGTCGGCGGATCGACAGAGTAAGTGAAGTGAAGTGAAGTGAGGTGAGGTGTGGTGTGGTGTGGTGTGGTTTGGTGTGGTTTTGTGTAGCGTAGTGTAGCGTAGCGTTGTGTAGTTTAGTGTAGTTTGATTATATTTTTGAGTGTAGTTGAGTTGTGTAATGATGTTGTATTCGATGTGATGTGATGTGATATGTAGTGATGTGATTTTATGTGTGGTGATGTTTGTAGTTGTTTGACGATGATGATGTTGGTGATGGAGGATGACGGTGTGTGTGGTGTTGTGTGTTGTGTGTGAGGTGTTTTCAGAGGAGTGGTTAAGGCTGTGTAAGTTGATGACTGTTTTCTGTTGTTGTTGTTGTTGTGGTGGTGGTGGTGGTGGGATAGTGATGTGTTGTGATGGTGTTGTGGTTGTTTGTTGTGTGGGTGTGGTGTTTGGAGTGTTGATATTGTGAGATGGAGGGTGTTATGCTTTGGGGTTTTAGATGAAGACTTGTGTGGCTACGCGCGAGGGCGCGTGCGTGCGTGCGTGCGTTCTGTGTTACGTTGTAGTCTGTTGTTGTGGTTGGGTGGTGTTGTGGTGTGGTGTGGTTGCCCCTCCTGGGCAAGACACTGTTTGTATAATTGATGGTGTCTAATCAGTGGGGCGAAATGGAGGTTTGTTGGGCTGTTTAGTTAATCCCAGGTTTGTGTGTATCACAGCCTGTTTCATGTGCAGCCTACAGTTGCATTGTGATGTGTGAGTGAGTGAGTGAGTGTGTGTGCGTGTGTGTGTGTGTGTTTATGGGTGGAAAGGTGGTTGATGAAGTTGTGTTGTGTTGTGTAGTGTTGTGTTGTTGATGGTTTTGTGGTTGATGTTGTTGTAGGTGTAGTTGGTTCGTGGTTGTTCTGGTTGTTGTTGTTGTTGGTACTGCAGTTTGTGAGACTGGTGGGGTGATGATGACGTTTGTGGAGGGTGTGAATGTGATGACCGGTTGTTGTTGTTGTTGTTTGGTATGTAGTATTTGAATGATGATCAATTGTCCTGAGAAGTCGTTATTCTTTCGACTTTGTTGAATTTGAATATTGGTCCTCCTGATGATTGTTGTTGTTAGTGTTGTTTGTGTTAGTTATTTGAGTGAGTATAGTAAATGTCTTATGTTTGTTTCATTTCAGGTCCTTGAACTGTGGATGGATTCGGTTGGTGGTACTGTTGTGAATTAGTTGTGTTGGGGATGGTAGCGGTTGTCGGCGGATCGACAGAGTAAGTGAAGTGAAGTGAAGTGAGGTGAGGTGTGGTGTGGTGTGGTGTGGTTTGGTGTGGTTTTGTGTAGCGTAGTGTAGCGTAGCGTTGTGTAGTTTAGTGTAGTTTGATTATATTTTTGAGTGTAGTTGAGTTGTGTAATGATGTTGTATTCGATGTGATGTGATGTGATATGTAGTGATGTGATTTTATGTGTGGTGATGTTTGTAGTTGTTTGACGATGATGATGTTGGTGATGGAGGATGACGGTGTGTGTGGTGTTGTGTGTTGTGTGTGAGGTGTTTTCAGAGGAGTGGTTAAGGCTGTGTAAGTTGATGACTGTTTTCTGTTGTTGTTGTTGTTGTTGTGGTGGTGGTGGTGGTGGGATAGTGATGTGTTGTGATGGTGTTGTGGTTGTTTGTTGTGTGGGTGTGGTGTTTGGAGTGTTGATATTGTGAGATGGAGGGTGTTATGCTTTGGGGTTTTAGATGAAGACTTGTGTGGCTACGCGCGAGGGCGCGTGCGTGCGTGCGTGCGTTCTGTGTTACGTTGTAGTCTGTTGTTGTGGTTGGGTGGTGTTGTGGTGTGGTGTGGTTGCCCCTCCTGGGCAAGACACTGTTTGTATAATTGATGGTGTCTAATCAGTGGGGCGAAATGGAGGTTTGTTGGGCTGTTTAGTTAATCCCAGGTTTGTGTGTATCACAGCCTGTTTCATGTGCAGCCTACAGTTGCATTGTGATGTGTGAGTGAGTGAGTGAGTGTGTGTGCGTGTGTGTGTGTGTGTTTATGGGTGGAAAGGTGGTTGATGAAGTTGTGTTGTGTTGTGTAGTGTTGTGTTGTTGATGGTTTTGTGGTTGATGTTGTTGTAGGTGTAGTTGGTTCGTGGTTGTTCTGGTTGTTGTTGTTGTTGGTACTGCAGTTTGTGAGACTGGTGGGGTGATGATGACGTTTGTGGAGGGTGTGAATGTGATGACCGGTTGTTGTTGTTGTTGTTTGGTATGTAGTATTTGAATGATGATCAATTGTCCTGAGAAGTCGTTATTCTTTCGACTTTGTTGAATTTGAATATTGGTCCTCCTGATGATTGTTGTTGTTAGTGTTGTTTGTGTTAGTTATTTGAGTGAGTATAGTAAATGTCTTATGTTTGTTTCATTTCAGGTCCTTGAACTGTGGATGGATTCGGTTGGTGGTACTGTTGTGAATTAGTTGTGTTGGGGATGGTAGCGGTTGTCGGCGGATCGACAGAGTAAGTGAAGTGAAGTGAAGTGAGGTGTGGTGTGGTGTGGTGTGGTTTGGTGTGGTTTTGTGTAGCGTAGTGTAGCGTAGCGTTGTGTAGTTTAGTGTAGTTTGATTATATTTTTGAGTGTAGTTGAGTTGTGTAATGATGTTGTATTCGATGTGATGTGATGTGATATGTAGTGATGTGATTTTATGTGTGGTGATGTTTGTAGTTGTTTGACGATGATGATGTTGGTGATGGAGGATGACGGTGTGTGTGGTGTTGTGTGTTGTGTGTGAGGTGTTTTCAGAGGAGTGGTTAAGGCTGTGTAAGTTGATGACTGTTTTCTGTTGTTGTTGTTGTTGTGGTGGTGGTGGTGGTGGGATAGTGATGTGTTGTGATGGTGTTGTGGTTGTTTGTTGTGTGGGTGTGGTGTTTGGAGTGTTGATATTGTGAGATGGAGGGTGTTATGCTTTGGGGTTTTAGATGAAGACTTGTGTGGCTACGCGCGAGGGCGCGTGCGTGCGTGCGTGCGTTCTGTGTTACGTTGTAGTCTGTTGTTGTGGTTGGGTGGTGTTGTGGTGTGGTGTGGTTGCCCCTCCTGGGCAAGACACTGTTTGTATAATTGATGGTGTCTAATCAGTGGGGCGAAATGGAGGTTTGTTGGGCTGTTTAGTTAATCCCAGGTTTGTGTGTATCACAGCCTGTTTCATGTGCAGCCTACAGTTGCATTGTGATGTGTGAGTGAGTGAGTGAGTGTGTGTGCGTGTGTGTGTGTGTGTTTATGGGTGGAAAGGTGGTTGATGAAGTTGTGTTGTGTTGTGTAGTGTTGTGTTGTTGATGGTTTTGTGGTTGATGTTGTTGTAGGTGTAGTTGGTTCGTGGTTGTTGTTGTTGTTGTTGTTGTTGGTACTGCAGTTTGTGAGACTGGTGGGGTGATGATGACGTTTGTGGAGGGTGTGAATGTGATGACCGGTTGTTGTTGTTGTTGTTTGGTATGTAGTATTTGAATGATGATCAATTGTCCTGAGAAGTCGTTATTCTTTCGACTTTGTTGAATTTGAATATTGGTCCTCCTGATGATTGTTGTTGTTAGTGTTGTTTGTGTTAGTTATTTGAGTGAGTATAGTAAATGTCTTATGTTTGTTTCATTTCAGGTCCTTGAACTGTGGATGGATTCGGTTGGTGGTACTGTTGTGAATTAGTTGTGTTGGGGATGGTAGCGGTTGTCGGCGGATCGACAGAGTAAGTGAAGTGAAGTGAAGTGAGGTGAGGTGTGGTGTGGTGTGGTGTGGTTTGGTGTGGTTTTGTGTAGCGTAGTGTAGCGTAGCGTTGTGTAGTTTAGTGTAGTTTGATTATATTTTTGAGTGTAGTTGAGTTGTGTAATGATGTTGTATTCGATGTGATGTGATGTGATATGTAGTGATGTGATTTTATGTGTGGTGATGTTTGTAGTTGTTTGACGATGATGATGTTGGTGATGGAGGATGACGGTGTGTGTGGTGTTGTGTGTTGTGTGTGAGGTGTTTTCAGAGGAGTGGTTAAGGCTGTGTAAGTTGATGACTGTTTTCTGTTGTTGTTGTTGTTGTGGTGGTGGTGGTGGTGGGATAGTGATGTGTTGTGATGGTGTTGTGGTTGTTTGTTGTGTGGGTGTGGTGTTTGGAGTGTTGATATTGTGAGATGGAGGGTGTTATGCTTTGGGGTTTTAGATGAAGACTTGTGTGGCTACGCGCGAGGGCGCGTGCGTGCGTGCGTGCGTTCTGTGTTACGTTGTAGTCTGTTGTTGTGGTTGGGTGGTGTTGTGGTGTGGTGTGGTTGCCCCTCCTGGGCAAGACACTGTTTGTATAATTGATGGTGTCTAATCAGTGGGGCGAAATGGAGGTTTGTTGGGCTGTTTAGTTAATCCCAGGTTTGTGTGTATCACAGCCTGTTTCATGTGCAGCCTACAGTTGCATTGTGATGTGTGAGTGAGTGAGTGAGTGTGTGTGCGTGTGTGTGTGTGTGTTTATGGGTGGAAAGGTGGTTGATGAAGTTGTGTTGTGTTGTGTAGTGTTGTGTTGTTGATGGTTTTGTGGTTGATGTTGTTGTAGGTGTAGTTGGTTCGTGGTTGTTCTGGTTGTTGTTGTTGTTGGTACTGCAGTTTGTGAGACTGGTGGGGTGATGATGACGTTTGTGGAGGGTGTGAATGTGATGACCGGTTGTTGTTGTTGTTGTTTGGTATGTAGTATTTGAATGATGATCAATTGTCCTGAGAAGTCGTTATTCTTTCGACTTTGTTGAATTTGAATATTGGTCCTCCTGATGATTGTTGTTGTTAGTGTTGTTTGTGTTAGTTATTTGAGTGAGTATAGTAAATGTCTTATGTTTGTTTCATTTCAGGTCCTTGAACTGTGGATGGATTCGGTTGGTGGTACTGTTGTGAATTAGTTGTGTTGGGGATGGTAGCGGTTGTCGGCGGATCGACAGAGTAAGTGAAGTGAAGTGAAGTGAGGTGAGGTGTGGTGTGGTGTGGTGTGGTTTGGTGTGGTTTTGTGTAGCGTAGTGTAGCGTAGCGTTGTGTAGTTTAGTGTAGTTTGATTATATTTTTGAGTGTAGTTGAGTTGTGTAATGATGTTGTATTCGATGTGATGTGATGTGATATGTAGTGATGTGATTTTATGTGTGGTGATGTTTGTAGTTGTTTGACGATGATGATGTTGGTGATGGAGGATGACGGTGTGTGTGGTGTTGTGTGTTGTGTGTGAGGTGTTTTCAGAGGAGTGGTTAAGGCTGTGTAAGTTGATGACTGTTTTCTGTTGTTGTTGTTGTTGTGGTGGTGGTGGTGGTGGGATAGTGATGTGTTGTGATGGTGTTGTGGTTGTTTGTTGTGTGGGTGTGGTGTTTGGAGTGTTGATATTGTGAGATGGAGGGTGTTATGCTTTGGGGTTTTAGATGAAGACTTGTGTGGCTACGCGCGAGGGCGCGTGCGTGCGTGCGTGCGTTCTGTGTTACGTTGTAGTCTGTTGTTGTGGTTGGGTGGTGTTGTGGTGTGGTGTGGTTGCCCCTCCTGGGCAAGACACTGTTTGTATAATTGATGGTGTCTAATCAGTGGGGCGAAATGGAGGTTTGTTGGGCTGTTTAGTTAATCCCAGGTTTGTGTGTATCACAGCCTGTTTCATGTGCAGCCTATAGTTGCATTGTGATGTGTGAGTGAGTGAGTGTGTGTGTGCGTGTGTGTGTGTGTTTATGGGTGGAAAGGTGGTTGATGAAGTTGTGTTGTGTTGTGTAGTGTTGTGTTGTTGATGGTTTTGTGGTTGATGTTGTTGTAGGTGTAGTTGGTTCGTGGTTGTTGTTGTTGTTGTTGTTGTTGGTACTGCAGTTTGTGAGACTGGTGGGGTGATGATGACGTTTGTGGAGGGTGTGAATGTGATGACCGGTTGTTGTTGTTGTTGTTTGGTATGTAGTATTTGAATGATGATCAATTGTCCTGAGAAGTCGTTATTCTTTCGACTTTGTTGAATTTGAATATTGGTCCTCCTGATGATTGTTGTTGTTAGTGTTGTTTGTGTTAGTTATTTGAGTGAGTATAGTAAATGTCTTATGTTTGTTTCATTTCAGGTCCTTGAACTGTGGATGGATTCGGTTGGTGGTACTGTTGTGAATTAGTTGTGTTGGGGATGGTAGCGGTTGTCGGCGGATCGACAGAGTAAGTGAAGTGAAGTGAAGTGAAGTGAAGTGAGGTGAGGTGTGGTGTGGTTTGGTGTGGTTTTGTGTAGCGTAGTGTAGCGTAGCGTTGTGTAGTTTAGTGTAGTTTGATTATATTTTTGAGTGTAGTTGAGTTGTGTAATGATGTTGTATTCGATGTGATGTGATGTGATATGTAGTGATGTGATTTTATGTGTGGTGATGTTTGTAGTTGTTTGACGATGATGATGTTGGTGATGGAGGATGACGGTGTGTGTGGTGTTGTGTGTTGTGTGTGAGGTGTTTTCAGAGGAGTGGTTGAGGCTGTGTAAGTTGATGACTGTTTTCTGTTGTTGTTGTTGTTGTGGTGGTGTTGGTGGTGGGATAGTGATGTGTTGTGATGGTGTTGTGGTTGTTTGTTGTGTGGGTGTGGTGTTTGGAGTGTTGATATTGTGAGATGGAGGGTGTTATGCTTTGGGGTTTTAGATGAAGACTTGTGTGGCTACGCGCGAGGGCGCGTGCGTGCGTGCGTGCGTTCTGTGTTACGTTGTAGTCTGTTGTTGTGGTTGGGTGGTGTTGTGGTGTGGTGTGGTTGCCCCTCCTGGGCAAGACACTGTTTGTATAATTGATGGTGTCTAATCAGTGGGGCGAAATGGAGGTTTGTTGGGCTGTTTAGTTAATCCCAGGTTTGTGTGTATCACAGCCTGTTTCATGTGCAGCCTACAGTTGCATTGTGATGTGTGAGTGAGTGAGTGAGTGTGTGTGCGTGTGTGTGTGTGTGTTTATTGGTGGAAAGGTGGTTGATGAAGTTGTGTTGTGTTGTGTAGTGTTGTGTTGTTGATGGTTTTGTGGTTGATGTTGTTGTAGGTGTAGTTGGTTCGTGGTTGTTGTTGTTGTTGTTGTTGTTGGTACTGCAGTTTGTGAGACTGGTGGGGTGATGATGACGTTTGTGGAGGGTGTGAATGTGATGACCGGTTGTTGTTGTTGTTGTTTGGTATGTAGTATTTGAATGATGATCAATTGTCCTGAGAAGTCGTTATTCTTTCGACTTTGTTGAATTTGAATATTGGTCCTCCTGATGATTGTTGTTGTTAGTGTTGTTTGTGTTAGTTATTTGAGTGAGTATAGTAAATGTCTTATGTTTGTTTCATTTCAGGTCCTTGAACTGTGGATGGATTCGGTTGGTGGTACTGTTGTGAATTAGTTGTGTTGGGGATGGTAGCGGTTGTCGGCGGATCGACAGAGTAAGTGAAGTGAAGTGAAGTGAGGTGAGGTGTGGTGTGGTGTGGTTTGGTGTGGTTTTGTGTAGCGTAGTGTAGCGTAGCGTTGTGTAGTTTAGTGTAGTTTGATTATATTTTTGAGTGTAGTTGAGTTGTGTAATGATGTTGTATTCGATGTGATGTGATGTGATATGTAGTGATGTGATTTTATGTGTGGTGATGTTTGTAGTTGTTTGACGATGATGATGTTGGTGATGGAGGATGACGGTGTGTGTGGTGTTGTGTGTTGTGTGTGAGGTGTTTTCAGAGGAGTGGTTGAGGCTGTGTAAGTTGATGACTGTTTTCTGTTGTTGTTGTTGTTGTGGTGGTGTTGGTGGTGGGATAGTGATGTGTTGTGATGGTGTTGTGGTTGTTTGTTGTGTGGGTGTGGTGTTTGGAGTGTTGATATTGTGAGATGGAGGGTGTTATGCTTTGGGGTTTTAGATGAAGACTTGTGTGGCTACGCGCGAGGGCGCGTGCGTGCGTGCGTGCGTTCTGTGTTACGTTGTAGTCTGTTGTTGTGGTTGGGTGGTGTTGTGGTGTGGTGTGGTTGCCCCTCCTGGGCAAGACACTGTTTGTATAATTGATGGTGTCTAATCAGTGGGGCGAAATGGAGGTTTGTTGGGCTGTTTAGTTAATCCCAGGTTTGTGTGTATCACAGCCTGTTTCATGTGCAGCCTACAGTTGCATTGTGATGTGTGAGTGAGTGAGTGAGTGTGTGTGCGTGTGTGTGTGTGTGTTTATGGGTGGAAAGGTGGTTGATGAAGTTGTGTTGTGTTGTGTAGTGTTGTGTTGTTGATGGTTTTGTGGTTGATGTTGTTGTAGGTGTAGTTGGTTCGTGGTTGTTGTTGTTGTTGTTGTTGTTGGTACTGCAGTTTGTGAGACTGGTGGGGTGATGATGACGTTTGTGGAGGGTGTGAATGTGATGACCGGTTGTTGTTGTTGTTGTTTGGTATGTAGTATTTGAATGATGATCAATTGTCCTGAGAAGTCGTTATTCTTTCGACTTTGTTGAATTTGAATATTGGTCCTCCTGATGATTGTTGTTGTTAGTGTTGTTTGTGTTAGTTATTTGAGTGAGTATAGTAAATGTCTTATGTTTGTTTCATTTCAGGTCCTTGAACTGTGGATGGATTCGGTTGGTGGTACTGTTGTGAATTAGTTGTGTTGGGGATGGTAGCGGTTGTCGGCGGATCGACAGAGTAAGTGAAGTGAAGTGAAGTGAGGTGTGGTATGGTGTGGTGTGGTTTGGTGTGGTTTTGTGTAGCGTAGTGTAGCGTAGCGTTGTGTAGTTTAGTGTAGTTTGATTATATTTTTGAGTGTAGTTGAGTTGTGTAATGATGTTGTATTCGATGTGATGTGATGTGATATGCAGTGATGTGATTTTATGTGTGGTGATGTTTGTAGTTGTTTGACGATGATGATGTTGGTGATGGAGGATGACGGTGTGTGTGGTGTTGTGTGTTGTGTGTGAGGTGTTTTCAGAGGAGTGGTTGAGGCTGTGTAAGTTGATGACTGTTTTCTGTTGTTGTTGTTGTTGTGGTGGTGGTGGTGGTGGGATAGTGATGTGTTGTGATGGTGTTGTGGTTGTTTGTTGTGTGGGTGTGGTGTTTGGAGTGTTGATATTGTGAGATGGAGGGTGTTATGCTTTGGGGTTTTAGATGAAGACTTGTGTGGCTACGCGCGAGGGCGCGTGCGTGCGTGCGTGCGTTCTGTGTTACGTTGTAGTCTGTTGTTGTGGTTGGGTGGTGTTGTGGTGTGGTGTGGTTGCCCCTCCTGGGCAAGACACTGTTTGTATAATTGATGGTGTCTAATCAGTGGGGCGAAATGGAGGTTTGTTGGGCTGTTTAGTTAATCCCAGGTTTGTGTGTATCACAGCCTGTTTCATGTGCAGCCTACAGTTGCATTGTGATGTGTGAGTGAGTGAGTGAGTGTGTGTGCGTGTGTGTGTGTGTGTTTATGGGTGGAAAGGTGGTTGATGAAGTTGTGTTGTGTTGTGTAGTGTTGTGTTGTTGATGGTTTTGTGGTTGATGTTGTTGTAGGTGTAGTTGGTTCGTGGTTGTTGTTGTTGTTGTTGTTGGTACTGCAGTTTGTGAGACTGGTGGGGTGATGATGACGTTTGTGGAGGGTGTGAATGTGATGACCGGTTGTTGTTGTTTTTTGTTTGTTTGTTTGTTTGGTTGGTTGGTTGTTTGGTATGTAGTATTTGAATGATGTTCAATTGTCCTGAGAAGTCGTTATTCTTTCGACTTTGTTGAATTTGAATATTGGTCCTCCTGATGATTGTTGTTGTTGGTGTTGTTTGTGTTAGTTATTTGAGTGAGTATAGTAAATGTCTTATGTTTGTTTCATTTCAGGTCCTTGAACTGTGGATGGATTCGGTTGGTGGTACTGTTGTGAATTAGTTGTGTTGGGGATGGTAGCGGTTGTCGGCGGATCGACAGAGTAAGTGAAGTGAAGTGAGGTGAGGTGTGGTGTGGTGTGGTTTGGTGTGGTTTTGTGTAGCGTAGTGTAGCGTAGCGTTGTGTAGTTTAGTGTAGTTTGATTATATTTTTGAGTGTAGTTGAGTTGTGTAATGATGTTGTATTCGATGTGATGTGATGTGATATGTAGTGATGTGATTTTATGTGTGGTGATGTTTGTAGTTGTTTGACGATGATGATGTTGGTGATGGAGGATGACGGTGTGTGTGGTGTTGTGTGTTGTGTGTGAGGTGTTTTCAGAGGAGTGGTTAAGGCTGTGTAAGTTGATGACTGTTTTCTGTTGTTGTTGTTGTTGTGGTGGTGTTGGTGGTGGGATAGTGATGTGTTGTGATAGTGTTGTGGTATTTTGTTGTATGAGTGGTCATGGTTTTACACTAAATATCGTTTGGAGTTTCGTACTCGCCTTTGTTTCTCGTTGTAGAGTAGTATCTGTGTCTGTTTGACTCACAGGGGAATCAATTAGGTATAGTACGTCATTTCTAACTGTCTTCTTCACGAGTTAGATTGATGGGGCATTGAGAGGAGGAGTGTGGATAGGAAACGTAGAATGATATGTTAGTTCTAGAATTTTCGATTATAACGCTTTCCAAGTGTATCACGGAACACTCACGAAGATGGTTTTACAAAGGAGGAAAACGAGGTTTCCGCAGCTCTATCTTAGTACATCTGATAGAATCCGGACATCAAGCTGCATCTCAAACGAACTTCAAAGTCGTCTACATAGTAGGAAGCAATCTTCCTAAAGATGTAGGAGTCAGACTTCTTCAAATTGCAGAAGCAATGGTGATTCACTTGCTAAACCCTGAACTCTGCATACGGAGGAAGTTTGTTCAGTCACTACACTTGTAATGGACCTGATCTTTCTTAATACGTGACAAGTAAATCCTACGTAATCCTCTTCTTTTCTATCTCTTCATTAGTATTATTTTATCTTTTTAATTGTAATATTTTGCATTTTCAACTTTCTTGTTCTCTACCCCCACCTGATATAATTTCTACACCTTATTACCACTATTACTGAGTTTACTTGACCGACGGTCAATTTCTAGTCACTTATGTTACGTCATCCAACTTATTCGCTCAATTTCAGTTCTAATTTATGTGGCATTATTCTCCACCACGCCACTTCTACCTAGTCTCTACCTGTAATAACCAATGTTGCTACCCTGACCTAAGTTGAAACATTTTAGTCAATTATATTACGTCATCTAACTTACTAAAGAACTGAATCTTACTTTAGTTGCTGTTTAATTAACCTTGTTTCAATATTAGATCATTCTTGTATTACCTGATCAATTATCTAAACTTGACAAACTTCATGTACACACACACACACAAATAATTGTATGTAAATGCGATTGTACAGCTATGTGAATGAAATCGCCGGCGAGAAGAGTCTTCGCTGAATGTCTTCTCTTTTTTCATAAAACTGAAATTTGTAAAGTGCGTCGGTGGGACAGTGGTTAGGACTCTCGCCGACCATGCACATGGTCCGGGGTTCGAGCCCACGCCGGCGCACACCTGATATCTATGGTTGGCCTGCAAAATTTGGGCTACCGATATCCATGCTGAAAATTCCATACTTGTACCAAAAATACAGTGTGGAATCAAGCTGTAAATCAAAAATAAAAATAAATTAGTCCACATATCTAAGATAATCTTCTCTAACCACTCTTTTAATGTGCAGTTTACAGTTAGCGGAGAATTACTGAGTAAAAATGGTTAATCTAGACGATTTCATTTGGAAAAAATATGAGTTGAGCGCCAAAACAAAGCAGTAGGGCAAGTAACCCCTCCAAAAATGGCATAGTTCATGAAACTGCAGTCCACAGTGAAAACATTAATGCAATAGTAAGACAATGCCTGAAGAATTCGATTTCAAAGTGCTTTCGGCGCAGCTCAGGTATCTTGTTTCATCGCTAACACCTCTATTTTACCTTCAACAAATGAGGGAAAACTACATTACTCATGTTTATCTACCGTGGTTTGATTGTGGTGGGGGAGCCAGCTACATCGGGTGTACAGTTAGGCAGGTTTGCCATTGTATTTGCGAAAATCATTGTGCATGGTTAAGCCAAGAAGAAACAAGATCTATTCGTAGCTCTGTTTTACCACGCCTTATCGGCAGTGAGCATAATGTTGAGGTTATTAGAGCATTTACAGTAATTTGTCGCATTCCAACTAATCTTACTTTTGCCTGACGAATTCGTTTTCTAGCTACATCTGAAGCCACAGAGATCCACATGAAGAATCCAATCACTGTGAGTTTTAGGAGAAATTCGTACAGTCACACCTTCCTTACCTTTGGAATTGTTGGATGAATGATTGTATAACAAGCATTTTAGAAATCATAATTGTCCAAATTACTTTATAATTTATTGTCTAAATTGTTTTATTTTTCACTTTAACAGTCTGTTATGCAATCAACTTGAGCACATGCTTATTCCTTATATAACTCTTCCCTTTTATTCCAAAAAAAATTATGCATTATGCAATTCACTTGTTGTAACGATTTCTACATTTCGAGTGTGTTTAATAATTTTCTCGGTTAATTGTCGTCTACGCTGACATCCAATATCGTTTTTACGAGCTAGTATAAACCAATTTGATTTCTTTGTGCTCGCTTCTTGATTGTGAGGTATAGGTTCCTGATCTTCGGTAAACTTCTGCGTAGCTCGTCTCGCCACTCGACTGTTGTAGCTTTGGTGGACTCCAAAGGGAGTAGTGCTGGGATTAATTTTATGTGGTTTGTAGTATGAGGTGTGTTAAGACTGTTAATTTTGTGAGTGGAGTTGATCCTTTCACCGGTTAGTCCTCCGGCATCGTCGACAAGAGAAAAGAGATAGTAATAATAATGATAATAATAGGTATAATTAGTGAAGTTATTCAGACTAACAGACAGAAACGGAAATAGGAAAGCGTAACAATAGTCAGCTGATTAAATTTGAAGAATAATTTGAATTAAATATATTTATATCGGTAATAATGATAATAAAAATAATAGGTGTAGTTAAAGTTGTCAGGAGAGTGAGACGGGAAAGATTGTAAAGAAGTAAAACGACGAGTTTAATTGTCTACCCCTGAATGGTGTATGCGATTTTAAGGAGATAGGCCACTTGGATGCAGTCCTCGTGACGCTACCTGGTTGTCCAGCTTTCGCTTAAAGGCGTCCAAAGACGGTGCCATAGCTACATCTGCCGGTAAGGAATCCCAGGGATGGAAAACCCGCAGTGAAAAGATGTGGGAGCGCACCCGGGTCCTTGCCCTCTGGTGAGCTATCATTCTGGGATTTCCAAGTGGGAGCCTATACCTACTCACTGACAGAACACCTTTGTTTGGGTGATTCTGGTCATTTGTTATTTTGTAGGCAGTAATCAAATCCCCCTAAGCCGACGGTAGCTAAGTGTGAACAGGTCTAATTTCTTCAGCCTTTCATCATATGGTTTGTTTCGGAGACCAACCACTCCTTTTGTTGTCCGTCGTTGGACTCTTTCCAAGAAGTTTGCATCTCTTCTCAGCATTGGGGGTGCAATAATATTATGCACCTCAAGGTGTGGCCTGACGTAAGTTATGTACAACCTTAGAAAGAGCTCAGGGGTGATTGCACCTATCTGTCTATGCGTAAAGTGTATGACCGCATATGCCCTCGCTACATTTACGCTTGTGTCCATTTTTTCCGTCAGAACTAGACCTATGTCGTGTTCCGAAATTGTGCAGGACAAGCTTACATTGCACAGGGTGTAACTTGCATTCTGTAGTCTATAGGTGCGTAACTTCACTACTTTGCACCGCCACCGCCCAGTCTTCCAGACAGGTTGACATTAATTAATGTTAACACACATATCGCAATTTGATCGGTAAAAAGTTGTGTATTGCATTAAAAAATGCTACAAGTGTTTATGGAGAGAGAGTACAGCTAGGGTGAGATTGTGGTGAGAGTAGGCTGCTAGCCGATTGGTAGACATTAATCTACGTCAATGTCTAGGTCACTAATATTGGCCATGAGAAAATATGAACAAGACTGATTCAACAACCAATCACAGCAGACTTAACGTGGGCAAATATGATTCAAAGATAGATGGCCACACTTTCTGAGGTTACCCGAAACAACCAATCAGAAAGCTGCGTTTGTCTACTTGAATAAGCTATAATAATATACATGAAATATATACAAATATGTGCTGATTTCCGTAATAAAATGATCTGTTGCCGGCCCTTGTCTTTTATTGTTGCATTGTGTGTCGTTGCCCCCCCCCCCCAAAATGAAGATACCGTGGCCATCTGCGTTTGAAGAAGGAGACATACGGTGCTTCTTACATGACTTCGAGGCCGACGCTGAAGTGGTGGGTGTCAAGGAGCAGGCGGCGAAAACAGTTGTTCTGGGGACGCTGTTGAGAGGCCGAGCGAAGGCGGCATATGACGGCGTAGATAGGTCAAATGGCACAGAGACTTGTAAGAAATTGGTTGAACGATTGGTGTCGGAGTTTGACAGAGCAACATGCAGACAGCTAGAAATGCAGCAGTTCCGGTCAACGAAGCTGGGACCTGATGGTGACCCGTTAGTGTTGGCGGTGAGATTGGTGAATCTACTTTGACGTGCGCTTCCCACTTTGGATGAAGAATCAGAAGTGCAGTTATTGTCTTCCCAACTCATCGAGAGTGTCCCAGACCACATTTCTCAGCGATTACAACTGGTTAACGCAACGCAGCCGATGGATATTAGCGAGCTGGCGAAGGTGACCAGACAGCTGCTGAGCACAACGGTAGCCGCTATAGACCAACCAAAACCAAACAAATATGAGCAGAAAATTGAAGCATTGCAGCGGGAAGTGGTGGCGTTAAAGTTGGGTGATAGAAAAGACCGATGTTTTGAATGCGGTAAGCCGGGACACTGGAGGAGATACTGCCCAGAAAGAAAAAGTTTCAGACGATATAATACTTGTTCTTTCTCTCGTATGGAACCAGATTTAGTGGGGGCTATTGAGAATGGGGCTGTATAGTCGAAGTTGAGAGTGAATTATCGAGAACTTGTATGTTTAGTAGATACAAGGGCGGTCATATCGTTAATACATAAGAACTTATATAAGAGTTTTAGTCCGTGTTCATTGACAGTACAAACAGTAGGCGGGCATGTGTTGCGTATCACGGGTAGATTGAACTGTACGGTCGTTGTCGGCGGCTGCGAGGTGACGTTTCCTTTCATTGTTGCACACGAACTACAGCGAACGATATTGGGAGCGGATTTTCTGCGTGAGATTGGTGCAATAATCGACACGCAAGCGAACGTTGTGATCACGAAATACGGACATATCAACATGTATGAGACCAGCGGTGAAGCTGTCGACGGTATACAATATGACAGAGTTAATTGATAAATACGATCATCTGTTCACTGGAGATGGCGACCCATACGGTTATTGCGACAAGGTGAATCATGAAATTCCATTAAGTGATCCAAAATTAAGGTCATTCACAACACGAAGCGTTCCATGTCATCTGGAAGGCGAAGTGGAGCGACAAGTGCAAGAGATGTTAAAAGATGATATTATTGAGGAAGCTGATAGCCCATACAACTCTCCAGTGCTGTCAGTAAAAAAAGCGAATGGGAAGTATAGATTCTGTGTTGATTTTCGACAGTTAAACAGTATGACAGAGTTAAGACCGTGTGCCATGCCAACAGTGGTAGAAACTTTAGATCGCCTACAAGGCGCGTATGTGTTTTCGGTTCTCGATCTTTGCTCAGGATACTGGCAGATACCGATAAAACAAGGTGACAGATAAGACGGCATTCATCGAGGGTCAGACACAATATCGATTTAAACGCATGCCGTTTTGACTAGCGGGTGCACCGTCTACGTTCAGACGACTGATGACGCTATTACTCAAGAACTTGAAAAACGTGGAGGTGTATGGTGATGATCTCGTCATATACAGTCAAAAATAAAAAGGGTCATGTGAACCATGTAGAAGCCGTGCTGAGACGCATCGAAGAGTTTGGACTGCGCGTCAACAAAACCAAGTCTCAGATAGCCAAAAAGAATGTTACTCTGTTGGGACATAAAGTGGGAAATAGTGAGATTAAACCACTACCGGAGAAAATTTTGACGATAAAAACGATTCCAGCTCCAAATACAAAGAGAAAATTGAGACAATTCTTGGGTAGAGCAGCGTTTTATAGTCGCTTCGTGAAGAGCTTCAATGAGATAGCAGCCCCTCTGTACAGGCTACTAGGTGAGCCGAAGTTTGTTTGGTCGGAGGAATCGTAGGGGATCAGAACGACCCCATATCATCCACAAACGAATGGCCTAACGGAGAGAAACAACCGTACACTGAAGGCGTGGCTGGCCTCGAAGGGCGGTAACTGGGAAACGAAGCTTCCACTGATTTTACTTACACATCGTGCTACCACTTAGGAAACCACGAAGAAGTCACCCTTCCAACGGATGTATGGTAAAAAATCACGATTACCGATTCACGACGAGACCTGGCCCCTTCACCAAAAGTGGAGTACGACGAAATTAAAAGCAGAGCGGTAAGAGGCAGTCAAGAATGCAATGCAGAAGCAGCGGAGTGATGTCGCGAAGTCTCAGCTGAAAAGAAAAGACTCAGTGCATTACCTTTGCAGTCGGGGACCAAGTGAAGTGTAGAGACAGAAGATGTGCAGTTGGATGCGGGCCAGGTTCACGAAAACTCCTTCCAAAGTGGGAAGGACCGTACACAACCACAAAAAAACGGGGTCAAGTGTATACCATCCGAAGAGGTGACAGACAGAAACGAGTTAACGCCAGTCAGCTCCAACGATGGGTATAGTGGGACAAGCCGGTCGCTAACAATCCTCAACTAGGTGATGTAGCACCCAGAAGGTCGGAACGTCTGCGCACGAAGCTATTTGATGGGCGGACGAGTGTGGTGAGAACAGGCTGCTAGCCAATTGGTAGACATTAATCTACGTCAATGTCTAGGTCACTAATATTGGCCATGAGAAAATATGAACAAGACTGATTCAACAATCAATCACAGCAGACTTAACGTCGGCGAATATGATTCGAAGATAGGTGGCTCCACTTTCCGAGGTTACCCGAAGCAACCAATCAGAAAACTGCGTTTGTCTGCTTAACTTCCGGGAAACAACCAATAAGAAGACTGCGTTTGTCTACTTGTATACGCTATAATAATGTACATGAAATATATAGAAATATGCGCTGATTTCCGTAATAAAATGATCTGTTGCATCCCTGTAATTAATCATGTTCAATGATGCCCTGTGTATTGTGCTCATAATCACAGGAACATTTATATGATTATGCTTTAACTGTACCGCCATGATGCTTTTTCTTAAGGTTATTATATACTCCTAAATCGTTTTAAATAATCGCAAGAGTAAGTAATACGATTCGGACACATAACTGAATAATTAAAACAAAATAAATCCAAGTAATCAGATGCAATATAGTTGACGGAGAATTTTGGTAACCCAAGGTTTAGACAGGCCTCTCAATATTTTGTCTATTTTTTGATAAGTGTGAACATCATTAAAACTGTGTTATAAGTGTTAATTTTGTAGTTCCGCTGACCATGTTGCTATATCAATCAACAGAACAATAGATTCAATAATCTATAACATGCTAAAATTTCCAAACAAACTCACTGTTATTATTATTATTATTATTACTATTATTATTAATATTAATATTAAATGACCTCAATTCGTACTTCGAATATTTTTGACTTTGTAAATCGTAAATGTGGACAAATTCCTCTGGTTCATTTTGTTCGAATACTTAATTTTATTTATATTTTAAGTAAATCCAATGCAATATTGTGACAAATGCTGAGAATTCCATTCTGTATTATTAATACTGTTTTTGCAATAAAGCAGATTATTATTATTATAATTATTGATAAGTAAATATTTCACCTCTCAATCATTTTGCCTTCTAAATGTCCTATAAATAATAATAATAATTTTTCCTTCACGTTCCAAGTGGAACATAGGGCTCCAAGCTAGTGGCTTGAAGTTTCTGTATCAGTGTTTAATTTTTACAGGATGGAGTTGCTAGCCTCATGCCCAGCCGTTCCTCTTTACCAGCATTATTTCTGGCTCAGAGAGGTAAAGGAGTGAGCCGGCCGGGGATCAAACCCCGGACCATGTGCATGGTCGGCGAGCGTCCTAACCGCTATACCACCGACGCACTCTAAATGTCCTAGTGGGGATTTTTATTCCGCTGCGCTATGGAATAAACCATATCAGTTAAATATCTAATTGAACTATACAAGTCAATTGAAGCTAGGTAGTTGATTTCCCCATCAGTAGCAGGAGGCGTATTACGCTTTTTGCAAAGAAAGTTTAAGTTGAATGTGAATAATTAATTCATTGGTGTAATATTTCTGTTTTACTTTCATAGTAAGTGATGTGGTTTTTTATGAAACACACCCCTTTGAGATAACACATTTCAATAAACCTAGGTACGGAAGTTTCGACAGAAAGATAGTCTGATTAACCTCTCACTGCCTTGGTAACTGAGTTTTGATTTTGATTACATTAATTGGTCATCGAATTCAGTGATCTCAACTCACTGAACAAATTATAATCTTATAAACTGTAACCATTTTTGTTTCTTTTTTGAGTTGCTGTGTGAACCTACAAGTTAACACTGTTCTGTTTTTAGTAATTTTTTCTGTTTTCTGTCTTACCTCACCACCCTCTTTTCTACTTTGAAAGCGTATAGATTGATAATGAAAACTTAAACTAAAAAGTTGTAATGCTGCTTACATTTTGGATGCGTCAATTTTATGGTATTTCTTCTCTAATATCACTTAAACATTAAAGTATGTTATTAACATCTAGGTATAACCATTGTAATTGCAGGTAGCCAGTGGTAGCTGATGAGAACCTTTAAAATAAAATTACAAATTTCGTCTTTCTTTCTTTATCGAAATTTATCAAGGGAACCAAATTCATGAATATCGTCTCTATAGTATATAATCATGATATCAGTACTTTAAACTTTTCGTGCTCAGAGGAGAGGGGTAACTTTTACTGCTTCAAACAACAATTGAAGAGAAACCAGCATACACGATTAGAGGGAAACACCTAAAGTCCAGATTATTGGTAATGAATAAATACTATATAGCGTCTGTTTATTATTATTATTGCTCCCTTGAGTTCCTAGTGGAACATAGGGCTTCAACTACCCGTCTCCGTTTGCCACTTCTGTCTTCTGCTGCTGTACTTTTCACCTGCATCCATGTTAGTCCATACTCTTTCAACTCCTCTTCACACGATCTCCTCCATGTCACCCTTGCACTGACGTCCCACACGCCGCTTCCCTTTCGGCTTCCACTCGAGGGCCTGACGCGCGATGTCACCAAGCGGCCCGGCCTCCTCAGCGAGTAGTGTCCAATCCATCTCAATCCACTTTCTCCTGCATATTTGTTGGTTGGCGATTGGTTTGTTCTTGTTTTGTTTTTTCCAATAGTTTCCAGTAGTTGGTGATTCTTTCCGGCCTGGCCATCCGATTGATCTTCAGCATAGATCCAGCGAAGACAGTTGTTGGTTGATAAAGGTTTGCTACAGGCTGTTGGAATTATTCTTTGTGACCCTCCAAGTTTCTGATCCGTTTAGAAGAACTGACTGACTTGACTTTGTTTGTATTGAAAATCCGACTGAATTTTGTTGTTGATGCTGGCTGAGTGACGAAGATTTTCAGATTGGTGTCAGGTTGATGTGTTTCTCACCTGCCTTTCCGATTCTCGATTTGACATCTTCGTCCGTTCCGACTACCTGTAGTTGAGACAATGCTCCCTATATAAGTGAATAAATGAAGTAGCCTCTTTCAAATCCCTCCCATTGATGGTGATTGGCACTGGATGTTGTTGTTGTAGGTTGGCTATTTTCATAACCCCTGTCTTGTCTATGTTCACCTGGTGCCTGTCGTGTCTTTGCTGCTTCTTCGACCAGTTTGTCGGTCGGTTTTCACTTGTAAGTCTTCGATTTTGTGACAGTGACATCAAACATAAATCATCCACGCGGGAAATCCAGGTCTTCTAGGTTCTTCGCGTCGGTTCAGGATAGCCTGTCTCTCGCTAGTTTCCAACTGTCTGACGTATAATCCAGTCCACCACAATTAGGAATATCATTGGTGATAGTAAGCACCCTTGTCTGACTCCTGTGTTTACTCCAAACTCCTCGCTGAGTGTTCGGTTGTGGACCACTTGACATGTTCCGTTGTTGTCGTACAGCTGTTGAATAAGGTTGATGAATATTTGGGGCACTGTACGCCGTAGTACTCGAGTAGTTTCCAAATTACTTCACGATCAACGCTGTCTGTGGAAGGCCTTCTCAAAGTCTATAAAGTTGAGGTAGAGGTTTGATTGCCATTCCATGCTTTGTTCTGTGATGATGATACGTAGAGTTGCAATTTGGTCAGAACATGATTTGCCTGCCTTTCCTGAATCCAGCTTGTTCTGGTCGGAGTTCTGTATCCAATGCGTCCTTTGTTCTCCCTAGGATAATGCGGCTCAGAAATTTACTTGGCGTTGATAGGAGCATGATTCCTCACCAGTTCTTGCAGAGTGAGGCCTAAGTCGCCCTTCTTTGGTAGTTTCACGAGGTAACCTTTCCTCCAGTCAGTAGGCACCTTTCCCTCCTTCCAGACCTTTTGCAATAATGGAGTCAGCATGTCTGCTATGGTCTCTGGGTCCGCTTTCAGTGCTTCAGGGAGTATTCCATCTGGTCCAGCTGCTTTTCCAGCTTTCAGAAGCTTGATTGCATTCAAGACTTCAGCTCTCACTGGAGGATTGGTGTCAACTTGCAGTTGTGTGCGCGCTGTTGTTGGTATTTCTGGACGGGCTGCAGGTGATGGTCGGTTCAAGAGTCGTTTGAAGTGGTCCGCCCATTGTTCAATCTGTTTTTCTTCCTTGGTAATTGGGTTCCCTTGGCTGTCTTTTATAGGATTCGCTTGTGTTGATCTCTTTCCGGATAGAGATTTGGTTATCTGATATAATGTCCTCAGGTCCCTTTTGCCTGCTGCCTTCTCAGCTTCAGTGGCCAGATTGTCGTAGAATCGTCTTTTGTCCTTCCTAGCACTCTTCTTCACTTCTCTGTCCAGTGCTGTGTAAGTTGAGCTCAGTGTCTCCTTCTCTTGTCCGTCCTTGCATTGAATCATTTTCTCTTTCACCATTCTCCTCTCTTCTATTAATTTCCAAGTGTCCGTTGAGAGCCATTCCTTGTCTTGTCTCTTCTTTCTTTCTTCCTAGAACCGTTGAACACGTTTCGTTGAGAATCGCCTTCAGAGACTTCCAATGTTCTTCCACGCATGATTCTTCAGTGATGTCGCGTAGTGTTTCCTGCTTTGCTCTGACAGTTGCAGTGAAAGTGTTCTTTGTGGTTGTGTCCTTCAGTAATTGAGTGTTGAACTTGCATTGTGGCGTATCCCCAGCTATCCTCGAGGCTTTTAGTTTCACCTTGAAAGTCCCTTGTACTAGATATTGGTCTGAACCCACATCTGCTCCTCACCTCGACCTTGTGTCCAGTAGGCTCCGTCTCCACTTGTTTGAAATTGAGATGAAGTCTATTTGGTTCTTGGTGCTTCCATCTGGTGAAATCCTTGTCGTTTGTGTATATCCTTGTGTTTGAAAACGCTGCCACCAATCATCTAATCATTGAAGGCGCAGAAGTCTGAGAATAGTTCACCATTGTCGTTCATTTCACCGAGGGCCTCTCGACCCATGGTGAGTTCTCTTCCTGTGTTGTCTCCTCCCAGCTTCGGATTCATGTCGCCCATCAGGATTTTGATATCGCCATTTGGGACGTTGTCCATTATTGCTTTTAGTTGTCTGTAGAACGCCTCCTTCTTCTCTTGTTCTGAGACGTTTGTAGGCGCATAGCATTGAATGACTGTAACTTTCCTTCCTTTTGAGTTGAACCTGGCTGTCATTATCCTGGAGGAGATTGGTTCCCACTGCATGAGAGCTTTGGCTGCTGTTGATGACATCATGATGGCCACTCCGTCGGTGTGCTCGTAGTTGTCCTCTGGGTGGCCGGAATAGATTATTGTCTCTCCAGTAGGTAGTTGGCACCTCCCAGTTCCGTTCCATCTTCTTTCTCAGATTCCCAACACTTCTATTCTGTACCTTCTCATATTAGCGGCTATCTGGGAAGCCTTTCCAGTTTCGTACGTTGTACGAACATTCCAGTTACCCATCCTTACTTTTGCTTTCATCAAAAGAAGGCAGGCACATCGGCTGACTGGCTTCTCGAAGGCCTTCACCAGCCTGCGTCATTTCACTTCCCCGATTCCAGCGAAAAATAAGGCTATTGTTTATATTTTTAGAATCTTTAATATATTTATTCGTTGAAGTTTCTGTAGCGATTTGGTTGAGTTTTACAGGGGTGGAGTTGCTAGCACCACGCCCGAACCCACCGTCTTTACCCGGGCTTGGGACTGGCCAGAAAACTAGTAATCTGGCGAGGTTATAAAGCGTCTGTTAAACTGCCTTAATTTCATTGATTTTTAGGCTCTTTTTTTACATACCACAGCTCCATATCAGCTTTCATTTTCGCCATTTATTTACGTTTCGACTGTAGTAGGTAAGGTAGGGTAGGCTTCAAGTCTTTAGATTTCACTAGCAATGTTGTGCTTTTACCGTTGCGAGGTTATTACTAGCCTCATAACTAACCTTACCTCTTTTCCAAAGCTTACTGTTGAATACATATTTACAGCTGTGTGTTGCCTAGAAACAAAATCCAGTCTGAAAAGTTACTTAGAAACTGTGTCATTACTATGACAGATTGACAGATAGTCAGACTCTCGGGACAATGATCTTTCTGGGTTGTTAGTCAACGAAATGAATGACGGATATCACGTTGTCGTACCTGTTTCTAATTTTTTCAGGCTCTGTGAACTTTAACAATAGTGAAATTTGCGTGCTTTCTCTTTTACATATTGATTGAGGGAACGAAACTATCATAGATGATTGGTTGTTTAAGGCAGTTTGGTAGTTAGCTCTTTATGCTAACCATAGCTAGAATATATTTTCTAAAATTCCAGGTTTCTTAAAAGAGGGATTTTGATGTTATTACAAGTCAGCTTCAATTGAATATTCATTCAGTAACCAGAGAATATCATACATTTATTCCCCTTACTGAATTTGAATATAGCAAGACCAACAGTTTTTGCAGAATAAATTAGTACAATCACTGTCTATTTCGTTGGATGCTTACAGGCCAGAGTCATTATTAAGTATTTCTACAAAAACAAACTTGCACAGAGTTCATTTTAAACAAAAATCAGTCAATCAGTGTATGCATACAACAATGATATATAGAATAATATTAACCACTAATCCGTGCAATAATGATCATACACAATGGAAACATTCAATATTACGTATTCAGATGAAAGAGATGTGACATGACAAAGAAAGACTGATGACCGCTTCTTTCTGGACGCATAAATCTGGTTTCAGGTGCTTGATGGAGATCGCTTCAGCAAACTTGAGGAGAATGGAACTCTTTTGCCTATTGATAATTGTGAATGATCTTTCGACGTCCACCTCATGACCCACGTCAAAGAGATTTCTGGCGATGGGACTGTTTAAAGCATTTTATAATAATAACAACAGCTTTATTCCAAACAGTATTTGTGGTACAGGTATGGAATTTTCAGCATGCATTAAAATATATTTCATCTAATTACCTCATAAATTTTATAAGATTTTAAAATCAAAAAGCAACACCAAAAAAAAGATAAATAAAAAAATGAAAACAACAGGGTTGCGTTTACATTTTAAACAAGGCACCACAGTGTATGAAATAAAAAATTGGTGTGTAATAGATGTAAACAACAGTGTAGTAGTAACGAGGAAAGGAAACCAAAAACTAATGGGACTATTTGTTAGAGTGCCGCAGTAAGTTGATCGTGTCATACCCTCAGACATAAGCTTTTTGGTACGTGTTCAGAAAATCGTAGATATACCCTTCTTTCTGTGCGTCGGTGCGACAGTGGTTAGGACTCTCGCCGACCATGCACATGGTCCGAGGTTCGATACCCTGCCGACGATCTCCTGATATCTATGGTCGACCTGAAAAATTTGGGCCACCGATATCCATGCCAAAAATTCCATACTTGTATCAAGAATACAGTGTTGAATCAAGCTGTAAATCAAATAAAAATTTAACTGCTCCCACAGATACATGTTAATTTGTATATACAGTTGGAGTTAACGTGCGAAGGATATCTATCGAGTTTTGATTGCAGCAAAGAGCAAGTTGTTCGGTAGACGGGAACTGCAGGATAAGCTCTGCTTAGAGACGTCTTCAATCTTATGTTGACGATTGTTGTAATATTTTCACCTTTTATAATCATGTCGGATGTAAATAAGCTTTTTCTCCACTGGGATTTGTTTGACATTTGACACTTCAGGTCTTCCCTACTTGTTAATGAACCTTTGAGGATAACCGTCGTTTTTCGAGAAAAATAAATTCTCCCTCTAATTTTTTCATAGAACATAATTTTTTAGGTCTATAGTATAGAGTATTGACTAGTCCGCGTTTAAAGCTATTTGGTCTGTCTGTCTGGATTCAACATAGAACTTGGCACCGAAGTGCACCAGTTCGAGTTGCCACGTTCCAATTGGCACACAAGGTAGACAAGAAGATGAGTGAAGAGAATCAATAGAGTTTGACAAATATAAGAGTGAAACAGAATGGGTAATTGTAGAAAGGAATATGAAAGATTACAGAGACTGAATACATCTGCGCCATTGACAACGATTTTGAGCCATGTCACCTATTGTCTCCAGCCATTGATTCCTAGAGTCCCGAGGGCCCCAACCCGGGAGTCTGCATCTCCCTACCTGACTCAGTTTAACTGTCAAGGATTTCATGGATTGATGCCATGTTTTTGTTTGGCCACCACTGGCTCTTTTCCAACCTGAACCTATATCAGCTAGCAAAGCCCGTCGG
Organism: Trichobilharzia regenti; assembly: GCA_944472135.2. Classification (NCBI taxonomy): domain Eukaryota; kingdom Metazoa; phylum Platyhelminthes; class Trematoda; order Strigeidida; family Schistosomatidae; genus Trichobilharzia; species Trichobilharzia regenti. The sequence goes on from OX235266.1 coordinate 10,256,892, forward strand.
GGGAGGCGGTGGTTAGGCATGCGCAGCACGTGACCTAGCCATCTCAGTCTATGTAACTTTATAGCCTCGTCGATTGATTTTCCCTCTTTGCCCAACACTCTACGCCTAACGTCAACATTACTTATCTTATGAAACCACCTAACGTGAGACAGAGATCGCAGACATCTATGATCGAAAGCAGTCAACCTTTTCATGTCTTCAACGCGTATTGGCCATGTTTCAGAGCCATAGAGAAGGACGGAGCGAACTGCTGAGCAGTACACACGTCCCTTGGTTGATAACCGGATGTCACGCCTACGCCAGAGATGGTGTAAGTCAGCGAAAGCAGCTCGAGCTTTTCGGATCCGTGCTGAGATTTCATCGCCAATCAGTCCGTTGGTGCTAATACAACTTCCCAAGTAGGTGAAGTGGTCAACATGTTCTATCACTTCACTCCCTATCACTAAGTTAGGGATTGACGTAGTCCAGTCCTGTAGCAGCATCTTACATTTTGCAGGGGCGAATCGCATGCCAAACATACGAAGATTGCTGCTCAAGGTGTTCAGAAGACTCTGCATTTTGTCAGCATCCTCCCCTAACAGGACTATGTCATCTGCATATTCTAAGTCCATAAGATTATTCCCTGGTAACAAGTCGATTCCTAAGTCACTACGTTCAGTTAAGGATACTTCCATTAGCATATCTATGATGAAGTTAAACAGAAATGGGGAAAGTGGACATCCCTGTCGGACACCACTGGTTGTTACCAATTCAGATGACAATTCCCCATAAGCCCTTACACGACTACGTGAGTTTGAATAGAGTGCCTTGATTAGTGCAATGTACTTTCTTGGCACTCCCTTCACAGTCAGACATTGCCATAGTACCTTTCGATCCACGGAGTCGAAGGCCGCCTTCAAGTCAAGAAATATGGCAATTGTTGGACGCCGAAAAGTGTGTCTATGTTCTAGAATCTGTCGAAGAGTGAAGATATGATCTATGCACCCTCTACCTGGTCTAAAGCCTGCTTGATTTTCCCTTGTCTGTTCCTCCCGAGTTCTGCTTAGTCTATGCATGATTACTGAGCCTAGGATTTTAGAGACTATGTTCGTTAGGCTGATTCCCCTATGATTATCACACGAGGACTTGTTTCCCTTCTTGAATATCGGTATAATAAGTGACTTACCCCAGTCTGATGGTACTGTCTCTGATTCCCAGACTTTGCCTAGTACCTCAGTTAATCTACAAACTAGTATGTCACCCCCATATTTAAACACCTCCGGAATAATTCCGTCGGGTCCTGCCGCTTTGCCTCGTTTCAAATTACTGATAGCTTTTGTAACCTCACCTACAGACGGCGGACCAGTGTCTATATCCCATTCGGGTACGTGGTGGATGGCGGGGAGGTTCAGTGTGGCTGTAGGCAAGTTAAATTGTTCCTCAAAGTGTTCTTTCCAGCGTTCAAGGCGTCTTTTCTGAGAGCTAATTAAGGAGCCATTTTTCTCACCCACCACTGTTCACGGTCCTTGCGGAGACTTTTAGTAAGTTTCCTTTTGTGCAGCTTTCGCTCCTCATTGAATTCGGAGCTCGCCGGAATAAGTCTTCTAGCATCTATCAGTTCGGATGAGGCAGTCGAAATCCAGTGGTTTTTACTCACCTTTGTATTTGCCTTATTCACAGCTTTTACAGCTGTATCTATAGCTGACTGAATATTCTTCCAGGCTTCTCCAGAGTGAGCACAGCTGTCGAATTCAGATATGTGTTTAGCTAGTTCTTCCTCAAATAGGGATTTAGTTTCCTGATCGAGCTGGGGAAGTGATGGTTTTACCGCCAGCTGTTTCCTACGTCCGTTCAGTCGTAAGCACACACGAGCCCGGACCAGTGCGTGGTCGGTATCTACACACGTGTTCCAGAAGGAGCGACAATCTCCTACCGACCCACGCCAACGATAGCTTATTGCTATGTGGTCTATTTGTGTCCAGCGTTGGTTTGATGATGGGGGTCGCCAGGTTAAACAGTGTCTCTCCTTGTGTTTAAAGTTAGTGCTTACGAGAAACAAATGATTATCAGAGCAGAACTGTAGGAGACGGTCACCGTTGTCGGTTCGCTGGCACGGAACTCCATAGGTGCCACCGACATCCTTCTCAGATTGACGCAATTTCCCTACTTGAGCGTTAAAGTCACCAGCTAGAACGACTATATCTGAGCGTTTAGCCTTTCTCACCAAACTAGACAGCTTTTGGTAGAACTCATCCTTCGTTTCATCCGAACTGCAGTCAGGGGGGGCGTAGGCGGAGATTACGAAAAGGCATCGGCGACTAGTGCAGTCTTTTCTCCTCCTTACTGATCCGTTCAGACGGACAGCACACATTCGGCTATCTACCGGGATCCAGTCAAGCAATGTCTTTTCTGCCCTAGTACTCAAAGCTATCCCTACGCCAGCTAATCCTCGTGAACTGGCTGTGGCATCTCCTGACAACCTCAAGGTGAATTTTGAAGATTCATCCTGTTGGCCAGGTGGGGTTAGGTGAATAACCACACTTGGGTCTTGTATGCGTGTTTCTGAAACACAACATACATCAATGGCTCGAGATGCCAGGGTCTTAGCTAGTGATGCTTGTTGTCCTATTTGGCAAAGTGTCCTAACATTAAATGCTCCTATATGAAATTGGTGGCGTGGCTTTAGGAGACTATCCGTGGTGGTTTTTTGGCTTTCGTCGTTTTTAGTGGACACAGAGTGAAGAGGAAGTGGAGAGCTATCAAGTCGAGGAGTTGCATCAGTGGAAGGAAGGCAAGGTAATAGAGATGAAGATGAAGACAAAGATGAGTGAGTAATAGAGAGGCTTCCTGTGCATTTCGGATTGTGAGGGCGATTGTTACTTCCCGGCTGCCCACACCGTGGAAGTTGGTTGCGTGACCGCAGAGCCCAGGGGACAACTGCTTGAGGCCGGTCACACGCGGCCTGTTTTTGTTCGTTCTTTTTTGTTTGGTGTGTCTCAGTAGCATACTTATCACTCCCGCCCTGTGACACGGCAGCAGGAAGCGCGGTCGTTGTTAATCCGGGCCACGGCCGATCCGGCATGAAATTTTGTGAATTTGTTTGGATCATGATATTGGATGAGGTAGCTGCTTTTTGTTTAACCGCTATCCAAACAACGTTTCTGGCATGGTAGAACCTCAAGAGACATAAGTCTCAGCCAGTATAGCTTGATTAGGTCATTCCGGTGTTCAAGCCCGACCACCACGTCAAGGTAGCAGCTTTCGGTCGGGCATTTGGACAAAAATGATTAAAATGTAGGTATTATTCTTTCCAAGTAGGCTTTCGGTAAATTGAATTCTGAAGCCTACCATTTTCTAGGCGTTGCATGGCAGTGTCGAGGAAGTGGGAATTCACATCATTTTCATGTTCCATAGTTAATCCAATATTGTTATGTGCGTCATTGAATAATCTAAGTAAAGTGGGAAGCATGACTTTCATTGTTACACACTACAAAACAGGGCTAAGTGGACTGCCCATAACTACAGACATCTATTTGTTGGCGGTAAAGAGTGTTGTCAAATTGGAATCGCACATCCATGGTATACATTAGCAACTGATGAGAAGGCAAGGAAATAACTGATGGTACCATTTTATCCTACAAAAACTGGTATTCTTCCTTTATTCAAAGACCAGAGAGTTATTGGATAACTGTTCTATCCTTGTTTGGTACTCTTCACAGTACCGCACCTTGACAACCTCACCATTAGGGATCAAACTAAATAAGAACTTTCAGGTTGTGAGGCAAACGTATTAATCAATTAAACCACCAAAAGGTTGAAGTCTAGGCCAATCAGTGTTTTATCGATGAGTCTTCGTTTCATACCAAACATTCGAGGAGCAGTCTATCGATCATATATTCTTATTAGAAGCTCAAGAAATTTATTCAGCCAAAAAAAAGAAAAATCAAATTTCTGTAGTACAACAGAACAGTAAACTACTATTGACTTAACTTTTAAGTAATATATATATCGAAGTTCTACTGAACTGGACGTACTCATCTGCACTGAAGTTAATAACTGACTAAGGAATCCGAATGAACTGAACAACGCTCATTGTTTGTTTTTCACTTCAATTAATTAGTCGTTTCCTATGAGGTTAAAGAGAACGTATCATGACAGAAGAAAATGATCTTGAATAGTAACTAATATTTGACTGAAGGCGAATACAAGTATCCTCGTCACTTATGGAAACAGTACTTTCGGGTCACGCTAGACGTAATCCATTGTCGTACTTTTTTGTAATTCTATCTCGAGCAATCTTGTCTTTAATTGACAGCATGATTCATTTACAGTCTACAGTATAACAAAGCGATAATATGACTGACTGAGGCAGTTTGGTCGGCTTGGGTTGTGATAAATTATGTCAACCCCAGCCAGACTATTAATTCTATAAACGATATCAATTTAATAATCACCGGAAACCAAAGAGTACTGGATGTCTGTTTCGTTCATGTTAGGAAGTGGAATTGATGGGATGTGCTAATCATACCCCCACTGTAGGCGTGATATGTGGCTAGCTATCGACCAGAGGAAGTGTGCACAGCAATTCAATCTATCCTCATCTTTTGGTTGTGACACATGACCATTGAAAGTGTAAGATATGAGGCGATTAGCTGTGTTTATTCATAGGAGTGCTTGTGTTACATCTCCCATATCGGTTGGGTGTGATATGGAGGGTGTAGTCAATCGATAAGATTACAAAGCTGAATAGCGAGTGAGATGGCTAGGAAATGTTTTGCACAGGTAAAACAATTGCCTTTGTTATCGAGAAGAAAATTCCAGTTAACATAGGATCATTCTTGGAAAACAGATAGTGCTGGTCAAACTAAAACGTGGAAACAGTTTATTAAATCTTTCACAGTTATCTTGAACCAAAATTCTAAGAACCACTGGCTGGTGACAGTTGGTGGTGATATGGCTCAAAATTGTTCTCAATGGCTGGTGCGGATTCATTCAGTCTTTGTGATTTTCCATACCTATTAAAACCCTATCTGGACTCTTCAATAGTGTGCACCGATGACTCCACCACGGAAGTAACTAAGTATATTCAAATAGTAAAGCAAACGCGTTAAAAATTCAGCTGGGAGGTTGAAATCTAATTGGCAACGGCTAATTAGTAACTCTAAACCTAAGGAACCCAAACGAAGGACCGAATTAAACAGAGGAAATGAAATCAGTCAGGCAATCAGATGGAAGCATCTTAAATACGCTTCGTGTTAAGAGACAGCTGTACGAAGTAACTTCTTCTTGTATGTGTCTCAGAAAAACCTCCTAATTCTTTACTACAGTCTTCAGTGGTAATCCAAACCTATTTCGGTGCATAAATTCGTCCAGATAACTGGATATTCACGCTGTTTTGTAACCCATTTACTACGCTACACTACCCATGATCCTAAAAAGAGAGGACAACATATCTCTTCAGACAGTTTTTTTTTCAACGACAGACTCCACACATGTACATCACTCCTCCATATCTACAAGCTTCCTATAACCTTTTTATATCGACAGTACTCAAATACTACTACCTTTTAATGTAAGTCAAGTGCTGGATTTATATTACCGCGTTTTTAACATGGGCTCTTTGGATTGGTCGATCAAGGTCATTGCGCCCATTTTGTATTCGGTCTTTCTTTGGGATCGCTAAGGATTAGAGTTACCGGTTAATTGTTTCCTATCAAACCTACTGCTGACAACTTCTTATTAGAAATTAGAGACATACGTACTTAGTGACTGAACATTTGACTAGTATGCATGCGTCAACGTGTAATCCTTTTTCACAGAAATTAATAAGAGGAAATAACAAATCATTGACACATTATTTTTAATTTTATATATTTAACAAGTATGTTATATATATATATATATATATATATATATATATATATATTCATTGTGAAATAAATAATTGATTAGTTTAATATAAATTAAGTTTAATAGAGTACAAAAAAGAGAGGAAAGAGTTTTGAAGCATAACATACACACACGCACACATATATGGGTTTTTTTGCTTCTATTTACATTGAAGACCTTTCTTTATTGATTAATTACGTGCGTGTGTGCGAGCGCCATTTATTTGTTTAAATTGAGAAGAATTTCAAGGTCAGTAACTGTATGCATATAAAACATGATTCAAGACTCGATGAGTCAATCAGTCAGGCAGATCGCCCACGCACACAGATACATACATACATACATACATACAAAAAGGTAATAGTAATAGTGATATTAGTAGTAGTAATGGCAATGATAGAATTGATACACAATGATTAAAAGACTTTGTTTAGAGCAGGGCAGGACAGGAAGGAAGGAGTAAACAAATGATTCTTGTTCTTCTTCTATTGCTTTCGACCCCAAATATTATACGTTTCATCAGTAACATTCATAATGATAAATTTAACAGAACTATAAAAGATTTAATGTGTTTTCTTTGTGTGTGTGTGTGCCTATGTGTTTGTGAGTGAGTGTGCAACCAATGGTAACCAATCAATCTGAGATTGTCTACATGTGAGTGTGTGTTTGTTAGTGTGTATGTTGTAAGCGCCATTTAAAGAGGAACACAATACGTCGGTCAACCAGGTGGTGGTTGAGGATTACCACCTTTCCCTAAGCCTATGAAAAAAAAGGGAGAAAAGAGAGTTTCGGTTAATTCAGGACACCTTTTGAAGAAAATATACTAATAAAATCAACAATATGAGATGTGACTTATTCAAGTAAACCAGTTAGGAAGACAATATAAATTTTGTGAAATTCTCTACAGTGAATAAATTATGCAAGATGCTATATACTACTGATTACTTTACTTTACTTCGGCTATCTCCTACGGGAGGATGAGCCGGCTTCATGAACCATGAAGTTTCATGGGAATTGGGTACGAGTGATGTCCCCAGAATCGCTCGGCCTTTTGTTTGAGAGTGCAGCTCTAGCCTTTACACAACCAAGTGTGACCTACAAGGCAGTAGGAGTGGAGTAGGGAGTCCATTATCCATTGGCAGATGGTGACCGGAGTCCGGTTCATTCGCCTTTTTGAATGGGGCCAGTCATCCAGGGCATCCAATAAGCCCTTTGTCCATACGTCTGCCGGTGAGCTCCGGTGAGCTTCATACGCCAGTCGTTGGAGGTTTGGAATCAGGGCTTAGTCATCTCCCCTAGACTGTCATCCAATGGACAGCCAACCCGGTGAAGAGCGCCGGGCATCCGCTTTTGCCCTCTCACTTTGGTGAAAAACACCTCCGCCACGTGAAGGCAGTGAGTAGGACTTCCTCAGGAGAGGCTATGTAAGACGCCCGGTCATATGGGAGCATTTCAAGAGGTGTACGGAGGGGTGGCCAACCCGCAGCGCAAGACACCCACCCCCGACCATCCTGAGGCTTTGGAGGCTATACTACTGATTGATGCATATAAGTAGTCAGTGAATACAACTACTGAAATCAATGATATCAGTAGTATGTAGCAAATCGACAAAGTTAGGTCAAAGTGATTGAAAGACAACCGGCGGCTATTCCGTTCGTTTGAAACTCAGTTTGTCAGCGGTGTGTAGCTGGCCAGCCAGCCGGTTTAACTCATCTCAGCTCACAGAGATTTGAATCAATTTATCAACCCAACAAACTAACACCACTGGCTGGCTGTTTTTTCAGACGAAACTTCGGTGACATTTTATCGCGAACTGTGTAAATTCTTTTTTCTGATTTCCTTACTTCTACATACAGGAAAGTGATCTTCACCTGATTTTTGTGCTAATTTGAAGTGGATGATCAATGGTGTTGAACTTTGAACAAAAGCGCGCGATTCAATGTACTACAGCTTATGAATCACATGGAGACTAGTGAGAATTTACTGAACCTGGAAGACCGTATAAGGAGTGAATGCATTTATGCCATCGAAAGAGAGAGAGAGAGGGACGGCCACTGAGCCATGCAACATCGACAGTCTTCCAACATTGGTCTGACTACCACCCGTAATCTTTTTTCCACCCTAATTATATGTTAGTTATCATCGTTTGTCGAGAGAGTGATTAGCGTCAGAACAGAGTGTTATTAAATCTTCTAAATATTTCTTTATTTGGCTTCATTCAAAGTTGCTGTCGGCTAAATCAGCTCACCTACACTATGGCGTGCAGTGCCGCAAATCTATGCCAACCTTATTCAACAGCTGGCTGTATGACATTCCTATTGGTCAGGTGATTCACAACGGGTAACTCAGTGGGGCTTTCGAAGTGAATACAGAATTGGGTAAGACAAGGCTGACTATTATCGCCAATGGTCCTCCTAATTATAGTGATCTGGATTATGTGCCAGACTATGGATTGTAAGTGGGAATACAGGAATACGTTGGACCAGTAGGGAGACTCTAGAAGATCTGGATTTCGTCAGTGGATGATTTACGCTAAGCGTCAAACAAACTCGAACATCTATAAGAGATAACCAAAAAGCTGGTAGCAAAGACAGAACCCGACGGTGAACACAGAGAACACGGAGGTGATGAAGATAACTAACGAACTGCAACAACTAGCACCAATCAATATCAAGGCGAGGAATACGAAAGAGGTCAATTTCTACACTTATCTTGTATCAATTGATCTAATTTTACTTAAATAATTGTTGTTTGATTGATCGACCGATCGATCATGAAATCGATGTCAATAAAGAAAAAGTTCTGATTTTCACGCCCCCCCCCCCACACACACACAAACAAACAAACACTTACTTGCATGTACTCGTTTCACATGACCTTCCAAGTATCTTTTCAATCGAAATGTTTTAGGACAATGTGGACATTGGAATTTATGATCTAAATGAGAGAAAATTGGAAACCAAATTATCTAGTTAACATAAAGTACAAATTGAAAGTCAGTATAGTAAATGAAGTATTAAATTTATATACATATGAAGTTAGATATTACGAGATATTAGTTAGTAGTCGATGGGGATGACGTTCGGTTTAGCCTCAGTAGTAATTGTGCTGTTAAAAGTTGGAGATGCAATACATTAGATTCAAATTTTCAACTAGTGACATTGATTAGAGAACCATTAGAAAACTAGCTGGGAGTACTGGACAGCTGTTTCGTCCTAGTTTATGACTTTTCATCAGTACACAATCACCGGGGTTCGAGTCCAGGACTCGTCGAAGACATTGGCTAGCGGTTGCGCCATGTCGTGAATTGGCAAAAGTTAGAATTCATGAGTCATTGGATCGGCTCCCAGTGGCTTGATGGTCTACGAGCTCACTAGAGCCTTGTAACCAGAAGGTCCTGGGTTCGAACCCCGCAGTGCGGGTATGTGCTGGTGAAGAGTCCCAACCTAGGACGAAACAGCTGTCCGGTACTCGCAGGTGGTTTTCCAATGGTTCTCTAACCAATGTCAGCTCATGATGAAATCCTGTAACCGATCAACCAAATCCTTACAAACCAATACTTGAATTCAACCGGTGAGTTCCGTGTTTGATAAATGCCACCTCAGGTTCCTTTATTTATAATTATTTCCTTAGGTATTCCCCCAATGGCAGCACATAGGTTTTCGACAGCACACCTCCATTCCATTCTGTATTCTCTTTATGTTGGCTCCACGATTGTCCATAAACTATTACCTCCTCCTCAAGAATCTCGTGCATGTTACCCTTGGACACACACACACAGAACTCACCCCTTCGTTTCTCAATCAGTTTCCACTCTAAGGCCTGGGGAGTGATATCCAGTCAACGGCCTCCTCAGCGTATGTCTAATCTATCTCCATTTCTCTCCTGCATATTTTTGATTGGACACTAGTCAGTAACCAGTGTAATGTGACTAGTCCTTTGTTTTTTGGTGCAGACTGAATTCTATCAGTCAAGTTCACAATGCACCCAGCATTCTAGGTGGCTCGTGATCACGGTGCACTATGAATTGTTGGTATTAGATGGTTAGAGACAATCATTGGCAGGAAGCTTTGGACCAAGGTTCCCTACCAGTTGGTACTCGTCAGTAATACATTCCTACAGGCGGTCAATTGCAAGACCTAGTATCTCAGTGGTAACGTGACTCTGACGACAGCACTGGGTGATACGGGTTCAAACCACAGGAGGGATATGATTTCTTTCAAGGTGGTTGCAAATACTCCTTGCTGGCTGATGAGCGCCAACTAGCACGAAACCTAGCTTCAAGGGCCTCCTGCTGATAATTGCTTCCAACCATCTAATGCCAACAATTCATAGTGTGTTTAGAGGTGGTATATTGTGATACTGTGTGATACATCTAATAAACAAACTAATATGGAATTACTTACTACCACAGTGCCCAGGTTTTACACACATATCGTTTAATATAGTCTACAAAGTTTACAGAAAGGGACACGAGTGCATTTGCTTTATATTGTAGAGGCTTTGGCAATACATAATATAAAGCCAGAACTTTGTGTACAAAAACAGTTTGTTACCTCCAATGGGTCTTGCTTTTGCTATGTAATTCACAAACAAAAAAACCTTGTTATACTTTTTTTCCATGTTCTATTTTTGTCTTATTCGATTTCACTTTATGTTATGGCATATTCTAACATTTTATCTGGTCTACTACTTTAACACTACATTTCACTCATCCTACGTCTCCACCATATTAGTATTCACATTTCCAAATGTACTTTAATTTCCTCCCGTTTATTTCACATATGTTTATTGAACTCTAGGTTGACCTTTAGTTATTTATTTATTTAATTACTCATTCTCATATCTAATCAGTTTGGTTTTTCAACAGTTAGAGAACCATTGAAAACCACTGTGGGAGTACTGATGACCAGCTGTTTCATCCCCCTAGTTCGGGGACCACCGACACTACGCAACCACACCATAGGGTTCGAACCCAGTACCTACCTTCCGGTTACAACACAAGGTCGTATATCATTCTCAGCCAGCCACTGGGACCAAATTCAATGGTCAATGCATGAATTTTTTAACTTCTACCAATTTGTGATTTTTAGCACGACACATCCAACCAATATCATCATCAGCAGGAAATCCATCCTACCACTTTTGATTTGATGGATCTCACACTGGTCACGACTTCTCTCACTAGAGCTCCAGTAAACTGAATTCTGTAACAAATGACTACCGAGGATTAGATTAATTTTCAAGAGTTAGTTTGTAAGGATTAGATTTCTTGGCAAAGTTAAACAAACTTTAAGCATCACTAACTACCAATTAGCGAATAACTTCGAACGCACCGTTTAAGTGAAGGAGGTATTTTTGTGCATGGAATACATGCATAAAACTGTAGAAAAATGTTATAGAGGATACCTACCTCCCTATCACATGTGATAGAAAAATAGCTCTCAGCTTTAGATTTCAGCATCAACCGAGTATAATTCCCTTGTGAGTAGAATTTATTTTGATATAGTCTCAGTGTGATACGTGGTCATCAGTTAATATTACTGTATAACAACACTGTGAGACTTTATCGAAATAAATCCTACCCACAATGGAATTATACTCTACCATCACAGTGCACAAGTACAGAGTAATTTAACCACATTCTATGCGTGTAATTATTTAGGTCTTCTAAATCTAACAAAAACCCTAACTTGTCCTTGGGCTTAAACCGTAACTTAATCTTTCTCAAACCTAAGCTGAAACTTCCCAGATATTCCATTTAATAACATAATACTTCGATGAGCATATTGTATTTCGATGATGACAACATTATTTATTGGCCAGGTTTCACTAATTTGCTCAGTGAGCATTTCAAGGTCATTGGTGCGGTCCCACTCCACTGATAGTCAGTTAGTGGTGCTTAAACTTTTAACTTGGCCGATTTGTTTTTTTTCAAGTTTGACCACGGATTGATATTATCACGGTTAAAGAACCATTGAAAACCATCACTGGGATAACTCGACAGCTGTTTCATCCTAGTTTTGGGGAATCATCATCAGAACACGCCCACAGCATGGGTTTCGCACCTGTTTGTGACTCATAATCCTATACACTATACTATACTATGCTATTATCGCACTTTAATATTTCCACTCATTGTCAAACTTTAACACGCTCACACACATACATACATATACACACAAGAAAACTGATTGTTTCAGGATTTCATCATGAGCTGACATTAGTTAGAGAACCATTGGAAAACCAACTGGGAGTACTGGACAGCTGTTTCGTCCTAGTTCGTGACTCCTCATCAGTACGCACCCACCGGGATTTGAACCCAGGACCTACCGGTTACAAGGCGAGCTAGCTCGTATACCATTAAGCCACTGGGACCCGATCCAATGGTCCTTGAATTCTAACTTCTGCCAATCCTGAAACCAATCAAATCCCAACAAACCATCCCTTGAAAACTGATTGTTATTGTCTGTTGTAATAATTCATGCATATGTATATGAGTCTGTACTGCTCAAATCTTTGTGTTTTCCACGTGATTTTATCTACACAAAAATGAATAAATAAATAAAATGAAATAGAATAAAAACGAATCATTCTACAACACCACAGCACATACCTTTATGAACAATATTTGAATGATAACGTAGTGCACAATGCGAATTGAATGATCGGCCGCATAATTCACATTTTAATAAATTACCTACAAATAATGAATGAAACGATGACGAAGAATAAGATGAAGAAAAGTAGAAATAACAAACAGAAAAAAAGCAAAAGGTTAAGGAGTATGTATTTATGCATACTTAAACACACTCATTATAAGACGACCAAGACACAAAGTGTATAGCGACTAAGCAAGCGAACGATCCAATCAAAATAACACCTTGAACGACCAATCAGATAAGAGTCATTTTTTATAATAAAAAATAGGCATAAACATGAACAAGTAGCTACATGACAACGCCGTATGTCAGGTGATCCACAACAGAAAACTCAGACTGACGTTCGAAGTGAATACAGGAGTAAGGATATTCTTAATTGTGATGGACAGAATTATGAAGAACTCCGCGAGTGGGGAGCAAGACGACAAGAGGAATACGCTGAAGCATCGATAAGAAGACTCGAGAAGATCTGGATTTCGCCAGTGGATGATTTATGTTTAACGTTACATGAACACGAAAACTTACAGGCGAAAAGCAACAAACTGGTAGAAGAGGCCAGCCTCAGCAATATTTAGTAAACGAACTCTTTAGGCGCCTCCAAAGCCTCAGGATGGTCGGGGTGTCTTGCGCTGCGGTTGGCCACCCTCCATACACCTCTTGAAATGCTCCCATATGACGGAGTCTTACATAGCTCTCCTGAGGAAGTCCTACTCACTGCCTTCACGTGGCGGAGGTTTTTCACCGAAGTGAGAGGGCAAAGCGGATGCCCGGCGCTCTTCACCGGTTGACTGTCCATGGATGACAGTCTAGGGAGATGCTAACCTGATTCCAAACCTCCAACGACTGGCGTATGAAGCTCACCGGAGCTCACCGCAGACGTATGGACAAAGGGCTTATTGGATGCCCTGGATGACTGGCCCCATTCAAAAAGGCGAATGAACCGGACTCCGGTCACCGGCTGCCAATGGATAATGGACTCCCTACTCCACTCCTACTACCTTGTAGGTCACACTTGGTTGTGTAAAGGCTAGAGCTGCACTCTCAAACAAAGGCCGAGCGATGCTGGGGACATCACTCGTACCTAATTCCATGAAACTTCATGGTTCATGAAGCCGGCTCATCCTCCCGTAGGGATAGCCGAAGTAAAGAAATTGATATCAGCTGGTATGCGGTAAATGACTTTGAAAGCAGCCTTTTTGACATCAATCTGTATCTACAAGATGAGATAGAATAGCGCTACGAGTGTATTTTGCTTGTCTTTTACTTAACCAACCACGATACAGGGTGATATTCGGAAATCCGACAAGAAACGCGTCTAATTGTTCGTCATAAGCAGCTAACTGGCTCCACAGGAGCACATTTGGAATAGGCGAAATATGGCAGTTTATGTTTTACTCCCGAATGCAAAATGGGGGAATGCTGTTTTCACCGCCGTATTCCTTCAGCGCTGTGTTAGTATCTCGCTGATTTTATCCCCGAGGAACTGAATTTGTAAGAACTTTTTGGCGAAGTTAAACTTTCGACACCACTAACTACCAATCAGCGAATTATCCAATGAGATTCACGAACGATGTCGAATTATCCAATGAGGTTCACGAACACAGTTCAATGTTGTATAGCGCTTGATTCATTTCTAATGAGTGACCTTACAAGGCTACAGTTGCAATTCGAGGAGGTTAGTGTTTTCCAGTATTTCCTGGATTTGAGTTGATCCGGAAAGAGCGAATTTGTTTGTGTGGTGGTATCATTACTTTAAAAAGCTATACCAAGTGGACTGATGGGTTTGTTCATCTGGAGAGGGTAAGCTGATAATTTTAATATTTCGTAGGAACTTACTTTCGCTAGGTCGCATCTCTCCCTAACCCAGATTTTGTATATCTGCAACTAATGGGTGTTGGAACAGGCTGTGAGAGCAGCAGCTGCCGAGATGGAGAATAGCTATGTCTCAACAGTTCAGTGGTACCAGCATTGCAGAGACATCGCATCATGGCAAATGAGGGAAATCACTTGTTTGCTGGGTGGGGAAGACGTTATCGTGCGTGTCGGTGAAACAGTGCTGGTAAAAAAGAAATACAACCGTGGTCGCCAGCCAGCGAACAATATTTGGGTAATAGGTTTGTATGACACCTCCCTCCGAAAGAGATTCGTCGAAAGGATAGCAGATGGAAAAGCACTGACAGTCCCATGCTAAACTGGGAGATGTTTGTCTCACATGTTCGAGAAAGATATCCCATGTAACTTTTTCATTCTCTATTTTGTGCTTTTTTCTATAAATATACATTTCCATTCATCATATATGCCTCTTTAATGTAATTGGTTCGTTCAAGGTCGTTTGCTGATTGGTTGTTAGTGGTGTCTGAAGTTTAACTTTGCCAACTTTTTTTACCTTGGGCTGCCCTGATTTTAAACTCATATTCTTACCAATAAATTTTTCTGGATAGATGTTTACACTCAGCAAACGTTAAATATTATTATAAGTTCCTCATCAAGACATAAATCCGGACAGATTGCTCTTACTCTGTGAACCCAGCATATATATATATATAAAATTGCAGAGCCAGAGGATGAAATTATCGAGAAGGATATGCCTTGCTCAATTATTTTGTTTTTATCCCGTCATTGTCCAATTGATTCATCCCACTAGATACCGTTTACACTTTAAGTAGAATCATTTCAATCTTCACATTCTGGATGGAGAAGATTTTGTAGCCATGCTGTCGCCAACAGTCTCCAGACGTTGCTTCTTAGAGTTTCAACAATCGCACCTAAGCAGTCTACATTGCCTTAAATTAATTCAAACTAACATTCGTGGAAATCAAGACCACGTCCAACTCTTCGTTTTTTTTCAATCTAATCCTACATCACTCTTAACATTGCTTATCGAAGAAGATGATGAATGAGCACTAAAGAAATAGAGAGAATTACTAATGCCAACTTCATATTAAAATTTTCGCTGAAGAAGTTGTCTAGGAAGACAGTGAAACTTCCGAACCCGACTAAATAAGAACATATTCACAACAAGGATCCTGGGCTAAGAGTTGGTTGCATTCTTATTTTTCTGACAGAATGCAGTATTTTGATAGCGTTATTAGAAGACGGAGACTGTCTGAAAAATGTGATGTATTAGCGCTATACATTTCGAACAATCTGATCACACATTTACTTGTCAAGTCAATATATATAGAAAGGTTAAATTAAACAAAGTGAGAGAAAACGGAATTAAGAATAATTAACACAAACGTTTGGTAATCCAATCAAATAAGGATTACCAAGGTAGGTTAAGAGTAATGACAAACTGTTTTTGAATACACAAGGGGGGCTTAAGTCTATGAATAGCTATGAATGCAGTATACTGTATATAATGGCAAATCTTCTTCTGTTTCGCTTACAAAAGCCGGTGTTCCTCAAGGTGCCGTCCTCTCTCCTTTTCTTTTTTCTTTCTTCTTACACGACCTGCCTCATTTATAAACGAAACTAACTTTGTCAAATATGCGGATGATCTGACTGTATCACTTCCGAGTTTGACTGCTACAAACTTAATAGCTTTCTGTTGGAAATCAGCAAGTCAAATGGTCTTATGTTAAATCCTTCCAAATGTCAGGCAGTTGACTTTACTTTCAAGCATCGACGTGACTTACATGAAGTAGTTACTTCCCATGATGCCTGTAGCATAGATGGCACTGAAATTGAAACCAAGTCAAGTATTAAAAATACCTTGGATTAGTTCTTTCCCCTCAACCTTTCATGGTCATCCCAAATCTCATCAATCCCTAAGAAAATGTTTCGTCTTACCTTCTACATTAAAAAGTCAAGACAATCAGGTATCAACCAACCTTTACTTCTGCAATTTGTAAACTCCTGTATTTTATCTATTGTACTCTATTGCTTTCAATTAATCCTTCCTGGGCTTCTCAAAAAAGACTATATCATATTACGAAGGATATTAAATGCTGTAAGAAGGGCTTGTGGTATGCCGCTGCTTGAGCTTGCCAATATTATAATCGAGAGACACATAAATTCCTGTACAAAATGGGCAAAGGCCATACTGTCAGGCCCTCTGCACCCCAGCCCCTTTATTCACGACTATCCCCTTGTATCTCGTCAGGTAGGACGAGAAGTCAATATAAGAGGTTACATGCTCGAACCACTAAGTAAAAAAAATTCTGCAATACCCTATTTAGCCCGTATTTTATGTGATGAAGACACTGTTAGACGTGAAACATATAAGTTAGCAAAGTGAATCGACCCTTTCATCGTTCGTTCATATTCCTATTATTTTATGGTATCACCCTTTCTATCGTTTAATTATAACGTAGCGATTTTATCTTAGTTGTTATTACTATTATCACCACAACTTAATACTTTATGCATATTTTTCACCGTATGGCATACTGTAATTGCTACATAGCTGCTATAACAAGTTTTGTTATTATTATTATGTAGTGTTTATTTTTTGTCGTTTTTGAGTAAATTAGATGCGATATTGTACTGAATGCTGAAAATTCCTTGCTGTATCATTAGTACTGTTTTTGAAATAAAGCGAAAATTATTATTATTATTATTGTTATTAAAGAAGATTCATAATTCAAATCAGCATGTAGTGTGATCTCCCCTATGTCTAGCTTCTCTCTTAATGAGTGTCTTTAAGTATGCCTGTAATATTATAGTATTGTATTATTATTATTGTTCCCTTGGGTTCCTAGTGCAACATAAGGCTTCAACTGCACGTCTCCACTTGCTCCTGTCTTCTGCTATACTTTTCACCTCCATCCATGTTAGTCCATACTGTTTCAACTCCTCAACTCTTCACACGATTTCCTCCATGTCACCCACCTTTGCTCTGACATCTCACTCGCCACTTCCCATTCTGTTGGGTTCCACTCGAGGAATGGCCTGATGCGTATGCGATGTCAGCCAGCGACCCAGCCTCCTCAGCGAGTGTCCAATCCATCTCCACTTTCGCTTGCATATTTGTTGGGCGATTGATTGGTTCTTGTTTTGTTTGTCCCCATAGTTTCCAATAGTTGGTGATTCTTTCCGGCCCGGCCATCTGATTGATCTTCAGGATAGATGCAGCGAAGACAGTTGTTGTTGATAAAGGTCTGCATGCTGCAGGCTTTTGGAATAATTCTTTGTGACCCGCCCGCCAAGTTTCTGATCCGTTCCGTATAGAAGAACTGACTGACTTGATGTTGTTTGTACTGAATTGAATCCGACCGAATTTTGTTGTTGATGCTGGCTGAGTGACGAAGATTTTCAGATTGGTTTCAGGTTGACGAGTGAATGTGTTTCTCGCTCGATTTGACATCCTCGTCCGTTCTGACATCCTGTAGTTGAGACTATGCTCTCTAGGTAGATAAGTGAATGAAGTAACTAACTTCTTTCAAATTCCTCTCGTTGATGGTGATTGACGCTGGATGTTGTTATTGCTGTTGTTGTTGGTTGGTGGGTTATTTTCATAACTTCCGTCTTGTCTATGTTCACATGGAGTCCTGTCTTCGCCGACTGCTTCTTCGACCAGTTTGTCGGTCGGTTTTCACTTGTAAGTCTTCGATTTTGTGGGATATCAAACATAAATCATCCGCGAATGGCTAATACCAACTTCATATTAAGATTTTTGCTGAAGAAGTTGTTGTCTAGGACGACAATGAAAGTTTCGCAAATCAGTATGTGGCGTAATCTCTCCCATGAACCTATGCACTTAATAATAAAGTGTGTGTGTGTGTGTGTGCATAAAATTAAACAGTACAGTGTCACATACTACTGCTAATTAAGTGATATGAGTAGTTGGTACTACCATTCACGTTTAAGTAGTGATTGAAACGCTGGAAGATCGAGTTAATTTAACACATTGTAGTCAAAAATTGACATCTCACTTCTTTTTCATGTAAAATGAAAAGCGTAATTTGTGTAATGAATTAGATCAAAATAAAAGGAAAAAAAGTTGTCATGAGACTAACCTTCATGAACAATTGTAATATGTTCTTTTAAATACCATCTTGATGCAAATTTCTTATTACAATGATCACAAGATATTTTTATGCCTGATGAAAGAAATGTTTAAGAAAAAATAATAATAAAATCATTATACAATCAAATTATTCATCTCTTTTTAAGGAGAAAAAGCAGAACAAACAAAACTGAAAGCATAAAATTGAAACACATTTACTCTATAGGTGGTTCCTAAGGTCGATATTTGTTTTTAAGAGTTGATCACAGATCGATACCATCAGTTAGAGAACCATTGAAAGCCAGTCATAGGGAGTACTGGACAGTCAGCTGTTTCATCCCCTTCGTTTGGGAATCATCACCAGCACGCACTAACCACTAGAGGGTTCGAACTCAGGACCTTACGGTTGGTTACAAGGCAGGCTGGCTCGTATACCACTCAGCCAGCCAGTGGGACCCGATTCAGTAGCCAGCCCATGAATTCTAACTTCTACTCTTGTGACTGACTGGTTTCAACAATGGAAACGTTGCACATCTCTGCAACAGTTCGAGTTCCCAATCTCCCTACAGGTAGCATACAAAACAAGAGAAGAGAGTAAGAAAAGAGTCAAAAGAGAGATAACAAACACAAGTGTAATGTGGAAGAACAATAGAAGAGTTTTATTGGATGTAATAAATTAAAAAGAGCAGCAAATGCATCTGAGCCAGCTACTGGCAACGATTTTGAGCCATATCACCCATTATCTCCAGGCTTCATTGGTTCTTACCATCCCCAGGACCTCAATCAGCCAGTCAGGAAGTTTACACCTCCCTATGTGGCTGGCAAGGTGGCTTAAACTAACTATTGTGAATTTCATTGACTGATGAAACCATGTTTCGGTTTAACCACCACCACCACCACCACTAGCTTTCTCTTTTCTAACCTGCTCAGCTAACATTGTCCGTCGAGGTAGGTGATAGCTAGGCAGGCATGATTAGCACCTGTCGTAACCATCTCAATCGATTCGCCTTTACAACTCGACGCCTAACCTCATCCTATTATATGCCACCTAACACAGGAGATACAACGTAGACATTTATGATCAAAGACAGCTAACCAAGATTTTCATATCTTCCACTTTCAATGTCCATGTGACACTCACAGACATATTGGAGGACAGAAAGAACTGCTACACACTGTGCAGTACACACATCCTTTAATCGATAGCCGCCAACTGGATATCACGTCTCTATGCTAGAGTGAGAGAGGAAGACGGAGTAAGCTGGGAAACACTAAACTTGCCTTCCGTATCCGTAATCTTTCTTTTTCTGTTTCTCATTAGTTTAAGCGTAGTTACCTTTCAATCAAATAGATCAAGGGTTCGAGTTTCATTTTAATTAATTCAATCTGAACAGTTGGATGGAAAACTATTATTAGTGCTCAAGCGATAAGTGTGCCTCATATATCTTAGTGTACAGGAAAGACTAGCTCCGGGAGTGATTGATTGAGTTCGACAATAAAACAGTTGTTCTCCTTCTTCTTCTTCTTCTACTTCCATCCTTTTTCTTCTTGTAATCTTCATTTATTGAATGTCAGCATGTAGAAAACCAATCATCGAATAAAATGAATGAACTTTTGGACTACAAAATTAAGTGATGCCATGTTGAATATCCTAGAAGGACTAGTGTCAATCAACTCCAAAATATAATGATTACAAAATATAGAATAACATTTCAAAAATACCATCTAAAGAAATAGTGTAAGGAAAAATTCAGTGTCGGTCGTCCAATGATACAAACCTTGCCAACGATGCAAGAGATCCGGATCAGATTTCCAGCAGAAAACACTCCTAAACTACGTTTATCCAGTAGTAGTAGTAGTAGTATACCTAGAAAAATGTGTCGGTGGCACAGCGGTAGATTGAATGCTCGCCAACCACGCTCGATGTGGTTTGGGGGTTCGACCCCTGGACAATGACTTATTGCTTTACCTCGCTAAACCAGTAATAAGACTGGTAGAGAAAGAAGATTGGGGGGAGGGCATGAAACTAGCAACCCCATCCTGTAAAAATAAACACCATTGCTACGGAAACTTCAAGACTGTAGCTTGAAGCCCTGTGTTTCACTGGGAACGGAATGAATAAAAAAATTATTTTTTTAAAAAACCCAGAAAAGAGGCAAGGTTCGTGGTGACGCTATCAGCCCCAATCTATCTATCTATCCCATAAAATAACACAATACCATCATGTCAGCGAGACTTTAAAGCTTGTAACCGTGTCTTCTAATTGGAATGCAAGGAATGACAGAATAAAGCAAACAATCAAGACAGATAAAATTGTCTACAAAAGAAAATGTCATGTTCTAAAAAAAATATGCGTTTAATGCATTTGGGGGAGGGGGAGGCAGGGAAGTTGTCCATTTTATTTACATGGAGGATTTAATCAAGAGCTGACATCAGTTAGAGAACCACTGGAAAACCAATCAGGGAGTACTGGACAGCTGTTTCGTCCTAGGTTAGGACTCTTCAGCAGTACGCACCCACCGGGATTCGAACCCAGGACCTTCTGGTTACAAGGCGAGCTCGTAGACCATTGAGCCACTGGGACCCGATCCAATGGTCCTTGAATTCTAACTTCTGTCAATTCACGACATAGCGCGACCACTTCGCAATGTCTTCTTCAATGAGTTACTGCCTCATCTTCCCACCATTTTATTTACATCAGATTTTGTTAACCTCCTTTCTTTCTCTAGAATATATCTCTTATTACCTTCCTAAATGTTTGTTTATTAGATGTATCACACAGAGAGTGAAACAGTATTATTTACTGGATGACACAGTTTCGAACACAATTTATTACTGTTCATAATCATATCCTCAATTATAATCACACGACTTCGAAACTTGAATTTTATAGTTTTCTTTGTCCTCTCTCAAAGGTGGAGGCAATTCAATTCACTTATGATGAATTGGAATGTCAGGAAGGGGAACTTCCAATGTTAGATTGCAACGTAAAAAGGAAAGAAGATGGGAAGTTAAACATACTAGTGTTTACAGAAAACCCACACATTCAAACAGATATTTGGACTTCTGACCCATGACTTTCCGTTACAAGGCAAGCTTGTAGACCATTCAACCACCCGGGAACGATCTAAAGACTCATGAATTCCAACTGCTACCAAAATTGGACGAAACAGCTGTCCAGTATTACTTTGACGTAATTCAGAAACCATTGCAGGGTATCTACTCGAAGACGTGACAATTTGCTTGATTTCATTATAGATGTAATAATGAAGGTCACCCGGTATTGCCTTTAGCAACGTAGAGACTGACTTATCGCCAAGGAAATCTCGTCAGTTTAGAGTCTACATATGAAATATATATTCCTTTGACGTGAAAACGCTGAGAAAAAAATACAGTCTTCTGAACACATTAGTTTGTTTATTAAATGTATCCCACAGTGAAACAGTATTAGTATTTACTGGATGACGTTTCGAACAAAATTTATTGTGGCTCATAATCATATCAATTGTAATCACACTAGTGTTTTTACAGGAAACCCACTGACACATTCAAACAGATATTTGGACTTCCGATCAGCCCATCCTATGTCAGTAAAAATAAGATTGCTGAAATGTTTAAGTGACAGAGCACAAAAACTAAGCAGTATCAATGGAAATTTGAGACAGGAAGTGAGGCAAATGAGAGAAGCTTTGAAACTTAACAATTAACCTGATAAAATTAATCAAAACGTATGAGGGAAATGTAAAAATAAAATATATAATGATAATAGTGATAGTAATAATAATAATAATAATAACAATAATAATAATAATAATAATAGTGACAATAATAATAATATTATTAATGACGACACCAACAATAAGGAATCTAAATCATCAGTAGTAATTCCATACAAAGAAGGAACCTCGGAAACCACCTTACGCAGAATTCTTAACAAGGCAGGCAGAAATAAAAGTGGCTGGCATTCGAGCCACCCACAAACTCAATTAGAAACAAGTTTTGTCGGTTAAAGGATCAATCCTGTGGAGCTTTTTAAAACAAAACAATTTAGTTTATCTAATACCCTGCCTGCTTGCAATGATTGTCAGGTCAAATACATAGATGGGTCAAAGTAGTAGAACAGGGTTACTGAGTCAGACTAGCCGAGCATAAAACCCTAGCGAAATCTAGATTGGTTGACCCAAATAAGATGAGAAATCTAGAGAATAGTTCAGCTATAGCACTACATGCAGTCACACACAACCATACAATAGAGGATGGGATAGGATGACAGTTTTGAAATCTAATGTAACAGCAAGGTGGAGGAGAGATTGATAACAGAAGCTTTATTTATCGAATCAACTGCAAACCAACACGTGTGATAGGAATGATTCAACACTTGTCGCAGACATCTGGAAAATTCTACTACCCCAATGACGACAAACAGGAGGGGACAAAGAAAACCATAAAACTCAAGTTTCGAAGTTGTGTGATTATAATTGATGATATGATTATGAACCACAATAAATTTTGTTCGAAACTGTGTCATCCAATAAATAATACTGCTATTTCACTCATTGTGTGACACACCTAATAAACAAACTAATATGGAATTAATGATCCATCCTATGTTATTCAGCTGACACTGCCTGTCGAGGAAGGCGATAGCTAACTAGGCATGCGTAACACATGTCTTAACTATCTCCATCGGTGTAACTTCACAGCCTCGTCGATTGCTTTCCTTAAGTCGTCTACAGAAATTTAGTATTTCGAAGCTTGTAGGAAAAACATTCAGTTTCAGTAGAATACTAAGGTGTATTATTAGATAGACTGTTATACTACACACATCTCTATGAAGCAAAATATGCCACTGCAATACCCAAGAATCCAATTTGTACAACCATACAACACGATGAGTATAGTTCACCATTCAATCCATTGACATGTATGTGGTCTACGAATGTTTTTTTTTCTTTTATTTCAATTGCCAGAAGACCATCAACTATAGATATATTGTGCATTCGTGATACTACCCACCCTCAGTTGCCTAGGCTGAAGTAGCTTGACCGGTAGTTACTCCGTTGATGTGTTGGTCCGGTTTGCATATTGCAATGACTCAAAAAGCTACACTAGCTGGAACTAATGTTCCTGTAGATCCCACCCTTCCAGTAAAGTCATTCGGATAGCAGTTACCATTACAGTGTATGTTGGAGGTATGTAGGCGAAGTCGTAACAGTAAGTCGTTCCCCTGAGTTGATCAGTAAGCCAGTTAGTTATGCTTCCTCTTTGCTCTGGGGGGGGAGGGGTTAGAAAAGGTCAACCCCGAAAAGTGTACTATTCAGCGAACAGTAGTCGCTGGTAAGATCTCAACCCACTTAAAGAAAGCCGTATATGACCGGCATAAAGCACTTGTCCCCAAGAGCTTTCTAAGTTTAATGACATTTCTGTTTCATGGACTTCAAGAAGAAGAAGAAGTCAACTTCAACGGTGTGGGCGGCCGAGAGTAATAACCGCCCACCCACTTCCTTAAGCCCTAAAGTTGGGCTATAATAAAATAAATATAAAATACAGCTGGTCTTAACGATGTTTCAATATGCGAAATGAGCCATGAAGTGTGTGTGTGTGTGAATGTGCGTCTTGTTGTGTAACACTACAATATTACAATGAAACAAGACTACATGTAATAACAAATAAGAACATATATTCATGAAGAAATCACATATAATACATATATTGACTATGTAATTTACCTTTATGAACGCATTCTTCGTGTATGATCAAGGTATGCCTCTGCGTAAACACCTTGTTACAATAATGACACTGAAACCCAAGACCTGCAAGAGGTTAAGAAAGATTTCAATACAAATTCCCGGTTGAATGTAGAATTGAGAAAGACTATCTATATAAGAGGAGTAGTTCTGAATCAATCGCTTTCTTTCTTTCTTCTTTACCTTGCTAAGCCAGTAGTGAGACTGGAGAGGTTGGGCATGAGGCTAGCAACCCCATCCTGTAAAATAAAAACACTGCTACAGAAACTTCAAGCCACTAGCTTGAAGCCCTATGTTCCACTGGGGAACGTGGAAGGAAAAAATAGTTAAAAACGTGGAACCGATTTGTTAAGTTTTCAACAACACGTTCTAAGCCATATTAGGAAGAACGGATATACCTTCTCAGGATACTTAGAAGACCGCGTATACCTTCTTTACTCTTCACATTACACTATTTGCTTCTTCTCTTATTTCATTTACTCTTTCTTGAAATGTTTCAAATGAAGCTAATTCATACAAATCTGTACCAAAGTAATACGCTGATTCGTCAGGCAGTAAGCGGAGAGAGAGAGAGAGAGCGAAACAGGCAGTGTACGTCGGTGGCACATTGGTTAGGACTCTCGCCGACCATGCACATGGTCCGGGGTTCGAGCCCGCACCGACGCACATCTGATATCTATGGTTGGCCTGCAAAATTTGGGCTACCGATATCCATGCTGAAAATTCCATACTTGTACCGAAAATACAGTGTGGAATCAAGCTGGAAATAAAAAATAAAAATAAAATAAGACAGTAAAGAATGTGGAAACAAAAACACAACTCACTTACCTTTATGTACTAGATTAATATGATTTTTAAGCGAACTAGTTGACTTGAAACCACTACCACATTCATCACATTGGATTAAAATGCCTGGGTAGAACAAAAAAAATGAAAATCAGAGAAAACACACACACACACAAAGGGAGGGATGAAACATTGTACAGAAAATATCAAAATCTAAAATTAAAGAAAAAATAAATTGACATGTAACCTCAATGTTCTCCTTAACTGGCCATAAGCTGTCACCATCTCCTTCCTTACACCTATCTCCTAAATGTCATCACCCTCGAACTGACGCATCATTCGTCGTTTCCAGCTCAGCTTCCGCTTAAAGGCCTGAAGTGTAATGTCACTACTACTAGTCAACGACCCCTTTCTGACCTGCAATCTACCTGATCTTCAGTACTAAGCGAAAAGCGTAGGTGTTGATGAAAGTTTGCAACAGGCTGTTGGAAATGCTTTTGGTGACACGCCAAGCTTTTATACCATAATGTCTGTGTCTGTCTGTCTGTTTACGACATAGAACTTTGCACCAATATGTAGCATTTCAAGTCGACACACTACCCCCATGTAGCACACAAAGCAAAAGAAACAAAGTAGAAGAAATGCAAAATGGGGCCAGTAGACGGCAATATGAGACGAAAGGAATAGCTATAACGAAGAACAATATAGTTTCATTGGAAATTACAAGTCACAAGGAGTGGATGCATCTGCACTAACCATTGCGAACTATGAGTTTGAGCCATATCACAAATTGTTTCCAGCCATTGATTGAATTTCACCGTCTCGAGGAATCCAATCAAAAAGTCTACATCATCCCACATGGTGGCTGGCTTAGACTAACTGTTGTGGATTTCAATGACTGATGAGGCCATGTTTCGGTTTGACCACCACCAGCTCTTTTCCAGCCTGACCATATGTCAGCTAATATTGCCCGTCTGTCCAGGAAGGCGATAACTAGGCATACGTAACACAAGTCCTAAACACCTCAGTCTATGTAACTCCACAACCTCGTCGATAGATTTCCCCCGTTTACCTAGCACTCGATGCCTAACCTCAATATTGCTCAGCTTATTATACCTACCTCACATGGGAGATAGAACGCAGGCACGTATGATCAAAGACAACTAGCCGGCCTTTTCATGTCTTCCACTCCCAGTGGCCAGGTCTCACAGCCAGCCATAAAGGAGGATGGAGCGGACTGATGAGCAGTACACCAGCCCTTTGGTCGATAGCCAGCCAGTCGGATATCACACATACGCCAGAGACGGTGTAAACTGGTATATGCGAAACTAGCCCTCTGTATCCGTGCTGAGATTTCGTCAGAGATCAACCCGTTGGCACTGGGTGATGGAACTTCCAAAATAAGTGAAGCGGGAAGTTCTTCTATTATTATTTGAACCATAATATAGAGGAACTTGACATTCGTGTTGAAAACCCGAATTTCGGTAAGCTATGCTGAGTGCAACAGATTCCAGATTAATGAAGGCCAGTATTGCCTTTCCTGGGGTCCTGTAGCTTTGACAACAATTAGGCTGGCGGCCATAACATATCCAGTTGCTGAGATTTTTTCAACTTACACAAAATAGGAATTATAAGCGACTAACGTCAGTTCTTTTATACGGGTCAGAAACATGATCAACGTGTCGCGAAAAAGAATTTCCAACAGGCTACTGCAGAATTTTATCAACAGTTTCCTTCAATCCATACTCATGATCAAATTATTATTATAATTATTTCCTTTAGTTCCTAGAGGAACATAGGGCTTCAGCCGCCCACGTCTCCATTGCGTTCGGTTCTCTGCCAGAGTTTTCACCTGGCTCCAGGTCTGCCCACATGCTTTCATCTCCTCTTCACATCACCTCCTCCAAGTCACCCTGATTCTGACGACCAACTCGCCGCTTCCCTTTCGGGTTCCACTCGAGCACTGGCTTGTCTAGTGATGTCACTTGATGGTTTCCTCAGCGTATGGCCAATCCACATCTATTACTTCCTGCTTATTTGTTGCACAATCGGCTCCTGGTTGGTTCGCCAGAGATCCTTGTCTGTTGCTGATCTTTTCTGGCCGGCTATCTGATTTTGAGTATTGAGAAAAGACAACTGTTAATGAAGGTCTGTAGTTTGTTCACAGTGCTCTTTATGACGCGCTGGCCAAGTCTCTGATCCGTATAGTAGCACTGATTTCACAGTGGAGTTGAAAATTCGGATCTTATTTTTGATGATGAGTGGTGCTGTTGACCTCCACACAGACTTCAGTAATGAAAGCTTGTCTTACTTTCCCGATCCTCGCTGCTTTGATATCTTCGTCAGTTCCGTCCGCCTGTGGTTAAAGCGATGCTTCCCAGGTGGGTAAAGAAGGTTGTTTCAAATAGCCAACCAGAAAGAATTAGCACCAAAAAACTCTGGCTGGGAAGAAAACCAACAGGCGACAGCCGGTTGCTTAATAAACCAACATGTAAGAGAAAATGGAGATGGATAGGGCATACATCGAGGAAGTCGTCGAATGACATCACACGCCAGATAATGCCTCGGGTGGAATCCAAATTAGAAGAAATGAGTGGGTGACATGGAGATGGTGTGCAGCGACGAGGAGATAGGAGATTATGGGCAATTATGGACCCAGTTGAAGAAGACGGCAGAAAATAGAAGAGAGTGGAAATGTGTTCTTGAATTCCTATGTTCCACTAACTTACTTTTACTTTACTTCGGCTATCTCCTACGGGAGGATGAGCCCGCTTCATGAACGTCTCGAATCATCGCTGCCCAGGCACGGCAATTTGTAAGAGAGTTCATGAAGTTTCATGGGAATTGGGTACGAGTGATGTCCCCAGAATCGCTCGGCCTTTTGTTTCAGAGTGCAGCTCTAGCCTTTACACAGCCAAGTGTGACCTACAAGGCAGTAGGAGTGGAGTAAGGAGTCCACTATCCATTGGCAGCCGGTGACCGGAGTTCGGTTCATACGCCTTTTTGAATGGGGCCAGACATCCAGGACATCCAACAAGCCCTTTGTCCATACGTCTGCCGGTGAGCTCCAGTGAGCTTCATACGCCAGTCGTTGGAGGTTTGGAATCAGGGTTTAGCCATCTCCCCTAGACCGTCATCCAATGGACAGTCAACCCGGTGAAGAGCGCCGGACATCCGCTTTTGCCCTCTCACTTTGGTGAAAAACACCTCCGCCACGTGAAGGCAGTGAGTAGGACTTCCTCAGGAGAGGCTATGTAAGACGCCTGGTCATATGGGAGCATTTCAAGAGGTGTATGGAGGGGTGGCCAACCCGCAGCGCAAGGCACCCACCCCCGACCATCCTGAGGCTTTGGAGGCAAATGCTCATCCACATGCCGGAACCCGGGATCGAACCGGGGACATTTAGATCTTCAGTCTAACGCTCTCCCTGCTGAGCTATTCCGGCCTCCTATGTTCCACTAAGAGCCCAAGGGAATAATAACAAATAAATAAATAAAGTCGATCCTCCTTTTTTCATTCGTAAAACAAAATACAACACAAAACAAACGAGGTGAATAAATTTTTCTAAATAGAAAAAAACCAACAAAAAAGCCGACAATCAGACACAGAGATATCAAAAGACTCCCCACCTACCTTCATGAATAACTTTAATATGTTCACTTAAATATGACTTTGTCTTGAATTTCTTTTCACAATGATCGCAAGCGAATTTTTCGCCTAAATTTTAAAAAAAAGTAATATATCGAAGAGAGAAAATAATTTTTCTTTTAAAGTTGGAGGAAAACGAACGCGATAATATATAGTCATGTAAAAGATAAAAAGAAATTAGGGGTTTGAAAAGAATTCCATTATGGGCAATTAATAGTGTTCTCTGAGCTGGTTGGTTTAGTTGCGGAGCTTTCGTCGTCTTTCTAGACGACATGTTCAGCGCAGTATTTAGCATAAAGTCAAGTGATTTAAAATCTCCATGAATGATGATACAATTGCGTCTCCTGGTGACCAACCATCTTTACATATGTTATTGACCATTTTCTATTGACTTGGATTTTAAAGAATCCAAGAACACAAATCAGCTGTGGAAAGACATGATATATATATTCTTTAGTATCAATGCATATAGACAATTATGGACATCAATTTGATGATTGGGATATTGTCGAAATCTTAGACAGAGGAAACACCTAAAGCAATGCCAGGGAATTCCTAGAAGCCTGGTAATTAACAAACACGTTAATATAGATGAAATATATCAACTAATAAAAAGTAAATCAAGTGACCAGAAAGTTTAAAATCCAAGTCAATAGAAAATAGTCAATACATATGTAAAGATGGTTGGTCACCAGGAGACGCAATTGTATCACTCATGAAGTAATTTAAATCATTTCCCTTTATGCTAAATATTGCGCTGAAGATGTCGTGTCTAGGAAGACGACGAAAGCTCCGCAGCTGAACCAACCAGCTCAGGGAACACTATTAATTGCAAATCATCCACCTGAGTTACAAATCTTTTCTATTATTTCAAAGTCTCACAGTGTTATACTATCATGTTTACTGATAACCACCTTTCGAGCACAATTTATTACTGCTCATAATCACTATCAAGTCACTACTCACACAACTTTCTAACTTCGTTTATATAATTCCATTACTTTCACTTCATCGGTTGACTTGATTGGTAGTAGTAATTTCCATATTTCAAGTATGAGTAATGAGTCATTCTTATTGCATGTGTTGGGTGTAGACTCGATGAACCAGGCAGGATTCAGTGATCAGTTCTCTCGCTCTCCACCTACATAAAGTACTTCTTAGAATCTCAACCCTTTCCCACTCTATTGTGTGGTTGTGTGTTAATGAATGCATTGCAATTGCTGAGCTTTTTTCTAAATTGCTTATCTTCTCGGGGTCAACCATTCTTACCTTAGCCACTAAATTCTATGTTCTGACAATCTGACTACCCTGACCTACTAGTTTGACTTGACCTCGCAGTCATTGCAGGTATTTTGTAAATTAAATTATTTTGTTTAATTGGGTCCACTTACAGGGTCCTTTAACCTACAGAGCTTGTCCCGCCTGAGTGAGTTTGTAGGTTTGAATGCCACCACCCTAATTTCTGCTTTATTAAGAATCCTACGTAGGGAGGATCTCAGATGTCCCCTCCTTATAGGCTATATCAGTGAATGCCTTTATATTCTCTCTTATTTATGTTATCATGTTTGGAAAGAATACAGGCGTAACAGAAAAGGCTGTCTATTATCACCAAAGATGATATTCCTAATTGCGGTGGACTCGAATATGCGGAATACCGCGAGTAGATAGTGAGAAGACAGGAGGAATAGTTGAATATCAATGAGATGCTCATTAGTAACTAGCCCTATTCAGGTAGGTGGTAGTTACCTGGGGTTCTAGTGGGGCACAGCAGGTCACGTGTGAGGACAAATACTCGCCAACGATGACATTGGCTAGTGTGGTCCGCTATGTCCTAAATTGGCAGAAGTTTGAATTCATGGACTTGCCATTGGATCGGGTCCCAGTGTAACAACAGAAGACAAAGGCCAGGCAACAGATCCTTTATTTAGGAGATCAACATATATTTATATATTTTCATGTACATTATTATAGACTATTGTTAGTAGACAAACACAGTCTTCTGATTGGTGGTTTCTCACAGAAAGTTGACCTTGCATCTCTTTATGCCTGTTTCTTCAATGTCAGATCATCTATCTGCAAATTGTATCCGCCTACGCGAAGTCTGTTGTGACTGAAGGTTGAAACAGTCTTTGTTCTTATTTTTCTCACGACGAATATTGGGGACGTAAACATTGACGTAAATTACTGTCTACCAATTTGGCTAGCAGCCAGTTCTCACCATACCAGTGGCTTACGAGTTCGCCTTGTAACCCGGAGGTCCTGGGTTGGAAACGCAGTACGGAGTGCGTACTGCCGAAGAGCCCCAAACTAGGCTGATGAAACAGCTCTCCAAGACTCCAAGGTGGTTTTCCAATGGTTCTCTAACCGATGTCAGCTCATTATAAAATCCTGTAACCAAACAGGAGGAATGTGTTGGACCCGTAAGAAGACTTTAGAGGATCTGGATTTCGTCAGTGAATGATTTCTGTTTAATGTCACACAAACTTGAAGACTTGGAGGAGAAAACCAACAAACTGGCTGAAGAAGTTGACTGACACAGAAGACAGAACTTCAAGTGTACACAGAAGAGATGGAGGTGATGAAAACAACCAACCAAAAACAACGGCCACCAATCACTATCAACGGGAGAAATTTGAAGGAAGTTACTTCTTTCACTTCTCTACGAAACATCATCTCAACTACAGGGGGAACAGATGAAGATATCAAAGCCAGAATCTGGAAGGCCATACAGATATTTAACACTCTGAAATCAGTTTGGAGGAAATCTCCTGCGTCCAGCCAGCCAGCATAAAGAACCAGACTCGGATTTTCAACACAAATGTTAAGTCAGTCGCTGCCTCTATGCCTAGATGGATTAAAAACTTGGCTAACGCGTCACGAAGAGTATTTCCAGCAAGTTAGTCCAAACTTTGATCCACAGATACCTTCACTAGCTACACATATTAAAGATCAAATGACCAGCCGGCTGGCCAGAAAGAATAAGCAACAAGAAACTCTGACAGGGAACAAGCCAACAACAGGCGAGAACCTATTGAGGAAAATGGAGATGGATCGAACACACGCTGAAGAGACCCCATCGAATAACATTGTGTGCTTATCAGGCGGTGTAGGTAGTCACTTCGAAAGTGACATGGAGAAGGTCGTGCGACGAGGAAATGAAAGACTATGAACAGTTGTCGTCCTAATTTGGGGCTCTTCAATAGCATGCATCCATCCAAGTTCAAATTCAAGACCTTCCGGCGACAAGGCGAGCTAGCTCGTAGACCATTTAGCCACTGGGACTCGATATACTGGCCCGTGAATTCCAACTGCCAATTCGCAAGGTATATATATGTATGGCACAATTGCTATACAATGTCACAGTTGAGTAACTGTTCTCTAACCTGACGGACTATATGGACACCGTTGGTCACAACTTCTCACTAAAACTCCGAGTAACAGAGCAAGTCGAAAGTGAGCATATATCAGACTAATTACCACGTGTTGGGGTCTTCAGGAATTTGATTGGCTACAGGTTTGATCCATCGTTTTTCGATGGCTCATGATCGAACCTGAAACCAATCAAATCCCTGAACACTAATACCTTCCATGGATTAGGCGCGTCGGTAGTTCAGAGGTAGAATATGCTCGCCAACCACACACATGTGGTTCAGGGTTCGATCTCCGACCACTGACGCACTCCTCTACCTCACCAAACCGACCGTAATGTCGGTAAAGAGGGGAGGTTAGGCATAGGGCTATTAACCCCATCCTGTAAGAAAATTTCTAAAAAAAAAACCCACGACAAAGTTCAACAATAGCGTCCCTCCAGGAGTGCGAACGCTCCAATGATCTTGAAAGCATGCTAATCATTGGTTAACAGCACCTTTTATTATCACAGGTGAAATATCAACGATATTCACCAACTAAGCAGCAAATTTCACTCAGATCACGTTTTTAAGTACTGTTTCGACAATGTGTTAATAGCTGGTTAGGGTTAGGATTAGGGTTAAGGTAAGTATTGCGGTAAGGGTTAGGGTTACAAACTAGGGATAGATTCAGAGTTGATGTCATTTATTTTATGTCGGTTTCTTATCCACATTATCCCGGTAAGTAGTCGTCGATCCTCTTACTGGAAATCACAGTAATGCAACCGAGGGCTTTGGGGAAGACAGGCACAACAGGATAAGAGAGATAAACAAATCACCAAAAAACAGCTCGTTTTTCATCATCTCGGTGAATACATATACAGAAACTAGTCTAACTTGCCAACTGATACTCCTCATTATAACTGGGACGTATTTTTAAGTCATATCGGAGAAAGATACCCTGTTTAATGTGTTTTCATTTTTTTGTGCAAAAGTCGCTTTATTTTTATCATTGATCGAGTGAAGGTCACTCATGTTTTTGCATCCCTTGAGACGCTATTGTTGAACCTTGCCAAACCCACTGGTACCAAAAACACTTCAAAGCTCTAGCTTGAAGCCTTATGTCCCACTGGGAACGTAAAGGGATAAAATCGAAATTGATTAAATTAATATCCTCCTTTCACTAAGCCATGAATTAAAAAAGATGAAAAGTCTATTGATGAAGATGATGATAATAAAATAAGAGTCAAATTTGTGAAAATTTACAACAGATGAAAGTAATCGCCTTACTGGTTGACCTACTTGAAATTTTCTGCATACGCCTACAAACTACTTATTATTATCAGTAGTCGAACACTATACCTCCATAAAATATGAACAGATGGTGTTCAGAAAACCACAAATGATTCTTTTTTCAATTTGTTCGATTAGAGAACATAGGATTGTAAGCAGTCAGCTTTCAAATCTCAGTAGCAGTGATATCTTTACTTCTACATAATGAAGTTTTCTAGCCTCACACTCAATCTACTCTCTTGACTGGGCTTAGGACTGATCGATGGGGGGGAGGCTCAAACAAGGTTTAGGAGTAACACACACTCACTCGGTCTGGAAATCGAACCCGAACCACGAAGTGAAAAAAACATAGTGAAAATGACTCACCTTTACATGTGCTCTTATCTAGCGGTGATTGATCTTCTTGAATTTCAGGTTTAGTGCCATTATTATTGCTGTTGTTGCTATTGTTACTGCCGGTGTTATTAACTTCAGAGTAGATATGATTCTCTTCACTGTGTATACTGGGATCTTTATCTTGAAAGGCAAAATAAAAAAAAAAATAACAATTGAGAAAGAAAGAATCGTAAAGATGTATGTAAAAATGTGCCACTATATGTGTACATAATCCTCTCCCTTAAGCGATTATTTAGTAATTTCAAATGTTAGATTTCGTCATGAATCAACATCAGTTCCAGGGAGATCATTGAAAACCAGGGAGCATTGGACCAGGGAGCTGACTGTTTCGTCCTACTTTAGGACTCTTCACCAGAGCGCATAAGCGGTGGTTCTTGTTGCTCAAGCAGACTAGTCTAGGCTATATACTTTTGATATTTGAAACAATGAATGCTGGGTTTGAGCCCCACTGAGAATACTATCAACAATCGCTTAGGGCACAGCAAGCATATATCAAACCTCTACCTCAACTTTATAGACTTTGAGAAGGCCTTCCACAGACAGCGTTGACCGCGAAGTAATTTGGAAACTACTCGAGTACTACGGCGTACAGTGCCCCAAATATTCATCAACCTTATTCAACAGCTGTACGACAACGGCACATGTCAAGTGATCCACAACCGAACACTCAGCGAGGAGTTTGGAGTAAACACAGGAGTCAGACAAGGGTGCTTACTATCACCAATGATATTCCTAATTGTGGTGGACTGGATTATACGTCAGACAGTGGGAAACGGGCAGACAGGGATATCCTAGACCGACGCGAAGAACCCAGAAGACCTGGATTTCCCGCGTGGATGATTTATGTTTGATGTCACTGTCACAAAATCGAAGACTTGCAAGTGAAAACCGACCGACAAACTGGTCGAAGAAACAGCCGGCGAAGACAGGACTCGAAGTGAACATAGACAAGACAGGGGTTATGAAAATAGCCAACCAACAACAACAACAACATCCAGCGCCAATCACCATCAATGGAAGGGATTTGAAAGAGGCTACTTCATTCATTCACTTATATAGGGAGCATTGTTTCAACTACAGGTAGTGGGAACGGACGAAGATGTCAAATCGAGCGAGAATCAGGAAGGCGAGAAACACATTCATCAACCTGTCACCAATCTGGAAATCTTCGTCACTCAGCCAGCATCAACAAAATTCAGTCGGATTTTTATACAAACAAAGTCAAGTCAGTCAGTTCTTCTAAACGGATCAGAAACTTAGAGGGTCACAAAGAATATTTCCAACAGCCTGCAGCATGCAGACCTTTATCAACAACAACAACAACAACAACTGTCTTCGCTGGATATATACTGAAGATCAATCGGGTGGCCAGGCCGGAAAGAATCATCAACTACTGGAAACTATGGGAAAAAACAAAACAAGAACAAACCAATCGCCAACCAACAAATATGCAGGAGGGAGAAAGTGGAGACGGATTGGACACTACTCGCTGAGGAGGCCGGGCCGCTTGGTGACATCGCGCGTCAGGCCCTCGAGTGGAAGCCGAAAGGGAAGTGGTGAGTGGGACGTCAGTGCAAGGGTGACATGGAGGAGATCGTGTGAAGAGTTGAAACAGTATGGACTAACTACCATGGATGCAGGTGAAAAGTACAGCAGCAGAAAACAGAAGCAAGTGGAGACGGGTAGTTGAAGCCCTATGTTGCACTAGGAACCCAAGGGAA
The DNA here is from genome assembly GCA_944472135.2 of Trichobilharzia regenti. NCBI lineage: Eukaryota > Metazoa > Platyhelminthes > Trematoda > Strigeidida > Schistosomatidae > Trichobilharzia > Trichobilharzia regenti. The sequence continues at coordinate 10,292,310 of OX235266.1, forward strand.
CAATAATATATATATATATATATATATATATATATATAGTCTAGGATCTGCATTTCGTCCTGTTTGAGTCTCATCACCCGGGTGTATTTGCTTGCTGCTTTGCTGCTGCTGCAGTGAATAGTGAAACAGTATTATTCACTGCATAACGTTTCGAAAAAAATTTACCATTTCTTTTGATTTCAAATCGAAATATATATAATTAGGGCATAATAACTTATTGCTTTAACTAGTGTCATGTGATTTAATAATAATGAACAAGTTAGACGTTTGAATTCTTTTATTTATTCATACATGTATATGCGTATAACTTGGTTTTATCTAATAATACCCTACTGGAATGATTACATCGGGTCAAATAGATAGACCAAAGCAATCAGGAAAGGGTCAGTTAGATTAGCAATGAATGAGCATAAAACCCTAGACAAAATCTGGATTAGATGATCCTAATAAAAGATAAGAAATCTAGAAAATAATGTAGATCAGAGCGCTATAGAGCACTAACTACATGCAATTACACACAACCATACACAATATAGGATAGGATAGCATAGGATAAGATGACAGTTTCAAAAATCTAATATAACAGGGTGGAAACAGTGATTGATAACAGAAACTTCATCGATCCGAACAACTGAGAACACATGAAAAAAAGGAATGATTCAACACCTCACTAGGATATGTGTAAAAAATTCTAGTACTTCTACAACAAATGGGAAAATGAAAAATCAAGTTTTGAAGTTGTGTAGTTTTTATTTTTTTATTTTATTTTATATTTTTGATTACAGCTTGATTCCACACTGTAATTTTGGTACAGGTATGGAATTATCACCGTGTGATATCGGTAGCCCAAATTTCGCAGGCCGACCATAGATATCAGGTGTGCGTCGGCAGGGGATCGAACCTCAGACCATGTGCATGTTCGGCGAGAGTCCTAACCACTGTGCACAACAAAGATCGATAGCTTGTGGCGGTTCATAACATCTGGCATTACGATCTCATTACATCAGTAAAAAGAAGGCGAAAACCGACTTCGAACGGACTATGTTTGACGGACCTGAGTGTGTTAGCAGACGGGAAATAATCACCGGCCGCACACTTCCATATATGCACACAAAATCAGGTTACAAGATGTGCTTGGTGGCTGGTGAATAGGTGACTTTTGTCGGTTGACTATGCATATAACATCACCATTAGTCGATGTCATCGGGAAGTAATTGTCTTCAGTTGTCCCCGACTTTTGATGAACTCCCACTGATAATCACAACTTCTCATGATAGATCTCCAGACGCAGCTTCATGCTATGGAAGGTCACTAGTGAGCATTAGACTATTCATGGATAATTCCCATTCAGGCATTAACGAAAACAAAACACGTAGATCAGCGTAGAGACTCTTTTCGCCGGCGAATTCATTCATGCTTAGCTGTACAATCGCAAATATATACGTATATGTTATTTTGTATGTATGTGTACATTAAGTTTGTCAAACAAAATTACAATTGGTTAAGGTTATTTCAACTAAACAGTCAATGAAATCCACAACAGTTAGTTTAGGCCATTCACGTAGGAAGGTGTAGACTTCCTGACTAACTGGTTGGGGTTCTCGATATGGTAAAAACCAATGAAGGCTGGAGATAGTCGGTGATATGGCTCAAACTGATCGTTGTCAATGCTGGTGCAGATGCATCCACTCCTTGTGACTTATAATACCCAATAAAACTATATTGTTCTGCTATATTACTATTTTTTTTGCCTCATATCTCTGTTTATATTCTCTGTTTTGAACCTCTTTTTACTTTCTTCTCTTGCTTTGTGTGCTAAATGGAGTGTGGCAACTCGAACTGCTGCATATTGGTACAAAATTCTACGTTGAAACCAGTCAAACGAGTTAGACCACGAATCAATATCAGTTAGAGAGCTATTGACAACCAATGAGGGAGTGTACTGGACAGCTGTTTCATCCCCCCTAGTTTGGAACTTATCGGTAGTACGCACCCACAACACGAGTTTCGAACCCAGGACATTCCGGCTATAAGGCAAACTGTCTCGTATACCATTCAGTCACTGGGACCCAACTCAATGGCCCCCGCAAGAATTTCAACTCCAACCAATTCGTGATTTTTACCGCGACCACCAGCCAATGTTATCGGTGGGAACTCCGTCCTCACTCCCGACTAGATGGACCTCAGTAGTGGAAAGAATTCGCGCTTATTACATCATCATCGCGACATTATATTCAGTGCTTGCTCCCATAAACAATCCATTATGACCGAAGGTAGATATACTTTAAACCATAAAGAGGATGTATTGGTCGTATCGTCACCCTTCTATAGATTCTGGAATACAGTCGTATTTACCGGCGTCCAACAATTGTCATAATTCTTGACCTGAAGGCGGAATTCGACTCCGTCGACCGACGGATACTATGGCAATGTTTGACCATGAAGGGAGTTCCAAGAAAGTAGTACATCGCACCAATCAAGGCACTCCACTCGAACTCACGTAGCTGTGACAGCTTATGCAGAATTGTCACCTGAAGTGATGACAACCAGTGGCGTCGTCGTTCATAGATGCCTACTATTCCCACTTCTGTCTAATTTCATCATAGATGTACTAATGGAATAAAACTCTGACTTCAGCGACTCACAAATTGACTTGTTACAACGGAACGGTCTTGTTGACTTAGAATTTGTGTATGATATTGTCTTCTTATTTGAAGACGCTGACAAAATCCAGCAAAGTCTTCTGAACACTTCAACCAGTAATCTTTGAATGTTTCACATGCGATTAGCTCATGTCAAATGTAAGATGATGCAACCGGGCTGGACTGCACCGACTTCTAGATTATAGATAGGCAGTGACATGATAGAGCGTGTTGACCACTTCACTTATTTGGGGAATAAGATCAACTCCGACGCATCAATCAGCACGGACACAGAAGGCTCACATTTGGCATATGCCAACTTAAGCCATCTCATATCTGGTTTAGTAGATTTGATATCTGACTGACTGTCGACAAAAGAATGTTTGTACTGCTCAACTGTCACTTTGCTCCGTCCTCCTTTATGGCTGTGAGTGGAGCGTGGCCATTAAGAGTGGAAGACATGAAAAGCCTGGCTAGCTGTTTTTGATCATAGATGCCTGCTTTCTATCTCCAGTGTGTGTTAGGCGATATAATAGAGTGACCAATATTGAGGTGAGGCTTTGGTCGAATGCTAGGTAAGGGAGAGGAAATCAATTGACCAGGTTGTGAGGCTACTACACCAATCGAGTTGGTTAGTACATGTGTCACACATGCATGGTTAGCCATCGTATTCCTCGACGGGCGATATTAACTGAATGACATGGGATTAGATTGGAAAAGAGGCAGTGGTGGCGGTGGTCTAACCAAAACTTGGAATTAGTCCGTAAAATCTCTGACAATTAGTTTGAGCCAACGAGGTAGGGAGATGCAGGCTACCTGGTTAGGGACCTTGCAATGCTAAGAACCAATAACTGCAGACAATTGGTTATATGTTTCGAAATCCCAATCAGTGGTACAGATGCATCCACTCCTTGTGATGCCCTAGATCTATTAGACCCTCATATTTTTCTATGTTACTATTCTTTCTACCGTACATTTCTAACTATTTAAAGTTGTTTTTAATCTCCTTTTTTTCTCTCTTTCCTCTACCTTTTTGTGGTACACGGAGTGTGGTTGAAACCAATCAAGATGGATGGATAGACTCTAGTCTTTCTTTGGAAATGCTGTCACGTTACCACGTATTCATAGCCTCTGTGCCAGGGAAACTCCTATTCACTGACTTCATGCGGCGGCGGGAGTGTTCTTCACAAAAGTGAAAGGGGATAGTGCGAACATATAGTGCTCACAGCCGGACTGGTGGATATCCAGATCTACCTAGGGGAGCTGGAAAAAGCCCTGACTCCAAATCTGTGTGCTGATGTGTACATGGACTCCAAAATCAAAACGGATCGAATGTAGTATGATCATGTTTTGGATATCGGGATGCATAATAGGGACACAGCCCCTGACGCCTCTCGACTGTCTTGTGAATCAAACTACAAATCAAAGGATGGAGAGGCGCTGACCTCTTGGGACAACCACTAGCTTCGGTCTGGGCGTCCGAAAAGTATCCTAGGCCTCACATCACTTAGCGGTGCCCACATCATTCTCAAAAAAATAATAAAGAAAAGTTCGACTTACATAATGCTGTTGTCGTAGGTGGACATCTATTTTGATTAAATTGAAATTGTGAATGTAATTGATCCAGTGTATAAGGGTAATGCTGGCCTGGATAACCCATTTCAATTAGCTTATCCAATGGGGGTGGAGCATCACGCATTAAATTCATTTTATTATTAATACTGTTACTACTATTATTATTATTTTCATGATTGAAATTAGCATGATTAATCATTGCAGGTCCATAGTTCTCTTCTAAAATTGATAAATTAATAAGTATATATATATATTTTTTTTTCTATAAATAAGGTAATACGAGAAAGATAAACGGTCAAGTCTCCATACTGTTGATTTTAGCAGACACATCATATCCAACTGATGGTAACGACACAAAGTCGAGTCCTTCACGCCCCCCATCCCCGCATATATATTACTATCACCTCCTGCTGACCTCTTTGCTTATTATTATACTTCTTTTGAACCCCTTGTTTTCTCCTCTCTTTTAATCTACCTTTGTGTACTAGTACTAAATGTGGAGTGTGACAATTTGACCTATCGCATTTCTGGGCAAAGTTCTTGTGCTGAAACTCAGTAAGTACTACTAACAAAATCTTTATATAAGTAAATTACAATCCAATTGAAATATATATATAATAAGGAAGAATAGGAGAGGAGACATGATTACAAACATCCTTCGTAGGTATATTTAACAGCACATATATTAAGAAAGGAAAATGACAACAATTCACCTAAAATGGCTTACCTAATTTTTAAGCTGCATAAACATATTAGATTGTAAATACTATTTAGTTTAGTACATTGAATTCAGAATAATCAAGATATTTTTAAGTTTTCAAGTCCCATCACAAACTGTGACATCAGTTAGAAGGTCACTTGGGAACCAGGGAGTACTACTAGACAACTGTTTCGCGTCCTAATTGATGACTCTTCAGGAACAAAACAAAAAGCTCACGAGCTTCAAGTTATGAGGCGGCGACCTTGCCGACCGCTCAGCTACCCATTGAAAGAGTCCCCCCAAACTAAGAACGAAACAGCTGTCCAGTACACCCTAGTTTCCATTGATTCCCTCAGCTCTTCATGTTAGTTTGTGATCAGACTAGAAAAATTTTATTCTTATAAAAACTTGTTCATCAATTAATCAGAGAATATGAGAGAGAGAGAGTAACATTAATTCAGGTTTAAATATTGAAGTTGATTAACAAAATGTAGGCTGTGACCAGATAACCCATGAGCAGTTCTCACCTTAAAGACGTCATACTCTGTGGGGTAAGATCTTAAAAAGGCATTTCAACAATCGATAATTTCAAATATTTTTATTTTATTTTTTATTTCAGCTTGATTCCACACACTATAATTTTTTTGGTACAGGTATGGAATTTTCAGTATGTGATATCCGTGTAGCTCGAATTTTGCAAGCCGACCACCATAGATATCAGGTGTGCGTCGGCAGGGGATCGAATCCCGGACCATATGCATGGTCGGCGAGAGTCCTAACCAATGTACCACCGACGCACAAAGCCAGCTCCTCGACCGGGAATCGAACTCGGGCCTTCCATGTGACAGGGGCAGAGATACTCACCACTATAGCTGTCATGTGAACAGGCATCATAAGTGATTGTCCATTTATCCTACTGAAAACTTTATTTTCATACTTATCTTACCTCATTAGAAACCATATATATATATATATAGACACTATTTATAAACCCTACAGGTATCATCAAAATGGTTTATATGTATATCAATCACCGGCTAATCATCGTATCCAGTTTATTGAAAAATTTACGCTTAACAGCATCACCACCGGTTGACTAGATGGTTAGCGGAGATATGATAAATCAACTTAATCACTTGGCATTTAGTCAATGATTCCAGGGGCCCGAGTCCCGTGCTTTATCTACTTTAGCCTAGGCAATTGGATAATATCATCAGCCGTCACAACAATAAGTGTGGCTCATATCCCAGGACATGAAAAACCTATTCCAAGGAAAAAAAGTTTTAACCAACTACTTGGACGACAAGAGAAGTAACTTGATGGCGACGGTAAACATTTATACTAGATGACTTTTATATCTTCCAAGTATATTCCTAAAAGTGCTCTGTATGTGAAAGGGGTAGTACAGTGTTCTCAAATGCAATAATCAAATACCAGGTAGATACAGAACACATGGTGCTAATTAGTAGTTAGGCCTTCAAAATAATCAATACATACAAAGAAAACCTTTAGTTTATTCCTTTACGTTCCCAATGGTAAATAGTAGTAATGTTAATGATGACATGCATGTCACACATGCACAGGACAACACCAACAATAATGAATCTAAGTCATCAGTAGTAATTCCATACAAGGAAGGAACCTCGGAAGCCTCAAGGAGAAGGAATAAAAGTGGCTGGCATTCACACCAACCACAAACTCAATTAGAAACAAGCTTTGTTGATTAAAGGGTCCTGTGGAGCCAATTAAATAAAGGAATTTAGTTTATCTAATATCCTGCTGGAATAATTGTCAGGTGAAATGCATAGTTCAAAGTAGTAGAACAACGGTAGTCAGTCAGACTAGCGGAGCACAAAAACCTATCAAAATCTAGATTGGTTGACCCAAATAAGATGAGAAATCTGGAGAATAGTTCGGCCATGGTGCTCACTACATGCAATCACACACAAGCATACAATAGACTGAATGGGATAAGATGACAATCTTAAAATCTAATGTCACAGGGTGAAGGGGGAGAGATTGATAACAGAAGCTTTATTTATCGAATCAACTGCAAACCAACACGTGTGATAGGAATGATTCAACACTTGTCGCAGACATCTGGAAAATTCTACTACCCCAATGACGACAAACAGGAGGGGACAAAGAAAACCATAAAACTCAAGTTTCGAAGTTGTGTGATTATAATTGATGATATGATTATGAACCACAATAAATTGTGTTCGAAACTGTGTCATCTAGTAAATAATACTGCTATTTCACGCATTGTATGATACATCTATCTAATAAACAAACTAATATGGAGCTACTCTTTGAACACTGAATAATTCGTCTACTTACATCATTTTTGGAATCATGTTGCTTATAATTTCTATCTATAATTCGGAGTCAACGTATTATTCTGCATATAATATATATATATATATATATATATATATATTCCTTCTTTCTTTGTTCAAATTAATCAAGGGAACCGCTTGTATGAAATTTGTACTTTCTCCCCCAACCAACTATCTCTCCATGGCTTTACGTCCCCAGTTGAACACAGGGCTTCAAGCTAGAGGCTTGAAGTTTCTGTAGCAGTGGTGATTATTTTCACGGGATGGGGTTGCTGCTAGCCCCATGCCCAGCCCAACCTTTCCCTTTCACCAGTCTTACTACTGACTTAGAGAGGTTAAGGAGTGCGTCAGTCAGTGGCCGGGAATCGAACCCCGGACCATATGGGGTGTGGTTGGCGAGCACTCTACCACTAGTACCACTGCATATACTGTACTTGCATACCAGGACGAAGCATATATCATATATCAGGAGTACTGATTACAAACATTCCATTAGTAGCAGCAAGTGACAATGGCACGCAACTAACAAGCTTCATGATGCTTAGTACATACAAAAGTCCAAAGCACATTTCAAGGTGTATAAGAAAATGAATAAATCGCCACTAACAGTCAAATCAACTTACGTTTTATAAAATTAATCATTTTCATAACATCATTATCAGGAAAAAATGGTCTAGATAATTGTTGTTGACTTCCATTAGTAATAATACTATTCATGGTACTATTATTGTTATTAGTATTATTATTATTGCTATTGTTGTTATTAGTATTATGCATAGCAGCATTCCAATCCCATGGTCCAAAATTATATGCAGGATTTGGTCTGAACAGTTGATGTTGTTGTTGTTGTTGCTGATGAGCTTGCTGTTGCTGCTGTTGTTGTTGGTGATATGATTGTTGTTGTTGTCGTAGTTGCTGTTCAACTTTACACTCTTCGTCTTTTATAGTCGCACTGATGGCTGAATTCATACCACTTCAGATAAATAAATAAAAATACGGACATTTGTTAATATAAACGACGGTTCAAGGAAATAGTTTCATGTAAGCACTAAGTGAACAAATGTGCTCATAAAGCCTTATGTTTTACGTCAGTGGTTCAGAGGTAGAATACTCGTCAACCACACACATGTGATCATGGGTTCGATTCCCAGCAGATACCATCCTCCTTACTCTCTTACATAGTTGGTAGTAAGCCTGGTATAGAGGGAAGGTTGGGCGTGAGGCTAGTAGCCCCAATCACCCTTCGACAGGTTCTAGAACATAGGCATTCTTACCGGCGTCCAACAATCATTATATTTCTTGACCTAAAAGCCACATTCGATTCTGTCGACTGAAAGGTACTCTGGTGATGCTTGGCTGTAAAAAGAATGCCGAGAAAATACATTGCACTGATCAAGGCACTCTACTCGAACTCATGCAGCCAGCCAGGTGAGGGCTTACGGCGAGTTGTCACCTGAAGTGGTGACGACTAGTGATGTCGGTTAGGGATGCCCACTGTCCCCATTTCTATTCAATTTCATCATACATGTACTAATGGATTTAACACTAACTCACTTCAGAGACTCAGGGATTGACTTGCTACCAACAGGGAATAATCTCGTTGACTTAGAATATGCGGACGATATAGTCCTTCTAGGCGAGGGCGCTGACACATTGCAGGATCTTTTGAACACCTTGAGCTGCAATCTACAAATGTTTGGCATGCGATTCGCTCCCGCCACATGTAAGATGATGTTACAGGACTGGACCACACTGACTCGTAGCTTAGAAACAGGGAGTGAAGTAGTCAGAGGTGGTCAAACCAAAACATGGCTTCCTCAATCAATGAAATCCACAACAGTTAGTTTAAGCCAGCCAGTGACGTAGGAAGTTGTAGACTTCCTGATTTGGGTCCTCGAGACGTTAAAAACCAATGATTGGAAACAATCGGTGATATGGCTCAAACTCATCGTTCTCAATGATGGTGTAGATGCATCCACTCCTTGTGACTTATGATTTCCAATGAAACTATATTGTTCTTCGTTATAACTGTTCCTTTCGTCTCATATTGCCGTCTACTGGCCCCATTTTGCATTTCTTCTACTTTCTTCTCTTGCTTTGTGTGCTACATGGGGGAGTGTGGCGACTTGAACTGCTGCACACTGATACAAAATTATATGACGAAAACAGACAGACAGACAGTAGCCCCAATCAGTAAAAATAACTTTACTACTGAAAGTTCAAAGTTCAAACTTGAAGCCCGATGTCCAACTCGTAGGTAACACAAGGGAATAATATTTATAGAATCAACAATATTTGTGACAAAGAGTAATGTGTTAAAGTACAGAAGTACAAAATCTATCAAATACTACTCATGCATTCGATTGGAATGAATGAAGTTAACGAGATAGATATTAAAGACATGGGAACAATTCTGAAACTATTTAAAAGCGCTGTGAAAACCAAAAAGAAACGACTGAATGAGTCAGTTTTTACAAAGGACTTTGCATAGAAGTACAGTAGATCAACTCTCCACACTCTTTGTAGCATACAAAGGCGAACAAAAGAGAGGAAAAGGAGATTTTAAATAACCACAATGAGCAGAAGTGCACGAAGAAAGAAGGAAAGAATATTACCATAGAAAAACATGAGAGTTTAATGGATATACGACACCACATAGAATGTCATGCATCTGCGACAGTGATCATGATTTTAAGCTATATCACCAGTAATCTCCAGCATCTCTAGGACATCCAATCAGGTAGTCTACACCTTCCTACACGGCTTCGACGAACAGTCAAAGACTTCATGAGTTGATACCAAGTCTCGGTATAACTGCCCCCCCCCAACTCTTTTTAACGTAATCCTATGTCAGCCAACACTGCACGAAAAGGAAGGCGATGGTTCGACATGCGTACCACTTGTCTCAGCTATCTCAATCTACATAGCTTTACAAATGCATCATTTGACTTTTCCTCTTCACCTAACTTCAAGAACTAGGTTCCACAGCTATAAAGGACATAGCGTACTGCGCAGTGCATACACCATTTGATCGATAGCCGGATATCATATATACGCTAGAGGTGATATTAGTTAATACGAAGATAAAGGCTGGACTTCAGTGCAGCTAAGCCACTATAGTATAGTGAATTTCCAAATAATGAGTACGAGTCAAAAACATTTCCTCACTGTCAATTAATATATCTCAAGTTAACGATAGAATACTTTGCGGTTTAGCACCATTACTTGACTTTGTTATTCTTAGTTTACCCAATATATTTGTAGCCTGCAGTTCATTAGCTCAGGCATCTGACTATCAGCAACTGACTCACATATTCAAACTCTACTAAGATTCGGGCAGTCCTGGTACAAACTGTGGTTCAACATTCAGAACATGCAAGACCCCAGCAGTTGCTCGGTAAAATTACACACTTAATTCAACTAGTAATGTCGCGGGGAGATAGTGAATGAGTAATTAGAAGCAAGAAAACATACTTCGGCACGCTGTGAACATGACAAAGAGCGAAATATGCAAAAATGAAAGTTAACTAGCGGTTTTGCAATTACCGCGAACAGTGATGGGCAATAAAAGCCTAAGAATAGAAAATGCATCTGCTGTAAATGAAACAAGACAATCATTTCGACTCGCTATGTGCATAAGCTGCAAACAACCTATGGTAATTGGAACAATTTTCGAGAAGCACTATAGTTCAATTACTTATCAGGAGACACAACCGGAACATTAAAAAGAGCACTTTGAAGAGAAGCTCAACTGGTCTACCACCCACCTGAATAGGATGCAGACATTTGTTCACTAGCTATAGCTGTGATTGTACATGTGGCTCTATTCGAAGACGAAAAAAGTAGCAGGACATGATAGTATGACTACGGAAGTGGTTGGTGATGGTGGTGATGAATAATTGACCAGATTAACCGAGATACTAGGTAAGGTGTGGGATTCTTAGTTGATCCCATCTGAATGGTGCAAACTGTTGACTACGTTAGTTAAGGAGAGGACAGGCCTCCATGTGATAATCACAGGGGTACCAACCTAATCAATACAACACCTAGGATTACAGATCCCATAGTCCTATGTAAACTAAGCGGCTCTCCAGAAAAACAAACACATGTGAAGCAGCTAGGCTTTACGTTTGGAAGAGGGATACCGATCACTTCTTTACACCTCGACAGCGTTCAACAACTGGCAAATGTTTTTACCTGGATGCGGAATTTGACTCAGTCGACTGAAATGTGTTTTGACAATGTCTGGCAATGAAAAGAATACCAAGAAAGTAGATTTTAATAATCAGGGCAAAAGTGCGTTGGTGGCATAGCGGTAGAGTGCTTGCCGACCACAAAGGTGATCCGGGGTTCCATCCCCGTCCACTGAGGCACTCCTTTACCTCGCTAAACCGTAAATAAGACTGGTGAAGAGGGAAGGTTGGACATAAGGCTAGCAACCTCGTCCTGTAAAAATAATCCCCACTGCTACAGAAACTTTAAGCCTCTATCTAGAAGCCTTAATTTTCACTGGGAACGTAAAGGAATAAAAAAACATCAAGGCACAATACTGGAATTCACACAACCGTGAAACCAAGGGAGAATTATCAGCTGAAGTGATGACGATCAGTGGTGTCCATGAAAGTTGCTCAATTTTCTTCTTTTATCTCGTTTTCTGATAAGCATACTAATGAAAGCGATTATGACCTACTTAGGGACCAAGTTCTGACAAGGAAAGAATTCTCTCTTTTTAAGGTAAGCATATGAAGACATTGATAAAATACAGAATATTTTTGCCAGAAATCATGGTATCATTGATATCCCATCTGTCACTGTAAAGCGCAAGATGCTGCAATACTAATCTGAAAAGACTAGTGGTTTAACGATGAGCAGTGGTACACATAAATAAAATACATAAGTGTGAAAACAAACAATCTGAATATTTCCAATAGTGTGAAACTATCAAATGTAGTGAGAACGTAAGTCTAACTCAATGCCAATACACCACAATCATCAAGAGGTTGACATTAACCATGTCTTGTTAGTGGAAAGAAGATATATTATGCAAATAAAATATGATAAGTATGCAGAATATGAAGACTGTCCAGAATATAATTGTATTAGTAATATTTTCATGACCTGGACTTTAATCCACATAAGTATATTTGAAGTTACCTAAACTCCGTGAGCTACTACAAAAGCTAGTACCAAGCGAAAGATAACAGACAGATGAAACTATACGCAACTGTAAAACGTAAGACAATTAAAAATATTGGGCACCAGAATTAAAACCAGGCTGTTTGGTGAAAAAACATGAAAAATAGAAGATAAGAGGAAGACTACAAGATCGTAAACGTGCACACTTTCGATAAAATCGGCGTTCACCGCCCAAATTACACAAAGAAATCTACTTTGTTAGCTTAAAAATCGTAGAATTCTATTTTATCTACTGAATAAAATGTAATCTTTTTTCGCCTTATATTATGTAATTTAAAATCTTCGAAATAAACATACCCTTTGCCCACAAAGCATTGTAGATTGCCAAAATTCATTCTCAGTTACACATGATCAGCAACCTTGAAATGCTTAAAGCGCCAACTGATCCATCGAATTTAGAAAACACTCTTTTATTCAATGTCTCATGTTTTATCTCAGATATTTTAAAGTTTTCCCTCGACTTAGGTAGAGAAATAGAAAAATTAGGGTTTCGAATATGCGTTCCAAGTCCATTTCTGGAAGTCGCTTCATATTTCTCTTTCTTTCCTCAAGTTTGCCAGAGAGAATTAGGCGATACACTGTAGCACTTCTCATTGCTGCAATCATTGTCATGTTGAACTAGAACATTTTCTAGAGTTAGACGGTTCTGAACGCACCACCATCCTCATTGAAAAGGAAACATATTATCTGGAGACTTTCATAACGTCATAATTCTTTGGAACTGTTGTAAGTAAATTAACTCTTCGATTAACAGAATAAATATTTCGGTAAAATTAAAAGATTTAGATTACGAATGCATTCTTACGATTATTGGGGCTTCAGTTAGATGTGTCATTATCTGTTACACATCACTATATTTTGAAGTTTGGAAGGAATTCTTTAGGCCGAAAACTACGTATTATCACGTAAGTTTGACTATCAAGAATTGACTGGTGTGGTAATTTTTTGCCTCTGAGTAACGGTCCACCACCGTCCATTATCTAATGGTAATTCTCTATGAGCTATGGTGAATTAACTTGAACCTGTGCGTATTACGGTAGAAAAAATCCTGTCTTGGGTTTTCTTTGCTTCTTGGATCACACATCGTAAAGTTAATATTTGCTAGGGGGTCATCGTTTCCACCTGTCTTAGCTTTTTATTTGCATATAAATCGCCACGTTGTGAAGCTGAGGTATGATACACAGAAACCGGATTCTGGAATGAGTGGGATCTGAGCAACTGTAATATTATTATTACTTCCTTTAATTCCTAGAGGAACATAGAGCTTCAGCCGCCCACGTCTCCATCGCGTTCGGTATTCTGGTAGAGTTTTCACCTGGCTCCAAGTCTGCCCAAATGCTTTCATTTCCTCTTCACATGACCTCCTCCAAGTCACCCGTGGACGACCAACTCGCCACTTCCTGTTCGGGTTCCACTCGAGTGATGGCTTGTCTAGTGATGTCGCTTGATGGTTTCCTCAGAGTATGGCCAATCCATCTCCATTTATTCCTGCTTATTTCTTGCCCAGTCGGTTCCTGTTTGGTTTGATAAAGTGCTGCAAAAGTTTCAATTCCTGAATATTGGTCAATTAAATCGCTTGAGGGGAAGTGTGGCCCTTTGACTTTTGGTCTCAGTTTGTAGTAACCGGGTAATTCTTCATGCCGCCACCTATCCTAGTGAACTTAGACGCGATTCGCTGACTCCTAAGTCTTACCCGCCGTAACTAGCTATCTATGTTTCACTGAATACAACCCTAGTACCAAACAGAGTATTTAACTTAGGTTTATCAAAGGATGTATTTGGGTGGGTGGTGTTCTGAGAGATTACAGGAATACACAACCAGTCACCACTAGAACAGTCTGGGTATTGTTCTTTAAAAACTCCCAGTTGACTAGTGCACTTTTAAATTAGCATATAATTGTAAATGGTTCCTTCAAACTCACAGCCTATAGCTTATCATCCTTTAGTACTGACATTCTCTATCTGAGCCGACCAGTTAAATCAGAGTCTTGTGGTCAGGCTCTCACGAACTTGACACACTGATTTTCTTCGTCTCATTATTCGTGTGCTATTACCAGTCAGATGAGGGAAGATTACGAACTAAGAGCATCGATTGCGAAAAGTATCTGGTATTCTTGAAAATTCAGTTGTACATCGGCGGTACAGTGGTTGGGACTCACATGGTCCGAGGTTCGATCCCCTGCTGACGCACACTTGATATCGGTGGTCGGCCTGCAAAATTTGGGCTACCGATATTCATGCTGAAAATTCCACACCTGTACCAAAAATACAGTGTGGAATCAAGCTGTAATCACAAAAATTTGAGTAGTTACTGTGGTAGAAAAGTCAGTTTCTAAAGGAGAATAATGCGTGCATTTCATAATATAATCATGTCGTCGTTGCACGCTTATTACGTTTCTTTGAAGCACCGGTGGTGCAGATAGGGGAACAGGCCTCTGGAGGGAAAATGTCTAGATCTCATTTGAATTCACGGATTTATTCCATCCCTCTCCCTTGAGATGAGAATGGGAGGAACTAAATTTCGCCAACCAACTCTCTGCAACTTTAAAATTACCATGGAAGTAGCTGGGGGCTTCTTCATTAATTGGTTCAATAACTGATCCGTAGTAAGCAGCAGGAAAAAACGTATCGAGTGAGTGCTTTCTGGCAATAAGCCGGTGGATCTTTACAGTGTAAAACACTGAAGAGGCAGCCAGAACTATTCATAATTAAGGAAAACTTATTGAAGACTTTGTAGCCCACTAACGCCACAGAGGACGCATTTAACGACCGACTGCAGCCTTTAATCAGCTTGCTGTGGTAAGCTGTAAGTGCCTACAGGTGACTCAAGAATGATTTATGGAATCTTCTGCGAATATGAATTTGATACACAACCACCCTTCCCACCTGCCCACCAATATTACCTTTTAGAATTTTAATCCTCTCTCATCCTGTTGTTTGGCTGTCCTAATGAATGCAGTCCGGTTGCTGATTTTCTTTTCTAAATCACTTATCTGCTCAAGATCAGTGATATGGAAAGCAGCACAAAAGGGTCTTTTCATACCTTGGAAAGAAAACACAACACAGATGTTATTCTCATGACAACATACTGAATCTAAGGACCATGTTAAAAGACACCATCTGGGACTTATTTACTGAACAAGCTCTTGATGACGCAATTACCAACATAACACATTATCTTAATTTTTGTCTTGATGTTTGTTGTCCAAAAGAGACGATCTTCTCCTCT
Organism: Trichobilharzia regenti; assembly: GCA_944472135.2. NCBI lineage: Eukaryota > Metazoa > Platyhelminthes > Trematoda > Strigeidida > Schistosomatidae > Trichobilharzia > Trichobilharzia regenti. Next base: position 10,307,991 of record OX235266.1, read on the forward strand.
TCTCAACTCAAAAAGCTCCGCCGTGAAAAAAAGGGGTTGTTCAAAATAAAAAAATAAATCTGGTGTTAAGACAATGAACACTTTGATTAAAGTTGAATGCTGTCTATAACCAGAAGTATCTTACATGTAAATCCCCACCTAATATGTGGAAGTTATTAAAGGAAATCGCAGGTGGTGAGCAAATAGTGAATGACATTTCTGTCAATGTTGACATACTTAATAAATCCTTCATACGTATCCCTGCAGATGTTATGATTCCTAACCCTAATAGTGTAAATAATGACTGCTTCTCATGATTTAACACGAATGATGTCCTCAGGTGTCTTCAATCTATCAAACCTACTCAGTCCCTTGGTCCTGATAGTGTTCCTGCTGTTATCCTTAAGACGTGTGCTGACATCTTGTGTTCGCCATTAAGTGAAATTTTCAACGGATCCTATTACAAAAGTATTATACCTGGCTCATGGAATAATGCAGATCATTTCTAAAAACTGTTGTCAATGGAGTTGAAGATTGAAAGATCAATTCTTGGTTGTTTGCTCAAAATCAACTTCCTCAATTTTCGTGGAGACATCAATACGACAGTCATCGTCTCATCGGTCGCTGTTCAGAAAGAAGAGTGAAAAATCGTCAGAAGTAATACAATGATTTATTATTGTAATATTTGTTTTCAGTCCTTAGTTCGCTTATACATTTTATATGTTGGTGTAACAATACAGAAATATCAAACGGCAGATCGGTGTTTTGGAATTTCATCCGTTATAACTAAGCGTTTCTGAAATCTTCGAAGAACAGCGTGGGCCCGAGCGTAGCGAGAGCTGGGCATTAACGGTTTATGAGACGTGATTGACAGCTTCTGAGGATAGAAACAGATCTGGCGGATTCAAACAGTTGGTGAAAGTTTGGATAGTCGCCGTTCATTTTTCCTGGTGCCGGTCAAGTCCTCTTTGAACAAGCAATATCTGGAACGTTTTTGGAATCGGGTCAAGTTCAACAATGCCTGGGTCAAAGAAGGGACAGAGCGTCTTGGATGCATACAGGAAAGTAAGTCATGGTGACTTGTCTGTTAATTGTAACGATGTGTCTGATGTTAAGCATGACATGGTTGATGTTACTGTTTCGCCGTTCAGGGATAATAGGAACATCAAACTCCCTAAATTTGAACCACGGTTTTTCGACGGAAACCCAGCTGATTATTTACAGTTTGTAAAGGAGTTTGAGATCATGCTGAGTAGTTTTTTATTAAATGATGAATTGAAATTCATGTATTTGATGAGGTACTGCACTGGAGTTGCTTCAAGAGCTATACAGTGTTGTAAGTTTATGAAGCCAAAAGAGTGCTACGATGAGGCTATGAGCATACTACGTCAAAGGTTTTGAAGACCTTCGATGATTGTAGGGAAATTATTCGAGGTTGTTAGGGGTAATGGTAGTCAACTACAGGGTGACTCCAAGGTACTTACTGAGTTTTTGGATAATTTGCTGATTTACAAGAATGCATTGATTTCGATGAATTGCATGAGTGACCTCAACTCGAGTTTTATACTAGAAGTAATAGCAAGACGCCTACCTACTCGACTGCAAAGGAAGTGGGTGAAGATAAGCTCCCGTATGGAGGATGAGGGTATCGAGCCAAAATTTGATGATATCCTGAAACTGGTAAAAGATAGTGTCAATCAATCTATGAGCAAGTTCGCCAGTCTATTACATCTCACCCCTAGAATAGAGTAGTCTGAGGGTAAAACCCAATCATTGATGACGAATAGGCCTCAGAGAGGTGGATATCGAGAAGGCTCCATGATGTCTAGTAATGCATATAGACCTAGTGAGCGTAACAGGTTTCGTAGTACATCCTCAACAGATAAGTTACAAGATGCAAGACGAACACGGTTTTGTTTTACACGTTTGCAAGAGGTGCATACAGAAGTGAACTGTGAATCAGTGAGCAAGTTCAGTGATAAGCTAAATGTAAACTCCAGGCCCGACTCCGAATTGTGTGACGATAACAGTGCGGTCAAGAAGTCTGTGGTTGAAACTGGTAAGCCATTGTTGAATAGAGTGTCAGAGAATAGAGTTGCTGCTTCAGAGTGCAGTTCTGACTCCACAAGTTTACAAGGTATTACTAGTCAGAGTGAAGTTATAAAACCTTTAAGGATTTGCGAGGAGGAATCAAAATTGTCTACTTCTGTTATTAAAGAGTTTGAAAATGATGAAGTTGACGGTAAAGTGAATATTCGTGATAATGATCATGATACTTCACAGTTGTCTTTGGTTGATCATGATGAGATGATAGATATGCCTACTACTGGTGAGTTGAACAAAGGTTCTGTACAACTTGAACGTGAAGTGGAGTTAGAGGCAGATGGAGTTGCAGAAGGCATGCATACTTGTCAGACCGTCAGTGTGAGTGATCAGCATGTAGCCCACCCATCATTAGATGATATTGCTAAACCCGAACTAGTAGTGAAATACAGCAGTGGTGGTGGTCTTGCAGGTAGACAACTTTCTGAAAGTCGAGCAACAACAGCTTCTGATCCCCCGCTAACTTCATCAACTGGTATCAATCGGTCATCGTTGGTGTTGTCATCCACAATGAAACAGTCGCCCATCAACTCAAGTATCTTGTGCAATGACTATGATAGTATTGGTGCATTTGAAAGGACGAAAGATATTGCTCAGTTTAGAGAGGATAAGCCAAGTGTAAACGAGAGAGTAATTGTTAAATTGACTTGCATGAATAAAGGCATTTCTAGTTTCAAGTTACTATTTGAATGCTGTTGTCTTTGGTGTTAATTACTCTGTACCCAAGCTTGGTTGATCAGATACGTCGTGTGTTTGTTCGTCATCTATATTCTACGATACAATGACATGAGCGTGTTACCGTTCAGATTTGAGGATTTAGCTGATAGAAGGAAGTCAGCAAATGAACTCTGCGACGATTTTCCAACCTAGGGCGTACTGCTGTAAGTCCTACAATTCTTCAGAGGGTAGCGCATCAATGAGCAGTCCAATGTGCTTGGTGTGTGATTTTGTACATATGTTCATGTTGTACGTACTGAATTGATATCATCTGTCATCTATCTGTTGGTAATTGTGTTTGTGTCCGGACGACTTCCACTTGGATCATCAACCTGAGAAGGAATGTAGGCGTACTGCTGCAAGTCCTACAGTTCTTCAGGGGTAGTTTGTCGTCCCAGAATCCACAACATTTGATGTAGTGATTGTACATATGTATGTGTTAAATAGTTGTGTGAGTTCCAATTATTGTAATTGTTGGTTAGTCTTGATTGTGTCCGGACATTCTCAACTTACAATCGTCAACCTGAGAAGGGTTGCAGGCGTACTGGTGTAAGTCCTGCAATTCTTCAAAGGAATTCCATCGAGACAAGATCTGCGAGTTTGTGTGTACTGTTTGTATATATGTGTAGTGCGTCATATCAATTGGTGTTTTTTGGATTCATTGTGTTTACTCGTTGTTTTCGTACCTTGTTTTTATTGCGTAATTTTGTTAAAATTTTCGTCGTGATTATTTCTGAAGTTGTTTCGAGTCTTCTACATCCGTGAATGAATTGATTGATGTTAAGGACAGCCGATGGGTCGTATACGCCGTGGAGGCTAGGCTATTGCTGAGACTGAAATGCACACGGAGATAATTGTTAGCTGCGGTCCGACACGCCGGGGAGAAAGAGTGTAAACCACTGAGGCTCGCATGCGTCACCGCTACTAGAACTGAGGCAGAATGAGTGACGAGCGATTGCAGTGGTAATTGGTAGTGAGTAGATAAGAGGATGTGCGTAGAGTATCGTGAGGTGCTGCCATGGTCACTTTGCATTCTGCAAGAGTCATTATAGTAAGTGGCGATTGTGTAGCAAGATGTCTAGAGGAGGTCTCTGTCTGGAGGCGCAGGTCGTCATTGATGTGTGAGATTGTGCTGTGGGTATACTCGTGGTGTGTTGGCTTTTCTGTTTGTTTTCCACTTCAGCTCTGTCCGTGTGACCCAGGTTCTGGCAATGGCATCCAAGTCAACGTGTATTGGTCGTGAAGGAAAAAAGGGGTTGGATCCCTATTTTGCCGGGGAGTATCAATGTAGTCGAAGATTGAACGATCAATTCATGGTTGTTTGCTCAAAATCAACTTCCCCGATTTTCGCGGAGGCATCAATACGACAGTCATCGTCTCATCGGTCGGTGTTCAGAAAGAAGTCAGCAATAAACCGTCAGATGTAATCTTGTGATTTATTATTGTAATATTTGTTCACAGACCTTAGTCATACGTGATTTATATGTTGGTGTAACAATAGAGAATCCTCGAGTCAACAATTGGTGTTTTGGTTTTTTCGTCCGTTATTACTAAGCGTTTCTGAGAAACTTCAAGCGACAGCGTGAGCCCGGGCGTAGCAAGAGCTGGGCATTAACGGTTTACGAGACGTGGCTGACACCCTATGTTCCACTAGGAACCCAAGGGAGAAATAATAATAAATAATACATGGAATAATATCAAGATTATTCCAGTGCCTTAATCAACAAGTGGACCTACTGTTATGTTTAGACCCATTGCTATCACCTCCCCTTTTTTGAAAGTTATGGAAAGACTTATTTTACTTAATCTTGAACCCTCATTTTAAGCTTTTCAATGACCCCAACCAGTTTGCTCATAAAGATAGTAGGTGCAGGTTAGATGCAGCTGTTGTCTTACATCATAGTATAGTTTCTAGTTTAGATAAAGGAGCTAAATACGCTGGCTGTGCCTTCCTTCATTACACATCTGCATTTAATCTGTTCCCAGGAGTCTCCTGCTAAGCTTGCTAAGTGACATTTGGATAGTCACCGTTCATCTTTCATGGTGCCGGTTGTTAGCCACCTCTCAAAAACCGTTAATGCCCAGCTCTTGCTACGCTCGGGCTCACGCTGTCGCTTGAAGTTTCTCAGAAACGCTTAGTAATAACGGGCGAAAAAACCAAAACACCAATTGTTGACTCGAGGATTCTCTATTGTTACACCAACGTATAAATCACGTATGACTAAGGTCTGTGAACAAATATTACAATAATAAATCACAAGATTGCTTCTGACGGTTTATTGCTGACTTCTTTCTGAACAGCGACCGATGAGACGATGACTGTCGTATTGATGCCTCCGCGAAAATTGGGGAAGTTGGTTTTGAGCAAACAACCATGAATTGATCGTTCAATCTTCGACTACATTGATACTCCCCGGCAAAATAGGGATCCAACCCCTTTTTTCCATCACGACCAATACACGTTGACTTGGATGCCATTGCCAGAACCTGAGTCACACAGACAGAGCTAAAATGAAAACAAACAGAAAAGCCAACACACCACAAGCATACTCACGGACAATCTCACACATCAATGACGACCTGCGCCTTCCAGTTAAAGGCATCCTTTGTAACACAATCGCCACTTGCTAGAATGACTCTTGCAGAATACAACGTGACTATGGCAGTACCTCACAATACTCTACGCTCATCCTCTTATCTACTCACTACCAATTACCACTGCGATCGCTCGTCACTCATTCTGCCTCAGTTCTAGCAGCGGTGACGTATGCAAGCCTCAGTCGTCTACATTCCCGCTCCCAGGTTCGTGGGACAACAGCATAAATAGAAGCATTCATTCTCATCACTGATTCCACAGCTAATTATTATCTCCGTGTGCATTTCAGTCTCAGTACTAGCCTCCCCGGCGTATACGACCCATCGGCTGTCCTTAACATCAATCAATTCATTCACGGATGTAGAAGAGTGAACACAACTTCAGAAGTAATCACGACGAAAATTTTAACAAAATTATGCAATAAAAACAAGGTACGAAAACAACGAGTAAACACAATGAATCCAAAAAACACCAATTGATATGACGCACTACACATATATACAAACAGTACACACAAACTCGCAGATCTTGTCTCGATGGAATTCCTTTGAAGAATTGCAGGACTTACACCAGTACGCCTGCAACCCTTCTCAGGTTGACGATTGTAAGTTGAAGAATGTCCGGACACAATCAAGACTAACCAACAATTACAATAATTGGAACTCACACAACTATTTAACACATACATATGTACAATCACTACATCAAATGTTGTGGATTCTGGGACGACAAACTACCCCTGAAGAACTGTAGGACTTGCAGCAGTACGCCTACATTCCTTCTCAGGTTGATGATCCAAGTGGAAGTCGTCCGGACACAAACACAATTACCAACAGATAGATGACAGATGATATCAATTCAGTACGTACAACATGAACATATGTACAAAATCACACACCAAGCACATTGGACTGCTCATTGATGCGCTACCCTCTGAAGAATTGTAGGACTTACAGCAGTACGCCCTAGGTTGGAAAATCGTCGCAGAGTTCATTTGCTGACTTCCTTCTATCAGCTAAATCCTCAAATCTGAACGGTAACACGCTCATGTCATTGTATCGTAGAATATAGATGACGAACAAACACACGACGTATCTGATCAACCAAGCTTGGGTACAGAGTAATTAACACCAAAGACAACAGCATTCAAATAGTAACTTGAAACTAGAAATGCCTTTATTCATGCAAGTCAATTTAACAATTACTCTCTCGTTTACACTTGGCTTATCCTCTCTAAACTGAGCAATATCTTTCGTCCTTTCAAATGCACCAATACTATCATAGTCATTGCACAAGATACTTGAGTTGATGGGCGACTGTTTCATTGTGGATGACAACACCAACGATGACCGATTGATACCAGTTGATGAAGTTAGCGGGGGATCAGAAGCTGTTGTTGCTCGACTTTCAGAAAGTTGTCTACCTGCAAGACCACCACCACTGCTGTATTTCACTACTAGTTCGGGTTTAGCAATATCATCTAATGATGGGTGGGCTACATGCTGATCACTCACACTGACGGTCTGACAAGTATGCATGCCTTCTGCAACTCCATCTGCCTCTAACTCCACTTCACGTTCAAGTTGTACAGAACCTTTGTTCAACTCACCAGTAGTAGGCATATCTATCATCTCATCATGATCAACCAAAGACAACTGTGAAGTATCATGATCATTATCACGAATATTCACTTTACCGTCAACTTCATCATTTTCAAACTCTTTAATAACAGAAGTAGACAATTTTGATTCCTCCTCGCAAATCCTTAAAGGTTTTATAACTTCACTCTGACTAGTAATACCTTGTAAACTTGTGGAGTCAGAACTGCACTCTGAAGCAGCAACTCTATTCTCTGACACTCTATTCAACAATGGCTTACCAGTTTCAACCACAGACTTCTTGACCGCACTGTTATCGTCACACAATTCGGAGTCGGGCCTGGAGTTTACATTTAGCTTATCACTGAACTTGCTCACTGATTCACAGTTCACTTCTGTATGCACCTCTTGCAAACGTGTAAAACAAAACCGTGTTCGTCTTGCATCTTGTAACTTATCTGTTGAGGATGTACTACGAAACCTGTTACGCTCACTAGGTCTATATGCATTACTAGACATCATGGAGCCTTCTCGATATCCACCTCTCTGAGGCCTATTCGTCATCAATGATTGGGTTTTACCCTCAGACTACTCTATTCTAGGGGTGAGATGTAATAGACTGGCGAACTTGCTCATAGATTGATTGACACTATCTTTTACCAGTTTCAGGATATCATCAAATTTTGGCTCGATACCCTCATCCTCCATACGGGAGCTTATCTTCACCCACTTCCTTTGCAGTCGAGTAGGTAGGCGTCTTGCTATTACTTCTAGTATAAAACTCGAGTTGAGGTCACTCATGCAATTCATCGAAATCAATGCATTCTTGTAAATCAGCAAATTATCCAAAAACTCAGTAAGTACCTTGGAGTCACCCTGTAGTTGACTACCATTACCCCTAACAACCTCGAATAATTTCCCTACAATCATCGAAGGTCTTCAAAACCTTTGACGTAGTATGCTCATAGCCTCATCGTAGCACTCTTTTGGCTTCATAAACTTACAACACTGTATAGCTCTTGAAGCAACTCCAGTGCAGTACCTCATCAAATACATGAATTTCAATTCATCATTTAATAAAAAACTACTCAGCATTATCTCAAACTCCTTTACAAACTGTAAATAATCAGCTGGGTTTCCGTCGAAAAACCGTGGTTCAAATTTAGGGAGTTTGATGTTCCTATTATCCCTGAACGGCGAAACAGTAACATCAACCATGTCATGCTTAACATCAGACACATCGTTACAATTAACAGACAAGTCACCATGACTTACTTTCCTGTATGCATCCAAGACGCTCTGTCCCTTCTTTGACCCAGGCATTGTTGAACTTGACCCGATTCCAAAAACGTTCCAGATATTGCTTGTTCAAAGAGGACTTGACCGGCACCAGGAAAAATGAACGGCGACTATCCAAACTTTCACCAACTGTTTGAATCCGCCAGATCTGTTTCCACCGTCAGAAACTGTCAGCCACGTCCTGTAAACCGTTAATGCCCAGCTCTCGCTACGCTCGGGCTCACGCTGTCGCTTGAAGTTTCTCAGAAACGCTTAGTAATAATGGACGAAAAAACCAAAACACCAATTGTTGACTCAAGGATTCTTTATTGTTACACCAACATATAAATCACGTATGACTGAGGTCTGTGAACAAATGGGTGAGTATATACGCGGTTTCGTGTTGTATTTTCCGCGACTCAGGTTTTTCGTCTTTCATTGGCTAGAATGGTGGCGGTCAATTGGAGTTTGAATTGTCCTTGGGTGGGTGCTGTCGTGTGCTGTATTTGCGTGGTTGTGTTTGCGTCGTTTGCCAGCATATGTGATTACTGTAAACGTGTATTAAACTATTGTAACGCTTTGTTTTTCTTTGTTTGTGCATGTACTAGGCATTATTTGTCGTACAATTCGTTGTTTGGTCTATTGGTTGCTTGCGATGTCAACGAACCGGTGGGTTCTTGTGTTTTTCTGTAATTTAGGTTATACGTGCGGTATTTTCTTGATGGTTATCGATCATCCCTGTATTTCAATGTTGTTTTTTTACGATTTATCTTGGAATAGTTGTGACATAGATGGATCCTAATTGATAATTTTATTTTAGTCCGTTGCAGGTAGTCAATTCGAGTGACAGGAGCACAGATTTAAGTGGAATTTTTGCTGAATACATACTTGGAAAGCGTTTCTTCAGCTGGGATGAATTTGAGAAGTCATTAGCAGAATTTCAAAAAGTGAGGAAGTCATTTAATGCTAACAGTGTAGTTATCCTACACTCACTATGTTCATAATTGCAGCAAAACGATACCGGATGCCAGGTTTAAGTACGCTTATGTTGGTTTTAAATGCACTTTTGGAGTGAATCGTACAAGACCTGGATTGAAATTGAAAAACAAGTCGTAAGAAGAAGTGTAATATGATTTCATGAATATTGCAGGTCTAAATGTTGCAATTGCTCGTCTTCATTTCGCGTGGTTTTGCATTATAGTGAATACATAATTGCTTCCCACAATATGGTGCATAACCATCCATGCAGCAGGGTGTACATGCAGAATGACCCATGGTATAGACGACTAACAGTTGAAGAGAAAGAAAATATTGAACCACTTCTTCAGCAATCCCACTCATCCGATGAAATAATAATGCATGTTAAGGAGAAGTACAACAAGGATATAACTCGCATTGACGTTAAAAATATGAAAGCCGCAGTGAATAAAGGTAACGTTGACGTACTTGTTACATACTTAAGGTATTTCGAGTCGTCGTGACATTTTTGAATTCCTAAAATCCCGTGGGAAGTTAATGGAGTATTATTCCGATGAACCGATCAGGAATTCACTAACAAGAATTTGTTTTGCAACTTATGAGCAAATGGAATTGTATAAACAGTTCCCTGAAGTTGTTGGTATCGACTCGACGTATAATACGAATAAAGGGAAGTAAGTTTACCAATTCATTAGTCAACGTGCAGGTATTCTTTGTTCCAGCTACTTGTGACGGATAATTTTGGTCGTGGACGACCAGTTTTATTTGCGTGGACTAGAAAAGAATTCAAACGAGATGTAGTTTGGATATTAGACTGTTTCCGGCAAATAATGGAAGACACCTCCAAAACAGAATCCTTCATTATGGATTGTGCGCAAGCTGAAATAGCAGCCGTCAAGTTAACGCACAGACAAGCGCACATTGTTTTGTGTTCTTTCCATGTTTGCCGAGCTTTCTGTCGGAAAGTAAGTTTTTCGAAGCATACTTTACATTTTATTCGTAGACAAGAAATCCCATTGTGAAGAATTATTTATGCCGTCTAGTGCAGTGTAAAAGGAGATCAGAGTAATGCCTCTATTGTTCTCATTTTGCAGATTTAATTTCTACTTCAGAGTTATTAGCAGATTGGATGCTAATGTCAGTCAATATCTACAACGTCGTTGGATGCATCGACGAGAATTGTGGGCAGCCTGTTTCAGAGATAACGTGCTGACTTTTGGGAACGATACAAATAATCGTGTCGAGAGTTCCCACAAGCAGATGAAACGGTTTTTGCAAAGATCTGATAGTCTGCATAAAAGTATGCTAAAGGTGTATAAATGGCATAAACGAAGTTTTTCAATAATACAGCAGGAGGCGAATATTGCTCAATCACGATGCTTCACGTATCCCTGTTCACAACGTTTAATCCCAATTATACGGTTGCTGACACCATACGCCGCGAGGAAGGTAATACGTGAATACCAATTGCGACGATGGGCTATTGTTGAGTTCGAATCCTTTGATTATGTATTCTTCAAAGAAAATGGGAATACAGTGCAGGTTGATCTGAGTGCTTGCACCTGCACGTGCTTTACATTTCAGACCTGTCGGTACCCCTGCCGACACTTGCTTTTGGTCCACTTCAGAAAGCCGTATTTCACAGGTATATTTGCGTTTTTATGACTACGTTTTTAATGTATAATGTAATGTAATAATCAGTTCATAGTTATCTTAACTTTTTTTGTTCCACCTTTTGTAGTTAACCATGTGATGCATAATTGTAAACAATGGACGTGGTCACGCAACTTGTTCGCATCTCAAAGTACGTCAGCAGTTATCCCTCGAAATCGAAGTGACATATACGATACCAAAAAGAAGATTATCATTGCGGGTATGGACAGAATTAATGACAAATTTGGAGAAGTGTTTGCCAATACTTATGCAGACGGAGTAATCGCAGGAATCAATCGTGTTCTTAATATGTAAATAAACTAAATTTTTGTCATAATGAAAATAAAATTTTCATGTAAATTTTGTTGTCTTTCAATTCATGTGTTCACTTTGTGAGCACGGCATGCTAGACCGGTGCTCTCTAGGACTTTCACTACTAACAATACGTAAGTGTAATTGTGTAGGAACGATGTCGGTCAGCATACGTGTTAAATTATAAGTATTTCAGTTAGCTAACGTGCATACGTATCATAGTCATATACAAGTCTTTAGGGACAATAGTAGGCATAACTTAGGCACTGCATTCGAGTCCCAGTTCTTATACGGTTACGTGTATTCGAAAGTATTGCATTACTAATGTTTCACTTAAAGCGTGATGTCAATCCATATGACTAAGGCTGTTGACATGTAGCGTAAATTAAAGTCTACACCAGACGAATTATTGAATTCGTTGAGCTTTAACAATCGTATTTAGATTTAGCTTACACTAAAATATGCCACCAATTACTTCGTCAGTTCTTATTAATAAGTCATGTCTGCACCTAGTCATCATGACAAATATATCTACACTCAGATATAATAAGAAAGGTCTGGTAAGCAGGATATTAAATGTATTTAATGAAAAAATAATAACAAGCAAATGTTTTTACGCAGTCGATTGTCGGAATAATTTGTGCAATGTCGAATCTCTGTGACTGGGGTGATTGACGTTACCAGATATCTACAAATAAGTAAACAAAGTGTTTTTTAAATAGCTGAAGTAAGGAAGAAGTAATATTAAAGGTAAACGATTTATATCTGCCTACCTTTGCTGAAAATGGTTTATTCTCCTTTCTCATTCTTTGGTAATGACATCATTCTTCTGGGGTTTTCACTGCCACACACATTATTCCTCTTCTAAAGGATAGCAGCAAGCATATAGTAATAATTTCAAATTTCGTATAAACCAATGTTTACAAAGAATGCATGTCATTTCTACAGGCGCAATAAGTTATGTTATAAACTGCAATCGTGAAGTATCATAAATTATAAGAGTTAAATTGTAAACCCTTAACAATGAACACCGTACATTTGGCTAAGTGCTATGTCCTTGGAATGTGAGTATACATTTGCAATGTTTAATGCCAACCATATTGGTGTAAACATAGAAAATATGACGTTTTCCATGAAAATACAGCTTTGTTCCAACACTGGTGTTGTTGTGTTTCTAATAAAAGCAAATAGACTGTAAGCAAGCAACTAATAGGCACAAAGAGTAAGTCTCAGCTTTAATAAAGGCATATCCAGTTAACATAAAATGAAGTGTAATAGTGCACAAATGAAAAGACCATAGTGAAGTAGATAAGTGATATTTCAGTGAGAGGTAAATTGAACTATCTGCAACCTTACAATTTGGAAGACAACCTGACATGTAAGATCTCTCACAAATTTCTATAGAGCCTGTGGGGTGCCATGGATGGTTTGGCGTCAATCGCAGCTTTGAAAGGATGACTTACAAATGCAAAAGGTAACAACCAACGAAACTGCAGTAGTATTTTCTAGCTGTTCAGCATTTTTTCCTTTGATGCAGTTTCTTATCAACAGTTTGCAGTATTCAGAACATCACAAGTTGCTTACAGATAACTTGTTTAATAATAACTGCTTTAAATATATCAGCCATAAGTGCATCTTCTACATATTTCATAGCCACAATTAAGTCATTAAGGATCTCAGATTATCTTAGTGATGTGAAGCAAAATAATTTTTAAGATTGATATAACCTATGTAACAGGTGTAGTAGTTGTACGACACAGCCGCTAGCTACTAATCGACAGAAATCTGGTACTAATTTTAAGTACTCTGACATTTGAGAAGGACTATTTATACTATTCTTCCAGACACAATGAACACTGATGTCAATATACTCTGATGCCATTTCATGCACTGAGCAATGAAGGCCTTGTGAAATTTCATGTGTAAATGTCAATTAAACTATTTTTACATCTTCGCCCAAGCACTTTTAACTAGGAACTTCATCAAAATAGATATAATCAACAGGAAATTCAGCAGCCTGTCTCATTCATCGCATAATGTCGTCAATGTGTTATGGAATATTTCAGTCATCCCGGATGATAACAGAAAAGTTTAACATGTTCAAAGCACACATCTAACCTATGCCTGCATGCTATTTATCTTTCATAGGCCAGATTCTAATAGATTCACTGGAATGACAACAGCCATTGACTGCAGTATATTTACAACCTTAAGATCTGAAACAACTCGCAAAAAAACAAACCCTCAACGCACTATAATGCAAATAATAGTCTTTCTATGCGAACTTTCTTAAAAAGGATGACTTCTTCATTGATAATTCGTCCGAGCTATAATATACAATTTTACGCTCTACTAAGAAAAAAATACAGCAAAATACTGCCATCCGGCTACAGAAGTCTAAAACTAGTCAAATATAATCTATTTCCAAAAAAATAGGTGATTATAACGTCTGTTGACGTGAGCGCGGTAACCGATGGCATTGCGCGATAACACCTGGTGTCGGCCTATATACTCACTCATGACACGATGACTGTCCTATTGATGCCTCCGCGAAAATTGGGGAAGTTGGTTTTGAGCAAACAACCATGAATTGATCGTTCAATCTTGAACTTCATTGACACTGGTAAAGTCCTCTTTGAACAAGCAATATCTGGAACGTTTTTGGAATTGGGTGAAGTTCAACAATGCCTGGGTCAAAGAAGGGACAGAGCGTCTTGGATGCATACAGGAAAGTAAGTCATGGTGACTTGTCTGTTAATTGTAACGATGTGTCTGATGTTAAGCATGACATGGTTGATGTTACTGTTTCGCCGTTCAGGGATAATAGGAACATCAAACTCCCTAAATTTGAACCACGGTTTTTCGACGGAAACCCAGCTGATTATTTACAGTTTGTAAAGGAGTTTGAGATAATGCTGAGTAGTTTTTTATTAAATGATGAATTGAAATTCATGTATTTGATGAGGTACTGCACTGGAGTTGCTTCAAGAGCTATACAGTGTTGTAAGTTTATGAAGCCAAAAGAGTGCTACGATGAGGTTATGAGCATACTACGTCAAAGGTTTTGAAGACCTTCGATGATTGTAGGGAAATTATTCGAGGTTGTTAGGGGTAATGGTAGTCAACTACAGGGTGACTCCAAGGTACTTACTGAGTTTTTGGATAATTTGCTGATTTACAAGAATGCATTGATTTCGATGAATTGCATGAGTGACCTCAACTCGAGTTTTATACTAGAAGTAATAGCAAGACGCCTACCTACTCGACTGCAAAGGAAGTGGGTGAAGATAAGCTCCCGTATGGAGGATGAGGGTATCGAGCCAAAATTTGATGATATCCTGAAACTGGTAAAAGATAGTGTCAATCAATCTATGAGCAAGTTCGCCAGTCTATTACATCTCACCCCTAGAATAGAGTAGTCTGAGGGTAAAACCCAATCATTGATGACGAATAGGCCTCAGAGAGGTGGATATCGAGAAGGCTCCATGATGTCTAGTAATGCATATAGACCTAGTGAGCGTAACAGGTTTCGTAGTACATCCTCAACAGATAAGTTACAAGATGCAAGACGAACACGGTTTTGTTTTACACGTTTGCAAGAGGTGCATACAGAAGTGAACTGTGAATCAGTGAGCAAGTTCAGTGATAAGCTAAATGTAAACTCCAGGCCCGACTCCGAATTGTGTGACGATAACAGTGCGGTCAAGAAGTCTGTGGTTGAAACTGGTAAGCCATTGTTGAATAGAGTGTCAGAGAATAGAGTTGCTGCTTCAGAGTGCAGTTCTGACTCCACAAGTTTACAAGGTATTACTAGTCAGAGTGAAGTTATAAAACCTTTAAGGATTTGCGAGGAGGAATCAAAATTGTCTACTTCTGTTATTAAAGAGTTTGAAAATGATGAAGTTGACGGTAAAGTGAATATTCGTGATAATGATCATGATACTTCACAGTTGTCTTTGGTTGATCATGATGAGATGATAGATATGCCTACTACTGGTGAGTTGAACAAAGGTTCTGTACAACTTGAACGTGAAGTGGAGTTAGAGGCAGATAGAGTTGCAGAAGGCATGCATACTTGTCAGACCGTCAGTGTGAGTGATCAGCATGTAGCCCACCCATCATTAGATGATATTGCTAAACCCGAACTAGTAGTGAAATACAGCAGTGGTGGTGGTCTTGCAGGTAGACAACTTTCTGAAAGTCGAGCAACAACAGCTTCTGATCCCCCGCTAACTTCATCAACTGGTATCAATCGGTCATCGTTGGTGTTGTCATCCACAATGAAACAGTCGCCCATCAACTCAAGTATCTTGTGCAATGACTATGATAGTATTGGTGCATTTGAAAGGACGAAAGATATTGCTCAGTTTAGAGAGGATAAGCCAAGTGTAAACGAGAGAGTAATTGTTAAATTGACTTGCATGAATAAAGGCATTTCTAGTTTCAAGTTACTATTTGAATGCTGTTGTCTTTGGTGTTAATTACTCTGTACCCAAGCTTGGTTGATCAGATACGTCGTGTGTTTGTTCGTCATCTATATTCTACGATACAATGACATGAGCGTGTTACCGTTCAGATTTGAGGATTTAGCTGATAGAAGGAAGTCAGCAAATGAACTCTGCGACGATTTTCCAACCTAGGGCGTACTGCTGTAAGTCCTACAATTCTTCAGAGGGTAGCGCATCAATGAGCAGTCCAATGTGCTTGGTGTGTGATTTTGTACATATGTTCATGTTGTACGTACTGAATTGATATCATCTGTCATCTATCTGTTGGTAATTGTGTTTGTGTCCGGACGACTTCCACTTGGATCATCAACCTGAGAAGGAATGTAGGCGTACTGCTGCAAGTCCTACAGTTCTTCAGGGGTAGTTTGTCGTCCCAGAATCCACAACATTTGATGTAGTGATTGTACATATGTATGTGTTAAATAGTTGTGTGAGTTCCAATTATTGTAATTGTTGGTTAGTCTTGATTGTGTCCGGACATTCTTCAACTTACAATCGTCAACCTGAGAAGGGTTGCAGGCGTACTGGTGTAAGTCCTGCAATTCTTCAAAGGAATTCCATCGAGACAAGATCTGCGAGTTTGTGTGTACTGTTTGTATATATGTGTAGTGCGTCATATCAATTGGTGTTTTTTGGATTCATTGTGTTTACTCGTTGTTTTCGTACCTTGTTTTTATTGCATAATTTTGTTAAAATTTTCGTCGTGATTACTTCTGAAGTTGTGTCCACTCTTCTACATCCGTGAATGAATTGATTGATGTTAAGGACAGCCGATGGGTCGTATACGCCGGGGAGGCTAGTACTGAGACTGAAATGCACACGGAGATAATAATTAGCTGTGGAATCAGTGATTGAGAATGAATGCTTCTATTTATGCTGTTGTCCCACGAACCTGGGAGCGGGAATGTAGACGACTGAGGCTTGCATACGTCACCGCTGCTAGAACTGAGGCAGAATGAGTGACGAGCGATCGCAGTGGTAATTGGTAGTGAGTAGATAAGAGGATGAGCGTAGAGTATTGTGAGGTACTGCCATAGTCACGTTGTATTCTGCAAGAGTCATTCTAGCAAGTGGCGATTGTGTTACAAAGGATGCCTTTAACTGGAAGGCGCAGGTCGTCATTGATGTGTGAGATTGTCCGTGAGTATGCTTGTGGTGTGTTGGCTTTTCTGTTTGTTTTCATTTTAGCTCTGTCTGTGTGACTCAGGTTCTGGCAATGGCATCCAAGTCAACGTGTATTGGTCGTGATGGAAAAAAGGGGTTGGATCCCTATTTTGCCGGGGAGTATCAATGTAGTCGAAGATTGAACGATCAATTCATGGTTGTTTGCTCAAAACCAACTTCCCCAATTTTCGCGGAGGCATCAATACGACAGTCATCGTCTCATCGGTCGGTGTTCAGAAAGAAGTCAGCAATAAACCGTCAGAAGCAATCTTGTGATTTATTATTGTAATATTTGTTCACAGACCTTAGTCATACGTGATTTATATGTTGGTGTAACAATAGAGAATCCTCGAGTCAACAATTGGTGTTTTGGTTTTTTCGCCCGTTATTACTAAGCGTTTCTGAGAAACTTCAAGCGACAGCGTGAGCCCGAGCGTAGCAAGAGCTGGGCATTAACGGTTTTTGAGAGGTGGCTAACAACCGGCACCATGAAAGATGAACGGTGACTATCCAAATGTCACTTAGCAAGCTTAGCAGGAGACTCCTGGGAACAGATTAAATGCAGATGTGTAATGAAGGAAGGCACAGCCAGCGTATTTAGCTCCTTTATCTAAACTAGAAACTATACTATGATGTAAGACAACAGCTGCATCTAACCTGCACCTACTATCTTTATGAGCAAACTGGTTGGGGTCATTGAAAAGCTTAAAATGAGGGTTCAAGATTAAGTAAAATAAGTCTTTCCATAACTTTCAAAAAAGGGGAGGTGATAGCAATGGGTCTAAACATAACAGTAGGTCCACTTGTTGATTAAGGCACTGGAATAATCTTGATATTATTCCATGTATTATTTATTATTATTTCTCCCTTGGGTTCCTAGTGGAACATAGGGTGTCAGTCACGTCTCGTAAACCGTTAATGCCCAGCTCTTGCTACGCCCGGGCTCACGCTGTCGCTTGAAGTTTCTCAGAAACGCTTAGTAATAACGGACGAAAAAACCAAAACACCAATTGTTGACTCGAGGATTCTTTATTGTTACACCAACATATAAATCACGTATGACTAAGGTCTGTGAACAAATATTACAATAATAAATCACAAGATTACTTCTGACGGTTTATTGCTGACTTCTTTCTGAACAGCGACCGATGAGACGATGACTGTCGTATTGATGCCTCCGCGAAAATTGGGGAAGTTGGTTTTGAGCAAACAACCATGAATTGATCGTTCAATCTTGAACTTCATTGACACTGGTAAAGTCCTCTTTGAACAAGCAATATCTGGAACGTTTTTGGAATTGGGTGAAGTTCAACAATGCCTGGGTCAAAGAAGGGACAGAGCGTCTTGGATGCATACAGGAAAGTAAGTCATGGTGACTTGTCTGTTAATTGTAACGATGTGTCTGATGTTAAGCATGACATGGTTGATGTTACTGTTTCGCCGTTCAGGGATAATAGGAACATCAAACTCCCTAAATTTGAACCACGGTTTTTCGACGGAAACCCAGCTGATTATTTACAGTTTGTAAAGGAGTTTGAGATAATGCTGAGTAGTTTTTTATTAAATGATGAATTGAAATTCATGTATTTGATGAGGTACTGCACTGGAGTTGCTTCAAGAGCTATACAGTGTTGTAAGTTTATGAAGCCAAAAGAGTGCTACGATGAGGTTATGAGCATACTACGTCAAAGGTTTTGAAGACCTTCGATGATTGTAGGGAAATTATTCGAGGTTGTTAGGGGTAATGGTAGTCAACTACAGGGTGACTCCAAGGTACTTACTGAGTTTTTGGATAATTTGCTGATTTACAAGAATGCATTGATTTCGATGAATTGCATGAGTGACCTCAACTCGAGTTTTATACTAGAAGTAATAGCAAGACGCCTACCTACTCGACTGCAAAGGAAGTGGGTGAAGATAAGCTCCCGTATGGAGGATGAGGGTATCGAGCCAAAATTTGATGATATCCTGAAACTGGTAAAAGATAGTGTCAATCAATCTATGAGCAAGTTCGCCAGTCTATTACATCTCACCCCTAGAATAGAGTAGTCTGAGGGTAAAACCCAATCATTGATGACGAATAGGCCTCAGAGAGGTGGATATCGAGAAGGCTCCATGATGTCTAGTAATGCATATAGACCTAGTGAGCGTAACAGGTTTCGTAGTACATCCTCAACAGATAAGTTACAAGATGCAAGACGAACACGGTTTTGTTTTACACGTTTGCAAGAGGTGCATACAGAAGTGAACTGTGAATCAGTGAGCAAGTTCAGTGATAAGCTAAATGTAAACTCCAGGCCCGACTCCGAATTGTGTGACGATAACAGTGCGGTCAAGAAGTCTGTGGTTGAAACTGGTAAGCCATTGTTGAATAGAGTGTCAGAGAATAGAGTTGCTGCTTCAGAGTGCAGTTCTGACTCCACAAGTTTACAAGGTATTACTAGTCAGAGTGAAGTTATAAAACCTTTAAGGATTTGCGAGGAGGAATCAAAATTGTCTACTTCTGTTATTAAAGAGTTTGAAAATGATGAAGTTGACGGTAAAGTGAATATTCGTGATAATGATCATGATACTTCACAGTTGTCTTTGGTTGATCATGATGAGATGATAGATATGCCTACTACTGGTGAGTTGAACAAAGGTTCTGTACAACTTGAACGTGAAGTGGAGTTAGAGGCAGATGGAGTTGCAGAAGGCATGCATACTTGTCAGACCGTCAGTGTGAGTGATCAGCATGTAGCCCACCCATCATTAGATGATATTGCTAAACCCGAACTAGTAGTGAAATACAGCAGTGGTGGTGGTCTTGCAGGTAGACAACTTTCTGAAAGTCGAGCAACAACAGCTTCTGATCCCCCGCTAACTTCATCAACTGGTATCAATCGGTCATCGTTGGTGTTGTCATCCACAATGAAACAGTCGCCCATCAACTCAAGTATCTTGTGCAATGACTATGATAGTATTGGTGCATTTGAAAGGACGAAAGATATTGCTCAGTTTAGAGAGGATAAGCCAAGTGTAAACGAGAGAGTAATTGTTAAATTGACTTGCATGAATAAAGGCATTTCTAGTTTCAAGTTACTATTTGAATGCTGTTGTCTTTGGTGTTAATTACTCTGTACCCAAGCTTGGTTGATCAGATACGTCGTGTGTTTGTTCGTCATCTATATTCTACGATACAATGACATGAGCGTGTTACCGTTCAGATTTGAGGATTTAGCTGATAGAAGGAAGTCAGCAAATGAACTCTGCGACGATTTTCCAACCTAGGGCGTACTGCTGTAAGTCCTACAATTCTTCAGAGGGTAGCGCATCAATGAGCAGTCCAATGTGCTTGGTGTGTGATTTTGTACATATGTTCATGTTGTACGTACTGAATTGATATCATCTGTCATCTATCTGTTGGTAATTGTGTTTGTGTCCGGACGACTTCCACTTGGATCATCAACCTGAGAAGGAATGTAGGCGTACTGCTGCAAGTCCTACAGTTCTTCAGGGGTAGTTTGTCGTCCCAGAATCCACAACATTTGATGTAGTGATTGTACATATGTATGTGTTAAATAGTTGTGTGAGTTCCAATTATTGTAATTGTTGGTTAGTCTTGATTGTGTCCGGACATTCTTCAACTTACAATCGTCAACCTGAGAAGGGTTGTAGGCGTACTGGTGTAAGTCCTGCGATTCTTCAAAGGAATTCCATCGAGACAAGATCTGCGAGTTTGTGTGCACTGTTTGTATATATGTGTAGTGCGTCATATCAATTGGTGTTTTTTGGATTCATTGTGTTTACTCGTTGTTTTCGTACCTTGTTTTTATTGCATAATTTTGTTAAAATTTTCGTCGTGATTACTTCTGAAGTTGTGTCCACTCTTCTACATCCGTGAATGAATTGATTGATGTTAAGGACAGCCGATGGGTCGTATACGCCGGGGAGGCTAGTACTGAGACTGAAATGCACACGGAGATAATAATTAGCTGTGGAATCAGTGATTGAGAATGAATGCTTCTATTTATGCTGTTGTCCCACGAACCTGGGAGCGGGAATGTAGACGACTGAGGCTTGCATACGTCACCGCTGCTAGAACTGAGGCAGAATGAGTGACGAGCGATCGCAGTGGTAATTGGTAGTGAGTAGATAAGAGGATGAGCGTAGAGTATTGTGAGGTACTGCCATAGTCACGTTGTATTCTGCAAGAGTCATTCTAGCAAGTGGCGATTGTGTTACAAAGGATGCCTTTAACTGGAAGGCGCAGGTCGTCATTGATGTGTGAGATTGTCCGTGAGTATGCTTGTGGTGTGTTGGCTTTTCTGTTTGTTTTCATTTTAGCTCTGTCTGTGTGACTCAGGTTCTGGCAATGGCATCCAAGTCAACGTGTATTGGTCGTGATGGAAAAAGGGGTTGGATCCCTATTTTGCCGGGGAGTATCAATGTAGTCGAAGATTGAACGATCAATTCATGGTTGTTTGCTCAAAACCAACTTCCCCAATTTTCGCGGAGGCATCAATACGACAGTCATCGTCTCATCGGTCGGTGTTCAGAAAGAAGTCAGCAATAAACCGTCAGAAGCAATCTTGTGATTTATTATTGTAATATTTGTTCACAGACCTTAGTCATACGTGATTTATATGTTGGTGTAACAATAGAGAATCCTCGAGTCAACAATTGGTGTTTTGGTTTTTTCGCCCGTTATTACTAAGCGTTTCTGAGAAACTTCAAGCGACAGCGTGAGCCCGAGCGTAGCAAGAGCTGGGCATTAACGGTTTTTGAGAGGTGGCCGACAACCGGCACCATGAAAGATGAACGGTGACTATCCAAATGTCACTTAGCAAGCTTAGCAGGAGACTCCTGGGAACAGATTAAATGCAGATGTGTAATGAAGGAAGGCACAGCCAGCGTATTTAGCTCCTTTATCTAAACTAGAAACTATACTATGATGTAAGACAACAGCTGCATCTAACCTGCACCTACTATCTTTATGAGCAAACTGGTTGGGGTCATTGAAAAGCTTAAAATGAGGGTTCAAGATTAAGTAAAATAAGTCTTTCCATAACTTTCAAAAAAGGGGAGGTGATAGCAATGGGTCTAAACATAACAGTAGGTCCACTTGTTGATTAAGGCACTGGAATAATCTTGATATTATTCCATGTATTATTTATTATTATTTCTCCCTTGGGTTCCTAGTGGAACATAGGGTGTCAGCCACGTCTCGTAAACCGTTAATGCCCAGCTCTTGCTACGCCCGGGCTCACGCTGTCGCTTGAAGTTTCTCAGAAACGCTTAGTAATAACGGACGAAAAAACCAAAACACCAATTGTTGACTCGAGGATTCTTTATTGTTACACCAACATATAAATCACGTATGACTAAGGTCTGTGAACAAATATTACAATAATAAATCACAAGATTACTTCTGACGGTTTATTGCTGACTTCTTTCTGAACACCGACCGATGAGACGATGACTGTCGTATTGATGCCTCCGCGAAAATTGGGGAAGTTGGTTTTGAGCAAACAACCATGAATTGATCGTTCAATCTTGAACTTCATTGACACTGGTAAAGTCCTCTTTGAACAAGCAATATCTGGAACGTTTTTGGAATTGGGTGAAGTTCAACAATGCCTGGGTCAAAGAAGGGACAGAGCGTCTTGGATGCATACAGGAAAGTAAGTCATGGTGACTTGTCTGTTAATTGTAACGATGTGTCTGATGTTAAGCATGACATGGTTGATGTTACTGTTTCGCCGTTCAGGGATAATAGGAACATCAAACTCCCTAAATTTGAACCACGGTTTTTCGACGGAAACCCAGCTGATTATTTACAGTTTGTAAAGGAGTTTGAGATAATGCTGAGTAGTTTTTTATTAAATGATGAATTGAAATTCATGTATTTGATGAGGTACTGCACTGGAGTTGCTTCAAGAGCTATACAGTGTTGTAAGTTTATGAAGCCAAAAGAGTGCTACGATGAGGCTATGAGCATACTACGTCAAAGGTTTTGAAGACCTTCGATGATTGTAGGGAAATTATTCGAGGTTGTTAGGGGTAATGGTAGTCAACTACAGGGTGACTCCAAGGTACTTACTGAGTTTTTGGATAATTTGCTGATTTACAAGAATGCATTGATTTCGATGAATTGCATGAGTGACCTCAACTCGAGTTTTATACTAGAAGTAATAGCAAGACGCCTACCTACTCGACTGCAAAGGAAGTGGGTGAAGATAAGCTCCCGTATGGAGGATGAGGGTATCGAGCCAAAATTTGATGATATCCTGAAACTGGTAAAAGATAGTGTCAATCAATCTATGAGCAAGTTCGCCAGTCTATTACATCTCACCCCTAGAATAGAGTAGTCTGAGGGTAAAACCCAATCATTGATGACGAATAGGCCTCAGAGAGGTGGATATCGAGAAGGCTCCATGATGTCTAGTAATGCATATAGACCTAGTGAGCGTAACAGGTTTCGTAGTACATCCTCAACAGATAAGTTACAAGATGCAAGACGAACACGGTTTTGTTTTACACGTTTGCAAGAGGTGCATACAGAAGTGAACTGTGAATCAGTGAGCAAGTTCAGTGATAAGCTAAATGTAAACTCCAGGCCCGACTCCGAATTGTGTGACGATAACAGTGCGGTCAAGAAGTCTGTGGTTGAAACTGGTAAGCCATTGTTGAATAGAGTGTCAGAGAATAGAGTTGCTGCTTCAGAGTGCAGTTCTGACCCTACAAGTTTACAAGGTATTACTAGTCAGAGTGAAGTTATAAAACCTTTAAGGATTTGCGAGGAGGAATCAAAATTGTCTACTTCTGTTATTAAAGAGTTTGAAAATGATGAAGTTGACGGTAAAGTGAATATTCGTGATAATGATCATGATACTTCACAGTTGTCTTTGGTTGATCATGATGAGATGATAGATATGCCTACTACTGGTGAGTTGAACAAAGGTTCTGTACAACTTGAACGTGAAGTGGAGTTAGAGGCAGATGGAGTTGCAGAAGGCATGCATACTTGTCAGACCGTCAGTGTGAGTGATCAGCATGTAGCCCACCCATCATTAGATGATATTGCTAAACCCGAACTAGTAGTGAAATACAGCAGTGGTGGTGGTCTTGCAGGTAGACAACTTTCTGAAAGTCGAGCAACAACAGCTTCTGATCCCCCGCTAACTTCATCAACTGGTATCAATCGGTCATCGTTGGTGTTGTCATCCACAATGAAACAGTCGCCCATCAACTCAAGTATCTTGTGCAATGACTATGATAGTATTGGTGCATTTGAAAGGACGAAAGATATTGCTCAGTTTAGAGAGGATAAGCCAAGTGTAAACGAGAGAGTAATTGTTAAATTGACTTGCATGAATAAAGGCATTTCTAGTTTCAAGTTACTATTTGAATGCTGTTGTCTTTGGTGTTAATTACTCTGTACCCAAGCTTGGTTGATCAGATACGTCGTGTGTTTGTTCGTCATCTATATTCTACGATACAATGACATGAGCGTGTTACCGTTCAGATTTGAGGATTTAGCTGATAGAAGGAAGTCAGCAAATGAACTCTGCGACGATTTTCCAACCTAGGGCGTACTGCTGTAAGTCCTACAATTCTTCAGAGGGTAGCGCATCAATGAGCAGTCCAATGTGCTTGGTGTGTGATTTTGTACATATGTTCATGTTGTACGTACTGAATTGATATCATCTGTCATCTATCTGTTGGTAATTGTGTTTGTGTCCGGACGACTTCCACTTGGATCATCAACCTGAGAAGGAATGTAGGCGTACTGCTGCAAGTCCTACAGTTCTTCAGGGGTAGTTTGTCGTCCCAGAATCCACAACATTTGATGTAGTGATTGTACATATGTATGTGTTAAATAGTTGTGTGAGTTCCAATTATTGTAATTGTTGGTTAGTCTTGATTGTGTCCGGACATTCTTCAACTTACAATCGTCAACCTGAGAAGGGTTGTAGGCGTACTGGTGTAAGTCCTGCGATTCTTCAAAGGAATTCCATCGAGACAAGATCTGCGAGTTTGTGTGCACTGTTTGTATATATGTGTAGTGCGTCATATCAATTGGTGTTTTTTGGATTCATTGTGTTTACTCGTTGTTTTCGTACCTTGTTTTTATTGCATAATTTTG
This sequence comes from Trichobilharzia regenti, assembly GCA_944472135.2. Taxonomy (NCBI): domain Eukaryota; kingdom Metazoa; phylum Platyhelminthes; class Trematoda; order Strigeidida; family Schistosomatidae; genus Trichobilharzia; species Trichobilharzia regenti. The sequence goes on from OX235266.1 coordinate 10,333,005, forward strand.
TTAAAATTTTCGTCGTGATTACTTCTGAAGTTGTGTCCACTCTTCTACATCCGTGAATGAATTGATTGATGTTAAGGACAGCCGATGGGTCGTATACGCCGGGGAGGCTAGTACTGAGACTGAAATGCACACGGAGATAATAATTAGCTGTGGAATCAGTGATTGAGAATGAATGCTTCTATTTATGCTGTTGTCCCACGAACCTGGGAGCGGGAATGTAGACGACTGAGGCTTGCATACGTCACCGCTGCTAGAACTGAGGCAGAATGAGTGACGAGCGATCGCAGTGGTAATTGGTAGTGAGTAGATAAGAGGATGAGCGTAGAGTATTGTGAGGTACTGCCATAGTCACGTTGTATTCTGCAAGAGTCATTCTAGCAAGTGGCGATTGTGTTACAAAGGATGCCTTTAACTGGAAGGCGCAGGTCGTCATTGATGTGTGAGATTGTCTGTGAGTATGCTTGTGGTGTGTTGGCTTTCCTGTTTGTTTTCATTTTAGCTCTGTCTGTGTGACTCAGGTTCTGGCAATGGCATCCAAGTCAACGTGTATTGGTCGTGATGGAAAAGAGGGGTTGGATCCCTATTTTGCCGGGGAGTATCAATGTAGTCGAAGATTGAACGATCAATTCATGGTTGTTTGGTGAAACCCAACTCTGTATTTTGGCGGGAGTTATGGATGCTGCAGTCATCATCTCATCATTGTCTGTGTAGAGGAATATCGAAAACTATCAGAGACCTTGTGTAACAACCTCATTGTTGGTTACATTTTGGTGTAAGAATAAAGGATTCTCGAGTCGCCAGTCAGTGTTCTGATTTTTGCGTTGGTTAATACAAAGTGTTTCTGAAAGTCTTCCAGGAACAGTGTGAGGTCCAGCGTAGTAAGAGCTAGACATTGACGGTTTATGAAAGCTGGCTGGCATACGTCATGCTCTATTCGTGTGGGATCTGATGAAATTGACTTTGTACTGAATTGGTAAAAGACTGAGGAAATGAATATATTGTCCTAAAGATGTAGGTTTTCTGCAGACATCTCCATTTCAGCTTTGCACGTGTGACCCAGGTTCTCGCATTAGCATCCAAGTCAACGTGTTTTAGTCATGATGGAGGAAAGGGATGTATCCGTTTTTTGCCTGGGAGTGTCGATTTGTTTGAAGATTGAACGATGAATTCATGGTTGTTTGCTCAAACCCAACTCTATATTTCGGCGGGAGTCATCAATCCGTCAGTCATCGTCCCATCGTTCACTGTTAGGTGGAAGACAGAGAAAAACTATCAGAAGTATTATCGTGATTTATTGTTATAACATGCATTCTTAGACTTTGTGTACAATAGCCTAATGTTTGGCTCTGTATAGGTGCAAGAATAAAGGGTTTTTGAGTCACCCATTTGTGTTGTCGTTTTTTGCGTTGGTTATTGAGCATAGTTCATGAAAGTCCTCCAAGGACAGTGTGAAGTCAAGTGTAGTTGGACCTAGACATTGACACTGACTTTGATGGAGACCCTGATGAAATATGGTAGAAAAGATGTACTCTACGTTACGTTGCTTTTATTACAGAGACTGCATACTTATTCAGGAAAGCCTCCGATAAGGTCCCCCAGAAAAGACCACTCATGCAGTTGGAAAGTCATGGTATCAAAGGTAGATTATTTAACTGGATTAGAGAATTCCTCATAGATTGTAGGCAGACGGTCAGAATACACTCGAAACTCACCTCCTGGACGGAAGCACTCAGAAGAGTGTCACAAGATATGGCACATGGGCCTGTCTAAATTATTTGTTTACCAATTCATTATCTGTGCTAAAAGATTCCTCAGTGCCCCTATACGCAGATGACTTGAAAATTTGGGGAGGGCTGAAGGGTGACGGCGATAAGCTCACGCTGCAACAAGACCTCAACAAATTGTAAGAGTTGCCCAGAAAATGGATACTTCCGATCAGTGCAGCGAAATGTGCAACGATGCTCACTGGATACATAAACACAACCCCCTACGAACTAGCGGGAATTTCACTCCCATCAGTTAAGACTCATTTTGATTTAAGTTTCATAGTTAGCCACGATTTAAAAACTACACCACACTGTCGCGCGGTGGCTGCACGTAGTTTCAGATCCTTATGGGCAATTCGCAGGGTTTTTACAGAATCACCAGAGATATGCTCACCTCCTTATGTCCATATATGATGAAGTTAGTATTGGAAAAATGTATTCAGGTAGCCAGTCCCTATCTTAAAGGGGACTCACGCATTCTAGAAAGGGTTCAACGGAATGCGATATGTATGATTCTCGGCATGACTAATTTATCACACGAGGAAAGACTAGAAAGTTTAAATCTCTTCTCCCTATCACACTGTAGACAGAGAGGAGATTTAATTGCATTGTTTAGGGTTTTATATAGTGACTACAGACCTCGTCTATTTTCTCCTTTCATTCCCACCAGGTCGGAGCACTTTAGAGGACATAGTGGAAGAGCTCGAAAGCAGAGAAGAAGCCATATTGCTGTGGGATAATGGTTCTCACACCGAGTCATAATCTCCTGAAACTGACTTCCCGAACAAGTGGTGTACGCAACACCAACTGATTCATTCAGGAAGGGTTTGGAAAAGCACAGAAATTTACTGGAAGAGAATCAACATAGACTTCAATCCTTCTATCCTCAATTAATAAATCTGAACTTTAGGGCAAGGATTCGGGTACGTTCCAACTTCTATTCACTGCGGGTTGGCCGTCCCTGGTATTCCTTACCGGTAGATGTAGCTATGGCCCCGTCTTTAGACGCCTTTAAGCGAGGGCTGGACAATCATGCAGCGACAGAAGGACTGCATCCAAATAGTCTATCCCCTTAAAATCCCATGCAACATTCAGGGGTAGACAATTAAACCTGTCGTTTTACTTCTTTACATTCTCTCCCGTCTCACTCTCCTGACAACTTTAACTGCACCTATTATTATTGTCATTATTACCGATATATATATATATATATATACATATAATTCATGTTATTCTTCAAATTTAATCAGCTGACTATTGTTAGGCTTTCCTATTTCCGTTTCTGTCTGTTAGTCTGAATAACTTCATCAATTATATCTATTATTATTGTCTCTTTTCTTTTGAAGAAGATACCGGAGGACTAACCGGTGAAAGGATCAACTCCAATCACAGTAGTAACAGTCGTAACACACCTCATACTACAAACCACACATCTAATCCTAACACTACTCCTTTCTGAGTCAACCAAAACTACGACAGTCGAGTTGCGGGACGAGCTACGTAGAATTTTACCGAAGATCAGGAATATATACTTCACAATCAAGAAGCGAGCACAAAGAAATCAAATTGGTTTATACTGGCTCGTAAAAACGATATTGGATATTGGACTCGGCGCGCATTGTGGTGGTTGCTTTACGTCACATGTGGGTGTCATGCGGACTTTTCTTTTTATGTTTATAGCTTGATCCCACACCACGTTTTTTTGAATGTATGGGGTTTTCAGCATGTGATATCGGTAGCCCAAATTTTGCAGGCTGACCATCGATATCAGGTGTGCGTCGGCAGGGGATTGAACCCCGGGCCATGTGCATGGTCGGCGAGAGTACATACGCTGTGCCACCGATGCATTGTTTGCGTGGTTTGTTTCCATATTAGACAGCGTTTGACTTTAAGCTCCTGTAAGTACTAACGGAAAATAATCTTGAGCACACTAACCACATGGTAAGTGCGATTTCTGCGCTAAATATATTTGTATGTATATAGATATTTGTAAATATATGTGTATACACATACATTCTTCAGAAATAATGGATTAAGAGGGATAAAACTAACACAAGATACAGTCATCTGATGTGTGGCAAAATACTTCCCAGCGGAGTAATTTAATCACGTCCAGTGCTTGTAATAACCTAAATCTTCTAACTTTTCCTAAACCTAACCCTAAAGTGAAAATATCCTTAAACTAACCTTAATTTAATGTTGCTCTCACTAGGTTGAACTAACCATAACCTGCCTTTAAATTAAATCCTAACTAATTCTTTCCCAAACCTATTCGGAACATTATCGGATAATGCATTAAATAACAACACTTCACTGAGTATATTTTATTCATGACTACAATATTATTTGCCAGGTTTCAATAACTTGCTCTTTGAACATTTTTAGGTCGTTGGTGCGGTCGTACTCTACTGGTACTTACTGGTGCTTAAAGTTTAACTTGGCCCGTATGGTTTTATGCTGTCATACTGGGTAACTATCAGTTTTTCTATTTTTTATGTGTATGTAAAAGCGACTGTATTTTTTGCTTTTTCCATTCTTTTAGATTCTAGTGTCTGAGTAGACTCTAATTGTCGGTTTTGCGAAGGATTTCCTTGAAGCTTCATTCTTCCAGCTTGCCTTTCGGCTTGGCCCGAAACTTTCTGTGATTAATTATCATGGGTTTTAGTGATCTTGGTTTGATTCCTGAGTTATGTTCAGTATGTAGACGAGTCAAGTGGTCATATCCCACACAAATACAGTCAGCAGCAATACCTCCCGCTCTCGAAGGTTTGTTCTAAAGTATTTATCTGTTAGCTTACTTCGTTTTCTGTACATGGTGGTATCTTATTTGGTGACTTTTGGGAAAGTAAAGGGTTGCAGTGTCAGTGTGGTTATTGTCAGTGGCTGTTGGCGAAATCAATGTCTCACAGTGAAATATATTGTAAAATGATCATACTGCTTGTAGCTTCGAGATACACCACTATATGCCAAGAAGAAAATATGGTTAGTAAGACTACTAATGTGCAGGCATAACTGAATAGCCTTAAAAATCTCATTTTCAGCTTTTGGGTTCAGGGTTTAATATTGGCTCAGCCTATTTAATTAGTATCATTTAAAGTGTCACCCATAACATGGTGCATAGGAAACTGTCTCAGGCCAATGAATTCTAACTGACTAAGACGTCTCATTTTTCTAAGTGATATTACAGGTTGCTTTAGCATGATCTTCAAGATTTTTATTTAGGTATTTTTGGGATTCGCCATAAGTTGCTTCCTACTTTTTTGCTTATAGCACTTAGTGTTCGCCAGTTGAAAATTTCTCCGTGTTGGCCAAATTAGTCTAACAAGAATTACAAAGTGTTGGGATAATAGAGATTTGTAGCTCAGGTGGGTGATTTGCAATTAGTAGTGTTCTCTGGTTGGTTTAGTCGCGGAGCTTTCGTCGTCCTTCTGGACAACATCTGCTTTCAGCGCAATATTTAGGATAAAATGAAATGATTTAAATTTCTCCCGGTAACCATCATTACATATGTATTGACCATTTTCTATCGACTTGGATTTTAAACTTTCTGGTCACGTGATTTACTTTTTATTAGTTGGTGTATTTGGTCTACATTAACGTGTTTGTTAATTGCACATTCGTTTGAGTATTAGGCTTCTAGCAATTCCCTGGCATTACTTTAAGTGTTTTTCCCCTGTCTAAGATTTTGACATTATCCCAATCAAATTGACGTCCATAATTGTCTGTGTGCATTGATATGAAAGAATATATGTCTTGTCTTTTCACGGCTGATTTGTGTTCTTGGATTCTGATTCTAAGTGGACGCCCACTTTGGCCGATGTAACGCCTGTTACAGTTCATACAATTTATTTTGTAAATTGTATTAATCTCCTTTTTCTGTTGGATCTTTCGGTTTGCATAATATCGAATTAAGTGATTTGACTGGCTTGTGTGCTATATCTATATCAAACTGTTTCAGTATTCTAGCTGTTATTTCAGAGATATTTCTCATGTATGGTAGGATAAATTTTCTTGTGGTCTTTGATGATGGTTCCTCGTTGGTGTTTATTCGATTTTAAACACTTCGATGAAACACCAAAAGTGCCAGGGAATTTTTAGAAGCCTGGTACTCAATCGAATATGCGATTAACAAACACGTTAATATAGACCAAATACACCAACTAATAAAAAGTAAATCACATGACCAGAAAGTTTAAAATCCAAGTCGATAGAAAATGGTCAATACATATGTAATGATGGTTACCGGGAGACGCAATTATATCACTCATGGAGAAAATTTAAATCATTTCACTTTATCCTAAATATTGCGCTGAAAGCAGATGTTGTCCAGAAGGACGACGAAAGCTCCGCGACTAAACCAACCAGAGAACACTATAAATTACAAAGTGTTGGAATTAGTGGAACATGTTTTTTGGTGCTCCCTCTCTTCAGGAAATTGCGTGTGTGTGTGTATCGCAATTATCCCCTAAAATTGTGTGGCTTATTCATCATCACTAACTATGTATGATTATTCTCCTCAAATCGTCGATTTTATTCATGAGGTTCCATGTCGTTTTAAGTTAAAGGCATAACCCTCCCATTTTTCCAGATTTTCTACTATGAGGCACAGTAATAAAGTAGGCAGAGGTTGAAATAATGCAAGATGTCATTAGTTGTGGTTAAATGCTTCTGTACCACTTGTGGAGTTTGCGCTCTTCAAAGCAGGTAGGTTAGCTGAAATATATTATTTCAGAGCACATGACGGTGTGTTGTTTTTCATTACTTTACGTCCCCAATAGAACATAGGGCTTCAAACTAGAGGTTTGAAGTTTCTGTAGCGGTGGTGTTTATTTTTACGGGATGGGGTTACTGCTAGCGAAGACAGCCCTATTTATATTAGTATAGTTAAGAGTATAGATTTCCGAATCACTTCTTTGTTGTGATGACGCGGTGGTCTTAACCTGTATGCAGATGATTAGTCGAGGATCTGAAAATCTGCACAAGATTACTAGAAAAGGAGGACAATATATACTTTGCAAATATCTTTGCAAGACTACCTACTATCACCAATGACTTCTGATTGCAGTAGATTGGATAATGCGACAGACAGCGGCGGGGAATGAGGAAACAGGCATAAAATGGACCCAAACAAAAAACACTTTGAGGGTCTGGACTTCGCCGATGATACATGTCTGATTTTCCACAAACTGGGAGATATGCAAATGATGAAAAGCAACAAGTTGGCGATAGAAGAAGCATCAAAGATAAGACTTCAGGTGAACATTGAAAAAAACATAGGTGATGAAGATTCCTGGCCAACACCAACAACAGACAATAACCAGCCAGCATAAATGGGAGGAACCTGAAAGAAACAACCTCCTTCACCTACCTGCCTCTGAAGGATCGTTTCAACTACAGGCGGAAATGACGAGGATATCAAAGCCAGACTAGGAAAAGCAAGACAAGCCTTCATTATTCTCAAGTCTGTGTGAAGGTCAACAGCACTCAGCATGAAAATGAAAATAAGATCCGGATTTTCAACTCCAATATGAATTCAGTCAGTTCTACTATACGGATCAGAGACTTGGTGAGCCATAAAGAACACCTCAAACAAAACACAGACCTCCATCAACAGGTATCTTCGCTCAATACTAGTCAAGATCAGATGGCCGGCCAGAAAAGATCAGCAATAGGGATTTCTGGCAATGACTGAACCAACCAGGAACCGATTGTGCAACAAATAGGCAGGAAGAAATGGAGTTGGATTAGCCATACTCTGAGGAAACAAACCATCAAGTGACATCAAACGACAGGTCATCACTCGAGTGAAACTCGAACAGGAAGTGGCGAGTTGGTTGTCCAGAAGTGACTTGGAGCAGGTGATGTGAAGAGGAGATGAAAGCATCTGGGCAGACTTGGAGCCAGGTGAAAACTCTAGCAAAGAAGCGAACGCAATGGAGACGTGGGCGGCTGAAGCTCTATGTTCCTCTAGGAATTAAAGGAAATAATAATAATAAATATTCTTGCGGTCACAGCTATTTTTATTATATTGGTTGGGTAAATTGTTTGCCTCTTGATTTGACTTTGTACCGAGTGTATTGAGTTCAGAATTTTTGTGTACCAATGCAGTCATTTGGCATCTGGTAACCCGTCTATTCTTGCACAGCCCTTCAGCACCTATTACATTTAAACAAATAAATTAATTTTATCATATTGGTGCCCATTGGAAGCTTCAAAACAAAAAAATGAATAACTCACCACCTACAAATTCATCTGGCTTTCATTTTAGTTCTGTTCAAAGTTTCACACTGTAGAAATTCTCCTCTTGGTTGTGGAAAGCTACCTTCAAAAGAAAGTCTGTAGACATTGAGGAATAGTGTTTTGAAGAAGTAATGGGAAACTTGTTTCCTTGCTTTTCAAATAGAGAACTTGGGGCTTCAAGCTTCATCTTCGAAGTTTCAGTAGCAGCAATGTTTTCCATAGGGTTGGGTTGTTAGCTTCACAGCCCCAACCTCCCCTCTCTACCAAGCTTGAAACCTGTTAAATAAGGTTAAGGAGCGTGTTGACCAAGGAACTAACCCTGAACCACATGCATGATTGGCGAGTGTTCTCCCACCGAGCCACTGAAACACATTACTATCTGATATTACATCATATTTCGCGAATTGCATCAACAAGAACATAGAACTCTGCACCGGTGTGCAGCAGTTTGAGTCGCCACACTTCACTCAATACACAAAGCCAGGGAAAAAGTAAAAAGAAAGCAAAATGGAGACAGTAAACAGAGATATGAGGCAAAGAAATAGTAATAACGAAGAACAATATAGTTTTGTTGGGTATTATAAGTCACAAGGAGTGGATGCATCTCCGCCATCCACTGTGAACGATTCTGAGCCCTATCACCAATTTTCTCCAGCCGTCATTGGTTTTTACCGTCCCGAGGACCCTAACCAGGAAGTCTACACCTTCCTACGTGGCTGGCTCAAACTAACTGTTGTGGATTTGATTGATTGATGAAGCCATGCTTTGGTTTGACCACCGCTGACTAACTCTTTTCCAACCTGACCCTATGCCAGCTAACATTCCCCGTCGAGAAATACATCATTGTTCTCAGTGTTGATTATTGTTGTTTGTTATAAAGTAATTTTACTTTTCTCATTTTATATGGTTATCAATGACTCCATTTCAACTCTTCTACTTTCTAAGGAAAGGATATTGTTGGAATCGCAGAGACAGGATCTGGAAAAACAGGTGCATTTCTTCTTCCAATAATTCAAGTAAGTAAGTAAGTAAGATGTACAACCGCCGTTGAATAAAATTTTGTGGCGCTAATATGTCCATACACCCCCCCTCCGATACATTTGCATAAAATGGTTGATTCTACTTACGTGAATCGTAATCAAAAACATTACCATGACATGCGAAACTTTTGGCTCAGTTGTCCACATATCTCTGTGAATGTTTTTTTCTCAATAGAGTATATACACGACATTTTCACGGGTGAATTGTGTTCAAATATTGTCACTGACTAAACTGGCTGACATTCATTTCTATTTTTCTTATTTTATGTTCACTTTTTGGGCCATTAAGGTGTCCTTTTCTATATGGATTTAACTAGCTATCGCACACTATGTAGCATTATTTGTGATGGGTAAAAAAGTAAAGAGTATTTGAGCTAACAGCCTCAGTTTGTCAATCGTAGTTCCTTATAATTGTATAATTTGAAAATTCCAATAATGATAATTATAGAACAGGATTTAAGCAACCAAATACGTTTGCATTTTCGGTAAATTCTCATCAGGCTTACTACATTTACATAGTGAAATATTAGTGATATAGGCATTTGAATTAATGTGGTTAATAAACTTTAAGATGTGAATTAGTGAATAACTATCAAGGTGGTCATAATAATAACGAGGATGAATTCATTCAAGTGTGTTTATATAATCTAGGCAAAGGTGAGTGTATAGGCAGAATGTGTACACTAGTAAGGGTAGGGGGTGAAGAATAACTATTGTTACATAATGATAATATAATATAATAATAACGAATTGCGAAACGGAGATTTGGGAAGCTACATCACCTGCAACGGGTTGATCGCTGACGTAATTTCACCACAGATACAGAATGCTAGTTTCGCACATGTCAGTTTATGCCGTCTCTGGCGTAGACGTGATATCCGACTAACTGTCGACCAAAGGGCAGGTGTACTGCTCAGCAGTCCGCTCCCTCCTCCTTTATGGCTGTGGGACCTGGCCATTGAGAGTGGAAGACATGGAAAGATTGGCTGTCTATATTCATAGGTGTCTGCGTTCTATCTCCTCTGTGAAGAGGTATAATAAGGTAAGCGATATTGAGGTTAGGCGTCGAGTGCTAGGTATGTGTGAGAGGAAATCAATCGACGAGGCTGTGAAGCTACATTGACTGAAATGGTTAGGACATGTGTTACGCACGTCTCGCCTGGCCATCGCCTTCCTTCACGGGCAGTGTTAGCTGACATAGGGTCAGGTTGGAAAAGATCTAGCACGCGGTGGTCAAACCAAAACACGGCTTCCCCAGTCAATGAAATCCACATAAGTTAGTTTAAGCCATTCGCGTAGGGAGGTGTAGACTTCCTGGTTGGGGTCCTCCGGATGGCAAAAACCAATGGCTGGAGACAATCGGTGATGTGGCTCAAAATCCTCGTTCTCAATGGCTGGCGTAGATGCGTCCACTCCTTGTGACTTGTAATTTCCAATGAAACTATATTGCTCTTCGTTATTACTATTCCTTTGTCTCACACCTTTGTTTACTGTCTCTATTATTCATTTCTTATACTTTCTTCTCTTGGTTCGTGTGCTACATGGGGGGGGGGTTGAGTGTGGCGACTTGAACTGCCGTACACATGTGCAGAGTTCTGTGTCGAAAACAGATAGGCAGACAAAAACAGAAATTAAAATGTACAATTACAATACAGGATGATATTGATAATACAGTTAGTATTACAAATAAAATATGAAATAAAAGTAATAAGGTAATATTAACAGTTATGCGGTGTCATCAGGAGGCGTAACTATTTTAGGTTTACGTTGAAGACCAAGAGACGGAGAGGCATTGAACAAACTTTTTCTGAACACGCCACTCGTTGTATAATTCCAACGCACGTGAAAGATAAGCTACCGAATTTGGCCACTTCAGTGTGCATCTATAAATTTAACTGTTCATATAGAGACCCACCATCGCCTTCTGAAGCACTGTGCAACCTAGTCAGACAGAGGAGTCGTAAAGTCAAGTTCCATACTGGCATGCCTATTGGATACGGAACAGAAAACTGACAACAATTTTAGCTTTTACAATTCTAAGCAGGGTGCAACCTCAACTCCCTCCTAGGTTGGTACGTCTTCGGTTGCTAAGAGTAGCTGAGGCAGAATTTTCACTTCAATTACTGTGTTCAGAAAAAGTTTGTTCAGTCTCTACCCCTCCTTTGGCCTTCGCTCCCAACATAAAATAGTTATCTCTCCTGGTGACACCGGATAACTGTAAATATTATCTTATTTGTGATGCTAACTACATTGCATGGAGGATTTCATCATGAGCTGACACCAGCTAGCGGACCATTGGAAGACCTAGAAGTACTGGAGGGCTGTTTCGTCCTAGCTTGGGACTCTTCATCAGTACGAACCCACTCGGGTTAAAACCCGGTGCATTATCAATATTGTGCTGTGCTGTAGCTGTACATTTTATTTCCGGTTTCACTATTTATTATTATTATAATATTATCACTATGTGACAACGGTTATTTCACTCCCCACCCCTACTAGTATGCACATTTTACCTATATGCTCTCCAATATGAAGATTATATAAATACTTGAATGAATTGACCTTTGTTAATTATAATGATCACTTAGATCGTTATCCATAATTAATTCACATTATAAAATTTTTTGTTATTCCTCGGCGTTCTGTGGGGAACAAAGGGCTTCAAGCTGGTGATCTGAAGTTCCACTAGATCTGGTGTTTCTTTTTCCGGGTAGAGTTGTCAGCTCCACGTCATACCTCCCCTCCTTACAATTGGGGTTTAGGATTTCGTCTGCTGGGAATTGAACCCAAGCCATGTTGTGCATGGTAGACGACTGATCTACCAGCGGACTACCAACTTTCTATATACTCCATTGCAATTCAACATTCTGATTTAGATCAAGAAGTATAAGAAGTGTGGAGCTCGCATAATTTGATGTTTCAGGATATTTGGAGACATTACAACCTCATCCGTAAACTCTGGTACAGAATGTCTAAAACCTGTAGTGATGGCATAACTTATCTCACAGTTGTTTCAGTGTTCCATATTAGTTTGCTTATTAGATGTATCACACAGTGAATGACAGTATTATTTACTGGATGACACAGTTTCGAACACAATTTATTGTCCATAATCCTATCAATGATAATCGCACGACTTTGAAACTTGAGTTTTATAGTTTTCTTTGTCTTCTCCTATTTGTCGTCGTAGGGGTAGTAGAATTTTCCAGATATGAGGGACAGGTAATGAATCATTCCAATTACATGTATTTGTAATTGATTCGATAAACAAAGCTTCTGTTATCAATCTCTCCCCCTCCACCCTGCTGTAACATTAGATTTCAAAACTGTCATCCTATCCCATCCAGCCTATTGTATGGTTGTGTGTGACTGCATGTAGTGATCGCCATGGTTGGACTATTCTCTAGATTTCTTATTTTATTTGGGTCAACCAATCTAGATTATGTTAGGTTTTTTATGTTCGGCTAGTCTGACTGCCCCTGTTCTACTAGTTTGACCTATGTATTCGACCTGACAATCATTGCAAGCAGGGAGGGTATTAGATAAACTAAATTGTTTTGTCTTAAAGGCTTCGCAGGATTGACCCTTTAACCGATAAAGCTTGTTTCTAATTGAGTTTGTGGGTTTGAATGTCACTTTTATTCCTACTTTGTTAAGAATTATGCGTAGGCTTTCCGAGGTTTCTTCTCCGTATGGAGTTACTACTGATGATTTAGATTCCTTATTGTTGGTGTTGTCTTGCGCATGTAGACATGCATGTCGTCATTATTATTATCATCACTATCACAACTAACATTGTTTATTTTATTTTTACATTTCCCTACATATTTCCTGACTAATTTATCAGGGTAATTATTAAGTTTTAAGGCGTCTCTTATATGTATCACTTCATGTCTTAGATTTTCCTTGGTACTACTTAGTTTTTGTTCTCTGTCACTTAAACATTTCACCAATCCTGTTTTTACTGACATAGGATGGGATGATCGGAAGTCCAAATATCTGTTTGAATGTGTATGTGGGTTTCCTGTAAACACTAGTAGTGTTTAACTTCCCATCTTCTTTCCTTTTCACACTGCCATCTAACATTTGAAGCTCCTCTTCCTGACTTTCCAATTCGTCATGAGTGAATTGAATTGCCTCCAATTTAGAGTTAATGTGTTTCAGTGTTATTGATCTTATTAAAAAAGTTAGAAAGTCTGAGCAATTTTGTCTACAGATTCTTCGATTGTTTAATCTGGTTTCTCCAAACTAAATTCATTGACGCAATTTATGCTAATACACTGACATTGTAAGAAATATTACTCCAAACGATAGTACCACCTCTTCTGAAAACTAACACTTCGAATGAGTAGATATACTAAATAAAACAGGTAGGTTGTTATCTGGGTTTCTAGTGGGAAGTCGTGACCAGTAGGGTACAGCAGGTTGGGCGGTTGTGAGGACAAATACTTGCCAGCTTTGATACTGGCTAGTGGTCGTACCATGTCGTGAATTGGCAGAAGTTGGAATTTATGGGATGGCTGGCCATTGGATCGGGTGCCAGTGGCTTGATGGTCTACGAGGTCGCCATGTACCAGAAGGTCCTGGATTCGAATCCCAGTACGGGGATGCGTACTGATGAAGAGTCCCAAACTAGGCTGACGAGGTAGCTGTCCAGTACTCCTAAGTGGTTTTCCAATAGCTCTCTAACCAATATCAGCTCATGATGAAATCCTGTAACCAATCAATCAAAATCCTTTTAAATCAATACGTGAACAAGCTATTCTATAGCTCTGTAAACTGATGCAACAGTTCTTAAGTAGGCGATTGTTAACCGAAGTTGAGCACCTGGCTTTCAATACTTTCCTCATTCAACGTGTTTTTATCTCAGATGCTACTTCGTTCCTATGTAACCGCCATTAAGTCAGTTCAATGACTAGTTAGAGTCAACTACTATATATTAGTGAGACGAGTGAAAGTTTGGAATTGGCAAATGAAGTTAAACTATCTCCTAAGGTTTTCCCAGTTATCCTTTTTGCCAGTAATCAGGTTGTTGCTGAAGGTGGTAACCGGTCAGGTGTGCATAAACACAGAAAAAAAGCAATTTCAGTTGAGCTTCAATCAGTTCACTAAGAAGCACTTGTTCTCAAAGAACTTTCATATTAAAAGGTGACACTCAACCTAGACTAGGATTTCTCATATCTCTTTTCTTTGATCTCTCACAGAAAGTGTTATGTACTAGTTTCCCCCGTCGCCAAATTGTTATGTACTCGTCGCTAAATTATTGTTATGGTCTGGTCGGGAAACTAATAGTCCTAACGCAAGAAAGACGGAAATCAGAAGACCACTAGGTTTGCGATGATACTTCTATTTCCAACACAAGGAGAATGCAATAAAAGTGGTATCACACCCAAGCGGTAAGTAAGTAAGTAAGTGTAAGTAAGTAAGTCACACCAATTGTGAGAGCGAAATATATATGACAAGGGTGTGAACAATCATTAGACAGTCTTAACATGAATGGCTAATTATAATGAAGTATCGATCCATATATACATAGCGAAATATAGCAGACATGTCAACAACCACCATATATGGATATATGTCACCAAGCAACGGACTGTCAACAAACACTCATATTATATATAATATAATATAAGGAGAATATACATTGTTAAAGGTGAAAAGTTCATACAAGTGAAATGGTCACAGACTAAGAGAGCAAACAGAAAGAGAGACCAACATGCACACACACACATAAATATATATATATATGTGGATACATATCAGAAAGCACTCATAAGGTACTGAAATTCTGTGCTATAATTCCATGATAGGGTGTTTAATTTTGTTATAATTCCCTATTATATATTTCATGCAAACAGAATTAGAATTCCATAGTCGATGGAATTATCTGCGTTTAGTGTTCATTTAATTGAAACAAGTCATAATAAACATTATTATTATTTCCTTTAGTTCCTAGAGGAAAATAGGGCTTCAGCCGAACGTTTCTATTGCGTTTGATTTTCTGACAACGTTTTCACCTGGTTGCCCACATACTTTCATCTCCTCTTCACATCACCTGCTCCAAGTCACTTTTGGACGACCAACTCGTCACTTCCCGTTTGAGTTTCACTCGAGTGATGACCTGTCGTTTGATGTCACTTGATGATTTGTTTTCGCAGAGTATGGCTAATCCAACTCCATTTCTTCCTGCCTATTTGTTGCACAATCGGTTCCTGGTTGGTTCAGTCATTGCCAGAAATCCCTATTGCTTATCATTTCTGGCCGGCCATCTGATCTTGAGCGGAGTATTGAGCGAAGATACCTGTTGATGGAGGTCTGTATTTTGTTTGAGGTGTTCTTTATGGCGCACCAAGTCTCTGATCCGTATAGTAGAACTGACTGAGTTCATATTGGAGTTGAAAATCCGGATCTTATTTTCATTTTCATGCTGAGTGCTGTTGACCTTCACACAGACTTGAGAATAATGAAGGCTTGTCTTGCTTTTCCTAGTCTGGCTTTGATATCTTCGTCAGTCCCTTTCGCCTGTAGTTGAAATGACGCTTTCCAGGTCGGTATGTAAAGGAGGTTATTTCTTTCAGGTTCCTCTCAATTATGCTGGCTGGTTGTTGTCTGTTGTTGTTGTTACTGTTGCTGTTTGCCAGGAATCTTCATCACCTACCTGTGTTTTCTGTATGTTCACTTGTAGTCTTATCTTTGATGCTTCTTCTATCGCCAACTTGTTGCTTTTCATCATTTGCATATCTTTCAGTTTGTGGGAAATCAGACATATATCATCGGCGAAGTCCAGATCCTCAAAGTGTTTTTTGTTTGGGTGCATTTTATGCCTGTTTCCTCATTCCCCACCGCTGTCTGTCGCATTATCCAATCTACTGCAATCAGGAGAGTCATTGGAGATAGTAGGCAGCCAGCCAGCTTGTCTTACTCCGGTCTTCATTTCGAAGGATTCCGTGAGTTTCCCGTTGTGGATTACTTGGTATGCAACATTTTCGTACAAGTGTTTGATGAGATGTATAATTGTTGGCGTAATAAACATACTTGCAGTAATTTCAAGTCATCTTTAAACCCATAGTCGTTGAGGGATTTTTCGGAATGACCTAATATCTATTTAACTACTTAATTCATCAGTTCATCGGTACTCTTATCACGTTCTGTGATGTGTGCATGTATATGCTTACTCTGAACAGACACAGGAAACTGGTAGCTATGAAGTCAATACCCGCTCAGTTTAGCGACGAAACAAGGTGTCTATTTAGGGAAGACGTAGTAGTACTGAGGTTACACATAGAGTAGTTAGGTAAGTTAGGAAAGTCAGTCGATTATGTTGTAAAGGTACATCGATTAAGATGTCTAGTAGATGTATTACGCCTACCGAGCCATCGCCTTCCGTGTCAGAGGAAACGCTAGCTGACATTCGTTAGGTTGGAAAAGAGTTACATTACTATCAATACAACCATCAAACCATCGCATCAATCCATTGAGCCCTTGACAGTTGGTTTGAGCCACGTAAGAATGTGCTGACTATAAATGGCTGGGATCTTCGAGATGCTAAGAACTAATGACTACAGGCTGTTGGTGATATGGCCCCAAATCGTTTTCAATGGCGCAGATAGAGATGATTTGTAGCTCAGGTGGATGATTTTGATGTGGTTGTGTTCTCTGAGCAGTTGGATAGTTAATTTGCGAAGCTTTCATCGCCCTACTAGACGACATCTTCCTTCAGCGCATACATCAATTTGAAGTGAGCTTTTAGATTTCCCCACGAGTTTATCAATCATCTCTCCTGGTGACTTTGGACGTGACTGGTTGTTTTTGTGTGTTTTCACACCTTCTGGACCACTTGTGTTGGAACTGATTGTTTCTTTGACTTGAAGTTTGACCCTTTGTGTGTGAAGTTTCTTTCTTATCGGTTGATAAATTTTGTCTATCTCTATGCGTCTATTAATTGGTGATTCACCGGAGGATCAGGTAGGCTTCTAAAAAATTCTCTAGCATTCTTGTTGTTTCCTCTGTCTAATATTTGAACGTTGTTCCAGTCGAATCGATGTCCGTGGTTGTCTGTGTGTAGTGAAATGAGGGAGTGGATATCATGTCTTTTGACGGCTAGCTTATGTTCGTGGATACGAAGACGAAGGGGACGTCCACTTTGACCAATGTAGTGTTTTTCGCAGTTGTTACAGTTTATTTTGTAGATGATGTTGGTTGGTTATCTTCTTTCGCTGTTGAGTCTTTTGGTTGACATAAAGCTGGCTGAGTGAAGTGGCTTTGTTGGTTTGTGTACGATGTCAATTCCTTAAGGTTTGAAGAGTACTGTAGTGATTTCTGAGATATCCTTTATATATGTGGTAAGGCGATTTTCTTTGTGCTTTCCTTGGTTGGGGCTTTCAGTTTGATAGGTTGGCTTGGGGGGGTATATGTGTCTTTTGATGAAAATGGCGCAGATACATTTCCCCTTTGGAATTTCTCGGATCTACTTAACCCCTTCTTCTCTAACTTTGTGCGCCATATAGAGTTTGACAGATTGAATCGGTGTACTTTTTGTCCAGAGTCCTACATTGAAACTCAGTTAGTCAGTTAGTTAGTAGTTATTCAATTCACCGGTGGCACAGTGGTTAGGACTCTTGCCGACCATGCACATGTTCCGGGGTTCGAGCTCACCCCGACGCACACCTGATGTCTATGGTCGACCTGCGAAATTTGGGCTACCGATATCCATGCTGAAAATTCCATACTTGTACC
This sequence comes from Trichobilharzia regenti, assembly GCA_944472135.2. Lineage (NCBI taxonomy): Eukaryota > Metazoa > Platyhelminthes > Trematoda > Strigeidida > Schistosomatidae > Trichobilharzia > Trichobilharzia regenti. Next base: position 10,350,790 of record OX235266.1, read on the forward strand.
AAAAATGCGGTGTGGAATCAAGCTGTAATCAAAAATAAAAATAAATAAAATAAATAATTCTGCCCACATTTTTATTCTTTTCAATTTATACAGCACTGGATCAAATCAGGTCAGCCTGTTGGTTTCGCGCTTATATTAGCACCAACACGAGAATTAGCTCAACAATTAGCCAATGAAGCAGAACACCTGGGACAGTATAAAGGCGATGGCATGGAATTCCGCTTACAAGTTATTCGACTTGTCGGTGGTGAAGATATTGTTGATCAAGCTTTAAAATTAGCCTGGAGAAAACATCACATTATTGTTGGTAAGCGGTGTATATTTTTGACTGGACACTAGTAAGTATCTAGTGTAATGTGCCTGTGTGTCAAGTCTTATCTTCGGTGCAGACTGAATTCTATTTCCAGTCAAGCTTGAAATGTGGCTTGCCATTACAATGCAGTGTGAATTGTTGTTATTAGATGGTTGGAGGCAATCGACCGCAGGAAGCCTTACGTGACCTAGGTTTCGTGCTAGTTGGCACTCACCAGTGAGTCAGTCAGCAAGGCGTATCTGCAACTGCCTCGAAGGAACTCATGTCCCTTCTGAGATTTGAATCTGCGTCACCTAGTGAGTACTACAGTCACAGACGTTACCATTAAGCTATTCAGACTAGTAAAGTCTCTGACTGCAGTATTCACTGGATGACTAATCGTCCAGTCTTCAGTGTCAGGAGAAGAGTACAGCTATTATAATAAAAGTTTTCAGCTTAAAGAAATTGAGCCTTGTTTGTGAATAAATCATTACAATGTTATTAAGAATAATTAATATGAACCTTTTTTTAGGCAGCGAAAATATGTTTTTGTGCGTGTGTGTGTGTATGTGGACATTTTTTCCGCTTGGAACCTTCAGCGTGGATAAATCCAAGTATTTCTGCTAAAGAAGCTATACGTTTCATGGTAAACTAAGAGATATGTGTAGAGTAATAGAAGAAAAGGCGTTCAACGAAGAGTTACTCTCAAGAGTTATTCTCAAGCTGTACAGTCGCATATACATAGCAGTGAATGAAGCCTGGAAGAATATTCAGTCAGCCATAGATACAGCTGTTAAAGCTGTGAATAAGGCGAATCCAAAGGTGAGTAAAAAGCATTGGATTTCGACTGCCTCATCCGAATTGATAGATGCTAGAAGACTTATTCCGGCGAGCTCCGAATTCAATGAGGATCGAAAGCTGCACAAAGGAAACTTACGAAAAGTCTCCGCAAGGACCGTGAACAGTGGTGGCTGACAAAGACAAAAGAGATGGAAAAAGCATCGGGGATAGGCAACACTAGGCAACTGTTTAGACTCATCAGGGAAACGGGTGGGAGAAGGCAAATCATAAGTGAAACAATCTCAGAGAAAAATGGCACCATAATTAGCTCTCAGGATAGACGCTAGAAAGAACACTTTGAGGAACAATTTAACTTGCCTACAGCCACACTGAACCTCCCCGCCATCCAGCACACACCCGAATGAGATATAGACACTGGTCCGCCGTCGGTGAGGTCACAAAAGCTATCTGTAATTTGAAACGAGGCAAAGTGGTAGGACCGACGGAATTATTCCGGAGGTGTTTAAATATGGGGGTGACATACTAGTTTGTAGATTAACTAAGGTACTAGGCAAAGTCTGGGGATCAGAGACGGTTCCATCACACTAGGGTAAGTCACTTATTATACCGATATTCAAGAAGGGAAACAAGTCCTCGTGTGATGATCATAGGGGGATCAGCCCAACGAACATAGTTTCTAAAATCCTAGGCTCAGTAATCATGCATAGACTAAGCAGAACTCGGGAGGAACACACGAGGGAAAATCAAGCAGGCTTTAAACCAGGTAGAGGGTGCATAGATCATATCTTCACTTTCCGACGGATTCTAGAACATAGACACACTTTTCGGCGTCCAACAATTGTCATATTTCTTGACTTGAAGGTGGCCTTCGACTCCGTGGATCGAAAGGTACTATGGCAATGTTTGATTGTGAAGGGAGTACCAAGAAAGTACACTGCACTAGTCAAGGCACCCTATTCAAACTCCCTTAGTCGTGTGAGGGCTTATGGGGAATTGTCATCTGAATTGGTAACAACCAGTGGTGTCCTTCCCCATTCCTGTTTAACTTCATCACAGATATGCTAATGGGAGTACCCTTAACTGGACTGAACGACTTAGGAATCGACTTGTTACCAGGGAATAGTCTTATGGACTTAGAATATGCAGATGACATAGTCCTGTTAGGGGAGGATGCTGACAAAATCCAGCAGAGTCTTCTGAACACCTTGAGCAGCAATCTTCGTATGTTTGGCATGCGATTCGCCCATGCTGCTACAGGACTGGACTACGTCAGCTCCTAGCTTAGTGATAGGGAGTGAAGTGATGGAACATGTTGACCACTTCACCTATTTGGGAAGTTGTATCAGCACCAACGAACTGATTGGCGACGAAATCTCAACACGGATCCGAAAAGCTCGAGCTGCTTTCGCTAACTTACACCATCTCTGGCGTATGCGTGACATCCGGCTATCAACCAAGGGACGTGTGTACTGCTCAGCACTTCGCTCCGTCCTTCTCTATGGCTCTGAAACATGGCCAATACGAGTTTAAGACATGAAAAGGTTGGCTGTTTTTTATCATAGATGTCTGCGATCTCTTTCTCACGTTAGGTGGTATGCTAAGGTAAGTAATGCTGACGTTAGGCGTAGAGTGTTGGGCAAAGAGGGAAAACCAATCGACGAGGCTATAAATTTACATAGATTGAGATGGCTGAGCATGCTTAACCATCGCCTCCCCCGACGGGCATTACTAGCTGATATAGAGGTACAGGCTGGAAAAGAGTAAGTGGTGGCCAAACAAAAACATGGCCTCATCAATCCATGAAATCATTGACAGTTAAACTGAGTCAGGTAGGGAGATGCAGACTTCCGGATTGGGGCCTTCGGGACTCTAGGAATCAATGGCTGGAGGAGACAGGTGTGACATGGCTCAAAATCGTTGTCAATGGCTAGCGCAGATGTATTCAGTCTCTGTAATCTTTCATATTCCTTTTTTACCATTACTCATTCTGTTTCACTCTGATAGGATCCCACATATTTTGGTACTGACTGTTAATCTTGTATATATGGTATATTATCATTCTCACACATTTTGGTATTGGCTGTTAATCTTGTATATATGGTATATTATCATTCCCACACATTTTGTTATTGACTGTCAATCTCGCACATATGGTATATTATCATCTCTCACGCACTTTGTTATTGGCTATTAAGATCAATTATTTCAAATGCTGTTAGCTGTCCATATTGTTGTAAAATGTATAAATACCATGGCTTTCTTTGTCGTTGTTGCACTTCAATACACAGTCACAGTCCAGCCTTTGTCTTTTGATATTTGCGTGCTTTACTAAGTCGGAAGGTACGACAAGCAGATAGGCAGATTAGTTCAGGCGCAGACAGAGCAAGGTGAAAACGTCTTCCTTGAATTCCCTACAGTTATAACAAATTGGCGACGGGGTTTACCTTAATTCAGTGCAGTTATAACAAATTGGCGACGGGGTTTTACCTTAATTCATTGCAGTTATAACAAGCAAACGACGACAGTTTTTATTCTGTTCAGCGCAACTATATAACATTTTTGACTGTGTTAATTACAACCCAATTACAATGTCTATCTCTCTGGACGATCTCAAATCTATCTTGCAGCAGCAGCAAGTTCAGAATGAAGCAGCTCAACTAAAATTAATCGAAGCTCTCACTCAGAAGCTGTCCATTCAAGTTCCATCAACATCTCATTCTGACAAATATGAAAGCATCTCAAATTCCATCAGTGAGTTCAACTACGACCCAATATCTGGTCTCGTATTTGATGCATGGTTCAATCGTTACGAAGACGTTTTCCGTATTGAATGCTACATGTTTGATGATGCTGCCAAAGTCCGATTGTTACTAAGAAAACTTGGTACTGTTGAGCACAACAGATATGTTAACTTCATTCTGCCCAAGAACCCACGTGAGTTATCATTCGATGAGACAGTCACCGTTTTATCACAAATCTTTGGTGAACAGTCATCCATGTTTAATATTCGGTATCAATGTTTTCAGTTGACAAAAATGCCTTCCGATGATTATGTGACTTACGCTGGCAAAGTGAACAAGGAATGTGAAAGGTTCAAACCACACGAAATGACATCAGATCAGTTCAAGTGTTTGATTTTTATTTGTGGGTTGAAGAACCCAGAAGATACTGACATACGAACTCGACTTCTGTCACTCGTGGAACAAGACCCGAAAATGACTTTACAAATGGTGACAGCAGAATGCCTACGTTTAATCAACTTGAAGCACGATACTGCTATGGTGGAGTGCAAACGACAGTCGTCTGAATTTGGTTCGATTAACACAGTGAAAAGTCCTCCGATCACCGTTAAGTCAGTCTCAAAATTCAGCTAAACCTCCTTCAGTGTGCTGGCACTGTGGTTCGTGGCATTTTGTCAAGTTCTGTCCTTTCAAGAAGCATAAATGCCGTAATTGTCACCGTTTTGGACATAAGGAGGGTTACTGTCCACCGCAGAAAAATTCTTCGGTGAGGAACAGAAGTAGTCGTTTCAAGCCGAAACAATCTCCTCGAGTACAGACCGTTTTCACAACTTCCAAAGTCGAGTTCGCCAGCAAACGTAAGTACATAACACTAGATATTAACGGCAAACGTATTCGTCTTCAGTTGGATACGGCATCAGATATCACCGTAATTTCCCGAACTACGTGGCGCAAACTTGGTTGCCCACAGATTCTGCCGACCGAGCATGTCGCCAAGAATGTCTCTGGAGATATACTGAAACTTGTGGGTGAGATAAATTGCCAGGTTCAGTTTGGTGAGCATCACTTCAATGGTGTATGTTACGTTACAAACTACCATGATTTGAATTTGCTTGGTCTTGACTGGTTAGACAAGCTCCATATCTTTAATGTACCATTAAATTCAGTATGCTCTAATGTTTCGTCTTCACCACACAACGTTGTTCCCGGAGATGTATCTGATCAATCTCTCTTGCAACGCCGTCGTCAAAAGCACGCTTCTGTCTTCCAGGACAAACTTGGTTGCTGCAAACTGTTTGGCATCCAGCATATTCGTAGCCCCCCGTATCATCCCCAATCGAATGGACAGACTGAACGTTTCGTCGACACCTTTAAGCGTGCTTATGCAAAAGCGAAGGGGGAGGGAACAACAGAAGAAATTTTGGATAAATTCTTGCTGCATTATCGTACGAATGAAAAAGGACAGTTATGTGTCAGACACACAGATCACGCTCTATCCAGTACCACGCAAAGGTCAACTCGACAAAGAAGAGCTCCGAAACCTTTTCAAATAGATCCAAAAAGCAAGTCCTACACTCTTTACGGGGAGAGGTGATAGGATCCCACATATTTTGGTATTGACTGTTAATCTTGTATATATGGTATATTATCATTCTCACACATTTTGGTATTGGCTGTTAATCTTGTATATATGGTATATTATCATTCCCACACATTTTGTTATTGACTGTCAATCTCGCACATATGGTATATTATCATCTCTCACGCACTTTGTTATTGGCTATTAAGATCAATTATTTCAAATGCTGTTAGCTGTCCATATTGTTGTAAAATGTATAAATACCATGGCTTTCTTTGTCGTTGTTGCACTTCAATACACAGTCACAGTCCAGCCTTTGTCTTTTGATATTTGCGTGCTTTACTAAGTCGGAAGGTACGACAAGCAGATAGGCAGATTAGTTCAGGCGCAGACAGAGTAAGGTGAAAACGTCTTCCTTGAATTCCCTACAGTTATAACAAATTGGCGACGGGGTTTACCTTAATTCAGTGCAGTTATAACACACTCTTATACCTGTCAAACTCTATTGATTCTCTTCACTCATCATCTTGTCTACCTTTTTGTGGTATTTGGAACGTGGCAACTCGAAGTGCTGCACTTCTGTGCCAAGTTCTATGTTGAATCCAGACAGACAGAGATAGAATGAATTAGTGTTATTAACAGCATTAATGCCGTTCAAATAACATCGAATCAATAACAGCTCAATGGCATCAACATAACAATAAACTGAATGTCAGAAAAATTAGGAAAGACAATATTACAAATTCATGAATTTATAGTCTCTACTGAAGGCCAGCCTGGGCAGTAGTAGTGACTGACCGGACTTGCTTCTTTTGAACACAGAGCACTGGTTGTTTGAAGCGGATTGCAATAGCCTCAGTTGTTTGGAGGATGTGCTGCTTCGATGGTTTTGGCAATTTATTTGGTAGTCGGTAGACGATAGAGAAGGATTCTTCAATGCTGGCTGCTTAGTGGCCTGTTTGGACCAGATGGTCTAATATCGAACTGTTGATGATGGTTTTAACTACACCTTTACTTAACCATAGTGGGAGATGTTCTTGAGTGAGCACGAAAAATCAAGTTCGTAGAGCAACGGCCGACATAACTCCACCTGTCCCTCATATCTGGAAAATTCTACTACCCCTACGACGACAAATAGGAGAAGACAAAGAAAACTATAAAACTCAAGTTTCAAAGTCGTGTGATTACAATTGATGATATGATTATGAACAGCAATAATGAATTTTGTTCGAAACTGTGTCATCCAGTAAATAATACTGTTTCACTCACTGTGTGATACATCCATCTAATAAACAAACTAATATGCATTACTTCTAATGTATATTTATAACTGTAGTCTGATGAAGAAGGTGTTATCGAAATGAGTATTCTTTTTTCAGAATCTGTTCTTTTGAAAATTTTAATTGGCATTTTTAATCAGTTAAAATAAGTATTTTAAGTGACGTTGAGTAGAATTCAACTAAAATCTAAGTTGGAGTCAGGTTAACAACAGAGTGTGGTAATAAGGGGTAGAAATTTAATAGGGATTTAACATATGAATAATTGCCACTGCTTCTGTGGTTTGCAAGATTCCGGTGTATTCTGCTGTAGATGACTTTGAAGTTGGTTTTAGGGGCTAACTTAGAGTATATTCAGATTCGATCAGGTGTTCCAGGATAAAGCTGCGGAAGGCGGGGATCTTTTTTCCTTCTTACATAACTATGAGGGTAAGTGTTAGATGATACGTTTGGATAGCCAACTCTGGATGCGGTCGAAATGTCCAGCTTCACAGGAGCAGGTGAATTGATAGATGCACATCCTAGACTTTTTCAACAACTGCCATCCTACGATTCACTTCACATTAGAGAAGTAGTTGAGCCGCAATCTACGAATGTTTGGCATGCGATTCGCTCCCGCCAAATGCAAGATGATGTTACAGGACTGGACTACATCGACGCCTAGTTTAAAAATAGGAAGTGAAGTGGTGGAGCACGTTGACCGCTTCACTTATTTGGGAAGTACCATCAGCCAGCGCCAACGGGTTGATCTCTGACGAAATCTCAGCACGAATACAGGGGCTCGTTTCGCATTTGTTAGTTTACGCCGACTCTGGCGTAGACGAGATGTTCGACTATCGACCAAAGGGCGGGTGTACTGCTCATCAGTCCGCTCCGTCCTCCTTTATGGCTGTGAGTGAGACCTGGCCACTGAGAGTGGAAGACATGAAAAGACTAGCTGTCTTTGATCATAGGTGCCTGCGTTCTATTTCCCGTGTGAAGTGGCATAATAAGGTGAGCAACATTGAGGTTAGGCGTCGAGTTCTAGGTAAACAGGGGAAATCAATCGACGAAGTCGTGAAGCTACATCGACTGAGATGGTTAGGACATGTGTTACGTATGCCAAGCCATCGCCTCCCTCGACGAGCTATGTTAGCGGATATAGGGTCAGGCTGGAAAAAAGCTAGCGGCGGTCAAACAAAAACTTGGCATCAGTCAATGAAATCTACAACAGTTGGTCTAAGCCACGTAGAAAGGTGTAGACTTCCAGGCTGGGGTCCTCGGGACGGTAGAAATCTATGGTTGGAAACAATTGGTGACATGGCTCAAAATCGTTCTCAGTGGCTCAGATGCATCCACTCCTTGTGATTTATGATCTCCAATGAAACTGTTTTGTTTTTCTTTATTACTCCTTTGTCTCACACCTGTGCTCACTGTTTCTATTATGCTTTTCTTGTACTTTCTTCTCTTGCTTCGCGTGCTACACGGAATGTGGCGACTTGAACTTCCGCACATTTGTGCAAAGTTCTATGTCGAAAACAGACAGACAGACAGAGAAGTAGTTCGACATGATAGAATAGTCCTGAACTGACACGAAATAAATTTTCAGTACTTCTAAGCTAGTTTTCCAATAGCTCTCTAACCAATATCAACTCATGATGAAATCCTGTAACTAATAGATTACAGTTCAAAAGCATCTGTAAGTGATAATGTCTGCATCCATATTAAACTAAACTGAATATGAGATAAATTAAGCCAAAATAAAAGAGAATATACAAAATTTATAAGTTCCATAGAACGCTATGGTTGCAATTGTGGTTTATCGGGCCTGTTTCTATTTTACACACAGAACTACAGTTGTTGTTTTAAGCGAATCATAGTGATCCTTTGCGATTTGGAGTATTCGGTAATCAGAGGCGTTGAGGATTGGAGACAGGTCTTTTTCAAAGGATTGAAGTACCCGCTTGCTGGTATTATGGAGTACAAACTTCGAAATTTGCTAAGTTCTTCTAAGCCGCATCATCCTGGAGAGAATCAAACAAGCCAACCTGGATGAAAAACTTCGACCAGACCAAGCTGGATTCAGGAGAAAGAAGTCATGTACTGATCAAATCGCCACACTACGGATCATCATTGAAATTGGAATCGCAGTCACCTCTCTATTTCAACTTCATCGACTTTGAAAAGGCCGCAGACGCAGCGTCGATCGACTGGACATTTCGCAACTACTGCGTTACTACGGGGTCCCATCGACAATTATACATTTCAAAATAGAAAATATCCCCATTTAGACATTTAGAAAAGAGAAAGATTGAGCGAAGAAATATTTACTTTTCAATTACATCTTCATCTCTGGCTCTACTCTAATGTATATAGCATTTTAATTACAATACACAACAATTTACCAATCAAGTGGCGATATGTTTGTTAACAATAATTAGTCGGTGTCAAAATGTCAATGGGGTGATAATTAACGAAGAAAAATAATATATATAATTAAAAGGTGGAAATGGTTACAACACGTGGATTGCATAATGCATAATTTTGGAAAAATGAAGAGCAATTAAGGAATAAGCGTGTGCACAGGTTGATTACGTAACAGATTGTTAAAGAAAATAAAACAATTTGGACAATGATAATTTGTAACTAAAGTTGAAGTGGTCATAAGAATAAAATAATTTTTACAAGGATAACACGTAATTAAAGATGAAGTAGTCAGAAAAATAAAATAATTTGGACAATTATAGTTTTTAAAAAGAAAAATTATTCTAGGGGGAGGGTGATGGAGTAGTCCGGTTTATACAGTCATGTAACGATGGCCAAGGTAAGGAAAGTGGCTGTACAAATTTCTTCTGAACACACAAGTTTGGCTTCTTCAGGTGGATTCCTATTGCTTCAGCTGTATGTAGAAGACGAACTCGTAAAGCAAAATTAAGATTAGTAGGAATGCGATAAATAATTTTAAATGCAGTATTAACATCAACCTTATGCTCACTATCTACAAGGTGGGCTAAAATAGAGCTACGAATAGATTTTGTTTGTCCCTTGCTTAACCATGCCGGATGATGTTCGGAAATACGATGATGAACCTGCCTAATTGTTCGCCCGATGTAGCTGGCTCCGCAGCTGCAGTCAAACTGGTAGATACACATAGAAGAGGCGAATTTAGGTAGTTTATCCTTATTACTCGAACGTAGGATAGGTGTGGTTGTGAAGAGACAGCGTACCTCTGCTGCATAATAAGCTCTTTTAACTGCATTCTTCAGTCGCTGTGTTATTATTTCGCTGATGTTGTCGCCGAGGAACTGAAGTTTTATGAACAGTGGTTTTTTCGGAACTGTTGCCATAGTCACTGTCCTAGGTGATGAATTCATATTTTTCTCAATAAACTTATCTGGATAACCATTTTTTCTAAGTAATTCTCTAATAATCTTAAGCTCCTCATTGAAGCAGTCGTCTGAACAGATTAACCTAGCTCTATGAACCAGACACTTTACCAGGTTGCGTTTATATTTCAAAGGTACAAAACTCAAAAAATGAGTGTACTGTCCTGTTGTAGTAGGTTTCCTGTACACACTCCTTCTTAGTGTGCCATCTTCTTTCCTTGCCATGAAGACGTCTAGGAATGAGATACAGTCATTACTTTCTTTCTCTATAGTAAAGTTTATTGCTGAATGGGCATCATTAAACTTGTCAAGGATGTTCATTGCGTCGTCCTCGTTTTTTATGACCAGAAATGTATCATCCATATATCGACAGTAGAAATCCAAGTCACTAATTACTCCTTTCAGTGGTCCATTCTCTAACTTAGCGAGGAAAAAATCAGCTAGGATTGGGCCTAATGGGGAACCCATAGCTACACCATCAATTTGTCTGTAATATTCCTTATTGAATAAGAAATGAACGTTCATTGTACATCTTAAAATAAGTTCCTTCAAGGTGGATACAGAAATGCCGATGTCTATGTTTCGTGTAGTAATCTCCTCACATATAAAATCCACTGTCTCCATTAACGGTACGTTGGTGAACAAGGAGGATACATCAAAAGATATCATAAACTTGTCCTTCACATTAAGATCTCTTATTTTTCCAACAAATTCAAAACTGCCATTTACGCTATGTTTTACCAACTCATTATGCAGAGGTTTCAGGAGCTTGACTAACCATTTTGCTGTGGCATGGTATGGGGAATTACACATATCTAACACTGGTCGAAGTGGTAAACCAATTTTGTGCACTTTTGGAAGTCCATATAATCTTGGTGTAATCGTGCCAGTAGGCTTTAGAGATTCATATAAACCTTCTATGATGCTACTTTGTTGTTTAAGTCTTTTTAGTGACTCGATTAGCTGTTTCTCTACTTTTTCTGTTGGATCGACGGAAGACGTGATTTTTTGAAATTTTCGATGATCACTGAGTATTCCATTCATCTTATCTATGTATTCAGTCTTATTCATTATTACTACTCCAGAGCCTTTATCGGGTTTCGAAATTATTATATTCTCATTATTTCGGAGCTTATCTAGGGCTTCCCTGTGTTTCTTGGTCAATAAGCTATTCTGTCTCCGTTTACTATTTATATATTTATAACAACAGTCGACGAGAGTTGATTTAAGACTTTCAACTGCCTCAGCTGACGAGGGTGTCAATCCTTCAGTTTGTGCATAAAAGTTTTCAAACTGGACTTGCATATCCATCTTATTAATTCTAACGTGATTATCACAAAACTTAGTGCCTATGGATAATACTTGCAAATCAGTGTCATCAAGAACAATATCAGAAAAATTATAAACATACCGACCAGGGTTTGGCGGAAATCGCATTTCTGGAGTTTTGCTTTCCAGGCTTTGTAATAATTTGACACGTTTCTTTTCCCTTCTTTTCCCAGAAACCTCATTCACATAATCCAGGAACTGTTTCTTCAAGTGCTCTGGCAGCTCGTCTACAGCATAAAACCTTTCTGTTACATTCTTTGATAATTCCGTGATACATGATTTGAGTGAGTCGATCTGATTCAATGCGTGACGCCTCAGAGTCTTACTAAGATGTACAATGAACGTTGATTTCTTATTCAATAAGGAGTATTACAGACAAATTGATGGCATAGCTATGGGTTCCCCATTAGGCCCAATCCTAGCTGATTTTTTCCTCGCTAAGTTAGAGAATGGACCACTGAAAGGAGTAATTAGTGACTTGGATTTCTACTGTCGATATATGGATGATACATTGCTGGTCATAAAAAACGAGGACGACGCAATGAACATCCTTGACAAGTTTAATGATGCCCATTCAGCAATAAACTTTACTATAGAGAAGAAAGAAAGTAATGACTGTATCTCATTCCTAGACGTCTTCATGGCAAGGAAAGAAGATGGCACACTAAGAAGGAGTGTGTACAGGAAACCTACTACAACAGGACGGTACACTCATTTTTTGAGTTTTGTACCTTTGAAATATAAACGCAACCTGGTAAAGTGTCTGGTTCATAGAGCTAGGTTAATCTGTTCAGACGACTGCTTCAATGAGGAGCTTAAGATTATTAGAGAATTACTTAGAAAAAATGGTTATCCAGATAAGTTTATTGAGAAAAATATGAATTCATCACCTAGGACAGTGACTATGGCAACAGTTCCGAAAAAACCACTGTTCATAAAACTTCAGTTCCTCGGCGACAACATCAGCGAAATAATAACACAGCGACTGAAGAATGCAGTTAAAAGAGCTTATTATGCAGCAGAGGTACACTGTCTCTTCACAACCACACCTATCCTACGTTCGAGTAATAAGGATAAACTACCTAAATTCGCCTCTTCTATGTGTATCTACCAGTTTGACTGCAGCTGCGGAGCCAGCTACATCGGGCGAACAATTAGGCAGGTTCATCATCGTATTTCCGAACATCATCCGGCATGGTTAAGCAAGGGACAAACAAAATCTATTCGTAGCTCTATTTTAGCCCACCTTGTAGATAGTGAGCATAAGGTTGATGTTAATACTGCATTTAAAATTATTTATCGCATTCCTACTAATCTTAATTTGGCTTTACGAGTTCGTCTTCTACATACAGCTGAAGCAATAGGAATCCACCTGAAGAAGCCAAACTTGTGTGTTCAGAAGAAATTTGTACAGTCACTTTCCTTACCTTGGCCATCGTTACATGACTGTATAAACCGGACTACTCCATCACCCTCCGCCTAGAATAATTTTTCTTTTTAAAAACTATAATTGTCCAAATTATTTTATTTTTCTGACTACTTCATCTTTAATTACGTGTTATCCTTGTAAAAATTATTTTATTCTTATGACCACTTAAACTTTAGTTACAAATTATCATTGTCCAAATTGTTTTATTTTCTTTAACAATCTGTTACGTAATCAACTTGTGCACACGCTTATTCCTTAATTGCTCTTCATTTTTCCAAAATTATGCATTATGCAATCCACGTGTTGTAACCATTTCCACCTTTTAATTATATATATTAATTTTTCTTGGTTAATTATCACCCCATTGACATTTTGACACCGACTAATTATTGTTAACAAACATATCGCCACTTGATTGGTAAATTGTTGTGTATTGTAATTAAAATGCTATATACATTAGAGTAGAGCCAGAGATGAGGATGTAATTGAAAAGTAAATATTTCTTCGCTCAATCTTTCTCTTTTCTAAATGTCTAAATGGGGATATTTTCTATATTGAAATCTTTGGCGCAACAGTTTGCGTTAAAGGTGCTCAGTGAGTATATGAAGTATAGCGCAAGACTCAGTGAAGCGAGAATTTCTTTGGACTTCATTCTCGAATGCATTGAGAGAAACCAGTATCCAAAGTCCCATTGGAAGTCTTTACGACGTTGCAGAGTTCGCCCGAATAGTAAGACACTCAAGCGTCACGCATTGAATCAGATCGACTCACTGAAATCATGTATCACGGAATTATCAAAGAATGTAACAGAAAGGTTTTATGCTGTAGTCGAGCTGCCAGAGCACTTGAAGAAACAGTTCCTGTATTATGTGAATGAGGTTTCTGGGAAAAGAAGGGAAAAGAAACGTGTCAAATTATTACAAAGCCTGGAAAGCAAAACTCCAGAAATGCGATTTCCGCCAAACCCTGGTCGGTATGTTTATAATTTTTCTGATATTGTTCTTGATGACACTGATTTGCAAGTATTATGCATAGGCACTAAGTTTTGTGATGATCACGTTAGAATTAATAAGATGGATATGCAAGTCCAGTTTGAAAACTTTTATGCACAAACTGAAGGATTGACACCCTCGTCAGCTGAGGCAGTTGAAAGTCTTAAATCAACTCTCGTCGACTGTTGTTATAAATATATAAATAGTAAACGGAGACAGAATAGCTTATTGACCAAGAAACACAGGGAAGCCCTAGTTAAGCTCCGAAATAATGAGAATATAATAATTTCGAAACCCGATAAAGGCTCTGGAGTAGTAATAATGAATAAGACTGAATACATAGATAAGATGAATGGAATACTCAGTGATCATCGAAAATTTCAAAAAATCACGTCTTCCGTCGATCCAACAGAAAAAGTAGAGAAACAGCTAATCGAGTCACTAAAAAGACTTAAACAACAAAGTAGCATCATAGAAGGTCTATATGAATCTCTAAAGCCTACTGGCACGATTACACCAAGATTATACGGACTTCCAAAAGTGCACAAAATTGGTTTACCACTTCGACCAGTGTTAGATATGTGTAATTCCCCACACCATGCCACAGCAAAATGGTTAGTCAAGCTCCTGAAACCTCTGCTTAATGAGTTGGTAAAACATAGCGTAAATGGCAGTTTTGAATTTGTTGGAAAAATAAGAGATCTTAATGTGAAGGACAAGTTTATGATATCTTTTGATGTATCCTCCTTGTTCACCAACGTACCGTTAATGGAGACAGTAGATTTTATATGTGAGGAGATTACTACACGAAACATAGACATCGTCATTTCTGTATCCACCTTGAAGGAACTTATTTTAAGATGTACAATGAACGTTCATTTCTTATTCAATAAGGAATATTACAGACAAATTGATGGCGTAGCTATGGGTTCCCCATTAGGCCCAATCCTAGCTGATTTTTTCCTCGCTAAGTTAGAGAATGGACCACTGAAAGGAGTAATGAGTGACTTGGATTTCTACTGTCGATATATGGATGATACATTGCTGGTCATAAAAAACGAGGACGACGCAATGAACATCCTTGACAAGTTTAATGATGCCCATTCAGCAATAAACTTTACTATAGAGAAAGAAAGTAATGACTGTATCTCATTCCTAGACGTCTTCATGGCAAGGAAAGAAGATGGCACACTAAGAAGGAGTGTGTACAGGAAACCTACTACAACAGGACGGTACACTCATTTTTTGAGTTTTGTACCTTTGAAATATAAACGCAACCTGGTAAAGTGTCTGGTTCATAGAGCTAGGTTAATCTGTTCAGACGACTGCTTCAATGAGGAGCTTAAGATTATTAGAGAATTACTTAGAAAAAATGGTTATCCAGATAAGTTTATTGAGAAAAATATGAATTCATCACCTAGGACAGTGACTATGGCAACAGTTCCGAAAAAACCACTGTTCATAAAACTTCAGTTCCTCGGCGACAACATCAGCGAAATAATAACACAGCGACTGAAGAATGCAGTTAAAAGAGCTTATTATGCAGCAGAGGTACACTGTCTCTTCACAACCACACCTATCCTACGTTCGAGTAATAAGGATAAACTACCTAAATTCGCCTCTTCTATGTGTATCTACCAGTTTGACTGCAGCTGCGGAGCCAGCTACATCGGGCGAACAATTAGGCAGGTTCATCATCGTATTTCCGAACATCATCCGGCATGGTTAAGCAAGGGACAAACAAAATCTATTCGTAGCTCTATTTTAGCCCACCTTGTAGATAGTGAGCATAAGGTTGATGTTAATACTGCATTTAAAATTATTTATCGCATTCCTACTAATCTTAATTTGGCTTTACGAGTTCGTCTTCTACATACAGCTGAAGCAATAGGAATCCACCTGAAGAAGCCAAACTTGTGTGTTCAGAAGAAATTTGTACAGTCACTTTCCTTACCTTGGCCATCGTTACATGACTGTATAAACCGGACTACTCCATCACCCTCCGCCTAGAATAATTTTTCTTTTTAAAAACTATAATTGTCCAAATTATTTTATTTTTCTGACTACTTCATCTTTAATTACGTGTTATCCTTGTAAAAATTATTTTATTCTTATGACCACTTAAACTTTAGTTACAAATTATCATTGTCCAAATTGTTTTATTTTCTTTAACAATCTGTTACGTAATCAACTTGTGCACACGCTTATTCCTTAATTGCTCTTCATTTTTCCAAAATTATGCATTATGCAATCCACGTGTTGTAACCATTTCCACCTTTTAATTATATATATTAATTTTTCTTGGTTAATTATCACCCCATTGACATTTTGACACCGACTAATTATTGTTAACAAACATATCGCCACTTGATTGGTAAATTGTTGTGTATTGTAATTAAAATGCTATATACATTAGAGTAGAGCCAGAGATGAGGATGTAATTGAAAAGTAAATATTTCTTCGCTCAATCTTTCTCTTTTCTAAATGTCTAAATGGGGATATTTTCTATATTGAAATCTTTGGCGCAACAGTTTGCGTTAAAGGTGCTCAGTGAGTATATGAAGTATAGCGCAAGACTCAGTGAAGCGAGAATTTCTTTGGACTTCATTCTCGAATGCATTGAGAGAAACCAGTATCCAAAGTCCCATTGGAAGTCTTTACGACGTTGCAGAGTTCGCCCGAATAGTAAGACACTCAAGCGTCACGCATTGAATCAGATCGACTCACTGAAATCATGTATCACGGAATTATCAAAGAATGTAACAGAAAGGTTTTATGCTGTAGTCGAGCTGCCAGAGCACTTGAAGAAACAGTTCCTGTATTATGTGAATGAGGTTTCTGGGAAAAGAAGGGAAAAGAAACGTGTCAAATTATTACAAAGCCTGGAAAGCAAAACTCCAGAAATGCGATTTCCGCCAAACCCTGGTCGGTATGTTTATAATTTTTCTGATATTGTTCTTGATGACACTGATTTGCAAGTATTATGCATAGGCACTAAGTTTTGTGATGATCACGTTAGAATTAATAAGATGGATATGCAAGTCCAGTTTGAAAACTTTTATGCACAAACTGAAGGATTGACACCCTCGTCAGCTGAGGCAGTTGAAAGTCTTAAATCAACTCTCGTCGACTGTTGTTATAAATATATAAATAGTAAACGGAGACAGAATAGCTTATTGACCAAGAAACACAGGGAAGCCCTAGTTAAGCTCCGAAATAATGAGAATATAATAATTTCGAAACCCGATAAAGGCTCTGGAGTAGTAATAATGAATAAGACTGAATACATAGATAAGATGAATGGAATACTCAGTGATCATCGAAAATTTCAAAAAATCACGTCTTCCGTCGATCCAACAGAAAAAGTAGAGAAACAGCTAATCGAGTCACTAAAAAGACTTAAACAACAAAGTAGCATCATAGAAGGTCTATATGAATCTCTAAAGCCTACTGGCACGATTACACCAAGATTATACGGACTTCCAAAAGTGCACAAAATTGGTTTACCACTTCGACCAGTGTTAGATATGTGTAATTCCCCACACCATGCCACAGCAAAATGGTTAGTCAAGCTCCTGAAACCTCTGCTTAATGAGTTGGTAAAACATAGCGTAAATGGCAGTTTTGAATTTGTTGGAAAAATAAGAGATCTTAATGTGAAGGAAAAGTTTATGATATCTTTTGATGTATCCTCCTTGTTCACCAACGTACCGTTAATGGAGACAGTAGATTTTATATGTGAGGAGATTACTACACGAAACATAGACATCGTCATTTCTGTATCCACCTTGAAGGAACTTATTTTAAGATGTACAATGAACGTTCATTTCTTATTCAATAAGGAATATTACAGACAAATTGATGGCGTAGCTATGGGTTCCCCATTAGGCCCAATCCTAGCTGATTTTTTCCTCGCTAAGTTAGAGAATGGACCACTGAAAGGAGTAATGAGTGACTTGGATTTCTACTGTCGATATATGGATGATACATTGCTGGTCATAAAAAACGAGGACGACGCAATGAACATCCTTGACAAGTTTAATGATGCCCATTCAGCAATAAACTTTACTATAGAGAAAGAAAGTAATGACTGTATCTCATTCCTAGACGTCTTCATGGCAAGGAAAGAAGATGGCACACTAAGAAGGAGTGTGTACAGGAAACCTACTACAACAGGACGGTACACTCATTTTTTGAGTTTTGTACCTTTGAAATATAAACGCAACCTGGTAAAGTGTCTGGTTCATAGAGCTAGGTTAATCTGTTCAGACGACTGCTTCAATGAGGAGCTTAAGATTATTAGAGAATTACTTAGAAAAAATGGTTATCCAGATAAGTTTATTGAGAAAAATATGAATTCATCACCTAGGACAGTGACTATGGCAACAGTTCCGAAAAAACCACTGTTCATAAAACTTCAGTTCCTCGGCGACAACATCAGCGAAATAATAACACAGCGACTGAAGAATGCAGTTAAAAGAGCTTATTATGCAGCAGAGGTACACTGTCTCTTCACAACCACACCTATCCTACGTTCGAGTAATAAGGATAAACTACCTAAATTCGCCTCTTCTATGTGTATCTACCAGTTTGACTGCAGCTGCGGAGCCAGCTACATCGGGCGAACAATTAGGCAGGTTCATCATCGTATTTCCGAACATCATCCGGCATGGTTAAGCAAGGGACAAACAAAATCTATTCGTAGCTCTATTTTAGCCCACCTTGTAGATAGTGAGCATAAGGTTGATGTTAATACTGCACTTAAAATTATTTATCGCATTCCTACTAATCTTAATTTGGCTTTACGAGTTCGTCTTCTACATACAGCTGAAGCAATAGGAATCCACCTGACGAAGCCAAACTTGTGTGTTCAGAAGAAATTTGTACAGCCACTTTCCTTACCTTGGCCATCGTTACATGACTGTATAAACCGGACTACTCCATCACCCTCCGCCTAGAATAATTTTTCTTTTTAAAAACTATATTTGTCCAAATTATTTTATTTTTCTGACTACTTCATCTTTAATTACGTGTTATCCTTGTAAAAATTATTTTATTCTTATGACCACTTAAACTTTAGTTACAAATTATCATTGTCCAAATTGTTTTATTTTCTTTAACAATCTGTTACGTAATCAACTTGTGCACACGCTTATTCCTTAATTGCTCTTCATTTTTCCAAAATTATGCATTATGCAATCCACGTGTTGTAACCATTTCCACCTTTTAATTATATATATTAATTTTTCTTGGTTAATTATCACCCCATTGACATTTTGACACCGACTAATTATTGTTAACAAACATATCGCCACTTGATTGGTAAATTGTTGTGTATTGTAATTAAAATGCTATATACATTAGAGTAGAGCCAGAGATGAGGATGTAATTGAAAAGTAAATATTTCTTCGCTCAATCTTTCTCTTTTCTAAATGTCTAAATGGGGATATTTTCTATATTGAAATCTTTGGCGCAACAGTTTGCGTTAAAGGTGCTCAGTGAGTATATGAAGTATAGCGCAAGACTCAGTGAAGCGAGAATTTCTTTGGACTTCATTCTCGAATGCATTGAGAGAAACCAGTATCCAAAGTCCCATTGGAAGTCTTTACGACGTTGCAGAGTTCGCCCGAATAGTAAGACACTCAAGCGTCACGCATTGAATCAGATCGACTCACTGAAATCATGTATCACGGAATTATCAAAGAATGTAACAGAAAGGTTTTATGCTGTAGTCGAGCTGCCAGAGCACTTGAAGAAACAGTTCCTGTATTATGTGAATGAGGTTTCTGGGAAAAGAAGGGAAAAGAAACGTGTCAAATTATTACAAAGCCTGGAAAGCAAAACTCCAGAAATGCGATTTCCGCCAAACCCTGGTCGGTATGTTTATAATTTTTCTGATATTGTTCTTGATGACACTGATTTGCAAGTATTATGCATAGGCACTAAGTTTTGTGATGATCACGTTAGAATTAATAAGATGGATATGCAAGTCCAGTTTGAAAACTTTTATGCACAAACTGAAGGATTGACACCCTCGTCAGCTGAGGCAGTTGAAAGTCTTAAATCAACTCTCGTCGACTGTTGTTATAAATATATAAATAGTAAACGGAGACAGAATAGCTTATTGACCAAGAAACACAGGGAAGCCCTAGTTAAGCTCCGAAATAATGAGAATATAATAATTTCGAAACCCGATAAAGGCTCTGGAGTAGTAATAATGAATAAGACTGAATACATAGATAAGATGAATGGAATACTCAGTGATCATCGAAAATTTCAAAAAATCACGTCTTCCGTCGATCCAACAGAAAAAGTAGAGAAACAGCTAATCGAGTCACTAAAAAGACTTAAACAACAAAGTAGCATCATAGAAGGTCTATATGAATCTCTAAAGCCTACTGGCACGATTACACCAAGATTATACGGACTTCCAAAAGTGCACAAAATTGGTTTACCACTTCGACCAGTGTTAGATATGTGTAATTCCCCACACCATGCCACAGCAAAATGGTTAGTCAAGCTCCTGAAACCTCTGCTTAATGAGTTGGTAAAACATAGCGTAAATGGCAGTTTTGAATTTGTTGGAAAAATAAGAGATCTTAATGTGAAGGAAAAGTTTATGATATCTTTTGATGTATCCTCCTTGTTCACCAACGTACCGTTAATGGAGACAGTAGATTTTATATGTGAGGAGATTACTACACGAAACATAGACATCGTCATTTCTGTATCCACCTTGAAGGAACTTATTTTAAGATGTACAATGAACGTTCATTTCTTATTCAATAAGGAATATTACAGACAAATTGATGGCGTAGCTATGGGTTCCCCATTAGGCCCAATCCTAGCTGATTTTTTCCTCGCTAAGTTAGAGAATGGACCACTGAAAGGAGTAATGAGTGACTTGGATTTCTACTGTCGATATATGGATGATACATTGCTGGTCATAAAAAACGAGGACGACGCAATGAACATCCTTGACAAGTTTAATGATGCCCATTCAGCAATAAACTTTACTATAGAGAAAGAAAGTAATGACTGTATCTCATTCCTAGACGTCTTCATGGCAAGGAAAGAAGATGGCACACTAAGAAGGAGTGTGTACAGGAAACCTACTACAACAGGACGGTACACTCATTTTTTGAGTTTTGTACCTTTGAAATATAAACGCAACCTGGTAAAGTGTCTGGTTCATAGAGCTAGGTTAATCTGTTCAGACGACTGCTTCAATGAGGAGCTTAAGATTATTAGAGAATTACTTAGAAAAAATGGTTATCCAGATAAGTTTATTGAGAAAAATATGAATTCATCACCTAGGACAGTGACTATGGCAACAGTTCCGAAAAAACCACTGTTCATAAAACTTCAGTTCCTCGGCGACAACATCAGCGAAATAATAACACAGCGACTGAAGAATGCAGTTAAAAGAGCTTATTATGCAGCAGAGGTACACTGTCTCTTCACAACCACACCTATCCTACGTTCGAGTAATAAGGATAAACTACCTAAATTCGCCTCTTCTATGTGTATCTACCAGTTTGACTGCAGCTGCGGAGCCAGCTACATCGGGCGAACAATTAGGCAGGTTCATCATCGTATTTCCGAACATCATCCGGCATGGTTAAGCAAGGGACAAACAAAATCTATTCGTAGCTCTATTTTAGCCCACCTTGTAGATAGTGAGCATAAGGTTGATGTTAATACTGCACTTAAAATTATTTATCGCATTCCTACTAATCTTAATTTGGCTTTACGAGTTCGTCTTCTACATACAGCTGAAGCAATAGGAATCCACCTGAAGAAGCCAAACTTGTGTGTTCAGAAGAAATTTGTACAGCCACTTTCCTTACCTTGGCCATCGTTACATGACTGTATAAACCGGACTACTCCATCACCCTCCGCCTAGAATAATTTTTCTTTTTAAAAAACTATAATTGTCCAAATTATTTTATTTTTCTGACTACTTCATCTTTAATTACGTGTTATCCTTGTAAAAATTATTTTATTCTTATGACCACTTAAACTTTAGTTACAAATTATCATTTTCGAAATTGTTTTATTTTCTTTAACAATCTGTTACGTAATCAACCTGTGCACACGCTTTGTAAATGTATAAATTTATTCTCATGATGCAGTAAATTAGGTACGCCAGTTTACAGGCATCATCAAATTGTTACAGAAATAGGACCATATTATTCAGTCACAATTTACAGTCGATAGCAAAATATGTTTAACATGTACACTGGAGATTATACATACACTTGATAAATGTTAATCCCAATAGTATAAAACATCCTTTTCACTTATGTACAATCATTTCTGTGCATAGTTGGAAAAATCCGCTAGATTTTCAGTGAGTGCAACACATCAGGAAATACAGAAGTATTGTCTTCGCATTAACAAAAAAACCAGGTCTTTGGTGGATGGGTTATAAGTGCCTGGGAAAAAAATAAAGCTTGAAGTCAGTTTTCATACATAATTTTGTTGTGTACAGAATTCTTGAATTATAGTTCATTGTTGTGTTATTTTGAAATCAGTGATTTGTTTATCTCATTTGATCTGCAATGTCATTGTTGGGAGTAAAATACATAAGCTTTAGACGCATTAATTAATGGATTTCTACTGCTTGTGGGTATTTACTCGTGAGGAAGGTTTTTGAATTTTAGTTGTTCCGACAGGAGTTGTGGATATTGACTGCTCAGCAACATTACGGATATAAGTTCATCACATTATCTTAGGAAAGTTGGGTTGTAGTTGGTGAGGTATATATGATGTCCGACGAGCGTACATCTGTCCATGTGATGTTGTGGTGAGTTATATCTTTTTCATGTTGTCGGTTTATGTCCATTTTATTCCACTTATTGTGTTGGGTAGAAGTTTTACAAACGAAACTTCTTGTCTGTTTGAGGGTAAGTATCTTAATCGTTAATGTTTTATCTAAAATTATAAATATAGGCAAAAAACAACAGGTGTAGTATTTAAGCTTATACATTAAATGGACCTATAATTTCGGAGGCTCTCAGATAGGAACTAGGACTACTGTCGTTTGCAAACTCGTGTAGTTTGTCGTTAAGCACTTTTTTGAATGAGGCCAATGTACCTGCTTGACGCATTTCCATTGGTAGTTTATTCCATATCTGTGCATACCTAATCAAATAAAACTTTTGCCTGGTAGCTGTTTTACATTGTTCGATAGCTACTGTACCCTTAGTGTGTCTTAGTTTGTAGCCACTGTCATCTGAAAGTCGAATGCCATTAGTAGAGGTAAAAACTAAGTGGTTTAGAAGCTTATAGTAAAGTGTTAAGTTTAGTCTCAGGCGTCTTAGCCATAGTGTTTCTAATCCTAGGGTGTCACATCTAGTGGAGTAGTTCGCACCATTTTCGGTTCCGAGTAATTTTGACGTGAAGTACCTCTGCACTCCCTCGACTTTCAATTTGTCCTCTATGCGTATACTACTATACATGAATGAACAGTAATCAAATAAAGGACGCACACAAACCTTGTACAACAGAATTCTGGACTCATTTCTGTAAAAGTTCCTGAGTAGAAAGCCGATAAGTCTGCGTGACTTTGACACTTGTTTGGAGATATGTTCAGAAAATGATAAGTCATGTGAGTATTTCAGTCCTAGGTCCAATACAGATTCCAGTCGTAAGAGTGCATGGCCTTGAATTGTCAGGTCAAGTTCTAAATTGTTGCAACCTATGCAGAGCCAGCCACATTTGTCGACATTAAACTGGAGTTGCCAGGTGTCACACCATCTATCCATTTTTTCTAATTCTTGCTGTATGGCGTTTACTGTTATTCCGAGATCTGTGTTCTTGCATTTATAGGTCACTTTTAAGTCATCTGCATATAGTATTGGTTTACCAACACTAAAGCATTCACAGATACTGTTTATATATATTATGAATAGGAGTGGGCCTAATACACTTCCCTGGATTACACCACTACTTACAGGTTTAGGCCTTGAGATTATCGAGCCAACTTTTGTTATCTGATTCCTGTCACAGAGAAATGATTTTATCCAGCTCAGGAGAGGGTCACATATCCCTAGTGAGCATAACCTGCTGACTAGCAGATTATGGGGGACTCTATCGAAGGCTTTTGTTATATCGAAATATAGCACAATTACTAGTTCTCTGTTGTCCCTGCTTCGTGTAACTTCATTGAAAAAGTCTATGTGACAGGTCGCACATGATCTCTTTTTGAGGAATCCGTGTTGTGATGGGTTGATAAGTTCATGTTCTAGTAAGTTGTCTGACACTTGGTCTTTAACCACTTTCTCCATTATTCGTGATATTACCGGTGTTATATTAATAGGTCTATAGTTGCATGCACTGGTTTTGGCCCCTGCTTTGTGCTTAGGTAGTATGTATGTGGTTTTCCACACTTCAGGATAAGTTCCAGTTTCCAGTGACAGAGTAAATATTCTAAGTAACAAGACTACCATTTCCGTGCTACCATTTTTGTATATGACAGATGGTATGTCGTCTGTTCCAGTACTGCCATTTGACTTCAATGTCTTAATCGCTGAGTCTATATTTTGTATATTAAAATCTATTTCTCCTAATTTGTGGTTACTTTTGCAGGTCATTTGGAAATTTGGGGTCGGGTGCACTCTGGTGTCATTGCAAAACCACTCACTGAGGAGTTCACTTATAACCTGGGGATCGTTGTATATTACACCCCTATGTTCCAAGATGCTTACATTATTGTCTTTACTGCTTTTTAGACGTTTTTGCAATATCCTACAAAGTTCCTGAGTTTTGGTGTTACCCATTAGCGCTTTATTTTCCTCATGTTGTGACTTCATTTTGTGTTTCTCTTCAAGCAGTTTAAGAGTTTCATGTATTTGGTTTAACGCATTAAATTCCTTAAATACATGGTATTTCCTTTTCAATTTCTTTAGTTTTAGTCGCGTTTTCCGGTCAATAAATGGAGTTGGTGTCTTTAGGGCAGATTTTAGGGGCGCGATTGTGTCTCTTGCTGAGCCAACTGTTTTGTAGAAAATCTCAAGTGATACTTCTAAGTTATTGTTGATGAAGTATTCTTCCCAGTCAGAACTTCTCAACAGATCTGATAGGAATTCCCAATCAGCATTCTTATAGTCCCTATATTGATAGCGCACCGGGGAATTTTTAGGTGTGTATTTAGTTGTTAGTCGGAGGGGTAGCGTGCAGTACAATATGTTGTGATCACTGTTATCGAGTTTATTTCCCACCTCTATCGAGATGGGCTCTATGTTATGACAGAGGATTAAGTCAAGAGTATTTTGGTTCCTTGTAGGGAGGCGCACGCACTGCTTCCATCCTCCTATGTCTATAGCTTGTAGTAGCTCTTCATGGATTCTTGGTCCTGTACAGGTATCCCAGTTTACTCCAGGTAAGTTGAAATCTCCACATACTACTTTGTAGTCGAAGTCCAGCGTGGCTACATGCTCTAGTATTTCTGCAATAGTTATATCAGTCATTTCAGGGCTATTGGGGGGTCTGTATATACATCCCACGAGAATTTTACTTTCGTTTGTGTGGATGCTTATCCACTTAGATTCTGGGAGTTTGTCAGTATTTGGGTTATTGAAAGTATTGGAGTTAGTGGATTTATAGGCATATATTAAGCAACCGCCTCCTCTTTTGTCAACTCTATCGTTCCTATAGATGTCGTAGTTGTCTATTACTAGCTTTGTGTCAGGTATATCAGTAGTAAGCCAGGTTTCAGTCACCATTATTAGTGTTGGCCGTTCTATGTATGCCAGGCAGCGAAGCGTTGTTATTTTATTAAGGAGAGATCTAGCATTCAGGAGCATAATTGTTAGTAAACCAGAGTTATTGGAGGAGAGGTTAACATGGTTACTTGTCACTATCCCTACGTTATGTTTGGAGGGGCTCTGAGGTGAGACACAGTCAGTGTGTGTACTATTTCCTGGATGAACTGTGCAGCGAGTGGGGCTATTGTTTGCTGCAGCCGAAAATAATCCTGTTGCATATTTTGACAATTAGCATCCATGGATCGGCATCTGCGTTCATCTACTGGTGATATATCGTCTGCCCGTAATTGCTCCTTAATTGCTCTTCATTTTTCCAAAATTATGCATTATGCAATCCACGTGTTGTAACCATTTCCACCTTTTAATTATATATATTATTTTTCTCCGTTAATTATCACCCCATTGACATTTTGACACCGACTAATTATTGTTAACAAACATATCGCCACTTGATTGGTAAATTGTTGTGTATTGTAATTAAAATGCTATGGGTATACATTAGAGTAGAGCCAGAGTTAGATGAAAGATGTAATTGAAAAGTAAATATTTCTTCGCTCAATCTTTCTCTTTTCTAAATGTCTAAATGGGGATATTTTCTATATTGAAATCTTTGGCGCAACAGTTTGCGTTAAAGGTGCTCAGTGAGTATATGAAGTACAGCGCAAGGCTCAGTGAAGCGAGAATTTCTTCGGACTTCATTCTCGAATGCATTGAGAGAAACCAGTATCCAAAGTCCCATTGGAAGTCTTTACGACGTTGCAGAGTTCGCCCGAATAGTAAGACACTCAAGCGTCACGCATTGAATCAGATCGACTCACTGAAATCATGTATCACGGAATTATCAAAGAATGTAACAGAAAGGTTTTATGCTTTAGACGAGCTGCCAGAGTACTTGAAGAAACAGTTCCTGGATTATGTGGATGAGGTTTCTGTCAAATTATTACAAAGCCTGGAAAGCAAAACTCCAGAAATGCGATTTCCGCCAAACCCTGGTCGGTATGTTTATAATTTTTCTGATATTGTTCTTGATGACACTGATTTGCAAGTATTATCCATAGGCACTAAGTTTTGTGATAATCACGTTAGAATTAATAAGATGGATATGCAAGTCCAGTTTGAAAACTTTTATGCACAAACTGAAGGATTGACACCCTCGTCAGCTGAGGCAGTTGAAAGTCTTAAATCAACTCTCGTCGACTGTTGTTATAAATATATAAATAGTAAACGGAGACAGAATAGCTTATTGACCAAGAAACACAGGGAAGCCCTAGTTAAGCTCCGAAATAATGAGAATATAATAATTTCGAAACCCGATAAAGGCTCTGGAGTAGTAATAATGAATAAGACTGAATACATAGATAAGATGAATGGAATACTCAGTGATCATCGAAAATTTCAAAAAATCACGTCTTCCGTCGATCCAACAGAAAAAGTAGAGAAACAGCTAATCGAGTCACTAAAAAGACTTAAACAACAAAGTAGCATCATAGAAGGTCTATATGAATCTCTAAAGCCTACTGGCACGATTACACCAAGATTATATGGACTTCCAGAAGTGCACAAAATTGGTTTACCACTTCGACCAGTGTTAGATATGTGTAATTCCCCATACCATGCCACAGCAAAATGGTTAGTCAAGCTCCTGAAACCTCTGCATAATAAGTTGGTAAAACATGGCGGAATTTATTATTATGATTATTATTGTATCCTTTAGTTCCTAGAGGAACAGAGGGCTTCAGCTCCGCACCTCCATTTCCTTCGGTTTTCTGACAACTTTTTCAACCTGCTCCAGGTCTGCGCACATGCTTTCATCTCCTTCTCGCATGACCTCCTCCAAGTCACCCTTGGACGACCACTTCGCCGCCTCCCTTTCGTTTTCCACTTGAGTGCTTGTCTAGTGATGTCATTTGATGGTTCCCTCAGAGTATGTCCAACCCATCTCCATTTCTTCCTGCCTATTTGTTTCACAATCGGTTCCTGATTGGTTCGCTCCCAGAGATCCCTGTTGCTGATCTTTTCTGGCCATCTGATCTTGAGTATTGAGCGGAGACAGCTGTTAATGAAGGTCTGAAGTTAGTTTGAGATGCTCTTTATGACGCGCCAAGTCTCTGATCCGTATAGTAGCACTGACTTCACATTGGAGTTGAAAATCCGGATCTTATTTTTGATGGTGAGTGCTGTTGACCTCCACACAGATTTGAGAGTAATGAAAGCTTGTCTTGCTTTTCCGATTCTGGCTTTGATATCCTCGTCAGTTCCGCCTGTAGTTGAGACGATGCTTCCCAGGTATGTGAAGGAGGCTGTTTCTTTCAGGTTCTTCCCACTTATGCTGATTGTTGTCTGTTGTTGTTGTTGATGTTGGCTAGTAATCTTCATCACCTCTGTTTTATCTATGTTCACTTGAAGTCCTATCTTTGATGCTTCTTCTGCCAACTTGTTGCTTTTCACTTGCATATCTTCCAGTTTGTGGGAAATCAGACATATATCATCGGCGAAATCCAGATCCTCCAGGTCTTTTGTGTCAGTCCATTTTATGCCTGTTCCCTCGTTGGTTGCCGTTGTCTGTCGCATTATCCAATCGATTGCAATCAGGAAGATCATTGGTGATAGTAGACAGCCTTGCCTCACTCCCGTCGCCACTTCGAAGGCTTCTGTAAGTTTCCCGTTGTGGACTACTTGGCATGCCCCATTGTCGTATAACTGTTGGATGAGATGTATAATTGTCGATGGGACTCCGTAGTAGCGAAGTAGTTGCCAAATGACCTCTCGATCGACGCTGTCGGAGGCCTTTTCAAAGTCGATGAAGTTGAGATAGAGTGGTGACTGCCATTCCAAGCTTTGTTCAATGATGATCCGTAGAGTGGCGATTTGATCAATACATGATTTGTTTCTCCTGAATCCGGCCTGTTCCGGATGAAGTTTTTCATCCAGGGCTTGTTTAATTCTCTCCAGGATGATGCGACTTAGTATTTTGCTTGGAATGGACAGAAGCATAATTCCACGCCAGTTTTTACATTGACTTAAGTCTCCTTTCTTTGGTAGTTTGAATAAGTATCCGTTCTTCCAATCCTCGGGTACTTTGCCCTCTTTCCACACCTTCTCCATCAGTGGCGTCATCAAGTTCGCTGTTGTCTCTGGGTCTATTTTCAAAGCTTCTGCTGGGATTCCATCTGGTCCTGGTGCTTTCCCAGCTTTTAGCATCTTGATTGCATTCAGGACTTCTGATTTCGTCGGGGGTTCGATGTTCACTGGTAGTTCTGCTTCCGTTGTTGGTATTGTTGGGCGCGTTGTAGGTGGCGGACGATTTAGAAGTCTTTTGAAGTGTTCAACCCAGTTCTTTCTCTGTTCCACCTCTTTGGTGATTGACTTTCCATTGTCGTCCTTTATTGGCTTAATCTGTGTCAAACGTTTGCCCGAAAGGTTCCTAGTTGTTTGGTAGAGTGTGGCGAGGTCTCCTTTGCCTCCACTGCCGCTTGTTCTGCTTCGTTTGCCATGGTTTCATAATATTTTCTTTTGTTTTCCCTGGAACTCTTCTTCACTCTTTTGTTCAGTGTATTGTAGCTTGCATTCAAGTCCTGTTTTTGTTGCTCGTCAGTGCACTGGATAATCTTTTGTTTCACTGTCCTTCTCTCTTCTATTAGTTTCCAAGTGTCCCTAGTGAGCCACTGTTTGTCCTGTCTCTTTTTTCTGCCTAGAACTTCTATGCAGGTTTGACTCCACACCGTTTTCAAGTTGTTCCAGTGCTTTCCGACGCTGACCTTTTCGCCGGTGTTGATTTGTGTCTCGGCTTTGTCCTTTATGCTTGCAATGCAGATGTCCTTTGTAGCCTGGTCCTTCAGCTTTTGAGTGTTGAACTTGGATTTTGGTCTGTCTGCAGCTCCTGTTTCCCTAAAAGCTTTTAATAGGATTTGGATTGTCCATAGCGTAAATGGCAGTTTTGAATTTGTTGGAAAAATAAGAGATCTTAATGTGAAGGACAAGTTTATGATATCTTTTGATGTATCCTCCTTGTTCACCAACGTACCGTTAATGGAGACAGTGGATTTTATATGTGAGGAGATTACTACACGAAACATAGACATCGTCATTTCTGTATCCACCTTGAAGGAACTTATTTTAAGATGTACAATGAACGTTCATTTCTTATTCAATAAGGAATATTACAGACAAATTGATGGCGTAGCTATGGGTTCCCCATTAGGCCCAATCCTAGCTGATTTTTTCCTCGCTAAGTTAGAGAATGGACCACTGAAAGGAGTAATGAGTGACTTGGATTTCTACTGTCGATATATGGATGATACATTGCTGGTCATAAAAAACGAGGACGACGCAATGAACATCCTTGACAAGTTTAATGATGCCCATTCAGCAATAAACTTTACTATAGAGAAAGAAAGTAATGACTGTATCTCATTCCTAGACGTCTTCATGGCAAGGAAAGAAGATGGCACACTAAGAAGGAGTGTGTACAGGAAACCTACTACAACAGGACGGTACACTCATTTTTTGAGTTTTGTACCTTTGAAATATAAACGCAACCTGGTAAAGTGTCTGGTTCATAGAGCTAGGTTAATCTGTTCAGACGACTGCTTCAATGAGGAGCTTAAGATTATTAGAGAATTACTTAGAAAAAATGGTTATCCAGATAAGTTTATTGAGAAAAATATGAATTCATCACCTAGGACAGTGACTATGGCAACAGTTCCGAAAAAACCACTGTTCATAAAACTTCAGTTCCTCGGCGACAACATCAGCGAAATAATAACACAGCGACTGAAGAATGCAGTTAAAAGAGCTTATTATGCAGCAGAGGTACACTGTCTCTTCACAACCACACCTATCCTACGTTCGAGTAATAAGGATAAACTACCTAAATTCGCCTCTTCTATGTGTATCTACCAGTTTGACTGCAGCTGCGGAGCCAGCTACATCGGGCGAACAATTAGGCAGGTTCATCATCGTATTTCCGAACATCATCCGGCATGGTTAAGCAAGGGACAAACAAAATCTATTCGTAGCTCTATTTTAGCCCACCTTGTAGATAGTGAGCATAAGGTTGATGTTAATACTGCACTTAAAATTATTTATCGCATTCCTACTAATCTTAATTTGGCTTTACGAGTTCGTCTTCTACATACAGCTGAAGCAATAGGAATCCACCTGAAGAAGCCAAACTTGTGTGTTCAGAAGAAATTTGTACAGTCACTTTCCTTACCTTGGCCATCGTTATATGACTGTATAAACCGGACTACTCCATCACCCTCCGCCTAGAATAATTTTTCTTTTTAAAAACTATAATTGTCCAAATTATTTTATTTTTCTGACTACTTCATCTTTAATTACGTGTTATCCTTGTAAAAATTATTTTATTCTTATGACCACTTAAACCTTAGTTACAAATTATCATTTTCCAAATTGTTTTATTTTCTTTAACAATCTGTTACGTAATCAACTTGTGCACACGCTTATTCCTTAATTGCTCTTCATTTTTCCAAAATTATGCATTATGCAATCCACGTGTTGTAACCATTTCCACCTTTTAATTATATATATTATTTTTCTTGGTTAATTATCACCCCATTGACATTTTGACACCGACTAATTATTGTTAACAAACATATCGCCACTTGATTGGTAAATTGTTTTTGCGCTTCCTGCTGCCGTGCCATAGGGCAGGAGTTATAAGTATGCTACTGAGGCACACCAAACAAAAGAGAACGAACAAAAACAGACCGCGTGTGACCGGCCTCAATCAGTTTTCCCCTGGGCTCTGCGTTCACGCAAGCAACTTCCACCTTCTGGGCAGCCGGGAAGTAACAAACGCCCTCACAATCCGAAACGCACGCGAAACCTCTCTATTACTCACTCATCTTTGTTTTCATTTTCATCTTTATCATCTTGCCTTCCTTCCACTGATGCAACTCCTTGACTTGATACCTCTCCACTTCCTCTCTACTCCGTATCCACTAAAAACGATGGAAGCCAAAAAACCACCACCGACAGCCTCTTAAAGCCACGCCACCAATTTCATATAGGAGCTTTTGATGTTAGGACACTTTGCCAAATAGGACAACAAGCATCACTAGCCAAGACCCTGGCATCTCGAGCCATTGATGTTTGCTGTGTTTCAGAAACACGCATACAAGACCCAAGTGTTGTTATTCACCTAGCCGCACCTGGTCAACAGGTTGAATCTGCAAAATTCACCTTGAGGGTGTCAGGAGATGGCACAGCTAGTTCACGAGGATTAGCAGGTGTAGGGATAGCTTTGAGTACTAGCGCAGAAAAGACATTGCTTGACTGGATCCCAGTAGATAGCCGAATGTGTGCTGTCCGTCTGAACGGATCAGTAAAAAGGAGAAAGGACTGCACTACTCGCCGATGCCTTTTCGTAATCTCCGCCTACGCCCCCACTGACTGCAGTTCAGATGAAACGAAGGATGAGTTCTACCAAAAGCTGTCTAGTTTGGTGCGAAAGGCTAAACGCTCAGACATAGTTGTTCTAGCTGGTGACTTTAACGCTCAAGTAGAGGAATTGTGTCAATCTGAGAAGGATGTCGGTGGCACTTATGGAGTTCCGTGCCGGCGAACCGACAACGGTGACCGTCTACTACAGTTCTGTTCTGATAATCATTAGTTTCTTGTAAGCGCTAACTTCAAACACAAGGAGAGACACTGTTTGACTTGGAGACCCCCTTCATCTAACCAACGCTGGACACAAATAGACCACATAGCAATAAGCTATCGTTGGCGTGGGTCGGTAGGAGATTGTCGCCCCTTCTGGAACACGTGTGTAGATACCGATCACGCACTGGTCCGGGCTCGTGTGTGCTCACGACTGAACGGACGTAGGAAACAGCTGGCGGTAAAACCATCACGTCCCCAGCTCGATCAGGAAACTAAATCCGTATTTGAGGAAGAACTAGCTAGATACATATCTGTGTTCGACAGCTGTGCTCACCCTGAAGAAGCTTGGAAAAATATCCAGTCAGCCATAGATACAGCTGTAAAAGCTGTGAATAAGGTAAACCCAAAGGTGAGTAAAAACCACTGGATCTCCACCGCCTCATCCGAACTGATAGATGCTAGAAGACTTATTCCGGCGAGCTCCGAATTCAATGAGGAGCGAAAGCTGTACAAAGGAAACTTACGAAAAGTCTCCGCAAGGACCGTGATTAGTGGTGGGTGACAAAAGCGAAAGAGATGAAGAAAGCTTCGAGTATAGGCAACACCAGGCAACTATTTAGACTCATCAGGGAAACGGGTGGGAGAAGGCAAATCATTAGTGAAACAATCTCGGAGAAAAATGGCACCATAATTAGCTCCTAGGATAGACGACTGGAACGCTGGAAAGAACACTTTGAGGAGCAGTTTAATTGGCCTGCAGCCACGCTCAACCTGCCGAACATCCAACACCTCCCTGAATGGAATATAGACACAGGTCCTCCATCCCTAACTGAGGTTACTAAAGCTGTCACCAATCTGAAACTAGGCAAAGCAGCGGGACCTGATGGAATGACTCCAGTGGTATTTAAGTACGGTGGAGACAGTTTACTGTCTGCATTAACTGAGGTACTAGGCAGCGTCTAGGAGTCGGAGGAAGTCCCATCGGGTTGGTGCAAGTCACTGATTATCCCCGTATACGAGAATGGAGACAAGTCTTCCTGTGATAATCACAGAAGGATTGCTTAGACATAGAACTTTGCACCGATGTGTAGCAGTTTAAGTCGCCACACTCCCCCCAGGTAGCACACAAAGCAAGAGAAGAAGGTAGAAGAAATGCATAATAGAGACAGTCAACAAAGGTGTGAGATAAAGGGTTAATAGTAACGAAGATCAATATAGTTTCATCGGAAGTCACATAAAGCGGATGCATCTGTACTAGCCATTGAGAACGATGAGTTTGAGCCATGTCACCAATTGTTTTCAGTCACCACTGGTTTTTACTGTCCGGAGGACCCCAACCAGTCATTTAGGAAGTCTACACCTTCCTACGCCAATGGTTTAAGCTAACTGTTGTGGATTTCATTGACTGGGGAAGCCGTATTTTGGTTTGACCACCGCGTGCTAGATCTTTTCCAACCTGACCCTATGTCAGCTAACATTGCCCACTGTCGAGGAAGGCGATGACTAGACGAGACATGCGTAGCACATGTCCTAACCATCTCAGTCGATGTAGCTTCACAGCCTCGTCGATCGATTTCCCCCTCCCACCTACCTAGCACTCGACCCTTGCCTAACCTGAATATTGCTCACCTTATTATACCACTTCACAGAGGAGATAGAACGCAGGCACCTATGATCTTCTGAGTAGTAGGGTTCTAGAAATTTCCTAGTAGTATTTTTGGTGTTTCCTCTATTTGAAATTTCTACTTTCTTCCACTCATACTGGTATCCATAATTATCTATATCCATTGATATGGAAGAGTGCATATCGTGTCTTTTCACAGCTAATGTGTGTTCTTGGATTCGGATTCGAAGGAGACGCTAACTTTGACCGATGTAGTGTTTTGTCACAGTTTGTGCAATTTATTTTGTGAATGGCATTGACCTTCTTTTTCTGCTGAGGGGATATTTCTGTTTGCATAATATCAAATGGAGTGATTGTGCTGGTTTCTGATCTATGTATATTTCAAAGTCTATGTCTATTTCAAGTCTTCCTGTGATAATCACACAGGGATTAGCTCGACTAACATTAGTATTTAAAGTCCTAGGCTCAGTAATCAGGCGTAGACTAAGTTGTGCACCGGAGGCACGAACACGAGAGAGTGAGGCAGGCTTTAGATCAGGAAGAGCGTGTATTGATCATATCTTCACTCTCCGACAGATTCTGGAACATAGGCATTCCTACCGGCGTCCAACTATCATTATATTTCTTGACCTAAAAGCCACATTCGATTGTGTCGACTGAAAGGTTCTCTGGCGATGATTGGCTGTAAAGGGAATACCGAGAAAATACATTGCACTGATCAAGGCACTCACTCTACTCGAACTCATGCAGCCAGCCAGGTAAGGGCTTACGGCGAGTTGTCAACTGAAGTGGTGACGACTAGTGGTGTCCGTCAAGGATGCCCATTATCCCCATTTTTATTCAACTTCATCATAGATGTACTGATGGAGTTAACCCTAACCCACTTCAGAGACACAGGGATTGACTTGTTACCGGGGAATAATCTCGTTGACTTAGAATATGCAGATAATATAATCCTTCTATGTGAGGACGTTGGCATAATGTAGAGTCTTCTGAATACCTTGAGCTGCAATCTACGAATATTTGGCATGCAATTCGCTCCCGTCAAATGCAAGATGATGTTACAGGACTGGACTACACCGCCTCCAAGATTGGAAATAGGAAGTGAAGTGGTAGAGCACGTTGACCGCTTCAATTATTTGGGAAGTACCATCAGCCAGTGCCAACGGGTTGATCCCTGACGAAATCTCAGCTGAGTGAGGATACAGAGGGCTCGTTTCGCATTTGCCAGTTTACGCCGTCCCTGGCGTAGACGTGATATCTGACTATCTACCAAAGGTCGGATGTACTGCTCATCAGTCCGCTCCATCCTCCTTTATAACTGTGAGACCTACCCATTGAGAGTGGAAGACGTGAAATACCTGATTAGTTGTCTTTGATCATAAGTGCCTGCGTTCTATCTCCTCTGTGAAGTGGTATAATAAGGTGAGCAATATTCAGGTTAGGCAAGGGTTGAGTGCTAGGTAGGTGGGAGGGGAAATCGATCTACGAGACTGTGAAGCTACATCGACTGAGATGGTTAGGACATGTGTTACGCATGCATGCCTAGCCATCGCCTTTCTCGACGGGCAATGTTAGCTGGAAAAGAGCTAGCCAGCGGTGGTCAAACCAAAATACGGCTTCCCCAGTCAATGAAATCCAAAACAGTTAGTTTAGGCCAGCCACCCACGTAGGAAGGTGTAGACTTCCTGACTGGATGGGGTCCTTGGGACGGTAAAATCTGATGGTGGCTGGAAACAAATTGTGACATGGCTCAAACTCATCGTTCTTAATGGCCGGCGCAGATGCATCTACTTCTTGTGACTTATGATTTCCAATGAAAATATATTGTTCTTCGTTGTTACTATTCCTTTGTCTTACACCTCTGTTTACTGTCTCTATTATGCATTTCTTCTACTTTCTTCTCTTGGTTCGTGTGCTACATGGGGGTGGGGGAGTGTGGCTAACTGAACTGCCGTACACATATGCAGAGTTCTGTGTCGAAAACAGACAGTCTATTTCAAATGGTCTTAGTATTCTAGCCGTTATTTCAGATATATTCTATATATGTGGTCTTTGGTGATAGTTTCTTGTTGGTGTTATGACTTGATTTTAAAACACTTTTTGATGAAATCGTGAGGACATCCATTCTTTTTAAAGACGGTTAGTAGTTATTTTTCCTCCATTCTCTTTAGCATCGGAGTGCTACAGTGTGTGTGTGTGTGTTTGAACTCTTTTAAACAAGCATCTTTAATGAGCTGTGGTAATTCCATTGTGATCTTACTTAACAAATCGATACTATTTGAAAAACACTAATATTAATATTGACTACTAATCTAGAATATTCTATATATATAATTGTAGAGCCAGAAGAGGAAATTATCGAAAAGGATATTTCTTACTCAATTCAAATAAGTTTGAACAAAGAAAGAACTACAATTTTAGCAGAATGAAGTGGTACCATCTTTTATTTCGTTGCCTTCTCGTCAGCTGCTCGCAGGCCAAAAACACTATTAAATATATCTACAAAAACAATTCTAACATACTTGCCCACAGAGTTCATTTTAAACAAAAATCAATCGATTAATAGACGCATACAGTAATAATATATACATATATAAATATGCAATATTAACCACTATTCCGAACAATAATACTAATCACTCACAATAGAAACTTTTCACCATTTCGTATTCAGATGAAAGAGAGATGAAAAATATCCAGTTACCAGTCAGGGCAAAGAAAGACTGATAACCGCTTCTTTCTGAACGTATAAATCAGGTTTCAGGCGCTTGATGGATGGAAATGGCTTTAGCAAACGTGAGGAAAATTGAGCTCTTTTGCCTATTGATAATTTTGAACGACTTTTCAACATCCACCTTATGACCCGTGTCAAGGAGATGCCTGGCGATGACACCGTTTAAAGCATTTGTTCCCTTTAGCCATAGGCTTT
Organism: Trichobilharzia regenti; assembly: GCA_944472135.2. Classification (NCBI taxonomy): domain Eukaryota; kingdom Metazoa; phylum Platyhelminthes; class Trematoda; order Strigeidida; family Schistosomatidae; genus Trichobilharzia; species Trichobilharzia regenti. Next base: position 10,387,549 of record OX235266.1, read on the forward strand.
TTCGTACATGTTCAGAAAATCGTAGATATACACTTCTTTCTGTTCTCCCAATGTAACTTCTCCCGCAGATACGTGTAAATAAGTTTATTTCCTACTAAAACCTGCTCAGAAGTTATGTTGTCGCCTAGAAGGATAACGAAAGCTTCGTAATTAAACTGCCACACAGTTCATAGAGCACAATTAAATATAAGTGTTGTTAATTACTATAAGACATATCGATGACTGAAGTATTCTTGTCATCATCGTTACCATCGTTATTATCTTTCCTTTCTTTCTTTCTTTCCCTGTCTTATTAGCTACTCCAGGACGTCTAGTTGATCATTTAAAACAATCGCCAAATTTCGCTGCTCATCAACTGTCAACAATTCGTCATTTTGTCCTAGATGAAGCAGATCGTATGCTGAATATGTCTTTCGCTGAAGATATTGATAAAATATTGAATTTATACGAGAAATCTAAATCATAGAGTAAAAAATGTAAGAAGAAATCAAAAACAATCTTGAAGAAGATATCAGAATCCAATGAACAACATAACGGTAATGAATGAGATTAGTGTTATTATTATTATTATTATTATTTTAACACAATTAGTCCCTTTTATAAATTTTGATATCATTATTAGAAGATGTATTTGCGCTATACATTTCGAACAATCTGTTCACACACATTTACTTATCAAGTCAATATATATGGAAAATTTAAATAGGACGAAATGCGCATCCTGGATTCCACTGCTAGCCACCATCCACCAATTGTATATTAAATTAAACAAAGTGACAAAAAAAAGATTTAAGAATGATTAACACAACGTTTGGTAATCCAATCAAATAAGGATTACCAAGGTAGGTTAAGAGTAATAACATACTGTTTCTGAATACACAAGGGGGGCTTAAGTTTATGAATAGCTATAGTCTCAGTGTATTTCAATAAGCGCCCTTGACCGTTTTTATAAATGATCTCTTAAAGGCTGAGTTAACATCAATCTTATGGTTCATCTCGATTAGATGTTTAGCAATAGACGAAGTTGGTAGTCTGACACCTGCATCCATTTGGCTTTTCACAATTCCTTTTTACGAGTTGATCACGGATTGATATCAGTTAGAGAACCACCGAAAACCAGGGAGTACTGGACTGTCTTTGATCATAGGTGCCTGCGTTCTATCTCCTGTGTGAAGTGGCATAATAATGTGAGCAATGTTGAGGTTAGGCATCGAGTGCTAGGTAAACAGGGGGAATCAATCGACGAGGTTGTGAAATTACATCGACTGAGATTGTTAGGACATGTGCTACGCATGTCTCGCCTAGTCATCGCCTTCCTCGACAATGGGAAATGTTAGCGGATATAGGGTCAGGCTGGAAAAAAGCTAGCGGCGGTCAAACAAAAACTTGGCACCAGTCAATGAAATCTACAACAGTTAGTCTAAGCCACGTAGGAAGGTGTAGACTTCCCGGTCGGGGTCCTCGGGACGGTAAAAACCAAAGGAGGCTGGAGACAATTGGTGATATGGCTGAAAATCGTCGTTCTCAATGGCTGGAGTAGATGCATCCACTCCTTGTGATTTATGATTTCCAATGAAACTGTTAATGTTCTTCGTTATTACTATTCCTTTGTGTCATACCTCTGTGTACTGTCTCTATTATGCTTTTCTTGTACTTTCTTCTCTTGGTTTGTGTGCTACATATGGGGAGTGTGGTGACTTGAACTGCCGCACATTTGTGCAAAGTTCTATGTCGAAAATAGACAGACAGACAGTACTGGACAACTGCTGTTTTCACAATTCATTTATTTTTCTAACCATTTTGGGATATGCTCTCCCAAAACAGTTTGTTATTACTCTTAACCTACCTTGGTAATCCTTATTTGATTGGATTACCAAACGTTGTGTTAATCACTCTTAAATCTTTTTTTGTCACTTTGTTTAATTTAAATTTTCCATATATGTTGACTTGACAAGTAAATGTGTGTGAATAGATTGTTCGAAATGTATAGCGCAAATACATCACATCATATTTTTCAGATAATCTCCGTCCTCTAAAAACGCTATCAAAAAAAAATATCATTATGGTTGGGATTCTATATTTGTTGATTGTCTTTTGTTTTTGTGGTGGTTATTTCAGTAAGTTAAGAACACAAATATATATTCCACGAAGTGACTCTTTTAAACAACGAGTTTATTATCCAGCTGTGCAATCATGGTGACAAGTAATAGTAGGAGTGTCCGTCAAGGATGCCCATTGTCCCTGTTTTTATTTAATTTCATCATAGATGTACTAATGGAATTAACCCTAACTGCTGACTTTAGCGACTCAGGGATTGACTTGTTACCACTAGGGAATAATCTCGTTGACTTAGAATATGCAGATGATATTTTTCTTCTATATGAGGATGTTGACATAATGCAGAGTCTTTTGAACTCCTTGAGCTGCAATCTGCGAATTTTTGGTATGCGATCCGCTCCCGGCAAATGTAAAATTATGCTACAGGGTTGGACTAGACTACATTGACTCACTCCTAGCTTAGAAATAGCGAGTGAAGTAGTTGGTGCAGCGTGTTTGACCACTTCACTTATTTGAGAAGTACCATCAGCCAGTGCCGACGGGTTGATCGCTGTCGAAATCTCAGCACGGATACAGAGGGCTAGTTTCGTATATGCCAGTTTACACCGTCTCTGGCATACCGTGTGTGTGTACCGCTCAGCAGTCCACTCCGTCCTCCTTTTTGGCTGGCTGTGAGACCTGGCCCTTGAGAGTGGAAGACATGAAAACACTGGCTAGTTGTCTTTGATCATGGGTGCCTGAGTTCTATCAGCCGTGTTAGATGGTGGTATAAATAATAGTGTGATAAATATTGGAAGAGGCTTCGGTCGAGTGCTAGGTAAGATGTAAGGAAAATCAATCGATGAGGTTGTGGAGTTAAATCGAATGAGATGGTTAGGACATGTGTTACACATGCCTGTTTAGCTATCGCCTTCCTCGACAGACGGGCAATGTTAGCTGAGTGATTAATATATGTGTAATACTTGGTCACAAACAAATTAGTATGGATTTAGTTGACTGATATAGGATCAGGTCGGAAAAGAGTTAGCTGTTGGTGGTCAAACCAGAACATAGCTTCGTCTGTCAATGAAATCCATAACAGTTAGTTTAAGCCAGTCAACCACTTAGGGAGGAAGAGACTGGCTTTCTGATTGCGATCCTTGGGATGGTAATAACCAATAAAAGCTGGAGACAATCGGTGATACGGCTCAGAGTCGTCGTTGTCAATAGCTAGCGCAGACGCATTCACTCTTCGTAATTTCTCATATCCGATAAAACTCTATTGTTCTTCCATATTAATGAACGAAATATTCCCATATTGAGTCATAAGAAAAGGCACAAACAGCGAACTTTCTATAGTTTGGTTTGTAAGGATTAGTTATGTTTTACGGGTTGATCACGGATTGATATCAGTTAGAGAACCATTGAAAACCAGGGAGTACTGGACAGCTGCTGTTTCATCCTAGTTTGGGAATCATCGGCAGTACGCACCCACTGGGTCCCAGTGGCTGAATGGTATACGAGCTTGCCTTGTAACCGGAAGGTCCCGGGTTCGAATCCCAGTGGGTGCGTACTGCCGATGATTCCCAAACTAGGATGAAACAGCAGCTGTCCAGTACTCCCTGGTTTTCAATGGTTCTCTAACTGATATCAATCCGTGATCAACCCGTAAAACAAACAGCGAAGAAAATTTTCTTTTCGACGATTCATTTTCATGAGCTGTACAATCGTAATTATAATTAAACACATAAGTTTTTGACCAATCAGATACTGGTAAACTTTGTCCTTGAAAATTCTACCACATAGTGTTAGGTGTAAGAAGCGATGACTAATTGTAAGTTAGAAAGGAGACAGAAGTTGGCATGACCTATTAAGTGTGAGATAATGACTAATCAATAAGCTAGTGTAGAGTGGACAGGAACTAGTGGAAAGGTTATACAGTAGTTTTGTATAAGATCTGTGTGAAAAAGCAATGTTATTAATAAACAGTAATAGAGTAGTAATAACATGTGGATGGTGGGAATAGTAATAATAATAAAAGTATTGAGAACAGTAATAATGATAATAATAATAGTAATAATAATAATAATAATAGTGAACTTACATATTAAAAGAGAGGAGAAAAATTATAGTCAGAAATTTACTCTGGCCATGGTAGGGCTAGAGAATGTATGTATCGTTTTTGTATGCATAGGTCCGGTTTTATGCCACGAATAGCTAATGCCTCAGCTATGCACAGATGTCGTATCCGGAGTCCTTTTGTACGATATTGAGGGACTCTGTGTACCACTGTGAAGCATTCATGTAGAGGGTGCTCGATGTTCGGAGATAACAAGGTGTTCGAGGATTGAGCTGTTGCTATTCTTCTTTTCTCCTCTGGCTAACCAAGCTGGGCAGTGTTCCAGGATACGTTTGTGGACTTGACGTTGCGTACGGCCGATATACTTCCATATTACTTTTCTTTTTCTCTCACACTCGTGTTTATTATCTCTGTTCTGAATGTCTCTTTACTCTCTTCTCTTGCTTTGTGCGCTGCATGGAGGGAGAGTGGCAACTTGGACTGCTGCACATCGATGCAAACTTCTATGTTTAGACCGGTTAGTCAGGCAGTCAGTTCAATTTTTGATATATATATATATATATATATATCACCCTAACCACATCACTTGAAAGTTGGAGATATATTTCAGAATCTGGTCCTACCTTTTATTTTGACTTTCTATTGATCTTCGATTACGTGGAATGTGCTGATTGAAATAAAGAAAAATACGGTGAATTAGAATGGGTTATAGACTAGATTGAAATGATCTAGAACACTAGGTGGTTGTTTCTCACGTTCAGAGCTAAGTTTGCCACCTTGGTAACAAGCACTATCGACTGACATCAACAGTTCTCAACTACTCAAATCAATAAGTAGTATATATCATTGTGAAATTATACTCGCTTTCTTGATCTCCATTTGTCGTAATCAAACAAATAATACAAATTTGAATACTCAACGCTATTTCTGTAACTAAGAGATGGTTAATTTAATTCTGAAAAGAAAACGAAATTAAAATGACAATTTATTACTCTATTTGAATAAGGCATTAAGAAGACAAATTTCGCCGCGAGATGATATCGTCATTTCGTTGTTGCTTTACAACCGCTTTACAACTACTAACATGGTTAACAGTAGTAAAGTAAAGTTCATGAAAATTACTCAGTTAAATAAAAAACAAAAGTACATACTAATGGCCAATGATCACATTTAAATAGGTCATGTAGTCTCCATGGTAGACGAAGATTGAAGTCTATTGTTTTCTGTACACACAGTTTAGGCTGTATATGATTAATCCCCCAAAGCGCTTCCATCACCTTCAATAACCAACCGTGAATTAGAGTTATGTGATGAAATAATTGTGAAACAGTCATTAATATTGATTTTGTGACCTGACATTAATATGTGTTTTGCAATGGATGATGATGCTGGATTTCTATTCAGATTAATCGCGTTGGGATTTTCGATATGATTTAATAGTCATTTTGGAACATGTTCTTTTCGACCACGGCATTGGAACATTTTGTTGGTTCTACCTATATAGGTGTGTGTCACCGCAACAACTGCAGGTGAACTTGTAGATACAGTTTGAAGTAGAGTCCACAGGATTTCGTCCTTTAATCGTAGGTAGGTACACGGATCGAAAATGTTCGGCAAATGAGAAAAAGAGATATGGCGGCGTAGAATGTGCTCTTGATGTCTGACCGAAGTCTTTGAGCTAGCTGTCAACTGCATAATCTGGTCGCCCTTGAATGATAGGTTAATAAAGATAGATAGCTTTCTTTGGTACAGAAACTCTCTTTTTGAGATGTGGTCTTTCTTTACTGTGACAAGTGATAAAGTTCTCCGGACAACCATTAGCTAATAAAACTGAATGTATGTGTCGAAACTCATTCATCAGTGTGTCACTCGTACGTATTTTTCGGGCCCTTGAGAGCAAACATTTCAACAACTAGGAAAGGTTTATACTGGATGGTAACAAAACTGGTAAAATGAAGATATTGTCCACTTCATGTCTGTTTACGAAAAATAGATCGCTGAATCGTCCCATCATCTCTCCTAGTCATAGTAATATCCAGGAAACCGAGTTTGTTATTCGATTCTAGTTCGGAAGTCACTCGGATATTTGGATGAATATGGTTAAATAGGGTAATAAAGTTTTCAATAGATTTACTATTATTACCAATAATGAGAGTATCATCTACATAACGACGTTTATACAGCATAAATTCTCCAAGCATAGCTTGCATTTGTCTCTCCAGTTTCGACATTAAAATATCTTCTAACAGGGGCCCAAGAGGGCTCCTCATCGCAACACCATCGATTTGTTTGTATGCCTTTTCTTGGAAGGCGAATCTAATATTTTCTGTACACATGAAGATGATATCTCTGATGTAAGTTACAGGAATAGGTAAGTTTGTCTCATTGCTTGTGATGTTATCGTAAATGAAATCAACAGTTTCATTAAGAAGAACATTGATGAAAAAGATTCTATGTCAAGTGAACACATATCATCTCGTGAAATTTGTCTTCTTAATGCCTTATTCAAATTTATCAAAGGGACTCATTGTTTTAATTTTAATTATTACTCTGTGTTAATTTAGATCAAAACCTTTGTCACATAATTATTGATAACAATAATCAACTCTGCGTTATCTCATACTTCCTAATCTATTTGCTTTTTAATTTCCGTATTTTCTCTTGCTAGTAGCATTTTTTAAATTTCTCGCCAGAAATTTAATACGTTTAACTTAAACAAGTATTTTTCAGGTAATACTTCAACAAACAATTTTAAAGCATCAACAAATCCTGTCAAGGCGAAATATCCACATCCACAGACGTATTTATATTCAGCAACAATGACAAAAGATGTTGTCAAGTTACACCGTGCTGCACTTTCATCAAACGCCGTTTTTATCAGTTCAAATGATCCGTTACAAAAAGCAGAAGAGCAAGGTGGAGGTGAAAAAGTCAACTCTACTGAGAAGATCAATCCCACTGATCAGTTGCAATCATCCACAGCCACCCCTGCTGCTGCTGCTAACAGTATTGATACAATGATAAAATGTTTGAAAACTGGTTTCCCAGCTGGTTTATCACATTATTGCCTGCCTATCCGATTGACAGATCGTGCAACTATGCTTGACTGGATTGTAGAAAGTGTAACACGAACAAATGTTTTAGAAAAGTTAGGTATTTCAGGTAATTATTTATTTTATATGCTGTTTATTGTGTAATGATAGAAGACAAGGACCAGTCAACAGATTGTTTGTTGAGGAAATCGACAGATATTGATAGATTTTTATGTACATTATTATTCGTTATTGTTAGCAGAGAAACAGCGTCTTCTGATTGGTTGTTTTCTCGCTGTAAGTTAATCTGTCATCTCTTTGTGGCCGTTTCTTTGAAGGTCAGACCATATATCTGCTAATCGTATCCGCCCACGCTAAGTCTACTGTGGTTGGTTGTTGAGTTAGTCTTTGTTTTTGTTCTCTTCTCATGACTAAGATATGGGACGTAAACATTGACGTAAATTTCTGTCAACCAATTTTGGCTATCAGGCAGCTCTCACAACAATTGAATCTCCGGATGTTAGAATTAAAAGGATATAAATTTGATAAGATTAGAGTTGTTATTGAGTGAGAAAAAGGTGTCAGTTGAGTTTCAATTTAACAAGTGTAAAGAGGGTGAGAAAATGTACAAAAGGAATATATGAGAGTGATAGTAGTGAATTCATTATTAAACTAAATGTAAATTTAAAAAAAAGTCAAGGGAACGACTAATGAAGAGGTTAAGACTATCCGAGAATATAAGAGACTGGACAAACTTTTTTCTGTATTTGGATTTCGGGATTGTATTGAAGAATAGCCAGGGCCTCGGCCATACACAAATGCCGAAACCTAACACCCTTTGTACCACTTTGTCTTATCTTGTAGATTATTTTGAAAGATGACTGTGGTGGAGCTGCGCGGCTTGAGGTTCATCAAGTGCTCGAGAATTGAGCTAGTAACTGTCTTGAATTGTTCTTTTTCTAACCATACCGGATAATGTTTAGAAAGTGTGCATTTTGTGCGGCCAATATAACCAGCTCCACAGGAACAAGTAAATTTATAAATACATACTGAAGTGACCCAAAGCGGCAGTTAGTTCTTCACACATGCATTAATCATTTGTCGGCTGTAAAAACTGATCCGTAGGTTTCAGCCGAAAAGAAAGCTTTTCTCAGTGATCTGGATAGGCGGTTCTTCAGGATCTCAGCAGTGGTATCACCTTTAAATTCAACATTTTATTCGGGCTTTTGCTTAACTATTATTATTTTTATTCCTTTGAGCTCCAAGTGGGATGCAGGACGTCAAGAGCACATTTCGATTTCCTACAGTCCTCTTTTTAACTGACCATACTATGTGTGTCCCATACACTTTCATTTTACCTACTCATACTATTGCTTCCAGGACACTCTCGAAGTGATGCCCAAGTCTTTCATTTCGCATTTGAATTCCCCTCGAGGGTGTCTCCCTGGCGTGTGATATCACTCAACTGTCTCCGCAGTGTATGTCCATTCCGTCTCGGTTTGGCTTGGTGATTGGTTCTTAGTTGGTTCGTCGCCTGTCAGGATTCCTTGTTGCTTATATCTTTCCACGTGGATGACATTGGAATGTGCAGTTAAAAGCGTAAAGGTTTTTAGTTAGCTGTCAAGCAGCACACATTCTACACCACAACCTTTTCCTCTCGATCATTTTCAATTCCTATGCTTACGGTTCATAGACTTACACTGTTCACACTGTATCTACAAAAGTTCATCTGTCGTCGCAAAGTCACCCCACTGGAATGTTGTTGGAAAGGACATCTTCCCAAAATAATTATTAAGTTACACAGAAAATCCAAATGTACATAATCTGAATAAAAAATTCAGTCTCATATATTGTTGCAAAGCAACTGTTAATTAATATCTGATGACAAAATCAATATTTTTGATGACTGTTTCTCAACAAATTAACCAATCAATTATTGAACGTTTTTATTATTATCATCATCAATCCTGCCGGTCGTGAGGTGACTGTAGTAGAGAAACTGTCGAATGATATCATCTATGAGTAACAGTTATCTCCTGAATGCCTTGTTTCCTATTTATCCCAATGAATTTTGATTGGACACTAGTATGACGTGTCTAGTCCTTTCTTTGGTGCAGACTGAATTCTATCAGTCACGTTTGCAATGTGGCCACCATGCCACTAGGTAGCTCGCCATCACGGTGTACATAGATTTGATGATATTAGATAGTTGAAGGCGATCGGCAGGAAGCCTTGGACACCACCTAGATTTCGTGCTAGTTGGCACTCATCAGTCAGCAAGGCGTATCTGCAACCACCTCGAAGGAACTCATGTCGCTTCTGAGATTCGAACCCGCGTCACCCAGTACCGCCTACAGTCAGGGACGCTGCCACTGAGCTATTCGGGCTCGTGATTGACCTCCTGTAGGACTGTAGTGGGTACTTTGATTGGACACTAGTAACTACTGTGATGTGTCTAATCCTTTCTTTGGTGCTGACTGAATTCTATCAGTCAGAAGGGACATGGGTTTCTTCACGGTTGCAGGTACGCCTTGCTGATTAGCGAGTGCCAACTAGCACGAAACCTAGGTCCAAGGCTTCCTGTGGCCGATTGCCTCCAACTATCTAATTATCCTATGAATATTAAAACACAAACCTGGTTTGCATTATGTTAAACAAGAGAGGCAGCACATAAAATAGCATAGTTTGTACGAGATCTGGAATACTTTCTGCCCAGACCAAAATGTAGATAGTTGTCTTAAAGGGGTCACCCTCTGAGCCTTTGGTTTGGATTATGGTCCACATGGTAATGGAGCAGCGTCAGCGACTGTGTCCCCCTAGTTTGCGGTGGTCGAAACACGTTGACACACCATTCGATCCTTTTTGATTCTGGAGGTCGCGTGAACGAATATCATAGGTTTGAAATGGGGGGGGGTTCCAGCTCTCCTGGACCCACCAACATGTCCATCAAGGATAAGCTACCACTGCTGGCTTCATCAATGTGTATCTATAAATTCACCTGTTCGTATGCAGCCAGGTATGTCGGCTATGCCCAGCGTTTCTTGTCCGAATCTATCCAAAGCTGGAAATGAATGTTAAGAAATTCGTGCCTTTCAGACACTTCTGTTTTACATTACTTTTATTCCAAGTGTGGAGCATAGGGATTGAATCGTTTGAAGTTTCAATCTCGATGTTGTTTTCAAAAGTTTTGGACTGCCAGCCTCGCTCCCAACCTTTTGTTTTTCTTTTCTTTCTGGATATTTCGGCTTGCTAATAAACTAGATGAGAAGTCTTTTCAAGAAATGCGTCGGCTGGGAATCGAACTGCTGACCTCCTATAAAGTTGGTGAGCATTTTACCAGTGAAATGCGGACCCACAGTAGTGGTTTTGCGAAACTACTGACAGCTATCCATCACATATTTTGTTGTCTTAATATGGGAATAAATACAGTTTCCCTCGATCTTACTGCTCACTAAGAGTTTCAATTGGTTTTAAGGACTTCATTAATTTCATGACATGTTTTTTTTATGACGAACAGAAATGCCTTCAGAGAGCTGATATAAACCAGGGTTTAGTGAGTGGACAGCTGTTTTCTTTCAGTTTGAAAACATCCAGTACTACACGTACACATCTGACACTACGTGATATCAGACTTTGGACCATGCAGTTATAATGAAACGCACGAATACAGGGGGCTCGTTTCGCATTTGCCAGTTTACGCCGACTCTGGCGTAGACGAGATGTTCGACTATCGACCAAAGGGCGGGTGTACTGCTCATCAGTCCGCTCCGTCCTCCTCTATGGTTGTGAGACCTGGCCACTGAGAGTGGAAGACATGAAAAGACTAGCTGTCTTTGATCATAGGTGCCTGCGCTCTATTTCCTGTGTAAAGTGGCATAATAAGGTGAGCGACATTAAGGTTAGGCGTCGAGTTCTAAGTAAACAGGGGAAATCAATCGACGAAGTCGTGAAGTTACAAAGACTGAGATGGTTAGGACATGTGTTACGTATGCCAAGCCATCGCCTCCCTCGACGAGCAATGTTAGCGGATATAGGGTCAGGCTGGAAAAAAGCTAGCGGCGGTCAAATAAAAACTTGGCCTCACCAGTCAATGAAATCCACAACAGTTGGTCTAAGCCACGTAGGAAGGTGTAGACTTCCAGGCTGGGGTCCTCGGGACGGTAAAAATCTATGGTTGGAAACAATTGGTGACATGGCTCAAACTCATCGTTCTCAGTGGCTAGCGCAGATGCATCCACTCCTTGTGACTTATGATCTTCAATGAAACTGTTTTGTTCTTCGTTATTACTCGTTTGTCTCACACATCTGCTCACTGTTTCTATTATGCATTTCTTGTACTTTCTCTTCGTGACCAACACTTTGATTTTTCAACATTTCTCAGTTTCTGCCAAAACCTGTGTTGAAGTTTTACCACAGATTGATTGATATCAGTCAGAGATAACCATTAAAAGGCAAGCAGAAATCACGGAACAGTTGTTTCGTCCTAGTTTCGGACTTTTCATAAGTAGATCAGCGAAGAGACTCTTTTCGGCGGCGAATTCATTTTCTTAGCTGTACAATCGCAAATATATATGTGTTATTTTGTATGTATGTGTGTACATTAAGTTTGTCAAACAAAATTACAATTGGTTGAGGTTATTTTAACTATAAACAGGTGAAGATTGGTAATACAAGTCAAGAAAATTAGGTGTTAATGAAATCAGGGTAGTAACAAAGGTGATGAGTTGTCACAAACAGTTGTTAAAAGAAGTTATGTAATAGTAATATGAATAGTTTGATGAGTGAGTTTTACTCAGGATGCACATAGGAACAAAGAAGAGAATACGAGATTACGTAAGAGCTCTAAATGAATACAAGAATTATAAGCAATTAAAGAACAGGGAAAGAAACAAAATTAAGTCATCAAAATAAAAAAAACTCAAACCAAATAAAAAAGTTGTTACCATGACAGTAGAAGTGGTTGAGTAATCTTCTTTTGTATGCACAGCTCCGGTTTTTCTATGTGAATGGCCAGAGCTTCAGTGATACAAAGAAGACGAAACCGTATTGAGTTTGATAGGTTATTCTTGACTCTGTAGATTACTTTGAAGCAGGAGGCGTTTGTTGAAACGGAATGACCACTGTAAACCAGGTGTTCAATTACATAACTTCTTTTAACAATTGTTTGTAATAACTCATCATCTTTATTACTGCCCTAATTTTCTTGACTTGTATTACCAATCTTCACCTGTTTAGTTATAATAACCATAACCAATTGTAATTTTGTTTGACAAACTTAATGTACACACATACATACAAAATAACACACACGTATATATATTTGCGATTGTACAGCTAAGCATGAATGAATTCGCCGCCGAAAAGAGACTCTTCGCTGATCTAGGTTTTTTGTTTTCATTAATGCCTGAATAGGGATTATCCATGAATCTTCATAAGTAGACGACTATGCCACCATCCATTAGAGATCGAACCCAGGACCTATTGATTACAAGGTGAGATCGTTGACCACTCAACCAATTGGATACAATCAAATGACTGATTGATTCTCACTTCTATTTATTTGCGATCCCTGACGAGATCATGTGCGCGTGTACTGATGAGGAGTCCCAGACCGGGACGAAACAGCTGTCTTGTACTCCTTGGTCTTCAGTAGTATCATTTTGTTACCCAAATTTGAAACTGATTAAATCCCTACAAAATAACATTTGGAAGGTTGACTCTACTAACCCCGTATTATTTATTATTATCTTTATTGTTTCCTTGTGTTGCTACTTGAACGAAGGGCTTCAACAGCATTTCTCCACTTCGCCCCATTCTCTAAGGTCATTCTTAGCTGGCTCCACTCTTGTCCATAGTCTTTGATCTCCTGCATATTACGCTTAGACCAATATGTAACTTGTCGTTTTGCGATCGGGTTCCACTTGAACAACAGCCTGGCGCACTATATTAATCGACGATTTACTCAGCATGTGTCCGATCCATCTTTTCTTTTTATTTGGAATATATTTATTGAGCGATAAGTTCTCGTCTGTTGATTTGTTCCCTGTCAGAGTTCCTTGTTGCTGATTCTTTTTGACCGGCTATTTGATCTTCAATATTGAGCCAGTGAAGGTAGCAGCTGTTGGAGATGCTTTTCGTGAAGCACTCACCAGGTTTCTGACCCATATTACTACTCTCAGTATTTCTGTAATTTATTCCTTTATATTTTCCCTTGAGTAATTCTTCTTGAATTCCCTCTCTCTCTCTCTCTGCTTATATTATAGCGGATGATAACAGTGATACATCCAGTCAACAGAATCATCATCGTATTATGATATTTTGTAAACGGTGTCATGATACTGTACTGGTCTCAGAATTTCTCCATGAACGTGGTCATTCTACAGTTGCATTAACTGGTCGTTTGAAACAAAGTGAACGTAAAGAATCATTAAATAAATTTGTATCAGGTGAAGTACAAATCTTAGTGGCAACAGATGTTGCTAGTCGGTAAGTCTGTCTGTTTTCGACATAGAACTTTGCACAAATGTGCGGAAGTTCAAGTCGCCACACTCCGTGTAGCACGCGAAGCAAGAGAAGAAAGTACAAGAAATGCATAATAGAAACAGTGAGCAGAGGTGTGAGACAAAGGAGTAATAAAGAAATACAAAACAGTTTCATTGAAGATCATAAGTCACAAGGAGTGGATGCATCTGCGCTAGCCACTGAGAACGATGAGTTTGAGCCATGTCACCAATTGTTTCCAACCATAGATTTTTACCGTCCCGAGGACCCCAGCCTGGAAGTCTACACCTTCCTACGTGGCTTAGACCAACTGTTGTAGATTTCATTGACTAGTGCCATGTTTTTGTTTGACCACCGCTAGCTTTTTTCCAGCCTGACCCTATATCCGCTAACATTGCTCGTCAGTCGAGGGAGGCGATGGCTTGGCATACGTAATACATGTTTTAACCATCTCAGTCTTTGTAGCTTCACGACTTCGTCGATTGATTTCCCTTGGTAAGTTGAGGTGTATATTTTTCTTTTTTATTGTTGTGTCTATAATTGTTATTTTTTAGGTTCATCCTTCATCAGCAAATCTGCATTTCACTCTGTTCTCCTCAGTCTTTTTCAAATGTGTGAAATGAAACAGGTGGAGGCATATATTGAGTAAACAGACAATATCACTAATAATAAGTCCGGATAGTATAAATGGAAAATTAGATAGTATTGAGAGAATGTTTGCATGAAGGGTATAAATTATGAATAATAATAATAATAATTGTAATAATAAGCAAAGGAACAAAAAAGAAACTGAGATGGTTAAGGAGAAGAAGCATTCCTGGTGAGAAGAAGAATCATTAATCCAAGTTTGGTGACGGTAGGAACAACGTCTGAATGTGTTGTTTTTTGATAAAAATTTCCGGTTTAGTCGATCTTATTACAACAGCTTCAGCTACGCGTAGGAGACGTAAACGAACTGTACATGATAACGACTTTGAACATTTGATTTCGAGAACATTTACCAACTTGGTTCAGCAGGGGGATAATCAAGTGTATAAAAAGCTCGATCCTATCACACTTGATCGATACTGGACATCGCATCAATGTCAACACAGCTTTCAGGGTTATATACCTAATTCCGAAGTCGTTATCACGTACAGTTCGCTTACATCTCCTACACATAGCTGAAGCTGTTGCAATAAGATCGACTAAACCGGAACTTTGTATCCAAAAAGAACATGTCCATTATTACTGTTATTATTATTCGTCATAATTTATGTCCTTCATGCAAACATTCTCTCAATACTATCGAATTTTCCATTTGTACTACCCGGACTTATTATTGGTGATATTAGCTCTTTTCTCAATATATACCTCCACCTGTTTCATTTCACATATTCGTTATTTCATTATGAACATCTCATTGCAGTCTTACTATCTTCAATTTAACACAGACCACTTTGTACGCGCCACTCACCTGACACCTTTTTAAAATGTCTCCAAGATTGCTCATAAGGTTTAGTCTCTCCCCACACACATGACCTCCTAAATGGAAGCCTATCTCGTCTATCCCCATTCGAGGGCTTACTTAGCGTGTGGTGTCATCTAACAGCCTTCTGAGCGTGTGTCCAATCTACCTCTATTACCTACTGCATATTATAGTTGGAGGGGGGGCGGCAGTAGGTTCATGGTTGGTTCGTTGCCTATCAGGCTATATGACCCTCATGGTATTGAGTGATGGGAGCAGTTGTTGATGAAAGTCTGCAGTCTTTTGGCGACACAAAAGCTGTATCTTGTTCTTCATGTTGAATGCAGTTTGATTTCACAGTGATAAAGGTCTGTCTAGCTATTTCCAATCTGGTTTGTCTGTGACACCCTCATCTGTGCTGCGCCTGTATGTTTGAAGAAATGCTGTCTAGAAAAATGACAGAAGTGACTCCCACTGCTTTTGCTCCCGTTGATGGTGATTGGTGCTTGTTGTTTTTGTTGTTATTGTTGTCGTCGTTGGTTGGGCATCTTCAGCATTATTATTATTATTTTTTTAAATGGAAAATACTGAAATTGACATCTGGTTGTAATATCTCTGAGTTTATGTGATGCGACTGTTTTTTCTCTCACTCATATGGGATTCGACCTAATGTTATTCGGTGCTGCAGTCAGAGATGTTAACATGTTATCGATAAACCTGAATCTCGCTCAATCGTAATTTGTTGAACTATAATACTGATTGATTTAAAATGGTTTAAAAAAAACTGTTATCAACAGAAATGTGGGCAAGAAACAAAGAATAGTAACATGAAGAAACATGAGAACTGAATGGCTGTGTGTGAGATTGCACAAAAGTGAACACATCTGCCCCATTTTGAAAATGGATTCCAGCCATATCAACCAGTAGTCTCCAGCCTCTGGTTCGTAGTATCCTCACAACCCCAACCGCTTAGTCTATACCTCCACCTACATGGTCAAAGCGAGAATCGCAGACTTTATGGATTGTTCTAATCACCTCTGACCTTTTTCCAACCTAATCCTAATGTCAGTTAACATTGATTGATGGAGAAGACGGTAACTTGACATGCGGAACACATGACCGAGCCATCTTGATCGATGTAGCTTTATAATCTCATCTATTGACTTTTCTCGTGATATTAAACTGTTTAACACAAGAGCTTGGATGTAAATATGTATGATCAAAGACAGCTAGTCTTTTCTCATACCCTTCACTTTCAATGTCTGTGATTCAGAGCAATGAAGCGTAGGTCAGAGATTCATGATGCACGAGTCATCCACTGCGAACACTTGACTGAGAGAATTCAATTAACACTACACATAACATTGGTCACTGAGGTTAGGCGTTGAGTGCTAGGTGAGTCGGAGGGGAAATTAATTAACGAGGCTGTGAAGCTACATCGACTGAGATTGGTAAGACATGTGTTACGTATGCTTAGTCGCCGCCTTCCTCAGCGAGTAATGTTAGCTGACATAGTGGTGGTCAAACCAAAACATGTTGCCAGTCAATGAAATCCACAACAGTTAGTTTAGGCCACGTAAGAAGGTGTAGACTTCTTGGTTGGGGTCCTCGGGACGGTAAAAACCAAAGGAGGCTGGAGACAATTGGTGATATGGCTCAAAATCGTCGTTCTCAATGGCTGGCTCAGATGCATTCACACCTTGTGACTTATGATTTCCAATGAAACTATATTGTTCTTCCTTATTACTATTCCTTTTGTCTCATATCTCTGTTTACTGTCTCTGTTATGCATTTCTTCTACTTTCTCCTCTTGCTTTGTGTGCTACATGTGGGGAGTGTGGCGACTTGAACTGCTGCACATCGGTGCAAAGTTCTATGTTGAAAACAGACAGACAGATTGGTCACTGTCTGGTGATCTTTTCATGTCGGTGGTAACTTTCAGACATGAAGTTGAGATAAGATAATTGTCATTTGTGTGTGTGTGTACAAAGTAGTGTTTTTACACAGTCAATATGCGGGGGAAGCACAAATGAAATTGAAAACTGAATGATTCTGTAGTGAAAATGTGTAGTAGTCTTTGTCATTCTAAAGCAGAATGGTTTGGGTATCGAACGGCGCTACATTTATCAGATGGTTAGAAACAACAGGGAGGAAGCCTCGCCTGACCTAGGATTCGTGCATGTTGCCATTCATCAGTTAGTAAGGCGTATCTGCAACCTTGAAACAACTAATATCCGGTATCAGATTCGAACTCGGGACACCCAGTTTTGCAGTCAGAGACGTTACCACTGAGCTATTCGATCTAACTATAGCATTATGTGGTGACCTGAGTTATAATCTCAGGAGGGACATGAGCTCCTTCAAGCTTGAAAATACACCTTGATGACTGGTGAGTGCCAAGAAGCACGAAACCTAGCTAGGTCAGATGGGGCTTCCTCTAGATTGCCTCAATCATCTATTACAACAATTGAGCGTGCCGCCTGATGTCGAGCCACCCAACATTTTGGCGATATGGCAAACTTGACTGTTATAGAATTCAGTCTGCACCAAAGAAATGACTAGACACATCACACTAATGACTAACCAGTGTCCAGTCTAGGTACACTTGATTGTTTTTGACCTCATGCATGTTTCCTACCTCTGAAAGTAATATCTTGCTAAGCTTCCTGAACGTTTTTCCTCTCCTGGTAATGTATCTCATTACTCTGGTTGGTCAACTTCCAACTGTCGGGTCTTTGGTTCTCACCCTACTCCGAGGCTTTTGCACTCAGGCAATACACAATAAGTGTGGTTCATTGCTGACTACATACAAATGTACAAGTGCTTGTCGAGAGCTGATCCCTGTAAGTGTGTATTTTAGAAAAATGTTTGCACTTACTGATCTCTTTCTGTGAAGAATTCGATAGATTCTCCTTTTATTTCCTTTCGTTTTCTAGTGGAACATATGTCTCTCAGTAGTGGTGCTGGCGTTGTTGTTCTTCTTATGGGTTAGGTTGCTAGCCTCACTCTCAACCTTCTCTCTTTCCCCTAGACTTACTACCGGCGAGTAAACTGTGAGGTTTTGGGGAGAGCGTCGGCGGAGAATTGAATCCCAAGCCAAGTGTTTGTTTGGTTGGCGAGTATTCTATCATTAAACCACCGAGGCACAAGATAATCACAGCTTTATCCGTCATTTTAAGTTATATCTGTTTTTTTTAAATTTTTTTGTACCATGGTTTATTACATCTAATGTGGCATTTCTTATTACAATTACTTTCAAAACCATGTTTACTTACATATATTATTATTATCGAATTGAATTTTTGATTTTCCCGTCGATTGATTGGACCGAAGTGCTCGGTCTCAGGTTGACATGTCGGCTTCTTGTGCAGATGCTTCGACGACGGGAAAATCAAAAATTCAATTCAATAATTAATATGACCCGTTGTACAAGAGGTGGCTCTCGTGGCCCAAGTGGTCTAGTGGATAACGCTTTGGCGTTTGAAACTATGGGCACTGGGTTCGAGCCTCGGTGGGAACATCATCACTCACTGAGAAATGCAGGTACATCCAGTTGACGAGTCCCAATTAGGACGAAATGCGCATCCTGGATTCCACTGCTAGCTACCATCCACCAATTGTATATTATTATTATTGTTTCGTTGGGTTTCAAGTGGAACACCTTCACTTTGTTCTGTTTTTCTACAGTCGTTCTTTAGCTAGCACCATAATCTCTCATCTCCTCCTCTCATGATCTCCTCTATATCATATTCGAGTTCCACTCGAGGAATGGCCTGACGCGCGATGTCATTCAACAGTCTGCTTTGAGTGTGTCCTATTCATCTCAACTTTCTTCTACACTCACTTATTGATCAATAGGTTCTTAATTGGTTCGTTCCCATAGTCTCTTGTTTTTTAATTCTTTCCGAGCAATCATCTTATCTTCAGTATGAATCCAGAGAGAGAGAGAGGCAGCTGTTGGTTGTGAATATTTGAAGTAGCCTGCTGGAAATGCTTACT
The DNA here is from genome assembly GCA_944472135.2 of Trichobilharzia regenti. Taxonomy (NCBI): domain Eukaryota; kingdom Metazoa; phylum Platyhelminthes; class Trematoda; order Strigeidida; family Schistosomatidae; genus Trichobilharzia; species Trichobilharzia regenti. The sequence continues at coordinate 10,406,645 of OX235266.1, forward strand.
GTGACGTCTTTGCCAAGTTTCTGATCCATATAGAAGAAGTGAATTGACTGACTTTACATTGATATTGAAAATCTGAATTTTGTTCTTCGTGCTGGCTATAAGTCAGTGCAGAAGATTTCCAAACTGATTTCCGCGTGATGTAGATCTGTCTGTCTGTCTTGTCCTTCCGATTCTGGTGTTGTATATCCCTTTATCCGTGTCGTCTCACGCAGTTGAAAGTGTGCTTCTTAAATGAGTGAAGGATGTGGTCTCCTTCAAATTTTTTTTGCTGACAGTGACTGATGCTTGTTGTTGTTGGTGGTGGTGGTGGTGGTGTTTGGTTATTTTCATCATCATATCCGTCTTCTGTATGTTCACTTGAAGTCCTTTTTTCGTTTCTAGCTTCTTCTGTCAGTTTATTGGTTTTCGCTTGTAAGTTGTCGAGTTTTCATCCAAAAGAGTCATATACCTGAGGCTGTGGCTTATCGATTTAAGTGCTCAATTTTTAACCGATAAAATACTGGTTCGAACACCTCCAGCAACCATCTACGACTTGCCTAGGTTTGATTAACCAAATAGGCATAATTATCCCTTCTCCAGAAAAACTCTTTACGTTACCACCAAGTAATGAAAATATATGTCTGTTAAGTAATATTTTGTGCCACAAGAGTAGCTGATATATATACATATATTTGATTGATTTATGCAAGTTGATTCTACCCATATCAATAAATCAATCATAGATCCTCAACCATTCTCCATTTCTAACTATCCTGACAATTATTTTCCCCCTCTGTGTTTCAATTTTCAGGGGACTAGACATTCCTAATGTGGAATTTGTTATCAACTACAATGTACCATTATCTGAGAAAACGTATAGACATCGTGTTGGTAGAACTGCACGTGCTGGTCAGAAAGGAATAGCTCTAACCATAGTCACACGTGATGTAGCACCCGTGTTTCTAGAATTAGAGGCATCTCTATTACCATATCTACCAAAATCTAAGGCTGAAGTCAGTAGCTCTTCTCCTGGAATACCTCGTTGGCCAATTCCAGTTCCTGATTTAAACGGTCGTGATAGTATACTTGTCCGTCGGCGGTTAGCTGATCAAGCTTGGTCTCGAGCTTCAAAAGTAAATTTTCCTTCTTTGCTGCGTTTCTTGCTGTAAATTAATTTTGAATTTATTGGTATAGGGTAGCATTAAAGAATAGACACCAACTACGGGTGACCTTGAAACAGCCAATCAGATTCTTTCATTTAAAAAGTGGCATAAAATTAATAGTGTATTTACTATATATATATATATATATATGAATATCCCGTTTCGACCAACTGTATCTTTCCCAGGATAACGTTCAAACATTAGACAGAGTAAGCACCTAAAATGCTAGAGAATTTTTAGAATCCTGGTATTCTAGTGAATCGTCAATCAATAGACACATCGAGATAGACAAAATTTACCAATCGATAAGAAGGAAACCTCACACACAAAGGGTCAAAGTTCAAGTCAAGGAAACAGTCAGTTCCAATCGAAGCAGCCAGGAGGGTTTGAAGGCAAAGTTCAACAATAGCGTCCAGAGGAATGAGAACGGACGACTGAACTTCAGCCGACCAATCATAAAAATAAGTGACTTTTGCACAAAAATGACGTATATTTACAATAAAATGCGTGAAAAAACACATTAAACAGATTATCCTTTTCTGACATGACTTAAAATTACGTTCCAGCTATAATGAGAAGTATCAGTTGCTAAGTTATACTAGTTTCTGTACATGCATTCACCGAGGTGACTCAAGATGAGATGTTTTTGTGAATCGTTTATCTTTCTCATCCTGTTGTGCAATCTTCCATAAAAGCCTTCGTTTGAGTTACTATGGTTTCCAGTAAGAGGGTCGACGACTACTTACCAGGAAAATGTGGATAAGAAACCAAATTCAAATAAATGACATCAACTCTGAATCTATCCCTAATAGTAACCCTAACCTTAATCTTGACCCTAGCCCCAAACTTAACACTGACACTAACCTTAATCTGACCCTGTTCCTAACCCCCCTTAACCCTAACGAACTATTAATGCTTTGTCCAGGCAATACTTACAAATGTGATCCGAGTGAAATTTGCTGCTTAATTGGTGAATAGCGTTGATATTTCACCTATCAAAATGGCAGGTGCTGTCAGCCAACAACTAGCTTGCGTTCAAGGTCATTGGAGCTCTCATTGCACTCTTGGGGACGCTATTGTTGATTTTCTCATGTATGAAAACAGAACAACCAATCACGCTGAAGGTCATCAGAAGAGATAACCAATAGTGAACTCGTAGAAAAATCTAAAAGCTCACTTCAATTTGAATTGAAGTATGCGCTAAAGATGTTGCCTAGTAGATAAAAAATGGAGCTTCGCAAATTAACTACCTAGATAGCTCAGAGAACACAACTAGATCAAAACATGTGTTCAATATGGTATTCAGTATATTTGTCTAATTAAACATACATTTCTATTCCATATTTCTATTTGTTTTGTTTTTTTTATTTTCCAGACGATTAGAGCGCAGATGGCAAGTCAAAAACCTGTTGACAATGATGATCTCCCTAATTTAGATTTACCAATCGATGAAGACATACTTCAAGAGTATGCTAATTCAGATAACAGTAATGATGCTGAAAGTGATGACGATAGTGACAATAATGGAAAGCGCTCATCGTCATCAACATCCACTGATAGTGACGGTGATAATGACGCGTCATCTGTAGAAAAACAGCCGTCAAAGCGTAAATTGCCTAAAACTCCGGGAAACTTCAAGCTGAAAACATCTGGTGAAGCTGGAATAGCAGCTGCACGTAAAACATGGAAGTGCATAGCAAATTTGAATCAACAACAGAAGAAGGAGCAAGCTGAGCTGGAAGAGACGCATCGTGTTAGCAAATCAATTGGATGGGGTTTTACATTTACAAATAAGGATAATGATGAAACAATGAACGATAATGATGATAATAATATGCATAACGATGAAATGAGCGATGATGAAGACGACAATGAGGCAGTTCGTTATGAACAACCAATGAAGACAAAATATGCCAAGATTCAAGCATCCAAGAAAGCAAAGAAAAATAAACAAAATAAGAAATTCTATGCATAATATAATTATTGTGCTTTTTTCTCTGGTTGTATATAATTTTCATTGTATTTATCTAAATAAATGCCTCCTTATATCGCCTAAATAGGTCATATTTTTTGCATCTCTTTGCGTTTCGACTGGGCTTTAACGTCCCAGAAGTAGTTGTAGTGTTGTTTCTGCGGTGTGGAGCTGCTAGCTTTACGCTCAAACTCTCTCCTCTTTACCGGGCTACCTACCAGTTAATTGATGTTTGGTGGAGTCCCTAGACCAGACTAGCATTCTGCCATTGAACAACCACTGACGCACGTCTGCATAAGTTAAGTAAGAGGAAATTAAACAAGTCATCAATCATTTCTACTTCGGAACCAATAGTCGGTTAGCACTAGTCATGACTCACCATGTTGGATTCTATGTATATATGTATAGTGCATTTGAGATGTCTTAGTATTATTATTATTGTTCCCTTGGGTTCCTAGTGGAACGCAGGGCTTCAACTGCACGCCTTCTGCTGTACTTTTCACCTGCATCCATGCCAGTTAGTCCATACTGTTTCAACTCCTCTTCACACGATCTTCTCCATGTCACACTTGCACTGACGACCCACTCGCCACTACCCTTTCGGCCTGGTTCCACTCGGGCAATGGCCTGACGCGCGCTCAGTGTCACCCAGCGGCCCAGCCTCCTCAGCGAGTAGTGTCCAATCCACTCTTCTGTCCACTTTCTCCTGCATATTTGTTGGTTGGCGATTGGTTCCTATTTTGTTTGTTCCCATGGTTTCCAATAGTTGGTGATTCTTTCCGGCCCAGTCATCTGATCTTCATTCAGTATAGAGCGAAGACAGTTGTTGATAAAGGTAACGTCTACAACAGGCTGTTGGAAATATTCCTTGTGACCCGCCCGCCAAGTTTCGGTCTGATCCGTATAGAAGAACTAACTGACTTGATGTTGTTTGTACTGAATTGAATCCGACCGAATTTTGTTGTTGATGCTGGCTGAGTGACGAAGATTTCCAGATTGGTTTCAGGTTGATGAGTGAATGAGTTTCTCGCTCACCTTCCCGATTCTCACCCGATTTGACATCCTCGTCCGTTCCGACTTCCTGTAATTGAGACAATGCTGAATGCTAGATAAGTGAATGGAGTAATCTCCTTCAAATCCCTCCCGTTGATGGTGATTGGCGCTGGATGTTAATGCTGTTGTTGTTGTTGGTTGGCTGGTCGGTTATTTTCATAACCTCCGTCTTGTCCATGTTCACCTGGAGTTCGGTCTTTGCTGCTTCTTCGACCAGTTTGTCGGTTTTCGCTTCTTAGTCTTCGATTTTGTGTGACATCAAACATAACTCATCCACTCGCGAAATCCAGGTCTTCTAGGTTCTTCACGTCGGTTCTGGATATCTCTGTCTTCTCGTTTCCCACTCACAGTCTGACGCATAATCCAATCCACCACAATTTAGGAATATCATTGGTGATAATAAGCAGCACCCTTGTCTGACTCCTGTGTTTACTCCAAACGCCTCGCTCGCTGAGTTTTCCCCCATGTGGATCACTTGACATGTAGCGTTGTCGTACAGCTGTTGAATAAGGTTGATGAATAATTGGGGCACTGTACGCCGTAGTACTCGAGTAGTTTCCAAATTACTTCACGATCAACGCTGTCTGTCGAAGGCTTTCTCAAAGTCTATAAAGTTGAGGTAGAGGTTTTACTGCCATTCCATGCTTTGTTCTGTGATGATGATGCGTAGAGTTGCAATTTGGTCAGTACATGATTTGCCTTGCCTGAATCCAGCTTGTTCTGGTCGGAGTTCTGTATTCAGTGCGTCCTTTGTTCTCCCTAGGATAATGCGGCTCAGAATTTTACTTGGCGTTGATAGGAGCATGATTCCTCGCCAGCTCTTGCAGAGTGAGGCCTAAGTCGCCCTTCTTTGGAAGTTCCACGAGGTAACCTTTCCTCCAGAAAGCAGGCACCTTTCCCTCCTTCCAGACCTTTTGCAATATCTGCTATCGTCTCTGGGTCTGCTTTTAGAGCTTCAGGGGTTATTCCATCTGGTCCAGCTGCTTTTTCAGCTTTCAGAAGCTTGATTGCATTTAAGACTTCAGCTCTCGCCGGAAGATTGATGTCAACTTGCAGTTGTGTGCGCGCTGTTGTTGGTATTTCTGGACGGGCTGCAGGTGGTGGTCGGTTCAAGGGTCCATTGAAGTGACCCGCCCATTGTTTAATCTGTCTTTCTTTCTTGATAATTGGGCTCCCTTGGCTGTCTTCTATAGGTTTCGCGTGTGTTGATCCCTTCCCGGATAAAGACTTGTGTCAATGTAGTTGAAGATCGAACGATCAATTCATGGTTGTTTGCTCACACCCAATTTCCCCATAATTTTCGCGGGTCATCAATCCACCAGTCATCATCTCATCGGTCGTTGTTCGGAACGAAGATCAAAAAACTGTCAGAAGCTAACTCAGTAAAAGCAGTGTTGCTAGTCATATGTTGGCCTAAGGATAAAGAATTCTTGAGTCGCCAAACAGTGTTTTGGTTTTTGCGTCGGTTAATACTAAGCGTTTCTGAAAGGCTTCTGAAAATCTTCGGGGGACAGCGTGAGGCCATGCGTAGCAAGAGCTGGTCATTAACGGTCTATGAGACTTGACTGACAACTTGGTTACCTTATATAGTGTCCTTAGGTCCTGCTGCCTTCTCAGCTTCAGTGATCAGATTGTCGTAGAATTGTCTTTTTTCCTTCCTAGGACGCTATCCAACCATGCTAATGATCCGGGGTTTGATCCCCGGCCGATGTACTTCTTTACCTCGCTGAGCCAGAAGCAATGCTGGTAAAGAGGAAAGGTTGGGCATGAGGTTAGCAAATTCATCCTGTAAAATATACACTGCTACAAAAACTTCAAGCCACTAGCTTGAGGCCATACGTTCCACTTGGAAATGTGAAGGAAATATATATATATATAGCACTCTTCTTCACTTCTTTGTCCAGTGCTGTGTAAGTTGAGTTTAGCATCTCCTTCTCCTGTACGTCTTTGCATTGAATCATTTTCTCTTTCACCGTTCTCCTCTCTTCTATTAGTTTCCAAATGTTCATTAAGAGCCATTCCTTGTCTTGTCTTTTCTTTCTTCCTAGAACCGTTGAACACGTTTCGTTGAGAATCGCCTTCAGAGACTTCCAATGTTCTTCCACGCATGATTCTTCAGTGATGTCGCGTAGTGTTTCCTGCTTTGCTCTGACAGTTGCAGTGAAAGTGTCCTTTGTGATTGTGTCCTTCAGTAATTGAGTGTTGAACTTGCATTGTGGCATATCCCCAGCTATCCTCGAGGCTTTTAGTTTCACCTTGAAAGTCCCTTGTACTAGATAGTGGTCTGAACCCACATCTGCTCCTCTCCTCGACCTTGTGTCCAGTAGGCTCCGTCTCTACTTTCTTGAAATTGAGATGAAGTCTATTTGGTTTTTGGTGTGTCCATCTGGTGAAATTCATGTCGCCTTGTGTTTACACTCAGCGATACTGGCTGAGACTTATGTCGCTTGAGGTCCTACTTTGACAGAAAGGTTGTTTGGATAGCAGTTAGACAGAAACCAGTTACCCATTCCATTGCTATGACTCAAAGAAAATCACAAAATATCATGCCGGATCGATGGGGGCCCGGATTAACTCCAACCACGCTCCCTGCTGCCGTGTCACATGGCAGAAGTGATAAATATGCGTGCGTCGGTGGCACAGCGGTTAGGACTCTCGCCGACCATGCACATGGTCTGAGGTTCGATCCCCTGCCGACGCATATCTGATATCTATGGTCGGCCTGCAAAATTTGGGCTACCGATTTCCATGCTGAAAATTCCATACTTGTACGAAAAATACAGTGTGGAATCAAGCTGTTATCAAAAATAAAAATAAAATAAAACTGAGACACACCGAATAAAAAGAACAAACCAAAACAGGCCGCGTGTGACCGGCCTCAAGCAGTTGTCCCCTGGGCTCTGTGGTCACGCAACACTCTCTCTGTTTCAGGTACCCGAAGAATTAATCAACTTGCACGGTGTGGACAGCCGGGAAGTGACAACCACCCACACACTTCCAAAAGCACACGAAGCCTTCCTGAGCATCATTTCCCTTCACTCACATCACCTTTCTCATCTTTCTGCCCTAATACATTTAGTACTATTCTGCAGGCTAAGGAGTCATCTTCACTTCACTCTGTGACCACCAACAACGATGAGAGCCATAGAAACTCCCTCGATAGTCTCTTAAAGCCACGTCACCAACTGCATATAGGAGCATTTAACCTCCGGAACCTCTGCCAAATCGGACAACAAGCATCACTAGCAAGAACTCTGGCATCTCGAGCCATGGATATATGTTGTGTTTTGGAGACATGCATACAAGACCCGAGTGTGGTCACTCACTTGACCTCACCCGGTCAACAAGGTTAATCTGTAAAATTCACTTTAAGGGTGTCAGGAGACCCCTCAGCCACCTCGCGAGGACTCTTAGGTGTAGGGATAGCACTTAGTGTTAGGGCGGAAAAATCACTTCTTGACTGGATCCAAGTAGATAGTCGTATGTGTGTGGTCCGTCTGAATGGGTCTGTTAATGGAAGGAAAGATGGCGCCACCCGTCGTTGCCTTTTCGTGGTCTCCGCTTACGCCCAAAAAACTGCAGTTTGGATGAACTGAAGGATGACTTCTACGTGAAACCGTCTAATTTGCTGCAAAAAGCAAAGCGTTCAGATATAGTTGTTTTAGCAGGCGACTTCAATGCCGAAGTAGGGAAGTTGTGCCAGACCGATAAGTATGTAGGTGGTACGTATGGAGTTCCCTGCCGACGAACCGACAACGGTGATCGTCTCCTACAGTTCTGCTCGGATAATCAACTGTTTCTAGCCAGCACTAACTTTAGGCACAAAGAGAGGCGTTGTGTAACCTGGCTGCCGCCATCACCAAATCAACGCTGGACTGAGATAGACCACATAGCCAAAGGGTATGGTTGGCGAGGGCTAGTAGGAGACTATCGCTCCTACTGGAACACGTGCGCAGACTCCGATCACGCTCTGGTTCGCGCACGTTTATGCTTACGTCTAAATGGACATAAGAAATTGATGGCAGCGAAACAGTTACGTCCACAACTGGATCGAGACATAGTCCTTACTTAAGGAAGAAATATCGAAATGAGTTTCTGAGGTAGACAGCAGGACTTCCACTGAGGTGGCCTGGCACAACATACAGTTAGCTGTAGACACAGCTGTGAAAGCCGTTAATAAGCTAAAACCAAAAGGTAGTAAGAGCCACTGGATCTCTACCACCTCATCCGAACTGATTGACGCAAGAAGACTGATTCCGGCGAGCTCCGATTATGATGAAGAGCGAAAGGTACTCAAACGAAAACTAACAAGAAGTCTTCGCCACGACCTTGAACAGTGGTGGGCGACAAAGGCGAAAGAGATGGAAAAGGAATCGGCGATTGGCAACACCAGACAACTACTTAGGCTTATCAGGGAAACATGTAGTAAAAGGCAAATTATGAGTGAAACTATCTCGGAGAAAAATTAGCTCTCAGGTTAGACGGCTGGAACGCTGGAACGAGCACTATGAGGAGCAGTTCGAACGGCCTACAGCCACTCACAACCTTCCGGACATCCAACACCTCCCTGAATGAGATACAGACACAGGTCCCCCTTCCTTAACTGAGGCTAATAAAGCAGACACCAATCTGAAACACGGCAAAGCAGCGGGAGCTGATGGAAATGACTCCAGAGGTATTTAAGTACGGTGCAGACAGTTTACTGTCTGTATCAACACAAGAAGGGAGACAAATCTTCCTGTGATAATCACACAGGGATTAGCTCGACTAATATTAGTATTTAAAGTCCTAGGCTCACTAATCAGGCGTAGACTAAGTGGTGCTCGGGAGGCACGAACACGGGAGAGTGTGGCAGGCTTTAGATCAGGAAGAGGGTGTATTGATCATATCTTCACTCTCCGACAGATTCTGGAACATAGGAATTCCTACCGGCGTCCAACTATCATTATATTTCTTGACCTAAAAGCCACATTCGATTGTGTCGACTGAAAGGTTCTCTGGCGGTGATTGGCTGTAAAGGGAATACCGAGAAAATACATTGCACTGATCAAGGCACTCACTCTACTCGAAGTCATGCAGCCAGCCAGGTGAGGGCTTACGGCGAGTTGTCATCTGAAGTGGTGACGACTAGTGGTGTCCGTCAAGGATGTCCATTATCCCCATTTTTATTCAACTTCATCATAGATGTACTGATGGAGTGAACCCTAACTCACCTCAGAGACTCAGGGATTGACTTGTTACCACTAGGGAATAATCTCGTTGACTTAGAATATGCAGACAATATAGTCCTTCCAGGCGAGGACGCCGACAAAATCCAGCAGTCTTATGAACACCTTGAACTGCAATCTACGAATATTTGGCATGCGATTCGCTCCCGCCAAATGCAAGATGATGTTACAGGACTGGACTACACCACCTCCAAGATTGGAAATGGGAAGTGAAGTGGTAGAGCACGTTGACCGCTTCAATTATTTGGGAAGTACCATTAGCCAGTGCCAACGGGTTGATCCCTGACGAAATCTCAGCTGAGTAAGGATACAGAGGGCTCGTTTCGCATATGCCAGTTTACGCCGTCCCTGGCGTAGGCGTGATGTCTGACTGGCTATCTACCAAAGGTCAGATGTACTGCTCATCAGTCCGCTCCATCCTCCTTTATAACTGTGAGACCTACCCATTGAGAGTGGAAGACGTGAAATACCTGGTTAGTTGTCTTTGATCATAGGTGCCTGCGATCTATCTCCTGTGTGAAGTGGCTTAATAGGGTGAGCAATATTGAGGTTAGGCAAGGGTCGAGTGCTAGGTAGGTGTGAGGGGAAATCAATCGAAGAGGCCGTGAAGCTACATCGACTGAGATGGTTAGGACATGTGTCACGCGTGTCAGGCCACCGCCTTCTTCGAAGGGAAGTATTAGCTAACATAGGATCACTTTGGAAAAAAGACAGTGGTGGTCAAACGAAAACGTGGCTTCATCAGTCAATGAAATCCACAAGAGTTAGTTTAAGCCACGTAAAAAGATGTAGACTTCCTGACTGGTTGGGGTCCTCGGGACGGTAGTAACCAATATTTGAAGACAATTGGTGATATGGCCGAAAATCGTTTCCAATGGCTTGTGCAGATGCATCCACTCCTTGTGACTAATAATACCCAATGAAACTACATTGTTCTTCGTTATTACTATTCCTTTTGTCTCTTATCATTGTTTACTTTCTGTATTTTGCATTTCTTCCACTTTCTTCTCTTGCTTTGTGTGCTACATGTGGGGAGTGTGGCGACTTGAAATGCTGCACATCGGTGCAAAGTTCTTTGTTGAAAACAGGCAGACAGACCAAGGCTCGCACGACCCATGGTGAGTTCTCTTCGTTTATTGTCTTCTTCCAGCCTCGCATTCACATCACCCACCAGGATTTTGATATCACTATTGAGGGACTTTGTCGATTACTGTTCGTAGTTGTCTGTAGAAATCCTCCTTCTTTTCTCGCTCTGAGACGTTTGTAGGCGCATAGCATGGAATGATTGTAACCTTCCTTCCTTTTCAGTTGAACCTGGCTGTCATCATCCTGGAGGAGATCGGTTTCCACTGCATGATAGCTTTGACTGCTGTTGGTGACATCATGATGGCCACTCCCTCAGTGTGCTCGTGATTGTCCTCTGGGTGACCGGAATAGATTATTGTCTCTCCAGTTGGTAGTTGGCACCTTCCACATCCGTCACATCTGCCCTCGCAGATTCCCAACACTTCTATCCTATATCTCCTCATTTCTACGGCTACCTGGGCAGCCTTTCCAGTTTCGTACACTGTGCTAACGATCCACGTCCCCATCCCTATTTTCGTTTTCATGGAAAGAAGGCTTATTGGCCGACTGGCCTTCCCAAGGCCTTCGCCAGCCTGTGTCATTTCACTTTTTCGATTCCAGCGAAAAATAAGGTTATTGTTTATATAATTAGAATCTTTAATGTATTTGTGCGTTGAAGTTTCCGCAGTGGTTTGGTTAAGTTTCTGAGGTGTATTTGCTTGCACCACGCCCCAACCCCCCTCTTTATCCGGGCTGGGGACCAGCCAGAAAACCAGCGAGCTAGTAATCCAGGCGAGGTTAGTTAGGTTTTAGTAAGGATTATTATTTTAAGGTGCGGACATTAATGAAGCTTCCTGAGCTCACCTACTTTCCTTCTCATCCCTCTCACATTGCCATAAAGGCAGCTGGCAGTGAGTCTCACACCCTTGGAGTGTTGTGGGGTAGTTGACGCTACGATAGCTGCTGGTAGGGGACTTTATTTTGGGGCTAGTTGGCCTATTTCAACGGAAGCGGCCGGTTGTCGTTTTCTCTTGGACTCGGGTAGGACACTTGGATGACACTGACTGTCATTCTAAGGTCCGCATCGCCCTAGTGTCGCTTAGGCTTGTGGACGTATTAAGGCGATAATTTCCCGCCTCCATATGATTTTAGGTCTGGTTTTGCAGCATCGAATATGACTTCCCAATTTACCCTTAATCTCGTACCACAGTTGAATTACCAGAATCAACTGTCCTGAGATTTGAATTTGATATTTAGCAGCCTTGAGGAGCCAATCAATGTGACATGAATGAAGTACATGGAAAGTTGAAACTGCTCTGGTAGGGCCATCTGAGACGACAGCCATCCACATTGCTGTACGTCATGCACAAGCGGTGCCAGTTCCCAGCTCGGGAACAACGTATATGGCCATAGAGGTAGAAGGCATCAATTCTGGTGACTGCCTTGTCATTTGCCTGTTAGCCAATGAACTCTCATGCCCCACTCTTATACTGGAACTTCTGCCAATAGCTAATACTTGAACCGTTACCAGTTTATTTCAGCATCTTTGGCTGGGCCCAGTGTCACCCTTAGAGGAGGTGAGTTACCCCGAGGTGGCTGAATACCCCTGTACAACTTGCACGGTTTTCCTAAATTGATGTTCACACCCAATTTATTATACGAATTAGACTGCTGTGCCTGATCAAACAGAACCTTTTGTTCAAGCAAATTGTCATTGCACACGAGTACGTCAAACAATATAAGGGAATTCGATTGACTGACCTCAGAATTAGATCTGATTTTTGGCTGCTTGTCCGCGTTTGTAGGGCCATTCACTCCAGATTTCATCGGATTCTGGCTTATCTTTGGTGTGTTTCTATGCTTGCCAGCGGGTGCAAGTGGTTCTTTTGCAATTCTGTCTTGCCCTGCTGTTCGAGATGTACACTTGGGGGTCTTCAGTTTATGAAAATTGCTTTTTCTATACGGTTGGGTTGGAGTGCCAAGTTTTAGTGGTTTGGTGTTATCAGGTGGAGCGCTGCATGAGACACAAAAGTGGCGTGCTATTTCTGCTATTCGGAGCCACTCTGTGTGGGGCTGTGCCAGGGCTACAAAGTAGGCAGATGTACCAGCACCACGGGCATGCGTTAGTTCGCATACACTCATAATATGGTTGTGGCACCCCTTTATCACAACGTCAGTGCACCCATCGTTTGTAAAAATTGCACTGAAATGCTTAATCAGTTTTAGAAACGACAACTCCACAGGCCTGACATTTATCTCCTTTTCTAGATGACACCTTCGAGGTCTTATGAAGTCTTGTGCGTTTCTTTTCCGTTTTGCTGTATGTCGCGCCATAGCTTCCGTTGGATACAGGTGTAGTATCATGTTTAATTCGTTTTAACTGTGCCATTTTAGCTCTAGACTGTATCAATTTAGCGATAGTATCAGAACACGGGGGGTGTACACGAGTCATTAGAATCGGTATGCAAGATGGAGTTGAAGTCACTGGGTTATTGCCTCCTCTGGCAGAATACCTTTTCACCTCAGAATGTGGTGTTTTGGTGCTTTTTTGTGGCTACTTTAAACCGCCATATTAACAATTGCTGTAACTTATATATGAATAAGAGATAGCAACAGTATCTGCCTCATAGAACAAAAACTAAAGGATTGATAAAGTACAAGATAAGGGATAGAGGTTTTCAACTTAGTATCTTTGGTTACTCGGCTTCACACAAATCACATCACAGACCAACAAGTCTTGTTGGTTTCAACGAGTGAGGAGGATGCTGCTAAAGATTTAGCACCCGAAGATTTGGCAGTGGTGCGAGGCAGTCGGACTTATTATCCCCTGAGATTTGAAATGGAAGTAATGGTTGAATTTAATTCACAAACTGGGAATATTAGGGTTGCGAAGCGGATAATTCATAGAAAAAGTATTTTCCGGTTAGAGAAGAAAAAGCACGTCGTATTCATGGAGTGCGTGGTCTAAGCTTTTTATGTAGACGAGGGAACAGATGCGCGACAATGCATTTGCCACACTGTTGTTCCCTCGGATACATGGCGAACATCCTACGAAAACTGTGAAAAATAGTCCAGCTGTCGTGATTTCCTTGGCGACTGCTTTTCTGGGGTTGAGGTAAGAGAGTATGTTAGGGATTGTAGTCAGTGGAAACCCTTCATTGAATGTCGGAACTGGCGTGTAGAACAATGCATAGCAAGATGTTCTCTGCCGAATATGCTGTACTTGTTTCTGCTAGTTGTAGACGCCTCGAGAAAAAGGTGAGCAGTTGGCACACTCTGTTGATTAGCTGCTGCAGAACTGAGCCAATCGCACTTTTTGAAGTGACAGTATTAGAACAGCATTTCTCAAGAAGCGTGCGCAATCAGTGAGTTTTTCGCCACGCCTGCTAACAAGACAGTCTCTGAATGGTTGCTATTGCTTAGAGACAAAGTTCTACTCACTGGTAGCTTTACTGCCTACAAAATCAAAGCTCACTGAGGCCTTCCAGATGAAAATTTAGAAGATTTATTATCTGAAAAAAACAATTCTTACGTTGTGTGTTTATGCACTATTGCTGAATTACTTGATTTACACATGGTACTCATCCCCTGCCGTCTAATAATTTGATCCACTCACTATCTAGATTTCATTTCAACCGATCTATTTAGTGTTTATTTTCCTAACTGGAGGGGAGCCCAGTGAAACGGAATTATTGGGTCTCATTAGCTACACTGCTCCAGTATAAAGCATACACCCCCTCCAAATTGCTACGATCTACCTCCTTCCAGTCTGTTCAACAAGCTGCAGTGACCTGAGAGATTGATTGTACTTAGACTCATCGAGATTTCTTAACATTTTCGGAGCAACACCAATGAAAAGATAGGAAATCATAAAAGTAATATAAGCTAGTCAAACTGAAAGTTTTAAATACCTACATTTGAAGGTCTCTGAGAGAACGTAAACAAAATGGGTTGGCGGATTTTTAAATATGTTTACTTTGATACATTTGTTTCCTGTTTGCATTTTACTACTTCTTTATGAAAGAGGTAAGTTCATAACAAAGACAATATTTAACCGAGGAAGAATTTTCATTAATTATATCTGTTGTGCTCTTTCCGTCATTTTTTGAAACTTCAGTGGAAATCAGAAGTTTAATAATATTTCGTGACTTTCGGCTGTATAGCAGAAAGAGATAATAGCGATTTTACTGACCTTTGAGCAGTTTTTCGGAGTTTTGTTTCTCAATTTTCAACTCTCACTTTGTTATATACTACTTTCGTGGCATATTAGTATAGCCTTATTCGCCCATATGTTCTCTAGATCTTAAGATATCTTTGACAAATTATTTGAAATATTTATGAGACTGCAACTCCAAACTGATGAAGTTGTTAGGGAAGTTTGATTTGTTCTCGAATTCTCGATCGACTGCGAATTTCAACTCGAAGGGGCAGTTTACATCTTGTTAACTGAAGTAGGCTTTTGGTTGCATAGTTAGATGAGATGTCAGATTACTGTTTGAAAGGACTTCGTTATTTTAACATTCGGTAGATTTAAGTGGAATAAAGTCATTCATTGATGGTTTGTGCATGTTATGGGTGGTATAACTATACCCGCCTACATGACCTTCGAGTACTTGTGTTTACAATAATCAGCTAACAGGTCTACATACACTCGCTAACTAAGTCAATCTCTGTCTTTGTGTGAATATCTTCATAGCTTAATATCGTCTGCAAATACTGGATGAAATAACTTAGCAACCAACGCCATCTCATTTACATGCAAGTAGGAAAATGAGACGTGCAAGAATTTTTTTTAAATCACCCCATAACTTACCAGTTGACATGATGACAAGGCGCTATTAACATTTGTTATTTGTCTCCTATCTTTAAAGAAATCCCAAATCTAGTTTTTAGCCACTTCATTGATCCCGAAACTTCCTAACATTTTCAGAAAACAAGAATAAGAGTCCAAATTAAGGCCTTTGGTAAGGTTATCGAATTTAGAGTTTACTAGAATATAATCTTCAGTTGCTGTAGTTCAATTTTACCACTTCAAAAGAAGTTTGGTCCAGCAAGAATGATTTGTTCTAAAATGATGCTGTCCCTCAGGGAAAAGATTATTACCTAAAAATGTTGACTAACAACATAACGGGTGACTTTCACCAGCTTTAGGCAGAAGTACTGGTTAAACTTAGTGGAGAATAGTTCCATGTCGCTTTCAAAAATCAGACTAACAATGGTGTCCTTCTGGTGTTATAGAGATGTAGACTGTTCCAATGACCTGTTGTGCATTACCGACAAAGTGTCGGCCATCATCCAGTCTAATGCGAATAACATTTGTGAATGAAGTTCATCAGGAAAACTGGGATTGAACTGATGGAGCAGTTTAGGATGGTTTCACTCATTGCATAGAAATATTAAAGATCACATTCCAGAAAATCTACTATTGCTGCATTATCACTCTCAGGCAATACCTGGCTAAAGTAGCTTCACGGATCTACAGTATTTTCAAGTTGTCGCGTGACATGCTTGCAGCGCTTTTATCAAGTAGAGGATTTGGGATGGCAGTGTTATTTTCACTTCTTCTCTAGTAGCACTACAGGAGAGTCTTCAAACGTGTCTGCAATTTCCTAAATGTCTTTGATTTATATCCCTTCATATATTGATAAATCACGTCCTTGTACTAATTTATCCTTTCACATTAGTGTAGGAAAAAATTAAGAGTCCTAGTAGAGATAGAGAGAAATCATAACATTTCCCTCTTCTGTAGGAGTGTCACGGTTTGTCTATGAATCCACAGAGATGATTTTCAGGCTCACTAGGAATCCTCATTTCATTGAATTCTGATGTGACCATCCCAAGTATATGGTTGAATTTATTCGGGCATCATTAATGGATGAGTCACTACTGACCAATCACTCTACAGCTAAAGCTCACTCCTTAGCAGATATGATATCCACATGCCAAACGTTAAAATGAGCATGGGGTTGCATCTGGACTTAATTTCAAGCTCTTATGTTGGTGAAATGGCCACTATTAACTGAAGTAGAAGCGATAACTAGACTCTTCATGTTATCTACACCTGCATAAAGGCACCACTGTGTACCTCTACCTTCTTTTACCACTAATTTGCGTACGTTTCTTAAACCGAAGATCTTACATGAGTTCAGATGCTAGTGGGACTTCATTAACCTTGGAAACCTTGAAAAGGATTTACCAGGAGATCGCCACTCCATCTTCGTGTCCGTCTTCTTTTGTATTTGTGCCTGTCAGCTTATTAGAATTGAATGAATGAAATTCGAATACCATACATTTAGATCGGAAAAATACTTCTCAGTGTAAATCACATTTGTTTATGAAGCTAATTATGAGTTATTTGTTAATTATGAATATATTTTAATGTCATTACAGTAATTTACACATCCCAACTTACTGATCATTACTATAAACATTTTTGTTCAGTTATTAAAGTGTTTCTGCTATCCCCATTGTCAAAGAATGTCACTAGCATACCCTTACCGATAGCTTCTCCTACAACACGAAGGACAAGACTGCATATAGCAGTAACTCAATCGGTTTTATTGGCTGAAGCGAATGTTCTGCAGGTGTTAACATAGCAAATAGGTCGTCTGAATAGTGTTGATACTAGAAGAAGTTATCAACGTAGTTTAAGTCATGTACTGTATGTTGGAGGAATGAGTGTGAAGTCATACTGATGGCGGATAGGGATATCATAACAGTTAAGCGTTTCTCTTGCATAACTAGAAAGGTAGATATATTGCATCCCCGTGATGGGAAAAAGGGTTAGAAACGGTCAAGTCCTCGGCATCTCGTAGAGATGTAGTTCCAAAAATCACTTCAAATATACTGTATGTGTGACTGATCCCAAGAAGTATTCCCCTGAGATTTGTGGTAACTCAGCATAAATAATCACTCTGTTTCAGTCCACTTCGGTAGCTTCGAAAATGGTGCCTTAGAAATATCTTATATGGTGTAAACTTGGTTTCCTTTATGATTTGATTTGATGAATTAGTCTGGGTCATTCACGTTATCACTCCTGTAAACTACAAGACAATAATGTTGTTTGGTGACTTTTCTCTCAATACATTATGTAGTATGTTCATGTATTGATTAATTTATACTTATGGAGAACTGAATTTGACTAATATTCTCCAAACTTTGAGCGTATTACATCGAAAGGATGCCTGAAGTTTTTTCCACTTAAAGTCAGTTATGTTTTTGCGCTAGTTCTCACTTTCTCGATAAATTCCAGTCCAGGAGATTGTGGACTGTTTCTGAATTCAACTGTATTTATTGAGCTGCATAAAAAGACTACGTACACCAGGCATTTGAAATCTTTTTGGTCTTTCATTTCCATTATCAAGCCTTTGTGTTGTATTGAATCTTTGGTTTCATCATTTCTTGATTTTAAAGAGACCAGGAGACTTTCTCCCCAGTAAATAATTATCTAACCGAAAATATAGTAATATCCATTTGGTTGCTAGGACCGTCCCTGAATTGAATTACGTACGTATGTGATATTATAATACGTGTATGATACATAATCTAAAATGGCAGGGCAGACAAGAGTACTGTGCCAATTGATCGTACGTGGTGGTTCTATACGAAAAAAGAAATGATAAAATTTCAGTTTTGATGAAGAGCTGACTTCAGATTCGATCAAGAGTTGACATAAGTTAGACAGCCATTAGAATACTACCAGGGAGTACTGGACAACTGTTTCCTCCCGAGTTGAGCATCATCAGCAAACAGTAAGCAATCCTCCACTGGGGTTCGAACCCAGAACCTTAAGGTTACAAGGCGAGCTCGAAGACCATTAAACCACGAGGACCCTGTGTAATGACCAGTACATCAGTTCCAACAGATTTCATTTCATGACACATATATCGCGTAACCGCTAGGCAACGTTATGGGCAAATAACTGTTCTGTTTCTAGACTTGGTGAACCCCTATGTTTTAAGCTCAGTGGATGTGCATTGATGAGGGGTCACATACTAGGAGGAAACAGCTGGTTTTCCAGTGGTTCTCTAACTGATATCGACTCCATGCAAACCAACACTTGAGAACTGACTTCAGTCTCATATTCCCCAGTTTTCAATGGTTCTCTTACAACGTAGGTCACTTCATAATCGAGGCTGAAATCAATTCAATCCCTTCAAATCGACACTTTAAAATGAATCCAGTGTTCAGTAGTGACTAACTAGTGGATGAAGTTGCATGGATAAGTCGAGACCTGCAGAGTCCATCAAGTTAGGTATAACGACAGATATTTGTCGGTAACATCGACTGACGATTGCGCTACACTTATCGCGAAACGACAGAAGTTATAACTCATGGGTAGTTGGATTCCATCCTGGTGGCTGAATGTTAAGGAAGCTCTCTTTGTAACCTAAAGCTCCAGTATTCCATCGTTCCTGGTTAATGGGTGTGTTATGGGTGCGTATTGCAAAAGAGTCACAAGCAAGACTGAAACAGCTATCAAATATTATTACTATATTATTTTTTCCTTTAGTTTCTAGAGGAACATACGGCTTCAGCCGCATGTCTCTGTTGCGTCCTGTCCTCTGCCAACGTTTTCATCACCTGGCTCCACATCTGCCCACATGCTTTCATCTCCTCTTCACATGACATCCTTCACTTTGTCACCCTCTCACTAACCACCAACTCACCGATTCCCATTCGGTTTCCACTCGAGCAATGGCCTGTTTAGTGATGTTCCTCACTTGATGGTTTGCTTTCTCAGAGTGTGGTCAGCCAATCCACCTCCATTTCTTCCTACAAATTTTGTTGCACAATTTTTTCCTGGTCGGTTCGTTCCCAGAGATCCCTCACTGTTGCTAATCTTTTCTGGCCGTCCATGTGATCTTGGGTAGTACTGAGCGAAGACGGCGGTTCATGAAAGTCTGTAGTTTGTTCGAAGTGACTTTCGTGACATGGTGCGGCGCCAAATCTCTAATCCGTATGGTGAGTAGGACTGACTGACTTCACACTAGAGTTGAAAGTCAGGATCTTGTTTGTCATGCTGATTAGTGCTGTTGACCTCCAAACAGACTTGAAGGTAATGAAAGCTTGCCTTGCTTTCCAGATCCTCACTTTGATATCGTCATCAGTTCCGTCCGCCTGCGATTGAAACGATGCCTCCTCAGGTCGGTGGATGAAGGTCGGCGCTTCATTCAGATTTCTCCCATTTATGTTGGCTGATTGTTGTTGCTGTTACTGTTGGCCAGGAATCTTCATCACTTACCTCTGTTTTCACTGTGTTTACCTGAAGTCCTATCAAGTACTGAATTCTTTTTAGTGGTCCCCCTATTGAAGTCAATTCATGACCAAACTTTGAACTACTCAAATCTCTTCAAAGCAATACACTTGAAAAAATAACCAGATTCGCATTTTGAGAACTGGATATAGTGTTTTAAACATTCCACTGCAAACTTCTCTGTTACGTTTTATGAGCTGGACGTTTTAGTTGTGTAAGAATTCAATTTAATATTTTAGATATTAACGATGGCTTAGTTTTACTTGATCAAACAGTGTACGTTTGTGATCATTAATCCAGCCAAAGGTTTTATATGTATAAGTTGGCTTATCTCCATCATATCAAACAGTTTAGAGAGGCATAAATGATTTATCCTAGGAATAAGTAGACGTACAATGTGTATTCTTACATCGATTTTTTTATTAATCAATCGATAAATGAGTTAATTGAATGTTTCACACTTTTGCTAAGAATAAATGAAGGGACTTGATTTCTAAGCTTCACTTCTTTTTAGCAAGTTTTAATGCATAGAATAATAAATAGTCTGTTGCATCAGTGGTAAATCGATGCAGAAGCGGAATTCAAAGACATAAAAAGGTAAAATTATACAACAGTGAACAAGAGAATTGAAGACATGCTTTGTAGCTTGACAAAGGGCAGGTTTTTATTCGATGAATTGTGAGTTCTTTGCACATCCGCATGAATAGTGCAAAAGAAGGTGGATTAGGATGCACAAAGCAAAAACCTTAAGAGTATTCCTTTTTATTTTTATTATTCTTTTAGGTTCCAAGTGGAATAAAGGGCTTCAATAGGGAATCTCCTTTTCTCTGTGTTCTGTGAAGTCGTTTTTAGCTCGATTCACGACTGTGTCAAGATTTTCATTTTCTTCTCACACCTGATATCCTCCATGTCACCTTTGGACCTACGGATAACTCGTTTTCTCCATTTCGGGCTTCACTCGAGACAC
Organism: Trichobilharzia regenti; assembly: GCA_944472135.2. Classification (NCBI taxonomy): domain Eukaryota; kingdom Metazoa; phylum Platyhelminthes; class Trematoda; order Strigeidida; family Schistosomatidae; genus Trichobilharzia; species Trichobilharzia regenti. Next base: position 10,427,328 of record OX235266.1, read on the forward strand.
TGGACGGCCAGTGATAGTATTCAACAGTCCCCTAAGAGTGTGCTTAATCCATTTCAGTTTTCTTTGGTAATTAGAAAAACAGAAAGATTGAGCGAAGAAATATTTACTTTTCAATTAGATCCTCATCTTTGGCTCTACTCTAATATATATAGCATTTTAATTACAATACAACAGTTTGCCAATTAAGTGGCGATAAGTTTGTTAACAATAATGAAACAGTGTCAGTGGGTTAATAGTTAACGAAGAAAATCAATACAGATTTAAAAAGTGGAAATGGATAGAATAAATTAATGTTTTTTTTTTCTGAACGACAGGATGGGGGTCGTTCGTCGCTAGTCCTTTCTGGCTTACAGATGCTGAAGAAAGTCTACGGCAGTTTATGAGGAATTCTTTCTGAACCACATAGAAGCGCTGACTACCTTGACATTAGTGTTGGAAATCGGAATCTTGTTCCTCATGCTTAGTGGAACAAATCGCCACACTGATTTCTGAGTAATGTAGGTCTCTCTCTTGCCTTTACCTATCCTAATGTTTGCATTTTCATCTGTGCCGCCTCTACTTGAAATGATGCTGTCCAGATAAGTGAATAAAGTGATTTCCTTTAGATTCCTCCTGTCGGTGCTAACTGATACTGGACGAGTTAAACTTTAAGCACCTCTAACTACCAATAGAGTGAGACCGTATCAATGCCCGTGAAATGTTCACTGTGCAATTTAGTGATACCTAGCAAATAATGTTATCATCATCATCAATAAAATATACTCATCGAAGTGTTATGTTAATAAATGAGATATCTGGCAAGTTTCAGCTTAGGTTTGGGAAAGATTCAGTTTGGGTGTTTGGCCAAGGACAAGTTAGGGTTAGGCTAACCTAATAAAGGTGACATTAAGGTTAGTACAAGTTAAATTACAGTTAGTTTAGGAATATTTTCACGTTAGGGTTAGAAGAACTAAATAATTACATGCATAGTATGTTGTTGAATTACTCTGTTGATATAAGAATAGAACTTGTGCAGTGTGGTAGGGTATAATTCCATTGTGAGTATAATTTACTTTGATAAAGTCTTATAGTGTTATACAGTGGTAATTACTGATGATGTTTCAAGCAGAGTAAATTGCTCTGTTGATTCTCCAACCTAAAACTGAGAGCTATTTTTATCACATGTGAGAGGAAGGTATCTTCTGTAACACTTTTCTATAGATTCTATACTTTTTTTTCATAAATATATGTGTAATCCAGACACAAAAATGTCATTTGCTGATGGGTGGTTAGTGGTGGTGCTTAAAGTTTAACTTTGCCCTGATGCTTGTTATTCTAGTTGTTGTTGGTGGTGGCGGCGGTGGTGGTTAGGTTGTTTCATCCTAAAAGTGAGCGTAATCAATTCATTCCTAAGAGTGTAGGATCAGACAAGCAAGAAAGAGTGCAAGATCTTGGTATAGCGAATGGGTAAACACACCATTTTTAAACACAGTTTTGGGGTTGTATTGACGAAATGACAAGGTAGAGGAGGCGTCAACGATCTACTAATCCTTTGGTATATTCACGCCATATCTAATGAAAAGATGTATTAAATACACCAAACTACTGATTTTTTTCAATAAGTAGCATAATTTACAACAAGATAAAATATTTTAAATATGCCTATTAAAATTTTCAAAAGAATGGATACTGAGCAAAGAGTACTCTTTTCGATAACCCCTTCTTCATCAGGCTCTACAGTTACATACACATTATAGTGAATGAATGAATTAGTGTTATGAACAACATTAATGTTGATTAAATAATATTGAATCAATGATATCAGTGGATTACAGTTCAATAGAGTCAACATAAAGTAAGCTGTATGTTAGAAAAATTAGGAAAGATAATATTACGAATTCATGAATTTATAGTTTCTACTGAGGGCCAGAACAGGGCAGTGGTAGTGTCTGGCTGGACTTGCTTCTTTTGAACACAGGGCACTGGTTGTTTGAGGTGAATTGCAATAGCCTCTGCTGTTTGGAGCATTCGGTACTTCGATGTTTTTGGCAATTTATTAGGCACCCAGTAGATGACGATAGAGAAGGATTCTTCAATGCTCGCTGGCTTTTTGGTCGGTTTGAACCAGCTAGTCGAACATCGAACTGTTAATGTTCTCGAGTGAGCATGAAAAACCAAGTCCCTAGAGCAACGACCGATATAACTCGCTCCACACCACAGGAGAGCAGTTGAATTGGTAGATACAATTTGAAGTGGCTAGTCTATTCTAGGTAATTCATCTTTCAGTCAAGAAATCACCACCATCGGTGGTGTAGAGAATAATACGTGCAGTTCGCCAGAGCATTCAAAGTTCTTTGAACTAATTTTCTTAATTTCTTCGTAATTATTTCACTTGGTATATAGATAGAAACACTACACATTATGTGTTTCAATTTTTAATTGAGAATGAATGATTCAATATATGAACTGATATAATAACTCAGTACTGATTATTATTTAAGATTGATGACATTCAGGATAAAAATAGTCTTTATAATCTTAGAGTAGATTTAGTGAAAGAATTGCCATTAGTTAATGAATCGTGTGGAACTAAGAAGAACTGGATAGATAGATGTTTTGTTTCACTTTGGGAGTCTTCAGCCATGCGCATGTGCACTTCTGTGGAGCCAGTTAGCTGCACAGGCCGTAGAATTAGGCGTGTTCCCTATCGGATTTCCGAACATCACCCAGTATCGTGGTTGGTTAAGTAAAGGACAAACAAAATCCATTCACATAGCGCTATTCTATCCATCTCATCTTGTGGATACAACACAACACAAGAGTGATGTCAACGAGGAAGCTTTCAAAGTCATTTACCGCATTCCAACAAACCTTAAATTCGCCTCAAGAGTTCCTTTACTAAACACTGATGAGGCTGGTTGTTGGAATCCACATTAAGGAGCCTAATTTATGTGTCCTAAAGAAGCTAGCTCAGACATTGTCCTTACCTCAGTGGCCATCTAGGTTTGAATGATCCTCAATTTTTCAGTGAAAATTTCTTTAATTTTATTTGATATTCTAGTTGCTATGATATCTTTATTATTATTATTAATTATATTTAATGAACTTTAATTCCATTGTGATTTTACTTAATAAGTCGATATTATTTAAAAAACACCATTATTGCTATTGACTACTATTCTAGAATATTTTATGTGTACAAGCATATAAATATATATAATTGTAGAGCCAGAAGAGGAAATTATCGAAAAGGATATTCTTTGCTCAATTATTTTGTTATTCAAGTATTGGTTTGTAGGGATTTGGTTGATTGGTTACAGGATTTCATCATGAGCTGACATTGGTTAGATAACAATTAGAAAACCACCTGCAAGTACCGGACAGCGGTTTCGTCAGACTAGTTTGGGACTGTTCAGCAACACGCACCCACCGCCAAGGTTCGAACTCAGGACCTTCTGGTTACAAGGCGAGTTAGCACGTAGACTATTAAGCCACTGGGACCCGATCCAATGGCCCATGAATTTCGACCTCTGCCAACTCACGATATGACGCAACCGCTAGCCAATGTCTTCGGCCAGCGGTTGCGTTATATCGTGAGTTGGCAGAGGTTAAAATTCATGGGCCATTGGATCGGGTCCCAGTGGCATAGTGGTATACGAGCTCGCTCACCTTGTAACCGATAGGTCCTGGGATGGGTGCATGCTGTGAAGAGTCCTGAACTAAGACGAAACAGCTGTCCAGTACACCCTGATGGTTTTTCAATGATTCTCTAACCTGTAACCAATCAAATTCCTTCAATCCAACCCTTGATAATTAAAATTTTAACATATGAAACACTGGTTATAATTCGAGTGTAGTTGTTGTAGTTGTATCCACCCAAAAGGAAAACTCTTTAATGTAATGAGTGTAGCAGATAGAATATAATTCCATATAAATATAGGCTCAAACTGGGACGAAACAGCTGTCCACTACATCCTCCTGGTTTTCCCATACTTCTCTAACTGATGTCGGCTGGTGATCGAACCTGTAGCCAATCATATCCTTGGTAACGAACACTTTCTATATTTGTATCGTTCAGTAGGCTGTGATCAGTTAAGAATTCTCGAAATAATAAAAATATGAGCTCATATTCTCCTGGTACAAATTTGTCATCCTTGATTTGTTCAAATTTCTTAATGGGAAGAATTGTATGAAATTTTTATGAAACTGTAATTGAACACTTTCTCTTTTTTTTTAATTTTCAAGTATCCCAAGAGCCTTTATTTTTATTATTATCTCCAAATGTGACTGAAATAGGCGATCTGCGTTGAAATATTTCACCTGTGAATACAAACGATTTGACTGACACAGTCTAAAGGTCTACATAGTCAGCTTAGCAGCATAGCAACTGATATATGTTGTACAAAACTTGACTCTTGTGGTTTGGTAGATAACACATCAATGTTTGAAACAATCAGGTAGTAATCTCGAGTCTCAATGAGGTTGCTATCATCCACTGAAGATGTAGACACAACATCCGGATGAGAAGTCATAAGTGGAACGAGGTGCACATCTTGAATTCCACCAACCAAAATAGCTGTGTTTAATTTCACATCAGAAATTTTGTTTTATATTCCTAAACACTGGAAATATTAAAAAATTATGGGATTTTCTGTGAATTTGGATAAATTTTGAGGCTTTTTCTTAAATTCCATCGCGAAAGCTGTTTCGTCCTGGTTTGGGACACTTTACCACAGCTTATTCACTAATCTACCAGTGATCCAAAATAAAATTTACCTCAACCCTTCCCAATGCTCATAATGTAAATATCAACCTTCAATTTATTGATGGCTCTTGGATGGATTTTTTCAAACTGTACTGAGAAATCGTAGCTAGTGAGGCCTATCTTGTCAAGATGAAATCGATATTTATCGAAGGCATTGGTTGTGAGTAGCGCTGTATCACGTTGTTATAGAGTAAGAATTCACGGGTCACTGAATGGGCAGCGACTTCAATCTTGTAGTCTGTAGGTCCCTGGTCCAACTCCTAGCAAGTGGGATCATGAGTACGAAGGGTTGAACAGTCTCAAACACTGGACGAAACATGTGTCGACTGCTCTTCGGTTTTTGATGATGTCTGTAAATGATGTTGGTCCATGACGCGATCTAGAATTAATTGGTATACAAGATTAACTCTTTAGGATACAATCGGTGGATGGTGACTAGCAGTGGAATCCAGGATAATGCGCATTTCATCCTATTTGGAACTCGTCAGCTGGATGTACCTGCGTTTCTCAGTGAGTGATGATGTTCCCATCGAGGCTCGAACCCAGTACCCATAGTTTCGAACGCCAAAGCGTTATCCACTAGACCACTTGGGCCACGAGAGCCACCTCTTTTGCAACGGGTCATATTATTATTGAATTGCTGCTAGTCACTGCTAGTCACCATCCACCAATTGTATCCTAACTAAATGCCCAGACATCGTCGAAGCATCTGCAGAAGAAGCCGACATGTCAACCTGAGACCAAGCACTTCAGTCCAATCAATCAACGGGAAAATCAAAAAAATCCAATTCAAGATTAACTCTTTTTTTTTAAATGAAATAACTTAGATTTTCTAATTTTTTTTCTCTTTTATTTGATGATGGCGCCTTTAGAGATCACCGCAATACGATGTTACCAGTGTGATAGTAATGAAGATCATTCATGTCCAGCTAGAAGATATTTTGATACAAGGCTGAATGCCATGATTGACTGTAATAGTTTTCTATCTCATTCACCTGGAACATTTTGTGTTAAAACTTATCAAGAAAGTACTGGCTGGAATTCATGGATAAAGATAACGCGAAGTTGTGGTGCAAGAACTGATTATGGTAAGAACTTATAAACATACGTATATATATATATATTCTTAATTATGTCTAATTATAAAGACGTAGTCAGTCATACTACACTATTCTATACAAATACAACGAGGCTCCACTTTTGTACTTCACTGTGCAATGTGATTTGAAGAAATATAACTGATATATATATATATATATATATCATTGTTCTCTTGGGTTCCGATGGGAACAAAGGCTTCAGAAGTACGTTTCCACTACGTCCTATTCACTGTGGGGGCTCTTTAGGTGATCCCTCAGTTGACCATAGTCTTTGATCCCCACCTCCGTTTCACCCTCAGAGTGACGCCCCACTTGTCGTTTCTAATTCGGGTTCCACTCAACCGATGGCCTGATGCGCGATGTCATCTGATGGTTTTTTTTCCTTCATGTTCCCAGGTGAACATAGGGCTTCAAGTTTCTTTAGCAGTGTTTATTTTACAGGATGGGGTTGCAAGCCTCATGTCCAACCTTTCCTCTTTACCAGCATTATTTCTGGCTTAGTGACGTAAAGGAGTGCGTCAGTGGCCGGGGATCGAACCCCGGACGGTTTGCATGGTCAGCGAGCGTCCTAACCTCTGTGTCACACAGTGTGTATCCTATCCACCTCCATGTTCGTCTGAATAATTTTATTTGAACAGTCGGTTCTCGCCTGTTGGTTCGTTCTCTGCCACAGATTCTTGTTGCTAATTCTATTTGGCTAGCCCATTAATGTTCACTATGGAGCTAGCGATATGGGCAGCTGTTGATAAAAGTCTGAAATAGCCTGTTCTAGATGCTTTTGGTGAAGCCCCGTGTTTCGGATGCATGTAGAAGAACTGAATGACTTCTAAGTGTGTTGAGAATTATCGAGTACATAAGATTATCTTCCAGCTTATGTCGGAGTGATGAATGCGTATCTTGCCTTTACGATTCTAACGTCGACATATTCATCCGTTCCACCTGTAGTTGAAACGATACTGGTTGCATAGATAAATGAAGGAGGTCGCCTCTGTCAAACCTCTCCCGTTGATGGTGATTGGTGCTAGTTGTTGTTGTTGTTGCTGTTGGTTGGCTTCTGTCTTCATCCCCTATCTCCGTCTTCTCTATTTTCACCTGGAGTCTTGTTTTCCCTGCCTGCCTCTTCCATCAGTTTGTTGATTTTTGCCTGTAAGTCTTCGAATTTATGTGACATTCATCAACATAGACCGGATGCAAAGTCCAAAGCTTTTAGAGTCTTCTTACCAGTAGTCCAGCGTATTCCTGTCTTCTCACCCCCTGTGCACAGTCTGACGCATAATCCATTTCACTACAATTAAGAATATCATCAGTGAGTGCAGACACGCAGTTTTGTCTTACTTCTGGCTTCGCTTTAGACACTCTATCGAATTTTCCTTCGTGGATCACCTGACACATGGCCTTGTCATATAGCCAGCTGTTGAATAAGGTTAATAAAGCTTGGAGCATTGCACACCATTGCGTTGAAGTAATTTCTAAATTACTTCGTGGTCAACTCTGAGCTGTTGAATATCTTTTCAATGTCGACGAAACTGAGATAGAGGGAGCTTTGACTTCCATTCTATGCTCTGTTCGATGACGATGCGTCATGATTTGCCTTTTATGAGTCTAACTTGTTCCGGTTGGCGGAGTTCTGCATCTACTGCATCCTAATTTCCCACCGCGTTGGCGCGATTTAGTATTTTACTTGGTATATCTATATATATATATACAGGTAGCATCATTTCAACTGAAGGCGACGCAGATGACGATATCGAAGCCAGTTGAGATCAGAAAAGCAAGACAAACCTTCATCTATATGAAATCAGTGTAGAAATCTACAACACTCAACCTGAAGAACAAGATTCAGATACTCAACACTAATGTCAAGTCATCATTCACTGCTTCCATAGACTGTTCAATGACTTGAAAAACAAGCAAACACATTTCCAACAGTAACTATGGTAAACTTTCATCAACAGCTGTGTTATAACTGCACTGAATTAAGATAAAACCCCGTCGCCAATTTGTTATAACTGTAGGGAATTGAATGAAGACGTTTTCACCTTATTCTGTCTGCGCCTAAACTAATCTGCCTATCTGCTCGTCGTACCTTCCGACTTAGTCAAGCACGCAAATATCAAAAGACAAAGGCTGGACTGTGACTGTGTATTGAAGTGCAACAACGACAAAGAAAGCCATGGTATTTATACATTTTACAACAATATGGACAGCTAACAGCATTTGAAATAATTGATCTTAATAGCCAATAACAAAGTGCGTGAGAGATGATAATATACCATATGTGCGAGATTGACAGTCAATACCAAAATATGTGGGATCCTATCAAGCTGTCATCACACAGTACTGAATATCGAATGACCAAAAAGGAAGACAAGCAACAGGGAGAATTCAGGGAACAAACCAGTCAGCCTATTGACTAACAAGTATGACGAAGGAAATGCATTGAATTCCTGGAATATACTCATCAGAACATTAAAGGGAAAGAAACAAGAAGTTCATTAAAAAAAAGAAGATAAACATCTTTTCGGCGATTTCATCCTTAAAAGCAGCTGTACAATCGCATTTATATGCCATAAGTTTATTATTATTATTATGGTATCCTTTAGTTCCTAGAGGAACATAGGGCTTCAGCTGCGCACCTCCATTGTCTTCGGTTTTCTGACAACTTTTTCACCCTGCTCCAGGTCTGTCCACATGCTTTCATCTCCTCCTCGCATGACTTCCTCCAAGTCACCTTTGCACTGACGACCAACTCGCCGCCTCCCTTTCGGGTTCCACCCGAGCGATGGCTTGTCTAGTGATGTCACTTGATGGTTTCCTCAGAGTATGGCCAGCCAATCCATCTCCATTTCTTTCTGCCTATTTGTTTCACAATCGGTTCCTGATTTGTTCGCTCCCAGAGATCCCTGTTGCTGATCTTTTCTGCCCATCTGATCTTGAGTATTGAGCGGAGACAGCTGTTAATGAAGGGAAGAAGTTAGATAGATAAAATCACTATGGTTTAATTCTACACAATAACTGGGGAGATCAAAGGTGATAATAATTTTCAACTTGATATGAAAGTTCTATGGTGTAAATATATCGATTACAAAGGGGAATAAAAACAAAGTTGTAAAATGTTAGGAAATAGTTGCGTTATATGTAAAATAGTTTTTCTTTTAAACAAATACAGGTGCAAAAAAAAGGATGAACGCGGAAACAAATTGAGATAATATTGATGATAAGAAAAAAAAGGAAGGGTGATATTCTCTAACCGCCCACTGCTTCTAAGCAATATGAAGGACAAACTTCCATATATGACCACTCCGATGTGTATATATATCAGTTCACCAGCTCTTGTGGAGCTAAGTACATAGGTCATTCTATGCCGCTTCTATCAAAACGTGTTAGAGAACATTATCCAACATGACTGCAAAGAGGAAGCACTGGTTCAGTCCAAGGTGCCAAAATTTAACACCTCGTCAGCACACCTGTTAAACCAACTCAACTAACTCACTACATTCAGAGTCATTTACAAAGTAAAAAACAAAAATCTACCATAGACAGTGTCTTACCAACCTCTTTGTACTTCAGAATTCCTAGTCATATGTATTGAAAAGCCAGAGTTATGTGTTCAAAAGAAACTAGTCCAACCTTTACATTTATCATGAATCTGGTTCAGTTTGACTCCTTACTTTTCGGATGACTAGTGCCTCGGCTATGCCCAGATATCTTAATTTTACCCGCTTTGATGTATGCACTACCCAAAGTGCATAAGAATGACGTCCCACTCCATCTAATATTCGATATGATTAATTCGCCACATCACCAAATCGTGAAGTGGCTGGTAGAAATTCTTGGTCCAGTGAAAGAAACGTTGTCGAGATCTGTCTCTGTCTGTCTGGATTCAACATAGAACTTGGCACCGAAGTGCAGCAGTTCGAGTTGCCACCTACCAAATAGCACACACAAAGGTAGACAAGAAAATGAGTGAAGAGTATCAATACAGTCTGACAAGTATAAGAGTGAAACAGAATGGGTAATGGTAGAAAGGAATATGAAAGATTACAGAGACTGAATACATCTGCGCCATTGACAACGATTTTGAGCCATGTCACCTATTGTCTCCAGCCATTGATTCCTAGAGTTCCGAGGGCCCCAACCCGGAAGTCTGCATCTCCCTACCTGACTCAGTTTAACTGTCATGGATTGATGACATGTTTTTGTTTGGCCACCACTTACTCTTTTCCAACCTGAACCTATATCAGCTAGCAATGCCCGTCAGGGGTGGCGGTGGTTAGGCATGCGCACCACGTGACCTAGCCATCTTAGTCTATGTAACTTTATAACCTCGTCGATTGATTTTCCCTGTTTGCCCAACACTCTACGCCTAACGTCAAAATTACTTATCTTGTGAAACCACCTAACGTGAGACAGAGATCGCAGACATCTATGATCGAAAGCAGTCAACCTTTTCATGTCTTCAACGCGTATTGGCCATGTTTCAGAGCCATAGAGAAGGACGGAGCGAACTGATGAGCAGTACACACATCCCTTAGTTGATAGCCGGATGTCACGCCTACGCCAGAGATGGTGTAAGTCAGCGAAAGTAGCTCGAGATACAACCTCTGCGATACATTCGATTTCGTTGATTCAATTAAAAATGTCAATCTTGCAAATAAAAAGATGATCTCCCTAGATGTCGTCTCTCTACTCATCCATGTTCGACTGACAGAAACTATTTGTTTTCTGTGTGACTTCATCCAATGCAACAACATAGATGTTGGCATATCGACCCATTATTTAAAGGAGCTGCTAATTCGTTGTACCTTCAAAGTCTACTTCAGATTCAACGATGAAATCTACAGGCAAACAGATGGCGTAACAATAGGCTCTCCACTCGGACTACTCCTAGCCGACTGCTTTGTGGCCAGCCTCGAAAGCAACCCCTTATCATTAAACTATCGACGACCTCCATCTCTACATACGATACACTGATGATACTTTCATCATTCGAGGATTTAATCGACCAGACGAAAGATCTGGTCCCAATTTCATATGAGAATGCAGACCTTTTCAAATTAACTGTTTTAAACTGCTGTTTCGATTACAACAACAAAAAACCCAACCTTCGTAACATACTTTCCAAAGAACATCGAAAGCAACTGAAAGAACTGAAGGACAATGAAAACTTGATCATCACACGACCAGATAAAGGCTACGGAATTGTCTTGATGAACAAATCAGACTACCTAAGCAAACTCTCGGTGATTCTATCTGATGATAAAAAGTCTCAAAAGCAGTCTCCAGGGAAAGATCCCACCGAACAAACGGAGCTCCAGCTAACAAAGATATTGAAGAAAATGAAAGACGAATTCATTATCACTTCAAAACTATACGAACAACTGCGCCCATCTGATCCTACAACACCACGTATGTACGGCTTATCTAAGGCGCACAAACAAGACGTCCCACTCCGCCCAATACTAGATATGATAGATTCCCCATACCATGCAATCGCGAAATGGCTGGTGGAGATTTCCGGGCCGGTGAAAGAGCTGTCAAGACACAACCTCAGTGACACATTCGACTTTGTTGATTCAATTAAGAATGTCAACGTAGCAGGAAAGAAAATGGTCTCCTTGGATGTCGTCTCTCTCTTTACCAACGTTCCATTGACAGAAACCGTATGTTTCCTTTGTGACTACATTCAATTCAATAACATCAATCCATTGCCTGAAAGAACTGTTACTACGATGCACCTTCAACGTATACTTCAGTTTCAACAAGAAAATATACAAGCAAGTAGATGGAGTAGCAATGGGTTCTCCCTTAGTACCCCTCCTAGCCGACTGCTTTATGGCTAGCCTAGAAAACAACCCCTTATCATCAACTATCAACGACCTCCATCTTTACAAGAGATACATCGATGATAATTTCATTATTTGTGATGAGAATTGTGATTTAAAATACCTACTTCATATCTTCAACAACGCCCACCCAAACATCGACTTTACAATTGAGACAGAATCCGACGGAATGTTCCACTTCCTCGACGTCCATCTGATAAGAAAAGCCGACAACTCTTTTAAAAGGTCCATATACAAAAAGCCCAAATGAACAAGACAATTCATGAACTTTCAAAGCTTCGTGCTCTTAAGCAGAAAGAAGAACCTGATACACACTCTTTCCTCGAGGATTCGGAAGATATGCAGCGAGGAAGTGATTGAAGAAGAACTGCGTAATCTCCAAAGAACCCTGATGAAAAACGGTTGTCCGCCTAGGTTCATAGACAAGAACTTCAAATCAAAGAAGACTTCCGAACAAGTTCATTCCGTCCCGAAGAAGATGCTTCTACTTAATCTAGAGTTCAAAGGTGAAATTGAAGCAGAAATCCTTCGTAAACGCCTCTGCAAATCTCTAAGGAAGATATACTTCGCCGCGAGCCAACCACTAAAGTTTTCCTGCAAGAAACTGTTCAGTCGGAACACGAAAGACAAGCTGTCGCATTGGGCCACCTCAACCAGCATATACCAGTTTACTTGCTCTTGCGGAGCTGAGTACATCGGCCAACTTGAAAAACGCACTCGTGAACACCATCCAGCCTAGCTAGCAAAAGGAGAACGAAAAAGGCTATATAGTTCAGTGACAGAACATTCAGTCAATTCAGGACATTCAACGCCATTAGAAAAATCCTTCAAAATAATATACAAGATTCAATCAAACCTATCGAAGGGAATGAAATTAAGACATCTGGGCATAGCCGAAGCACTAGCCATCCCAAAGCTCAAATCCACGTTATGTATCAAAAAGAAATAATTTCAACCCTTGTCCCTGCTTTTGCCATCATAAACAGGTAATTCTTCTAATAGTGACTATCCAACTTCCACGGTGTGGGCAGCCGGGAAGTAACAATCGCCCTCACAATCCAAAACGCACACAAAACCTCTCTAATCCTCACTTATCTTTGTCTTCATCTTCATCTCTATTACCTTACCTTCCCCCAGTGATGCAACTCCTCTACTTGATGGCTCCTCACTCCCTCTTCACTCTGTGTCCACTAAAAACGACGAAAGCCAAAAAACCACCACGGATAGTCTCCTAAAGCCACGCCACCAATTTCATATAGGAGCATTTAATGTTAGGACACTTTGCCAAATAGGACAACAAGCATCACTAGCTAAGACCCTGGCATCTCGAGCCATTGATGTATGTTGTGTTTCAGAAACACGCATACAAGACCCAAGTGTGGTTATTCACCTAACCCCACCTGGCCAACAGGATGAATCTTCAAAATTCACCTTGAGGGTGTCAGGAGATGCCACAGCTAGTTCACGGGGATTAGCTGGCGTAGGGATAGCTCTGAGTACTAGGGCAGAAAAGACATTGCTTGACTGGATCCCGGTAGATAGCCGAATGTGTGCTGTCCGTCTGAACGGATCAGTAAGAAGGAGAAAGGACTGCACTACTCGCCGATGCCTTTTCGTAATCTCCGCCTACGCCCCCACTGACTGCAGTTCGGATGAAACGAAGGATGAGTTCTACCAAAAGCTGTCTAGTTTGGTGAGAAAGGCTAAACGCTCAGATATAGTCGTTCTAGCTGGTGACTTCAACGCTCAAGTAGGGAAATTGTGTCAATCTGAGAAGGATGTCGGTGGCACCTATGGAGTTCCGTGCCAGCGAACCGACAACGGTGACCGTCTCCTACAGTTCTGTTCAGATAATCATTTGTTTCTTGTAAGCACTAACTTTAAACACAAGGAGAGACACTGTTTAACCTGGCGACCCCCATCATCAAACCAACGCTGGACACAAATAGACCACATAGCAATAAGCTATCGTTGGCGTGGGTCGGTAGGAGATTGTCGCTCCTTCTGGAACACGTGTGTAGATACCGATCACGCACTGGTCCGGGCTCGTGTGTGCTTACGACTGAACGGACGTAGGAAACAGCTGGCGGTAAAACCATCACGCCCCCAGCTCGATCAGGAAACTAAATCCCTATTTGAGGAAGAACTAGCTAAACGCATATCTGAATCCGACAGCTGTGCTCACCCTGGAGAAGCCTGGAAGAATATTCAGTCAGCTATAGATACAGCTGTAAAAGCTGTGAATAAGACAAATCCAAAGGTGAGTAAAAACCACTGGATTTCGACTGCCTCATCCGAACTGATAGATGCTAGAAGACTTATTCCGGCGAGCTCCGAATTCAATGAGGAGCGAAAGCTGCACAAAAGGAAACTTACTAAAAGTCTCCGCAAGGACCGTGAACAGTGGTGGGTGACAAAGGCGAAAGAGATGGAAAAAGCATTGGCGATAGGCAACACTAGGCAACTCTTTAGACTCATCACAGAATCGGGCGGGAGAAGGCAATTCATAAGTGAGACTATTTCTGAGAAAAATGGCTCCTTAATTAGCTCTCAGGATAGACGCCTTGAACGCTGGAAAGAACACTTTGAGGAACAATTTAACTTGCCTACAGCCACACTGAACCTCCCCGCCATCCACCACGTACCCGAATGGGATATAGACACTGGTCCGCCGTCTGTAGGTGAGGTTACAAAAGCTATCAGTAATTTGAAACGAGGCAAAGCGGCAGGACCCGACGGAATTATTCCGGAGGTGTTTAAATATGGGGGTGACATACTAGTTTGTAGATTAACTGAGGTACTAGGCAAAGTCTGGGAATCAGAGACAGTACCATCAGACTGGGGTAAGTCACTTATTATACCGATATTCAAGAAGGGAAACAAGTCCTCGTGTGATAATCATAGGGGGATCAGCCTAACGAACATAGTCTCTAAAATCCTAGGCTCAGTAATCATGCATAGACTAAGCAGAACTCGGGAGGAACAGACAAGGGAAAATCAAGCAGGCTTTAGACCAGGTAGAGGGTGCATAGATCATATCTTCACTCTTCGACAGATTCTAGAACATAGACACACTTTTCGGCGTCCAACAATTGTCATATTTCTTGACTTGAAGGCGGCCTTCGACTCCGTGGACCGAAAGGTACTATGGCAATGTCTGACTGTGAAGGGAGTGCCAAGAAAGTACATTGCACTAATCAAGGCACTCTATTCAAACTCACGTAGTCGTGTAAGGGCTTATGGGGAATTGTCATCTGAATTGGTAACAACCAGTGGTGTCCGACAGGGATGTCCACTTTCCCCATTTCTGTTTAACTTCATCATAGATATGCTAATGGAAGTATCCTTAACTGAACGTAGTGACTTAGGAATCGACTTGTTACCAGGGAATAATCTAATGGACTTAGAATATGCAGATGACATAGTCCTGTTAGGGGAGGATGCTGACAAAATGCAGAGTCTTCTGAACACCTTGAGCAGCAATCTTCGTATGTTTGGCATGCGATTCGCCCCTGCAAAATGTAAGATGCTGCTACAGGACTGGACGACGTCAACCCCTAACTTAGTGATAGGGAGTGAAGTGATAGAACATGTTGACCACTTCACCTACTTGGGAAGTTGTATTAGCACCAACGGACTGATTGGCGATGAAATCTCAGCACGGATCCGAAAAGCTCGAGCTGCTTTCGCTGACTTACACCATCTCTGGCGTAGGCGTGACATCCGGTTATCAACCAAGGGACGTGTGTACTGCTCATCAGTTCGCTCCGTCCTTCTCTATGGCTCTGAAACATGGCCAATACGCGTTGAAGACATGAAAAGGTTGACTGCTTTCGATCATAGATGTCTGCGATCTCTGTCTCACGTTAGGTGGTTTCACAAGATAAGTAATGTTGACGTTAGGCGTAGAGTGTTGGGCAAAGAGGGAAAATCAATCGACGAGGTTATAAAGTTACATAGACTAAGATGGCTAGGTCACGTGGTGCGCATGCCTAACCACCGCCTCCCCCGACGGGCATTGTTAGCTGATATAGGTTCAGGTTGGAAAAGAGCCAGTGGTGGCCAAACAAAAACATGGCATCAATCCATGAAATCCTTGACAGTTAAACTGAGTCAGGTAGGGAGATGCAGACTCCCGGGTTGGGGCCCTCGGGACTCTAGGAATCAATGGCTGGAGACAATAGGTGACATGGCTCAAAATCGTTGTCAATGGCGCAGATGTATTCAATCTCTGTAATCTTTCATATTCCTTTCTACCATTACCCATTCTGTTTCACTCTTATATTTGTCAAACTCTATTAATTCTCTTCACTCATCTTCTTGTCTACCTCTGTGCTATTTGGAACGTGGCAACTCGAACTGCTGCACTTCGGTGCCAAGTTCTATGTTAAATCCAGACAGACAGACAGTGACTATCCCATCGCCTTACTTATCCAAACTTCCTGTTTATCCCTTTATTCTTAACCCCTATTTACACTGCCATATTTTCATATCCGAACTTCCTGTCTGTTTTGTGATTTTATTATTTCAACATATTGAATCCCTGATTGCATAAACAATTAATCGTCACATTAGTTATGATCTCATTAGATTTCTTATCGAAACATTCTCTCTCTATTTTTGTTATTTCTACATTTCTAACCCCTAATTGAACAATATATCAATCATCTCAGTAATTGTGATGCTACTTTGTTTGAGTTTTTATTTCATCCATCCCCCTCCCCTGTTTATTATGGCATTTTAATTCCTATTTAATTGAATTTGAGATTTTCCTATCGATTGATTGAACCGAAGTGCTCGGTCTCAGGTTGACATGTCGGCTTCTTGTGCAGATGCTTCGACGGTGTCTGGGCATTTAGTTAGTATTTATTTGATGGCCCAACTGGTCTAGTGGATAACGCTTTGGCGTTTGAAACTATGGGCACTGGGTTCGAGCCTCGGTGGTAGGAACATCATCATCCACTGACTGGGAAATGCAGATACATCCAGCTGACGAGTCCCAAATAGGACGAAATGCGCATTATCCTGGATTCCACTGCTAGTCACAATTCACCAATTATTCTGGAACTTTCCCATCCATCCATCTATTATAAATACACGAATGTACAGCCCCCTAGTTAACGATGACTTCGTCGAAAAGGAAGTTTTCTTCCTCGCTGCAACTGTCCTTTTATTAATTCCCTATGATCAAATGTTTGTGTATTCCGTGATTAGAATCACAATAAAATAAAGGTGGTGAGAATAATTTATGTGTTTTATTTTAATTCCCTTCATCTTTTTCCGCTTCACTTATAAAAGCGTCATTCTCTCAGTTTGTTTGCATACTCACCATATTCATACCTGTATTCGTTGAAAACTTTTTTCTAATCCTGTGCAATTCTGTTTCTATTCCCCATTGTAATCTATACTGACACCTTAGAACTTTTGTACCAAGTTGAAAATCATTATTATTATCATCATATCTAAGGAGAGAAACAGCTGCCCAGCGTTTAGATCGCTTCGATCTAGCTGGCTGGTTGGCTGGCCAGAGAACATTACTGGTTCATGTGAATGGTATATATATATATATATATATACAACTACTCATTACAGCCAAATAAGTGGTATGTACAAACCACGTCGAAATGATCTTCTAATCTAATTCTTTCTCTCTTCCTTTTTTGATTTATTAATTTCCTTATGCTAAACAGGATTAGCATGGAGTTGTCGTTATTGGTTTGAAGAACAAGGTATCTATAAAGAAGTATGCTATTGTCAAGATAGAGACGGTTGTAATTCAGCAATAAGACAAATGAATTTCTCTTATAAATTAATTTTAGTCTTTATACAATTATTAACTTTTATTTTCATTTTTATATATTAGAAAATATTGATGATGATGATAATAATCCTTCTTCCTAGGTGTATAATTTCATATCAATTTAAGCGCGAAATTCTAATGCGCGCGGAATTTGTTTTACGAATAATCTTGAACACTAGTTTGAAATTTTAATATTCATTGATTTCTATGTTATCCTGAGATATATATGTTGTATTTGGCTAGCTGGAATGTACACGCGGGGCTACACAGTTATGCGAATGTACTGCTATAACAGGGAAACATATGTAAACATAGAGCATTTGTTGTGATATAATAACCATCGTTTTTATGTATGGGTGTATATACTTATAAATATTTGTAATTTTATACTATACAGGATGTCTTCAATTTTTAATTAGTTTTGATTTCAATTTGGCGAAGATATTCATTCAAACATCTATAAAAAAAACAGAAAATAATTGGGCAAAGAATATCCTTTTCGATAATTTCTTCTTCTGGCTCTACAATTATATACGTATATGTTTATATACATAGCATATTCGAGAATAGTAGTCATTATCAATATTATTGTTTTTAGAATAATATCGATTTGTTAAGTAAGATCACAATGGAATCACCACAGTTCATTAAAGATGCTTAAATTATGATAATAACGATAAGGATATAGTGGCAACTAGAATATCAAATAAAATTAAGGAAATTTTCACTGAAAAATTGAGGATCATTCGAACCTAGATGGCCACTGTGGTAAGGACAGTGTCTATACTAACTTCTTTTGCTCACACAAATTAGGCTTCTTAATGTGGATCCCAACAACCAGCCTCAGCAATATTTAGTAGACGAACTCTTAAGGCGAAGTAAAGATTTGTTTGTATGCGGTAAATGACTTTGAAAGCTTCCTCGTTGACATCACTCTTGTGTTGTGTTGTATCCACAAGATGAGATAGATAGAATAGCGCTATGTGAATGGATTTTATTTGTCCTTTACTTAACCAACTACGCAGGTTGATTGATGTTCAGAAGTCCAACGATAAACAGGCCTAATTGTACGGCCTTAGCAGCTAACGGGCTCCATAGGAGCAGTTAAATTGGTAGATACACACATATGGAATAGGCGAAATAGGGCAGTTTATCTTTTACTCCCGAACGCAAAACAGGGGTGGTTTTGAAGATAGCGTAATTCAGCAGCAGGGAATGCTCTGTTTACCGCTGTATTCCTTGGGCGTTGAATTGGTACCCGGTTAATGTTATCCCCGAGAAATGAATTTGTAAGAATAAGACGTTTTTACGTACTGTTGCTACCTTGGTCTGCTTTGATTTTAGATTCATATTCTTCCTTATCAATAAACTATTCTGGATAACTGTTTTCCTTCAGCAACCGTTTAATATTATAAAGTTCCTCATCAAGAATTTCATCCGAGCAGATTGCTCTCGCTCTGTGAACCAAGCGCTTTATCAGATTGCGTTTGTATTTCAAGGGCACGAAGCTGAAAAAATGACTAGGCTGCCAGTCAATTGATGTAGGTTTTCTATACATACTTCTGCTCATTGTGCCATCTTCTTTACTGGTCAATGAGAACATGGGGCAAAATGAGATGAAGTAATTTAATTTAATGTGTGTGTTTATATATATAGTCAACAGAAAATACAGGTTTCGAGAGTGAGTGTAATCAGGGTGTGAGACAATATGAAAATAAACCAACGAATGGAGCCATCTAGACACAAGTTCAAGGTTGAAAATAACAACAATGAGAATGATTTAATTGGTTGATGGTGACTAGCAGTGGAATCCAGGATAATGCGCATTTCGTCCTATTTGGGACTCGTCAGCTGGATGTACGTGCATTTCCCAGTCAGTGGATGATGATGTTCCCACCACCGAGGCTCGAACCCAGTGCCCATAGTTTCAAACGCCAAAGCAATATCCACTAGACCACTTGAGCCACGATAGCCACCTCTTTTGCAACGGGTCGTATTAATTATTAAATTGAATTTTTTTTGATTTTCCCGTCGATTAATTAGACCGAAGTGCTCGGTTTCAGTTTGACATGTCGAAGCATCTGCACAAGAAGCCGACATGTCGGCCACATTCGTTGGTTTATTTTCATATTGTCTCACACACTCTGATTACACTCACTCTCGAAACCTGTATTTTCTGTTGACTATATTCATATATATATATATACACATACATCATTAAATTAAATTACTTCATCTCATTTTGCCCCATGTTCTCATCGACCATGCATATTAAAAAAAACTATATGACTATTGTTTCATCCCATCTTATTTATACTTGTTCCACAATACACTTTCTGATATGATTCTAATTTGCCTTAACTGGCTGTCTGGCTATTGTATGCTTAAATTAATGGATTTATAATTGTAGAGCCTGAAGAAGAGGAATTTATTGAAACCATAATTGTTCGCTCTAAATATTTTGTTCATATGAATATATTTTAATATTTAAGTGGTAGTAGAGAAGACATACTATAAAATTGACGCATCCAAAATGTCAGCATTACAATGTTTTTAGTTTAAGTTTTCATCATTAATTTATACGCTTTCAAAGTAGAAAAGAGGTGGGTAAGACAGATAAAATTAACAGTGTTAGCTTGTTGGTTGACATAGCAACTCAAAAAAAAACAAGAGCGGTTACCGTTTATAAGATTGAGATTTGTTCAGTGAGTTGAGATCACTGAAATAGAAATTTCAATAATCTTTGCAAACCGATGTATAAAACAAGTTTGGGTCACATTTAAATTTGCTGAAGCCCTAATCATAAAAGGCTGAAATGTATGTCTGATGTGTTCTAAAATTATTTGTCATTCCTTTGATCCTGTCTTGGTTCAATTCACTTAAAAATACCCTCACCCTTGTTTTCTTACCCCATATTCTTAAGTTGTCTCCGTATTACTCATCCGTGACCTTAACCTGTAGACAATTTGACCTATAGTATAATCCTTTGGGCGTATGTGAACAGAATGTCTGAAATTTCACATGAACTGTGATCAAGATTTGGCCAAATTGTTCCAAAATAATTGGGCACCGAGTGAGAAATAGACATGTAAAAATTATAAATATATTACTTTGAGAAAGCTATTAGCACTAAATAGCGAAACGTCAGTAAAAACAATATCGTTTTGTTTTTCATTCATTGGGAAATACAAAAACCTTTATTATAATGAATGTAAAAATTATATTTGTATAGTCTTAGTGGAATTGAAATAAGTAATTCCAACGTTTTTCCGGCGAACTGGTTCGAACTTCTTAAGGGAAAATAGTCGAAATTATTTTGGACCAGTTTGCGGAACGAAACGTTGGAATTACTTATTTCAACTCCACTGAGATTTTACAAATATAATTTTTACATGTCCGAAATTTGTTGCGCTAAAACATTACACAGGTTTCAGATAAATGACGAGTTCTTATTGTTTTGTCGAAGTTTCTCGAAAATATAAACTGAATTTATTGCCGTGTAGGATATATTGACCACTCACCCACCGCAGCCAACCATCTTCTTGATTATACAAATCTCCACTCAACTATTATTTCTCCCACAGAAACACTTGAGAAACCTCCAAAGAGATACTACAGCCCTTGTGTAAGTTGTTATGTCATACACTACGTTTACTTGAACGGAAGAGGTTCAGTAAACAAGCGATCAGATTAGATGATCGAGAGATGACACAAAGTTTTTATTAAATGTCCGTGATGTACGTCACAATTTCCACAGATGCTAGTGATGACAACGACACATGTAACGTTCGAAAACAAAAATACACAGTTTTAGAGAGCACGGAAGCCGTGCTGGGAAACTTGTGGAAAATAAGTGTTCTTCGGTAGAATAGGTAATTACAGCAATCGGCAGAACTATACCAGTGTTGAAAGCAATAAAAACCTCCCCCCACCCTACCTCAACGTGAAGTTATCCCGACGGATATGACGTCCACAGCAGTATATACCTCTACTATCTGACAGTTAACAGGGAAAGAAAGTATGTTAATTGAGCAACTTCTGAGACTGAATTATTAAGCTGAACAACAACCGAGTAAAAGCATATATGGAGTGAATACCTTGAAGCCACGTCTCTAACAAAATATTTTTATTTGTAAACTTATACTTATATATTTACTAGAGTTAAGCCTGATGAGATCTAATTGAAAACCATATTTTTCGCTTAAATGTGTTGTTCTGAAATATTTATCGTCAGTAATCTGATCATACCTCAGAAGCAGTTTGCCAGAGCGACAAGTGATGAACAAGGCAGTTAACAATGTTACTTAGATAGAAATCTATGCATTTCAACTAACTGCATATATAAAATGTTGGAAGACGAATTGACAATAATTCCAAAGGGTTCAACATCCATCATGAGTTGATCTAAGAATGTCACTAATCAACTCTATCTGTCTGTTTTCGACATAGAACTTTACACCGGTGTGCAGCCGTTCCAGTCGCGACTAAGACTTTGAATACCATATTAGTCAAGCTAATCCCTCTGTGATTATCACAGGAAGACTTGTCTCCCTTCTTGTACATAAGGATAATCAGTGACTTACACCGACCCGATGGGACTTCCTCCGATTCCTAGACGCTGCCTAGTAACTCAGTTAATACAGACAGTAAACTGTCTTCAGCGTACTTAAATACCTCTGGAGTCATCCCATCAGGTCCCGCTGCTTTGCCTAGTTTCAGATTGGTGACAGCTTTAGTAACCTCAGTTAAGGAAGGAGGACCTGTGTCTATATTCCATTCAGGGAGGTGTTGGATGTTCGGCAGATTGAGCGTGGCTGTAAGCCAATTAAACTGCTCCTCAAAGTGTTCTTTTCAGCGTTCCAGTCGTCTATCCTAGGAGCTAATTATAGTGCCATTTTTCTCCGAGATTGTTTCACTTATCATTTGCCTTTTTACCACCTGTTACCCTGATAAGTCTAAATAGTTGTCTGGTGTCACCAATCACTGACCAAACATGAAAGACAATATTGCAAAGTATATATTCCCGCCTGACTGCAGTGTCAATTAACAATGAAGAGTGTTCTCTTGCATTCGACAATCACTGCAGTATCACCATCACCAAGTATTGATTGCCTTATTTTCCTACATCAAGATTGACCGTAGAGTGGCATCAGTTAGAGAACCATTGAAAAACTAGCTAGGAGTACTGAAGAGATGTCTACTCCTAGTTTGGGACTCATCATCAGCATGTATCCATATCACGGGGTTCGAACCCCGGAACTTCCAATTACAAGACATACCCTAAGACCCAATTCAATGGCTCATGAATTCTAACACTTTCACTGACTCGTGATTCTGGCATGACTACTAACAATTTGTCCTCAATCACGACTCTCTCTCCCATATTGTTTAGCAGCTACAGCTAACTACCTTTCAAGAGATCGTCTGTGAGGATTTAAAGAGAGATCACTAACTGACAGAGATCAGTTAGAGAACAAATGAAAGATATAGCTGGGAAAACTGGACCTCATCGAGAATCATATCAATAACCTTTCAGGTTATAAGACGACGAACTATCAGGTCTTATCTCAGTGGCAAAATGGTCAACCGCCTTATCCCACAAAACCTACAAACCCTGATTCCAATCGCTGATTGGGGACACGGATCCCCGTCTTGCCGAAGAGTCGAAAACCGAAAGAAGCAAAACAAACACTCCAGTAACTATGGGTGTTTTTTCTCCAATGTTTCAAGCTATCTGATGACAGTTCCAGTGAATCAATCACTACACTGATGGTGTAGTTGGGCGCCACTTCTCAAACACACAGTTTGAATTGAATGCATCCAATATATACATACATATAACACAAGCAACAGTTCAAAACAGTCGCATGTATTTCAACTGAATAACTTTATCAACTAACAGACATTTTCTCTAGAAAAAATATACTTACATCCAGTTTCTATCACAATCAATAAAATAAAAACATTAGAAAAATAATAATAATAATATTACTAAAATACAAAATAAAGGAAAATCTGAGGGCGCCGAAAACAAAAACAGGAAGACGAATGAAAGACTGAAGGAAAAAAACATAAATAAAAATACAGCACAATTCACAAAGTGGAAGGGTAATAACACACACACACACACACATACAATCACAACCACGTTTGGAGTAGTTTTACTTATCACTGAAAAAATCCCGACAATTTTTAAACAATGTGTGAGTTGTCACCAAGTCGAATGCGGATTTCTATTTGAACTTTCCTGTGCTCAACTCTACGTCTTTCAACTGTTTACAACAAATAGCATGACGTTTAATGCAGGTGTGATATGTATCCATATAATATGTGTGTTTTGTTTGACAGTCTGATATATTTTGCTATGTATATATGGATCGATATTCCATTATAATTAGCCAATCATGTTAAGACTGTCTATTGATTTCTTCACACAATTTTTTTGACATTCATATATATTTCGGTCTAACAATCTTGTGTGACATTTTGATTCTCCTTGTGTTTGGAAAATAGAAGTATCATCGCAAACCTAGTGGTCTTCTGATTTCCGTCTTTCTTGTGTCAGGACTAGTAAATTCTCCACCAGTACATAACAATAATTTGGCGACGGGGAAAACTATGGATCCTTCTAAATTGGAATTACTACTTGAACGACAAATGAAATTAATGGAAATGTTCGTCAACCAACAGACTGGTCCAACTTCACCTTCAAGCAATCCGAACCATACCATGATACCATCTGTCGACGGAATTGTGAATAGTATTTCACAGTCCAATTATAATCCAGATGCGAATGTCACTTTTGACACATGGTATCAACGATATGAGGATTTATTCACTGTTGATCTCGCCTCACAAGACGATGCTTGGAAGGTGCGAGTGTTATTACGTAAATTGGGTCCCGCAGAATATGAGAGGTACTGCAACCTAATTTTACTCCAAAAACCACGTGACAAGTGTTTCGATGATACAATAAAGCTGCTGCGTGAACATTTTGGAGACCACTCCTCATTATTCAGCATACGTTATCGTTGCCTCAAGCTGACAATGAATGAAAACGATGATTTTCTTACTCACGTTGGCACAGTCAACCGAGAATGTGAGAGATTTCGACTCAGGTCCTTAACAGATGATCAATTCAAAGCCTTGATTCTCATATGCAGTCTTCAATCTCCTCGTTTCACAGATATCCGAACTCGACTGCTCAATCAGCTAGAACAAAATCCCAAGTTAACATTACATGACATAGCTGATGAATATCAACGGCTGATTAATCTGCAGAAAGACACACACCTGGTCGAATCAACAACTTCGAGAAGCTCTGATATTCATGCATTACGAAAGAGCAAAAATCTCTCATCATCCACTCCTGACCCACCTTCTTCTAATGTTCCGCGGAAATCTACACATACTCGTCCAACTTCACAAAATACTGCAAAGAAGACCCCACCATCACCATGCTGGCATTGTGGCGCGTGGCACTTTGTAAAGTCTTGTCCGTACAAAAATCATCGTTGCAGCAAGTGCAAAGTCATCGGTCATAAAAATGGTTTTTGTCAGCCACGCAAACCCAGATATCATAATCCAGCGAAAGCTCCACAAACTGTTGGTCCTAAATCTCCAAGGAGATCATTGAGTCTACTCGCAACAAGTCAAGTCACAACACCAGGTATGCGAAAATATCTTGATCTCCAGATGAATGGTCATGATACACGTCTGCAGCTAGATACCGCCTCTGATATTACTGTTATATCAGAGAAACTTTGGAATAATATTGGCAGACCACCTATCACAAATACTTCTTAGACTCTTGTCAGCGCCTGTGGTCGGCGGCTCAAACTAATTGGTGAACTCCAATGTTCTGTTTCATTCCGTAACATTAAATTCAGAGGAATCTGCTACGTCATCAAGAGTGATTTAAATCTTTTGGGACTTGATTGGTTCGATCGTTTGCATCTGGCTGATGTCCCACTAAATTCGCTATGCAATGCAGTCAAGAAGCATAAAATGTCAGACAATTCCAGACGAAGCCGCAAAACCAACAGGCAGACGAAGCGACAGACGTCAACAACAAACTCAACGGTTCCAGATAAACCCCCAAGAAAACACCCTACTAATCATCAATCTTCTCAAAAGGGGAGGTGATATGTATCCATATAATATGTGTGTTTTGTTTGACAGTCTGATATATTTTGTTATGAATATATGGATCGATACTCCATTATAATTAGCCAATCATGTTAAGACTGTCTATGAATTTGTTCATTTTGAATATTCGCTCACACACTTGTTCGGACATCCATATTTTTTCTCTCACACTCTTGTGTAACATTTTGATTCCCCTTGTGTTTGGAAAATAGAAGTATCATCGCAAACCTAGTGGTCTTCTGATTTCCGTCTTTCTTGCGTCAGGACTAGTAAATTCTCGACCACTACATAACAAGTGGATGCAGCACATGATGAGGGTAGTTCGGGCAAATCACAGCATAGCTTTGTTGTTAGGCAGTGAAACCACATTACATTAGTTTTCGGTGAAAACTTTCTCCAAATATTTCTATGGGGGAGCAGGAGAAGGAAGATAATAACAAAATCATAATAAGCGGGTGAAAAACAACAAAAGTAATAATTAGGAATCCTAGTGCATTAAAACAAACGGATAGAATAGTCTGTATGATTATTACTTAATGTGCATTAACAAGACTGTAGGAAATTTTAGAATTACATCGTTTAACAGGATATTGAACATTGTCAGCACCATACATCCCCACACGCCATGGTTTGAACCCCGAAGCTTGCAATTACAAGATATGCTCCTCTTAGACCATTCATTCAAATACTAGGACCCAATTCAATGGCATAGATCACAGAGCTGAGAAAACTGCTTGCGGTTATCAACACAGCCTGTTTGAAGTTGACTCTCAAGAACTCACCAGCTGGCATAGACTGTTGCAGGGTCAACCACCAACCCGCTTCCCCAGAATCAGCGCCAACACAATTGATAGCTTGTTGGTCATCTGAAAGAAATACCATCTTACTGCTTTTAAAACACCTAGTAGGAACCCACACTGCGACCTTCGAACCCAGGAAGGATCTGTCGGTTACAAAGTGAGTTTATAGACCATCCTGCCGCTGAGACCTACCCAATCCAATCGCCCATGAATTCCAACACGCCTGCCAAACCGTGATACATATTATAGCGCAACAGCCAGTCAATGACATAGGTGAAGGTGACGAACTGATCTCTTATCTGACTTGGTGGACCCCGTCGGTTACGACTTCGCACTAAAACTCCAGGTAACTTTTTCCTGCACACAGAGTCAGTTGCTAATAAACATCAGACTGATTAATCAAGTGTTAGTGTATGCAAGAGGATTTGAGCGGTTACAAGTATAATCACAAGCAGCTAGCTGACATCATCAGTTAAAGAACCTTTTCAGGTAAAAGTCATCAATCATAGGTGATTGCATCGAGTCCCAGTGGCTGAAGGGTTTGACCTTTCAAGGTTCTTCAGTTAGATCTCAGTGGTAATAATGTATTGCTATGAGTCTAAAACTAGAATGAAACAACAACTGACTGGTCTTCCAACAGTTCTCTAACTGATATCAAATCGTGATCAAATCTGAAATCTGCATAAGAATCAAATCACATTCGGTTGGTGTGTGTGTGTGTGTGGAGGGGGTGTATATTGTTAAAAAGAGTAATAAGGGACAACAACTGTGGTCCATACTTGAAAACACAAAAAAGCAAATCATTTTATGTGTATACTTACCGATTATGTGATTTCATATGACGATATATATCGAATTGATAATCACCTCGGGATTGAAACAAAGTAGGATCACTACTTAAATCAACATAGACTAAACCATCATCTACAATGAAAGAGGAAAGACACATATCATACAACAAAAGTGACTTAAGGTGTGTGTGTATGTATGCAATAGATTGAATAAATTTCGATAAATAAATGTAGGAGCGTCTGATTGACTTGGTTTCAACATAGATCTCTGCATAGAAGTACAGCAGGTCAGCTTGCCACAACACTCCATGTAGTACACAAAAAAAAGACAAGGTGGATAGAAAAATTGATATTCAAAAGAGCCATAATAAGCAGAAATGCACGTGGGAAAAAGAATAGTGACACGGTAGAACATGATGGTTCAAGAGGATATGACAAATCAAAAGAAGTAGTGAATGCGTCTATATCAATATTCAGGTATATAATCACCGATTGTCTTCAGCCTTGATTGGTGTTCTTAGAATCTTGAGGACACCGATCCAGGACTGACTGATTTCAACACAGAGCTTTGCACTGATATAAAGCAGTTCGAGTCATCAAACTCCAAGTGGTAGATAAAGCAAGAGAAGTAAAGAGAAATGCAAAATACAGACAGTGAACAGAGATATGAGGCAAAA
The DNA here is from genome assembly GCA_944472135.2 of Trichobilharzia regenti. Taxonomy (NCBI): domain Eukaryota; kingdom Metazoa; phylum Platyhelminthes; class Trematoda; order Strigeidida; family Schistosomatidae; genus Trichobilharzia; species Trichobilharzia regenti. The sequence continues at coordinate 10,455,234 of OX235266.1, forward strand.
AGAAGAATAGTAATATCGAAGAACAATAAAATTTGATTGGATATGATAAATCCCAAGGAGTGGATGCATCTGTGCCAGCCATTGACAACGACGATTTTGAACCATATCAACAATTGCTTCATGCCTTCATTGGTTCATATGATCCCATGAACACCACTCAATCAGGTAATCTACACCTCCTCCCCCTATTGGATTGGCTAAGTCTTCATGGTTTCACTCCAGGTTATGATTTTACCATCTCTAATATGAGTCGGATAACATTACCTGTCGAGGAAGCCGATGGCTAGACAAGCGTAACACATAACTTAGTCATCTCGATAGATGTAGCACCTAGCAACCTCATCGATTTACTTACCAACCTAATTACCTAACACTCTAGGCACTAAATTTGATTTAACTTAACCCACCGTACCATCTAACAATAAGAGTTAAAAAGCAAACACCTGTGGTAAATCAAAGACAGTTAGCCTTTTCATCTCCTTTTACCTACAGCGATGAAGGATCACGGAGAAAACTGTTGAGCAATACACGTCCTTTGATCGACAAAATGTGTTCCAGGTAACTGACTTTTAACTTAACAATCTGGGGCTTTCTTTTGAAACTCAAACCAACACTATCATGTGTTGTGTTGCAGCTGCACACCAAACTTGTAGATAACATGTATCCTATTTTTTTTTTGATTTACAGCTTGATTCCACACTGTATTTTTGGTACAAGTATGGAATTTTCAGCATGGATATCGGTAGCCCAAATTTTGCAGGCCGACCATAGATATCAGGTGTGCGCCGGTGTGGGCTCGAACCCCGGACCATGTGCATGGTCGGCGAGAGTCCTAACCACTGTCCCACCGACGCACAGACAAAGTGTGGTGGTATTTTATTCTGATTATATCTCATGCTCCTCAACTCCCCCTCTCAACTATATCGGGATCTCTTACTACCGGTTGAGAGAGAGAGAGAGACAGAGAGAAATTACGGATTGTGCATCGGTGGATTCGAAAGTAGAACCCCCCTCTCTCCCAACACGAGAAAACGAGTGGGTCTGTAGTAAACGAGCAATCAGTCAATGATGCACTACTGTAACAGCAGTTGCTGGCTGAATCATGGCCTCTAGCTATTAAACTGTGAATCGCTTAGTCAAACCCCAGTATGAAGCAAATAAAAGACAAATTCAACGAAGAAAATTTCCTTTATCGACGAAATCATCTTCCGAGGCTAGCTGTGTGCAGTCGTATTTATATTAACCGAAATATATATAGTGATCTATTATTGAGTAATAGGGTCGGGGTGACATGATTGATATAATTAATCAAAAGTGGCTTTAGAAGTAAGAAAAAATAAATAAAAGTTGTAAATTACGTGGTACTCAACTATACAAAGTTAGAAATTTGATAAGATAAAAATTGTTATTGAATGAGAATAAAAGTGGTTGAGTATCAATTTAACAACAGGGGAACTGGAGCGACTCAGACAAGTCTTAGCGGAGAATGCATATCCTCCATGATTTATCGAGAAAACCATGAAGTTAGAGCAAAAGCCTGAGAGAACCCAGATGATTCCAAAGAAACTGTTATTCATGAGCGTTGAATTTAAAGTAGATACCGCAGCTAAGATCATGAAGAATAGCTTATGAAGATTACTGAGGGAAGCATTCTTCACGGATGAGCTATGGATCAATCAATTTCTACAGCCAACATATGATCAATGGATGCACGAATGATAAACTGGCGCTTTGGACGAGCCACTTCAGTGCGTGTTTATAAATTCACCTACTGCTCGTGTGGACCCAGTTATAATGCCCGAACAACGTGGCGGACACTTTCCAAACGCATCTCGCAACATTATCCCGTATGGTTAGGTAAAGGACAATGCAAGAAAATTCCTAGCTCAATTCTCGAGCATTTGGTAAACTCAAGCCACGTGCCTCCACCGGAGTAATCATTCAGGATCATATAACAACTGAGGACGAATGGTAAAAAGATTGCCAGGTTTTCCGATACATAAAGGCCGACTAGTGAACACAACCGCGAAATATGCATTCCGAACATTTTCACTCACAATTTTCACTTCGTAAACTGACAATCACCTAATTTTATTCCCATTTCATTGAAAATTATTTATTGAGTGACTTTCGGAAGACAATTTACCACTAGATAAGTTATGTCGTTTACTACATTAATCCACTGTCAGTTAGATCTTAATCACCTACTACTAAGCTATAAGTGATAATTATTTTGTGGGGACCCATATTTCAGTAGTAGGTGTAGTAATAAATATGATTTATGTGACAGAGGCTATGAACGGTTGTCACTATATGATAGGGAGGAGAGTATTTCGAAAGAAAGACTGGAGTCTAGCCATCATCCACCTAGTGGGGTTGTTGATCGTTCACGCGGTGCCACCATCAGTCAAGCTAAGTTTAGGGTTAATTATTATACATGTATATAAATGCCCGATTCCATTTGTATAATCTTAATTTCTGTTCTTTCTTCTCTATAATGAATAGCCTCCTTGTCCTTGTGTGAGACTTTCTCTTCTCCTGCAAGTTGGATTTTCCCTAGCAGTAGCAGAACAAGAAATGAATTTCGAGCGTAGAGACTTACATTGGGGAAACATTTTGATCAATGAAATTTGTGTGTCTGCTGTAAATAGGTCGACAATGTCTTCATCATCGTCAACGTCATTATCTCCTTCTTCTACCTCTTCCTCTTCTTCATCCCTCTTCTTGTCCTCTTCCCGCTCCCTCTCCTCATTGTCTACATCTTTAAAAGATTGTTGTTGTAAATATTGTTCTCACTTGGAGAATGTGGAAGTAGTGGACGAGGAATCTGATAAAGAAAATAAAAAAGGCGGAGATTCTCTTCATCGCCCTCTTTTTTATTTTCTTTATCAGATTCCTCGTCCACTACTTCCACATTCTCCAAGTGAGAACAATATTTACAACAACAATCTTTTAAAGATGTAGACAATGAGGAGAGGGAGCGGGAAGAGGACAAGAAGAGGGATGAAGAAGAGGAAGAGGTAGAAGAAGGAGATAATGACGTTGACGATGATGAAGACATTGTCGACCTATTTACAGCAGACACACAAATTTCATTGATCAAAATGTTTCCCCAATGTAAGTCTCTACGCTCGAAATTCAATTCTCGTTCTGCTACTGCTAGGGAAAGTTCAATGATCCAACTTGCAGGAGAAGAGAAAGTCTCACACAAGGACAAGGAGGCTATTCATTATAGAGAAGAAAGAACAGAAATTAAGATTATACAAATGGAATCGGGCATTTATATACATGTATAATAATTAACCCTAAACTTAGCTTGACTGATGGTGGCACCGCGTGAACGATCAACAACCCCACTAGGTGGATGATGGCTAGACTCCAGTCTTTCTTTCGAAATACTCTCCTCCCTATCATATAGTGACAACCGTTCATAGCCTCTGTCACATAAATCATATTTATTACTACACCTACTACTGAAATATGGGTCCCCACAAAATAATTATCACTTATAGCTTAGTAGTAGGTGATTAAGATCTAACTGACAGTGGATTAATGTAGTAAACGACATAACTTATCTAGTGGTAAATTGTCTTCCGAAAGTCACTCAATAAATAATTTTCTATAGTGCTATCAACTTTATCATCAGTTGAGTTCCGACCATGTCTAGTATGTATAGACAGAGTTTATACCTCCTCCTCCTCCTCCTCCTCCTCTCATCATCATCATCATCATCGATTTTCTCTTGAATCGCTGCACTTTTTGAAGTAAGATTCACTCACATACTGCCGGTGAATCTGATGCTCGCGCTGGTTGTAGGATTAGTTTTGCCCACAGATTTAGTCCTTCCTCAGTACTGACGATAACACAGTCCTGGCTTAACTATACTTAAAAACAGAGTGACTTGACTTAAACTTTATCTGTTTTTAAAACATAAAATAAAGCAAAGCATACAATTACACCAAGAAAAGCACAAAATCCATTGTCACTCAAGAAAAGACAAAAACATACCGAACAGTATTGAAGGAACAGACAAAATGAACAGTTAATTAATTACATATACACACACAGAATAGCGTGACAGGAAATAAACAACATCCAAGGTCACATCACGTGGTCAGAGTTACATTAAATTAGCCAATAATCGCGACAAAGGGTCACATATATCGACTAGCTGTCCGTCAAACTATCTATCTCCCGCGACTAACACTGGTAACAGGCTACATGATGAGGTTGTCTGGAGGTCTGGTAAAAAGCATGACCAGTGGAGGGAGATCACCAAGTCAGGAGTGAGGACAAACACCCTTTTGTGGAATTGACTGGCTGTTGCACTGTATATACCGAAAACTACTAGAAGTTAGAATTCATCGACTGACTGACTGACTGACTGGCTGGCCATTGAGGTGACTCGGCCTAATGGCTGGATGCTCTACGAGCTTGTTCTGTAGCCGTAAGGTCCTGCATTCAAACTTTGAACTAGGGGTGCACGCGTGCGTCCATGCGTGCTGATAAACAGTCCCAAACCAGTACTCCCTGATGGTTTCCGATGCTTCTCTAACTGATATCAACCCGCGGTCAATCCCTACAAACTAACCCTTGAAAATCATTTTCTACTGGTTTGCAGTTTCAACTCATGGAAACACTCCATAAATTTCTTCTCAGGGTTTTTCAGGTTATCAGAAATACTTACCGTTTTTGTGTGCATAATGTATGTTCTTCGGAACTCCGATTTTTGTCGTATAGACATCCGACTTCTTCAACCCCGCTGGATTAAGAGTTGAAGTCCCCCTTTCCATTCACTGATGTTTGGACAACCGAGAGAGAGAGAGGTTTCTATCCCTAACCCTTCCGGAGTAGATATCTGGCTCACTGCCAACTGAATGGAATTGTTCAAGCAGTTGTTGAGTAGTAATGTATGCTCTCGTCTAGTATATAAGCGCGACAGAGGGAGTTACGTCTGACCATAAAGATTCTTACAGGTTTAACATTTTTCCCCTCCTTTGCGTTTCGAGTACAACGTATGGCTACAGACTTCAAGATATGAAGTGTCAATAGCACTGGGTGCTTTTAACAGGATTTGAGGGGATGGGAGTTGCTAGCCTGCCTCATGCACAACTTCTTCTCTTCATCTGGCTTACTACCTGAAAGCGTATTGTTATAACGAAAACAAACCTGGCACATTAACGACATCATGAGATGCGTCACACTAAATCTCCTAGTCTGCCCTGCCCTGATGCTCAGATCGAAGCGGGGAGAGTAGTCTTAACGAGCTACCCTTTCCACCGGCCTTTCACGTGAGAATTCTGATCCACAAGGGAGAGGAGAAGTGTCAGGAGCTACATTCCCATACTTCTCGGCGATTCACACAGCTTCACATGTCGTCACCCATAATCCAATCACCTTCTACAGACACCACATACACTATAGGTTTCGAATGAGGATTTCCAAGTTTCCCTAGATGTAGACCTGGATGTCCACCAGTTCGCTTCTAAGCGCCAAAACTTTCGAATTCACCTTTTCAGTTTTGTGAGGAAAATCCCTTCGTCGGAAAGGCGTAGTAATAAATGCCATTTATCTGACAGAGGCTATGAACGGTTGTCACCATATGATGAGGAGGAGAGTATTTCGAAAGAAAGACTGGAGTCTAGCCATCATCCACCTAGTGGGGTTGTTGGTCGTTCACGCGGTGCCACCATCAGTCAAGCTAAGTTTAGGGTTAATTATTATACATGTATATAAATGCCCAATTCCATTTGTATAATTTTTATTTCTGTTCTTTCTTCTCTATAATAAATAGCCTCCTTGTCCTTGTGTGAGACTTTCTCTTCTCCTGCAAGTTGGATTTTCCCTAGCAGTAGCAGAACAAGAAATGAATTTCGAGCGTAGAGACTTACATTGGGGAAACATTTTGATCAATGAAATTTGTGTGTCTGCTGTAAATAGGTCGACAATGTCTTCATCATCGTCAACGTCATTATCTCCTTCTTCTACCTCTTCCTCTTCTTCATCCCTCTTCTTGTCCTCTTCCCGCTCCCTCTCCTCATTGTCTACATCTTTAAAAGATTGTTGTTGTAAATATTGTTCTCACTTGGAGAATGTGGAAGTAGTGGACGAGGAATCTGATAAAGAAAATAAAAAAGAGGCGATGAAAGAGAATCTCCGCCTTTTTTATTTTCTTTATCAGATTCCTCGTCCACTACTTCCACATTCTCCAAGTGAGAACAATATTTACAACAACAATCTTTTAAAGATGTAGACAATGAGGAGAGGGAGCGGGAAGAGGACAAGAAGAGGGATGAAGAAGAGGAAGAGGTAGAAGAAGGAGATAATGACGTTGACGATGATGAAGACATTGTCGACCTATTTACAGCAGACACACAAATTTCATTGATCAAAATGTTTCCCCAATGTAAGTCTCTACGCTCGAAATTCATTTCTCGTTCTGCTACTGCTAGGGAAAATCCAACTTGCAGGAGAAGAGAAAGTCTCACACAAGGACAAGGAGGCTATTCATTATAGAGAAGAAAGAACAGAAATTAAGATTATACAAATGGAATCGGGCATTTATATACATGTATAATAATTAACCCTAAACTTAGCTTGACTGATGGTGGCACCGCGTGAACGATCAACAACCCCACTAGGTGGATGATGGCTAGACTCCAGTCTTTCTTTCGAAATACTCTCCTCCCTATCATATAGTGACAACCGTTCATAGCCTCTGTCACATAAATCATATTTATTACTACACCTACTACTGAAATATGGGTCCCCACAAAATAATTATCACTTATAGCTTAGTAGTAGGTGATTAAGATCTAACTGACAGTGGATTAATGTAGTAAACGACATAACTTATCTAGTGGTAAATTGTCTTCCGAAAGTCACTCAATAAATAATTTTCTATAGTGCTATCAACTTTATCATCAGTTGAGTTCCGACCATGTCTAGTATGTATAGACAGAGTTTATACCTCCTCCTCCTCCTCTCCTCATCATCATCATCATCATCGATTTTCTCTTGAATCGCTGCACTTTTTGAAGTAAGATTCACTCACATACTGCCGGTGAATCTGATGCTCGCGCTGGTTGTAGGATTAGTTTTGCCCACAGATTTAGTCCTTCCTCAGTACTGACGATAACACAGTCCTGGCTTAACTATACTTAAAAACAGAGTGACTTGACTTAAACTTTATCTGTTTTTAAAACATAAAATAAAGCAAAGCATACAATTACACCAAGAAAAGCACAAAATCCATTGTCACTCAAGAAAAGACAAAAACATACCGAACAGTATTGAAGGAACAGACAAAATGAACAGTTAATTAATTACATATACACACACAGAATAGCGTGACAGGAAATAAACAACATCCAAGGTCACATCACGTGGTCAGAGTTACATTAAATTAGCCAATAATCGCGACAAAGGGTCACATATATCGACTAGCTGTCCGTCAAACTATCTATCTCCCGCGACTAACACTGGTAACAGGCTACATGATGAGGTTGTCTGGAGGTCTGGTAAAAAGCATGACCAGTGGAGGGAGATCACCAAGTCAGGAGTGAGGACAAACACCCTTTTGTGGAATTGACTGGCTGTTGCACTGTATATACCGAAAACTACTAGAAGTTAGAATTCATCGACTGACTGACTGACTGGCTGGCTGGCCATTGAGGTGACTCGGCCTAATGGCTGGATGCTCTACGAGCTTGTTCTGTAGCCGTAAGGTCCTGCATTCAAACTTTGAACTAGGGGTGCACGCGTGCGTCCATGCGTGCTGATAAACAGTCCCAAACCAGTACTCCCTGATGGTTTCCAATGCTTCTCTAACTGATATCAACCCGCGGTCAATCCCTACAAACTAACCCTTGAAAATCATTTTCTACTGGTTTGCAGTTTCAACTCATGGAAACACTCCATAAATTTCTTCTCAGGGTTTTTCAGGTTATCAGAAATACTTACCGTTTTTGTGTGCATAATGTATGTTCTTCGGAACTCCGATTTTTGTCGTATAGACATCCGACTTCTTCAACCCCGCTGGATTAAGAGTTGAAGTCCCCCTTTCCATTCACTGATGTTTGGACAACCGAGAGAGAGAGAGGTTTCTATCCCTAACCCTTCCGGAGTAGATATCTGGCTCACTGCCAACTGAATGGAATTGTTCAAGCAGTTGTTGAGTAGTAATGTATGCTCTCGTCTAGTATATAAGCGCGACAGAGGGAGTTACGTCTGACCATAAAGATTCTTACAGGTTTAACATTTTTCCCCTCCTTTGCGTTTCGAGTACAACGTATGGCTACAGACTTCAAGATATGAAGTGTCAATAGCACTGGGTGCTTTTAACAGGATTTGAGGGGATGGGAGTTGCTAGCCTGCCTCATGCACAACTTCTTCTCTTCATCTGGCTTACTACCTGAAAGCGTATTGTTATAACGAAAACAAACCTGGCACATTAACGACATCATGAGATGCGTCACACTAAATCTCCTAGTCTGCCCTGCCCTGATGCTCAGATCGAAGCGGGGAGAGTAGTCTTAACGAGCTACCCTTTCCACCGGCCTTTCACGTGAGAATTCTGATCCACAAGGGAGAGGAGAAGTGTCAGGAGCTACATTCCCATACTTCTCGGCGATTCACACAGCTTCACATGTCGTCACCCATAATCCAATCACCTTCTACAGACACCACATACACTATAGGTTTCGAATGAGGATTTCCAAGTTTCCCTAGATGTAGACCTGGATGTCCACCAGTTCGCTTCTAAGCGCCAAAACTTTCGAATTCACCTTTTCAGTTTTGTGAGGAAAATCCCTTCGTCGGAAAGGCGTAGTAATAAATGCCATTTATCTGACAGAGGCTATGAACGGTTGTCACCATATGATGAGGAGGAGAGTATTTCGAAAGAAAGACTGGAGTCTAGCCATCATCCACCTAGTGGGGTTGTTGGTCGTTCACGCGGTGCCACCATCAGTCAAGCTAAGTTTAGGGTTAATTATTATACATGTATATAAATGCCCAATTCCATTTGTATAATTTTTATTTCTGTTCTTTCTTCTCTATAATAAATAGCCTCCTTGTCCTTGTGTGAGACTTTCTCTTCTCCTGCAAGTTGGATTTTCCCTAGCAGTAGCAGAACAAGAAATGAATTTCGAGCGTAGAGACTTACATTGGGGAAACATTTTGATCAATGAAATTTGTGTGTCTGCTGTAAATAGGTCGACAATGTCTTCATCATCGTCAACGTCATTATCTCCTTCTTCTACCTCTTCCTCTTCTTCATCCCTCTTCTTGTCCTCTTCCCGCTCCCTCTCCTCATTGTCTACATCTTTAAAAGATTGTTGTTGTAAATATTGTTCTCACTTGGAGAATGTGGAAGTAGTGGACGAGGAATCTGATAAAGAAAATAAAAAAGGCGGAGATTCTCTCGCCCTTTTTTATTTTCTTTATCAGATTCCTCGTCCACTACTTCCACATTCTCCAAGTGAGAACAATATTTACAACAACAATCTTTTAAAGATGTAGACAATGAGGAGAGGGAGCGGGAAGAGGACAAGAAGAGGGATGAAGAAGAGGAAGAGGTAGAAGAAGGAGATAATGACGTTGACGATGATGAAGACATTGTCGACCTATTTACAGCAGACACACAAATTTCATTGATCAAAATGTTTCCCCAATGTAAGTCTCTACGCTCGAAATTCAATTCTCGTTCTGCTACTGCTAGGGAAAATCCAACTTGCAGGAGAAGAGAAAGTCTCACACAAGGACAAGGAGGCTATTCATTATAGAGAAGAAAGAACAGAAATTAAGATTATACAAATGGAATCGGGCATTTATATACATGTATAATAATTAACCCTAAACTTAGCTTGACTGATGGTGGCACCGCGTGAACGATCAACAACCCCACTAGGTGGATGATGGCTAGACTCCAGTCTTTCTTTCGAAATACTCTCCTCCCTATCATATAGTGACAACCGTTCATAGCCTCTGTCACATAAATCATATTTATTACTACACCTACTACTGAAATATGGGTCCCCACAAAATAATTATCACTTATAGCTTAGTAGTAGGTGATTAAGATCTAACTGACAGTGGATTAATGTAGTAAACGACATAACTTATCTAGTGGTAAATTGTCTTCCGAAAGTCACTCAATAAATAATTTTCTATAGTGCTATCAACTTTATCATCAGTTGAGTTCCGACCATGTCTAGTATGTATAGACAGAGTTTATACCTCCTCCTCCTCCTCCTCCTCTCCTCATCATCATCATCATCATCGATTTTCTCTTGAATCGCTGCACTTTTTGAAGTAAGATTCACTCACATACTGCCGGTGAATCTGATGCTCGCGCTGGTTGTAGGATTAGTTTTGCCCACAGATTTAGTCCTTCCTCAGTACTGACGATAACACAGTCCTGGCTTAACTATACTTAAAAACAGAGTGACTTGACTTAAACTTTATCTGTTTTTAAAACATAAAATAAAGCAAAGCATACAATTACACCAAGAAAAGCACAAAATCCATTGTCACTCAAGAAAAGACAAAAACATACCGAACAGTATTGAAGGAACAGACAAAATGAACAGTTAATTAATTACATATACACACACAGAATAGCGTGACAGGAAATAAACAACATCCAAGGTCACATCACGTGGTCAGAGTTACATTAAATTAGCCAATAATCGCGACAAAGGGTCACATATATCGACTAGCTGTCCGTCAAACTATCTATCTCCCGCGACTAACACTGGTAACAGGCTACATGATGAGGTTGTCTGGAGGTCTGGTAAAAAGCATGACCAGTGGAGGGAGATCACCAAGTCAGGAGTGAGGACAAACACCCTTTTGTGGAATTGACTGGCTGTTGCACTGTATATACCGAAAACTACTAGAAGTTAGAATTCATCGACTGACTGACTGACTGACTGGCTGGCCATTGAGGTGACTCGGCCTAATGGCTGGATGCTCTACGAGCTTGTTCTGTAGCCGTAAGGTCCTGCATTCAAACTTTGAACTAGGGGTGCACGCGTGCGTCCATGCGTGCTGATAAACAGTCCCAAACCAGTACTCCCTGATGGTTTCCGATGCTTCTCTAACTGATATCAACCCGCGGTCAATCCCTACAAACTAACCCTTGAAAATCATTTTCTACTGGTTTGCAGTTTCAACTCATGGAAACACTCCATAAATTTCTTCTCAGGGTTTTTCAGGTTATCAGAAATACTTACCGTTTTTGTGTGCATAATGTATGTTCTTCGGAACTCCGATTTTTGTCGTATAGACATCCGACTTCTTCAACCCCGCTGGATTAAGAGTTGAAGTCCCCCTTTCCATTCACTGATGTTTGGACAACCGAGAGAGAGAGAGGTTTCTATCCCTAACCCTTCCGGAGTAGATATCTGGCTCACTGCCAACTGAATGGAATTGTTCAAGCAGTTGTTGAGTAGTAATGTATGCTCTCGTCTAGTATATAAGCGCGACAGAGGGAGTTACGTCTGACCATAAAGATTCTTACAGGTTTAACATTTTTCCCCTCCTTTGCGTTTCGAGTACAACGTATGGCTACAGACTTCAAGATATGAAGTGTCAATAGCACTGGGTGCTTTTAACAGGATTTGAGGGGATGGGAGTTGCTAGCCTGCCTCATGCACAACTTCTTCTCTTCATCTGGCTTACTACCTGAAAGCGTATTGTTATAACGAAAACAAACCTGGCACATTAACGACATCATGAGATGCGTCACACTAAATCTCCTAGTCTGCCCTGCCCTGATGCTCAGATCGAAGCGGGGAGAGTAGTCTTAACGAGCTACCCTTTCCACCGGCCTTTCACGTGAGAATTCTGATCCACAAGGGAGAGGAGAAGTGTCAGGAGCTACATTCCCATACTTCTCGGCGATTCACACAGCTTCACATGTCGTCACCCATAATCCAATCACCTTCTACAGACACCACATACACTATAGGTTTCGAATGAGGATTTCCAAGTTTCCCTAGATGTAGACCTGGATGTCCACCAGTTCGCTTCTAAGCGCCAAAACTTTCGAATTCACCTTTTCAGTTTTGTGAGGAAAATCCCTTCGTCGGAAAGGCGTAGTAATAAATGCCATTTATCTGACAGAGGCTATGAACGGTTGTCACCATATGATGAGGAGGAGAGTATTTCGAAAGAAAGACTGGAGTCTAGCCATCATCCACCTAGTGGGGTTGTTGGTCGTTCACGCGGTGCCACCATCAGTCAAGCTAAGTTTAGGGTTAATTATTATACATGTATATAAATGCCCAATTCCATTTGTATAATTTTTATTTCTGTTCTTTCTTCTCTATAATAAATAGCCTCCTTGTCCTTGTGTGAGACTTTCTCTTCTCCTGCAAGTTGGATTTTCCCTAGCAGTAGCAGAACAAGAAATGAATTTCGAGCGTAGAGACTTACATTGGGGAAACATTTTGATCAATGAAATTTGTGTGTCTGCTGTAAATAGGTCGACAATGTCTTCATCATCGTCAACGTCATTATCTCCTTCTTCTACCTCTTCCTCTTCTTCATCCCTCTTCTTGTCCTCTTCCCGCTCCCTCTCCTCATTGTCTACATCTTTAAAAGATTGTTGTTGTAAATATTGTTCTCACTTGGAGAATGTGGAAGTAGTGGACGAGGAATCTGATAAAGAAAATAAAAAAGAGGGCGATGAAAGAGAATCTCCGCCTTTTTTATTTTCTTTATCAGATTCCTCGTCCACTACTTCCACATTCTCCAAGTGAGAACAATATTTACAACAACAATCTTTTAAAGATGTAGACAATGAGGAGAGGGAGCGGGAAGAGGACAAGAAGAGGGATGAAGAAGAGGAAGAGGTAGAAGAAGGAGATAATGACGTTGACGATGATGAAGACATTGTCGACCTATTTACAGCAGACACACAAATTTCATTGATCAAAATGTTTCCCCAATGTAAGTCTCTACGCTCGAAATTCATTTCTTGTTCTGCTACTGCTAGGGAAAATCCAACTTGCAGGAGAAGAGAAAGTCTCACACAAGGACAAGGAGGCTATTTATTATAGAGAAGAAAGAACAGAAATAAAAATTATACAAATGGAATTGGGCATTTATATACATGTATAATAATTAACCCTAAACTTAGCTTGACTGATGGTGGCACCGCGTGAACGACCAACAACCCCACTAGGTGGATGATGGCTAGACTCCAGTCTTTCTTTCGAAATACTCTCCTCCTCATCATATGGTGACAACCGTTCATAGCCTCTGTCAGATAAATCATATTTATTACTACACCTACTACTGAAATATGGGTCCCCACAAAATAATTATCACTTATAGCTTAGTAGTAGGTGATTAAGATCTAACTGACAGTGGATTAATGTAGTAAACGACATAACTTATCTAGTGGTAAATTGTCTTCCGAAAGTCACTCAATAAATAATTTTCTATAGTGCTATCAACTTTATCATCAGTTGAGTTCCGACCATGTCTAGTATGTATAGACAGAGTTTATACCTCCTCCTCCTCCTCTCCTCCTCATCATCATCATCATCGATTTTCTCTTGAATCGCTGCACTTTTTGAAGTAAGATTCACTCACATACTGCCGGTGAATCTGATGCTCGCGCTGGTTGTAGGATTAGTTTTGCCCACAGATTTAGTCCTTCCTCAGTACTGACGATAACACAGTCCTGGCTTAACTATACTTAAAAACAGCGGTCTTTCTTTCGAAATACTCTCCTCCTCATCATATGGTGACAACCGTTCATAGCCTCTGTCAGATAAATGGCATTTATTACTACGCCTTTCCGACGAAGGGATTTTCCTCACAAAACTGAAAAGGTGAATTCGAAAGTTTTGGCGCTTAGAAGCGAACTGGTGGACATCCAGGTCTACATCTAGGGAAACTTGGAAATCCTCATTCGAAACCTATAGTGTATGTGGTGTCTGTAGAAGGTGATTGGATTATGGGTGACGACATGTGAAGCTGTGTGAATCGCCGAGAAGTATGGGAATGTAGCTCCTGACACTTCTCCTCTCCCTTGTGGATCAGAATTCTCACGTGAAAGGCCGGTGGAAAGGGTAGCTCGTTAAGACTACTCTCCCCGCTTCGATCTGAGCATCAGGGCAGGGCAGACTAGGAGATTTAGTGTGACGCATCTCATGATGTCGTTAATGTGCCAGGTTTGTTTTCGTTATAACAATACGCTTTCAGGTAGTAAGCCAGATGAAGAGAAGAAGTTGTGCATGAGGCAGGCTAGCAACTCCCATCCCCTCAAATCCTGTTAAAAGCACCCAGTGCTATTGACACTTCATATCTTGAAGTCTGTAGCCATACGTTGTACTCGAAACGCAAAGGAGGGGAAAAATGTTAAACCTGTAAGAATCTTTATGGTCAGACGTAACTCCCTCTGTCGCGCTTATATACTAGACGAGAGCATACATTACTACTCAACAACTGCTTGAACAATTCCATTCAGTTGGCAGTGAGCCAGATATCTACTCCGGAAGGGTTAGGGATACAAACCTCTCTCTCTCTCTCTCGGTTGTCCAGACATCAATGAATGGAAAGGGACTTCAACTCTTAATCCAGCGGGGTTGAAGAAGTCGGATGTCTATACGACAAAAATCAGAGTTCCGAAGAACATACATTATAAACTCTGTCTATACATACTAGACATGGTCGGAACTCAACTGATGATAAAGTTGATAGCACTATAGAAAATTATTTATTGAGTGACTTTCGGAAGACAATTTACCACTAGATAAGTTATGTCGTTTACTACATTAATCCACTGTCAGTTAGATCTTAATCACCTACTACTAAGCTATAAGTGATAATTATTTTGTGGGGACCCATATTTCAGTAGTAGGTGTAGTAATAAATATGATTTATGTGACAGAGGCTATGAACGGTTGTCACTATATGATGGGGAGGAGAGTATTTCGAAAGAAAGACTGGAGTCTAGCCATCATCCACCTAGTGGGGTTGTTGATCGTTCACGCGGTGCCACCATCAGTCAAGCTAAGTTTAGGGGTAATTATGATGATGATGTATATATATATATATATATATATATATGCCTAATTCCATTTGTATAATCTTTATTTCTGTTCTTTCTTCTCTATAATAAATAGCCTCCTTGTCCTTGTGTGAGACTTTCTCTTCTCCTGCAAGTTGGATTTTCCCTAGCAGTAGCAGAACGAGAATTGAAGTTCGAGCGTAGAGACTTACATTGGGGAAACATTTTGATCAATGAAATTTGTGTGTCTGCTGTAAATAGGTCGACAATGTCTTCATCATCGTCAACGTCATTATCTCCTTCTTCTACCTCTTCCTCTTCTTCATCCTTCTTCTTGTCCTCTTCCCGCTCCCTCTCCTCATTGTCTACATCTTTAAAAGATTGTTGTTGTAAGTATTGTTCTCACTTGGAGAATGTGGAAGTAGTGGACGAGGAATCTGATAAAGAAAATAAAAAAGGCGGAGATTCTCTTTCATCGCCGTCTTTTTTATTTTCTTTATCAGATTCCTCGTCCACTACTTCCACATTCTCCAAGTGAGAACAATATTTACAACAACAATCTTTTAAAGATGTAGACAATGAGGAGAGGGAGCGGGAAGAGGACAAGAAGAAGGATGAAGAAGAGGAAGAGGTAGAAGAAGGAGATAATGACGTTGACGATGATGAAGACATTGTCGACCTATTTACAGCAGACACACAAATTTCATTGATCAAAATGTTTCCCCAATGTAAGTCTCTACGCTCGAACTTCAATTCTCGTTCTGCTACTGCTAGGGAAAATCCAACTTGCAGGAGAAGAGAAAGTCTCACACAAGGACAAGGAGGCTATTTATTATAGAGAAGAAAGAACAGAAATAAAAATTATACAAATGGAATTGGGCATTTATATACATGTATAATAATTAACCCTAAACTTAGCTTGACTGATGGTGGCACCGCGTGAACGACCAACAACCCCACTAGGTGGATGATGGCTAGACTCCGGTCTTTCTTTCGAAATACTCTCCTCCTCATCATATGGTGACAACCGTTCATAGCCTCTGTCAGATAAATGGTGTTTATTACTACGCCTTTCCGACGAAGGGATTTTCCTCACAAAACTGAAAGGGTGAATTCGAAAGTTTTGGCTCTTAGAAGCGAACTGGTGGACATCCAGGTCTACACCTAGGGAAACTTGGAAATCCTCATTCGAAACCTATAGTGTATGTGGTGTCTGTAGAAGGCGATTGGATTATGGGTGACGACATGTGAAGCTGTGTGAATCGCCGAGAAGTATGGGAATGTAGCTCCTGACACTTCTCCTCTCCCTTGTGGATCAGAATTCTCACGTGAAAGGCCGGTGGAAAGGGTAGCTCGTTAAGACAACTCTCCCCGCTTCGATCTGAGCATCAGGGCAGGGCAGACTAGGAGATTTAGTGTGACGCATCTCATGATGTCGTTAATGTGCCAGGTTTGTTTTCGTTATAACAATACGCTTTCAGGTAGTAAACCAGATGAAGAGAAGAAGTTGTGCATGAGGCAGGCTAGCAACTCCCATCCCCTCAAATCCTGTTAAAAGCACCCACTGCTATTGACACTTCATATCTTGAAGTCTGTAGCCATACGTTGTACTCAAAACGCAAAGGAGGGGAAAAATGTTAAACCTGTAAGAATCTTTATGGTCAGACGTAACTCCCTCTGTCGCGCTTATATACTAGACGAGAGCATACATTACTACTCAACAACTGCTTGAACAATTCCATTCAGTTGGCAGTGAGCCAGATATCTACTCCGGAAGGGTTAGGGATACAAACCTCTCTCTCTCTCTCTCGGTTGTCCAGACATCAATGAATGGAAAGGGACTTCAACTCTTAATCCAGCGGGGTTGAAGAAGTCGGATGTCTATACGACAAAAATCAGAGTTCCGAAGAACATACATTATAAACTCTGTCTATACATACTAGACATGGTCGGAACTCAACTGATGATAAAGTTGATAGCACTATAGAAAATTATTTATTGAGTGACTTTCGGAAGACAATTTACCACTAGATAAGTTATGTCGTTTACTACATTAATCCACTGTCAGTTAGATCTTAATCACCTACTACTAAGCTATAAGTGATAATTATTTTGTGGGGACCCATATTTCAGTAGTAGGTGTAGTAATAAATATGATTTATGTGACAGAGGCTATGAACGGTTGTCACTATATGATGGGGAGGAGAGTATTTCGAAAGAAAGACTGGAGTCTAGCCATCATCCACCTAGTGGGGTTGTTGATCGTTCACGCGGTGCCACCATCAGTCAAGCTAAGTTTAGGGGAAATTATGATGATGATGTATATATATATATATATATATATATATATATATATGCCTAATTCCATTTGTATAATCTTGATTTCTGTTCTTTCTTTATAATAAATAGCCTCCTTGTCCTTGTGTGAGACTTTCTCTTCTCCTGCAAGTTGGATTTTCCCTAGCAGTAGCAGAACGAGAATTGAAGTTCGAGCGTAGAGACTTACATTGGGGAAACATTTTGATCAATGAAATTTGTGTGTCTGCTGTAAATAGGTTGACAATGTCTTCATCATCGTCAACGTCATTATCTCCTTCTTCTACCTCTTCCTCTTCTTCATCCTTCTTCTTGTCCTCTTCCCGCTCCCTCTCCTCATTGTCTACATCTTTAAAAGATTGTTGTTGTAAGTATTGTTCTCACTTGGAGAATGTGGAAGTAGTGGACGAGGAATCTGATAAAGAAAATAAAAAAGGCGGAGATTCTCTTTCATACTTGTACCAAAAATACAGTGATCAAGCTGTAAATCAAAAATAAAAAAATAAAATAAAACTTCAATTCACGATCTGCTACTGCTAGGGAAAATCCAACTTGCAGGAGAAGAGAAAGTCTCACACAAGGACAAGGAGGCTATTTATTATAGAGAAGAAAGAACAGAAATAAAAATTATACAAATGGAATTGGGCATTTATATACATGTATAATAATTAACCCTAAACTTAGCTTGACTGATGGTGGCACCGCGTGAACGACCAACAACCCCACTAGGTGGATGATGGCTAGACTCCGGTCTTTCTTTCGAAATACTCTCCTCCTCATCATATGGTGACAACCGTTCATAGCCTCTGTCAGATAAATGGTGTTTATTACTACGCCTTTCCGACGAAGGGATTTTCCTCACAAAACTGAAAGGGTGAATTCGAAAGTTTTGGCTCTTAGAAGCGAACTGGTGGACATCCAGGTCTACACCTAGGGAAACTTGGAAATCCTCATTCGAAACCTATAGTGTATGTGGTGTCTGTAGAAGGCGATTGGATTATGGGTGACGACATGTGAAGCTGTGTGAATCGCCGAGAAGTATGGGAATGTAGCTCCTGACACTTCTCCTCTCCCTTGTGGATCAGAATTCTCACGTGAAAGGCCGGTGGAAAGGGTAGCTCGTTAAGACAACTCTCCCCGCTTCGATCTGAGCATCAGGGCAGGGCAGACTAGCTTGACTAATATAGTGTCTAAAGTCTTAGGCTCAATAATCATGCGTCGACTGAGTGGTGCTCGGGAAGCACAAACACGAGAGAGTCAGGCAGGCTTTAGACCAGGAAGAGGGTGTATTGATCACATCTTCACCCTCCGACAGATTCTAGAACATAGGCATTCCTACTGGCGTCCAACAGTTATTATAGTTCTTGACCTAAAGGCGGAATTCGACTCTGTCGATCGGGAAGTTCTCCGGAGATGCTTGGCTGTAAAGGGAATTCCGAGAAAATATATTGCACTGATTAAGGCACTCTATTCTTACTCATACAGCCAGGTGAGGGCTTACGGCGAGCTGTCATCTGAACTGATGACGACCAGTGGTGTCCGTCAAGGATGCCCATTATCTCCTTTTCTATTCAACTTCATCATAGATGTGTTAATGGACTTAACCCTAGGTGACTTCAGCGACTGAGGGATTGACTTGCTACCTGGGAATAATCTCGTTGACTTGGAATATGCAGACGATATAGTCCTTCTAGGCGAAGACGCTGACGAAATGCAGAGTCTTCTAAACACCTTG
This sequence comes from Trichobilharzia regenti, assembly GCA_944472135.2. NCBI lineage: Eukaryota > Metazoa > Platyhelminthes > Trematoda > Strigeidida > Schistosomatidae > Trichobilharzia > Trichobilharzia regenti. The sequence goes on from OX235266.1 coordinate 10,474,313, forward strand.
AGCCGCAATCTACGAATGTTTGGCATGCGATTCGCTCCCGCCAAATGCAAGATGATGTTACAGGACTGGACTACATCGACGCCTAGTTTAAAAATAGGAAGTGAAGTGGTAGAGCACGTTGACCGCTTCACTTATTTGGGAAGTACCATCAGCCCCAACGGGCTGATCTCTGACGAAATCTCAGCACGAATACAAGGGGCTCGTTTCGCATTTGCCAGTTTACGCCGACTCTGGCATAGACGAGATGTTCGACTATCGACCAAAGGGCGGGTGTACTGCTCATCAGTCCGCTCCGTCCTCCTTTATGGTTGTGAGACCCGGCCACTGAGAGTGGAAGACATGAAAAGACTAGCTGTCTTTGATCATAGGTGCCTGCGTTCTATTTCCCGTGTGAAGTGGCATAATAAGGTGAGCAACATTGAGGTTAGGCGTAGAGTTCTAGGTAAACAGGGGAAATCAATCGACGAAGTCGTGAAGCTACAAAGACTGAGATGGTTAGGACATGTGTTACGTATGCCAAGCCATCGCCTCCCTCGACAATGGGCAATGTTAGCGGATATACGGTCAGGCTGGAAAAAAGCTAGCGGCGGTCAAACAAAAACTTGGCATCAGTCAATGAAATCCACAACAGTTGGTCTAAGCCACGTAGAAAGGTGTAGACTTCCAGGCTGGGGTCCTCGGGACGGTAAAAATCTATGGTTGGAAACAATTGGTGACATGGCTCAAAACCGTTCTCAGTGGCGCAGATGCATCCACTCCCTGTGACTTATGATCTTCAATGAAACTGTTTTGTATTTCTTTGTTACTCCTTTGTCTCACACCTCTGCTCACTGTTTCTATTATGCTTTTCGTGTACTTTCTTCTCTTGCTTCGCGTGCTACACGGAAAGTGGCGACTTGAACTTCCGCACATTTGTGCAAAGTTCTATGTCGAAAACAGACTAGGAGATTTAGTGTGACGCATCTCATGATGTCGTTAATGTGCCAGGTTTGTTTTCGTTATAACAATACGCTTTCAGGTAGTAAGCCAGATGAAGAGAAGAAGTTGTGCATGAGGCAGGCTAGCAACTCCCATCCCCTCAAATCCTGTTAAAAGCACCCAGTGCTATTGACACTTCATATCTTGAAGTCTGTAGCCATACGTTGTACTCGAAACGCAAAGGAGGGGAAAAATGTTAAACCTGTAAGAATCTTTATGGTCAGACGTAACTCCCTCTGTCGCGCTTATATACTAGACGAGAGCATACATTACTACTCAACAACTGCTTGAACAATTCCATTCAGTTGGCAGTGAGCCAGATATCTACTCCGGAAGGGTTAGGGATAGAAACCTCTCTCTCTCTCGGTTGTCCAAACATCAGTGAATGGAAAGGGGGACTTCAACTCTTAATCCAGCGGGGTTGAAGAAGTCGGATGTCTATACGACAAAAATCGGAGTTCCGAAGAACATACATTATGCACACAAAAACGGTAAGTATTTCTGATAACCTGAAAAACCCTGAGAAGAAATTTATGGAGTGTTTCCATGAGTTGAAACTGCAAACCAGTAGAAAATGATTTTCAAGGGTTAGTTTGTAGGGATTGACCGCGGGTTGATATCAGTTAGAGAAGCATTGGAAACCATCAGGGAGTACTGGTTTGGGACTGTTTATCAGCACGCATGGACGCACGCGTGCACCCCTAGTTCAAAGTTTGAATGCAGGACCTTACGGCTACAGAACAAGCTCGTAGAGCATCCAGCCATTAGGCCGAGTCACCTCAATGGCCAGCCAGCCAGTCAGTCAGTCGATGAATTCTAACTTCTAGTAGTTTTCGGTATATACAGTGCAACAGCCAGTCAATTCCACAAAAGGGTGTTTGTCCTCACTCCTGACTTGGTGATCTCCCTCCACTGGTCATGCTTTTTACCAGACCTCCAGACAACCTCATCATGTAGCCTGTTACCAGTGTTAGTCGCGGGAGATAGATAGTTTGACGGACAGCTAGTCGATATATGTGACCCTTTGTCGCGATTATTGGCTAATTTAATGTAACTCTGACCACGTGATGTGACCTTGGATGTTGTTTATTTCCTGTCACGCTATTCTGTGTGTGTATATGTAATTAATTAACTGTTCATTTTGTCTGTTCCTTCAATACTGTTCGGTATGTTTTTGTCTTTTCTTGAGTGACAATGGATTTTGTGCTTTTCTTGGTGTAATTGTATGCTTTGCTTTATTTTATGTTTTAAAAACAGATAAAGTTTAAGTCAAGTCACTCTGTTTTTAAGTATAGTTAAGCCAGGACTGTGTTATCGTCAGTACTGAGGAAGGACTAAATCTGTGGGCAAAACTAATCCTACAACCAGCGCGAGCATCAGATTCACCGGCAGTATGTGAGTGAATCTTACTTCAAAAAGTGCAGCGATTCAAGAGAAAATCGATGATGATGATGATGAGGAGGAGGAGGAGGTATAAACTCTGTCTATACATACTAGACATGGTCGGAACTCAACTGATGATAAAGTTGATAGCACTATAGAAAATTATTTATTGAGTGACTTTCGGAAGACAATTTACCACTAGATAAGTTATGTCGTTTACTACATTAATCCACTGTCAGTTAGATCTTAATCACCTACTACTAAGCTATAAGTGATAATTATTTTGTGGGGACCCATATTTCAGTAGTAGGTGTAGTAATAAATATGATTTATGTGACAGAGGCTATGAACGGTTGTCACTATATGATAGGGAGGAGAGTATTTCGAAAGAAAGACTGGAGTCTAGCCATCATCCACCTAGTGGGGTTGTTGATCGTTCACGCGGTGCCACCATCAGTCAAGCTAAGTTTAGGGTTAATTATTATACATGTATATAAATGCCCGATTCCATTTGTATAATCTTAATTTCTGTTCTTTCTTCTCTATAATGAATAGCCTCCTTGTCCTTGTGGGAGAGTTTCTCTTCTCCTGCAAGTTGGATCATTGAACTTTCCCTAGCAGTAGCAGAACGAGAATTGAATTTCGAGCGTAGAGACTTACATTGGGGAAACATTTTGATCAATGAAGTTTGTGTGTCTGCTGTAAATAGGTCGACAATGTCTTCATCATCGTCAACGTCATTATCTCCTTCTTCTACCTCTTCCTCTTCTTCACCCCTCTTCTTGTCCTCTTCCCGCTCCCTCTCCTCATTGTCTACATCTTTAAAAGATTGTTGTTGTAAATATTGTTCTCACTTGGAGAATGTGGAAGTAGTGGACGAGGAATCTGATAAAGAAAATAAAAAAGACGGCGATGAAAGAGAATCTCCGCCTTTTTTATTTTCTTTATCAGATTCCTCGTCCACTACTTCCACATTCTCCAAGTGAGAACAATATTTACAACAACAATCTTTTAAAGATGTAGACAATGAGGAGAGGGAGCGGGAAGAGGACAAGAAGAGGGATGAAGAAGAGGAAGAGGTAGAAGAAGGAGATAATGACGTTGACGATGATGAAGACATTGTCGACCTATTTACAGCAGACACACAAATTTCATTGATCAAAATGTTTCCCCAATGTAAGTCTCTACGCTCGAAATTCAATTCTCGTTCTGCTACTGCTAGGGAAAATCCAACTTGCAGGAGAAGAGAAAGTCTCACACAAGGACAAGGAGGCTATTTATTATAGAGAAGAAAGAACAGAAATCAAGATTATACAAATGGAATTAGGCATATATATATATATATATATATATATATATATATATATATATATATATACATCATCATCATAATTTCCCCTAAACTTAGCCTGACTGATGGTGGCACCGCGTGAACGATCAACAACCCCACTAGGTGGATGATGGCTAGACTCCAGTCTTTCTTTCGAAATACTCTCCTCCCATCATATAGTGACAACCGTTCATAGCCTCTGTCACATAAATCATATTTATTACTACACCTACTACCGAAATATGGGTCCCCACAAAATAATTATCACTTATAGCTTAGTAGTAGGTGATTAAGATCTAACTGACAGTGGATTAATGTAGTAAACGACATAACTTATCTAGTGGTAAATTGTCTTCCGAAAGTCACTCAATAAATAATTTTCAATGAACTGAAAATAAAATTAGGTGATTGTCGGTTTAGGAAGTGAAAATTGTGAGTGAAATTGTTCGGAATGCATATTTCGCGGTTGTATTCACTAGTCGGCCTTTATGTATCGGAAAACCTGGCAATCTTTTTACCATTCGTCCTCACTTGTTATATGATCCTGAATGATTACTCTGGTGGAGGCACGTGGCTTGAGTTTACCAAATGCTCGAGAATTGAGCTAGGAATTTTCTTGCATTGTCCTTTACCTAACCATACGGGATAATGTTGCGAGATGCGTTTGGAAAGTGTCCGCCACGTTGTTCGGGCATTATAACTGGGTCCACACGAGCAGTAGGTGAATTTATAAACACGCACTGAAGTGGCTAGTCCAAAGCGCCAGTTTATCATTCGTGCATCCATTGATCATATGTTGGCTGTAGAAATTGATTGATCCATAGCTCATCCGTGAAGAATGCTTCCCTCAGTAATCTTCATAAGCTATTCTTCATGATCTTAGCTGCGGTATCTACTTTAAATTCAACGCTCATGAATAACAGTTTCTTTGGAATCGTCTGGGTTCTCTCAGGCTTTTGCTCTAACTTCATGGTTTTCTCGATAAATCATGGAGGATATGCATTCTCCGCTAAGACTTGTCTGAGTCGCTCCAGTTCCCCTGTTGTTAAATTGATACTCAACCACTTTTATTCTCATTCAATAACAATTTTTATCTTATCAAATTTCTAACTTTGTATAGTTGAGTACCACGTAATTTACAACTTTTATTTATTTTTTCTTACTTCTAAAGCCACTTTTGATTAATTATATCAATCATGTCACCCCGACCCTATTACTCAATAATAGATCACTATATATATTTCGGTTAATATAAATACGACTGCACACAGCTAGCCTCGGAAGATGATTTCGTCGATAAAGAAATTTTCTTCGTTGAATTTGTCTTTTATTTGCTTCATACTGGGGTTTGACTAAGCGATTCACAGTTTAATAGCTAGAGGCCATGATTCAGCCAGCAACTGCTGTTACAGTAGTGCATCATTGACTGATTGCTCGTTTACTACAGACCCACTCGTTTTCTCGTGTTGGGAGAGAGGGGGGTTCTACTTTCGAATCCACCGATGCACAATCCGTAATTTCTCTCTGTCTCTCTCTCTCTCTCTCAACCGGTAGTAAGAGATCCCGATATAGTTGAGAGGGGGAGTTGAGGAGCATGAGATATAATCAGAATAAAATACCACCACACTTTGTCTGTGCGTCGGTGGGACAGTGGTTAGGACTCTCGCCAACCATGCACATGGTCCGGGGTTCGAGCCCACACCGGCGCACACCTGATATCTATGGTCGGCCTGCAAAATTTGGGCTACCGATATCCATGCTGAAAATTCCATACTTGTACCAAAAATACAGTGTGGAATCAAGCTGTAAATCAAAAAAAAAATAGGATACATGTTATCTACAAGTTTGGTGTGCAGCTGCAACACAACACATGATAGTGTTGGTTTGAGTTTCAAAAGAAAGCCCCAGATTGTTAAGTTAAAAGTCAGTTACCTGGAACACATTTTGTCGATCAAAGGACGTGTATTGCTCAACAGTTTTCTCCGTGATCCTTCATCGCTGTAGGTAAAAGGAGATGAAAAGGCTAACTTTCTTTGATTTACCACAGGTGTTTGCTTTTTAACTCTTATTGTTAGATGGTACGGTGGGTTAAGTTAAATCAAATTTAGCGCCTAGAGTGTTAGGTAATTAGGTTGGTAAGTAAATCGATGAGGTTGCTAGGTGCTACATCTATCGAGATGACTAAGTTATGTGTTACGGTTGTCTAGCCATCGGCTTCCTCGACAGGTAATGTTATCCGACTCATATTAGAGATGGTAAAATCATAACCTGGAGTGAAACCATGAAGACTTAGCCAATCCCATAGGGGGAGGAGGTGTATATTACCTGATTGAGTGGTGTTCATGGGATCATATGAACCAATGAAGGCATGAAGCAATTGTTGATATGGCTAAAAATCGTCGTTGTCAATGGCTGGCACAGATGCATCCACTCCTTGGGATTTATCATATCCAATCAAATTTTATTGTTCTTCGATATTACTATTCTTCTTTTTGCCTCATATCTCTGTTCACTGTCTGTATTTTGCATTTCTCTTTACTTCTCTTGCTTTATCTACCACTTGGAGTTTGATGACTCGAACTGCTTTATATCAGTGCAAAGCTCTGTGTTGAAATCAGTCAGTCCTGGATCGGTGTCCTCAAGATTCTAAAACACCAATCAAGGCTGAAGACAATCGGTGATTATATACCTGAATATTGATATAGACGCATTCACTACTTCTTTTGATTTGTCATATCCTCTTGAACCATCATGTTCTACCGTGTCACTATTCTTTTTCCCACGTGCATTTCTGCTTATTATGGCTCTTTTGAATATCAATTTTTCTATCCGTCTTGTCTTTTTTTGTGTACTACATGGAGTGCTGTGGCAAGCTGACCTGCTGTACTTCTATGCAGAGATCTATGTTGAAACCAAGTCAATCAGACGCTCCTACATTTATTTATCGAAATTTATTCAATCTATTGCATACATACACACACCTTAAGTCACTTTTGTTGTATGATATGTGTCTTTCCTCTTTCATTGTAGATGATGGTTTAGTCTATGTTGATTTAAGTAGTGACCCTACTTTGTTTCAATCCCGAGGTGATTATCAATTCGATATATATCGTCATATGAAATCACATAATCGGTAAGTATACACATAAAATGATTTGCTTTTTTGTGTTTTCAAGTATAGACCACAGTTGTTGTCCCTTATTACTCTTTTTAACAATATACACCCCCTCCACACACACACACACACCAACCGAATGTGATTTGATTATTATGCAGATTTCAGATTTGATCACGATTTGATATCAGTTAGAGAACTGTTGGAAGACCAGTCAGTTGTTGTTTCATTCTAGTTTTAGACTCTTCAGCAATACATTATTACCACTGAGGTCTAACTGAAGAACCTTGAAAGGTCAAACCCTTCAGCCACTGGGACTCGATGCAATCACCTATGATTGATGACTTTTACCTGAAAAGGTTCTTTAACTGATGATGTCAGCTAGCTGCTTGTGATTATACTTGTAACCGCTCAAATCCTCTGCATACACTAACACTTGATTAATCAGTCTGATGGTTATTAGCAACTGACTCTGTGTGCAGGAAAACGTTACCTGGAGTTTTAGTGAGAAGTCGTAACCGATGGGGTCCACCAAGTCAGATAAGAGATCAGTTCGTCACCTTCACCTATGTCATTGGCTGGCTGTTGCGCTATAATATGTATCACGGTTTGGCAGGCGTGTTGGAATTCATGGGCGATTGGATTGGGTAGGTCTCAGTGGTTGGATGGTCTACAAACTCACCTTGTAACCGGTAGATCCTTCCTGGGTTTGAAGGTCGCAGTGTGGGTTCCTACTAGGTGTTTTAAAAGCAGTAAGATGGTATTTCTTTCAGATGACCAACAAGCTATCAGTGCTGTTGGCGCTCATTCTGGGGAAGCGGGTTGGTGGTTGACCATGCAACAGTCTATGCCAGCTGGTGAGTTCTTGAGAATCAACTTCAAACAGGCTGTGTTGATAACCGCAAGCAGTTTTCTCAGCTCTGTGATCTATGCCATTGAATTGGGTCCCAGTATCTGAATGAATGGTCTAAGAGGAGCATATCTTGTAATTGGAAGGTTCGGGGTTCAAACCATGGGGTGTGGGGATGTATGGTGCTGACAATGTTCAATATCCTGTTAAACGATGTAATTCTAAAATTTCCTACAGTCTTGTTAATGCACATTAAGTAATAATCATACAGACTATTCTATCCGTTTGTTTTAATGCACTAGGATTCCTAATTATTACTATTGTTGTTTTTCACCCGCTTATTATGATTTTGTTATTATCTTCCTTCTCCTGCTCCCCCATAGAAATATTTGGAGGAAGTTTTCACCGAAAACTAATGTAATGTGGTCCACTGCCTAACAACAAAACTATGCTGTGATTTGCCCAAACTACCTCATCATGTGCTGCATCCACCTTGTTATGTACTGGTCGAGAATTTACTAGTCCTGACGCAAGAAAGACGGAAATCAGAAGACCACTAGGTTTGCGATGATACTTCTATTTTCCAAACACAAGGGGAATCAAAATGTTACACAAGAGTGTGAGAGAAAAAATATGGATGTCCGAACAAGTGTGTGAGCGAATATTCATAATGAACAAATTCATAGACAGTCTTAACATGATTGGCTAATTATAATGGAGTATCGATCCATATATTCATAACAAAATATATCAGACTGTCAAACAAAACACACATATTATATGGATACATATCACCTCCCCTTTTGAGAAGATTGATGATTAGTAGGGTGTTTTCTTGGGGGTTTATCTGGAACCGTTGAGTTTGTTGTTGACGTCTGTCGCTTCGTCTGCCTGTTGGTTTTGCGGCTTCGTCTGGAATTGTCTGACATTTTATGCTTCTTGACTGCATTGCATAGCGAATTTAGTGGGACATCAGCCAGATGCAAACGATCGAACCAATCAAGTCCCAAAAGATTTAAATCACTCTTGATGACGTAGCAGATTCCTCTGAATTTAATGTTACGGAATGAAACAGAACATTGGAGTTCACCAATTAGTTTGAGCCGCCGACCACAGGCGCTGACAAGAGTCTAAGAAGTATTTGTGATAGGTGGTCTGCCAATATTATTCCAAAGTTTCTCTGATATAACAGTAATATCAGAGGCGGTATCTAGCTGCAGACGTGTATCATGACCATTCATCTGGAGATCAAGATATTTTCGCATACCTGGTGTTGTGACTTGACATGTTGCGAGTAGACTCAATGATCTCCTTGGAGATTTAGGACCAACAGTTTGTGGAGCTTTCGCTGGATTATGATATCTGGGTTTGCGTGGCTGACAAAAACCATTTTTATGACCGATGACTTTGCACTTGCTGCAACGATGATTTTTGTACGGACAAGACTTTACAAAGTGCCACGCGCCACAATGCCAGCATGGTGATGGTGGGGTCTTCTTTGCAGTATTTTGTGAAGTTGGACGAGTATGTGTAGATTTCCGCGGAACATTAGAAGAAGGTGGGTCAGGAGTGGATGATGAGAGATTTTTGCTCTTTCGTAATGCATGAATATCAGAGCTTCTCGAAGTTGTTGATTCGACCAGGTGTGTGTCTTTCTGCAGATTAATCAGCCGTTGATATTCATCAGCTATGTCATGTAATGTTAACTTGGGATTTTGTTCTAGCTGATTGAGCAGTCGAGTTCGGATATCTGTGAAACGAGGAGATTGAAGACTGCATATGAGAATCAAGGCTTTGAATTGATCATCTGTTAAGGACCTGAGTCGAAATCTCTCACATTCTCGGTTGACTGTGCCAACGTGAGTAAGAAAATCATCATTTTCATTCATTGTCAGCTTGAGGCAACGATAACGTATACTGAATAATGAGGAGTGGTCTCCAAAATGTTCACGCAGCAGCTTTATTGTATCATCGAAACACTTGTCACGTGGTTTTTGGGGTAAAATTAGGTTGCAGTACCTCTCATATTCTGCGGGACCCAATTTACGTAATAACACTCGCACCTTCCAAGCATCGTCTTGTGAGGCGAGATCAACAGTGAATAAATCCTCATATCGTTGATACCATGTGTCAAAAGTGACATTCGCATCTGGATTATAATTGAACTGTGAAATACTATTCACAATTCCGTCGACAGTTGGTATCATGGTATGGTTCGGATTGCTTGAAGGTGAAGTTGGACCAGTCTGTTGGTTGACGAACATTTCCATTAATTTCATTTGTCGTTCAAATAGTAATTCCAATTTAGAAGGATCCATAGTTTTCCCCGTCGCCAAATTATTGTTATGTACTGGTCGAGAATTTACTAGTCCTGACACAAGAAAGACGGAAATCAGAAGACCACTAGGTTTGCGATGATACTTCTATTTTCCAAACACAAGTAGAATCAAAATGTCACACAAGATTGTGAGGCCGAAATATATATGAATGTCCAAAAAAGTGTGTGAACAAATCAATAGACAGTCTTAACATGATTGGCTAATTATAATGGAATATCGATCCATATATACATAGCAAAATATATCAGACTGTCAAACAAAACACACATATTATATGGATACATATCACGCCTGCATCAAACGTCATACTATTTGTTGTAAACAGTTGAAATACGTCGAGTTGAGCACAGGAAAGTTCAATTAGAACTCCTCATTCGACTTGGTGACAATTCACAATTTGTTTAGATATTGTCGTGATTTTTCAGTGATAAGTAAAACTACTCCAAACGTGGTTGTGATTGTATATGTGTGTGTGTGTTTATTACCTTTTCACTCTGTGAATTGTTCTGTTTTTTTTTTGTTTTTTCCCTTTAGTCTTTCATTCGTCTTCCTGTTTCTGTTTTCAGGCCCTCGGATTTTATTTTTTTTTGTATTTTAGTGATATTATTGTTATTATTATTATTTTTCTAATGTTTTTATTTTATTGATTCAGATAGAAATTGGATGTAAGTATATTTTTCTAGAGAAAATGTCTGTCTCGGGCCGGTGAAAGAGAAACTGTCAAGACATAACCTCCGCGACACATTCGACTCTGTTGATTCAATTAAGAATGTCAATGTGGCAGAAAAGAAAATGGTCTCCCTGGATGTCGTGTCTCTCTTCACCAACGTTCCACTGACAGAAACCGTATGTTTCCTTTGTGACTACATTGAATCCAATAACATCAATGTCGGTATACCAATTCATTACCTGAAAGAACTGTTACTTCGATGCACCTTCAACGTACACTTCAGTTTCAACAAAGAAATATACAGGCAAGTGGATGGAGTATCAATGGGTTCTCCCTTAGTACCCCTCCTAGCCGACTGCTTTATGGCTAGCTTAGAGAACAACGCCTTATCACGAACTATCAACGACCTCCATCTTTACAAGAGATACATCGATGATACTTTCATTATTTGTGATGAGAACTGTGATTTAAAAAACCTACTTCAACTCTTCAATAATGCCCACCCAAACATCGACTTCACACTTGAGACAGAATCCTACGGAATGTTCCACTTCCTCGACGTCCATCTGACAAGAAACGCCGACAACTCCCTGAAAAGGTCCATATACAAAAAGCCTACATGGAATGGACAATTCATCAATTTTCAAAGCTTCGTGCCCCTGAGCAGAAAGAGGAACCTGATTTACACTGTTTCCTCGAGGATTTGGAAGATATGCAGCGAGGAAGTGGTTGAAGAAGAACTGCGTAAACTCCAAAGAACCCTGATGAAAAACGGTTGTGCGCCTAGGTTCATAGACAAGAACTTCAAATCACAGAAGACTTCCGAACAAGTTCATTCCGTCCCAAAGAAAATGCTTCTGCTTAATCTAGAATTCAAAGGTGATATTGAAGCAGAAATCCTTCGCAGACGCCTCTCAAAATCGCTGAGGAAAACATACTTCGCCGCTAGCCTACGACTGACGTTTTCCTGCAAGAAACTGTTCAGCCAGAACGCGAAAGACAAGCTGTCGCATTGGACCACCTCAACGTGCATATACCAGTTTACTTGCTCTTGTGGAGCTGAGTACGTTGGCCGTACCATGCGCCGACTTGAAAAACGCGCTCGTGAACACTATCCAGCCTGGCTAGTAAAAGGAGAACGAAAACGGGTAAATAGTTCGGTGACAGAACACCTGGTGAATTCAGGACATTCAGCGCCACTCGAAAAATCCTTCAAAATCATTTACAAGATTCGATCAAACCTATCAAAGGGAGTAAAATCAAGACATCTGGGTATAGCCGAAGCACTAGCCATCCCAAAGCTCAAACCCACGCTTTGTATCCAAAAGAAATACGTCCAACCCCTGTCCCTGCCATGGCCATCATAAACAGGTAATCTTTAGTAATCACCATCCCATCTCCTTTCTTATCTAAGCTTCCAGTTTATTCATGTTATTTCAAGTTTTTCTTAATCCCTGTTTACACTACCATATTCTCATACCCGAACTTCGTGTTTATTTTGTCATTTTACTATTTCTACATATTTAATCCCTGATTGCATAAACAATTATTCATCACATTAGTTTTTATCCAAACATCCTGTCTATTTTGTTATTTCTACATTTCTAACCCCTAATTGCACAATGTCAATCTTCTTAGTTATTATAATGCTACTTTGTTTGTTTTATCCATCCCCCTGTTTATTATGGCATTCTAATTCCCAATTTTAATTTTTATTAATTTGACCCTTGACCGGATATTATTCTGGAACTTTCCCATCCATTTGATATAAATACACGAATGTACAGCCAAGATGATGACTTCGTCGAAAAGAAAATTTTCTTCGCTGCAACTGTCTTCTTATTTACTCCTATGACCCAATGTGTATATTCCGTGAAATGTCTGTTAGTTGATAAAGTTATTCAGTTGAAATACATGCGATTGTTGTGAACTGTTGCTTGTGTTATATGTATGTATATATTGAATGCATTCAAACTGTGTGTTTGAGAAGTGGCTAGTGGCGCCCAACTACACCATCAGTGTAGTGATTGATTGACTGGAACTGTCATCAGATAGCTTGAAGCATTGAAGAAAAAACACCCAGAGTTACTGGAGTGTTTGTTTTGTTCGTATGAGTTTGCGACTCTTCGGCAATACGCGCATCCGTGTCCTCAATCAGCGATTGGAATCAGGGTTTGTAGGTTTTGTGGGATAAAGCGGTTGACCATTTTGCCACTGAGATAAGACCTGATAGTTCGTCGTCTTATAACCTGAAAGGTTATTGATATGATTCTCGATGAGGTCCAGTTTTCCCAGCTATATCTTTCATTTGTTCTCTAACTGATCTCTGTCAGTTAGTGATCTCTCTTTAAATCCTCACAGACGATCTCTTGAAAGGTAGTTAGCTGTAGCTGCTAAACAATATGGGAGAGAGAGTCGTGATTGAGGACAAATTGTTAGTAGTCATGCCAGAATCACGAGTCAGTGAAAGTGTTAGAATTCATGAGCCATTGAATTGGGTCTTAGGGTATGTCTTGTAATTGGAAGTTCCGGGGTTCGAACCCCGTGATATGGATACATGCTGATGATGAGTCCCAAACTAGGAGTAGACATCTCTTCAGTACTCCTAGCTAGTTTTTCAATGGTTCTCTAACTGATGCCACTCTACGGTCAATCTTGATGTAGGAAAATAAGGCAATCAATACTTGATGATGGTGATACTGCAGTGATTGTCGAATGCAAGAGAACACTCTTCATTGTTAATTGACACTGCAGTCAGGCGGGAATATATACTTTGCAATATTGTCTTTCATGTTTGGTCAGTGATTGGTGACACCAGACGACTATTTAGACTTATCAGGGTAACAGGTGGTAAAAAGGCAAATGATAAGTGAAACAATCTCGGAGAAAAATGGCACCATAATTAGCTCCTAGGATAGACGACTGGAACGCTGAAAAGAACACTTTGAGGAGCAGTTTAATTGGCTTACAGCCACGCTCAATCTGCCGAACATCCAACACCTCCCTGAATGGAATATAGACACAGGTCCTCCTTCCTTAACTGAGGTTACTAAAGCTGTCACCAATCTGAAACTAGGCAAAGCAGCGGGACCTGATGGGATGACTCCAGAGGTATTTAAGTACGCTGAAGACAGTTTACTGTCTGTATTAACTGAGTTACTAGGCAGCGTCTAGGAGTCGGAGGAAGTCCCATCGGGTCGGTGTAAGTCACTGATTATCCTTATGTACAAGAAGGGAGACAAGTCTTCCTGTGATAATCACAGAGGGATTAGCTTGACTAATATGGTATTCAAAGTCTTAGTCGCGACTGGAACGGCTGCACACCGGTGTAAAGTTCTATGTCGAAAACAGACAGATAGAGTTGATTAGTGACATTCTTAGATCAACTCATGATGGATGTTGAACCCTTTGGAATTATTGTCAATTCGTCTTCCAACATTTTATATATGCAGTTAGTTGAAATGCATAGATTTCTATCTAAGTAACATTGTTAACTGCCTTGTTCATCACTTGTCGCTCTGGCAAACTGCTTCTGAGGTATGATCAGATTACTGACGATAAATATTTCAGAACAACACATTTAAGCGAAAAATATGGTTTTCAATTAGATCTCATCAGGCTTAACTCTAGTAAATATATAAGTATAAGTTTACAAATAAAAATATTTTGTTAGAGACGTGGCTTCAAGGTATTCACTCCATATATGTTTTTATCGGTTGTTGTTCAGCTTAATAATTCAGTCTCAGAAGTTGCTCAGTTAACATACTTTCTTTCCCTGTTAACTGTCAGATAGTAGAGTATATACTGTTGTGGACGTCATATCCTTCGGGATAACTTCACGTTGAGGTAGGGTGTGGGGAGGTTTTTACTGCTTTCAACACTGGTGTATTTCTGCCGATTGCTGTAATTACCTATTCTACCGAAGAACACTTATTTTCCACAAGTTTCCCAGCACGGCTTCCGTGCTCTCTAAAACTGTGTATTTTTGTTTTCGAACGTTACATGTGTCGTTGTCATCACTAGCATCTGTGGAAATTGTGACGTACATCACGGACATTTAATAAAACCTTTGTGTCATTTCTTGATCATCTAATCTGATCGCTTGTTTACTGAACCTCTTCCGTTCAAGTAAATGTAGTGTATGACATAACAACCTACACAAGGGCTGTAGTGTCTCGTTGGAGGTTTCTCAAATGTTTCTGTGGGAGAAATAATAGTTGAGTGGAGATTTGTATGATCAGGAAGATTGTTGGCTGCGGCGGGTGAGTGGTCAATATATCCTACACGGCAATAAATTCAGTTTATATTTTCGAGAAACTTCGACAAAACAATAAGAACTCGTCATTTATCTGAAACGTGTGTAATGTTTTAGCGCAACAAATTTCGGACATGTAAAAATTATATTTAAAATAAGAACAAATTAGTTCAGCGAAGAGTCTCTTCTCGGCGAATTCATTCTCTTAGCTGTACAGTCGCAAATATATACAATTAATTTTGTGTGTGTTTGTGTGTGTGTGTGTACATAAGGTTTGTCAAAATCAAAATAACAGTTAGTGTGGGTTGTTGATTACATCATCAAAATAATAAAGAAATTAAATTGTGTGAATAGTAATCAAAGTTGTAACTAAGTGGGGTGAAAATTGGTAAGATGTGAGTAGGGTTACGTAATATGAAAATAAACTAGATAATAGGTGAAAAGATTGAATGGGTTAGTTACTAAAAATTATTATACGAATATTGCAAAAAAAAATTTTGATAACAAAATGTTGATGACAGATGAACTTGAAATTAAACCCACGGTAGTAGGAGGGGGTGGAGAAGTTTCTTCTGTGTGCATAATTCAGGCTTTTCTATCCAAATCGCTAAGGCTTCGGCAATACAAAGTATACGGAAGCTTGTCGATTTTGGAAGGTTTCTTTTGACTTTATAGATGACTTTGAATGACTTCTCCTTGCAAATCGAATGACCAGTGTAATATTCGTATAATAATTTTTAGTAACTAACCCATTCAATCTTTTCACCTATTATCTAGTTTATTTTCATATTACGTAACCCTACTCACATCTTACCAATTTTCACCCCACTTAGTTACAACTTTGATTACTATTCACACAATTTAATTTCTTTATTATTTTGATGATGTAATCAACAACCCACACTAACTGTTATTTTGATTTTGACAAACCTTATGTACACACACACACACAAACACACACAAAATTAATTGTATATATTTGCGACTGTACAGCTAAGAGAATGAATTCGCCGAGAAGAGACTCTTCGCTGAACTAATTTGTTCTTATTTCAATGTCTTAATGGGTATTTTTTGCGAATTAAAATTATATTTGTAAAATCTCAGTGGAGTTGAAATAAGTAATTCCAACGTTTCGTTCCGCAAACTGGTCCAAAATAATTTCGACTATTTTCCCTTAAGAAGTTCGAACCAGTTCGCCGGAAAAACGTTGGAATTACTTATTTCAATTCCACTAAGACTATACAAATATAATTTTTACATTCATTATAATAGAGGTTTTTGTATTTCCCAATGAATGAAAAACAAAACGATATTGTTTTTACTGACGTTTCGCTATTTAGTGCTAATAGCTTTCTCAAAGTAATATATTTATAATTTTTACATGTCTTTTTCTCACTCGTTGCCCAATTATTTTGGAACAATTTGGCCAAATCTTGATCACAGTTCATGTGAAATTTCAGACATTCTGTTCACATACGCCCAAAGGATTATACTATAGGTCAGATTGTCTACAGGTTAAGGTCACGGATTAGTAATACGGAGACAACTTAAGAATATGGGGTAAGAAAACAAGGGTGAGGGTATTTTTAAGTGAATTGAACCAAGACAGGATCAGAGGAATGACAAATAATTTTAGAACACATCAGACATACATTTCAGCCTTTTATGATTAGGGCTTCAACAAATTTAAATGTGACCCAAACTTGTTTGGTTTGCATTGGTTTGCAAAGATTACTGAAATTTCTATTTCAGTGATCTCAACTCACTGAACAAATCTCAATCTTATAAACGGAAATCATATGCCAACAGATACTAGAAAAACAGATCGACATCGGAATACCGGTTAGTAGTCTGAAAGAGTTGCTTTTAAGATGTACTATGAATGTACATTTCATATTTAACAACCTTTACTACAGGCAAATCGACGGTATTGCCATGGGTTCTCCGTTGGGGCCAATTTTAGCAGATTTCTTTCTTGCCAAGATTGAAAATGGTCCATTGAAAAAAGTAATAGAAAAAGCTGATTCTTATTTTCGTTATGTTGATGATACCTTTATTATTCTTGATGTGAAAGCTGACAAGAATGAAATGTTAAAAAAGTTTAACGATGCACATCCATCGCTTATCTTCACTTGTGAAGAAGAATATGATGGTGGACTACATTTTCTTGACGTCCAATTGAGCAGAAGAGAGGATGGTTCACTAAAGAGAGATGTCTATAGAAAACCTACATCTGTAGGACAATATACACATTTCCTCAGTTATGTACCAATCCGTTACAAAATCAATTTGGTCAGATGCCTGACGAATAGAGCAAGACGCATCTGTACAGATGACTCTCTAGAGAATGAGCTAGGATACATCCAAAATACGTTAGTCCAAATGGGTTATCCTAGTAGATTTGTCAGGAGACACATGAATGCTAAGTACAACAAAGAGAAACCGACAACAGTTAAAAAGAAACAACTGTTCATGAAACTGCAATTTAATGGGGACGTGGCTAGTGAAGTCTTACATCAGAGATTATCGAGAGCGATAAAACGGACTTATACTGCCGCCACCCACTGTTTGTCATTTTCCAGCCGGCCAATTTTGATTGCTCAAGTGAAAGATAAGTTACCTAGTTGTGCCACTTCCATGTGTATCTATAAATTTAGTTGCTCCTGTGGAGAAAGCTATATAGGCCGAACAACTAGACAGCTTAACAAACGCATTAATGAGCATCTTCCTTCATGGTTCGGAAAAGGTCAAATAAAGTCCATACGAAGTTCTATTTTGGCTCATTTGATTGATAGTGGTTACCAAGTGGACAAAAATAGTGCTTTCAAAGTTATTTACCGCATTCCATCAAGTCTTTCGAACGGAATCAGAACCCGTCTTATACACTTAGCCGAAGCTATGGGAATTCGAGAGAACAATCCTAGTCTTTATACATTGGTTTGCAAAGATTATTGAAATTTCTATTTCAGTGATCTCAACTCACTGAACAAATCTCAATCTTATAAACGGTAACCGCTCTTGTTTTTTGAGTTGCTATGTCAACCAACAAGCTGACACTGTTAATTTTATCTGTCTTACCCCCTCTTTTCTACTTTGAAAGCGTATAAATTAATGATGAAAACTTAAACTAAAAACATTGTAATGCTGACATTTTGGATGCGTCAATTTTATAGTATGTCTTCTCTACTACCACTTAAATATTAAAATATATTCATATGAACAAAATATTTAGAGCGAACAATTGTGGTTTCAATAAATTCCTCTTCTTCAGGCTCTACAATTATAAATCCATTAATTTAAGCATACAATAGCCAGACAGCCAGTTAAGGCAAATTAGAATCATATCAGAAAGTGTATTGTGGAACAAGTATAAATAAGATGGGATGAAACAATAGTCAGATAGTTTTTTTTAATATGCATGGTCAATGAGAACATGGGGCAAAATGAGATGAAGTAATTTAATTTAATGATGAATGTGTATATATATGAATATAGTCAACAGAAAATACAGCTTTCGAGAGTGAGTGTAATCAGAGTGTGTGAGACAATATGAAAATAAACCAAAGAATGTGACCGACATGTCGGCTTCTTGTGTAGATGCTTCGACATGTCAAACTGAAACCGAGCATTTCGGTCCAATCAATCGACGGGAAAATCAAGAAAATTCAATTTAATAATTAATACGACCAGTTGCAGAAGAAGTGGCCCAAGTGGTCTAGTGGATACAACACAACACAAGAGTGATGTCAACGAGGAAGCTTTCAAAGTCATTTACCGCATACAAACAAATCTTTACTTCGCCTTAAGAGTTCCTTTACTAAACACTGATGAGGCTGGTTGTTGGGATCCACATTAAGAAGCCTAATTTGTGTGAGCAAAAGAAGTTAGTATAGACACTGTCCTTACCACAGTGGCCATCTAGGTTTGAATGATCCTCAATTTTTCAGTGAAAATTTCCTTAATTTTAGTTGATATTCTAGTTGCCACTATATCCTTATCATTATTATCATAATTTAAGCATCTTTAATGAACTGTGGTGATTCCATTGTGATCTTACTTAACAAATCGATATTATTCTAAAAACAATAATATTGTTAATGACTACTATTCTAGAATATGCTATGTATATAAACATATACGTATATAATTGTAGAGCCGGAAAAAGAAATTATCGAAAAGGATATTCTTTGCCCAATTATTTTCTGTTTTTTCATCGATGTTTGAATGAATATCTTCGCCAAATTGAAATCAAAACTAATTAAAAATTGAAGACATCCTGTATAGTATAAAATTACAAATATTTATAAGTATATTCAACCATACATAAAAACGATGGTTATTATATCACAATAAATGCTCTATGTTTACATATGTTTCCCTGTTAAAGCAGTACATTCGCATAACTGTGTAGTCCCGTGTGTACATTCCAGCTAGCCAAATACAACATATATATCTCAGGATAACATAGAAATCAATGAATATTAAAATTTCAAACTAGTGTTCAAGATTATTCGTAAAACAAATTCCGCGCGCATTAGAATTTCGCGCTTAAATTGATATGAAATTATACACCTAGGAAGAAGGATTATTATCATCATCATCAATATTTTCTAATATATAAAAATGAAAATAAAAGTTAATAATTGTATAAAGACTAAAATTAATTTATAAGAGAAATTCATTTGTCTTATTGCTGAATTACAACCGTCTCTATCTTGACAATAGCATACTTCTTTATAGATACCTTGTTCTTCGAACTAGTAACGACAACTCTATGCTAATCCTGTTTAGCATAAGGAAATTAATAAATCAAAAAAGAAGAGAGAAAGAATTAGATTAGAAGATCATTTCGACGTGGTTTGTACATACTACTTATTTGGCTGTAATGAGTAGTTGTATATATATATATATATATACCATTCACATGAACCAGTAATGTTCTCTGGCCAGCCAACCAGCCAGCTAGATCGAAGCGATTAAACGCTGGGCGGCTGTTTCTCTCCTTAGATATGATGATAATAATAATGATTTTCAACTTGGTACAAAAGTTCGAAGGTGTCAGTATAGATTACAATGGGGAATAGAAACAGAATTGCACAGGATTAGAAAAAAGTTTTCAACGAATACAGGTATGAATATGGTGAGTATGGAAACAAACTGAGAGAATGACGCTTTTATAAGTGAAGCGGAAAAAGATGAAGGGAATTAAAATAAAACAAATAAATTATTCTCACCGCCTTTATTTTATTGTGATTCTAATCACAGAATACACAAACATTTGATCATAGGGAATTAATAAAAGGACAGTTGCAGCGAGGAAGAAAACTTCCTTTTCGACGAAGTCATCGTTAACTAGGGGGCTGTACATTCGTGTATTTATAATAGATGGGTGGATGGGAAAGTTCCAGAATAATTTCTGGTCAAGGGTCAGATTAATAGAATTATAATTAGGAATTAAAATATTTAATTGGTGAATTGTGACTAGCAGTGGAATCCAGGATAATGCGCATTTCGTCCTATTTGGAACTCGTCAGCTGGATGTACGTGCATTTCCCAGTCAGTGGATGATGATGTTCCCACCACCGAGGCTCGAACCCAGTGCCCATAGTTTCAAACGCCAAAGCAATATCCACTAGACCAGTTGGGCCATCAAATAAATACTAACTAAATGCCCAGACACCGTCGAAGCATCTGCACAAGAAGCCGACATGTCAACCTGAGACCGAGCACTTCGGTTCAATCAATCGATAGGAAAATCTCAAATTCAATTAAATACGAATTAAAATGCCATAATAAACAGAGGAGGGGGATGGATGAAATAAAAAACTCAAACAAAGTAGCATCACAATTCCTGAGATGATTGATATATTGTTCAATTAGGGGTTAGAAATGTAGAAATAACAAAAATAGAGAGAGAATGTTTCGATAAGAAATCTAGTGAGATCATAACTAATGTGACGATTAATTGTTTATGCAATCAGGGATTCAATATGTTGAAATAATAAAATGACAAAACAGACAGGAAGTTCGGATATGAAAATATGGCAGTGTAAATAGGGGTTAAGAAAAAACGGATAAACAGGAAGTTTGGATAAGAAAGGCGATGGGATAGTCACTATTAGATGAATTACCTGTTTATGATAGCGATGGCAGGCAAGGAGAAGGGTTGAAAGTATTTCTTTTTGATACATAACGTGGATTTAAGCTTTGGGATGGCTAGTGCTTCGGCTATGCCCAGATGTCTTAATTTCATTCCCTCTGATAGGTTTGATTGAACCTTGTATATTATTTTGAAGGACTTTTCTAATGGCGTTGAATTGACTGGATGTTCTGTCACTGAACTATATAGCCTTTTTCGTTCTCCTTTTGCTAGCTAGGCTGGATGGTGTTCACGAGTGCGTTTTTCAAGTTGGCCGATGTACTCAGCTCCGCAAGAGCAAGTAAACTGGTATATGCTGGTTGAGGTGGCCCAATGCGACAGCTTGTCTTTCGCGTTCCAACTGAACAGTTTCTTGCAGGAAAACTTTAGTCGTTGGCTCGCGGCGAAGTATATCTTCCTTAGAGATTTGCAGAGGCGTTTACGAAGGATTTCTGCTTCAATTTCACCTTTGAACTCTAGATTATGTAGAAGCATCTTCTTCGGGACGGAATGAACTTGTTTGAAAGTCTTCTTTGATTTGAAGTTCTTGTCTATGAACCTAGGCGCACAACCGTTTTTCATCAGGGTTCTTTGGAGATTACGCAGTTCTCCTTCAATCACTTCCTCGCTGCATATCTCCCGAATCCTCGAGGAAAGAGTGTGTATCAGGTTCTTCTTTCTGCTTAAGAACACGAAGCTTTGAAAGTTGATGAATTGTCTTGTCCATTTAGGCTTTTTGTATATGGACCTTTTAAGAGAGTTGTCGGCTTTTCTTATCAGATGGACGTCGAGGAAGTGGAACATTCCGTCGGATTCTGTCTCAATTGTAAAGTCGATGTTTGGGTGGGCGTTGTTGAAGATATGAAGTAGGTATTTTAAATCACAATTCTCATCAAAAATAATGAAATTATCATCGATGTATCTCTTGTAAAGATGGAGGTCGTTGATAGTTGATGATAAGGGGTTTTTTTCTAGGCTAGCCATAAAGCAGTCGGCTAGGAGGGGTACTAAGGGAGAACCCATTGCTACTCCATCTACTTGCCTGTATATTTTCTTGTTGAAACTGAAGTATACGTTGAAGGTGCATCGTAGTAACAGTTCTTTTAGGCAATGGATCGATGTTATTGAATTGAATGTAGTCACAAAGGAAACATACGGTTTCTGTCAATGGAACGTTGGTAAAGAGAGAGACGACATCCAAAGGGACCATTTTCTTTCCTGCCACGTTGACATTCTTAATTGAATCAACAAAGTCGAATGTGTCACTGAGGTTGTGTCTTGACAGCTCTTTCACCGGCCCGGAAATCTCCACCAGCCATTTCGCGATTGAATGGTATGGGGAATCTATCATATCTAGTATTGGGCGGAGTGGGACGTCTTGTTTGTGCGCCTTAGGTAAGCCGTACATACGTGGTGTTGTAGGATCAGATGGGCGCAGTTGTTCGTATAGTTTTGAACTGATAATGAATTCGTCTTTCATTTTCTTCAATATCTTTGTTAGCTGGAGCTCCGTCTGTTCGGTGGGATCTTTCCCTGGAGACTGCTTTTGAGACTTTTTATCATCAGATAGAATCACCGAGAGTTTGCTTAGGTAGTCTGATTTGTTCATCAAGACAATTCCGTAGCATTTATCTGGTCGTGTGATGATCAAGTTTTCATTGTCCTTCAGTTCTTTCAGTTGCTTTCGATGTTCTTTGGAAAGTACGTTACGAAGGTTGGGTTTTTTGTTGTTGTAATCGAAACAGCAGTTTAAAACAGTTAATTTGAAAAGGTCTGCATTCTCATATGAAATTGGGACCATATCTTTCGTCTGGTCGATTAAATCCTCGAATGATGAAAGTATCATCAGTGTATCGTTTGTAGAGATGGAGGTCGTCGATAGTTTAATGATAAGGGGTTGTTTTCGAGGCTGGCCACAAAGCAGTCGGCTAGGAGTAGTCCGAGTGGAGAGCCTATTGTTACGCCATCTGTTTGCCTGTAGATTTCATCGTTGAATCTGAAGTAGACTTTGAAGGTACAACGAATTAGCAGCTCCTTTAAATAATGGGTCGGTATGCCGACATCTGTGCATTGGATGAAGTCACACAGAAAACAAATAGTTTCTGTCAGTGGAACATTGGTGAAGACAGAGACGACGTCTAGGGAGACAATCTTTTTATTTCCGAGGTTGATGTTTTAAATTGAATCAACGAAATCGAATGTCTCGCAGAGGTTGTATCTCGACAACGATTTGGTGATATGGTGAATTAATCATATCGAATATTGGATGGAGTGGGATGTCATTCTTATGCACTTTGGGTAGTGCATACATCAATCAAAGGGGGTAAAATTAAGATATCTTGGCATAGCCGAGGCACTAGTCATCCGAAAAGTAAGGAGTCAAACCGAACCAGATCCATGATAAATGTAAAGGTTGGACTAGTTTCTTTTGAACACATAACTCTGGCTTTTCAATACATATGACTAGGAATTCTGAAGTACAAAAGGTTGGTAAGACACTGTCTATGGTAGATTTTTGTTTTTTACTTTGTAAATGACTCTGAATGTAATGAGTTAGTTGAGTCGGTTTAACAGGTGTGCTGATGAGGTGTTAAATTTTGGCACTTTGGACTGAACCAGTACTTCCTCTTTGCAGTCATGTTGGATAATGTTCTCTAACACGTTTTGATAGGAGCTGCATAGAATGACCTATGTACTTAGCTCCGCAAGAGCTGGTGAACTGATATATATACACATCGGAGTGGTCATATATGGAAGTTTGTCCTTCATATTGCTTAGAAGCAGTGGGCGGTTAGAGAATATCACCCTTCCTTTTTTTTTCTTATCATCAATATTATCTCGATTTGTTTCCGCGCTCATCCTTTTTTTGCACCTGTATTTGTTTAAAAGAAAAACTATTTTACATATAACGCAACTATTTCCTAACATTTTACAACTTTGTTTTTATTCCCCTTTGTAATCGATATATTTACACCATAGAACTTTCATATCAAGTTGAAAATTATTATCACCTTTGATCTCCTCTGTTATTGTGTAGAATTAAACCATAGTGATTTTATCTATCTAACTTCAAACCTTCATTAACAGCTGTCTCCGCTCAATACTCAAGATCAAATGGCCAGAAAAGATCAGCAACAGGGATCTCTGGGAGCGAACCAACACAGCAGGAACCGATTGTGAAACAAATAGGCAGGAAGAAATGGAGATGGATTGGCCATACTCTGAGGAAACCATCAAGTGACATCACTAGACAAGCCATTGCTCGATTGGAACCCGAAAGGGAGGCGGCGAGTTGGTCGTCCAAGGGTGACTTGGAGGAGGTCATGCGAGGAGGAGATGAAAGCATGTGGACAGACCTGGAGCAGGGTGAAAAAGTTGTCAGAAAACCGAAGGCAATGGAGGTGCGCAGCTGAGGCCCTATGTTCCTCTAGGAACTAAAGGATACAATAATAATAATAATAAACTTATGGCATATAAATGCGATTGTACAGCTGCTTTTAAGGATGAAATCGCCGAAAAGATGGTTATCTTCTTTTTTTTAATGAACTTCTTGTTCCTTTCCCTTTAATGTTCTGATGAGTATTTTCCAGGAATTCAGTTCATTTCCTTCGTCATACTTGTTAGTCAATAGGCTGACTGGTTTGTTCCCTGAATTCTCCCTGTTGCTTGTCTTCCTTTTTGGTCATTCGATATTCAGTACTGTGTGACGATAGCTGTTGATGAAAGTCTACCATAGTCACTGTTGGAAATGTGTTTGCTTGTTTTTCAAGTCATTGAACAGTCTATGGAAGCAGTGACGTCAACAATAAAAAACTGATTGATAACAACACCCATCTAAAGATCCATGGAATTATCTCCAGCTATTCTGTCTATAATATCACTATTGAAAGACCAGCAGATTGCCCTTTTTCCTCCCTACTTCACCGTTTCCCTAAAATTCTTAAGCCGTCGTACAACATCGAGGACGTCCCTCACACAGTTACTCACAAGATAGTTACTACGGGTCAACCAGTTCGTGCTCGTCCCCGTAGATTACCCCCGGACAAATTGGCAGCAGCCAAGGCAGAATTTGAACACATGATGCAGCTCGGCATCATCAGACCCTCCAATAGTCCTTGGTCTTCGCCCTTACACATGGTGCCTAAAGCTGATCATGATTGGAGGCCATGTGGGGATTACCGACATTTAAACAATGCCACAGTTCCCGACCGTTATCCTATTCCTCATCTTCATGATTTCTCCCTGACATTACACGGAAAAACCATTTTTTCTAAAGTAGACTTGGTCAGGGCCTATCACCAAATACCAGTTGCCCAAGAGGATATCGAAAAAACAGCCATCATCACACCTTTCGGTTTGTTTGAATTTCTCCGCATGCCATTTGGCCTAAAGAACGCAGCACAATCCTTCCAACGTTTCATGGATCAGGTCACACAAGGTTTGGACTTTGTATTTGTATATATCGATGACGTTTTAATTGCTAGCTCGTCGCCCGAAGAACATACTGATCACCTCACCATCTTATTTCAACGATTTGAGCAATATGGAGTCGTCATTAACCCCAAAAAGTGCATATTCGGTGTCTCCTCTATACAGTTTCTGGGACACCACATAACCACGAATGGTATTACGCCTACGGAGGAAAAGATAGAGTCCATCAAAAACTTCCCCGAACCAGATTCACTCAAGAAGGTCAGACGTTTTTTGGGGATGTTTAATTTCTACCGGCGTTTCATTCCTTCGTGTGCCTCCATCGTCCAGCCGTTAACCGACCTCCTTAAAAATGATCCTAAAAAGTTTCAGTGGTCAGCTGAAGCACGCGAATCATTTTGCAACGCAAAAGATGCCTTATCCAGAGTTACTATGCTATCCCATATCAACCCCGAAGCGTCGCTTATTTTGTGCACAGATGCCTCCCAAGTAGCTGTAGGGGCAGTATTACAACAAAAGATGAAGGGCGAAGTCACCCCACTCGCATTCTTTTCTAAGAAGTTGGAACCAGCTCAGACACGATACAGCACTTTTGGGAGAGAATTGCTGGCCATATATCTTGCAGTGAAGCATTTCAGTTACTTACTACAGGGCCGGCATTTCACTATTTTTACTGACCACAAGCCCCTGTGTCATGCTTTCACTACTTCACTTGATAAACACTCCCCTAGAGAAGCCAGACAGTTGGATTATATCTCCCAATTTTCAACCGACATTCAGTACATCAAAGGGGATGCGAACGTGGTAGCCGATTCTCTTTCAAGAAGTGACATTAACCAGCTCCAAACGTCGGTAGACATCAGTCTTGATCGTATGGCTCAATTACAAAGAGATGACGTTGAACTCCAAACCTGCCGCAGAAACTCTTCCTTACAACTCAAAGATGTGCCTATCCCCTTATCAGATGCAACCATAGTCTGCGATGTATCTACCGGCACTAATCGTCCATTTGTCCCTCTCAGTTGCCGAAAAGCATTGTTCGAACATTTACATTCGCTTTCCCACCCTGGAGTACGCGCCACGGTCAGGCTGATCAGCGAACGCTTCGTGTGGCCTAAAATGAACTCTGACATTCGGAGATGGGCACGAGAATGTATCCAATGCCAATGCTCCAAAGTACACCGCCACACTATTACAACCCCGAAGACGTTTAAATTACCCGAAAGGAGATTTCAGCATATCCATATAGATATCGTGGGACCATTGCCAACATCAAGGGGATATACACATATCCTGACAGCGATTGATAGATTTACTCGTTGGGCTATTGCATGCCCCTTAAACGACATATCTGCTGAAAACGTTGCTTTAGTTTTTCTCGACCGTTGGGTGTCAAACTACGGTGTACCAACTACTATTACATCCGACCGCGGTCCTCAATTCCAATCGACACTCTTTCGCGAACTGACGAGACTTCTGGGAGTGAAACATATCTCCACAACAGCCTATCATCCGGCAGCGAATGGTCTAGTGGAAAGATTCCACAGACAACTGAAAAGCTCCCTGATGGCGCAGAATGATACATCTAAGTGGAGTGAATACTTACCTTTGATTTTACTTGGTATCCGATCTACTATCAAAGAAGATTTAGGATGTACACCGGCTCAACTTGTCTATGGCACCAACCTAACCTTGCCTGGACAGCTAGTCCCCTCAGCCGATTCCACAGACGTGAACATTGCCGACTTCACTAACCGATTAACTAGACAAATGCTTCAACTTCAACCAACAGCACCTCGACAATCTCCCCGACGAGATCAGATCAACAAACATCTACAAACTTGCAAATTCGTCTTCATTCGAGTCGACGCCATCAGAAAAGGATTGCAACCTCCATACGAAGGACCCTTTCAAGTTATTAAACGTTCAGACAAACACTTTACCGTGAACAAGAATGGAAAACGAGAGACTATTTCCATTGATCGAATCAAACCCGCATACACCGACAACGACTTCGAATCTACATCGGCAACTGCGCAATCAAATAATCAAACATCCGATTCCACTCCACCGGCACCAAGTCTTATCCTCCCTCCATATCAAACACGTAGTGGTCGGCAAATCAGTAAACCGGCTCGCTACGTTCATTTTGAGGACTAACAAAAGAAAAATAATTAAAAATTATTATTATCTTTTTCGTTTAGACATTATCATCATGACCGTTAGTATTTCGTCGTAAACTTTGATGTTACTATCACTATTATTTATTTATATGTACCTCACCGAAAAAACAGGTAGTGTCCTTTCCAAAAACTACTGATCTTTAATCCATATTTTTTTTAATGTTTCTTTCCCCTCCTTAATTACTGTGTATTTACATATTTTTCTTTATACATTAAAAATCTATGTTCATGGTTAGTGCAAATTTAAGTGACATGACTTTCTATTTCAATTTTTATTGCTGAACTTATTGTATATGCTTTCAGACTTTACATGATTCACATACCTTCTCGCGTTTATGCATGTTGTAATATATCCCTATTTTTATCCAAAAGTTGCTATTACTATTATTACTTACTTCATAGTTTTACGTATCATTTTCCGGTTGTCTCTCCGGACCTCTAGGGGGGGAGCCGTGTTGAGTACGTAACAATGTGATTGTACACTTTTTAGGTACTTGTATAAATTCGAGATATTGTACATAATTTTTGTTTAAATCGCTTCTTGTTGAAATATACATAATTTCCGTGTACGATTGAAGAAATACACTCTGCTGTTGGAGACTTCGTCTTCTCCCTGGTCACCTCTACTTACTTGCTCCACTCACACCGTGTTGTAACTTTGGATTTATTGTAGGAGCCTACTACTTTCATCCGAAGACATTTCTACAACCGGAACACAGCAGCTACAGCAGACGCAGTCCAAACAGTTAACGTGCCTGTGGATTATATAATTAATTTGTAGCCGAGGACTTACACTTTATAACCAAGTAATCCTTTTTGTTGCTATAACTCGTCACTGTATTTTTGGTAATATATTGTGATTTAACACTCCACTGACTTGGATTATTACTTTTATACTTGGAATGTTAGTGAACTCTAATATTAGTCCCCTACAGCAGTGAATGATGACTTGACATTAGTGTTGAGTATCCGAATCTTGTTCTTCAGGTTGAGTGTTGTAGATTTCTACACTGATTTCAGATAGATGAAGGTTTGTCTTGCTTTTCTGATCTCAACTGGCTTCGATATCGTCCTTTCGTAGCCATAACTCCATTGGCAAAGATAAGGAAAATATGCCTCTAAATCATACCAACAAAAACAGTGGCAGCTTAAATAATCCCACACTCTTCGCTGTCAATAGTATTAGCACTCACAACGTGCTAAATCGCACCATGGCACACACTAATATCCAATGTCTCAACAATGTCACCCTAAATAGTACAAGTGGTAATAGTCAGAACTCGGCCACCAACAACTCAGGGTCTTCAGAGTATGGCACACAAACAAATTTTGACCGGATATATGGTACAAGTCTGCTGGGAACTAACCCGCAATGCAGTACACATGAAACCCACACAAGGACACAACTAGCATCAAACAATAGGTGGAATAATAAGCCATGGTCATCACAAGGATCCAATCATTTTTTTATCCCCCGCGTCCCTGTCAGCGTTGAAAAAACAGCTGGTAGGGATGTTAACACTCCTAAACCACTAGAGCTGGCTCCCTCCCTGCATGAAAACAGGAACGGTCTAGTGCACCCGTATCCATTAGGCACACTTGACACCTGCACAAATATAGGTCAAATAAAGAACCCTACCCACTTCTGTAACCTAACTAAAAATAAAAATTCCTTGGTCTATAGCAAATCCAGTACTCCAACTCCTAATTCTTCACCGAAAACAGCACACACCAACTCAATAGACATAGGTGAGCATGATGCTGAAACCTCTCTTAACACAGGATCGTCATGTCAAGCAGAACTACTGGGTGCTGAACCACATTCGGGGCTGATTAACGAACTTAAATACTTCAAATGCTATTTCAACTCCCATCTTTACCTAATCCCCGTAAATGCTAGATCTGTTCTAAATAAATTGCCGATGCTCAGAGCACTCACAGTAATATACAAACCCCTGTAATTGTCATCACTGAATCTTGGTGTCATTCGAACATCCTGGATGAAGAAATAAGCTTAGATAACTGCACACACTTTCGGTGTGACAGGGAAGGTGGTAAGGGAGGGGGTTGTCTCATGTACTTTCTGAATGCACTTACTGTATCACGGCTAGAAAGTAGTACACTTAACATGCCTGAGACTCTATGGGTTAATGTACACTTAAATAACGTAACAGCATTAATTGAATGCACCTACAGAGCACCTGGCACCTTTAGTAATTACGAGACCCAACTTATTAATACTCTGGAGCAATTATCCGACTTACAATACGATCATAAGATCCTATGTGGGGACTTTAACTTACCTGAAATCAACTGGGATATACCCACAGGTCCAACTAAATTTGATAAGTTCTTAGACACACTGGATATACTTGGCTGGAAACAAACTGTCACTACTCCCACAAGAGGTAATAACGTACTAGACTTAATCTTCTGCCACAATATAAGCCCCCTTTCAACGCTAGTAGGTTCTGAGTTCCCAGGGAGCGACCACAAAACAGTAATGTGTGCACTGCCAATTCCGCTGAGTAGCAATGCATCTCATACCTCCACTTCACAACAAGTAATATATAGGAACTATAGTAAGGCAAACTGAGCCTTGGTAGAATCAATGCTAAGATCATCCGAATGGGATGAATACTTCACTACCGATGACCTATCGAGAGCCCTAGCCATCTTCTACCATAACTCAAACACATGCTTAGATGCTGTCATTCCAATCCAAACACTAAAGGTTTCCCCACACACAAAGTCATTCATAAAACCAAAGGATCGTACGAAACTGAAGAGACTCTCAACAAGTTACTTAAAACACCATGGCTTTGGCACTCTAGTCTAATACTTAACACTCTTAGCTCCATCTCACAAGCTCGAGATTTCCGTATGAGAAAGGAAGAACGCATCGCAGTAGCCAGTCCTGCTAGAGTGTATGCACTCACTGAAATCTTAAGGAAGCGAATGAATCGCAAAATTCACAGCATTTCTCTCCTCATAGACAAAGGTAGGCTATGCACTAACTCTGCAGACATATGTGAACTATTCAACAAAACGTTTGCAGGTAACTACCTTAAGCCCTCAGTCCAGCTACTCGATATACACCCTAATACTAATATGGCACAAACTCCATCTCCACTCACACTAAACCAAATTAGCACTGTTGAATTCAACTACACTAATATTAACCAAACTATAAGAACCCTCAAAAGTTCAAAAGGTTTCGGTACCGATGGTATATCATCTTATTTCTATAAATATGGTGGCCCTGACATTCTTCTAGTGCTGCTTAAAATATTCACAATGTCCCTAGAAACTCAAACTTACCCTGACATATGGAAAACAACATTCATTATGACTAAACACAAATCTGGTTCGAAAACTGAAGTCAGTAACTACCGGTCAATCAATATCACACCTATAGCATCTAGAATCATGGAGAGACTAGTTAAAGACAACTTAATCAAACATATGCTTAGCTGCAATATTATAAGTCCGAACCAACATGGATTCCTGAAATCCAGATCATGTTTAACATGTCACCTAGACTTCTTCAATTTCGTAACCAGCAGTCGTGACAGACGGCAACTAGTGCTTGTCATCTACTTTGACATTTCTAAGGCATTTGACCGTGTTGACCATTTACTGCTAACAAATAAGCTGAACTCCTTAGGAATACGTGACCCATTATTAGGATGGCTTAAATCATTCCTTAACAATAGGTCCCAAATAGTTAAACTCGGGTCTGCAACCTCCAAACCTAGCCCTATCACTTCTGGTGTAGTACAAGGTAGTGCCATTGGACCCCTCCTATTTACACTATACATCAATGACATATGCGCTTGCTTCACGCACGGGAAACCATTCATCTTTGCAGATGACCTAAAAGTAGCTTATACATTCCAATGTGATGACTTAGGGTACTTCGAGAATGTAGTACAGAAGGAATTAGATAAAATGACTGCTTGGTCGTCCTTGTGGAATCTCCGGTTTAATCTGAACATATGTGGCTGGATCTGTTTCGGCACACCCTCAATTGACCTGAAATTAACGCTTCAATCTGCTAACCTAACCAGACTCCGAAGAGTCGTTGACCTAGGCCTTAGGTACACTAGTGACTTGACATTCTCTGAGTAAGTAGCATCACAGACTAGAAAATCGAGGATGCTCCTAGGATGCATACTCAGGAGAATTAATGACAATGAAGCCAAGATTATTCTGTAGAAAAAACATGTGTCAATGCAGTCAAAGATTGAGCGACCAATTCATGATTGTTTGCTCAATGCCAACTTCCCCAATTTTCGCGGAGGCTTCAATACACCAATCATCGTCTCATCGGTCGCTGTTCAGGAAGAATTCAGGCCAAAACCGTCAGAAGTAATATTGTGATTTATCATTGCATTATTTTTAATAGACCTTAGTTGTGAATCTTAGTTTTAATGCTTAAAGTTGGCTATATGTTGGTGTTACAATAAAGAATTCTCGAGTGGCCAATCAGTGTTTTGGTTTTTGCGACCGTTGTTACTAAGCGTTTCTGAGAGACTTCAAGGAACAGCGTGAGCCCGAGCGTAGCAAGAGCTGGGCATTAACGGTTTACGAGGCGTGGCTGACAGTTTCTGACGGAAGAAACAGATTCTGGCGGATTCAGACAGTTGGTGAAAGTTTGGATAGTCACCGTTCATCTTTCCTGGTGCCGGTCAAGTCCTCTTTGAACAAGCAATATCTGGAACGTTTTTGGAATTTGGTCAAGTTCAACAATGCCTGGGTCAAAGAAGGGACAGAGTGTCTTGGATGCAAACAGGAAAGTAAGTCATGGTGACTTGTCTGTTAATTGTAACGATGTGTCTGATGTTAAGCATGACATGGTTGATGTTACTGTTTCGCCGTTCAGGGATAATAGGAACATCAAACTCCCTAAATTTGAACCACGGTGTTTTCGATGGAAACCCGGCTGATTATTTGCAATTTGTAAAGGAGTTTGAGATCATGCAGAGTAGTTTTTTATTAAGTGATGAATTGAAATTAATGTATTTGATGAGATATTGCACTGGAGATGCTGCAAGAGCTATACAGTGCTGTAAGCTCATGCCCCCTAATGAGGGATACGCTGAGGCTATGAGCATATTACGTCAAAGGTTTGGAAGACCTTCAATGATTGTAAGGAACGTATACGAAGCTGTCAAAGGTAATGGCAGTCAACTTCAAGATGACTCCAAGGCACTTACTGAGTTTTTAGATAATCTTATGACTTATAAGAATACCTTGATTTCGATGAATTGCATGAGTGACCTCAACTCGAGTTTCATACTAGAAGTAATAGCAAGACGTCTACCTACTCGACTGCAAAGGAATTGGGTGAAGATAAGCTCCCGTATGGAGGATGAGGGTATCGAGCCAAAATTTGATGATATCCTGAAACTAGTAAAAAGATAAAGTGAATCAATCTATGAGCAAGTTTGCCACTGTATTGAATCTCACCCCTAGAATAGAGCAGTCTGAGGGTAAAACGCACTCATTGATGACGAGAGGGCCTCAGAGAGGTGGATATCGAGAAGGCTCCATGATGTCTAGTAATGCATATAGATCTAGTGAGTGTAACAGGTTTCGTAGTACATCCTCAACAGATAAGTTACAAGCCGCAAGTCAAACACGGTTGTGCTTTACACGTTTGCAAGAAGTGCATACAAAGATGAACTGTGAATCAGTGAGCAAGTTCAGTGATAAGCTAAATGTAAACTCCAGGCCTGACTCCGAATTGTGTGAAGATAACGGTGTGGTGAGGAAGCCTGTAATTGCAACTGGTAAGCCATTGTTGAATAGAGTGTCACAGAATAGAGTTACAGTTTCAGAGTACAGTTCTGTCCCCATAAGTTTACAAGGTATTACTATTCAGAGTGAAGGTATAAAATCCTTAGGGATTTGTGAGGAGGAACCGAAATCATCCACTGCTGTTATTAAAGAGTTTGAAAATGATGAAGTCGACCAGATAGGTGATGATAAATTGAATATTTGTGATAATGATCATGATAGTGCAGATTTGTCTTTGGTTGATCACGATGAAATGAGGGAATGCCTACTACTGCTAAGTTGAACAAAGGTTTTGTACAACTACAACGTGAAGTAGAATTGAACGCAGATGCAGTTGCAGAAGGTATGGCTACTTGTGAGACCGTCAGTGTAATTGATCAGCGTGTAGCCCACCTATCATCAGATGCTAGTGCTAAACCTGAGCTAATAGTAAAAGACAACAGTGGTGGTAATCATGCAGTTAGACAACCTTCTAAAAGCCGAACAACAACAGCTTCTGGTCCACCGCTAAGTTCATCAACCGGTATCAATCAGTCGTCGTCGGTGTTGTCATCCATAATCAGATGGACGCCCATCAACTCAAGTATCTTGTGCAATGACTATGATAGTATTGGTGCGTTTGAAAAGACAAAAGATATTGCTCAGTTTAGTGAGGATAAGCCGGGTGTAAACGAGAGAGTAATTGTTAAATTGACTTGCATGAATAAAGGCATTTCTAGTTTCAAGTTACTACTTGAATGCTATTATCTTTGGTGTAAATTACTCTGTTTCTATACTTGGTTGATGAGATATGTCGTGTGTTTGTTGGTCATCTATATTCTACGATACAATGACATGGACGTGTTGCCGTTCAGATTTGAGGGTATGGCTGATAGAAGGAAGTTAGCAAATGAACTCTGCGACGATTTTCCAGCCTAGGGCGTCAACCTGAGAAGGGTTGTGGGCGTACTGTTGTAAGTCCGACAGTTCTTCAAGGGAAGTTCGTCAAGCCAGAATCTACAACATTTGATGTATTGATTGTACATGTTTGTGTTAAGTAATTTAGTGGGTTCCAATTAATGTAATTGTTGGTTAATCTTGTTTGTGTCCGTACATTCCACAACTTACTATCGTCAACCTGAGAAGGGTTGTAGGCGTACTGCTGTAAGTCCTGCGATTCTTCAAAGAAATTACATCGAGACATGATCAGCGAGTTTATTTGTACTGTTTGTATATACGCGTGGTGTGTCATATCAATTGGTGTTTTGGGATTCATTGTGTTTACTTGCTGTTTTCTTATCTTTTTGTTATGCATAATTCTGTTAAAATTTTCGTCGTGATTACTTCTGAAGTTGTGTCCACTCTTCTACATCCATGAATGAATTGATTGATGTTAAGGACAGCAGGTGTGGCGTATACGCCGGGGAGGCTAGGCTAGTGCTGAGAATGAAACGCACACGGAGATAATTGTTAGCGGTGATTCCACACGCCGGGGAGCGAGAGTGTAGACGACTGAGACTTGCATACGTCACCGTTACTAGAACTGAGACAGAATGAGTGACGAGCGATTGCAGTGGTAATTGGTAGTGGGTAGATAAGAGGATGTGCGTGGAGTACCATGAGGTAGTGCTATGGTCACGTTGCATTCTAGCAAGTGGCGATTGTGTTGCAAGAGGATGTGTCAAGAGGACACCTTTAACTGGAAGGCGTAGGTCGTCGTCGATGTGTGAGATTGTGCTGTGGGCATGCCTGTGGTGTGTTGGCTTTTCTGTTTGTTTTCCATTTCAGCTCCGTCCGTGTGACCCAGGTTCTCGCAATGGCATCCAAGTCAACGTGTATTGGTCGTGATGGAAATAAGGGATGGATCCCTTTTTTGTGGGGAGTGTCAATATATTCGAATATTGGACGGTCAATACATGCTTGTGCGCTCAGACCAACACCTCCATATATTTTCGCGGGAGTTATCAATACGGTATTCACCGTAACTTGCTTCGCTGTTCGGTGGAAGTAAGAAAACTGTCGGCAGTATTATCGTGATTTATTGTTATAGCATTTATTCTTAGACCTTGCGTACAATAACTTAATGGTTGGCTCTATATTGGTGCAAGAATAAACGGTTGTTGAATCACCAATTCGCGTTTCCGTTCTTCGTGTTAGTGTTGCGTCCGTTGTCTGACTAAACTGCTGTACACATATATCCTATGTATTTCTTCGCTTTTATTGATGTGCGCAAACGTTGTGGTTACTCGACGCCCACAATGTATATCAAAAAGCACTTTCGAAGATTACGAATATGTATTGAAGCAGTAGTCAAATTCGAAATTGTGTCAAGGTAATATTCAACAGTGAATGGACAAGTATTTGCGAAGTATATACAAAATCGGTCTGTATACACATATAATGCAAGTATACAAATTAGATTAAAAAGCATGTTTACAGTTGGTATAGGGGTACTACATAATTCCCCCACCAGAACACTAAAATATAAAAAAAATACATTTAAGTGTTCGAAAATAACATGCGTCAGCGTAATACGTAGCAGCGATAGTACACAGAAGGCGATTTATTAAGCTGAAAAATGAGCAGTTTAAAGCGGTTAATAACATCGATAATAAATGCGATAATCTAGGGAAAGTGAAATTGCTAATCGTAATAGAATATATAAGGAACGATAAAATTGTCCGGGGATCTGTAGTCGGTAGACGAAAACGATACGTGAATAATATACGAGATGTGATTAAATATAATAATATAGGAAATATCGATGTTAAAATAATAGTGACGTGATTTATGTATGAAAATATTAATCAGTTAAATGAGTAATCAAATGACAATTACGAATAAAGACAATAAAAATGAAAATTCATAGTAAGTCATATTTCGATGACTTGCACGTAACGTTTAGGCCAATGGACTCGTCTACCAGATCGTGTTGTTTTCGCAGGCTTCTCTGTCGACGTTGAAGCTTGTGTAGATGTAGGTGTTGGCACGTCGTTCAGCTGGTTCTTATCGTTGACTTCGAAATCGTCGAGGAACGCTGGTTTGACTCTGTCGATACTGATGGCTTCTGTTTTATTCAATCTTTCTATCGTGATAACTTTCGCGTTTCTGTTTAGAACTTTGAATGGGCCATCATAAGCGGGTTGAAGTGGTCGTTGTACACCTTCTCTCCTGACGAAGACGTGAGTACAATCTGTCAGTTGTGACGGGATGTATGACGCTCGTTCCTGCTGACGTGGAATTGATATCTTTAGCTCGTTCATGTGTCGTTTTAGCTGATGCACGTAACCAGTCATATCGTGTGGAACTTTGTTACCCGGGGTGAAAAATTCTCCTGGTAATCGTAATGTTGTTCCGTAGACTAGTTCGGAAACACAGCAGCCAATATCTTTCTTTATAGTAGCTCGTATACCAAGTAATACTAGTGGAAGTTTGGTTGACCAATCGTTTCGAGTCAAAGAAGCAGCGAGCGCAGCTTTGAGTTGTCGATGAAATCGTTCGACCATACCGTTGGAACTAGGATGATACGCTGTCGTTCGTATTCGTTTAATGCCTAGTAATTCAGTTAGTTGGTCAAACAGTCGGCTTTCAAACTGGGCACCTCTGTCTGTAGTGATAATTGATGGGACACCAAAGTTGGCTATCCAGTTTTCGACTAAAGCTTTAGCTACCGTTTCAGCTGAGACGTCGATTAATGGAACTGCTACTGGCCAACGAGTAAATCTGTCAATGCAGGTTAGAATATAGTTAAAACCATTGGAAGGAGGCAGTGGACCAACTATGTCTACATGTACATGGTCAAATCTAGAGTCGGGGTTAGGGAAGCGACCAAGTGGTGCTTTGGTGTGCCGGTTGATTTTGACTCTTTGACAAGACAAGCAATTTCGTGTCCACTTCTTAACGTCGCTGTTAATGTTTGGCCAGATAAATCTTTCTCTTAGTAGCTTGGTAGTAGCGCTAACACCAGGATGCGACAAGTTATGTAACTTCTCGAATACTGTATGTCTCATAGCTGTTGGAATGAAAGGTCGATATTTACCTGTAGAGGTGTCGCAGATAACTTTTGTCGTGCCGAAAGGAATTGCCTCGAGGTTTAAAGATGTTGTTTTAGAAGACATGATCTTTTTGAGTTCGGCGTCATCTCGTTGTAAGTTTGAGAGATGTTCGTAGTCGATGTCTGGGCATACAATGTTATCAATGTGCATACGTGATAAAGCGTCTGCCACTTCATTGTTTTTACCCTTTATGTGTCGCAGATCGGAGGTGAACTGGGATATAAACTCGAGATGTCGTAGTTCACGTGGAGAGTAGTTATCCTGTTTTGCTGATAAGGCTTTCGTTAGAGCCTTGTGGTCTGTAAAGACAGTAAAAGGTGTACCTTCCAGCATATGTCGAAAGTGCTTGATTGCTAAATAAACAGCTAATAACTCTCTACCAAAAGTGCTATATCGACATTGAGTAGGATTCAGTCGTTTCGAAAAGAATGCAAGGGGTTGCCATTCGCCATGTACCTGCTGTTGTAACACTGCCCCAATGGCGACATCTGAAGCATCTGTCATGAGAGACAGGGGGCGTCATTCTGGCGTCTGACTAAGAGCGTCTTGTCGTTTAGTGATTGTTTAACAGCTTCGAATGCTTTAACAGCTTCTGCAGGCAAATAGAATGAACGACTATGTCCACGTAAGCAGTCGGTCAACGGTTGCAAAACTCTAGCACAGTTCGGGATAAAACGCCGGTAAAAATTGACTAGACCCAAAAATCGCCGTAGTTTCTTGAAAGAATCTGGTAATGGATAGTCTTTGATGGCTTGTACATCGTCGGGGACTGGTCTAATTCCTTG
The DNA here is from genome assembly GCA_944472135.2 of Trichobilharzia regenti. NCBI lineage: Eukaryota > Metazoa > Platyhelminthes > Trematoda > Strigeidida > Schistosomatidae > Trichobilharzia > Trichobilharzia regenti. The sequence goes on from OX235266.1 coordinate 10,512,607, forward strand.
ATTGTCAATCAAGTGACCGAGGAATTTCAGTGATTTCTTACCAAATTCGCATTTATCTAAATTGATAGTCATGCCGTATTTCTGAAGTCGTTCAAACACCGTCCTCACATGTTTCACATGCTCGGTTTCGTCTGCACTTGCAATTAGTAAGTCGTCAATGTATGCGTAGACGAAGGGCAGGCCGCGGAGTACTTGGTCGATGAGACGTTGAAATGTCTGAGCGGCGTTCATCAGCCCGAAAGGCATGCGCACGAATTCGTATAAGCCGAATGGCGTGGTGATAGCGGTTTTTGGAACGTCATCCGGGTGGATGGGAATATGATGGTACGCTTTGACAAGGTCGATTTTGGAGAAAATTTTAACCTCTGGCAAGTTGCTGGCGAAATCGTGAATATGCGGTATGGGGTATCGATCAGGTACCGTTTGCTTGTTTAAAGCTCGATAATCCCCGCATGGCCGTATCTCACCAGAAGACTTTTTGGGTACCATGTGCAGCGGTGAAGACCAAGAGCTGTTGGATGGTCGAATAATGCCGAGCTCTAACATTTTATCGAACTCTGTTTTTGCGATTTTAAGTCGGTTTGGGTCAAGGCGTCGAGGACGTGCAAAAACTGGTGGTCCAGTGGTTTTAATGTGATGAACCACTTGATGCTTTAGTTCTGTTGCTCGGAAAGAGGGTTGTAGAAGGTCAGGGAACTGATTTACTAAGTCAGTATATGGAGATGCTGGTTTGCGTGTGACCATCAAGTTCAGCGATGATGCACGGCTAATCGTACCAGCGATGTACCTTCTATTGAGCGAGTCTATAAGCTTAGGGCTAACCGGATCAACTAGCAGTTTGTGTTGCTGTAGAAAATCTATACCAAGGATTGGGGATGGAACGTCTGCGATGATGAAAGACCAATGTAGGTATTCTGCAGACCAAAATCTAAAGTCATTCGTTTACTACCATATGTAACAATATTAGACTTATTAACGGCTTGGAGCGTAACTGCAGGGTCAGGATGTTGACGTTCCTGCGTAGTCGGAGGGAGAACACTAACCTCTGCTCCTGTGTCGACTAAGAACGTAGTACCGGTATTTCTATCTGTTACATAAAACAAACGACTGCTAGATCGTAGATTGCCAACAGTAGAAGTTTTCATACATGACGATATATCTTTTGGTTTAGCCTGAAAGTTGCAAGGTGAACGACACCGTCGTGCATTGTCTCCGTAACTACGGTGGTACCAGCAAATAGTATCGTGATGTCGTGACGTGCTGGGTGATCGAGAAAGACGTCGACGAGACGAGCTTCTAGAACGGCTTGGTCGTGTGCGTGTGGTCAGTGCTGCTAACTGACTCAGTACGGTGTTGACTTTGTGTTCTAGAGCCTGTATCCTGTCGTCAGTGTCTGGCATTCTGCTGGTGGAAGCAACAGATTGAGGTGTTGACCTCTCATACATGCGATCTGCGATTTTGGCAAGCTTCTCAATGTCAATGTCGTCATCTCCGTAAGCAAGAACTTGTTGAATGTTTGCAGGAAGTCGTCGCAACCAAATTTGGTAAAAGAGACTTTTGTCGATATCCCTTCCTGCTACTAGGCTTTGCATGTGCCTCATGAGTTGTGATGGGGTTTTATCGCCTAGCTCTACGTTGCTTAACAAACGATCGAGTGCTTGCCTATCAGAAAGTGAAGTGCATCGAAGTACTTCTTCTTTCAACTTGTCGTAAGGAGCGTCTGTGCTGGGCTGAACTATGTGTTGTCGAACCTGTTCGGCGATTTCGTCTGGTAGTACTGTACTCAATATGCCAAATTTAACCGTCTGTGACGTAAGCTTATTGGCAGTGAAATAATTTTCCAGTCGTGCAAACCAAAGATGGGAGTCTTTGGGCCTAAAGACTGGTACAGTAAGAGAAATGGTACCAACAGATCCCAGCTGTAAGGTATCAGGGTATCGGAAGACATGATACAATTCGTAGAAAAATGGTTTAACAGTAACAAAATAGCAAAAATAATGCACACAAAGAATATGGCAAAACCGAAAAACATGCAATGCGGTGCTTACCACAGATTACTGCAAGTTGTGCGATGAGAAAGCACAAGAATCAGCTCGAAATGTCTATTATATGTATATATATCCGATAAAGTTAGAGTTTAATTAATCCAGCAAGTGTAATGCTGCGTCCGGGTGAACAAAATGTCGTTGGAGTCAACAAGTTATCGTCGCGGTGAAAAAGTTGTCGTCGCGATGGACAATTTGTCGTCGGGGTCGAAATTTGTCGTTGGGGTCAACAATTCGTCGTCGGGGTGAACCAGTTATCGTCAAGGATACCAATTTGTCGTCGCTGTCGAAATTGGTCGTCGGGCTCACCAATTTTGTTGCGTGCGTTGTCTGACTAAACTGCTGTACACATATATCCTATGTATTTCTTCGCTCTTATTGATGTGCGCAAACGTTGTGGTTACTCGACGCCCACAACGTATATCAAAAAGCACTTTCGAAGATTACGAATATGTATTGAAGCAGTAGTCAAATTCGAAATTGTGTCAAGGTAATATTCAACAGTGAATGGACAAGTATTTACGAAGTATATACAAAATCGGTCTATATACACATATAATGCAAGTATACAAATTAGATTAAAAAGCATGTTTACGGTTGATATAGGGGTACTACATTAGTTATTACGCAAAGTTTCTGAAAGTCTTCCAATGACAGCGTGAAGTCCAGTGTAGTGCGACATATATTTATTCATTTATCGCTATCTATGTAGGACAAACCAGTTGTACAGGCATGGATAATTATTATTTAGATTACATGAATTTGATTTAAAGTGAAATTACTAAGTTGCTGTCCTCCCTGACATCTATTTGTATGCACAATATGATAGCTATTCGTTCGGTGGAGCGCATTAAGATATATAGGAATATTTTCTTCGCATTAACAAAAAAACCCAGGTATGTGTTTGACGGATTACAGATATTTGGGAAAAAAATGAAGCCTGAAGTCAGTCTCTCCATATAACTTAGTTATGTGCGGCATCGTATCTTGTTATTGTTTTGTGTTCAAATTGGATATTAGTTTAAAATGAGTGATTTATTTGTATGATTTTTTCATCATTTTTATTGAAATTGACACCAGATGTGTATTGTTCTGAATGCAGATTAATATTGGTTATTATAACGCAGTTAGTTTTACTGCACCCACGTCAGCCAAGGCCGCCATTGGCCGCTGCATGGTTGTTCCGTACGAGTAAGTTGATTAACACGTAGAATACTATATGTAAACCATTTTTTATCGTTGACAACGCTTGAATATGATGCTGCACAGCATCTTGTTATGGTGACGGAGGATTTTATCAAGGATGCTGAGAAATATTAGCCAACGCTTGAAGAACCATATGTGAATGGAGTTGAAGATTGAAAGATCAATTCTTGGTTGTTTGCTCAAAATCAACTTCCCCAATGTTCGCGGAGGCATCAATACGACAGTCATCGTCTCATCGGTCGCTGTTGAGGAAGAAGTCAGTAGCAAACCATCAAAAACCTTAATAGAAAAATTTTTTATATGTTGGTGTTACAATAAAGAATTCTCGAGTGGCCAATCAGTGTTTTGGTTTTTGCGACCGTTGTTACTAAGCGTTTCTGAGAGACTTCAAGGAACAGCGTGAGCCCGAGCGTAGCAAGAGCTGGGCATTAACGGTTTACGAGGCGTGGCTGACAGTTTCTGACGGAAGAAACAGATTCTGGCGGATTCAGACAGTTGGTGAAAGTTTGGATAGTCACCGTTCATCTTTCCTGGTGCCGGTCAAGTCCTCTTTGAACAAGCAATATCTGGAACGTTTTTGGAATTTGGTCAAGTTCAACAATGCCTGGGTCAAAGAAGGGACAGAGTGTCTTGGATGCAAACAGGAAAGTAAGTCATGGTGACTTGTCTGTTAATTGTAACGATGTGTCTGATGTTAAGCATGACATGGTTGATGTTACTGTTTCGCCGTTCAGGGATAATAGGAACATCAAACTCCCTAAATTTGAACCACGGTGTTTTCGATGGAAACCCGGCTGATTATTTGCAATTTGTAAAGGAGTTTGAGATCATGCAGAGTAGTTTTTTATTAAGTGATGAATTGAAATTAATGTATTTGATGAGATATTGCACTGGAGATGCTGCAAGAGCTATACAGTGCTGTAAGCTCATGCCCCTAATGAGGGATACGCTGAGGCTATGAGCATATTACGTCAAAGGTTTGGAAGACCTTCAATGATTGTAAGGAACGTATACGAAGCTGTCAAAGGTAATGGCAGTCAACTTCAAGATGGAGCGATTTTATTGCATATCCCCTCAATGACGCTTGTTGCTATGTTGCTATTGGTTTCAAGTGGCCTTGGTTTTTGGGGAAGATTTAACTGATGTAATATTGCGATTTCGTAGTCATAACTCAGGCTCATAGGTGAAAAAATTATAATCGTGGAATAAGGACATGTTGTTCAGAAGGTAAGGAGGACATTATTTTTCAGTTTATTTGTATATATACTATTGTGTATCGAGTTGCGTTGAGTTCTTAGTGCAACTCTATGTAACTGCATTTACATAAGGTAAAACCTTACGAATGCTCCTGTTTTTAAAATAAAAAACATGATTCTTTTCATTAAGTGTAGTAATGAAGAATGGAATTTCTTCCACGTCAGTGTTATTTAATTGAAGATGCAATCTCTGTAGGCCCTTGAAGGAATAAATTCGGCACGGAGAACTCCCGTGGAAACCGAAAGCACTTTTAGTTTACTAAAACTTACTGACTTCCTGTATAAATTTGATCCGTCAAGTGTTTATGTAAAGTCTGCTGGTGTATTCAGTAAAGTAAAAGTTGTAGTGCATAACTCCTAGACTTGTTGTAGTCATTGGTATTCCCAGGATACTACTTACTCGTTTTATGCAGCCGAAATATTCAATTCTCACTTTATTGAGGAAATACTATAGTGCCTGCAAAAGTAGTGCGTCAGTTTACGAGTTTCATTAAGCCTACAGAATGTTTTCTATTCACTGAATACTGTTTGCGAATTATCCGATAAAACACATTTCCGAGTGGGATGTAATACAAGGCTGAATTCTTAAACTGTCATCCTTATATCAGCTCAATTCAATCACACATATATTAGTAGAATAATCTGTAATTGACTTTAGAGACTTATCAGGGAATAGTCTCATCAACTCACAGTTTACTGATGATATTGTCCACCTAGACTATGAGAAGTAACCTCTGATGCTGTAAAATATGAAAATAATACCGGTATTTGATTACAGGCGTCCGCGTTCTATCTCATGAGTAAAGCAGTATAATATGGCGAGTGCTGTTGAGGTTACGCATAAATGTTTAGGTGGGGAGGGGTTAGTCTTCAAGGTAGGGAAGCTGAATAGGTTGAGATGGCTAGAACACGTGCTGGCATACAAAGCCATCGCCTTTCTCCAGGGACAATTCTAGCCAGCACATGTTAAGGTTTAAAATGTGTTTGGGTCGGTCAAATGAAATAGTGATATTGGTTCATAAAATTGTTGACAGTCAGCTAGAAGAACTACCGGAGATGTGACTGCAAATCTTTGGTACTGGTACAGGTGCATTCACTCTGTGTAATCTCACGTATCTGTTCAACTCATGTTTTTCCTTGTCACTATTTATTCTCCCTCACATTTTCGCTCGTTAAACTTCCATTTAGTTTTATGCCTCTACCTTTGTGTGCTACATGAAATGTGGTGAATTAAACAGGTGGACTTCTCTTCAAACTCATACTGAAAGCTAGTCAGAATGACACAGTCTGGGCGTAACTAAATGCGAAACATTGATAAATGATCTCCAAAATTTCAACAAATGATAAGTGTAGTTCTTAATCTTGTTCTTTGCCAAATGAAAAATAGATACCTTTCAGTAATCTCTTCTTCCACCCGGGACTTGTCTCCTACTTTGCAACTGGATTTGTGCTTTGTCACTTTTGTGCTTAGCTTTCGGTCATTCAGCATTCGCCGTTATTGTTGACTCAGTGCCTAGATGACTTTAGTTGAATAAGGTTTCGATCGTGCAAACTTGGGTCCTGGGCAGTTGATTGGTTGCATTATCATTTCTCAAATGGAATGCAGCATACTGTATATTAGGGTAAATCTTCCGCCTCGCTTGCTGAGACTGATGTTCCTCAGGGTATTATTATCTCTCATTTTCTTTTTTCTCGTCTTAAATGACTTTTCTCTTTCTAATGAGAAAAACTTCGTCAAATACGCTGGTGATCTGACCGTCTCACTTCCTGTCATGTTACAATGTGACTGCAGCAAACGTAACTGGTTCCTGTCTGTAGTCTAAGGTACGTGGTCTTGCGTTAAATCCCTCTAAATATCAGGCAGTTAACTTTCCCCTCACTCATAAGCGTGAACTGCAAGAACTGTGTCGTTCACAAGATGTTTGTATCAAAGAGGGCACCGAAACAGAAACTAAGTCTAACAGAAAATACCTTGGAGTAAATCTATTCTCTGGTCTTTCTTGGTCATTCTATATCTTGTCGATTTCTAAGAAAACCTTCAGTCTAGCTTACCATGTTATGTATTCAAGACAGTCAGGAATCATTCAACCTCTCTTTTTACAATTTGTTAACAATTGATTTGGTCTTTACTGCTCCCCCATATTCTTTCCTGAATTACTCAAAAACGACTGTGTCGTATTGTGCAAGGTATTAAGGTTCTCAGTAGGGCAAGTGGTGTACCATTTAGTCAACTCGTTAATTCATTAGTTAAAAGACATCTAAACTCATGCGAGAAATGGTCTAAATCTATACTGTCTAACCCTCAACATCCCCTCTATTCTCAGCTTTACCCTTTAATTTCATCTGATGGAACCAGAAGTCAGCACCAAAGATCATACGATCGTTTTTGGAATTACGTAATTCCAAAAATTGTTGTCGTTTTCATTGCCAGCAGTTCACAGCCTATTGAGTTTACGCAAGTGAAATGCTCATTTCCCACTTTCCTGAGGAGACATCAACTAGGATTCTAGGAAAGTAGTACGTCAGTATGCGAATTTCATGAATCTGTAGACTGCATTCCATTCACTTATTACTGAAACTAAACTTTGAAGGAACTGATATTTCTAGGAAGGATGTATTACAAGGCTCATTTCTACAACTGTCGTCCTTATTTTAGTTCAATTTCATCATAAATGTATTAACCGAATTGTCTGTTACTCACTTTAGGCCCTTACCAGGGAACATTCTTGTCAACTTAGTGTATGCTGATGGTGTTGTCCACTTAGGCTGCGATAAGTGACCATTGAAACTGGAAGATATGAAAAGACTACTGGTTTTTGATCGTAGTGTCTGTACCCTTTCTTCTGTGTTAAGTAGTCTAATATGGTGAGTAATATTGGGGTTAAGCTTAGTGTTAAGTAGAAATGTGATTCCAAACGTTGTTAATGACACAGATGCATTCACTCTATGTAATCTCACATATCTGAGCAACCCTTATATTTTTTCCATATGACTGTTTGATTTCATCACATTTATGCTCATTACAGTGACATTTAATTTCTTTTTTCTTCTACCTTTGTGTGCTACATGGAATGTGATAACTTAAGCGGGTGCACTTGTGTGCAAGCTTCTATGTTGAAAGTCAGTCTGTCAGAATGATCTATAGTCCATGTCAATCACGTCTCATAAACCGTTAATGCCCAGCTCTCGCTACGCTCGGGCCCACGCTGTTCTTCGAAGATTTCTCAGAAATGCTTAGTTATAACGGACGAAAAACCAAAACACCGATTGGCCGCTTGGGAATTCTTTATTGTAACACCAACATATAAAAGGAATAAGCGAACTAAGGTTTCTGACGATGTTTCACTCTTCTTTCTGAACAGCGACCGATGAGACGATGACTGTCGTATTGATGCCTCCGCGAAAATTGGGGAAGTTGATTTTAAGCAAACAACCATGAATTGATCGTTCAATCTTCAACTCCATTGACACTCCCCGGCAAAAAAGGGGTCCAACCCTTTAATCCTTCACGACCAATGCACGTTGACTTGGATGCCATTGCGAGAACCTGGGTCACACGGACAGAGCTGAAATGGAAAACAAACAGAAAAGCCAACACACCACAAGCATACCCACAGCACAATCTCACACATCGCTGACGACCTGCGCCTCCAGACAGAGACCTCCTCTTGACATCTTGCAACACAATCGCCACTTGCTAGAATGACCCTTGCAGAATGCAACGTGACCATGGCACTACCTCATGATACTCTACGCACACCCTCTTATCTACTCACTACCAATTACCACTGAAATCGCTTGTCACTCATTCTGCCTCAGTTCTAGTAGCGGTGACGCATGCGAGCCTCAGTCGTTTACACTCTTTCTCCCCGGCGTATCGGACCGCAGCTAACAATTATCTCCGTGTGCATTTCATTCTCAGCAATAGCCTAGCCTCCCCGGCGTATACGACCCATCTGCTGTCTCTAACATCAATCAATTCATTCATGGATGTAGAAGACTCGAAACAACTTCAGAAGTAATCACGACGAAAATTTTAACAAAATTACGTAATAACAACAAGGTGCGAAAACAACAAGTAAGCACAATGGATCCAAAATACACCAATTGATAGGACACACCACACGTATATACAAACAGTACAAACAAACTCGCAGATCTTGTCTCGATGGAATTCCTTTGAAGAATCGCAGGAATTACACCAGTACACTTGCAACCCTTCTCAGGTTGACGATAGTAAGTTGTGGAATGTCCAGACACAAACAAGATTAACCAACAATTACATCAATTGGAACTCACACAACTATTTAACACAAACATATGTACAATCAACACATCAAATGTTGTGGATTCTGACACGACAAACTACCCTTGAAGAACTGTAGGACTTACAGCAGTACGCCTACATTCCTTCTCAGGTTGATGATCCAAGTGGAAGTCGTCCGGACACAAACAGAATTACCAACAGCTAGATGATAGATGATATCAATTCAGTATAAACAATATGAACATATGTACAAAATCACACACCGAGCACATTGGACTGCTCATTGATGCGCTGCCCTTTGAAGAACTGTAGGACTTACACCAGTACGCCTACAACCCTTCTCAGGTTGACGCTCTAGGTTGGAAAATCGTCGCAGAGTTCATTTGCTAACTTCCTTCTATCAGTTATACCCTCAAATCTGAACGGCAACACGCCCATGTCATTGTATCGTAGGATATAGATGACCAACAAACACACGACATATCTCATCAACCAAGTATAGAAACAGAGTAATTTACACCAAAGATAATAGCATTCAAATAGTAACTTGAAACTAGAAATGCCTTTATTCGTGCAAGTCAATTTAACAATAACTCTCTCCTTTACACTTGGCTTATCCACACTAAACTGAGCAATATCTTTCGTCTTTACAAACGCACCAATACTATCATAGTCATTGCAAAAGATACTTGAGTTGATGGGCATCTGTTTCATTGTGGATGAAAACACCAACGATGACTGAGTGACATAAGGTGATGAACTTAGCGGTGGATCAGAAGCTGTTCTTGTTCGGCTTTCAGATAGTTGTCCAACTGCAAGATTACCACCACTGCTGTCTTTCACTACTAGTTCGGGTTTAGCACTATCATCTGATGATAGGTGGGCTACACGCTGATCAATTACACTGACTATCTCACAAGTATGCACACCTTTTGGAACTGCATCTGCGTTCAATTCTACTTCATGTTGTAGTTGTACAGAACCTTTATTTAACTTAGCAGTAGTAGGCATTCCCTCATTTCATCGTGATCAACCAAAGACAAATCTGCACTATCATGATCATTACCACAAATATTCAATTTACCGTCAAGTACACCATTTTCAAACTCTTTAATAACAGAAGTAGACAATTTTGGTTCCTCCTCGCAAATCATTAAAGGTTATATATCTTCACTCTGACTAGTTATACCTTGTAAACTTTTGGAGTCAGAACTGCACTCTGAAGCAGTAACTCTATTCTGTGACACTCTATTCAACAATGGCTTACCAGTTGCAACTACAGACTTCTTCACCGCACCGTTATCTTCACACAATTCGTAGTCAGGCCTGGAGTTTACATTTAGCTTATCACTGAACTTGCTCACTGATTCACAGCTCACCTTTGTATGCACTTCTTGCAAACGTGTACAACACAACCGTGTTTGTCTTGCATCTTGCAACTTATCTGTTGAGGATGTACTACGAAACCTGTTACACTCACTAGATCTATATGCATTACTAGACATCATCGAGCCTTCTCGATATCCACCTCTCTGAGGCCCTCTCGTCATCAATGAGTGCGTTTTACCCTCAGACTGCTCTATTCTACGTGTGAGATCTAACAGACTGGAAAACTTGCTCATAGATTGATTGACACTAGTATTTACCAGTTTCAGGATATCATCAAACTTTAGCTCGATACCCTCATCCTCCATACGGGAGCTTATCTTCACCCAATTCCTTTGCAGTCGAGTAGGTAGACGTCTTGCTATTACTTCTAGTATAAAACTCGAGTTGAGGTCACTCATGCGATTCATCGAAATCATTCCATTCTTGTAAATTAGCAAATTATCTAAAAACTCAGTGAGTGCCTGGGAGTCATCCTGTAATTGACCACCATTACCCTTAACAGCCTCGAATAATTTCCCTGCAATCATCGAAGGTCTTCCAAACCTTTGACGTAATATGCTCATAGCCTCGTATAGCCCTCTTTTGGCTTCATAAACGTACAGCACTGTATAGCTCTTGCAGCATCTCCAGTGCAATATCTCATCAAATACATTAACTTCAATTCATCATTTAATAAAAAACCACTCAACATGATCTCAAACTCCTTTACAAATTGTAAATAATCAGCCGGGTTTCCATCGAAAACACCGTGGTTTAAATTTAGGGAGTTTGATGTTCCTATTATCCCTGAACGGCGAAACAGTAACATCAACCATGTCATGCTTAACATCAGACACATCGTTACAATTAACAGACAAGTCACCATGACTTACTTTCCTGTTTGCATCCAAGACACTCTGTCCCTTCTTTGACCCAGGCATTGTTGAACTTGACCAAATTCCAAAAACGTTCCAGATATTGCTTGTTCAAAGAGGACTTGACCGGCACCAGGAAAGATGAACGGTGACTATCCAAACTTTCACCAACTGTCTGAATCCGCCAGATCTGTTTCTATCGTCAGAAACCGTCAATCACTTCTCTATAACATCCACAGGAATGACAGAGCAGACAAGAGAGGAGGAGGCTGTCTAATATATGCCTCTAAATCCACTAACTCCAATACCTTTATAAACCTAACTATCGACAAACTCCCAGAATCCAAGTGGATAATCATCCACACGAATGAAAATAACATTCTTGTGGGATGTATATACAGAGCCCCTAACAGCCCTATAACGACTGATACGGTTATCGGAGAAATACTAGAGGTTGTACCTAAGCTGGAATTCGACTACAAACTAGTTTGTGGCGATTTCAACCTCCCTGGAGTGAACTGGGATACCTGCACTGGACCGAGAACCTACGAGGTGATCCTAGAAGCCATAGATGTGGGAGGATGGAAGCAGTGCGTACGCCTCCCAACACGACACAACAATATACTCGACTTAATCCTCTGTCACAAAATAGAGCCGATCTCGATAGAGGTGAGGGATAAACTCGACAACAGTGACCACAACATACTGTACTGCACCCTACCCTTACAACTAACAACTAAACACACACCCAAGAGTTCCCCGGTTTACTATCAATATAGGGACTATCGAAATGCCGACTGGGAATTCCTACCAACGCTCTTGAGAAGCTCAGACTGGGGTGAATACTTCACCAATAATAACTTAGAAGTAATACTAAATACCTTCTACAAGACAATCAGTTCGGTAAGAGACACAATCGCACCCCTGAAATCTGCCCTAAAGACACCAACTCTGTTCATAGATCGCAAAACGCGAATAAAACTAAGGAAACTAAAAAGGAGATTTTATTTATACAAAGAATTTAATGCATTACACCTGATACACGAAATATTTAAAAATTTAGATGAGAGACATAAAATGAAAGCACAAGTCGAGGAAAATAAAGCCCTAGAGGGCACCTCTAAAACCCAGGAACTCTGCAAAATCTTGCAAAAACGGATGAAGAAAGGTGAAGAAAACAATATCAGTCATTTAGAACACGAAGATATAATTTATGATGATCCCCAGATCATTAGTGAACTCCTGAGTGAGTGGTTCTCCAATAACACCAAAGCACATCCGTCCCCAATTCTCGACATAACCTGCAAAAATAACTACAAGTTAGGTGAAATAAACTTTAATATACAAAATATAGCATCGGCGGTAAGGACATTAAAAGCTAACAGTAGTTGTGGGATAGACGATATACCATCCGTCATATACAAAAACGGTGGTACGGATATGATTGTATTATTACTTAGAATATTTAATATCTCACTAGTGACCGAAACCTACCCTGAAACTTGGAAAAACACATATATATTACCTAAGCATAAAGGAGGGGCCAAAACTAGTGCATGTAATTATAGGCCTATCAATATAACACCAGTCATATCAAGGATCATGGAGAAAGTAATCAAAGACCAAATGTCAGACTACTTTCTAAAACATAAACTCATCAACCTGTCACAACACGGATTCCTCAAGAAAAGATCTTGCGTCACTTGCCATATAGACTTTTTCAACGAAGTCACCTATAGAAGAGATAGGAGAGAGCTAGTAATTATCCTCTATTTCGATATAAGGAAAGCCTTCGACAGAGTCCCACACAATCTGTTAGTCGGTAGGCTATGCTCACTAGGGATACGCAACCCCCTCTACAATTGGATAAAATCATTTCTGTATGACAGGAATCAGACAACTAAAGTTGGCTCAATGACCTCCAGACCTAGACCAATCAGCAGTGGTGTCATCCAGGGGAGTGTATTGGGACCCCTTCTTTTCATTATATACATAAACAGTATATGTGAATGTTTTAGTATAGGCAAGCCAATACTGTATGCAGATGACTTGAAGGTGACATATACCTGCACAAATACAGATATCGGCCCAACTATGAACTCCATACATGAAGAATTAGCAAAAATGGATAGATGGTGTGACACGTGGAGACTTGAGTTTAATGTTGAAAAGTGTGGATGGCTCTGCATAGGCTGTTCCAACCTTGACCTCAACCTAGCAATTCAGGGCCACAAAATCCCCAGACTCAAATCTGTACTAGACCTAGGACTGAAATATTCACACAATCTATCATTTTCAGAGCATATCTCGAATCAAGTGTCGAAATCACGAAGGCTTATTGGTTTCCTACTCAGGAACTTCTACAGAAACGAGTCCAGAATACTACTGTACAAGGTATGTGTGCGCCCACTCCTAGATTACTGCTCATTCATATTCAGCAGTACACGCATAGAAGACAAACTGAAAGTAGAAGGAGTACAGAGGTACTTCACGCGAAAAGTACTCGGAACCGATAACGGCACAAACTACTCTACCAGATGTGAAATCCTGGGACTAGAAACATTATGGTTAAGGCGACTGCGACTAAATCTGTTACTCTTCTATAAGCTTCTTAACCAAATAGTGTATACCCCTGCTAACTATACTCGGTCCTCAGGTAACACAGGATACAACCTTAGGCACACTAAAGGTACAGTGGCTATAGAACCATGTAAAACAGCCACCAGGCAAAAGTTTTTCTTGATTAGGTATGCCCAAATATGGAACAAACTACCTGAGAAAATACGACTAGCAAGCACATTGGCCTCCTTTGAAAAGGCACTTAATGACACACTAAGTGAGTTTGTAATTGATACCAATGGTAATTCCCATGTAAGAGTTTCAGAAATCATAGGCCCATTTAATGTATGAACTCAGAGACTACACCTGTTGTTTGTTTTGTCTCTATTTATAATTCCAGACAAAAAAGCAGCAGTCATGACAATAACACCCATTCAACCAAGAGTCGATCAAACTATGTCTACCTGATACAAAGGGCGAACCATAATCAACATACGAATGAAATATGAGAAAACAAGGTAGAAACTTACCGCAACACCACATGAAAAGATAAAAGTTACTTGGATATCATTTATAATCCACCAACTGGTCTCCTACCCAAAAAGAATGCGGCGATGTTTTATCCAAAAAGGCGAGGAAATACATAAACCCACAGCAGCTGTTGTTAACACTCAGTGGGGGTAGGAGCCAACAAAGCACGGAGAAAAAAAAAAAAAAAAAAAAAAAAAAAAAAAAAAAACTTTGTAGATTACGTTATAATCCAAATCACTGCCTCTACAGCGCCAATAAACCTGGATATCTATGATATAACGAAAACATGCTGAAAGCTGCATCTCAGATCAAGTTGACTCATTCCATGGTAATGATCTCCTCCTGCGTGCCTTATTCGACATATTGAATGGAATGGTTCGCAGTTATTCTGGTACTAGATCGAAAAGAATAAAAAATTCACCGGTTGCTGAATCAAAAGTACTTCTCTGCATGTTTAACTGTATTCTAACTGCTATGATTAATTCCAAACCATTTATCCCATAATCACTCAAATTCCAGGAACGATCCAATTCTACCATTCAAAGAAGCTGGCGGACACGATGTAAATGAGTATTGATGATCTGAAATAAAGAAGCAACTGGTTTTCAACATTTTACTCAACTTACGAGTACAGTCCGCCATGCAGACACAAATGGCGCAAATGGAGAATTCTGGAATCGACCTCGGGACCATTTGATGCAGTAAAACAACTTAGCATGACTTTATCTAATTTTCGCCTCCACGATCAAATTTCTTTCCTGTTATGAAACTACGATAAGACTGCTGAAAAATGGAATAAATATATCACTGATCTCAATATAATACATCAATAATCTTTAAGCCAAGGGTGCTGTTCACAACAAAGTTATGTAGGAGAATTGACTTCAAGCTTTATTTTTCCCAGATATCTGTATTACATTCATGTGATGTCTGGGTTTTTTGTTAATGCGAAGACAATATTTCTATATCTCATTATGTGCTACACAAACAGACTTTATAGCAGACTGTTCCGACTGACTCTAATGTCAGAAAGAACAACCAAACTGTAAGTCCATTATACATCAAATTATGTGTAATTTATATAATAACTTATCCATGACTGTACAATAGGTATGTTCCTGCATAAACAGGAAGGAATATATTATTATTATTAAAACAATATTTATGCATGCCTATACAATTGGTGTACCCTACATAGCTAGGGAAAAAAATGTACTTTATTATATTATCTTTACTAAATATGCTTATTAATATTATGTGTAAATTATCGAATTGATGATGCCTGTAAACTGGCGTCCCTCATGTAAAAAATGAGAATATATATTATTATTATTATAAACCGTTAATGCCCAACTCTCGCTACGCTCGGGCCCACGCTGTTCTTCGAAGATTTCTCAGAAACGCCTAGTTATAACCGACGCAAAAACCAAAACACTGATCTGCCGCTTTAGATTTGTTTATTGTTACACCAACATATAGAAGGAATAAGCGAACTAAGGTTTCTGACGATGTTTCACTCTTCTTTCTGAACAGCGACCGATGAGACGATGACTGTCGTATTGATGCCTCCGCGAAAATTGGGGAAGTTGATTTTAAGCAAACAACCATGAATTGATCGTTCAATCTTCAAATCCATTGACAGTCCAGGTATAATGAAATGCTAAAACGTGGATAAAAATAAGCAAAATGTCAACAAATGGTAATCGTATTTTTTCATTTAGTTCTTGTCTAACTGAAGAAAAGTGATCTTACAATAATTTCTCCTCTTACCCGAGATAACTCTCACACTCTGTCCCGTCATATCTCATTAGTTAGTTAATTTTATCGTGTAGCCCAAATGCGAAATTGAAACACATCTGATGAAATATGTTTTGCTTATTACCAACTAAATATAACATTTTTCAAGTGTGGAATGTCACAAATCGAACTGCTACACTTCTGTGCTCATTTCCATGTTAAAACTCAGTCAGTCAGCTTTTTCACTGCAGATGCGTAGCGTCACAACTACCGAGTGTTAATTAGCTTAAACAATTATTCATGCCGTTTCCTAAGTATTCTATGCATTTCCCGATTCCTTAAACTGTCCAGATAAAGTGCACCGAAGAGGAAATCATAAACGAAAAGTCGCTAACACGGACGTAAGAAATAGTGTGAATAGAAGTGAATGGGATGAGTGACCTTCTATCCCTGTAGTACGCTTAACTAAAATACTCATGTATATGAATGAGGCAAAAAGTTGTGTGACTGACGTGATATGATCATGAGCAATAGTTTGTGCTCAAAACGCCACCAAGTAATATTGCTGTACAACACTGTGTGATTTATCAAAATAAAATCGTATCCATAATGGAGTTATACTCTACCACAGTGCCCAAATTTTATACTTATGTCAAACATACTTATCTTATGTGTCTCCTAATTGTTTCCTTCTTGTCTTCCTCATTGCAGGTTGTCAGTCTCCGTAGACATTCTACTAGATATCGTCATACATAGTGTCTGCAAGCAGTCTTTCAATACATCTACCTCCCGCAAAGTTATTGTTACGATGCCTTTAAATCATTTACACTTGGCCGTAATACAATTAGTGTGCTAATATTACTGATTCAATGACATGCAAGACTTCTACATTTTACTGTGAAGTTAGCTTGTAATAACATTCCCTCCATAGTAAATAGAATGCTTGTGATAACAATTCGTCATTATCTTTTCATTGTGTTGACAGTTGCGTATATATTAGAAAAAAGCTAACCTTGTCGTATCAGTTCTGTAAATTACAATCGCTAAGTGCCCATACCTCTGCTGAATACCAAGTGCTACTCGTGGCCCATGAAATACTTATTACTGCATTCGCAAATAACAGTCAAACTATTATTACATGGAGTATTGAGACAGAAGGCGTATGAAATTTAGATATTAGTGTGTATCTGAAGTTAACGACACAATATATATGTGGATTTTTCATTTCCAAACTAGAGAATTTTATAGGGTAATGTAGGAGTGAGCGCAATGAGTTAATAATGTATTCTTTACTGCATACATCTTGTGTGACTGAAATGCTTCTATCCAATTTTCGGCGAAGCTTCACTATCACCCTGCAGGGTTTCTTCAATGCACTCTCATAGGGAATAATACTTGGTACTGAGGTATCCAGCCAAAATCATCTGTGACACAGTCGAATGACTTTTTCAACTAAAAGCCGCAATACTGATATTAAGTGTGATTTACCTGTAAACTGAGGGACTCTAGTGTAACACAGCACCATATCCCAGCAGGGTATTGTTTGTGTTTTACAGGTACAAGCAGAATTCATGGACTGAGCATTTGTTAAATATGGAGGCGACCCATTGAGTCACTTAGACGAAATGCGATACCTTACACACGCACTTTCAGATGTAGGCATGTGTCACTTCACATGAACTCTGGACCATATCGAGTAGGCATTCCTTTAAATTAATTATTGTTTGTATATGCGATGACTTGGTGCGTTTCCTGGTTTGCCTATAATTACGGAATGTGCATTACATTAGGGAACACAAACGGATATTGTGAAAACCAGTGGTGTCCCTTCTCTAGTCTTAATTGATGTCACATTGATTGACACGATTAAAGGAACAGATTGTAACGTGGTGTTTTCTGTAGCTGCGAAACGTAATTACCTAGTTTCAAATTGACATCATGCGTCTAATCCTATTAACCTATGTATATAGTTCTACCTTCACGAAATCTAGAAGTCAGGAGCAGACTCTCTTTGACAGATCTAGTTTTACTTTGTGACTAATTGGTGAGTCACCTGGTGTTGTGGTAGTAAAAAAACAACTCCAAACCTTAGTATTTCCTAGAAATGAACATATTTACTTACTTTGGCGACAATTTAATCTTAGGGATATTAACCTTTACTTAGTAATTTGGATCCGAAAGTAAACGCCATGCACATGGTCCGGGGTTCAAGCCCTCGCCGACGCACACCTGATATCTATGGTCGGCCTGCGAAATTTTGGGCTACCGATATCCACGCTGAAAATTCCATACTTGTACCAAAAATACGGTGTGGAATCAAGCTGTAATCAAAAAAAAAGAAAAAGGAAAAAAGAATGATGAGTGAAACAGTACTCGGATACTTATTCTAACGAAACTGAATAATGATAATCGTTTAGCTTACCAATATGCCGCTTACTTTCAGTCTTAATTCAAAGACAAATTTAATTGCTCACTAAATTAATAGTTCCAGAAGACTGCTCTACTCCTGTCTTCGAAATACTTTACCCGACCGTGTTTTACTTCAAAATATGTGTATACTGGCCAGCTGATGTTGCTTATCCAGTTACACTGTTTTTCAGTTACAATGTCCCATCTATTTCCTACCAAACAGAACACCCCTTAAACCATCAACGAGTTACCATCATTTCTAAATAAATAGCCTTAACTATTTGCATGTAAACAATGCTATAAACTTTATCACTTACGTAATGTTTCAACTTTCGATTAATCAGTTTTCCCTTACATGAGCACCTGTTTCAATTTTAACGGATATTTCTAACCTTTGACTACTGAATTAGTACGTTTCGTTATATACCATCCATACGAAATATAGGTACTGATAATGATTACTGCTAACAGATTTATCACGAGAACGGGAATGTACTCCATATTGACGACAATATACCTCAGGGGCGGACATATCTTCTAAACGCACTACTCAATACCACACGTGACCCTAATCTCCCCAACTCTGTAGCTCACAAAATTCTATAAAGTTAGTAGTGACTATTAACAAGTAGAATGTCTATTTGGGGTACAGAGAATACATTTATTAGTGATTCGACACAAAATACAAAATTAACGGTACTGAAAACCACTTTCTTCAGCAACGAATCCCACGAGGTCACTGGGACTACAGATTATCTAAAAAAGAAAACAAGGGTTCACAGGATGTATACATAAATATAACTACCAATATAATATTAACGAGATAGCACAGTAAGAATTAATGAAAGTTTATATCGATGTGCGATTACATCAGTCACTATTTTTGACACAAGTGGATATTTAGACAAAGTAATAAGAAGACGTAATTTGTATGAGTCGTGTAGTGCTGTATTTGTGCAACACATTTTGGACAATCTGGTCACGCATGGGCTTGTTATAGGAATACATATGAGATATATACAGTTAAAAGTCTAGAAAATAAATTTAGGTGGAATTAAAACCACATATTGGAGGTCAAAATAACAATGAAGATCACTGATCAGTGGCGCAGATGCATCCACTCCCTGTGACTTATGATCTTCAATGAGACTGTTTTGTTCTTCGTTATTACTCCTCCTTTGTCTCACCCCTCTCCTCACTGTTTGTATTATGCTTTTCTTGTACTTTCTTCTCTTGCTTGCTTCGCGTGCTACACGGAATGTGGCGACTTGAACTTCCGCACATTTGTGCAAAGTTCTATGTCGAAAACAGACAGACAGACTGAACAAATTATCAGAGGTACTAGTACATCTACCCTGACTAGTATCAAAACGAAGTTTAACAAAGAAGGTTTCGTGCGATGACGAATAGTCCTGGAATTCACAAAAGTGGTTTAAACTTCCCAATCACACTTCGGCTTCCACAAACTTTAGGATGCAATCCAAACACGTTTTACAGATAGGTTTAAAAAATGTGCAAACGTCAGTTTTATGTCCTGTCCCCATAATATGTTTCGAAGTAGAGAAGCTGGGACCCCATTAATAACTTCTGAAGATTCTGTTGCTTCTGGAGGCATTTAGGAATATGATGCGTAGCCCTTACTTGCAGAAACCGATGAGCCTTCCCTAAATGGATACAGCAATTACTTCTAAACCTTACGTCCATAGCTTTAAGAGATGTCGGACACTACTTCTACGTGGTTTTAAAATAATTTTGTGAATTAACTTCGAACAAGCGCGAATAATGTGGCGTCAGGACAATAACAAAAACAGGAAGTTTATGAAACCAAACTCACTAATAGGACAAAATGACACGCACGTCAGATGTCTTTACGTGCCTGATCGCGAGGATGGTATTGAAATCCACCAAGTTACTAAAATGTTGCAGTATGCATTTAACTCATTTAATAATTTTGGCAGAAAACACTGAATGTTGTAAGTGACCGTAAAACATATTACAGTTTCTTCCCATTTGTGAACACTAATTTTCGCTTGTATTTATGCATTCCATTGACTTTCAGCTATCAAAACACCACACAAAAGTGCGGAAGGATGCAAAATTTGATATCAACCATATTCGGTTCCTGCAGCAGTAATAGGTACTGCACAAATGCTGATAGGGAAATTTGAGACCGAGTACAAGTTTCCGCCAATCTGCAAAGAAATTTATCGAATGACAATCGTCGAAATGTACGCAAACCTTACTCGGCATGCCAAAAATCACTGCATGAACCATGTATTTAAGCGTCCTGTCACACAAGCAATCAGTAAATGCTCGAGAACAATATCAAACAACAATTTTCATATAAATTCATCCAACAAGAGCAAAATAAGCACCGAAATCGCGCCTAATGCGTTTGCTGGACGACTAGCTCCAACTCGAATCAACGAAACCGCGCAAATGCCGTCAAGGTTAAGCCAGAGGCGCCACTTCAAATAGGGGATATGAATTATCAACGCCCTCAAGATGACTCCAAGGCACTTACTGAGTTTTTAGATAATCTTATGACTTATAAGAATACCTTGATTTCGATGAATTGCATGAGTGACCTCAACTCGAGTTTCATACTAGAAGTAATAGCAAGACGTCTACCTACTCGACTGCAAAGGAATTGGGTGAAGATAAGCTCCCGTATGGAGGATGAGGGTATCGAGCCAAAATTTGATGATATCCTGAAACTAGTAAAAAGATAAAGTGAATCAATCTATGAGCAAGTTTGCCACTATATTGAATCTCACACATAGAATAGAGCAGTCTGAGGGTAAAACGCACTCATTGATGACGAGAGGGCCTCAGAGAGGTGGATATCGAGAAGGCTCCATGATGTCTAGTAATGCATATAGATCTAGTGAGTGTAACAGGTTTCGTAGTACATCCTCAACAGATAAGTTACAAGCCGCAAGTCAAACACGGTTGTGCTTTACACGTTTGCAAGAAGTGCATACAAAGATGAACTGTGAATCAGTGAGCAAGTTCAGTGATAAGCTAAATGTAAACTCCAGGCCTGACTCCGAATTGTGTGAAGATAACGGTGTGGTGAGGAAGCCTGTAATTGCAACTGGTAAGCCATTGTTGAATAGAGTGTCACAGAATAGAGTTACAGTTTCAGAGTACAGTTCTGTCCCCATAAGTTTACAAGGTATTACTATTCAGAGTGAAGGTATAAAATCCTTAGGGATTTGTGAGGAGGAACCAAAATTGTCTACTTCTGTTATTAAAGAGTTTGAAAATGATGAAGTTGACGGCAAAGTGAATATTCTTGATAATGATCATGATACTTCACAGTTGTCATTGGTTGATCATGATGAGATGAGGGATATGCCTACTACTGCTAAGTTGAACAAAGTTTCTGTACAACTTGAACGTGAAGTAGAAATAAATGCAGATGCAGTTACAGAAGGCATGCATACTTGTGAGACCGTCAGTGTAATTGATCAGCATGTAGCCCACCTATCATCAGATGCTAGTGCTAAACCTGAGCTGATAGTAATAGACAGCAGTGGTGGTGGTCTTGCAGGTAGACAACTTTCTGAAAGTCGAGCAACAACAGCTTTTGATCCACCGCTAACTTCATCAACTGATATCAATCAGTCGTCGTTGCTGCTGTCATCCACAATGAAACAGATGCCCATCAACTCAAGTATCTTGTGCAATGACTATGATAGTATCAGTTCGTTTGAAAGAACGAATATCAATGGTCAGTTTAGTGTGGATAAGTCAAGTTTAAAGGAGAGAGTAATTGTTAAATTGACTTGCACGAATAAAGGCATTTCTAGTTTCAAGTTACTACTTGAATGCTATTATCTTTGGTGTAAATTACTCCGTTTTTACACTTGGTTGATGAGATATTTCGTGTGTTTGTTGGTCATCTATATTCTACGATACAATGACATGGGCGTGTTGCCGTTCAGATTTGAGGGTATAGCTGATAGAAGGAAGTTAGCAAATGAACTCTGCGACGATTTTCCAACCTAGAGCGTCAACCTGAGAAGGGTTGTAGGCGTACTGGTGTAAGTCCTACAGTTCTTCAAAGGGCAGCGCATCAATGAGCAGTCCAATGTGCTCGGTGTGTGATTTTGTACATATGTTCATATTGTTTATACTGAATTGATATCATCTATCATCTAGCTGTTGGTAATTCTGTTTGTGTCCGGACGACTTCCACTTGGATCATCAACCTGAGAAGGAATGTAGGCGTACTGCTGTAAGTCCTACAGTTCTTCAAGGGTAGTTTGTCGTGTCAGAATCCACAACATTTGATGTGTTGATTGTACATATGTTTGTGTTAAATAGTTGTGTGAGTTCCAATTGATGTAATTGTTGGTTAATCTTGTTTGTGTCCGTACATTCCACAACTTACTATCGTCAACCTGAGAAGGGTTGCAAGTGTACTGGTGTAATTCCTGCGATTCTTCAAAGGAATTCCATCGAGACAAGATCTGCGAGTTTGTTTGTACTGTTTGTATATACGTGTGGTGTGTCCTATCAATTGGTGTATTTTGGATTCATTGTGTTTACTTGCTGTTTTCTTATCTTTTTGTTATGCATAATTCTGTTAAAATTTTCGTCGTGATTACTTCTGAAGTTGTGTCCACTCTTCTACATCCATGAATGAATTGATTGATGTTAGAGACAGCAGGTGGGTCGTATACGCCGGGGAGGCTAGGCTAGTGCTGAGAATGAAACGCACACGGAGATAATTGTTAGCTGTGGTGCGACACGCCGGGGAGAAAGAGTGTAAACGACTGAGGCTCGCATGCGTCATCGTTACTAGAATTGAAGCAGAATGAGTGACAAGCGATTTCAGTGGTAATTGGTAGTGAGTAGATAAGAGGGTGTGCGTAGAGTATCATGAGGTAGTGCCATGGTCACTTTGCATTCTGCAAGAGTCATTCTAGCAAGTGGCGATTGTGTTGCAAGATGTCAAGAGGAGGTCTCTGTCTGGAGGCGCAGGTCGTCAGCGATGTGTGAGATTGTGCTGTGGGTATGCTTGTGGTGTGTTGGCTTTTCTGTTTGTTTTCCATTTCAGCTCTGTCCGTGTGACCCAGGTTCTCGCAATGGCATCCAAGTCAACGTGCATTGGTCGTGAAGGATTAAAGGGTTGGACCCCTTTTTTGCCGGGGAGTGTCAATGGAGTTGAAGATTGAACGATCAATTCATGGTTGTTTGCTTAAAATCAACTTCCCCAATTTTCGCGGAGGCATCAATACGACAGTCATCGTCTCATCGGTCGCTGTTCAGGAAGAAGTCAGTAGCAAACCATCAGAAACCTTAATAGAAAATTTTTTATATGTTGGTGTTACAATAAAGAATTCCCAAGCGGCCAATCGGTGTTTTGGTTTTTCGTCCGTTATAACTAAGCGTTTCTGAGAAACTGCAAGGAACAGCGTGGGCCCGAGCGTAGCAAGAGCTGGGCATTAACGGTTTATGAGACGTGACTGACACCATATATGAGTAAATGATCTGGAGTCCAGCTTCATTTCAGTTTAAAATAGGGGTTGTTCGACCTCGACCAGAAGATGAATAGGTGCAGCAGAATACCAGAAAGAGAAAGTATGTGAACATGAAAAGAACATTAATGTTGTATGCATGTATAAAGGTTTATGTCGATTGTATATTATACCGTAGTAAACATTTACCCATATTGTAGTTGTGTTTTCACGTATTTATGCGAAGTCTTAGAGTTTATTTGGTGTCATAGTGTGTATTAATGAGTTTGAGCGTTTTAGTGTTCTAATGACCGATGTGTTTTAGAAATAAGTGGTGGGTTTTGGTCGGGATTGTCATTGGGATAAAACAGTTTATACTGCAAGCGTTTGAAGGTTATAATAGAATGACAGGTCCTATTCCTAGGGGTAAACCGTTCCAGTATGTTCCATACTAAGTCTTTATGCATCCATGCTACTAGTTTATTTATAGTTTTTCGATTGCTAAGGGTATTGAAGTGCATTTGTTAGGTGCTGTAGTACACTAATAGTTGATTCGTCCTAGGAGTAAATAGTTTATTAATATAATCAGTATAGCGAAACAGTCTGTACAGAGAGCGTTTGAAGCTTATAACCAAAGAGCAAGTTCTGACACCTAGGGACAAGCTATTACACATTTTAGAATACATGACTGTGAAGAAGTTTTCACGGAGTGTTGACTTAAAAGAATGAGTTGTCACTGTGGAAGTTTGGTTACGCAGATCGTAAGAACCTTCCTGTGCGAATTGTATCTCCCTGTTACCTGAGAAAGATATTTTGTGAAGGACCTTAAAGAAGAATATTAGGTTTATAATAAGTCGTCTTGTCCAAAGTGGGTCAAGTTTCAGGGCTTCAAGGTAGTGGTTTGAAATTTCTGTAGCAGTGTTTTATTCTTACAGGATGGGTTTGCTAGCCTCATGGCCAACCTTTCCTCTATACCAGCATTGTTTCTGGCTCAGAGAGGTAAAGGATTTCCTCGGTCGGGTATCGAACCTTGGACTATGTGCATGGTCTGCGAGCGTCCTAGCCTCTATGCCAGCGACGCACAAGTGAATGAATTAACCTCTTTCAAATCTCTCCCGTTGATAGTGATTTGCACTGAATTTTGCTGCCGTTGTAGCTGGCTGGTTATTTTCATAACCTCCGTCTTGTCTATGTTCATCTGGAGTCATGACTTTGCTGGCTGCTTCTTCGACCAGTTTGTCAGTTTTCACTTCTTAGTCTTCGATTTTGTGTGACATCTAACATAATTTATCCACGCGCGAAATCCAGGTCTTCTAGGTTCTTCACGTAGATCCAGGGTATCCCTGTCTTCTCACTCCCCATACACTGTCTGACGCATAATCCAGTTCACCACAATAAGGGATATCATTCACTGGTGATAACAAGCACCCTTGTCTGACCCCTGTGTTTACTCCAAACACCTCGCTGAGTGTTCCGTTGTGGATCCTTTGATATGTGCCGTTGTCGTACAGCTGTTGAATAAGGTTGACGAATATTTGAGGTACCCCTTAGAGCTCGAGTAGTTTCCAAATTACTTCGCGGTCAACGTCGTTGAAGGTCCTCTCAAAGTCTATAAAGTTGAGGAAGAGGTTTGATTGCCATTCCACGCTTTGTTCTGTGATAATGATGCGTAGAGCTGCAATTTGATCAGAACGTGATTTGCCTTTCCCGAATCCAGCTTGTTCTGATCGGAGTTCTGTATCCAGTGCGACTTTTTTTCTCTTTTAGATGTTGACGGTATAGACTTTCGCGAATTGTACGGAGTATATTAACGCAAGATTTTATAGCGACAATTTCTATATTATTCGTTTCTCGTGTGCCAAAGGCAAAGCAAAACACCACAATTGGTTGTCCAAATTACGAGATATATTTCGGAACCAAATCGTGGACTGAAGCGGAAGCTAAGCTGACTAGTTATCGTGCACGAAAGTGACCCGACGGAGTACCAAATAGCGGGGATGCTTGACCGGAAGCCTTCAGCTAAACAAGTTGACTTAAACTCTAAGGGTCAGTATCCAATGTTCACTGATGATTCCTATGGTCACGATGTAATTCTTCTCTTAGACACAATCTATTCCTGTGGTCAATAATTTTGGGGAATTATTTACTACTACACTGTGTTGGTAAGTTTTGGATCGAGCGACAGCAGTGAATTTCAGTCGGTTATGAAATATCTAAATAGTGACGTAAATTCTGGATATTCATCTTCCGACAACAGTAATGATTCTCGATAACATTATTTTGAGTTTCTGACCCACCATATAAGGAGCCAGCATAACTTCCGGAAAGGTAGTTCGATAGTGTTGTTAGCTTATGGGCGGGACAGTAACTGTGCTTCATGCAGCTTCCTAAATACGTCAGGTTTCGTCGAGCTAAGTTGCTTGGTTGTGAAGTAGACATCCAAGCTTGGATTAGTTTGAAGTGGCGTAATCTATACCGTATAAGATTGTGCAGTAATTTATTCAGTAGCTTATTTTACCCACTTTTCACATTCGGAATCATTTTCGCAGCCAATGAAATTACCACTGCCTCGTTTTTATGGTGTACTGAAATTTCACCAACTCCTGTGGGCCACTGGTTGTTGCAATGTTAAACTACGCAATACCAGCCGTATGAATCAATACCGTGCCTAATTTGTAAGTACCGACAGCAAAACACAACTCTAGGAGACTCAGTTATTTAGTAATGAGCACTGATGAGAGATACATTGGAATACAACAAAAAGTCAAAGTTATTTCGGGAAGGAATCTCATAACTCACCTGACTAATATGGCTGAACTACGGATTCAGAGTATGTGAGTATTGATAGCATAAGAAAAGAGAGTGAAGTGGCGTCTGAGCTCGTCTAGATATAAACTCGTTGGAAAAACTTAAACATCTATGGCTTCCAAATCCACGCCAGAAGTTTAATTAGTTTATATCAAGTTGATTCGGTTTGATCTATACATTTTAGCCCTAGGTTGATTGTTATGCCATGTGAGGTGCACTACAGGTTCACCGTAGCTATGGTAGTGCAGTATCTAAGGTGTAACCACACAGAAACCTATCCAGAATCAAGCTGTGCTGTACCTCTACCAATCAACGAGGAGAAGAAATCTACTGGTTTATACTGCATGGCTAATAGTTCATTGGATAATGAAAGCATCGAAAACGAGAGTTGTTTAAATTAGCGGCAGGTCCTAATTGCACGTTTTGGTATTTAAGTAAGTTGGGTTTGGTCGTTTCGCAACTTGACGTCGTAGTTACCCATAAATAAGGGATAAAAAGTGTATGTGCCATATCACACGTAAGTATTTTTAAATGAAATGACAAGACAAACAACAGGGGAAAAATCAATCTTACTTTACATTAATTTAATGGTGAATTAATTAGTTAGTTTGTTAACTACACCTCACCGAATACTGTTCCGAATTTCCACGTAATTTCTCTAAGGTCTTTAGAATACCACACAATTGGCATGAGATTTCAGACCAGGTTTGTAGTTCATTCCCAAGATTTGTTATTGGTGGGCGGCTTCAAGCCCGTCGTAACCCTCTCATGGCCATTGTCTGAGATTTGGACGATCGTACCAAGCTCTTAGTTCCCGACATATGGGTCACATGTTTGAGTCTGGCGCCACCTACTTCAACCTGGGTGACTGGGTGGCAACTCAGTCAGTTACTTTTGTTGAACCTGGGATATGTAGGTACATACGTGTGCAGTTTTCCCTTCAAATGTGGGCTGTTTTCGTTTGTTACATGGGTAGAGTGGGAACAAGTGGGATATTTTCTCAAATGACATGGGAAATGTGGGAAAACGTGGGAAACTATTTTCTGTAGACGTAGGAAATTTAGGAAAATTTTGGAAACATGGGAATAGTGGGTTTAAGGGTGTGATTTCGTTTTTGTAGCGCAGCCATACTAACATCGGAAATGCATGAGGTGAGGAACATTTCAGCCTGAATATTATACAATATGTATTTAATCATTGAGAAGTTGCATCAAGGCAAATGGTGATTATTTCATTTCAATCACTTTGACACGTTTGTTTATGTGAATTTCAACTTCCGCAGCCGCCACCTCAAATTCTTCCTCGTGCACCCGTGGGCAATGGATAAAGGCACACACGGGGTGTCGTTATGTGTTATCGCGGTGTTGTGTTTGGGTTGTTCTACGTTGTTTTCTGGTGTTTTTTCAACTGGAATACATTAGAAATACCATATTTTAACGAAAAATTGAGAAAAATGGTGGAAAGTTGGCGCTTTCAGCAGTTTGAGCGAACATGTATCTGTCATTGATTTTCGTTATTTCTTTCCATGTGGATTGTTAAAACTCTGTGTAAATTGTTGATTACGTTAAGGAAAACGAAATCAATTAGGCAATTGATGCATATTTTGCGAAATTCTGAAAGGGTGTTTTGAATCTTTGAGATATGAAAACTTGGTAACATTCAGAAGAGTCTACAGCTATAAAGGAGTGTTAGTTGATTTATTCGCAAGATAGCAGTTAATAAACAAATTTTTCTAAATAGTCACTTTGGTTTGGAGTATTTTTGTGTTGCTAATTATTTGTTAACGGATGTCATACTATTGTTGATTTGCAGGTTGCAATTGTAATTTACGGAGTGGTTCACCTTATTTGGAGGCTTTGATGAAGTGCAATTGAAGAATTTGCGCGTTATCGTTGGCATCTTTGTGATATTATAAAATTATTTATCAAAATAAATATCCCTTTAATGTTTTAGCGGTGTTCTTTAAATTATTCACTACTACTTCCCTTTGCTTGTCGAAAGAATAGTGATGTAGCCGGTTTTGGAATGCGTAGTGATTTAATCTGAAAGTGATAATTTACGCAACATAAGAATACTAGGATTTTCTTCAATAGGATATACCTATGACGCGTTATTTTCGATGTACGTAGCCACCCTACATTTGTTATGTATATGTAGAAATCGCAAAACAAACCCAAGCTCAACGTACATTTTTTCGCAAGCCCTGATGAAAGATAATCTTTTACGCAGCCGCATTGAGTGTAACTGAAACATTTCATGGGAGGCTTGATGACGCACTGAGGAAATAATAACGGTTTACGATTATCACGCATTTCACACAGGTATTACTACGTTGTCTATCAACTTCGTTAACTATGCAATTTCCTCGAAATGATAATTAAGAGAGATACATGTAGTCAACATAAATGCATATATTTACAAAATAAAAAGAGTTAAACAGTACATATTCACGTTAAAAAAGGTGGAAAAAAAATCACAGTTGTAGATTTTTTATGGGTACATGATTGTCAAATTAAAGTCTACTAATCGTTTTATCCACAATATGTGGATCAGTTTCCCGTAGATGATTGTGACATTGGACCAGTCTTTACAGCTTTCAGCACCACCTGATCCTTCAGAAGAAACTGGTTATGACCTTTCCATGCAAAGATTGAGATAGTATTCCTCCGACCACACTGAGAAATATCTGAGGATATATACATATTAGATGAATTAATCTTACCTCAGGTGAACAATCCCTAATCTTAGCAACAATGAATATGTGAACAAGGGAGGGAACAATAGTAGAATCGGTATGAACAGTCCATATGTCCCATAATAAACTTGGAGAATCCTAAAACTTCCGATTTATCTTTCACACTTTGTCATCTGCAAAATGCAAATGTTACACAAATGCCTCTCCTCTCTGTCCTCTACAATCAACTGAAAAAGACTAAATCTTCAAACTTTATACTTCTTTGATTAAGTTACCCAATAATATTCTCTTTTTTAGTGGGTCCACATGCATATCACATCTGTAGAATCTATGCATGCGTTTACTTTTGTCCTTAAGCTGAAAAAATGTAGTGTTTATGCGAATTTTATTACTATCATTTCAAAGCCCGCCTCAGTAACGTGAGCTACGTATTAGCCGCAGTGTTTACGCAAAGTAAAATTTACCAATCACAGTATGCATATGTGACCTTGAGGTGCTCAGCCTCTCCATAAGGTCGTGTGTGCCTTTATCCATTGCCGCACCCGTGACCTGGTGAGCTATGTGTTGGTGGTGTATTGTCTAATTTAGGCCAAAAAAATTGATTACTGAAAGTGAAGTAGTACCGAGTGTCAGTAATGTGAATCCCCCTAGACGCCCTAGAAGTACTTTGTTCTTTTTATATAGCCTTGTGCTACAATTATGTTTGAAAAAGAAACATGCAACCGATCAACATTGTATGGAGAACTAAGAGAAGGGTTAATCCTCCTGCGACAAAGTATGGCTGTCCAACAGTTACATGAAAAATCTGTCCCCGGCAACAGTCTGGAGAAAGCTCGTGGACTAGCCATTTGAGTGCGCAGACGCCATGAAGTAGTCTCAGAAAATGAAAAACAAATATAATCAAACCGGAAATCTATTGAAGAAATGCATTTTCTGCATCTCCTTAAATGCTTGAAAAAGAATGCATATTAAAAAGTACATGGGGTTTCGAAAGTTAACCTTAGGTTCCGTAATAAGCTAACGAATCCACGCGGAGTTTCGCGACAGAAAGTTCCCATGCTTCTCGGATTGAAATAGTGCTGGGCTGTCCGTTTAGTAGTTTCAACGTATAATGATTCGTGAACTATCACTCGTAGGATTTTGACCAACATCTACAGCCAGTTTAAGGTAGAACATGTAGTAGATATTCAGAGGTAGTCGGCAGGAAGCCTTGAAACTGGGCTACGTGTCTGGTGGCACTCTTCAACAAGGCGTATCTGCAGTCTTGAGTTGACTGTGGCTTCCGAGATTCGGATGCGGGTCACTTAATGCTTCATTCGGTGGTGTTACTAACCATCTAATATCAAAAATTCATAGTGCACCATGATGACTTCATTAGTAACTTCATTAATAGTAGAATTCGGCCTGCACCAAAGTAAGGACTAGATGCATGACTTTAGTTGCTCCCTGGTAAAATGTTATGGGTTCGTCAATGAAGTATGTTTGATAAGTCTGAGGAGGCTACTGCAAGCATTCCGCAACTCGCTTCCTGTATTCTTGTATTCCCATGACTCACAACTGTAGGGTAAAATATGGTTCACTGACCTATTCTAATAGTATTCAAGTCTCACAGTATCCTAATTGTCACTATTTGGAAAATTAGCTAAGCTTGGCACTCTGGAACATGCTTAGAAAACAAGCATATCGATTCTCCTGTAATTCAGCCCTTAGAAAATATGTTTGACGTGATTTTTTTGCCCTCCTTAAGTTGTAAATCCATAGCTTTTCATGACGTAATGACAGGTCTATCTGTGGAATAGAGCCTTACTTCCTACTATTTATGTATACTCACGTATCAGATTATTTCTGCACTTTCTTACAGACTGATTCTCTGACGCACTATTCCTACTGTTGCTGAATACAGACTTGAAAATGTCTTCGGATGATGATCTGTTCCGCAGTTATTCTCCTAAGAAGACTGATGTATTTAACAGTACAGGTGATTTGTTTTCTGAGTCTTACATTGAACCAATCCGAGTAAAGTTTGTGATAAATTTCCACTTATGATGTATTCATCATTTTACAGAGGAAAACGGAAAGAGAAACAACAAGATATAGTCCCTGGTGTTAGTGGATTTATTCCAGACTTTTCATCTTATGAAAGGCATAATTTAATTGTTGAATCGGATGTTAGTCATCCTACTGTTAGTCTTACAGATCAAATGCCAAAACGTAAGTGATTCAATCTTATATTTGAATTAATATTTATAGATAATCAAGAAAATATTACTCAATCTGATCACATTCCAGATTCTGTTGTTGTTGAGCCTAAGGATCACATGATAGGTGGATGTCCACCTGCTGCATTCTGTAGTACCCCTGGTCCCATGAACGGTTCTGCATCAAGTTCGCTTAAAGTTGATGGTACAGTAGCACCAAAAACAGTATCAGGTTCGAGCATGACCTTAACATGGTCAAGCCCCTCTTAGACAAGCTACTGCCACAAACAGTTACAGGCAGTACTATACACAGCGTATACAGAATAGGTCAAAAGCCTGACCCTACAGTAAGTGAACCTGTACGTCTCCTCAAAGTCGTACTAAACTTTAAAGCGGAGAGGGACGCTATTCTAAGCAACTCTTATATTCTCAAAGGATCAGGGATATATGTCCGCGCTGACTTAAGCCTGGCAGACCGTGTCAAAAGACAGGCTGCGGCACTAGAATTAAGTGAGCGACGCCGGAACGGTGAGAAGAACCTTAAGATTAAGGGTTTTCGGGTTGTCCGAGTTCGCAGTGTAATGATCCCGAAACCTCTGTGGGTGGGCCGGGGAAGCACCAATCTGAATTAACAGTCTGCTATACAAACGCCCGTAGCCTGTTAAATAAAAGGACTGAGCTGGCAAACATGATAGAAACTGGAAACCCGGATGTAATTATTATCACAGAGACATGGCTCACACCCGATGTCACTGACAACGAAGTTAACCTGCCAAACTTCGAAGTGCACAGGGTAGACCGACTAAACCGCAAAGGAGGGGGCGTAGTCATCTACCTCAAGAAAGGCTTAACCGTGCGTAGTATGGAAGCACTCGCCCACGAAAGTGAGTCGTGCGAACTTCTACGCTGCAGACTTAAATGCATAGGCCAAGACATTGACCTCATTGCTGTGTACCGCAGTCCTGACTGCAGTGCAGACGACTTCCTAATAGAGAAGCTAGGCTCCTGGACTTCAAAATGTCGAAGTCTCGTAGTCGGTGACTTCAACGCCCCAACAGTTGACTGGTCGAGCCTAACAACTCCATCTTCAGTCAACTCCTTTTACCATAAACTGCTAGAATCTAGTATATCGCTAGCCCTAGTCCAACATATCATTAAGCCCACGCGCTATGACTCACAGCACTCCTCGTCAACTCTGGACCTAGTGTTCTCACACGGTGAGGATGTGGATCTCATACAACATCTTCCTCCGTTAGGAAGAAGTGACCATGCTGTGCTCACTTTCAAGTTCACAGCAAGGGCCAAAACCCCAGCTCGACCAAACGTTTGGAAAGCTGACATAAATGCGATCGTCTCAGCAGCCAACTCAGTAAACTGGTACATCAATCCAGAGTCCCAAGTAGAAGCCGCATGGAACCAATTTAAGCAACTTTACGCCCAAGTAACTGTACCCTTCATCCCTTGGTCTGTTCCAAAGGGTCGGAAACATTCCCCTCCTTGGATAAACCGGGAGATTCGTAAGTTACTCAGACGTAAACGCAAATGTTGGAACCTGTTTGCAACACTTGAGACTTCTGAGACCAGGGAATTATATACTACTGCTAGAAATAAAGCTATCGCAGAAATCCGCCAATCAAGGATGAAGTTCGAGACACACCTGGCCCAAAATGCAAAGGCACAACCTAAGAAAATTTTCTCGTACTTGAATTTCAGGAATAAAACACCCAATGGTGTCCCAAACCTGATTATTGACAAAGATACAATCGAAGAAGATCACGAAAAAGCAGAAGCAATGGCAAACTACTTCTCCCAAGTCTTCACTCAGGAGTCATCACTGCCTATAGGATCAGCTCTGGCTGCATCAGAAGAACATGGGATAGATTCCGTTGACATCGACCAAGGCATCGTGCTCAACTTCTTAATGAAACTAGATGCAGGAAAATCAATGTGTCCTGACAGTCTTCATCCAAGGCTTCTCAAGGAGCTATCAGCCCACATAGCCGGCCCCTTGACCACAATCGTCAAGCTATCTCTCCAAAATGGAGTGTTGCCACGTGATTGGAAAGACGCCATAGTAACCCCCATACACAAAGGAGGATCAAGACAAAGCCCTTCAAATTACAGGCCTATCAGTCTCACCAGCACTTTAATCAAGACACTGGAAAGAATTATCAAGAAAAGCATCATGGCTTATCTGGAAAATAGCAACTTGTTATCTGGAGCACAGCATGGCTTCCGGAGGAACCTCTCATGCCTGTCAAATCTCCTGACTGCAAGAGAAAGCTGGGTTAAATCAAAGGATAACAGAAGACCCGTTGACGTCGTCTTCATAGACTTCAGTAGAGCCTTTGATAAAGTACCTCACAAAAGATTACTCATGAAATTGGAAAGTCTTGGTATCAAAGGCAGACTACTAACTGGCTCAGGGAATTCCTCATAGATAGGAGGCAGAGGGTTAGGATCAACTCAAAACTCTCCTCCTGGACAGCAGTAAGTAGCCGAGCGCCACAAGGCACGGTTCTCGGTCCTCTCCTTTTTATTCTGTATATCAATGAGTAACCTCTGCTCACCGACTCCCCTATGGTTTAACATTTTTCCCCTCCTTTGCGTTTCGAGTACAACGTATGGCTACAGACTTCAAGATATG